>CM045999.1:6687187-8069370 GCA_025175895.1 Wurfbainia villosa | reverse complement strand
GCTTCATCAACCATTACGAAACAATGGTTTGTATGCTTACTTGGATCACCATTAAGATGCTCATCATCTCCCCCAATATTAACAATTGTACCAAAAGCTACATGGATGCCAGATTCCACACTCAATGCAACTAATTGACCCTTGTAAGACAAAACATAATGCTTGTATAAAAAATAAATGTATTTAAATTGGACAATTTCAATGATATCATTAAAGATTAAAGATACCTGTAAAGGCTCAGCCTCGTTAATAAACTCCACATCGGCATCACTGTCTGCTTTCATCTCATTTGATAGACCATGATCATAGTTAAACTCATTTTCCTGCAAGGTTTGAGGAAACTTCACACTACAACTTCCCTTCTCATCATTCTCAATCTCGCATTTGCCATTTTGAAAACCATTGCTTCTAACTTGTTTATCCGATCCTCTGCTCTAAAATTTTTTATGTTGCTCCAACAACATATTTTGTTGATCATTAAATCTGACTTCTTTGAGCGTGAGACCCCCATTTTGACAAGCCAAAGTATGTACTTGGAGTGGACGTAAGCTCCAATGCCCTTATACGCCCACCATGTTCCTTAGATTCAAGTGCAATCATAGAATGTCTTGTGTCGCTCACCAAGCATTAACTTTCCCTCCCTCTTTGTAAGATACCATCATCCTGCAATGCACAAAAACATATATTGACTAATATCTGGATGGGAACCATTAACATAACAAGCCAAAATCTAAAACATTTACTTACAATTTTTGAGGTTGTTGCCTTCAGTTGATCACCAACAAACTCCCCTTCTTTATTCGTTTCTTCCAAAGGATAGCTCGGTTGATTTCATTATCAGTAGATAATTCATCCTTCTAATAACAATAACAAATGAATCAATATTATTTAAATACCTGTTCGTTAAGGTATAAAATTTATTGTAAGTGATAATTAAACATTACTTACTATCTCTTCAGCTAGGCATGCATATCCTTCATGAGAAAGTCGATGGGGTATTTGTTTTGGGCTCTCCTTTCTGTTGTTTCTCACTTAGTTCCTTAAAAATAAACAAGACAACAATGCATTACCAATAACAATATTCTATTAAGAGTTAATTATTTGAGACATGAGATTTAAAAATCTTACTTTAAATTCATTAGACAAACGACTTATCACGAACTTGCTCCATATATGCGCTAGAATATTTGATCCTGGAGGTGGCATATGCAACTTCTGGATTTTTGCAATTGGGATAAATATAGTTTTTGAGAGACTGCTTTTCCATTGCCGCCACTTATCATTTGCCGAGGTCAAACATCCCTTTTCCAAGCAACATCAACCTTACGCCAACTACAAATCCATAAAAAATTTAATAAACATCAAATGTTAATAAACACAAACAAAAGTATTAGTTTATATTTGAAGAATAAAAGTATGGTCATTTATATTTACATTCACGGCTTCCCACACACGCTCCTTGATGTCAATAGGAACATGCTTCCAAGTATTTGTAAGTTATTGGTACTTTCTCTCGAACAATGCCAAGTGAACTTTGCATTTTAACCGCATTTTCCCCAATAGGTCATCCCCGATTATTGAATTCAACTTTCAAGATAATGCCCTTATTCCTTAGCCTTGAAATCATCCATATGTGTAGGACCTCTACTCATTTTGTTTGATTGGGTGGTGGAATCACTGTGTGACCAACATTTTCCTCGTATAATAAATCAGCGCCAATTTTTCCTTACCCTTGTCAAGGTTTCTACCTCCTCGTTTGCTTTGATTTTTGTCATAGAGTTGACAACCTATTAATCACAAAATCACTTTGCAAATATAAGGTAAATATCATAAATTCTTGATGGAGATAACAATAAATATTAAACTTGCAACTTACATCTTGTGTGAGTTGACAACAAAAATTGACTTTAGATTAATATAATCTACAATAAGCAAGTTTTTTCCAACAGAATATAATCATGTTGCGATCCACACGTATGAGATTGCTAAAATATGTGCAACTATTAAGAAAAACAAATAACAAGTAAGCAACATAAAGTTGAAATTCTTACAATCTCTGTAAGGGTTGATAAATTTGGAGGTGCAATGACTATCACAAAGAATAAAGCGGCATTTCATTATTGTGTTGCAAAATTATCGACATATAAAGCGTTATCATTTACCAAACCAGATTTAATGCGGTGTGGTAAACCATCATCAAAATTATGGGATAAAGAGTATCATTTACAAATAACGAGATAATAGATAAAGCGATCATCTACCAAAAGCGAAATAATCGAGTGACAAATAAAATAAAGCAATCCCATAAGATATAGCAAATTTATGGGAAAAAATATAATTCCAAAGGTGACACAAAGACAAACCAAAACATTAACGTAGGATTTAAATTTAAATATAATTTCCACACTAAGGTAAAACATCATCAACCCAAGTTCCACACAATCTTCACGCATGCACGGTGGTTCATTGTCATCTAATTCGTCAACATCCATTATTGGGAGCCCTCGGAAAAACATTGATAGTTTGTTGCGGTTTCTTCCAAATTATCACCAATAATATTTTCAAAGTAGTCTCTACTAGGAGTTGCAAGTGCAATGCAGACCATGTGGGATCTTGAGGTCTTCAAGGTAAAAAACTTGTTTCGCTTGACTACCTAAGATGAATGAATCGATTTAAACCCTATCCTTTTGAGGTTTACTAATGTGAAACCATGTTCATCTACTTTAATACCACCATTGTTATCAACCCAACTACATTTAAACACCGGAATTGATAGAGATGGTAATCGAGCTCCCATATTTCATCAATAACGCCATAGAATACCATGTCCGACACAATTGGATTCCTATCCTTTGCTAGAAAGTTGCATAGTCTTTGCAACTAAGCTTACTCGAATTTTGCACTACCCGCATACGTCATCACGCTCTTTTGTGTGATAAGTAACCCCAAAGAATTAAATATGCGAGAATACTTGAATACTCGCGTGCTTGGTCCATGCGCCAACCACTTTAATTGTTCGTAGATTTGATGTGTCGAATGGTTAATTGCATTTGCAACCTATAAATTGCACAAAAGTTGAATTATATATTAATCTTCATAAATTATAAATACCCCCATTAATTTGCATGTAACTTACAGTATCACGTAACCACGGAATAAAAGTCCGATTGTGCTCATCTTGTAACCACTTTTTTGACTTTGCTTTCTGATGAAATGTTGCCTTCAAATGAGCCATGTGTTTCTTTGTTGAAGAAACGATTAGATACTATAATTTAATGTCGCATTTGAAAGTACCAATGAGTTGGAGAAATTACTCGATATATGGCTCTATCTCATCATTATTTTCTAATACATGACCATGTGCTTGCTCCCACTCCTCATGATTGGTGGAGTGCGCTCGATCTCGTGATAAAGGTCTGGTAAACTCCAATTGACGATTCCTTCTTGGGATGCCAACAGCAGTGTGCACATTAAATGTAGTCGAGCAAAATTCTAGAGCCTCCTCAAATATAACATTGGCTATACAACCTTGAATTGATTGCGGTTTCGCACATAACCTTTCAATGTTTTCATGAATCTTTCAAATGGGTACATCCATCTATACCAAAGTAGTCCACACAATTTAACCTCACGCACGAGGTGAGCAGTCAAATGGAGCATGACATCAAAAATGAAGGAGGAAAATATTTTTCAAGTAAGCACAATGTTGTCACAATATCTCTTTGCATATCATCTAACTTGAGACATCTATCACTTTGCTACACAACTGTTGAAGAAAAAGCACAATCGAGTGATAGTATATCTAACATGTTTGGGTAAGACACCACGAATGGCAATGGAAAGTAATTTGCATCAAAGTGTGACAATCGTGTGATTTCATACCAAAAGTTGCAATTCCTTCATTGATACAAGGCTTCTAATATTGGATGAATAACTGTAGGAACCTTCATTCCCAACAAGGAGCTACAAAATTTCCTTTCTCATCTTTACTTAATGTATAACATCTGTCACTGGCAAAAAGTTTTCTTTTCCCTCCTTTGGTGCCAATTCCAACGACATTCATATCCACAAGGTCTAGGCGTCGCTAATCCATCTTTTGTTTTCCTGGAATGCCAAGTAATGTGCCGACCAGGCTTTCACATATATTTTTCTCGATGTGCATCACATCAAGAACATGTCTGACATGTAGATGCTCCCAATACGCAAGTTCAAGAATATTGATTTCTTCTTCCAATATGGATGACTACCATCCTCTCTGATGCTTGAAGTTTTACGCTCATTTTTCCCAACGACAATTAATTTTATTAAGCTTTTGGAAATATCACGACCACTCAATGGTCTCTGCAATGTTAAAGTCTTGCTTTCCATCAAATGCTTTCTTTTGCCTTGATAAGGATGGTTCTCGGGAAGAAACCTTCTATGGCCTATGAATGACATTTTTCTACTATGTTTCAATCTTTTGCACATGTGTTTTCACCACAGATAGGACATGCATTATATCCTTTCACGCGACATCCAGAAAGGTTTCCATATGCCGGAAAGTCATTAATTGTCCATAATAAGACTGCCTTAAGGGTGAATCTTTCTTGGCGATATGCATCATATGCTTCAAGACCTTCTTCCCATAAATGCTTTAAGTCATCAATCAAAGGTGCTAGGTAAACATCAATATCATTCCCTGGTTGTTTAGGACCCGATATTAATAAAGTAAGCATCATAAATTTTCTCGTCATACACAAAAATGGAGGAAGATTGTAAGTTATCAACAGTGGCCAACAACTATACGTAGAACTCATCAATCTATGTGGATTTATTCCATCGATATGGCCAATCTCAAATTTCTTGGCTCATAAGAAAAATCGGCCACTTATGGTCGACTACCTTCCAATTGGGTGAATCTGTTGGATGACGCAAATAACCATCACAAGTTCTACTATCGGAGCCAAAGTTAACACCTTAGAGGTTTCTTGGTTTCTAAACAATTTTCAAATCTTGGAATAGGTGGAAAGTACCATAGGACCTTTGCGAACTCCTTCATTTACTTTTGAATTCTTGCATATCTTCCATCTTGAAAACCCACAAGTAGGACAATTGATACAATGCGTATTCCTTAGATATAAGATACAATCATTAGGACATGCATGGATTTTTCATATTCCATACCCAATACCAAGGATTTCTTGGCAAAGATACACTGATAAAGGCAAGTCATTACCAGCTGGAAGCATTTCTCCCAACAAAGAAAGAATGTCTGTGAATCCTTTATCGCTCCAACTATATTTGGCTTTCAAGTTGTACAATTTAACAATGGCAGATAACTTTGTAAATTTTGTACATCCAGGATATAAAGGTTTCTCAACATCATGGAGTAGGTTATTGAATGTAGTTGGATTCTCATCATATTCATATGTCGCATTTACCATATCTACAAGCTTCTCATCAAAGAAATTCTGTTCACCTTGTTGGCCTTGTTCACTATCATTCATTAAGTTGGTAAATGAGGGTTTTTCTCCATGCCATATCCACACTACGTATGTTAAATCAATACCATTACTTCTTAAATGAGCCCTTGTGACATCAATATTGTTCCTTCTTAGGTTACCACACATGGCACATGGACAAGATATTGCATTAGAATCGCCAGAATTTTGCACTGCAAATTGCAAGAAGGACTCTACTCCATACGCATACTCAGGTGATAATCTATCCTTGAACATCCATTCTTTGTCCATTCTAGTGCATAAAAACATTAATTGACAATTAAATAAACCTTCATAATACTTAACACCACTAGATCATTAATAAAGCAGCAGTAGATGCTTCAATGTATCAAACTTATATTTCCAGGATAAGAAGGTAATATGAAGTAACTTAAATTTGTATATGATCTAGCTGTCCACCTAAGCTAAAGTTAGAAAGTACAAACAAAGCAGCTGTTCAGTGAATAAAATATAAACAGACATTTTATATTATAGAAAATACCGAGAGAATGGCTTCTAGAATAGATAAATACGATGTACAAACGATGATATAAGGTGAATAATCTTCATGAAGAATAAGGTTGGAACATAACTGGATTTTCTGTATGCGCAGATACCGGATTATCTACGTGGTTGATGGATATAAACAATCCAACTCAAACCTTCTTAACCAATAAAGGTTTGAAGGCACAACATGATAACCCTAAAACAAGAGTTTATGACGCTAAACCTGTTGGGACGGAATCAGGATGCTGAACGATGGACGAAGGCCGACGGACGGAGGTCGAGCAATGGCCGACGGAAAAGGAAGAGAACGAACAGAGGGCGACCAACCGTGAGAATGCGGAAGAAGATGGGATGGACGAGCGCGCAACGGAGAACGGGGGAGGTTTTTTGGGAAGTAGGAACCGCGAAGATTTTCGGAAAGTAAGAACGACGGAGAAGTTTAGGGAAGATTTATTTAACCTAAATATATATAACAACTTTTAAAAATAAAATTTGTTGTAATATATTGTTTAAAAAATATATATAGACTTTTAAATATATTGTTGTAAACGTATATATTTATAATTTTTTTAAAAAAAACTTATTTCCAATAATTAAAAAAAAATAGTATTAATAATTAAAAAAAGAATTTCACCGTTGTTTTATAATAATAAAATAGTATTAATAGTATTATAAACTTTTAAAATTTTATTAACAATTTGTTTAAAACCGTTGTAATATTATCACAACGACAACAAAAAAACCCTCATTCACAACGGTTGATTGCACCGTTGTCCCAACTGTTGTTAATATAAAAAAAAAATCTTAAAGACAACAGTTTTGGAAAACCGTTGTAAAATGTGTTGTTGATTTAAAAAAAAATATGCTCAACGACAACGGATACTGTAAAACCGTTGTCGTTTGTGTTATGTGGCCGCTCAAAGACAACGGTTTTGTCAAAAACCGTTGTCTTTTAACAAAAAGACAACGGTTTCTCCTAAAACCGTTGTCTTTGTGGTGTTGTCTTATGTCATTTTTGTTGTAGTGGTGGTATGGACCGGGTTATTATACAGGTGATCATATACTGTTCATATGTCTGAGTATTGGTCAGGTATGGGATTGACCTGGTACATTATATGGGTTATGTTATTGTATATCTGTCAGGATGATATAGCTTATGGTGTTGCAGACGGTCAGGTACGTTGGTACATTACTTTATGTTCAGTTGATCAGTTTAGTATATACATTGCGTATGACTTTACTGTAGTTACTTGTTATTAGAGTTGGATAGACTCATGTCGTATACCGAGATCTTCAGCATGTATACTTGTAGATCTATCCTTATATGTTGTTCATGCACTTTCTATATATTACCCCGAGTTTATACTCACCACCCTCGACTCGGGCTTCTCGCCGCCTGTATAATGTAGAAGATTTCTTGACGTTCGGAGCTCCACCACCGATCCCATCTCACACCGACTAATGGATGTTTTCCGTATTGTGTATTACTATGGATTGTCGCTTTGTGGTTTTAAGTATTGTTTCCGTATCCGTGATATATACGGACGTATTGTATGTATTTGGCTTTCGATTGTTTCTATTATGTTTCTTGTTGTGTCAAGTCACCCGAGTGCAGCTGGGTCATTGTATCTTGTTGATCTGTTTGTATTATTTCCGCTGTGTTTATTATGTTTGATATGATGATATCTGCGTATATCATATTGTTGTTGTGGGCCTACGGGCCTTGTATTAACCCGATATGTTGCCACGTACAGGGGAGATGTCGTCCGTTTGTTTTTCGGCACGGCATACTCTCGGGGCGTGACAATTTTATCGTATCGTGAGCCCTAGGTTACAAGTCCATTTTCGGATTTTTATTTCGCTTCGGACATCGAGTTTTGCTTTACTCGGTTTTGTTTTTGTGAGTTCCGATCCGCCGCTATGCGACATCTCCGAGCTACAAGGATTAAGGTATGTTAACTGTTATTACATATCCTTCTGTTGGCTATGCATTTAGTTTCTTATAATAGTGCATGACTTGTAGTATGTTAATCAGTATTCGTAACCGTGGTTTGAGATGACCACGGGAACGATATGTTGAGGTTATTAGACATGTACCTGCTATCGAAAAGGTAATTACCTTTGAGAGCCGACTGATACTGAGTCGGATAGTAGGGATTAATAGTCACATCGCTTGTGGAGATCAAGGATTACGGTCCTAAGATTTTCACTAATTATGTTAGTCAGATCATTACCTATGGGGTAATGAATTGCGCGAGTACACTATCGCTGATGCAGATAGTAGAGGATTATTTTGGTGATATTCATAGGGATTTTGATCCCTGAATTGGTCGTTCTAGGTTGTATAACGTTGAGGGTACTTTTGAGTACTTAACTCGTGTTATACAGAGGAAGCTAAGTTAGCTGCATACCATTATCTGGATTTAGCCGGTACTTGGTGTAAGATATAGGAAATAACCTACGGGAAATAACGTATCACTTAGTCACAGTTCAGTGATGTTGGGAGATAGTATTTTCCCATGTCATCTTCTTTGACTCATTGTCAGGGAATTCTTGAGCTTCAGGTTGGGTGATCGTCTGGTGACGAAAGTACCATGCAGAGTCGTTAGACTCGTGAGGGTTACGACCCCCCTAATAGCTCGAGAATGTGATTGGGTTGGTTTTGGCCACCCACAGGTTATCGGTTGACATCTTTATCAGGATGTTTGGATCTCCTACCATATCCTACCGGAAGTGTATAGACCGAGTCATGTGTATAGAAATGACTCCGTAGTAAGTGTTTTAAAGAGTTGGAGATTTGATAAGCAGATATTATGAGTCAAATTATTGGAATTAGAAGTCTCCAAATGTTGGATAAAAAGGAGCAAGATTAAAGTCATGAGTCATGAGCTACTATTGGAGAGTTTTCCGATCATAGAAGACCGATTGTAGATTGTCAGCAGCTTCTCATGTTTATCAGCGAACTCAGAGGAAAGACTCCGAAAGGAGATTATGTGTGTGCAGTGCGGGTTACGACGAGACACAGAGTTAGATTATCCGATGGACCATTGTATCTGTTTCTACTATAAGCAGCTGGTATCTACGAGGAGAGTACGTATTTTGAAGACTCAGTTGAAGACTATGGATGATGCTTTCGAGCGGACGATCCACAACCTCGAAAGTCGAGATTATTACAGAAGATTAGGTTATCATCGCGTGATCTACTACCCCAGATATAGTTGGAGTTCTTTGATACTTTCATCCGGAAGAAGTAAGTTACTCAAAGTGATCACCAAGACATCTCGAAGATTCGCATATCTGCAGACAACATACCTTCCTGACGACAACAACCATTTTTCCATATAGTTATGCTTTATACAGAGGAGAGATTTTACGATATAGTCGATCTATGCGATTCTCGATGCGGCTATACCTTTCACAGAGATGGAGCGTGCTTTGATGTTTCAAGATTTTTCAAATTTGTGATGTACCCTTTGCTAGTACAACAGTGTTTACCATCTCCATTGCGGTTGTTTCAGTTTGTATCTCAGTTCAGCAGTTGACTTCAGTTCTCCATAATAGTCTTTGCATCTACATGAGCTCAGCCGTCCAGAACAGATGTCGGACAAGTTTACATGATTACTCGAGAAGAAGTATAGAAGACCGAAGGATCGGTCCTTAGGGGTATTACTTTAGGTTATCCTATTTGCGGATATATCGAGAGATAGTGGAGTTACGGTATCTTTATCTAGAACCTACTTAGATAGGATTAGAAGGGTTCCTATCGACTTGGGGGTTGGTGATTTTTCTCTACCGTCAGGTGAGATGTTGATCGACAACCAAGAAGTCAAGGGATACCCTTAGTCGTTGCTAGACATACCTCCACTATAGACATATCCTTACGGATAGTTGGATTGTTGGAGCGTTGGTATACTAGGACTCTCGGATGTACGTATAATCTGAGAGTATTCGGATATAGTTTCGGATGAACTCCCGGGCTTGCCACTGCATGGGCAAGTAGGAATATGCGATTGGAGGGTGATTTCGGAAATAGTTCCGATATTGAGACCTCATACCGGGAGATGATTTTATAGGTATAAGTGTTGCTAAACACTATTGGAGATTTATCTGCTAAGTGTTTCTTCTTGAAAAGACCTGTAACTCTTTGTTAGAAGAGAGTCAGATCTTGAGTTATGCATCGATTATCAATGATGGAATGCAGTAGTTGTTGTGAATGAATATCCTTCGTTGTGGATAGATGATCTGTTTAGATCAGCTAAATGACACCTGTGTATATCCTAGGGTTGGTCTACGACTGGAGGTTTGATATTGTAGTGACTTAGTGTCATACAATTATCATTGTCGGTGTGATGATTGAGCTATCATTAGCGTAGAGTAAAAGGATTCAGGTGTATAGAGCTGATTGATAATGTTGTTAGACTTATCGATGATTTAGTCGTTCATGGATCTGAGGAATCAAGTACTCATGGAGTATTTGAGATCGATTGTCGTCATATCTGTAGAGGATATATGATTGGGGATATATTCACAATCTTAAGGAAGTTGTGGTCCTTAGATTGTTTTGGTATTTACCATAGATGAGAATAGAATGTTTTAGCGATACTATACCGTCGACTTGTTGGACCAAGAAGGTGATGGAAATCACCTGGTCGAAAGTTTGTGAAGCTAGGTTTCAGGGCCTAGACGGTGACTGACTCTCGTGTCAGTGTTAGTTAATCCGTCCGATATGGATGGAAGGGTATTGTACGTAGATGCATCATTTCAGGGATTAGGAGCGATCCTGATGCAGTTGAATGAGACGTATATTATGTGTATGCTGGTTGAGAAATCAGCGAGATTAGTCATTATAGTCTTCCAGTTACTTTCAGTCTTGTGTGACAGAATGAATTTTGGACATTATATTAATTTCTCTTACGAGAATAAATCTCTGTCTCGAGGAAGGATAATGGTTCACAGAGTTGCATTCGCTTTAGGAAGAGTTGTTTTAGGAGACTCTTCATTCGAGAGTAATGATTTATTCGGAGTGTATCCGAAAATAGTGAGTATTGAGATGTTCCAGTTGGTGGAACGATATGTGGGACATGGATGATTCCGTAGTTTGATGTTGGTATGCTCACTAGCAAAGATGGAATATTGTGATCGGTAGGGTTACGTACAGTGATGAAGTGAGAGCCTAGTACCTTAGACTGTGTTGGGAGAGCTGACTAGAATTCGGAAAGGACTTGATAGGATTTGGGTAATCGATGATCGATTAGCTAGGTTTGCTCATTTTATTCTGAGCCGTAAGAGGACTCCGTTGGATCGCTTGATGGAATTATATCTATGGAGTATCCTTGAATATCATTTCTGATAGTGATTCATGATTCATCTTACGATTCTGGTAAAGTCTCCTATCAGTTACGAGTATAGAGCTCCACTCTGGTACAGTAAATTACCTTTTAATAGGTTGATTGAGAGTGTATATATGAGCTGGAATATAATATTCGAGCTCGGTACCCCACTTAGTCACTTGAGGTGTGACTTTGCTCCGGATACTTGAGATGGTTATTGTGACATCTTGTACTCGTACATGAGTCGGAAATTTGGGGACCAAATTTTTATAAGTGGGGGAGAATGTAAAATACGAAAAAAAAAAAATTATATATATGGATTAAACCCTTTAATTAATTGAGATTAATTAGGGGATTAATTGGGTTTAATCTAACGGGCTTAAATAGTGGGCTGAAATTGGGTTTGAAATGATCTGGGCTGAGATGAGCTGGGCCGAACTGGGCCTGGGCTGAACTGGGCTTGGGCTGAACCCAATCAGATTGGGTTTGGGTTGAGTTGGGTTAACCGAATCAGTCGAACGGCGTTTATAAGCTGTCGAACGAATTGATTTCGGTGTTGGGAGTATGGGGAATACAATCAAAGTCCCACATTGGTAAGACGTGGAAAAGATCATGTGCTTATAAGAAAAAAGATATCTCCATTGATATGAGGCCTTTTGGGTAAAGCCCAAAAACAAAACCATGAGGGCTTGGGCCCAAAGTGGACAATATCATACCATTGTGGAGATATGTGGATCTTATAAGCACCAACAATTGGTATCAGAGCCATGGTCCATGTCAAGCCATGAACCTCGAACGAAGTAAGTTGAGCTCCCACGTCCGGATCAAGAGAACCAGACATCAGGAAGGAAGTCTAGTTGGGTCGGGGGGACCGAACAACTGACAGCAAGTCCTAGTGGGTTGAAGATCGGACAACAAGCAGAGAAACTCCTTCGAGGAGGGATAGGCTTGAGGGGGGGCCCAATGTGGTCCTTCGTTTGAGGGGGGGATTGTTGGGAGTATGGGGAATACAATCAAAGTCCCACATTGGTAAGACGTGGAAAAGATCATGTGCTTATAAGAAAAAAGATATCTCCATTGGTATGAGGCCTTTTGGGTAAAGCCCAAAAACAAAACCATGAGGGCTTGGGCCCAAAGTGGACAATATCATACCATTGTGGAGATATGTGGATCTTATATGCACTAACATTCGGCAGATCGCGATCTGTTTCCATTTCTTCTTCTCCGCCTCGCTCTTTCGCTCCGCGCAATCACCGCGCTGATCTTCGTTCGTCGGCGTTCGGTGTGAGCAGATCGGCGGCGCCACCACTTGGTAGACCTTCGGCCAGGGATCAAAGATTTCTCGACTGGGGAAAGATCTCGGTGACATCCCCAACGGACCGACGGCGGCGTTGTCAGCGGCGGCAAGCTGCCAAACGAGGTAATCAGCTCATCTAGGGTTCGATTTCCACCGTGAGTTCTTGGATCTTGCTGTGGTTGATCAGATTTTGGTATTGTCGCAGCAGATTGGATTTGTTTCCGCCGATCTGTGCTTTGCCGAGGTTGCCTTCAGCCGACTGTTTCCGAGAGTGCTGAGCTCGCGGCGAGTTTGGTTTGGTTCCGGTGAGCAAGGGATAGGGGAGCAGCAACATCGAAGGATCTACAGGGTTGGTGAGTTCAATTATGTTTCCTTCGTTTCTATGCTGTGGGAAATTCTGTGTGCTTATGGTTGTTGAGGGATGCAATAAATCGGGGATTCAATCGGTGGTTTGTTGATTGCTAGAAATGGCAACTGTAAGTTGGAAGTAATTTCTGTGTGCTTATGGTATTGTCGATTTGGCTTGATTTATGTTTGTTATTGCGAAATTGATGTGCCGATGGGTTGAGCTGGGTTTGATTGGCTAGGATTAGTGATGTAGGTGTGGTTAGGTTTGTTGTTATTAATTCAGTAATGAGGAGCTGTAATAGATGTTGATCGATTATTGGTCAAGTGTGGGATAGAGGAAGGCCTCGTTACGCGGTCAAGGTGGAGTTATGTCGGTTGTTGGTGTATCTTCCGATTGTTTCTTCTTTTACTGCCCATGGAGGTAAGAATGGATGAATGTGGTGAGGTTGATTTGAGTGTGTTTAGATCTATTTACTTTAATGGATCTTTGGTTGTTGGTGATCTATTGTGAGTCTGATTATGGTGTATCAGATTTGGGTAATCAGGATTTCTACCTCGTAGATGAGGAAATGATGCGAACATAGAAACGAAGTAGTGTTTAGTTCGTATATACTTGTATGGTGCTTGTACTTAACTATAGTTGTTATTATGGGGTTGGGATACGGCGGTCCACGATCGTGAGGATTATTCGAGCCAGATCGGTGGGTAATATCTACCGGTCCGTAGGTTTGATCAATTCGGTGCATGATCTTGGATATGTATGTTTATACCTGTTTACCTTAAATCCACTCATGTTTAATCATATGCTTGTACTGCCTTGACCTTTGAGATATAAACTCTGGTACTTCATTGATTATCTAGCTCGGATAGGAACTATAAACCCTATTATGTATTAGCTGATGGATGTTCAGTAAGTACAGGAGGTTAGGGTTATCTTTGTGACTTCAGATTGGGTTACTGTATTACATCACTAGGGTTAGGTGATGGATTGGATTATGGAGTCAATCGTGATATCATAACCGTATTAGTGGTGCATTTATGGTGGATCTCGTTGCCTGTGCATAGATAAGTGTATGGTTGTCAGTATGTGACCATGACTAGAGGTCTTAAGCGTGGTGGTGTCAGATGAGTATGACTCTTTGTGCGATAGAGAGAGTCTTGTGATTGTAGTCCTTGCATAGTTGACTTTTGGTTGACCAGGACTCCCCATGGGATAGGGAGTGAGGCGAGGATACATGTATGGAGCTATGCATCATTACATTGCATGCATGCTGACGACTAGGTCTCCCTTGTGGATGAGACGGGTCGTCGGTCATCCTGCCTCCCCGACCACTCGGGGTAGTGGTAGCAGGATTGAGGCGAGCATCGATGTGCGCGCTCACCACTAGGGATGGTGGTAGGAGATGCACCGCCACCGAGCGAGTGGTGTTAGCACTCGCCCACTATAGACGTGGTTGTGGACGACGCGGTTGTCTGTGCAGAGCTGCTCACTCATGGGTAGTGAGAGCGACACCAAAGGCAGGACCCGAGAGTAGTTAGCTTTTTACGCTTATATGCTACTCATTCATACTACCCAACTCGGTCACTCGAGAGTAGTGGCGGCTGAAGTCGGGCTAGTCATCATGCCGTGCCACCCGGGTCATACTGGGGTCGTGGTTGGACGGGTCCGCAGACATGGCCATGCATATGCATTGCTGATATATATGTATGCATGTATTTGATATATGTTTTACATATGCCTGTGAGATGCTGCATTTGATTGAGCTATGATTGTTGCACATGCTTGTACATCATGATACATGCCATTTGCATTTTATTTACTGCTATGTGTTGAGCATGATACATGCGTTGATTCAGACTGTTATATGCATTTGATTAGCATCATGTCATTGTGTGGTACGGACCGGGTTATTATACAGGTGATCATATACTGTTCATATGTCTGAGTATTGGTCAGGTATGGGATTGACCTGGTACATTATATGGGTTATGTTATTGTATATCTGTCAGGATGATATAGCTTATGGTGTTGCAGATGGTCAGGTACGTTGGTACATTACTTTATGTTCAGTTGATCAGTTTAGTATATACATTGCGTATGACTTTACTGTAGTTACTTGTTATTAGAGTTGGATATGACTGTATGTCTATTGGACTCATGCTGTATACCTGTAGATCTTCACATGTATACTTGTAGATCTATCCTTATATGTTGTTCATGCACTTTCTATATATTACCTCTGAGTTTATACTCACCACCCCTGGACCCTGGGCTTCCTGTCGCCCAGATAACAGGTAGAAGATTTCTTGGACGTTCGGAGCTCCTCCAGCTGATCCCATCTCACACCGGACGAATGGACCTATTTTCCGTATTGTTGTATTACTATGGATTGTCGTTTTGTGGTTTTAACCTGTATTGTTTCCGTATCTGTGATATACGGACGTATTGTATGTATTTGGCTTTCGCTGTTGCTTCTATTATGTTTCTTGTTGTGTCAAGTCACTCCGGAGTGCACAGTTGGGTCATTGTATCTTGTTGATCTGTTTGTATTGTTTCCGTTGTGTTTATTATGTTTGATATGATTATATCTGCGTATATCATATTGTTGTTGTGGGCCTACGGGCCTTGTATTAACCCGATATGTTGCCACGTACAGGGGAGATGCCGTCCGTTTGTTTTTCGGCACGGCATACTCTCGGGGCGTGACAGTTTTGATGTTTGACAATGTTTTGGGAAGATTGTTAATGCAATCGACCTAGGTCATGATTGACCGGACTTGAGTTTGACTTGAGTGATATTTTGATATTTGACGATTGTTTGACCATTGTTTAACTATATGGTTGACATGGGGTTGACCATATGATGGAAAAGTCCAAGTCATGGGTACTTGGCATGGAAAGTCCAAGCATGGGTCTTGGCAAAGGAAAGTCCAAGCTTGAGTCTTGGCAAATGGAAAGTCTAATATGGGTTGGCAAGGGAAGTCCAAGGGGTGATATTGGCGGCGTAAAGTCCAAGCGAGAGGGCAGTATAAGTCCAATGGTTGGTGGTGTAAAGTCCAAGCGGTAGTCTTGGCAGCATAAGACCAATGTATCTTGGCGGTGTAGACCACATTAGCATGACACTAGCTGATGGAAGCATTTGAATGCTAGCGTATGGATGAACAAGTCGTGGATAACTTAGAGGGATCCGATAGGTGTGAGGCTGACGGAGATGACTAGAAAGCTTAGGTCTAGACTAAGGTAGTCTAGCAAGTATGAGGGCATAATACTTGAGGTTAAACCTCATGTTTGAGGTTTGTCAATCGACTGGGGGTATAGACCAGTCAACTAGTCAGGTATTTTTACACTTTGAAATCGAGTTGACTTGTATCAGTCGACTGGGACTATGACGATCGTGATAGGAATCGGCGGAGTTCGTAAAAAATGCTGTGATCACCAAGACATTAGGCGATCGGTGATGGCCTGATCAATCGACTGCTATGGTTGACAGTTGACTTATGGTCGATGTAGTGGATACAGGAAGTTTCAGACTCAACTGTTAGGTTTTGATAGTCGAGTGATGGCTCGATTAGTCGACTGATGGTCAATCCGTTGAAACTTATCCAACATAGTTTGGGTCGTTGTGAGACAATGGCTACAGGAGCAATCGACTGATGGTCGTTATCAGTCAACTACTAGGTGAAATCCAGTTTAAATGCAGGTTATAAAAGTAGCTCATGGAGATGGATTTTGGCATCGATTTCTAGAGCGATTTGGGGCGATTTGCTGGTACAATTTAGGGTCTTTAAGTGCACCTCATGTTAGTAATATATGAGAGATGTCCTAAGGCAATCGCCTTATGTATGAACCATTTATATGATAAATGAAGATTCACTATTTGAGTATACATGTTTAATGTATTTGATTGGATCTTAAACTCATTTACTGAATGTCCACGATACGATTCACAGCATGAGAGAATTTGTGATTGGATCACAACTAGTGAGTATCTCTACATGTGTAATTGTGATGTATCGGAATTACCCCTAGTCGATGAATTGATGGATTTGGACACCATCAATTCTGTCGAGACTAGCACGAGGTATACTCCTTGGTGTATCCAAGCAGCTGATTCTCACTGGCTGGAGACATAGTGATGTCCGGAGTTGATCGTGGATGCTAGTTATGGTAACTAGTTCATTGGAGTGACCAGCCGTAAGACTTCATATGGTTCTCTGCATATATAGATATGTCAATGAAGTTCTTACCGTGGCTTAAGTGCAATGTTCCTTTGACTTGCGGTATTCAAGTCATCTTGATCATGGAGACTTATGCTTTGACATCTTAAGCAAACATCTCCGAGGAGATGTGGACCCGGGATGATTGGGTATAAGTCGAAGTGATCGAAGGTGTTTGAATAGCCTATAAAGGATTCACCACTCCTTGCGAGGAGATGTATACCCATGGCCTCTCGTCGGATTGTTACTAAAGTCTTTGGCCAAAGCATTACATGTTTAGAGTAAAGTACTCTTCGATACATGTGGAGTAACTAGAATCCGTAGGACGAGGAAATGATACTTGGGCTAGGTGTGACGTAGTCAGCCTAGTAGGGACTGACACAATAGACCATGTCCTGAACCAAGTGGGTATAAGATGAGTGAAGGGAATGGGGCACGATTAATTCGAGCTACTGAAGGGTTTCAGAAATAGTTCTGGATTAACCGTTGATCTTTTTGGTTAATTGGGGATCATGATGTACTACTAGGTGCCACTCATGATCGTTCTATAATTAATGGTTAATTATAGACGGCCAACATAAACCGAGAACCTATTTGGTCACACGCACAACGAGTGTAATCCAAAGGATTTAAAACGAACTTGAGAATGGGATTCTCAGACCGAGAGAAACTATGTTTGGTTGGACCAAACATAAAGCGAGCATGAAATTGTTTCAGTCGCAATGGAAGCGTGGATGGGCCGTGTCTTATGAAGACATAATGGATGGACCAAAATGGTTTGGTTCTAATCCAATGGATGAGAATAAACCAAAGGGTTTGGTTTATATTAAATGAATGAACCAAAGGTTGGTTCGGTTCGTTTTAACTTAAAATAAACCATCATGGTTTGGTTTATTTTAACTTATCTTAATGGAGCGGGTTAACGGGCTTTATGGATATGATCCATTAACCATTAAGAGAATTAGTTCTCTATAAAATAGGGCTTAAACCCTAATCCTAAAACCCTAATGGGAGTTGCCGCCCACCTCACCCTTGGTGAATTCGGCGCCCAACCCTAAGTGTCGCCGCCCAGCCTTTGTGCCGCCGTCCAAGTCATTGCCGGCGACCAAGCTTCAGCCGGTGAACCTCCGGCGACCCTCCGGTGATCTCCTCTAGGTTCGGTGATAAGGTGAGCTTCCATCTCTCCTTGGCCGGCCTCTATTCCTCCACCAAAAGCTGTCCAGTTTTTCTGGACAGCTTGTTTCTTTGTTGTCGGAGCGTCGTTTGGACGACGGTTAGTGCTCCGATAGCGCCTAACTTACCGGAGATTTGATCTCCGGTAATCCTCTGAGGTGGAGGACGAAGGATTCGTCAATTGGTTGACGAATACCTCTCCGGAGAAGCGAGTTTTGAGAACTCATTTTAGGATCCGAATTTGGATTCGGATCGTGATCATCTCTCGATCACGTCGTCTTCAACACGAGGCTAGTAACCCGTATGAAGACGAAGCTCGTGACTTAGCGAAGTCATCCCGAGGAGCTCGGCGTGGATACGGATAGAGACGATTCTTACGAGGATCGTTCCGGTTGATGCCGTTCCCGCTACACGTCATACGGAAGGTATAACGTAGATAATTTTCTTTTATTGCAAATTTTAATTTACGGTTATGTCTACACTTGTTCTAATATGCATGCGTGTGATGTGTGTGTTGTAATAAATATAGATTTATTATTTTCAATTGCTTCCGCTGTGCTCATGTTTGCGAAACATGATCGAACACACACGCCGCGGTGCCGGAAACCCAACAGTGGTATCAGAGCCTAGGTTGTGTTTTGACATAATCGTAAAAATGGTTTTGCGATAGTCATAATGTATTTCTGGAAATTTTCTAAATTTTGGAAATTTAGAAGTATTTATGGAAATTTTTCAATTTTGGAAAGTCTAGAAGTATTTATGGAAATCTTCCACTTTTGGAAAGTTGGAAGTATTTATGGAAATTGATATTTTCCATGAATAAAATATTTGATTAGATTCTGGAAATTTGTTTCCTAATTTAATCATGATTTGATTTGGGAAATCAAATCTTAAAATATTTTATTTCCATAAGTAGTTTTAATGATTTAGGAAATTGGTTTCCTAAATAGATTTTCCTTAATCAAATAATTCCATGAATAAAATATGTGATTAGATTTGAAAATTTGTTTCCTAATTTAATTATGATTTGATTTGGAGAATCAAATCTTAAACATATTTTATTTCCATAAATAGTTATGACATATAAGGAAATTATATACATGACATAATTGTATGCCATGTAATTGCATTAGATGCATAACATTATGCCATGCGTGTCGTGACATGTAGATGTATGTCATGCCATGTAGATAATAGTTATTTGCATGCAAAGAGGATGAGACATAAAACCCTAACTCAATATTAAAGCCTACACCTTCCATTAATATGGTTAGAACCAGAGTTCTGTTTCTTGTTTGGGTTGTTGGACTCACTCCAAGCCCTACTCAACACGAACATGTTCAAATCATTGGAATAGTTTAACTCTAATATGGTAAGAGTCGAGGTCAATCGTTAGTTTGGGTTGTTGGACTCACTCCAAGCCCGCTAATTGGTTGAATGCGCTCTAACCATATTAAAACTATTTCGCGATTAATGGGTCGGCTTTAACTTGGAGCATCGATTTGTTGGACTCACTCCAAGGTCGATGTGAAGAGAGGTGAAGTTGGGTGCTATGCATATGATGCATACTTGTTAATGTGTTAACAACCCAATGTATGTGTAAACATTCAATTAGTTGATAGCACATTGTGATAGTTACATATACATGATATGTAATCGGTATACTTGATACCCACCATCATAGCTAAGAATGGCTTGTTGGACTCACTCCAAGGTTGTTCTTATCTATGATGGATATCAGCCCATTCGGAGATGGACCTACAATCTCCCGAAGTGATTTTGGGGTTTTTGAAATTCGAAAAATGAATGGGATTTATAAATGTATATTGATGCATTTTTAAAATCATCTTTCTCATATATGCTCGTTTTGTATTTCTAAGTTAATATATTGATCATGATGTGTTTGAATTTGCGTTCCATTTTGGATTCAAATAAATTGACTGGGCCGAACTTCTTGGACTGGCTTAGAAACTTGAGAATTGTTCTCAAGGTGAAAAGCTTGTAAATGTCCTCGAAGCGCCTCTTCCCGCCCGTCCTAGTGACGATGCAACTCTGGACCAATTGTTGGCCTATCAGAAACATGTGAGTGATTCTGAACAAATGAGTTGCATCATGCTAGCCACGATGGAACCCAAGCTACGAAAGCAGCATGAGCATATGGATGCTCATATCGTAGTCCTTCATCTTTGTGAGTTGGTTGATGAGCAAGTGAGATTCGAAAGGTTCGAAGTCTCAAAGCTCCTCTTCACCTCTGAGATGCTAGGAGGTTCATCTGTGGTACTGCTCAATATGCTGAAGACTGTGGAGTCTTCTGAGAAGCATGAGCAGGGGACGGTGCTGTTAGTTGATTCCTCGAAGAAAGGTTCTAAGAGGAAGTCAAAGGAACAGCAGAAGGGAAAAAAGAGAAGGGCTAAGAAGGTAGAACTAGCACAAAAGGAAACTTGCCATCATTATGGCAAGGAGAGCCATTTGCGAAGAAAGTGCAAGATTTATCTTGAGTCCATGAAGAAGGATAAGCCATCGGATGCCCCATCTTCTTCAGAAATCTTCTTTATTGATTGTCATTCTATTTCCTCAGACACTTGGGTATTTGTTACTGGGTGTGGCTCACATATATGTAATGACATACATGGGCTAAGGAATAGAAGAAGACTCGTCAAGGGGAGAGTCAAATTTACGTGTTGGGAATGGAGCAACGGTTGCTGCACTCGCCATCGGAACGTATTTGTTGGAACTCCCTGTAGGACTTGTCTTAGAACTGGACAATTGCTTTTATGTTCCTTCGTTGATAAAGAACATCATTTCTATTTCTTGTCTAAATAGAAATGGGTTCCATTTGACTTTTAGTAACAATTGTTGTTACATAACTTTGAATGGAGTTCTTTATGGGATTGGAACTTTAAGCAATGGTGTTTATACGTTGGACGTATCCAGTGACGATTTCAATATCGAAGCAAGCAACACGTGTGCTCGAAAGGATAATCAAATAGACTCCTATATGTGGCATTGTCGTCTTGGCCATGTAAGCAAGAAACGCATGTCCGAATTACACAGATGTGGAATTCTGGAATCGTTTGAATTGGATTCATACGATACATGCGTATCATGCTTAAAAGGCAAGATGACTAAGTTACCTTTACCGGAAAAGGTAACGCGAGTGGGAGAGTTACTAGGTCTAATACATACCGATGTATGTGGACCTATGTCAACTCAAGCATTAGGAGGCCAGAGCTACTTCATTACCTTCACCGATGATCACTCACGGTTTGGGTATGTGTTCTTGATGAAACACAAGTCTGAAGCCTTTGAAAGGTTCAAAGAATTCAGAAATGAAGTAGAGAAACAACATGACAAGAGTATTAAAATACTTGATCGGATCGAGGTGGTGAATACTTAAGTCAAGAGTTTCTTGATTATCTAAGAGACAATGGCATATTGTCTCAATGGACTCCCTATACACCACAAGATAATGGTGTATCCGAGAGGCGAATCGGACCTTGTTGGACATGGTCAGTCAATGATGAATCATGCAACTCTTCCCAAGTCCTTTGGGGCTATGCACTTGACAATTTGTTTACTTGTTAAATGTAATGCCTACCAAGGTAGTCTCAACTACTCCATATGAGATATAGAATAGTAAGAAACCTCATGTATCTTACTTGAAGATATGGGGTTGTCCTGCTTATGTGAAGCGGACTGTATCAGACAAATTGGATGCTAAGTCTGATAAATGTCTATTTATTGGATACCCTAAGGAAACAAGGGGTTACCAATTCTATCATCCCGTGGAACAAAAGGTGTTTGTTTCAAGGCATGCCGGTTTCTAGAGAAAGAGTTTCTAAGAAAACAAAGTGGGAGTGTCGCCGAGCTTGAGGAGGCTCGAGAGACTCAAATAGACATTGATGAGATACCGGTGAGCACAACAAATGACAACTCATAGTGATGAGCACCTAATCGGACCTATTGTAACACCACATCTTCAGATCCGGCGTAACACGCAATATTCCCGAGAGATATGGATTTCGTAAGTGAATCGAACGACGTGTACTCATTGATGATGAGGAGCCTACAGCTTATGAAGAAGTGACAAGTTCGAGAAGGGATAAGTGGCTTGGTGCCATGAAGTCGGAAATGGATTCCATGTATGAAAACCAAGTTTGGAACTTGGTCGACCCACTGAAGGCATAAAGCCTATAGGGTGCAAGTGGGTTTTCAAGAAGAAAACCGACATGGATGGTAATGTGATTACCTATAAGGCTAGATTGGTGGCGAAGGATATCGCCAAAAACAAGGTGTTGATTATGACGAAACCTATTCACCGTAGCTATGCTTAAATCCATTCGGATGCTCCCGCCATAGCGGCTCATTATGATTATGAGATATGGCGATGGATGTGAAAGCCTTTCCTTAATGGAAACTTGCTCGAGGACGTGTATATGATACCGAGGGTTTCACATCGGTTGATAAAACCAAGGTATGCAAATCATGACGATCCATTTATGGATCAAGCAAGCATCCAGAGTCGAATATCCGCTTTGATGAGACAATCAAAAGTTTGATTTCTCACAAAATCCGCATTTAACCTTGTGTGTACAAGAAGGTTAGTGGGAGTGCAAATCGTGTTCCTAGTATTGTATGTCGATGACATACTACTTATAGGAAACGATGTTTCAATCTTACGATCGATGAAGGTTTGGTTATCCAAGACATTCTCCATGAAAGACCTGGGAGAAGCAACCTACATCCTCGGGATTAAGATCTATAGAGATAGATCGAAATGGTTGCTTGGTCTTTCGCAGTCTACATATATAGACCGAGTGCTAAAGAGGTTTAGCATGTCGGAATCCAAGAAAGGTTTCTTACCCATCAGGCATGGGGTACACCTTTCGAAGTCTATGTGTCCGCGCACAGAAGATGAGAGGATTTGCATGAGTAAGATTCCCTATGCATCCGCAATAGGATCTATCATGTATGCTATGTTATGTACGAGGCCCGATGTATCGTATGCTCTGAGTGTCACGAACAGATACCAGTCTGATCCAGGAATGGATCATTGGGTGACTATTAAGACGATCCTTAAGTACTTAAGAAGAACTAAGGATACACTCCTAATATATGGAGAAGAGTACATGGTGATACGTGGGTATACGGATGCCAGCTCCATACAGACAAGGATGATTCCATGTCTTTGTCTGGGTATGTATTCACCTGGAATGGAGGCGCAATAAGTTGGAAAGGTTCCAAGCTTGACACTATAGCGGATTCTGCCACTAAGGCAGAATACATTGCAGCTTTGGAAGCAAAGAAAGCGAAGCGTTTGGATCAAGAAGTTCATCTCGAACTTGATGTGGTCTCATCAATGATCCAAACATGTGCTTCGCCGCTATCATCTTATCGAGAGATCATCGTAGGGAACGAAATACAAATCGAGAAAATTCCCCTTTGAAAGGAACTTAGCGGATCCTTTGACTAAAGCATTACCTCAAAGTAAGTTTGAGGGTCATGTTAGAGCTTATGGTATTGGATACCGTAGCGATTGGCATTAGGCCAAGTGGGAGTCTGTTTGTAATATATGAGAGATGTCCTAAGGCAATCGCCTTATGTATGAACCATTTATATGATAAATGAAGATTCACTATTTGAGTATACATGTTTTATGTATTTGATTGGATCTTAAACTCATTTACTGAATGTCCACGATACGATTCACAAGATGAGAGAATTTGTGATTGGATCACAACTAGTGAGTATCTCTACATGTGTAATTGTGATGTATCTAATTATCCTAGTCGATGAATTGATGGATTTGGACACCATCAATTCCGAGACTAGCACGCAGGTATACTCCTTGGTGTATCCAAGCAAATGATTCTCACCGGCCGAGACATTGTGATGTCCGGAGTTAATCGTGGATGCTAGTTATGGTAACTAGTTCATTGGAGTGACCAGCCGTAAGACTTCATATGGTTCTCTGCATATATAGATATGTCAATGAAGTTCTTACCGTGGCTTAAGTGCGATGTTCCTTTGACTTGCGGTATTCAAGTCATCTTGATCATAGAGACTTATGCTTTGACATCTTAAGCAAACATCTCCGAGGAGATGTGGACCCGGGATGATTGGGTATAAGTCGAAGTGATCGAAGGTGTTTGAATAGCCTATAAAGGATTCACCACTCCTTGCGAGGAGATGTATACCCCTGGCCTCTCGTCGGATTGTTACTAAAGTCTTTGGCCAAAGCATTACATGTTTAGAGTAAGGTACTCTTCGATACATGTGGAGTAACTAGAATCCGTAGGACGAGGAAATGATACTTGGGCTAGGTGTGACGTAGTCAGCCTAGTGGGGACTGACACAATAGACCATGTCCTGAACCAAGTGGGTATAAGATGAGTGAAGGGAATGGGGCACGATTAATTCGAGCTACTGAAGGGTTTCAGAAATAGTTCTGGATCAACCGTTGATCTTTTCGGTTAATTGGGGATCATGATGTACTACTAGGTGCCACTCATGATCGTTCTATAATTAATGGTTAATTATAGACGGCCAACATAAACCGAGAACCTATTTGGTCACACGCACAACGAGTGTAATCCAAAGGATTTAAAACGAGCTTGAGAATGAGATTCTCGGCAAGAGAAACTATGTTTGGTTGGACCAAACATAAGCGAAACATGAAATTGTTTGATCGCAATGGAAGCGTGGATGGGCGTGTCTTATGAAGACATAATGGATGGACCAAAATGGTTTGGTTCTAATCCAATGGATGAGAATAAACCAAAGGGTTTGGTTTATATTAAACGAATGAACCAAAGGTTGGTTCGGTTCGTTTTAACTTAAAATAAACCATCATGGTTTGGTTTATTTTAACTTATCTTAATGGAACGAGTTAACGGGCTTTATGGATATGATCCATTAACCATTAAGAGAATTAGTTCTCTATAAAAGTGGGCTTAAACCTAATCCTAAAACCCTAATGGGAGTTGCGCCCACCTCACCCTTGGTGAATTGGCGCCCAACCTAAGTCTGCCGCCCGACCTTTGTGCAGCCGTCCAAGTCATTGTCGGCGACCAAGCTTCAGCGGTGAACCTCGGCGACCCTCCGATGATCTCCTCTAGGTTCGGTGATAAGGTGAGCTTCCATCTCTCCTTGGCCGGCCTCTATTCCTCCACCAAAAGCTGTCCAGTTTTTCTGGACAGCTTGTTTCTTTGTTGTCGGAGCGTCATTTGGACGACGGTTAGTGCTCCGATAGCGCCTAACTTACCGGGGATTTGATCTCCGGTAATCCTCTGAGGTGGAGGACGAAGGATTCGTCAATTGGTTGACGAATACCTCTCCGGAGAAGCGAGTTTTGAGAACTCGTTTTAGGATCCGAATTTGGATTCGGATCGTGATCATCTCTCGATCACGTCGTCTTCAACACGAGGCTAGTAACCCGTACGAAGACGAAGCTCGTGACTTAGCGAAGTCATCCCGAGGAGCTCGGCGTGGATACGGATAGAGACGATTCTTACGAGGATCGTTCCGGTTGATGTCGTTCCCGCTACACGTCATACGGAAGGTATAACGTAGATAATTTTCTTTTATTGCAAATTTTAATTTACGGTTATGTCTACACTTGTTGTAATATGCATGTGTGTGATGTGTGTGTTGTAATAAATATAGATTTATTATTTTCAATTGCTTCCGCTGTGCTCATGTTTGCGAAACATGATCGAACACACACACGCCGCGGTGCCGGAAACCCAACACCTCAAGCAACCAAACAAGCAAGCATCCAAAAGCGTATTTGTAAAGTTTTCTTTATATGTTTTTGTGTATTGTATTTGTATTTGCTTGTTGTACTTTTGTTTATTGTTGCAAACACTTGTACGAGGTTTCTCCGCCTCCGACTTATTGTCGAGAAAGAGTATTATTGATTAGTGGTGATAGTTGCATCGCTAGGGCTTATTCAAGCCCAACTCGTGGAGTAGAAACCTTAAGGTTTCTAACCACGTTATATCGATTGTGTAATTGTGTGCTTGTGTCTTTGTTTATGTTTTTCTATTATTTTCACTGCATACTAATCAAATTGTAGGAAGCACACGAACGATATCCATCAACATTGAAAATGCTATTCACCCCCCCCCCTTCTAGCAACGATCAATTTCCCAATAATAAGTCATCTGCATACACCAAGTGTGCAATCCTCTGATGCTCGCATTTTGGGTGGAATCAAAAGTATGATCTGGTAGTGGTTTTTGCTAATACTCGAGAAAGATACTCCATGGCAAACCCAAATAAGTATGGGGATAGCAGGTCCTCCTGGCTGAGTTCTCTCCTCCCCCCCCCCCCCCCTCCGCCCCCGCGGAAGAATCCATGTATGCTCCCATTAATCACTAGAGAGAAAGATGTAGTCGTGATGCATTCTCTGATCCATGTCATAAAAGTAGTTGGGAACTGCAAGGACCTAAGGACATCCTAAATGAAATTCCAATGCACCGAGTCAAAAGCTTTCTACAGGTCTACTTTCAATATCTATCTCGGGGAGATCCTCTTCCTAGTGTAGCTACGTAGGAGTTATTGGGCTAACTGAATGTTATCGAAGATGGAGTGGCCTTTGACAAATGTTGTTTGTGCAGGATCTAGAAGGTGGTATGCAACTTCTGAAAGTCAACCTGCTAGGAGTTTAGCTATGCTTTGTAAAAGACTGTGCAACAAGATATAGATCTGAAATCTTGCACCTTGGATGCATGTCCAGATTTGGGAAGAAGGGAAAAGAGTGTATGGTTCCATGCCTTGAGGAGTTTTCCATTCCGAAAGAATTCCATAATCGTTGCTGTGAAATCATGCCCAACTATTTCTCATGCCTCTTTATAAAACTTCAAGTTGTATCCATCAGGCCTTAGTGCTTTTAAGTCTCCTATGTCAAATAATGTGCTCTTGATCTCTTCCATGGTGGGCATCCGAATGAGCTGATTTTTTTGGTCAATCATGAACACTTTCCCTTGTTGCATGCATTGTCCTAGGAATGTAGCACGCTTTTTTGTGGCCCCTAGCTGCTCTTGTAAGTACTCAATGAATTTGTTTACCACTTCATCAGGCCTTGTAGTGATTTCCCTATTTCTTTGCTCTATTGCCACAATCTCTCGTCTCTTGTTGTTCTGTTTGACTAGGGAATGAAAAAAAGTGGTGTTCCGATCTACTTCTTTGAAATACTTATGTTTGGTTTTTTGTAGATAAAATAGGTATTCTGCTCGGGATAGCCTATCTGCCTCTTTTTTTGCATCCTTGTATTGCCCATCCATATTACCTTGAGTGAGCCCTTGGTGTTGTAGTGTCTCCAGATGTTCTTGAGCTCTCTTGGACCGGCTTTGAATCTGTTTATAACTCTGTTAGTTCAATTGTCTTAACCCCCTTTTGAACTTGGTAGGTTTTCATTTCAGTTTATATTAAGCCATGTCTTGGGTGTTCCATGTTATAGTTTGACCCCATTCCTCCTAGACTATCTGTTTAAATTGGGGGTGGATAGTCCACATGTTATAGAACTTGAATGGTTTGGCACTACGGTGTTGGTTCTCTAAGATGGAGACTATACACACTGCATGATCTGAATATACTCTAGGGACCTTGAATTCCGTAAAACTACTCTAATCCTGCTCTAACCATAATCGATTAACCATGGTACGAATGAGTTTGCTCACAACCTGACCATTTGTCCATGTGTAGTGACACCCTAGGGAATTAAGGTCCTCCATGTAGGATATTTGACGCCGCTAGAGGGGGGTGAATAGCGTTTACTCTTGCGTAGATGGAAAACGTTCGCGTGCTTATCTACAATTTTCGTTAGCGCAGCAGAAACAAAGATAATAAAGCAATAACGAAAACACAAACACACAAACGCAAGGATATAACGTGGTTCGGAACCGAACCGGTTCCTACTCCACGGATCGAACTCTAAAGAGCTCTAGCGATGCCAATGCAATCACTAACCACAAATACTCCTTCTCGACACAAGTCGGAGGTGAAGAAACCTCTTACAAACTATTCTTACAACAATAAGGAATAGATACAAGCAATTACAACAATGAAATATAATGCAAGTAAAGAAAACTACTTTACAAGAGCACTTTGGTTGCTTGATCTTTGGTTGCCTTGGACTAGCCTTGAAGGACTAGAAGAGCACCAATAATTCCCCTTCAAATCGCCTAAGAAAACCCTTATCTTTTTCTCCATCACGAGCTCCTTTTATAGCTTCAACCTGTGCTGGAAACGGTCGATCAGTCGACTGCTCGGGACCATCAGTCGACTGATCACACTGTTGCTGTGAGACAACGGTGTAATCCACGCTGAAAAAATCCAACGGCTAGGACATCAGTCGACTGATCATGAGCATCAATCGACTGATGAGCCATCACTCGATTGCTCGTCGCAGCGGTCGAGTGAGACTCCATTCTATGGCCGAAAATCCGAGCACCAGTCGACTGATCATACGATCAGTCGACTACTCGAGCCATCAGTCGACTGCCCACCTCTGGCAGTCGACTGCTAGACCACTTCCCTCAGTCAAACCCTAGTTGACTCGGTCCAGTCGACTGCCACATGGCACCAGTCGACTGGCACACCTCAAACATGAGGTTTTAGCCCAAGTATGGTGCCCCCATACTTGCTAGACCACCCTTAGCCTAGACCTAAGCCTTCTAGTCACCTCCATCAGCCTCACGCCTCTCGGATCTCTCCAAGTCATCCATGACTTGTTCATCCATCGCGTTAGCCTTCAGGTGCTTCCATCGGCTATGTCATGCTAACGGTGTCTACACCGCCAAGGCACATTGGACTTATGCCGCCAAGACTCCGCTTGGACTTTACGCCGTCAACCATTGGACTTATGCTGCCAAGACTCCCGCTTGGACTTTACGCAGCCAATATCAAATCCCTTGGACTTCTCATGTCAAGACTCAAGCTTGGACTTTCCCTTGCCAACCCATGTTGGACTTTTACATTGCCAAGACCCATGCTTGGACTTTTTATGTGTCAAGTGTCCCACTTGGACTTTTCGTGTCAAGTACTCAAGTCTTGGACTTTACCAAATGTCAAGTGTTCCACTTGGACTTTCCATGTCAAGTACACAAGACTTGGACTTTCTCATGACAATTACATTGTCATATATTTTTGTCGAACATCAAAACATCACTCGAGTCAAACTCGAGTCCTGATCAATCGTGACCTGGATCGATTGCACCAACACTCCACCCTCGCCATCATTGTGAATTCCTGGAAATCTAATGTATGATAGGATGCAATATCAACACCCCCTTTCTTATCTAATGGTATCAACACAGAGTTGAAATCCTCAATGAGGAGCCAAGATAAGTCTATTGTATCAGCTATTCGTCGAATCCCTATCCATAACTCTTTTCGGGATGTGATGTTTAGCTGCCCATATACAAAAGTGATTGCAAATTTTTGTCTAGCGCTCTTGCATGACTCATAATACTTACTTTTACATGACCAATCACCATGACTCATGTATTTTATTTACTCTAGAAAATGATGAAATATATAATTGAGTGGGAGAATGTTGAATAAATATTTGATTATTTCAAATATTATCATATAATGGTCATATATATATCAAGATTTGGATGAGATTTTGATACGCATAATTATAATCTTTTTAAAATAGATAAATTTAATTCTCTTGGTGTAGAAAAAATATCATCGTGATTTCTTCTAATATAGAAAAAAATATTATTATGATTTATCATAATCTTTTGGATTGAGTCTTGGTGATGATAACGAATTGTATATAAATAATGATTTGAAGGTTACGTTACTAAGCACACATAATTCAGGAATTATTATGCCATTTATAATGAGATTTAGAATGCTTAAAAAACTGTCAAAGATTCTAAAGAATTTTAGAGTCATATTCAAATTTTGTTGTATGCATTCAGTGATTCATCATATTTATTAACTATAGAGCTAGAAATATAATATTAATTATCTTTTTTTTTATTAGCATGAGATATTAGGGTATAATTTTTCTTCCTCTATTAGTCCTCAGAGTTGATCCCACGAAAATTTCCAACAGTCGACAAGAATAAATCAAGATGACACGTGGCCAGCACACGTTAAAAACTTGTGCTACACCAGGAGATCGACCACGTTGAAATAGAAGGCATCGAACACTATCATCCGTACAACGCACGTTGTTGATGGACGGAATCATCTCCCGGAAGCACAGAGAGAAATCTCGTGATTAACAAATAATATAATATTAATTATCGTGTTTATAAGAACACTTTTGATGTCAAGAATCAAAATCATTAAGATTCAATAACAACAAGAGAAGAAATATATGCATAATGTATGCATTTGGTGAATAAAAATTAAAAATGGTGCTTTGTATTATTATTTTTGTCAAAATATATCTCTTTTTATAAAAATAAATAAATTAATACTCTAGCATATTTTTTTATCCTAAAAATATTATTATTCAAATATTATGCAGCAGATATGGTGTAGCAACTACACATATAGTATACGGGCTAATTTTAATGAAAAATAGATATAAAATATTATTATATCAAAATACTCTTAACGAACTTAATCGAAATTATTCAAATTTGATTAAAACTACTTCATTTTAGTCGTAATCAATTTAATACTTTTATAACACTTAACCATAACTGCTATAATAGTTTCGAAGTATTTTATCATGTTTAAATATTTTTAAAAATTTTGATAAAAATATTTTAATAAAATAATGTTCAATAAATAATAATTTTGGCCAACTTACACAAATTTGATTTTATCTCGTAGTAATTATGGTGGTACTTGGTACAATAATATTGAAATAAAAATATTTTAAGATAAAAAATAATTTTTACAAAATAAAATAAAAAAATGTTTTTTAAATTTATTTACTTTTTATTAAATAGATTTTTTTTAACTAGCATTCGATATTGAGACTTTGACTAATCTAAAGGGTAACCAATCATGTCTCATGAATTTCTAATAGGACTATTAAATAATTTTTAAATAAAATATACTTCATCAATCAACAAGATAATTCAATAAAATATTCAAGTTCAGTAAAGATGTACTCCATATAAAAAAATAAATTTTCTCCTCACTTGATTCAAGATTATCTATTTAATTTTTTTTTTAATTCAAAATCAAATTCGTCACAGTCAAGCATCGAATCGTACTATCGATGAGATGTCATTTTATCGATCTCCATAGAGATGGAGTGGTGGTTAAAGTACTACGAAATTTATAGATAAGATAAGAATTAATTTTGAAGAAAATCTAAAAAAAATAAATTTAGATGACTTTCATGTGTCTTAATTATTACATCAAAGTTCATAAAAATCTTTATAATTTTTTTTTTTTAAATAATCGTAAAACAAATCCATGAAAAATTGAAAATTTTATTTTAAACGATACGAGATGCCGCTTTACCGTGCCCAAGGAGACTTGCCCAGTTCGGTGAGGCGATGGGGAGACCGTTGAAAACGATAGGAAGGAATTCGAAGAAACGTACAAAGAATAATTGCACATTAGAATCCTTAAGGAGCAGTAAAAACAAGATTAATTTGTCAGCAAAACCAGAGGGCACACCAGAGACAACTTCGACGCAGCAGCAGCAGCGATGAAGAAGAAGATTGCCCTGAAGATTTTAATTTTATTGTTTTTGTTTTTATGACTAATCGATTAAAATAAAGTGAACCATGGAGATATTTGTGGCAGCGGTAGGATTGCTCCCGACGTAAACAAAAGATGAGAGGCGACAGAAGACGGCGAAGGCTCGCTTCGCCTCGTTGTGGATCAGATCATCATCGTCATCGCCTCTGTAGCAAGGCAAGTTAAATAAATGGAGGATCGATCGGAACCAATCCGTCCGCTTAATAAATGCGCAAATATAAAGGAAGAAAGGACAGTCCGGGCGAGGACAGATCCCTCCTCCCTATCCATCAGCGTCATCCCTTTAAGTTTAACGCCGTATTGCCGCTCCATCAGACCAGACACGAAGCTCAATCTCACACCCGCAGCGCAGCAGCAGCGTCGTCGATGTCCACGCACGACACGAACCGGATAAGTTTTAGTTTTTAGGATTTTAGGGTTCTCGAGATCAAATCTGTCTTTGCTCGAGGCCATTCTCGCATTTTTATCACGTTTTCTGCTTTTGTGCCGTCGCTGTCGCTCCCACCGAAGTTGATTGTGGTGCGAGCCCGGTGATCGTAATGAATTCAATTGCCTCTCGCGCTCTGTTATTTCTGTCTCGTGTTGAATTTTGATCTCGATGGCTGGATTGTGTCCGCACCGGATCTTTGACTTGGTGCGTCGCTAGATCCTGCGCCGCAACGGCGAGCGAGAGGGGAGGCGAAACCGCGGCGCCATGGTCTCTTTAAATAGCCATACGATCGCATGCACGGCCTCGGTGGGTGGGAGTCGAGGCTTGATCTGTCGTCGTACGGAGATGGATTGCCAGCGGAACTGGCCGGAGACGATCGTGCGCGTGCAGTCGTTGTCGGAGAGCGGCGCGGAGACCATCCCCGCGCGGTACGTGAAGCCGCCGGCGGAGCGCCCCTCCTTCGACCCTTGCTGCAACGCCGGCGCCGAGGCCAGCATCCCCGTGGTGGACCTCGGGCTGCTCAAGGACGGAGCGGACGCCGCCTCCTGCGACGCCGCCACCGTGAAGGCGATCGCGGAGGCGTGCCGCGAGGCGGGGTTCTTCCAGGCGGTGAACCACGGGGTAAGCCCCGGGTTGCTCCGACGGGCACGCGAGGTGTGGCGCGGCTTCTTCCACCTTCCCATGGAGGAGAAGCAGCGCTACGCCAACTCGCCCAGCACTTACGAGGGCTACGGCAGCCGCCTCGGGGTCGACAAGGGCGCCATTTTGGACTGGGGCGACTACTATTTCCTCCACTTCCTCCCTATCTGCTTGATAAACCACCAAAAGTGGCCTGTTCAGCCTCCCACTCTAAGGCATATCAATATATCTATCGATCGATCGATCGATCTACCAATTTATTCAATATAATTAACTGTACATGTTTACGATTCAAAGATTATAAATGAATACAGAGAGACGACGGACGAGTACGGCGAGGAATTGACGAAGCTGTGCCGGAGAATACTGAGGGCATTGTCGATGGGACTAGGACTGGAGGCGGAGCGCCTGCCGGAGGAGTTCGACGAGGAAGGTGTGTGCATGCGAGTGAACTTCTACCCGAAGTGCCCGCAGCCGGAGCTCACGCTTGGCCTCTCGGCCCACTCCGACCCCGGCGGAATCACCATCCTCCTCGTCGACGACCACGTCGCCGGGCTCCAGGTCCGCAAGGACAACTCCTGGATCACCGTCCGGCCGCTCCCCGACGCCTTCATCGTCAACGTGGGCGACCAGATTCAGGTAGTCTCTTCCATGCATCAATCTTAATTCTGCTCTGCTCCATTCTTATCCTCCGCATTCACGCCGCTAAACGTCCGACCGCGGAGCATTAACTGCGCTCGATTTTCCCGTCAACGCACGCCGATTTGACTCGTCCAGGTGCTGAGCAACGCGACGTACAAGAGCGTGGAGCACCGCGTGACGGTGAACGCCGCGTGCGAACGCCTGTCCATGGCCTTCTTCTACAACCCTCGGAGCGACATCCCCATCGGACCCATCCCGGACCTGGTCTCCCCCGCTCAGCCTGCTCTGTACCAGCCCATGACCTACGACCAGTACCGCCTCTTCATCCGGCAGAGAGGCCCGCGCGGCAAAAAACTAGCCAGCTGATCGCCCACCGACGACGGACGACAGATCAAACAAACTGTCTGCCAGGTTTCGGTTACTCGACGACGACAATCGACGTGGGGATACGGCAAGTGTCGGCCGGTGTGAAGCGTATGGTATGTATGAACATTTCATATATATATATATATATAATTTAGATATTGTTTTTAAGTGCCAACTCTGTTGCGTCGCCAATCGTGACGACGCTGAATTTGGAACATTAATTGGGTCAATCATTTTCCCGACCAAATCAAAATCAGCTCTATTTTTTCCTACTTGAATTAAATGGAACTCCAGATGATGATGAAGAAGAGGAATACAGGGCGATAATCGACCAGTTTTCGATGGCATGGAGCATTAGATAGAGGTTTGTCTTGAGATTTGTGGGATGGTTGTAATATGATAGATGTTCTCATTTTATTATGTATGATGCTTATTTGAGTTGTAATAACCATCCCTTGCAAATACTATATTGAGATTTTTTTTTTTTAACTCCGGTAGTGGACGTAGCCAAATTGTGATAGATTTATAACATAAAGCAAAGGGGGAGGTGCATTAATAGAAGAAGGAAAGAAAAGAGAGTAAAATTTCTTACATCTCAAAATTAGAGTGTAAGGAAATTTTTCTGAGGTTAAAATTTATTTATTTTTATTCTTTTCTCTCCTCTCACTCATTTTCAAACAAGATTCAAATTTATCTTCCTCTTATTTATCCTTCCCTCACCTCCTCCTAAACAGACCGTTAGAGACAATTGACTCCCTCACTCATAAGAGCATTTGATATCATAATTTACTTCCCTTCCACATGCCTTAGGAAAAGCGGTGGAGGAGCATCAGGAGTGAGTGCTTTCACATTTTAAAGCATATATTGAGAAATTTTTTACCTCCGGACTATAGTCAATGGCAAGTTATTCATACAGTCTCTTAAATACTCATAGTTCGATTTTCAACTACGGTGCACTGTAGGGTATTTTTCTTCAGTAAAATGAAAAATTCAAGATGTTGAACTATTGGATTGCCCGCCGCGAATTCTTTCAAATTTACCATGATAGTTGGTGAAAAAATTTTGTGAGATCGAGTTGATCATCCAGGATTAGTCAGTTCAAAAAAATTAGATGTACGATGGAATCAAAAAATATAAATATTGAGAATTAAGAAAATTTTATTTCTTAAATTCCTATAAAATTAGCTCTTGTAATAACGATCTCATCGAAGAATAATAACACTTTGAAACGTTTATCATACAAGCAAGATAGTATATAAGGGTTTTGTTGAAATCTAATAGTGCTAAATTTATAGTCCATAAAGAGCTTTGCGAAGGTTTCAAAGTGACTATATACACAATGTCCTATAAATTTAGCACTATTAGATTTCAACAAAACCCTTATACACTATCTTGCTTGTATGATAAACGTTTCAAAGTGTTATTATTCTTCGATGAGATCGCCGACCGCGATCGAAATTCGGTGGCGCCCGAGTCCCTCCGGAACGCCAGCGATCTGGCCGTCGATTGCGCCAAGTCCGGCGGGCGGAGGCGGTCGGACGGCGCGGCGGCAGCGGAGGTGGCTCGGTGCGTCACGGACGGGCGCGGATGATTCGATCGCACAGGAGAAGAATCACTACAAACTACAACTCGGTGTATGAAGCTTCCGGTACGTGGAGTACCGGATAAGGAATCCATTGTACGCAGTCTTATCTTATTTTTTTGTAAGAGACTATTTTCAAGATTTGAATCCGTGATCTCTTGGTCACAAGGCAACAATTTTACCATTGTACTAAGGCTCCCTACTATATAAGAATCACTATTGAAAAATATGTTTTTTCATCATATAATTGATTAAAAGCCCATCGATGAATAAAAGGAATGGCAAGAAGGATATAAGAGTTTCTACAAAGTCCACTTAGTATTATTGATTCTATCCTTTGCCAATGATTGAAGCCAACGGATCGATCTTTTTCTTTTTAAATTTTGTACGACTCGACCGACTCCAGCACCTGATTTTGTTAGAGCATCCAATTCCTCAAGAAATTGTTAATTCGGTGGATTTACTATCATATAGCTATGATCTTCAAATAGAATTGTAATATATATGGACGTTCATGTGCTTTGTTTTAGGAGATAAAGTTGTAGGGTCAATTCATACAGTTAGTAGGTTTGCGCTACATGTCTTTTGGCAAAGAGGTCGGTCTCACACTTCTCTGAATGTAGCAAAGTCGTGTAGTTCCATTGCGATAGGGACACATGGTTGATCTAGTTGTTGATGGTTTGCGACTTTTAAATGTTGTTTGTGTTATCTTTCTTCATCATCTTCAGTTTTCTTGATTTGGTTTGGCCTTTTCTCTTGTAGCATATCTCGCTAAGTGATCTCTTAAGCAAGTCATTATTCGACTAACCAAAAAAGACAATTATTTTCATAAAAGGAAAATGACAATCTCTATTTTGGTTAAAGTAAGGAGAATCCATATTAGGATTAAGTCTTCCAGTCTTGATTGGATGCTCTAGCAATAGAGCCATTCTAGCATCAATTCCATTGTGTTAGAGCTTCTTGCTATTGGAGTGTCGATAGGAGGTTGGGTCTTGATCACATGTGCTATGGCAATAGAATGTTTTGCTGAATGAGACTTGGTCATTGGCGAAGACTCATCATCGAGGATGTCGAACAACTCAGAAACGAGGAGCGAAACACGGCTTCTATAGATGAGCTCAAGACCTAGTTGCCGATTGAGGAGGGTTCTAGTATGCAAGTGGGCAATCGAACTATAATTATCAGTTATATTGTCGATTCGACTCGTCGATGTTATCAGTTATCCTTCTTGTAGAACTTTGATACATTCCATTACGATGTCTCGGACATAATTGCTATCGACACCTCTGCGGCTCCATCCATCAAGGTGGAATAATAAACGCTGAGATTTTTCTTCTTTGGCCTTGTGGAATGAGAAGAAAAAAAGGGTTGGATGTTTGCAGGGGATTTCATCAGTGGATTTGTCGTCGACCTTTTCGAATGAATTTTCTTCGATAATCATTCAGCACATGATACGCTCCCGACATCAAAAACCGACTAACTTTTGACTTATTGATCACGAACTAAATTTATTCGGATGAAAAATCAAAAGAGAAAGTGACCAGACAGAAATGCGCTAGAGCTCTATATATCTAATCTTCTGAAACTCTTACCTCTAACAAGTAAACATGCAGATGCCACAAGCTAAAGACTGTGAAAAAGTAAAAGCCATCCCTTATCTTTTATTACATCCATCTGAAGCTACTCCAGACCGGCTGTTAATATTTACATTCATCTGTATCTTCACTGGAATTATATATTAATAATAACAATATTTGATTTTTGGCTATGGAAATATGGCCGACAAAAGAAAGGACCTTGGCAAGGGCTGCTTTCCGGTGCCCAGTCGTTGCTGTGTCCATGCTGTTGGCTTATGGCTCCATCGCCCATTAACTTCATGTCTGCTGCCAATTTGCAAAGTCAAGCATCGTGGTTTCAGACACAACACTTCATTTTCCTCACTCACTTTTAAAACGTGTTCTAATTCACTACAACTCAAAATACTTTTGGTTGGTCGCCCAATTTCGTGTGGATAAAATAAGAGTTTTGAATAAATTTAATACATACCAAGCTAGCGTAGTCTGATCGCTGAAAGCCCACTTTCATTGACAGCGCCGTATGTTAAGTTGTCTGGTCTTTAGCTTGTATGTATCTGAATTTGTCTGGTTTTCGCTCCAGCCAAATTAAACAACATGAATCACGTGTAAGCAGTACAATTTCGTAGATTCCATTCACATTCCACACCATCTTTCTTTCCTTCGAATTGACCAAAAAATAAAATAAAATAAAACAGAAACGAAATTTATATAATGCTCAAGAAGAATAGCTTTACTTACTTTTTGAGGGATTAGAAATCACCGTGCATGTGCCGAAAGTTGGACAGGATTTGTTTCTGAATAAATTTCGAATCACCCAACACAATTAAAATAATACAAGTTAAAGAATGAAAAACTCAGGAGTCTTCAGGAACTGGGTTTCTACTCAGAAATGCATGAAACATAGTGCTGCCTTATTTCCTGTATAATTAAAAGTTTCGCAAAGACGCTCGGCTGTTTCTAGATAAGCACTAAGCTATCATTTCAACAGCGTGCGAGCACCAAAGCTAAGGCCACTTCCTGCAACAGTTGGTACATAAACTCAACAGTTGGCACGAGTTTTTGTGGAAATTTGCCTACCACACAAAGTTATCAGAGTTGAGTGTTTGGAATGCAATTTAAAAAAAAACAATAAACAAATATATAGATAAGAAGCATTCATAGCATACAGTCCCAGTCAAACTGCACCACCAAAAGCCTGGGAAGAAGATAATTCATTTTTCAGTATGCTTCACAGAAATAAAGGCAATGTCGGAGGCATCATAATGAATGGTCCCGAAGCAGCAGGATAGTTAGTACACTGAACGGTTTAAACTAGGAATAAGTTTGGGACACATTCCAAATAGGTGAATTTATGAACACTATTTCAGAAAAAATATTAATATCAAATGTTCTTTAATATAAATCTTGAAAATTTTAAGATTAAAAGTTAAAATAACAGTATATCACTCCATTATAATTTTTTATAGTCATGCGTTATAGCGTTTATCCATGTGTTATAGTTTTGTATACTTATGTACTGCAAAACAGTCTCTTGTAATAAAGGATATAGTTGTGTATAATAGATCTAATGTAATATGATCTTTCCTAGAACTCCACATTCAGAGCCGGCCCTGAGCAAGAGCAGCCGGGCCTCCCCACCCAAGGCCCAAAGAAATTTTTTCAAAATTCACAAGGAAAAGGGCCTAATTTTTATTCAAAAATAAATTTTTTATCTATAAAAGGGTTCAATTTTTATTGTTTCCCTAGGGCCCCTAAACATCGAGAATCGGCTCTATCCACATTGATGGGAACTTCATGCACCGACCTATCTTTTTATATAATAAAATTCTAAATAATTATATACTATAGTTTTAAATAGTTATATATTATGATTATATATAATTTTTAAAATTTAGAATTATAACATCTAAACATACAATATATAATTATATACGACTATATAAAATTATATTTATCATATACTATAGTTCAATATATTTATATATTATTATTTTCATAAAAGTTTTAAAAGCAGTGTTAGTAGAGCCTTGAGATTGGGAAGTGTGATGGAGCTTAAATTCTATATTTAAAATTACTTATACAAGAGGAATCTATAAAAATTGTCCTTAAATTTGCAATGTGCAAAGAAGCAAATTACACATTCAAGAAGCTAAGCAGGTTTGTGAAAGCCTTTGATTCTACTTTTAATTAATTTTATTATTAGGCTGTAATTTAATTTAATCTTCCATTTTAACTAAGTCCATGTAGATTTTGTTGACATGTATTTGTTTATATACCCTATTATAATTCAATATTCACATTCAATTTTCTATCTAGAAATACAATTTAATAATTCTTCGTGTAGAAGTTTTGGATTCTCCGAGAACAAAATAAGAGGAATTAAAGCAATGAGATATTCCTTAGTTGCAGCAAAGGAAAATGTTACCCCCAGGACTACGGTACAGCAGTTGGGCATCCAGCTCAACTCCCAAGTACCAACAGTTCGATCCCCAGCCATGACGCATTTGCAAGATTCTCCTCCAAATGGAGTGACAAACTAAGGACGCTACAGTTGCTGAGGCTGCTCACACGAATACTTTCTGATTTACTCTGGTAGTCAGTGGAGCATATCTCACCTAGAGGTTACTTAGTGCCCTGTTAAAGATCCGTGAGATAGAGTCAGTCATCCCTAGAATTAGTCGGGCCGAAGGCTTAGATACCTAGTGCTAGTAAAAAAACAGAGGAGATTGCTCTACCAGTAATTTTGTTCTCTTCAAACAAAGATGAAAAAGAACTAATGATGGCTTGAGAGAATAAAAGAAACTTAGGCCAAATTCATGATAGTAAGATTGACCAACCTTTTCCAATTGGGGCAAAGAAAGCTAGTTAAAGTGGTAAAGGCGAATTGGTCAAGACTATTAAGAGAGCAACATCTAGAGATTTTACACCCAATCTCTTCGAAGATACATTATTGAAATAGCTTATTTTGCAACTATAGAACGGAAGATGACAACTTAGAATAGCTCTTGGTCCATTATTCCAAAGATCTTTTTGTCATAATGAAATATTAACAAGTTCAAATGATTGGGACAATATCTACATCTAACATAGTAGATGGGTGGACAATAGAATTCTACAATGGATCTTTCCATCCCTGTTTAGTCTCTGCACAACCCATGGAGTAAAATTAAAACAGTTGGATCTTCTTTCTCCGACATTGGGACTACACTTCACTAAGAGAGTATATGAAAATGAGCTGATAGATTTGGTAAAATTGGTTAGATGGGAGCTTGGAGATCAAGAACAAATGAGCATGCATTCGAAATAGAGTAACACAAATATCTCCAGAGTTAAATCTGCATACGAGATGTGAATATTTAGTGGAAATATGCACTTCGCATTTTCCAATCAAAGTTAAGATACCAAACTGGATAATCATCAACAAAAAAAAAAATCGATACAAGAGTGAGATTAAAAAAGTGAAGAATGTAGCTCCTATCGTTCAATTGCATCATGTGTAGAGTTGAGATAGAAGAAGATGTTGATAAGGAAAAACATCCTCACAAAATTAGATAGAGCACGTAGCCTCTTTTGTTAGTTGAAGAAAAAACATATTTGACTCTCTCACAAGAATCCACAATGATTTTCCAATCCAACACTGTTATAGGTCTCGGGATCCCTTACGATCAAGAGGAAATTACTGTGAAGACTAAGATTCATTGAGAAGCATATCAATTATCAATTACCATTTCGTTGAACAATTGATTACGTGCTTTGTATGTTGAGATCAAGGTTTTAAATGTCGAGCCGTACCGAGGTTTCGGTCAATGACCGGAACGATACGGTTTCGGTATCGTATCGTGCGTGCCGATACTGTTTCGATACTTTTTTATATATTTTTAAATATTAATATTTAATTATTTTAAAGGTCATTATTCATTTAATTTCAAATATTTATTGTTAAGTATATTTCGATTTTTTTTCTTGAAATAATTGATATCAAAGGGATAAAAGTAAATAAATATATTTTTCTTTAAAGAAAATTGATACATCAATAACTTAAATTAAAATTGATACATCATAACATGTTATTTTACTAATACCAAAAAGAGTGTCGTGAATCAGATGAAAACATTGGTTCTTGCGACATTCTGCTTAGATCAATCCCATAATTCTCTAACGCCCAAATCAAATAATTATCCCATGACATGGAATATTGATATTGATTTCTCCACATATCCATCAATGTGTTTCGATTCATCACCGGAAGTTGGACTGGAACTGCTGCCACTGAAATCGGAACTGGTACAGGATAAGGATAAACATACGTCCCCGATGTCGGATATGATTGATCACCATATAATGCATCAGAGCTATAATAAGGCCGAGAGTATGATGAACTCCGATCAGAATCAATCTCAACTAAACTCTCTCGCATATCTCGATAATCATGAGCTTCTTTTTGTCTATCACCCTTATATCGACGCTGACATCGACTTTTAATAGTTCTAGCACTATGATCTTCATCTTAAGTCGTGTGTGAAATTTTGCTCACATGTCCAAGGCTCGATGTCAAGTTGATGGAATATAAGTTTCACCACCACCGGGTGCACCATCACTATCATTACTTCCATGAGTACTTGACCGCTATATTAACATCACTATCATCATTTCAACTTCTCGTCGGATCGATAAAGATCGTAAGGTGATGATGTTTCATTACTATCATCATGTTCTTGCTCATATTGCATCGAGTGGATTTTCATTAATTCTCAATTGACTCCTTCCTTTAAAAGTAGGAATTACGTCCTTTCTTTTCAGCTTTGCCTTTGCATTTGTCTTCGCTTTATCTATCAGATGTTTGTTGGATTTTCGATCGAGATGCTTGAGAACGCCTAGGTCGAGATCCGTAAAATCGAAATTCTTGATCAAAAGCTTCATCGCCATCATTTTCCTCAACGATACCTCTTTTAGCTCAGATTATTTCAATTTCACGAGTAAGAAACCGAGATGGTTGTAATGGATCTCCGCTTCATCAAGTAAAGGATTTTCGGCCAATACAAGACTCCACCAATCCATCATCGGATCGTTATCACTGGGCAAATCCAATATCAAATGGGTCTACATTATCGATTCTTGTCTTCCCGCTTCTCATTATCGCTCTTAGTTGAAGACGATATTATAATAAACATAGACCATTTTTTCCAAGCGACGATAAGAAAGACGATTTCAGTACTTTGGGTACGAATGAGGAGAAAGTCGATAATTTCTTTCACAACCACTAAAGACGCTTGTTTTAGAGAGAATTCATCGCAATCTTTTTCAAATTTGATCCTCCATAATCAGTAACCACCACTCACCGAAAGACAAATAAAATCAAACTTAACATAATATTTTCATTTGTAAATAATAATAAGTCATAATTTATACTACATTTACCGCATCCATTTTATATCCGCATGATATTGCAAAAAGGATCAAAGAAAGAACCATATCCTCTCGAAATAATCGACTTTCATTAATAGCCTCAAAGTAGCTAATTCTCTATTGCTTGTAGTCTTAATATTACATTTGAGGGCGGCTAACATTTGTGGCGAAGATTATATGATATTGATATCTTTGGATTGAGATAATAACCTGAAATGATTAAAGATATATAATTATTAATAGCAATATTAAAAAAATTATTATTAAAAAAATACGCACCTGCCAAATGAATATACTTTCCCATTTGATTGTCCCACCTTGAAGTGATTATATCGATATAATGTTGATATTTAGTTGATGATTGTGAAGCGTCTTTTAATTTCCTCTTTTGCCGTAGAATCGGTGGTAAATATTGCTCGTGGCTTTTTATCCATATCGACTTTACGTAAAACAAATACAAAGGCTCTATTCTTTGTAGAATCTCTGATGTGATCCCAAAATCTAGTAGATATGATAATTTTTTGCGCCTCCTTACCTTCAATCGTGTTAGAGTATCGAGAGGCTTCCCAATCCTCAGAAGTGAACATGGTCTTCAATCCATTTTTTTTGAAACAATGACTTTAATAAGAGAAAGTGAGTTGCAAACCTAATTGCTCCTGGTCATAGAATCTCTCCATCAATAAATCTCCTCATTAATCCATGAACCCAATGATGATTATATATGAATTTCATTAACAATTGACCTTTTTTACTACCTTCTTCACTGTATCAAGTTTACCGATATCTGCCATCATCAAATCAATACAGTGTGCTGCGCATGATGTCCAAAATAATATTTGATACTCTTGTTCCAGTAATTCTCCGGCTCTTTTAAAGTTGACACCATTATCTATAATCACCTGTACTATATGCTCACACCTATCTCTTGCACTACACTATCCATCAAATGATATATATAAGATGCATCATGATATTCTGCATCAACAGATTTATGAAATATCACCTTTATTGCAATATAGTAGAAAGTTGATAATGCTCATCCGTGTAGGTCCCGTCACCATCACACATCAATGTAACCCATATAAGTTCCATGCTTCGTACGATGAATCCAAGTCTTAATTTCCTCCACTTGTTCATCTAAATATGGACCGATTTAAATGCGATTGGAGGTTGAATACTAGGACCACATTTTTAGATGTTAGATATCATGCTGCGGTAATATGCGCTATTTGCCAAGTTGGAAGGAATTCGATTAAAATGAAAAAATTTAGCAATACTTTGGTTGATTGATTTCTTCTCCTTTGTATAAGCATCATCAAACCTAGTTTGTTTACTAGCTTAGTCTGAGAATGCAAATGGATCAATATCAATGATATCAATCGCACGCCGTGATGTAGAAGGAAAGAAAGCGACCGATACCGGTTTTGTTGAAGCAACGCGAGCACTTGTAGTTCTCTCTAGTGTTCTTGCACTAGTTGAGCCACTTCCACTAGCACCAAAATGAGCCACTACCACGCGAATTATTTTGCCACCATATCGCATATGTTCATCATATGATATTGAGTTCTGTAAGCGAAAGAGTCACTGAAAATTCTTCTTCATTTACATCTTCACCACGACCTTCAAATTCATCATAAACCGTGTGGTGTTTGAAGCTCGCTATCAAAATTTTCTCTGTTGTTGTCGCTTATACTTGATTCTTTTTCTCATCAAGTTCTTGTTTACGTGCAGCAATTCCATCGGGAACTTGTGAACATCTAAAACATCCAGGATATCCACGTGAGATGTTGTTTTATGCGTGTAGCTCCACCGCCACGTCGATCATATGCAATATAAACATTCTAATGAAATCGATTTTCTAATCGACGTGCGTATCTCAATTTGGATCATAAGAATGTTGTTTTGGTGCCATTCTACCTATGCATTATAAAAATTTAAAAAAATACTAAAAAATAATTCACAATAAATATTCATAATTACAATATTAAAAAATTTAAAATAAAAATTATATAATTTATCGTTTTAGTCTCGGTCTCATTCTCAATCAATTATTACATCTTCAATTAAATTATTCAAAAAAATATCATCTAAATAAAAATATATATGGTTAGATATTTTTAATAATTAAATATTTTTTATTTTTATTATAATTTATATTTATTTTGTTTTTAATATAAAATAATAATAAAACATTAATTTATATAAAATAATTATATAAATTAGCTATTAATTTTTTAAAATTATACTGATATATTTATATATTAAAATTTATAAAATATAATAATTATATTAAATACTGTAATTTATATATATTATTAATATATAATTTATATTATATTTTAAAATTATATATATACCAGTAAAAATTTTAAAATTTCCAAAATATAAATATTTTAATTTTTTTTATAAAATTCTAAAATTATTTCATTTTTTTTAAATTTTTTTAATTTTTAAAAATAATTAAAGATGTAATTTTAAATAAATTATAAATTGAATTTATAATTTAATTAAAATCTTTTTTATTTGTTTAATTTTTATAATTTTAAATAAAAATAAAAATTAATTAATAATTAATTAAATTAAATTTTACCGTTTAATTATTTTAGAATATATATAAAATTTTAATTAATAATTTATTTAATTATAATTATATTATAATTTTTATATTAATTATTTATATATTAATATAATATATATTGATCGCGGCGGTCGATCCGCTGCGTCGCGATCACCGATCGCGATTCCGATCGCGATCGCGCTCGCGATTCCGATCGCGATCGCGCTCGGCTGCTCCGCCGCGATCACCGATCCCCGAGATCGATCCGCTGCGCGCGCCGCGATCACCGATCGCGATCGCGATCGCGTTCGCGATCGCGCGATCGCGATCGCGATCGCGATCGAGCGCATAATCGTGTCGTACACAGATCGTCGCGCCGGGATCGCTGCCGTTGTTCGCGCCGTAGCCGCTCGCTGCCGCCACCGCTACGCCGCCGCTGCGCTTTCGCCGCGCATTTACGCCGCAGATTAGTCGTCGCCACGCTGCCACGGCCTAATTTCGCTCTCATTCGCTAAACAGTTTTATAAACTCTCACGATCTTTAATCGATCGTGCGTGAACGAATTTTAGTCGATCGCGCGTGAACGATTAAAGATCGCGCGTGAGATTTCGATGGTTGAGATTAATTACATATGTAGTTGTAGTCTCAATCTCTTGCACCATGATTTAGAACCTCAAATAAGCGTAGTGATACATAGTCACTCGAATCCTTTTTCAAAAGAAAAAAAGAAAAGCAAAAGAAAAAGAATTCAGTGACAATTAAATCTAGTAACGAGGATAACCTTGAGTAAGGGAGAAAAAAAAACCCAAAATAAGACCTTTAATCCTCCAAAACATTTTATTCATGCAAAATTTAAGGTTAGGATAAAGTTTGATAGCCTTGCATAGTTTAGATATGTTGTCTAACACTTGTTCATAAGGATTACAACATGAAATGGAGAAGGTTGGATGAATAAAATGGAAGCACAATGTGAACAGGATTGCTCATGGAAGATCTATGCCAACTAAATGCAATCTAAGACAATTTATTGTAATGATCTTCAAGGACGTGCATAGATTTCCTAAGCTCTAAAGAACAAACAAACCATAATTAGCTGGCCAGGCATAGAAGTAATCTAGCTTGAATAATGGTGAAGATGGAGGATAATTTGCGTGAGAGATTTCAGATTGTTATTTCAAAATTTGTAAAGAATCAATTGGAAAAAATTAAAAACCATCAATATCGATCCGAAATCTGAATGAAAAAGGTTGAGGGTTATGTTAGGTCGTCAGCCAACATCAAACACAAGCGAATGTTCTATAAATGAATCCTCTAAACTATTGTGTTGATACTAGAATATTCTCCAAAAGGAACACATTGCATAATCCAACTATAGCATCTCAATAAAGACCGTTATATCTTTTCGAGAACTTGAGTATACTATTAAATATATAAGAGTTCTTACACCGTGAGTTGGATAAGAATAAATAATGTAGGAATATCAATTGTCTTAAATTTTAAACATGGACAAAGCAATAAAGATAGTAGATACAATGATTAAAAAAAGAATTAATATTTTGTATTTACAAGAGATAAAATAGATGGAAGAGAAGGCAAAAATATTTTTAAAACTCAAGTTTTAAATTATGGTATACAAGAATGAGTAAATCAAGAAATAGAGTAAATATTAAGGGATAATTCGTTAAAAGATAAAGTAGTAAAAGTTATTCAGTAGTGGGATAGGATTATAACTTTCATGATAGTGGTGGCAAAAAAAACTATTAATATAATTAGCATATATGCATCTCAAGTAAGATTAGATGAAGACACCAAATATAGATTTTGGAAAGGCCTAGATAAGGTCGTATAAAAAATTTTATCAAACGAAATGATTTTAATAGAAAGAATTTAAATGGGCATATAAGAGTAAGAAATGAATAATATGATAGAGTGCATAGGGATTATAGTTTTGTAGAAAAAATGGAGGAAGAATATTGAACGTTGCAATAACATATGAACTTAATAGCTAACACATTTTTCAAAAAAAAATATTTTGTTACGTTCAAAAATGAAAATAATAAATCACAAATTAACTTTTTTATTGGTAGGAAGAATAATAGAAAAATTTGTAAAGATTACAAGATTATCATCGATGAAAATTTAAATACCCTATATAGGTTAGTAATATTAGATATGCACCTCAAATATAGTATCGATAGAAGGAAAATGTGTATGACTTCTAAAATCAAGTGGTGGAAGTTAAAAGATGGGAAGCAAAACATATTTAAGGAGAGGGTATTAGAAGAAATACATGAAGACTCAAATACAATACAAGATAAAATGGCATTCAAATTGAAAATAATAATCAAGAATGTACTCGATAAGTCAAAAGGGTATACACTATTGAGTAAGAAATAGTGATGGTGGAACGAAAAAGTACAAAAAAAAAGTGAAGAAAAACGAATAGTCTATAAGCTATTAAACACTCATAAGAATAAGAAAAATTTTAAAAAGTATACAATAGTAAAAAAAAAGATTCAAGAAAGCAGTGAATGAATCTAAGAATGAAACTTTTAAACGTTTATATTGGTAACTAAATTCAAAAGAAGGGAAAAGGAATTTTTATAGAACTTAAGTTAGAGACAAGAAGACAAGATTTTATCCAAATAAAATTTATTAATGATGAATGCAATAGGGAATTATTAAATGATGTGAAAATAAAAAAGCGATAGAAATAAAATACACATATTAAACGAGGAAGAAAAAGATAAAAGAAGATTTAATTAGCAACGATGAAATAGGATAAAATTTATTTAAATATAGATGATATAATACGAGATAGAATCCAACAACGCATAAGGATCCATATAGCCGGTCCCACTTAGTAGAATAACAATTGATTGACTGACTGTTGTTGTTGTAATGATGTTGAAAAAATTGGAGGTGCTGAGCAGAACTTTGGAAAATCATTACAAGCTAATTAGACCTTGTATCTATGCATTAAGGGAAGTAAATTCAATAGTATATTCAACATTTTGATTGAAAGATGCAATCCTTCCTCTCCTCCTCAGAGGAGAAGGTTGTACATCAAGTTCAAGTGCTTGAGATTTGGCTCTTCATTGGACGTAGGTGTACAGTAGATTCAGATGGTTTTTAAAGATTATTGTTGGTGGGCAACTGCTATCAGACACCTGGAAGAGACGGAAACAATTAAATATTTAAAATTGTATTGTAGTTGTTGGAGGAAAGGATGACTATTCATGGATGTGATTTCTTCAGTCTCTCGTCATCTAGGAGTTGAGTTGGAGAAGGCATGGATTGGTCTTTATAAGTGACCAATAAAAGGTTATCATTTAATCATTTAAGTTTGATTTATTTATTTATTTACAAGAAGATTGAATTTTCAAGCTACTTTAAAAGACATAAAACTCATTAGTAAGGAGGCACATGATGACTTTCTCAGGATCAGAGTTTTAAAAAGTTACAAATGCTTCATAAGCATATTCCCAAAGCGAAGTACTATGCAATGAACATAATACCCACGATGCATTCAATGGATATATACATTGAATGCAAGAGTCAAACTAATCATAGATGACATACTTGAGGATAAATTTGAAAGTGTGAGTGAAATGAAGACCTCTCACTATCCAAGCAACTAAGACAGCGTGATTAAATTGGGCCACCCCTGATCAACAAGCATTAGCCCCTCATTTCTGAAAATTAAAATAAACAAAAAAAAAGTTAGGATAACTCAGATATCCAACTCAATCAGCAATAAGCATAGCTGTATAAAAGAATGTATTCTACCAAATAACCATCAGAAAATCATGAGCTCCAATAGAGTAAATTATCAAATTTCACTTTGGTTTTCCACCCGAGCCTCGTCTTGTCAAACTCTTCTAGCTAGACCCTACAAAAGGTCTGCCCCAAAGACACAGCAGCCCGATCTGAACAACCCACAAATTCTGCTCACAATAAAATGAAGTGACAAGTATGTTAAAATTCTCGTGAAAGAAGAATCAAGCTACAAATTTTTTTCGCAATAAAATGAAGTAATAAGAAGTATGTTAAGGTCTGCCTGAAAGAAGAATCAAGTTTGATATTACAGGAGAAAGTCTCTTCCTGGTGGACAATCTTCTATCGCACAAGGAAAACAACAATCAAGACAACTATCACAAACTAAATATTAGTTCATTGAAACAACCATCTGTCAAACTTCGGCTCCCTTTATTTACTGAAAAATAATTTTTTGTAAAACTATATTTTAAAATAAAATAAATAAAAATTATTTTTTGACTGTTTGAATATGATAATAAAATTTTTCTACAAATATTTCACTATGATAAATAGGAGAAACAATAGAACACCCTCCCCCCCCCCCCCCCCTCCCTCCCTCCCTCCCTCTATCTTCTAAGTCAAGCTGATAGGGCGAACCAATCTTGTGTACTAGTTAGAACAATCAAGGAAGGTAGGCTAGGTGCCTAGCTTAAACCAAGGTTTAAAATCTCGACTCGTATCGAAATTTCGGTCTGCGACTAGAACGATACGATTTCGGTATCATCCGTGCCGATACTATTTCGGTATTTTTTTAAACATTAATATTAATTATTTGATTTTTTTTTTTTAATTTTAGTTAATTTTTAAAAAAGAATTTAAAATTTAATTTTACCTAAATTATAAATTTAGAATTTTAATAAAAATATATTTTAATTTTTAATTTTTATTTAATATATAAATTAATTAATAATTTATTTAATTAAATTTTACAGTTATATATATATATATATATATATATATATATATATATATATATATATATATATATATTTATTTATTTATTTATATTTTTATAAAATCAGAAATTTCACGCTCGCGATCGCGGTTTCTCCCCGCGATCGCGATCGCGGTTTCTCCCCGCGATCGCGGTTTCTCCCCGCGATCGCGCTGCGCTGTCCGATCGCGATCGCGATCGCGCAGCGCGATCGGGAATGCGATCGCCTTCCCGATCGCGCCGCCTCTGCGTCGTCGCCGACGCCTTCTTCCGGTACGGTACGCGTTTCGGTGATTCATCGGAACGAAATTTTTCGGTGATTTCGTCCGAAACGGCTCGGAATTTAAAACCTTGGCTTAAACTGCCTAACCCACTCAACACAAACTACCTGCCAAGACCCACTAGCCAATCAGGTCTAACAGGCCAACCTACACTGATCCACTGCCTAGAAACACCAATATAGGTCCACCGCCAGCTTAACCTGCCTAGTCTGGCTCAACTGAACCAACCAGCCTGCCTGGCTTAACTAAACTGATTGTCATTCAGGATCGATCATCCTGCCTAGCTCAAAGGAATGTACTGGACCAACTGGCTGACCAGCTCAATTTGCCCAGCACTGCACAGCCCAATCATATGTCTGTACATATTACAATATGAAGCAGAAAAATCAATGGCAAGTACCATGATGGTCAGCAAACCAACATTGCACTATCCCTTGCTACAATTAGTGCATAACTAGGAGGATACTTGCACTAGGTCAGTAAAGCAATCTGCTAACAAGTCTTCTGCAGTTAAGACAGGAAAAAACTAAAAAAGCTTGGCTCCCTTGAATTCACAAGACAGGCATAAAATAAAGCTTCACCACATCAACAAGAATGAATGCAGCAGCATAAAACACACTACCAATCATTGGGCCAACAATTTCTGCGAGCCAGTTTTTTATTTGGTTGAATCCCAGAGGTAAATCTGGTTTGAATCAATTTATATCTTATCAGATTTAGGACAAATATGAATAGGGTAACTGATAGTATATGCTAAACAAAATGATGAGTCACAGGCTTACCAATTCAAGGTTAAGATCACTTATTAAAGGCAGCCCAGTGCACGAAACTCCTGTCATGTGTAGTTCTGAGGACGGGTCTACTATACGCAATCTTATCTTACTTTGCAAGAGATTGTTTTCAAGATTTGAACTCGTGACCTCTAGGTTACAAGGCAACAATTTTACCGTTGCGCCAAGGCTCCCCTTCGTTAAGATCACTTATTGAATTGGAAAAAATCTATTTAACAACAAACAAGCTTGGGATAACACAATGTATTCCATGCATAGCCCGAGTGGATTTTCCCTACCAGTAAGTTTTTGAAAAAGATGCCAACAATTGTTTGGCCTAGCAGTAAATAAGTTAAATAACTGAGGGTTTTGATCAACCGTTGAAGATTTGAATTTATATAACAACACTATTAGAAAGAATACTATCACATCCAATATTATATAAGGACGCTTCATGATCAAGATTAAAAAAGAAAAAAAAATACCATAAAATTGTATTTGGTACACAAGAAAAGAATGAAATTGATAATGAAATGAATCAGATTAGAGAGAAATTATATATGAAATGCTAAATTTCATTCTCATGTTCGGTTGAATTATGGAACACAATAAGAAAACAAATTGTTCATAACGTGGAAGGTCTATAATAATGGGTTCTAGTATGACGATAAAACATATTGCAATTTTAGTTACAAAATCTAATATATTGTAACTTTATTTGAGCTAGAGATTGCAGTCTGTAAAGTACCTCTAAAATTTAAAAATATATATATAAAATAATGGTTAGACCTGCTATGTTATATGGCGTTGAATGTTGGACTACGAGTCGAACACATGAGCATAAGATGAGAATTACAGGGATAAAGATACTAAGGTAAATGTGTGGTCATACGAAAATAGACAGAATAAGAAATGAGAGCATTAGAGAGAAAGTTAAAGTTGTATCTATTGAAAAACTCCGAGAGATATGTTTAGAGTGGTACAAACATGTACTTAGACGATAAATAATGCTCCAGTTAGGCGATGTGAAACTATGATAAATATGTATTTGTGCAATCGGCTCAGGTCACGATTGATCGGACTCGAGTTTGACTCGAGTAGTGTTTTGATGTTTGATATTGATGTTTGACAAGGAAGTTGACCATTGTTTGACAATGGATTGACTATATGGTTGACATAGAGTTGACCATATGATGGAGAAGTCCAAGTCTTGTGTACTTGGCATGAAAAGTCTAAGTGGGACACTTGGCAATGGGAAAGTCCAAGTCATGGGTACTTGACAATGGAAAGTCCAAGCATGGGTTTTGGCAAGGGAAAGTCCAAGCTTGAGTCTTGGCAAAAGGAAAGTCTAAGAAAGGGTCTTGACAAGGGAAAGTCTAAGCTTGAGTCTTAGCAAATGGAAAGTCCAACATGGGTTAACAAGGAAAGTCCAAGGGGTGATATTGGCAGCGTAAAGTCCAAGCGAGAGTCTTGGCAGCATAAATCTAATGGTTGACGATGCAAAATCCAAGCGAGAGTCTTGGCAGCGTAAGCCTAATGTGCCTTGGCGGTATAGACCAACTTAGCATGACAATAGCCGATGGAAGCACCTGTAGACTAACGTATGGATAAACAAATCATGGATGACTTGGAGGGATCCGATATGCATGAGGCTGACGGACGTGGCTAGAAGGCTTAGGTCTAGGCTAAGAGTGGTTTAGCAAGTATGAGAGCATCATACTTGGGGTTAAACCTCATGTTTGAGATTATCAATCGACTGAGGCTTTGACGATTGATTGTCAAGTGTTTGACACTGACACCGACCGACTCTTAACAATGATCGGGGTTATGGCCACCGAATCGATCGTAGTCGACTAGTATTCGATCGCAAGAAATAGCCTAGCGATCGCCAAAGATCGGGCCGATCGATAGTGAGGAGTCGATCGCATGGATGGCCGATCACCGGTCGGGTTACGGAGCGAATGCCTTGCCGAATTGATCGTCACGGCACTCTGGCAATGATCACGGTAATGGCAATTCGCAAAGGTATTTGTTGACTAATATCGACGCGTTAAGTCCGTTGAGACAACAAAGACTATTCGGCAATGATCGGGTCTTATGGCGCTGATCGTCAGCGGAAATACAGGTCGCGAGGAGACTTAAAAGGAGCTCATCGGGAGGGATTTCCACAGCGATTTCTTGGACGTTTTTAAGGCGATTTACTGCTGCAAATCAGGGTCTTCAAGCACGGTTCAAGCAATCAACAAGCAAGTTTTCAAAAGATCGTTTGTAAAGTGTTTTTTACATTCTTTTATGTATTTCATTTGTATTTGCTTGTTTATTGTTTCTTATTGTTGTAAGAATCATTGTACGAGGTTTCTCCGCCTCCGACTTATTGTCGAGAAGGAGTATTTGATTATTAGTGGTGTTTAGCATCGCTAGGGCTCATTCGAGCCCAACCCGTGGAGTAGGAACCTTGAGGTTCCGAACCACGTTATATTGTTGTGTTCTTGTACTTGTATTTGTAATTGTGTATTTATTTCTACATTTGTATTGTATTTTCTATTTCCGCTGCGCTAATAACAATTGTAGACGCAAGCACGATCGATTTCCATCTTCGACGTCAAACACGCTATTCACCCCCCCCCTCTAGCGACGTCCAATTCCCAACAAGTGGTATCAGAGCGAGGTCGCTCTTCATTTGGACTAATCACCAAGGGAGCACTGCTAGAGGGTGAAGAAGATGGAATTTGAAGAACGACTAGGTCGGGACATCAACACACCACCATCCTATAAGGACTATATATTTGAAGGCTTCACAATTCATGGAAAATAGGGATTGAGAACTTTCTAATGATGGTGGATATCAAGCTTTGGTCCGCCTTGATAGAAGGTTGCGAATTTCCAAGAGGCAAAAAGGGTGGAATCCTCAAGGTTAAAAAATGGATCAAGGAACAACTCAAGGAGTTCAAGATAAATATTAAGGTAATCAAAATGCTAAGTGATTTAATTCCTAATAATGTCTTGTCCAAGTTAGGTAAGTACAAGAATGCCAAGGAGCTTTGGAGCGAATTAGCAAAGTATCATAAAAATCCATCACCGACTCAAGAAGAGGAAGAGGCCGAAGAAGCAAGTTCATCCTCACAAGAAAGTGAAGATTCGGAGGTCGAGGAGTGTTCGACATCCAAGGAGGAAGAGGCGGTGAAAGAGGAAGAAGTAGAGGAAGCTTCCACCTCTAGGATTGAGGGGGAGGATATTAGGTCATCTTCCATACCGGAGCAAGAGCAAGAAGAGTCATCTATCTCCGGTCGAAGAGATTAAGAACCGACTCCGGTCACCACCATTGACTTAGGTAACTCAAACACTTCAATTAATAATAAAAACCATATTATGTGTTTTGAGTGTAGGGAATATGGGCACTATAAGAGCAAATGCCCTAAGAAAGTCAAGAAGACTCCGTCGACACCTAAAGTCAACAAAAATTCAAAGGATGTCGGTGCCCCAATTAGGAAGAGCAAGGAGCACGTGGTGTGCTTCAAGTGTCAACAACCGGGACATTATAGGAGTCAATGTCCTATGGTGAGGAAGAAGGGTCAAGAAGGAGCATCACAAGTAGGGGGAGCTTCTAAAGCAAACCCTAAGGTATATTTTAATGCACCTTCTAGTTCTAGGTTTAAAAAGCATGTTTTTAGCACTCTTGATATTACTCATGAAAAGCATGCTAGTAAAAATAGCCTTTATTGCTTAGGAGCTAAACATGTCGACTTTAGAAATAAGGAGAAATTTAGGACTAATGTCCCTAGAAAAATTCTACCTAAGGAGTCTATTAGGAAGGTAGAAAATCATCTGGGTTTTAACTCTAAGAATTCTAGACATATGCCTAGGAAGGGCAAAAATACTCAAAGAAATAATTGGCCCATAAAATTAGAGAAATTAGAATTAGAGAACTAAACCTTGAGGTCAAAGCTTGAAAAACTTGAAAAGACCCTTGCAAGGATGCAAAATTCAATTAAAGGGTCAAATGGTCAAAATCAGATCCACCCAAGGGCAAGAAAGGTTTGGGTCACAAACCTAAGCCTAAGGAGACCTACTATAGTATTCCATTCGATTATGGAACACAACCTAGGTCTAGGAAAACCAAGGTCACAAGGGAAGGCATCCCTAGAGTTTATCATGGTAGATGCCTAGTAGTTAAGGTTTCAAAGAAACCTAAGGAGACCACTAAGAAGGTTACAAGGGGAGTCACCTCTAGGGTTAACCATGACAAGACCCAAATGACCAAGGCTACCAAGCCTAGGAGGGTCATCAGGAGGGTATCTAGAGAAGTTATCCCTAAGGAATACCTAGTAAACCCAAAGAGCTCAAATAGATTTTGGATTCCTAGGAGCGTGATCGATTCACGCTAAATGGATTAGGGTGTGTCAACCTTAAATGGATGGGTAGTTAACCTAACCATGGTAAAGGTGACACTTTAAGTCATTTTCAAAGTTATGGGTACCTTGAAAATGTGGTTTAAATATAATCCTAAAGGATTTTAGGATGTGTCAATATCATTTAAGAAGTTTGAAAAATTGATCAAATTGGCACAAACTAGGTTTAGAGATCATGGTGTGTCATTTTGGGTTTTTGACACACTTGGAGAATTAATAGTAATATGGAAAAATGGACTTAATAATAACAAATGACAATTAACACTAAAATTTAGGTATTGTTATACCTTTATATTTTATTTACCATGATTGATTTGTCATATGTCATGTCATGACATCATATTTATTTTTATCATATAATATGTCAAGATCATGCTTAGGTTTTAGTTTTTAGTGTCATGTATGTTTAGGATTTAATCACATGTCATGACATCATGATTATTGTTGGTGCAATCGGCCCAGGTCACGATTGACCAGGACTCGAGTTTGACTCGAGTGATGTTTCGACAAAAACATATGACAATGTAATTGTCATGGGAAAGTCCAAGTGGGACACTTGGCATTGGGAAAAATCCAAGCATGGTCTTGGCATGAAAAGTCCAACATGGGTTGGCAAGGAAAGTCCAAGCATGGTCTTGGCATGGAAAGTCCAACATGGGTTGGCAAGGGAAAGTCCAAGCATATTTGGAAAGTCGAGGATTGATATTGGCGGCGTAAAGTCAGCGGGAGTCTTGGCGGCGTAAGACGATGGTTGGCGGCGTAAAGTCAGCGAGTCTTGGCGGCATAAGTCGATGTGCCTTGGCGGTGTAGACAGATTAGCGTGGCATAGCGAGGGAAGCACACGGAGGCTTAGCGCGATGGATGAGCAAGTCATGGATGACTTGGAGGGATCCGAGGCGTGAGGTGATGGAGGTGGCTAGAAGGCTTAGTGCTAAAGGTGGTCTAGCAGTATGGGGCACCGTACTTTGGGTTAAAACCTCGTCTTTGAGGTTAGCGGTCGTAGCATTATGGCGGTTCATTATCGTGAGTCGACAGTTCTATCGTTTAAGAAATTTGGGCTGCTCTGGCGGTCATACTCGTTGGAGCGATCGAACTAATGTCTGACGATCATTAGTCGGCCGTGATCATTGCTAGTTGACCATGATGAGAATGCTCCGTGGCCGTAGGCGATCATTCTGGTGTGATCGTACCCAATGTTGGCGATCGGTATCGAGATCCGTTAGTTTTTCTAGCGTGGATCGAGCCGTTGTCTCGCGACAGCGATGGCATCGATCGTGAGGACTTATGGCGGTCGGTGATGGGCGAAATTGGTCGCCGCGAGGATAAAAGGAGCTCGGCGGGAGGGTTTTTCTGACCGATTTTCTTGGAGCGTTTTAGGCGATTTCTTTGCTGAATCGAGCTTTCAGTCTTTAGTCGAAAGCGTCAATCAACGTAAAGTGTTATTTACTTCTCTTGTTGTTTCTTCTTATATTTGCTTGTTGTATTTAGATTATTGTTGTAATCTTATCAGAAGAGGTTTCTCCACCTCCGACTTGTGTCGAGAAGGAGGATTTGTGATTAGTGAGTGCGTGTGCATCACTAGGGCTCTTTAGAGCTCAATCCGTGGAGTAGAACCGCTCGCAACCACGCTATATCGTGTGTTGTGATCAGATTCGTGGCTCAGATTTGTATCGCTTATTCCACGCGCACTAACAAGATCAGAGACAAGCAACGCCAACGAATTCCATCGACGACGGCCAAACGCTTATTCACCCCCTCTAGCGCGCCAAATCCTCAACAAGTGGTATCAAAGCTCTGGCTCTTCAACGGATTAACAACCGGAGCAAGACGCCAGAGGGTGAAGACGGAATTCCAAGACAAGCTCGACGGGATATCAACACACCTATCCCTTATACCTTCTATGGACAAGAAGGATTCAATCAATGGAAGGTGAGGATCAAGAATTCACGATGAAGGACTTCAAGAGTGGGCATTTTGATGGAGGGATTTCAATATCCAAAAGGGCCCAAGGGAGGAATTCTCAAGACGAAGTGGACCAAGGAACAAATCCAAGAGTTCAAAAGAATACAAAGGTAATTAAATTCTTGGTTGATTTGATTCCTAATAAAATTACGTGAGCTAGGTGAGTACAAGGACGCCAAAGAGCTTTGGAGTCAAGTGGCAAAATATCACGAAGGCTCACAACCGGCCCAAGAGGAAGAGACCGAAGAGGCTAACGATCATCCTCACAAGGAAGTGAGGATTCTGAGGTCGATAGGAATCAACATCCTGGATCGTAAGAGGTGGAGGAAGTGGAAGAAGCATCCACCTCAAGGATCGAGGGGGAGGAGATAACTTTCACACCGAACATCAAGAAGAAGCTTCACATCCTGGCCAAGACTTAAGAAGCCCAAAGTCCAATTCCTGGCCTCCATCGACCTAGGTAACTCAAACATACGTGTTAATAATAAAATGCATATAATATGTTTTGAGTGTAGGGAAATCGCACTATAAGAGCAAGTGCCCAAAGAAGAATAGAAAGCTCCACCGCTCTAAAGGTCAAAGATGCCGGTCCTCAACGCAAAAGAGCAAAGAACAAGTAATTTCAAGTGCCGATAACCGACATTTCCGAGTCAACGCAAGAAGGGGGACAAGAAGACTCAAACGGAGCATCATACGTAGGGGAGCTAAGGCAAACCCTGTGGTAACTTCTAATTCGCTTCCTTCAATTTACAAGCAAAAGCACGCTAGTGGATTTCAATTCACTGCAATTTACGAAAAGCATGCTAATAGAACAAGTATTTTTGCTAGAGCTAAGAATGTCTACTTAGATAATAGAGAAATTGGGACTAATGTCCCTAAAAACAATTTATCTAAGGACAAACCTAGGTCAAATAACTCAAGATCAATTTTACCTGTGGAGACACTAAAGGTGCAAGAGCACCTGTGTCTAAACCCTAACGACTAGGCATACGCCAGGAAGTCCAACGATACGGGTCAAATCAAAATTCTAAAATCGGGCAATTAGAATTAGAGAACCAAGCCTCGAGGTCAAGGCTCAAAACTCAAAAGACCCTTAAGGTTACGCAAAATCAAACGCAAGGGTCAATTAGTCAAACTTCTAGGTCCAAAAGTCAAAAGTCAACACCTAGACCTAAGAGTCAAAAGTCAACTAAGGCAAGCAAGGTTTGGGTCACAAACCTAAGCCTAAGGTGTTACCATAGTGTTCCATTTGATTATGGAACACAAACTAGGTCTAGGAAGACCAAGGTCAATAGGAAGTCATCCCTAGAGTTGACTAAAGGGTTGTGCCTAGTGGCTAGGGTTTCTAGGAAACCTAGGGTGGCCACTAAGAAGGTTGCAAGGAGTTACCCCTAGAGTCAACCTAGGTAAGACCCAAAATGACCAAGGCCAATAAGCCTAGGAGGGTCATTAGAAGGTATCTAGGAGGTTATCCCTAAGGAATACCTAATTAACCCTAGGAGCTCAAATCGGTTTTGGGTTCCTAAGAGCGTGATCGATTCACGCTAGATGGGTTTAGGGTGTGCCAACCTTAAATTGGATGGGTAGTTAACTCAACCACGGCAAAGGTGGCACTTTAGGTTATTTTCAAGATTATGGATACCTTGGAAATAGGTCAATTATAATCCTAAAAGTTTTAGTGTGCCAATATTATTCGAGAAGTTCGATAAAACGATCAAAATCGGCACAATTTAGGTTTAGAGGTTAGTGTGTCATTTTGGGTTTTTCACACTGGGAGAAAAATGTAAATACGGCAAAAATATAATTAATGATATCAAATGGCAATTAATATCAAAATTTAGGTATTACTATACCTATATATTTTATACGCCATGCTATTGTTATTATATAATACGCCACGACATCACGCTATTTTTAATCATTCTATACGCCATACGTATATTTTAGATTAAGGATTAAATGTCATGTGTTTTTAGATTTCATATTACGCCACGACGACATCACGACATGAAATATACGCTTATTTATAACATTTCTAATGTCATAATCATTCATGCATGTTAAATAATTTGATTAAAATTGATTTAAGGACAACGGCATGACTGAGTCCCATTTATAAGGGAATCAAGTAGGGTTGCTTTTAAAAAATGCATTTAAACCCTAGATTAGATGAACTAAAACCCACATCTCACATCTAATCGATACGATGTGTATTTATACACCCTAGATACATGCGAGATGCTAGATACGAGTTAAGTTCAAGGTGCATAGTTTTTGATCTGTATTTAACTAAAACTCATCTAATTTCAATCATGCGATCATCGGGAAAGCTTCAGTGTACAAGCCACAGACATAGAGCCCAAGGAATACGATCCAAAATAAGGTTTCAAAACATTTTAAAATCATTTAAAAACCTCGTGAAGTCTATCTTTTGATAGCAATCACCATTGATAGAGTTGATACAAAATAGGGCCAAAACATTGAAAATTTCAATGGTTTTGAGTTTTGTATCAAACTCACTATTTTACGGGTAAAATAATTTTCAAATATTTTTCACCCATCATGTGTCATAAGTATTATACGATTTAATTTTCACGATTTTTCAATTACGATAATTATTTATGAATTTCCAAAATTCATTTGATACAAAATCGAGATTATCACGACTACCCCGCGCGATCGGCGATGTGCGTGGCAATGATCGACATCGCTGTGAGTCGATCGCCAGTCCGATTTCGAAAACTAAGGTTTAGTTACCGTTCAAATTACGGTAAAGGTCCCTAATCACTCCTAACCCTGTGATATGCCGGGAAGCATTATAAAGGGTGAAAATCCATCGATATGGATTAGAGAGTTGCTTAGGGTTTATATCAAATTAAGGTGTTGGAAAGTTCAACGTCAATTTCTAACCTTAATTTTGACGGTTTAGAGTTCCTATCGGCCAGTGACTTCCTGGCGACATCATTGGTAACGGCCGCGGGGAGCAAGCCTTTGGGGAGGTATCCATCTTGAACGATGGATGTGTTTTTCTCCTCAAGAGGAGAAGTTATTGGGAGAGTATCATCAATCGGGAAAATCGATGGTTTTGATACCCACCTGAAATCGGGAGAGAGATATGATCGCTCTCTCGAGTAATACGTGAATTATCACTAGGAAGACGGTAGCATCCTGTATTTATTTTCGATCAAGGGGGAGATCAGTAAGATCTCATCGGGACACGAGACATCGGCCTCCTCGAGAGAAAACCTTTGATGTTAGTCAAAAAGGGGGAGAATGTTCGGGAGAACATTCGAGAGTACCAATGGGATAATCGTAAGGGATTTTAACCAGCCGGGTCTAACTCAAACGATTTGTTCGGTTTTTGTCACAAACATCGGGGAGATTGTTGGTGCGCACGCCCAGTCACGACGACCGTAACTCGAGCTCGACTCGAGCGATGTTTCGATGTTTCGACAAAAACATACGACAATGTAATCACGGAAAGTCCGCTGGACACTGCATCGGGAAAAGTCCAAGCTGGTCTGTAACGAAAGTCCAATACGGGTCGCAAGGAAAGTCCAAGCATGGTCTCGTACGAAAAGTCCAATACGGGTCGCAAGGAAAGTTCAAGTAATGGTCTCATACGGAAAATCCAACATGGGTCGGCAAGGAAAGTCCAAGCATGGTCTGTACGAAAAGTCCAACATGGGTCGGAAAGTCCAAGTACGGTTCTGCATGGAAAGTCCAATACGAGTCGTAAGGAAAGTCCAAGCAGGGTCTCGTACGGAAAGTCCAATACGGGTCAAGCAAAAGTCCAAGCTCGAGTCTGCATTCGGAAAGTCCAAGGGGATTGATATTGGCAAACAGAAAGTCCAAGCTGAGTCTGGCAAGATAAGACCAACGGTCAACAGAAAGTCCAAGCGAGTCTCCGTAAGTCCAACGTGCTTCGCAGGTAGACACCATTAGCATACAGCCGAGAGGAAGCACCCTGAGGCTGGGCCATGGATGGACAACAAGTCACGGATGACTTGGAGGGATCCGAGAGGCGAGGTCAATGGAGGTGGCTGTAAGGCTTCAGTTCAGGCTGGGGTGGTCTAGCAAGTATGGGGGCACCATACTGGGTTAAAACCTCATTCAGGTCGGGCACCGCATTACGGCCGGCTCGACCGCCGTGAGTCGACTGAGTTCGACCGCCGCTTAAGAGCCGGAATCGTCGGCGATCCGCTCATCGAGGAGCAATAATCGATGCCTACGGCAATGATCCGGCTGCAATGACCGCCAAGGGTGGTCGATCGCTAGTTCACCGCGAAAGCATTGACGCTCAGAATGACTCGTCAAGTACGATTACGCTACCGGGGCGCCGATCACAATGTCGGGCACGATCACAAGAGATCCGCTGAGTTTTTCCAGCTGGATCGAGCCGTTGTCTCACGACAATAGCGTGGCATCACCGACCGGGACTTATGGCAATGATCGACGGGCGGAAATTCGTCGCGCGCAAGGATAAAAGGAGCTCGACGAAGGGTTTTCAGAACCGATTTTCGACGTTGCGATTCACGCAAATCGTGGCTTTCAAGCTAGTCCAAGGCAATCAAGCAAGCTTCTAAAGAGTTTTTGTAAAGTGTTCTTTACTTTTCATTGTGATTTCTTCTTATATTCATTGTATTTAGATTATCATTGTAATCTTATCAGAAGAGGTTTCTCCACCTCCGACTCGGTCGAGAAGGAGGATTTGGGATTGCGCGCATCACTAGGCTCTTTGAGCTCGATCCGCGGAGTAGAACCGCTCGGGCCCAATCACGCTATATCGCGTACGCGGATCAGATTCGTGGTTCAGATTTGTTATCATGATCGCTTATTCCACGCGCACTAACAACAAGATCAGAGACAAGTAACACCTAACGACTCCATCGACGCATCATTAACGCTATTCACCCTTCTCTACGGGCCAAATCATCAACAATTATTGGCGCATATTTTATTATGCTATTATTTATGTCATAATCATCATTCATGCATTAATAAAATTGATTTAAGAATTATGACATAACTTGAAGTCTCATGTATAAAGGAATTAAGTAGTGTTGCCTAGAGAATGCATGAGACTTAGATTAGGATGAACAAAATCCACATCTCACATCAAATTGACATGTGTGTGTTTTCAAACACCTTAGACACATGTGAGATGCCAGGAAATGAGTTACGTTCAAGGTACATAGTTTTTGTATCTAGATAAACTCAAACTCATCTTATACCATGGTGGATCATGGGGAAAGCTAATGTGCAAGTCATCTGCATTAAGCCCATTGATCATGATCCAATATAGGTTTTCAAAAATATTTTAAAATCATTTTAGAAAATCTTGGTGTAGTCTATCTTTGATAGCAATCACCATTGAGAGTATTGATATAAAGTAGGGCCAAAACATTGAGCTTTTCAATGATTTTGAACTTTGTGTCAATCTTCTATTTTTATGGGTATTTTAATTTTCAAATATTTTTCACCCATAATAATTGTTATAAGTAGTATACGTATGGAGTTTCAAGGTTTTTCAAAATACGTATATTTACTTATGTATTTTCGAAATTTGATTTCTGAAAACTAAAATTCTACTTTCAGAGAAATCAATGACGGCAATGATCAAGGCCAATCTAATGATCAGCCGATAAGAGTCGATCACACGATCGATTTCAATAAACAAGATTTGCTTAGCCTAATTTCAAATGTTACGCTACTCCTAATCGCTTCCTACTCCTAGTGATACGCTGAAAGCATCGAATGAAAATCCATCGATACGGATTAAGAGTCGTTAGGTATGATCAATTTTATAGCGCGCAAGTTCAAGGTTGAACTTTTAACCTTAATTTTGATGGTTTAGTGTTCCTATAGGCTTAGGGACTCTCCAAGAACATCGTTGGTACAATGGTTAAGGGGGAGCAAACCTTTAGAGGGAGGTTATCCATCATGGATGATGAATGTATTCTTCCTCATGAGGGGGAGAATTAGAAAATAGGAGACTGTGAGATGCCCAATTTGAAAATTGAGAGAGTTTGTAGGATTGCCTCTCTTGAGTGATATAGGACTTATCACTAGGAAGAGTGAAGGCATCCTAGGCGTTTTTGGACCAAGAAATTATAATATCTCATTGGGATATGAGACATTGACACCCTTGAGAACCTTTTTGATATATGTCAAAAAGGGTAAGAACTAACGGGATTATCAATTTGGGAGAATTAGTAAGAAGATTTGAGTTAGGTGGTCAACTCAAAGGTGTTTGTGGTTCTTGTCAAACATCAAAAAGAGGGAGATTGTTGGTGCAATCGGCCCAGGTCACGATTGACCGAACTCGAGTAGTGTTTTGATGTCGACATCGATGTTCGATGGAGTCAATGACCGTTGTTTCGTAAACGGGTCGACTATATAGTCACATGGGTCAATTATATGATGGAGAAGTCCAAGTCTTGTGTACTTAGCATGAAAAGTCCAAGCGGGACACTTGACAATGGGAAAGTCTAAGTCATGGGTACTTGGCAATGAAAAGTCCAAGCATGGGTCTCGGCAAGGGAAAGTCCAAGCTTGAGTCTTGGCAAAAGAAAAGTCCAAGCATGGGTCTTGGCAAGGGAAAGTCCAAGCTTGAGTCTTGGCAAATGGAAAGTCCAACATGGGTTGACAAGGAAAGTCCAAGGGGTGATATTGGCGACGTAAAGTCCAAGCGGGAGTCTTGGCAGCATAAATTCAATGGTTGGCGGCGTAAAGTTCAAACGGAAGTCTTGGCAGCATAAGCTCAATGTGCCTTGGCGGTATAGACCAACTTAGCATGGCAATAGCCGATGGAAGCACATGAAGGCTAGCGTATGGATGAACAAGTCATGGATGACTTGGAAGGATCCGATAGACGTGAGGCTGACGAAGATGGCTAGAAAGCTTAGGTCTAGGCTAAGGGTGGTCTAGCAAGTATGAGAGCATCATACTTGGGGTTAAACCTCATGTTTGAGGTTATCACCGACCGGGCTTAATCGCGATTGGTCAAGTGTTTGACACTGACACCGAGCCGACTCGCGCCGACAGATTACGGTCACCGAATCGATCGAGTCGATCGGGCTCGACCGCAGAAAATAGTTTAGCGATCGCCTAACGCCGCCAGATCGGGCGATCGATGACTTAAGCAATGATCGCCATGGATGGCTGATCACGGTCGGGTTACGGAGCAAAATGCCAGAATGATCGGGTCACGGCTTACCCGATACGATCCGGGTAATGGCAATGATCACAACGTATCCGGGGCTCAATGCCGACGTGGATTAAGTCCGTTGTGGAGATTAACGACACTATCGGGCAATGACCAGACCTTACGGCTGATCAGTCGATGTAAATCCAGGTCGCGAGGAGGCTTAAAAGGAGCTTGACGGGAGGGATTTCCACAGTGATTTCTTGGGGTTTTTGAGGCGATTTGCTGTTGCAAATCAGGGTCTTAAAACACGGTTCAAGCAATCAACAAACAAGCTTCCAAAAGATCGTTTGTAAAGTGTTCTTTATATTCTTTTGTGTATTTCACCTGTATTTGCTTGTTTATTGTTTCTTATTGTTGTAAGAATCATTGTACGAAGTTTCTCCGCCTCCGACTTATTGTCGAGGAGTATTTGATTATTAGTGGTGTTTGGCATCGCTAGGGCTCATTCGAGCCCAACCCGTGGAGAAGAAACCTTGAGGTTCCGAACCATGTTATATTGTTGTGTTCTTGTGATTGTGTATTTGTTTCTACATTTGTATTGTATTTTCTATTTCTGCTGCGCTAATAACAATTGTAGACGCAAGCACGATCAATTTCCATCTTCGACGTCAAACACGCTATTCACCCCCCCCCCTAGCGATGTCCAATTCCCAACAATATGCACATTAATCGAGGAAGAGAATGACCAATAAAGACTTGATTATCAATAATAAAATAAGATAAAATTTATTTAAATATAAATGATGATATGGCAGGAGATAAAGCTCAATGACGTAGAATGATCCATATAGAGATCCCATCTAGTGGGATAAGACTTGGTGGTTGTTGCTGATTGCAATCTGTAAGGAATTTATAGAGGTTCCAAATGTTGTTTATGTTTCTAGCCTGTAAAGTTCATGACTTTAATAGAAAATTAACTGCTTTCAGGACTGACCATAGCAAAACATTCTATTAAGCATCTTTATTAGTTTTTTTACATGGGGTGGATGTGTTTTTCATTTTTAATAAAAGAGGTGTCTTTGCTAGTTATAGCAAGATCCTTCATTTTGTAAAAGAAACGATGCATTCATTTTATTTATAGCAAGTCTAAAGTCTATTGATTTAGTTATAATAGATGTATTGTTTAGTTAGAGCAGGTGTATTCGCTTGGTTAGCTTCATCTTCACTCAGCACAATCCTTCCTAGTTTGCCATCATCTTCCCATGCTCTTGGGGATGAACCTCCAATCTCGGCAGAATCAAGTCTCCCGCCTTTAACTCTCTTTTACTCACAGTGTTTTTGTAAGATCTGGTGTCAGCTAGTTTGAAGTGAGCAATTCTCACTAATTTTGAATTGGTTCTCGGAAGTCTAGGCTCATTTGGAGTGCTTTAGTTGCAGCTTCTTGAATGAAGTAGTATGTTTGAACTGTAGGCACTTTTACTACGACTGGAATTACTAGCTCAGATGCGAATGTTATATTGAAGGTGACTCCCTTGTTCCTACTTAAGGCATACTCATGTACGACTACAAGAGTGAAGTGTCCCAGCAGCTTGTCAACCCATGACATCCAAAAGTCAGTAACCCATGTTTGAGCAGTTTGTCCATTTATCTGTGGGTGGGTTATTGAGGTGAATTCAAGTTGATGCCATCACTTGCACAATCCGTCTTGAACTTCTTGTTGAAATGAATTCCATTGTCAGTCACTAATTCTGAAAATAGTTGAACCTCATAAGGCTCATAATACTATTTCTTCAAAGAAATCTTTTAGTTGTTGCTCCGATAAAACCCAGACTGGCTTAGATTCTATCAGTAATTGACGGCCACAACTTAGAATTTCTTTTTTGCTCTTTTCAAAGCGAAGAGACCTATCCATTCTCCATTTATCAAAGCATCAAACATCACCAATGGATTCGAAACATAGTCACTGGGTGTTTGCTCTAATGTTGATAGTCTCCACACCCTTGCAAACTTCTAACACACCTCGCATTTCACCATTAGCTTAGTCACATTGTTTCGAAGGGTACACTGGAAGTAGCTAGCCATTAGTACCACAAAGGAAAGACTTCACCCTCCGCTATGACTCCACAAATCCTTTCATGTATTCTCTTAAAACTAGTTGGGCCTCGAAGAGGCTTAAACATTTCATATAAAGCATAGAATAGAAACGTTAGCTCACAGGTCTGCCCTTGAGCAACTTGCAATGAGTATGATCTTTAACAATAGGTAGCTCCTCTTAAAGGATGCAGGTACTAACTTCTTCAATCCATCAGTTGTAAGATTCCACCCCAAGAACCGCTTCAATAGTGTGCTTCTCCATGGATTTGATGATGACCTCCTGGGCCCCCTCTAGTGGAATAAAAGCGGTCACTTTGGACAGTACATTGGCTCTTTGCATAATCACTCCAGGATACATGTTCTATGTTAAATTCTATAAAGTGCCACTTGGGTTCTATTACCTTCTGCAAGTAAGCATTCATGTTCCTTTCCTTGCCTTGTACCCTCCCAATATCAGACTTACTATTGCCTTAAGGGTGCATCGACGTGGCAAGGGAACGTCGGCGGAGCTTGCCGCTGTTTCCGCGGTGGGGCGTGCGTCGACGAGCCTCTGTTTCCACGGTGGGGCGTGCATCAACGAGGCTCTGCTTCTGCAGCGAGGCGTGCATCGACGAGGCAAGGGAAGGTCAGCGGAGCTTAGCTCTACTTCCACAGTGGGGCATACGTTGACGAGGCAGGGGAAGGTCGACAGAGTTTGGCTCTGCTTCCACCGCGAGGCATGTGTCGACGAGACAGGAAGGTCGGTGGAGCTTGGCTCTGCTTCCTATTTAGTTCGCTGGCCTTCTTACATCTCGTCCTGCAATTACCATCTACTAGTATCCCACTGATATAGCTCGGTTGTCAGTAAGGCAGGAGATGAAAATGATTTCTATGCTCATTATGCGCATGAAGATGATGGAAAGCAATATATTTATGCTTTTATTGATGACAATTATCCTAGTTGTCAAACGAAGGAGTGTTAGGTTCAGATATCAAATGTTGATCAGACATTGTGTAGATATAATATTAGATTTATAAACTTAAATGATATGGTTTTCCACAGTGATCGACAATGTGTTGATAATTGTAAGATGGATAAAAGGTCTTTAGCCAAACTTTGTTATTTGCTAACAATTCATGAAAAATTGAAAGGAAACCGAAATATATAAATTAGTGAAATTGTAATATTTTTTCTTCACATTATTGCACATAATGTGAAGATTAGGGTTCTAAAACACCAAACAGCTAGATCCAACAAGACAGTTAGAATGCAATTTCATTTAGTATTGAACTTTGTTCTAAGATTACACAACATTTTGTTTAGGAAGCCAGAACCAATCCCAAAAAATTACACGGATGAGAGGTAAAAATAGTTTAAGGTACAAGTAGATAATTTCCATAAATATTTTTTTTAATCATTTTAATGTCCACAATAAATTAATTTAATTTTATAATGTTTCTTTGAGTTTAGGGTTGGTTAGGAGCATTAGATGGGACTTATATTAAAGTTAATGTCCTAGTCGTTGATAGACCTAGGTATCGAATCAAAAAAGGTTAAATTGCAACCAATGTCTTGAGTGTATACACACCGAACATGCAATTTAGCTATATCATACCAGGTTGCGAAGGATCTACGACAGATGGTAGAGTCTTAAGAGATGCTATTAGTAGGAGGAATGGCTTAAAGATTCCTCAAGTAATTAAGTTGTAATTATCGTAAAATATTTGGTATATATATATATATGTTGTTATTATTTGAGTAATGTTGGATACATAAATGGGAAAGGATTTTTAGCACCTTATACAGGTCAAAGGTACCACTTGACAGAATGGAGACAAGGTTACGAACTAACGACAACCAAAGAGTACTTTAATATGAAACACTCTCAAACGAGAAATTGCATTGAGAGGTGTTTTGACATTTTAAAAGCTAGATGGGCTATATTGAGAGATAAGTCTTTTTATTCTGTTAAGACTCAATGTAGAATTATTTCTATTTGTTGTATTCTCCATAATTCCATAAGATCTGAAATGACAATTGATCCGATAGAGACTGAGATTAGTGTCCTTGAGCCAAATGAAAGTGATGATGATAATTTGACCACGAATTGTGAGACCGACCCTACTTGGATTGAATGGAAAGACAAGCTTACGGATGATATGTTCATGAGCTAGCAGTCATCAGTTAATTATATATAATATTATTTCTTAAAATTTAGATTTCATTTTCATGAATTTGAACTATTTAATTATGTTGTATTTGGGTTATTATCCATTTGAATAATTTGAATGATTTGATTGTATCTTGATTTTATATATTATCCATTTGAACAATTTGATTTTACTTTACGCATGCACAATGTTGTATTTGGATGGTTTAATTTCAATTTTCAATGGAAGAAAAGCTCCAGAACTGGCTAAAAGTAGTAGCAACGGCCAAAGATGCACCACCTTCATAGCCAATTCTATCAACCCCATCTGAACAAGTAGAAAGTTCAGTGCCAGGGAATGTTAAAAGAAAAACTCATAGCACCAAACACTTGTGGACAAAACAAGAGAATGTTGCATTAGTTGACTGCCTTGTTGAGTTAAGCAAAGATTCAGCTTGGAAGAGCGAGAATGGTTTAAGAACTGGATACTTGTTGCATTTAGAGAAACTCATGATTGCTAAAGTGTCATCAAAGAATCTGAAGGCTACCCCTCATATCTAGTCAAGGTACAAGCTACTGAAGAGGCAGTTCCATGCTATCAACGAGATGTTGAATCGTAGCAGTGGATTTGGGTGGAATGATATTGAGAAGTGTATCACTACAATAAAGGATGTCTTTGATGATTGGGTAAAAGTAACTTTTTCTATTTTTGTAGTTTTTCATTTCTTTGATGATTGTGGATTTTTTTCTAATGATATATTTTTAATTTAGAGTCATTCGGCGGCTATTGGTTTAAGGAACAAAGAGTCTCCCAACCTTGATGACTTGATGTCTATGTGAGGGAAAGATTGTGCCACAAGAGCGGGTGCAGAAACCCTAGTTGATGCAGTAGAAGAGAGAGATTTATGCAATGAAGAGGCTGGACACATTTGAGCGTGAAATAGACGAACGGGTTGAAGGTCACGAAGATGAAAACTTCATCATGGATGAAATAAGGAAATTTAAGATGGAGACTACATATTCATCAGTTTGTCCATCAAGCAAGAAGCCAACCACCAGAAAGAAAAGGGGAAGTCTAATGATGTTCTAGGTGACTTGGTGGGAGAGATTCGCAAGTATGTTACTGTTGTTACGGAGGCTAATGAGGAGATGAAGGAAATTTCCACCTATTTCAAGAAACAAATCAAGAGCAGTGATAGAAAAATAAGAATATATGATGAGTTAATGAAACTTTTTGACTTCTCTCAGCAAGAAATTATGGATGTCAAGGAGTACATTCCAAGGATGAACACAAGGTTGACAATTTCTTCGCATTGCCAAAGGCATTTAGGAGAGATTATGTGGTGAAGCAGTTTTTTTTAGAACAATCCATATAAGTCAAGGAGTACTTATTGGATGAATGTCATTTTGGATTGAATTTGTTTTTATCTGTTTAATGTTTATATCTTAACCTAGCTATCTTTCCAAGTATCTCTTGCATGTTTGTGAACTTTTCTATAGAAAAACACAATTATTCTAGGTATTCATGGAAGAATTTCTGATGGGCTGCAAAATTAGAAAACATGTTATGATGACAGATAAATTTCTTTCACAGTTGAGAAGATTTGTGTACATGATGGAAGCTATGGTAATATGCATGTGATTCAAGAGTTAATCTTATATTATATGAAATTGTTTTATAATAAATATATAGTTGTGTATATATTTTTATGTATTTGACCCACATGACATGACTAGTTTATGACGCTATAAGCATGAAACATGTATTGCTACCCTACTCTCACTATACTATTTACAATGGTCAGAACTCATGATGGTTTCAGTTGTATGTTATAATAGCAGGTTTATAAATCTGTCCTTTGGTTTTGATTTTGAGTTCTACAAGCTCAATCTACTTCTTATATAGTTTATAAAAGTACATAATTGTATTGTTTGTTAGATGCATTAGTTCCTTTTGTAGCTTCAAGCATTTCCTGAGACCAAAATTTACTGCTATCAAATTTTCCTGTCTGTTTTATCGTATTAATTAGCATAAATGTGGAATGATTGTTACCTTTGATTTTGCTTAAAACAGAAGTAGATTACATATATGGTAGTTGTATGTTGAACTATGCATGTTTTCATTGCAAGCACAATGACCGATAAAACAAAGTCATCCTTTCAGACTTGCTAAGTTGTCAGTCTTTTATGTCACCTAAGGTGCAATTAGGCATGCTTAACGGGTTAGTTTGACCCGGCGGAACCGACCCGTTAAATTCATAATCAGAATCGGTTCAGATGAACGGTTCTAGAACCGCCCCAAACCCATTAAGTAATGGGTTAGGGGCAGTTTTTTTTTTAATGAACCGGAACTGGCCAGTTTGGTTCCGGATCCAGTTCGGGATCCGATTCAGATCCGATCGGATTCGGTTCGGGTTCCGATTTGGAACCGGTTCTATTTACTAATTTAATGGTGGAAACTCTTAGCATGCTAACTAAACTACAAAATTGGTTTGCGGCAGAAAAAAAGAATAGGACCACCGACGTGATAGATAAATTTGGAAGCTCAAGTTCAAAAGAAGATGTAGAGTATTCCAAATATATTTTCATATTCGTGTTATGCTATTCAAACATCATATACACCCGTGTCGAATCTTGGAACCGTTTCGGAACCAGTCCGGAACCGATTTGAAACCGGTCCGGAATCGATCCACCCACTACCGGTTCGAGTAGTGGATTGAATTGGTTCCAAGGTTAAAATTTGGAACCAAAACCGGTTCGGAACTAGTTTTAGACCGATTCTGACGTCAGTGGATCCGAACCCGATCAAAACCGAACCAAAATTGGATCCGAGGAACCGATAAGCATGCCTAAGTGCAATACCTCGGATGGACGAGTAATTTGGTCTTCTAATGTCTCCTTGTAGTTGGATCTTTATTTTGTCAGTGCATTTGTATCAATCATTTAGTGCTTCCAGAAGTTACCAATACTTGAATAAGTAAACGACTTTCTTCCTCTTCTTTTGTTAACTTGGAATCTTGCTGAGTCTAAAACCTTGTTGCATCTTAGCGGCTCTTGAAAGCACATGATTCAGATGTCGACAATTGTAAATGTACAATTATTGGTTTTGTTATGCGGTGTTTATATGTTTTTCTTTTATGTTGCACTTTAGTTTGTTTTTTTTTAGAATGTCATTGTAGATTTGTAGGGTATGATACTGCTAGTACCTTTTCTATATAGTTCCCGATAGAAGGGTTAGCAGGTGACCCATGATCCGATCCAAAATGTTCGGCTCAGCGAAGGGAGAAACGAAAGAATGGTTCGGGCGCGAATATCATAAGCCATTGGTACGGGAGAATATCGAAAGCAATTGGCACGGGAGAATTAGCAGAAGCAATTGGCACGGGAGAATTAGCAGAAGCAATTGGTACGGGAGAATATCGAAAGCAATTGGCACGGGAGAATTAGCAGAAGCAATTGGCACGGGAGAGTTAGCAGAAGCAATTGGCATGGCAAAGAAGAGACGGAAGGCACTTCGCTAAGGGGTCGGCTCAGCCTGATTGATCCGAAGGAAGTTTGGCACAGGAAAAAGAGGAATTGGTTCGGGTTGATGAGGAACCCTAGGGCTAGGGCGCCCGTGGGCTATAGACCTAAGCTAGCTTCACTCAAAGCGGATGGTTGAGGAAGATAGTCTAACCTAGTTACCCGAAAAGTAAAGGAAGAGGTGTTAGGCAACGGCTTGGGAGGCCCCATGCAATATTCCAAGGAGTCTTCACTCCTCGTATCTGTAACAGAATTATTTTCCAGGTGGAGGTGGTGGCCACGTGTACGATGGAGATAGCCCGCGACGTTACGATGAAGGAAAAGGGAAGATAAAAGGGAGGAAGCAAGGAGGAAAGAAGGATCCGCAATTATTCCCACCCAGCAAGAGAGAAGGGGACGCAGGGAGAGAAGGGGAGCGACAACCGCCTCGCCGGAGAAGGACGGAGATCTGTCGTTGTTACATCTCTTGTATTTTTCTCGTCTTGTGATATCACTGTAAGAGGTCTTTCTCCTCCACCTTCGAAAACTTACTTTCCGTAAAGGAGGACCTTCATAGTGAAAGTGCTAGCCTGATCCGGTGAGAAAGCTCACCTCCGTGGAGTAGAATTCTTATTCAACCACGTTACATCTTATGTCCGAGTCTCGATTCCGGCGTCGGTTTCTTGCGTTCATCTGCCGTCTTCTTATTCTCTCGACATGCACGGGTGAGAATCCTCTCGAGATCTCCTCGCTTTCACTGCATTGAAAAGGAGTGAAGCAGATTTCACCGTCCGCATCGGGGCGCCGTCTGTGGGAAAATTTGAGCCGACGCCGAGATGCAACTGAAGAAGTACAACAACTCGCTACTCTGCGTGAGGAGCGCCCCATCACCCTTCTACCATCGCAGCTGAAGGCCCTGATGGATGACGCTATTACAGAAGCCCTCGCTAGGGAAAGGAGAAGGACCGGATATCTGCATCCGCATTCCGGTGAACCTTCTTCCAGAGGCCCACCCCCAGAAATGCCTCCTCCATCTCGCATGCCGCCAATGGGAAATATTGCTTGAGGCGGACTTGGGGAAGAACGCCTAACACTATACCCTTCACCCAAACGCGCAGGAAGAACAGTAGAAAGTCAATCAACCGGACCTCGGAAGTATACGAGCTCACCCCTTTACAATGATGGACATTCCCTCCGAGCTCCTCCATCTTACTTCCGAATCCTCGGATCAATAAGTATGATGGTTCGACGGATCCCGAAGAGCACATATTCTGATTTGACGGGCCTCGCTTCCATCATTATCTTGACGCTCTCAAGTGCCGAGTCGTCCGAACCACCCTAACTGGCTCGGTACAAAAGTGGTTCAATACTCTGCCCCCAGGATCCATCACTTGTTTCACGATTTCGAGAGAATGTTGATCGAATTTGTCACCGCAAGGCGTATAAACAGGGCGCCTCTATGTTAACGATATCACCCGGGGACCCTCGTAATCCCTTAGGGGTATCTTCACCGATTCACTGCAGCCTAGGGAATCCTCGGCCAGATCCGAATCTTTCAGAGGCGCTATTCAGCACGGGCTGAAGGAGGGCCCTTTCCTCAGTTCCTTGTTGAGACAACCTGCGGACAGTTATGAGGAGTTGCTAAGCTGTGCGGAGCAATTTATTCGCGAAGAAGAAGGATTAAAGGTACGGAGAGCTAAACGGTCTGCCGCAGCAGTCCCAATCGAAGAGCTTTGCTCTCAGCGCCCCCTCGGCGACGGAGTATACAAGACCTTTTTGGACAGGAGGTTTCGAGGCCTCGTCCAATGTTGCAAGGTGTTCGCCCCGTCCCGCCATTACAAATCATGGCCGCTGAAGCGCTTCCTCCTGTGAGGACTTGGAAAGAACGGGAAATGGAATTATATGACCAACAGGGTCTGCTGCAACAACCCTTAGGATACGTGGGATCGTAACCCCCGCCCCATTCTTCTACCCGATATATCATACGGAATCTCCGGCGTGGTGGAGTATGTTCAATTACAAGAGGAATTGGATCGCCTCCATATGCATATCCGCAAGTAAGGCTCCAGTAGGAGGACCGTGCGGGCGAGGACCCAATGTAACTCGCCCAGGCCCTATAATCAACAACCTCAAGTCACTTTCCCTCAAACGCCGTCCCGAGGTTGTCTCCCGGAGGCCCATCGGTGAGGCCCTTCATCCAATTTAGATAACGCTCCCACACGAGGAGTTATTCATGTTATAATTTGGAGGACTGGATGGGACTCAACCGAGCGCGTAAGTCGTATGTCGTACGGAGAGTCGGCCATCGCTACCAACCGATTGTTTGTCGCACCGCCGTTCATTCGGGCCGAAGATTTATAGGGTGTCCTCGCCCGTCACGGACGCTGTTATTCGTATATCCTCGCCAGCGATTGAAGTGGCGTGTTGGTCGGTCGGAGAGTTCCGTCAACATCCTCTTCGGAAGCCGGAGATCGGTGGGAATGGGAACGCTAGAAGATGTAGTCACCTCTTTGGATTCGCAGGCGTAGTACACCCTACAGGCGATTTCATTGCTCGACTGCAGCGTAAAGCCCACCAAAAACCAAGATATAATCCCTTTCCTCATTGTGACGCCCGTCCACTTATAACGCTTATTCTTGGCGCCCTTTCTCACCCTTTTCAGCCGCGCTTCCGCACTACCGTGAAATTTCCAATGGGTCCATCGGGAGAAGTCCGTGAGAAGAAGGCCTCAGGAGCCGCTACGTGCAAATGGTTCGACGATCGGAAGAAAGCCCAAACCGATGACCAAAGGCAAAGTCGCCATCATCATCAATGTCTGGCCCTAGAGAGAATCCCAATTTGTGAAAATAGAGGAAGGAGAACTGGTGGAAATCGCCCAGAAAGGCCAGCGCGGATAAGACAACTTTGGAAACCAAAGAAGAGCTGGTGGCACGAAGGAGAATGAAGACATTTTGCAAAAAGATGTGCATGATCTCGCGGGATCGAACCCTCGAGTGGTGAACATCATCTCGATATCACTAAAGGAGCCCGACCGCCCAATGAAGAGGTGACATTTTGGACCAGAAAAGGACAAGGTCATAGCCGAAGAAGTGGACAAACTGCTAAAAGCGGGTCATGTAAAGGAAATCCAGTTTCTCGAATGGGTTTCCAATGTAGTCTTGGTCCCCAAGCCTTCGAGGCAATGGAGGATGTGTATCGATTTTCGTGATTTAAATAAAGTGTGCCCTAAAGACTGCTACCCCTTGCCTCGTATTGATCAATTGGTGGATTCTACTGTGGGATATGAAGTGGTGTCCCTAATGGATGCATATCAAGGATATCATCAAATACCTTTGGCCGAAGAAGATCAAAAGAGGTTAGCTTTGATCGGGAGGGTTATACGCTTATGTGGTAATGTCGTTCGGATTAAAGAATGCAGGGGCCACCTATCAGCGTCTTATGGACAAAATCTTTGCAGAACAGAAAGGGAAAAATGTGGAAGTCTACGTGGATGACATATTAGTCAAATCGAAGGCCACTCGGGATTTAGTCAAGGACTACATTAAGGCGGTTTAATATGAAGCTAAACCCTAACAAATGTCTGTTCGGAGTAAAGAGCGGCAAGTTCTTGGGGTACATCGTGACTGAGAAAGAGTTGCAAGCCAACCCTGAGAGGGTGCAAGCACTATGTAACATGAAGTTACCCGCTAACTGCGGAAACCAGCAGTGGGCGAGGATCGCTTTCTTTATCACGATTCATCGGTCGGCTGACAAAGGGTCGCCTTTCTTCAAGAATCTGCGAAAGGCTACTAAATTTCAGGGATGATCAATGTGAGCAGGCTTTCCGAGTCAAGAAATATTTGTTTGGACTCCCACCGCTAGCCAAACCAATGGCCAGGAGAACCATTATGGATGTATCCGCCGTCTCGCAGGAGCCGTTAGTTCGGTATTATCAAACAAGAAGGTTCTCACGCCTATTTATTATACCACCATATCACGAAGGGGGCGGAATTCCGTTATCACTGAGTGAGAAGTTGGCGTATATATCCTAGTGCTAACCGCTTGCAAATTAAGGCGTACTTTGGCTCATCCATCACCGTTTCTAACACATAATGGCGAATTGTCATCACTAAGCCCAATTTCTGCGGAAGATTGGCGAATGGGTGGTAGAATCCAAGCGAGTATGATATTCATTACCAACCTCGAAGCGGTTATCAAGGCCCAAGCGCTGATTTTCTACAGAGGTACCTGCGGCTAAGAGGAAGAAGAGGTTGTGAGGAGGATTAGAGGCATGGAATATATTCGTAGACGGTTCTTCAGGATCTTCGGGCAGCGGAGTCGGTGTTCTATTAATTTCCCCTGATGGTGAAGAAACTCGACTAGCGCTCACCGGAATATCGTGCATCTAATAATGAGGCGGAATATAAAGTCATTCTAGCGGGATTGCGCAGTCTAAAGCGGTGGGGCTTCTTCCATCAGAATCCATTCGGATTCCCAGTTAGTAATATCACAACTTGAAGGTTCTTTGCGGTTCGAGAGGAAAGGCTGCATAAGTACTTGAAGGCTTTTGAAAAGAAAAAGCTCAATTGTCAGTCCTCTTAAAGCAAATCCCGGAGAATAACGGGAAGCGAATGAATTGGCTCGGATGGCTGTCTGCATGGAAGGAACGAAGTCCTCGGAACGGTCCATACGAAAATCCATACTTCCTTAGCAAGATGAGCGTGGAGGAAGACGCACCAATCAGCCTAATTCTTGATTGGAGGATGACATCATAGCTTATTTACGGCACGGGAAGGTCCTCGAAGAAAATAAGCGATCCGCTTTAATAAGCCAAGCCAAACGCCACCCTCTTAAACGAAGACTTATACAAGACTTCTTTCTGACATGACCCTTATAAAACGCTTGGGAAATGAGGATGTGGAATGGGTACTCGGGAGATTCATGAAGGTTCTTTGTGAATCATTTAAGAGGAGAGCTTTAGCGAAGGCCTTATTAGCAGGATATTTTGCCTACTCTCCAAAGAAGATCTTGCTCGCGATAGTAAGCTCGCATGCTTGTCGAAGCATAAAGAACTGCTCCGAGCTACTACTGAGTTAATGAAAGTTGGTCTCTTCATGTCCTTTTGATCGATGGGAAATGGATATAGTGGGTCCGATGCCGTGCACCTTTACGAAGTTTTGTTGGTGGTTGTAGATTATTTTTCCAATGGGTGGAGGCAGAGCCCCGCCAAAATAATGCGAGAATCTTTGTAATACAGTTCTTATGGAGAAATATTATTTATCGATACGGTATTCCTCGAAAAATAGTCGGTGATAACGAACGACAGCCCAAGGGAAAAGATCCAAGAGTGGTGCCAAAGTCTCAACATTCAGAGCTTACTCTGTAGCTCACCCTCGCTTAAGCAGGTGGAGGTGACTAACAGATCCTCGTTCGGATTAAAGACCAAATTAGGCTCGGAGGGGAAACCGGGTAGAAGAGTTACCGGCCCCTGTGGCCTATCGAACTACACCAAGACAAAGACGGGAGAAACTCCCTTTAGTTTGGTGTACGGAGAAGTCGTTATTCCGGTCGAGGTTATTAAATAGCTCGGATAAAGGCATACTGAACCAAATCGGAACCAACTTATCCAAGCAATCAATGGACTTGTGGAGGAAAAGCGGAGACGGTAATGGAGGCGAGCGGAATTTTACAAGCAAAGAGTCTGTGAGCCTTTAATAAGAAAGTGATGCCTCGGAGATTTGAAGGGGATTGGGTTTTGCGTAAAGTTAATCCCGTTGGAGACCTAAAGCTAGCTCAGGAAGGACCCATGAAATAACGACTGCGTAGGTGGTCAAGATATTATCTGAAAGATGACCAAGGCAAAGAGCTTCCACGACCTTGGAATGTCATTCATTTAAAACTTTTTCACATTGTATGAGAAGTAGAGAAATTATGAGACTCCGAAGGGGAATACTTCTTAACTTGATCGCGTTAATTAGATGTCAAGTACTCTCCAAATTTCATTAATGAGTTATTTACAAGAGCAATACTGATCATAATAAATCTTGAAGAAGAATGGAAAGAAATTCCGTTTGAAACAAGATATCGAATTACAGCTTAAATCGGTCGGGAGGATAACGTCGAAAACCAGCCTCCCAATTGTTGGATCGAGAAGCGTCGCTAGAGGGGGGGGGGGGGGTGAATAGCGATCGTAAATCTTTTCTTTTTCGTTCGTTCTATATGCAAAGTAAGCACAGCGGAAAATAAATGAACACGTTTATTTTACTTGGTTCACAACCCAGCGGTTGCTACTCCAAGGCCCTATCGGTCCTAGACCGCGTACGGAGGGCAAAGCACTATAACGTCTCCTCCTCGTTGGAGGTAGGAGACAACGATCACAAAACCGAATATACGAGAATGAGGCGACAAGCCTACCTCACCTCGTTATGAAGAAAAACAAAGAATACAATATCAAAAATATTACTTGATTCTGCTGCCGACGAAGAAGATCGAAACTTGACGTCGCATCGGCGTTATGACGATGTTGGAGTGTTGGCGTTGTAGGAGCACTTGATGAATAAACTTGATGTGATTTGGAGTTGGAATCCTCCCCTCTTATAGATTTTGGCCTCTGAATTTGTCTCCTCATCTTTAGGAACGGATTACGAAATTGTCCAAAATTTATCGCGAAGTGGCCGCGTCAAACGTTATCCGTTTTGACCTGTATGGCTGAATCGTCGCCGTCGGTCGGACTAATGCCTCCATCGATCGGTGATGGGCATCGATCGGCCTCCGTATCGGCCGATCATTTACCGGCGCTTCCTGCAATAAGAGGTTAGCTCGGAAAATGATAAATACGACGGTTTCTAACCGTCCGATCTCGACCTAGACCTTCCACAGGAAGTTTTAGTCGGATCGCCGCCTACGGTCGTCCCCATACAGAGGACACAACCTTACCATCTCTCACTCACACGAGCTTACCTCGATTCTTACTGTGTCGCTTTCACTTCTGGTTTTCCACTCGATTCCTTCGGCTCCCTCCGAAGTCACTCGAGTGTCGCCCGACCATCGCGGCTTCCTCCGGGTGTCGCTAGCCTTCAGCTCTAGCTTTAGTACTTTTCTGCACACTCGATTTAGCTCGTGAGATAACGATGTAAACTTAACTTTGTGTCTTTGCCATAATCAAAACACAGATTCGATTATCTAGTGTCCCTGCACCAACAATCTCCCCCTTTTTGATCTATGGCAAACCAACACAAAGTTAAGGGAAATTAAAGCATAAAACAAGTATAGTAAATGATGAATGTCATTTTCAAAAACTCCCCCTTAACCCTAGGTGAGTTTTGAAAGAGATACTTTAGTTCAAAATTAAATAAATTTTGTGTTACTCCCCCTTAACTTTCGCTCTTCGTGTTACTCCCCCTTAACTTTCGCTCTTCTCCCCCTTTTGCCATAAATCAAAACAAACGTTGGGGTTTGTTATGTAAAAATGAAGTTTGTTATATAAAATAGGGGTTTAAAGACAATATGGTATACGTCATCAAGATAAATCATTATGAGTCCAAACACGTCTAACAATAGTTAGATAGATTGGTTCGAGGTGTGTCCCTCTTCACCAATAATCTAAAGGTTTGTAAGATAACCCTTAGGGTTTGTTTGTTCTCCCCCTTAGTCAAATATATGAAGTATAAGAGATGTAGGGGTATTAAACTTTTCTTTAGAGTTGTTAAATCTGATAGTTGAAAATAAGTAGTATTTTGAAGATTATTTTAAGTATATTTGATTATCCTTAACATCTCACCCCATTCTACATGTGTCTAATTTGTTACCTTATATGTTTTGTGAGATGATTTTAAATTGATTAAAGATAGTCAACCTTAGGTTAGATTCGGATTTAACCTTTAGATCGTTAAGTAACTTTTCGAGAACCGCTTCCGTCGCGCGAGGCACAGGGCCCTTTTGATAACAACGACCACTTCCTGCATAAAGCCAAATTCAAGAAAATATCACTTAAGTCACTTAGGGTTACTTCACGGTCTAACTAGTTTAGGATACTGAGGTAGCTTCATAGTTCCACTCGGTCGCACTGCCTAGATACGCCTTTATCTTCGAATACACGAGACTTGTTTCCCTAACGTCATCATCATCTAATCATTTACCTATCTAGCCATTCTAAAAATTAAAGTAAAATATCACGATGGTTTTTGCTAAGTAAGTGGGTATCTTATTTTAGTGTTAGCTCGCCCTGGACCATTGAACCAATAAGGTCTATTCAAATAATAAACTTGATCCTGGGGAATCCAATACTTATTAGTCCTTATACGTGAGTTCAATAAAACCTTTGGGACCCATGCTTGGACTCTTTGATGACTACGATTTACGATAGACATATAATACCTATTCGTAGTCTTTGACTTAAATCCGAGTCCGCTTTATTCAGACACTGGCTCTTTGGGTTCCAAGTAGTCGATTAAGGTTCTTAGATCCCAACGTAAACCTTTCCAACCTAGCCTCGACCTCTTGAACTTGGTCTTTCAAGAGAGAATTCTCCTCCTCAAGTTTTGATTTGAGTTGAGTTTCCCTCTTGAACTTGACTAGTTGAAGGGGTTAGAGTAACCTCTTGCTTGAGGGTTTCAACCTCCTCAAGTAACGACTCAACCCTAGACTCGGACTTAGTTAATTTCTATTAAGCATTTTAATTGTATTGTAAGCGTCTAATTAAAGAGTGATTAACCTTGACTTTCCCTTTTGGTCCGGCTTTGAGTTTCTCTCGATTCTCTCGAAATAATCTTGGTCGAGTCGGAGTTCAGTAGTTGGACTCGGCCGGATTCTCGGACTCTCCTCCGTTCTTGCCATGTAAGCTATGTCTTCTCTGTTGTCATTGAAGGCTTCCTTGCTCCCTTTTCTTTTGGTTCTCATTCTTGATTTCCTTCTTTCTTGTACTATTCTCCGCGATATGTTGACTATTATGGCCTCCTCTTGGATTCGGATTCGTCTTTGGGTTCGAATTCATCTACTTACTTAGTAGGTGGCTTCCTTCTTTGTCCTGCAAGTAGAGCAATACCTCTCGGCGGACCACGTTAGTTTGCTCGTGAAGTTGAGCTTCGGAAAATAATTCATCTAACCTAAGCTTGAAAGGTCCTTAGAGACCTTGTAGACATCGACCATGGATGCCCATAAGGTAGTCCTAGGAAAGCATTTAAAGCGTACCTTATAAAGTCCGGTTCTCTATGGCTTGCCGATCGAATGAAGACCGTTGGACGATATCTTGGATCCGCGTGTAGTTGGGTGGCGGTCTCTACGATCCTGCGTCTTTAGATTGTACAATTTATTTAAAAGTAAATCTCTTTTACATACCTTAGCATCGGGCGCCCTTTCGTAGATCAATCAATTTGTTCAGAGGTCTTTGGCGTTAATGAATGGACCGATGCGGTTGAGCTCCTCCTTGACAAGTCACATTGTAATATTTGAGTTGCTCTTGCGGCTTCGATTTGCCTCTTGGTTGCATTTGTCCACTTGTTGAAATCGAGGGCTCTCCTTGATCGTCATTGGGAGCAAAGCCGGTTTGGATTATTATCCAAGTCTCGACTTGTGTTTTTAGAAAACACTCCATCCGACCTTTCCAATAACGGAAATCACTTCCATTAAAGAACGGAGGTCGGGTGGTACTATACCCTTCAATGTGAGCCATTAAATATCTTGCAAAACACGAATAAAAACCAAAGAGAATTCCAAGACTCAGTCTTGGATTAGTAGTGCGGGAAATAAATTGGAAATAAACAGAATTAAATGAGAAAAATAAGAAACTAACAAAAACAAACAACTTACGACCTTCGATGTCCCCGAAAGGGTACTAGACGATGGATTTTGGGGCTGGAAATGGCTTGTTACGAGGGTAAACCCCTGTAAGAAATGTAGATCTCTCAGAGAGCTTCGATTTGGTACGTAGATCGTTATGTGGGTCCACTTGTGCGAAAAGTTATGGCCCTTTTACCGTCGGCTACTCCAAGAGAGAAAACTTGCAAGCACACAACCAAAAGAAACGTACCAAGACTTCGTCTTGGATTAGTAATGCGGGAGGAAAAAAAAAACCAAAAAAAATACGAACAGAAAACCAAAATGTACTAGATCGGTGGTTTCACCAAATCTTAGCGCCCCCGCTCTGATACCAATTGTTGGATCGAGAAGCGTCGCTAGAGGGGGGGGGTGAATAGCGATCGTAAATCTTTTCTTTTTCGTTCGTTCTATACGCAAAGTAAGCACAGCGGAAAATAAATGAACACGTTTATTTTACTTGGTTCACAACCCAGCGGTTGCTACTCCAAGGCCCTATCGGTCCTAGATCGCGTACGGAGGGCAAAGCACTATAACGTCTCCTCCTCGTTGGAGGTAGGAGACAACGATCACAAAACCGAATATACGAGAATGAGGCAACAAGCCTACCTCACCTCGTTATAAAGAAAAACAAAGAATACAATATCAAAAATATTACTTGATTCTGCTGCCGACGAAGAAGATCGAAACTTGACGTCGCGTCGGCGTTATGACGATGTTGGAGCGTTGGCGTTGTAGGAGCACTTGATGAATAAACTTGATGTGATTTGGAGTTGGAATCCTCCCCTCCTTTTATAGATTTTGGCCTCTGAATTTGTCTCCTCATCTTTAGGAGCGGATTACGAAATTGTCGAAAATTTATCGCGGGCCGTCAAAGCGTTATCCGCTTTGACCTGCAAATGGTGAATCGTCGCCATCGATCGGTGATGCCTCCATCACGATCGGTGATGGGCATCGATCGGCCCGCAGCCACTTCCCTGCAATAAGAGGTTAGCTCGGAAAATGATAAATACGACGGTTTCTAACCGTCCGATCTCGACCTAGACCTTCCACAGGAAGTTTTAGTCGGATCGCCGCCTACGGTCGTCCCCGTACAGAGGACACGACCTTACCATCTCTCACTCACACGAGCTTACCTCGATTCTTACTGTGTCGCTTTCGCTTCCGGCCTTCCACTCGATTCCTTCGGCTCCCTCCGAAGTCACTCGAGTGTCGCCCGACCACCGCGGCTTCCTCCGGGTGTCGCTAGCCTTCAGCTCTAGCTTTAGTACTTTTCTGCACACTCGATTTAGCTCGTGAGATAACGATGTAAACTTAACTTTGTGTCTTTGTCATAATCAAAACACAGGTTCGATTATCTAGTGCCCCTACACCAACACCAATTTAAAGAAAATGAAGGATAAGTTGGAGGAGGTAATCCTTGGTCGGCATACTGCCGAACCGCTTCATTAAATCCGTCCTGATAAGTGGCGCGCAGTAAAATGATGAGTCGCTCCTGGTGGTTCGGACGGACAGGGCTACGCTCTCGATACAGCCTCTCGCATTTTTCTTGTTGTTCTTGAAGATTTCGACGCACGTCCACATAGCGTGGCGACACCTCCATAATAGCATCGGCTAGGATGGAAACATCATCGGCTCGGGAACTTTGATCCTGCTGCACAAGGTGCGTCATCTCCACCATATTTTTGGCGTATAGGTGAAATCCTCCTCCGCTTAGAATAAGATCTGTCGGGGCGAGTTCGATTGCACTATGGAGGGAAGTCTCTTTCTGCGTAGGCAGGCGTGAGCATGCCTGGAATTTATGAGGATGAGTTTTCTTGTACCTCCTTGCATGGCAGTGCGGAGGTCCCCTATCTTATCCTCGCTCACGCAGATGTGAACCCGGAAGCGGCGATGGCGTCAGAATCCTGTTGCTTCCCCTTAAGGAGCTCTGCTACCTGCCCTTGAAGACGTATTAACTCTTGAGCCGAGGAAGACTCCTTATCAAGAGGAGCCGGTTGGACTTCCCGTTGGGGGACGGGTGGTTCCACACCTGATCGCTGTTGTTCCCTTAACGCTGCAATAGTATCAGCATCCTTCTGAATTTGTTGGCGAAGCCTTGGCTAATTGCTCTGGCGCGGTGCGATTGTTGCAACAGAGCCGCTTCTTGATTAGTATTCGCGAATCTTCCCGTTGTTGCGCTCCCATTCTTGAGCTTGAGCCCGATATTGATGGAGGGAGCGATCCAACTCTTGATGGTTGGTCAAGGCTGCGTCTGCGGTTGTGGAAAAGAAATCGGTTAGTAAGACAAAGCTAAGGAAGCTAATTGAAAACATACGAATCGAGTACGGCGTAGGCTTTCCGTGCGAGAACCACTTCCTCTAAGTTCAGATCCAAGACTCGGAGAAAAGGAGGAAGATGGGACGGATGATACTGAGGTGGGAAGTTCACTGGTGGTGGGGAGAAGGGGGATGATATTGGAGGGAGGAGAAGGGCTCTTCAGGCGATGAGTGGAAGGGGAGCTTTGCAGTAAGGGGATATCAACCGCCGTGGGTTCGGAGGAAGAATAGTATTCAGGGGAGATAGAAGGCGGTGAGCCATCCTCTATCTGACATGGAAGTGCATCCTCCTCGTGTTCATCCTCGAGTTGCGATGAAGGAGAAGGCGACACGAATATTGGTAGCAGAGGGAGAAAAAGCATGAGAGCTAGGGTTTGTAAATCGCCGAGAAATCGAGGAAGGACTAATTGTCCCATTTCCTCGGGCGGAAGTAAAAAGGGATCACGAGGAAGAGAGGAAGACGGACGAGATGAAGCAGGTGTGGTGGTGACCGGGGACAGTGAAGAAGAAGACAGAGCCGACGGCTGACCGGCTTTCCTCTTGCGATGTGGATAACGACCATTATCTCCGGAAGAAGGTAGAATGCATTTTGAGGGTATGAGAATAAAGAGAAAGGGCTAAAAAAAAGGATCGGGGCAACGGCAAGGCGGCGGAGGAACGAATGCAGAAGAGAAGAAGGAGATGAAAAGGCAAAGGGACGTAAGATAACAAAAGAAACGAAGACAAAAGGATCCCTATAAAAGGGAGGAGAGGGCTTGAATCATTATGGGCTCGCCTCGTGCAAGTGAAAGCGCCCTAGTGAAAGGGAAAGAAGGGTTATTTTTTCTAAATGGCCCGTTATGCTAAAGCCTTCTCATTCGTAGGAAGGGGTGGATATAGCGTTCCCTTCTAAGACAAGCACAAAAGAGGGATGATATGAAAACGTTGTCTCCTCTGTGTTGATGGCTTCTGAGTCATATATATATAAATTTCTATCCCCGCGAGGCAAGCAAGATATCCGTCCGTGGCGGAGCAAGAACCGAGATTCCTGACATGTATTATATATATAAATTTCTATCCTCATGCTGCGAAAGATATCCCCGACGGGCAGAATCTAAGAACCGAGATTATATATATATAAATTTCTATCTCGCGGTAAGCGGAAGATATCCCGTCACGGTGGCGAGCGGAAGAAGCAGAGATTCCTCGGTTATGTGTTATATATATAAATTTCTATCCCGAGGCGAAGCGAAGATATCCGTCGATGGCGGAGCGGAAGAACCGAGATTCCCTGATTATGTATTATATGTATAAATTTCTATCTCGCAAGGCTAAGCGGAAGATATCCCCGCGGTGGCGAGCGGAAGAACCGAGATTCTTCGGTTATGTATTATATATATATAAATTTCTATCCCCGAGGCGGTTTCGGAAGATATCCCCGCATTTGGCGGGCGAACTAAGAACCGAGATTCTTCGGTTATTTATTATATATATATAAATTTCTATCCCCGCGAAGCGGAAGATATCCCCGCTGCGGTGGATCAAGAACCGAGATTCCTGCTACGTAATATATATATCTAAATTTCTATCTCGCAAGGCGGCGGAAGATATCCCGTCGGTGGCGGATCAAGAACCGAGATTCCTACATGTATTATATATATATAAATTTCTATTCCCGCGAGGCGGAAGATATCCCCGTGTGGTGGCGGAACGGAAGAACCGAGATTCCTGCCACGTAATATATATATCTAAATTTCTATCTCGCGAGGCGAAGTTTTAAGATATCCACGGTGGCGGATAAGAACCGAGATTCCTCGGTTATGTATTATATGTATAAATTTCTATTCTCGCCGGTAAGATATCCGCGCGGTGGCGGATCAAGAACCAAATTCATTCGGTTATACTCAAAATTTTTATCCCGCGGAAGATATCCCGCGGTGGCGGAATGGAAGAACCGAGATCTCCTCATTGTATATCCGTCATTCTCGTAAAGTGGGAGAAGTTGAAGTCCTTGCTTAACTTTGTATTGTTTTATTCTGTAAAATAGCAGAGTTCGCTCATTTAATGGTTCTATATACCCAGCAGAGTAAAAAGGCTAAGAGCCAAATACGCCTCGATTATATGTGAGTCTACGTGAATACGAAAGAAGTAAAGCGTGGCACAACTCAAGATATCTTGGTGAAAGAAGATAAACCTGGAAAGTTCATCGATGCGAGAGAATTACATATTCGAGTCATTTACAAGGGAAAATAACAAATGAAACCCTTATACATCTTTGGTATTACGCTTCTTTGTTGGGAGGAACTGATGGAGCTCCTTTTTCAGATGGGTCAGGTCATACAATAGGCGCCACGGTAAGACTCTGCAGAAGATTTGCTTGGCCTTTTGGGACCCGACCGATTATTGGCGTAGGAGCGATTCTTGCGGAAGTTTCCTTCATTCAGAATACTTCACTCGCTTCCTCCAGCTAGCTATGTATCGGCGATCATTTATCTGTTCTTCAAAAGGAGAGGAACTGCTGCCCTGTTCAGATATTCTGTCCATGGCAAACAAAAAGAAAAGGAAAGGATGAAAGCTATCAAGTAAGGGTCGGGAGCTTTTATAGCGGGGAAAAGTGCATTTATTGGTAGAAGAAATAGGGACCATAAATGCCGAAAGAAGAGGAAATGTAGAGGAGTGGGAAGGTCGACGGGACTATAATCAGAATTAAGAGGGTCCGAATCCGATGATATAAGAAGGTATGTTCGGACATCAGTCCTTTTCAAGACGAAACCTTACTTACGAGAAAAGACAAAAGCAAACATCAAGTTCCTCCTCGCTTTTATTGATATATTTGAAATGATTACATTAATTTGATCTATACTGATTTTCTCCGATTACTCTAACAGACGGCGGGAGAGGTCTCTTTGGGGGAGAGGCGCCAAGATGACCTTAGCGCTCGCCGAGACGGAGGAACGGTGATGGACCTTCATCGAATGGAGAAGGATGAGCTTCCACGCTGGGATGAAAGCCGCCAGTGGAAGTGGAGGAAGTTCATCGACACGGGGTCTCCCACGTATACTCCCAGTGAAGGGAGGATTCCACACTCTATTGCGGAAGGAAGGGAGCAGCGAAAGGACCTCCTCGTAGGAGGGGGTTGGAGTTGGAGTGTGCGGAAAAGGAAGAGGGCAGCGGAAGTAGCGAGTTGGCGGGTCTCTCAATCTTGATGTCTTGAAACTCGATCCTGCGCACTCGAAGATTCTAAATTTGAAGAAATTTCGATGGGTGCCCCTCTGAAGCCATAATAGTGAGATAAGAGGGACATGGAGGCGATGATTTATAATGGAAGAAAAGCGGCGAAGTTCTTGGGAAGGGGAAGAAGACGAAGAGTTTGATACGATTTGAAGCGATAAAGGAATGGGAAAACCAATAGCGAGTCACTTAAAGCAAATCTCGAGCCGAAATCGAGGCGGATGTGAATAATATCGAGCAAGATACTTGGCGGATTCCGAAAATGTTATTCGAGATCTCTCCAATAAGCCCGAACCAACGAGGTTATTGCGCCATACGATACGGGAAAAGAGATAACGATATAAAAAGGGAGGAGTTTAAAATTGGTCCAGAATTCCCGACCCGTCAAGAAACATGACAAGATGATGATAACTAAACATATGGACAAATTCATCATTCAGAAGCAAAAGAGAGGCTATTAACAAAATTACCAAAAAGGAGAATAGTAGAAATTACAACTCAAAGAGTTCGGACGGACACTTAGCTAACGCCTCCGTGGGATCTAAATAGCTAGTGTCCGTGCCAGGAGGCGGGTATCCTTGTTCGGCATTTTGAGCCGAGGACCCCTCAAAACCTAGTATAAATAAATCTACCCCTTCGACATGCGTCCTCGAGGTCGCTTTCGCTTCCTTCTGGTCTTGATATCAACCACCGAGCTTGACTTTCCGCCAATTTAGCCGCCAAAGCATCTCTTTGGTCGCTTTATATCTTGTCCTAAGGTGAAAGAGCTTCAAAATACTCTGGTGGAGGGTAGATTCGAGCCACCGCGATAAGGTTTGGGAAGAGCCGCTACTACGGAGGAAAGCTCGACACTTCTTTGACAGATTCCCCGTAATCGCCTTCCGCCACGCTCCAGATTAAGACGGTGGCGTTCTTGTTGTCAGATAATAAGTAGCCGAGGAGTCAAGATCCTTCGATCACGGCGTCCCAAGATATCCCTTATACTCCTTCGTTCTCCGTCAGACGCTTCACCGCTGCAGCCACCGGATCGTAAGAAGAGCGCTGCTCGTTCTTCATTTTTCGCTGCAGCCTCCTCTTTCGCCAACTGTGGCTAGTCAGATCACATCTTCGTGACCCCTCGAAGTTCGCCTCCTTTCCTCTTGCTCGCTTAACCGCCAACGAGCTCTTTTGTTGTAATCTGACAATGGTGAAGTGGCGAGTCTCCACACTAGATTCGAATTGGGAACCACCATTTTGTTATGTTGGGTGGAGGCACTAAAGGAAAGAAAAATTATCGATACATCGCATATAGAGATACCCATAGTGAAGAGGAGGAAAAGAAAAAGTAAATACCTCTCAACAGCTTGCTCACTTGCTCATGAGGGCCTTGATGCCTGGGATTGAAGAATTTTACCTCCGAGTGCCGTTAATCTTCAAAGTAGGATCCCAACGCGCCCTGAGGAACAGAAGGGAAGGATCTCCTTCAGAGGAGGATGGGGTCCGATACGCATTTATGGGGGTAGGAGAAACCTTGAGCCTGAAGGTATAGGAGCTGAGGATTCTGTATGAGAAGGTGGGGGTGAATTTTGTGCAGATGGGGAGGAATGAAGAAATGGGAGGAGAATCCCCTCCTCGAGGAGATGGAGAAGGGACAGGGAGGTAGTGCCTCCTCTTCTTGGATCATAAATGGCTAGGGGTTGAGACCCTGGCTGGTCGGAAGATGAGGGAAGAGCCGATGAACTTGAGGCTCCTTTCTTGATGAGCCGCAACTTTTTCCGGGGATGACGAGTCACATCGATTTGTCTCTTTTAGTCGAGGTTTTCTTCTTCTTAGCGACCTCGATCGCCTCCCTTCCACCAAAGCCTTCTACGTTAGATTATCTGCAAGGTATACCGATAAGAAAGATGAATAACATGTAAAGGAAGTCATATCACAGGTAAGTATCACCCTACCTACAAAGAACCAAGTCGCCAAAGGTAGAGGAGGCAATCCAAAGTGGCTTAAAAGAGGAGTTTCTATTAGATGTGGTTTGACGGTAATGTAACTCTCCTAATACTCTATACACTTAGGGAAGGGACATTTGGTCCTCATTTCCGGAAGGAGAATGATTCAGGAAGGGCTACCTTCCGTATATCGAAATAGGGTAGAGACTCGGAAGTACAAGAAATACAATTCTTCCCACCCTTGTGGGAAGTAGGCGGAGTTCACAGAATTGGCGATCTGAGCGGCTAGATAAATAGAAGAGACACGCCTTGGAAGATTTTAATTGGAAGAAGCGATGGAATATTTGAGGTGAATTGGTTGAGTAGTCCATAGAAGTTTAGAAGGTCGAATAGGCCAATGCCAGTGCGAGGATAGGTCGTTAAGAAATTGTTAGGAGAAAAAGCATGTCAGGGAGGAGGATTATGAGGCGATCTGGTTTAGTCGTGAAAGCGACATTTTATAGAATTACATGTAGTTGTTCTTAATATTAAAGAAATAATGGTTCTGATCTAAGCTGGGTTATGGTATGTTCATACTAGGCGGGTGAAGAGATAGTCTAGGAGCCATGGTGTGTGAGCAAAGCGAGCACTTACTCGGAGGTTAAGGAAGAATCGTGTGGGGAAAGAAAGAATTTGGAGTCGCCAAAGCCTTGGGTGAAAATCACGGAAGGAGAAGAACAATTTGGATTATTAAGCACACTAAACGATACCTAAAGGAGAAAGGCGAGGGGGTTTATATAGGGTTTTCCGTGATTATTCAACCGCGAGAGGAGAAGGAGAAGCGGAGCCCATGAGCCCAGTTATACATAAGGGAGTTATAAGGAGCGGATGGATTTAAGTTGAGAAATGAAGAATAGGTCGGAGACTTTATATGCGTTTGGAAAGTCGAGCTTATAACCGCAGTATTTTGGGTTGACTAACTAAATCTTTCTGGTACCTTTTCTATATAGTTCGATAGAAGGGTTAGCGGGTGACGATCCGATCCAAAATGTTCGGCTCGTGAAGGGAGAAAGCGAAAGAATGGTTGGGCGCGAATATCGGAAGTCGTTAGTGCGGAGAATATCGAAAGCAATTAGCGCGGGAGAATTAGCGATTAGTACGGGAGAATATCAGCGATTAGCGCGGGGAATTGCACGCGAGAAGTGCAAGTTAGCGAGAGATTGGCGTAGCGAAGAGGCAGAAGAGCAAGGCACTTCGGCTCGGCTGATTGATCGATCCGAAGGAAGTTTGGCACAGGAAAAAGAGGAATTGGTTCGGGTTGATGAGGAACCCTAGGGCAAGGGCGCCCGTGGGCTATAGACCTAAGCTAAGCTTCACTCGCGGATGGTTGAGAAGATAGTCTAACCTAGTTACCAGAAAGTAAAGGAAGAGGTGTTAGGCAGCGGCAGGAGGTCCACGCATGATATTCAAGGAGTCTTCACTCCTCATATCCATGCAATTATTCTCGGTGGAGGTGGTGGCCACGTGTCGATGGAATAGCCCAGCGTTACGATGAAGGAAAGGGAAGATAAAGGGAGGAAGCAAGGAGGAAAGAAGGATCCGCAATTATTCCCACCCAGCAAGAGAGAAGGGGACGCAGGAAGAGAAGGGGAGCGACAACCGCCTCGCAGGAGAAGAAGGACGGAGATCTGTCGTTGTTACATCTCTTGTATTTTTCTCGTCTTGTGATATCACTGTAAGAGGTCTTTCTCCTCCACCTTCGAAAACTTACTTTCCGTAAAGGAGGACCTTCATAGTGAAAGTGCTTAGGCACTGCATCCGGTGAGAAAGCTCACCTCCGTGGAGTAGGAATCCTTATTCCGAACTACGTTACATCTTGTGTCTGAGTCTCGATTGCTGGCGTCGATTTCTTGCGTTTCATCTACTTCATCTTCTTATTTTCTACTGATTGCGGCCTGTGAGAATCCTCTGAGATCTCCCTCAGTGCTTCACTGCATTGAAAAAGGAGTGAACAGATTTCACCCGTCCGCATCAGGGTATTTAGCTGAAATTTTTGGATATCCAAAAGAATAAGACCCTCATCAATTTGAAGACTTGGATAGCCCTAAAATGAGGAGGTTGTGTCGACACATAATCTGATTTAAAAGCATGGATATACCGAGGTGTTCAAGTAGTAAAATGATTATCTATCTCTGAGATATTTTAAATATCATTTCCAATTTCTTTATTCGTAATTATTGATGTTGCAAATGCTTCAAGTAGTAAAATGCTTATGTTTGTATTTGTTCCTAGTCTCTCAAATCTGTAGATGCACGAAAATCACATCCCTCCTTTTGTTGATGAAACACGCCTGGCTATTTAAAATGGCATTACCTACACAGTTGTTGAGTTAGGCCAAGTAACTGAGGCAAGTTAAAGTGGTTAACACAGTTACAACACTGTAATGGAGACATTGAATGGTTGATATAAACCAAAATCATATTAGAACAATGCATGCTGAATAGACCCGACCACGGGCCGAGTCCAGCCCAGACCCGGCCCAGGCTCATAACCAGGTCGGTCAGTTACCCATTTACCTAGGTTACCGGGGCGCAACCAAAACCGATCCATCAAGAGTCTGGCCAATTTCAATTCTATCGGCCCAAAACTGTTGAACCGGCAGTTCAAACCACTGATTCAGCAGATTTTTTTTAGATTTTTATCGTTGGAACCATTGGTTCCAAAGGGTAAAATGGATTTTTCGACGATCAAGATCATTTGATCATTTTTTGATCAATGGCTACGATTTAGCATCCGTTATGATCTAAACTCTATATATAGAATGCTCATTTCATCATTTACATCCCATCTTCTCTACTCTTCTCTCTCAATTTCGTTATTTCAAGTGCTTTCAATTCTCCGATTTCAATCGACTTTGATTTTTCGACTCCAATTTCAATGGAAGGCAGTTCATCTCGATCTCAGAAGAGCAAAGGAGTCTTCATCCCCAATGTTGATTCCGAGTCTGAGATTCAATTTATCGATGATGAACCAAATCAATTTTTGATAACCGACATACCAGAACTTCCAAGGTGTCGTATTCTTTACCTTTAAAATAGTTAATTTTTACTGAACATTTTAAGAAAGATGTTCTTTCCTCCGGAGAAATGCAAACAAAATATAAATATTGTAATGCCTTGTATAAATTCCAATCGGGCAGCGATTACGGGTCGTTGACACATTGAAACAAAGCACCCGACAGGATTTGAGATCGACCGTTCTCAAATGCAACTTTCCAAATTTTCTTCATCTGTCGAATGTATGGATACAAATTTATTTAAATATTTTGATATTAAAGTAAAAGAATCATTAGTTAGATTTGATTCTGTAAAACATCTTTCATTTAGTTTTGAGTCTAAATGCACATTTGAAGATTTTTGTCAAAAATCTCTTAATCCATTTGCTAAACGTGTTCCTATAACTACAGTTACTCATAAAAAATAACAATCCGATGCACACAGCTCCCGCCATATGGAATCCTAGGGAAGGGTCAATTGAAAACAAGGAAAAAAACAAGAGCAACCCTAACTACACTTATTCGTACAATTAAAAAACTAATTAAATAAAGAAAAAAATTAAGTAAAGAATTTAGTAAATTAAATAATAAAGTATCTTTATGTTCAAATATTTAGAGCAATCATTGGCAAACTCATTCATAGATGTGGTGTGACTTGTCATTGGATCGACATCTCCTAGACAATCCAAAAATATTTATTAGCATATTGAGTTTTTGACAGATCACATATTGCTCATAATATTTCTCAATTATTATGTTTAATTTTAGAAGAATATGAATTAATTAATAAAATATTTTCAATTTAATTTGATAATGCTAGTTTTAATACCGCAAATATAGATAAATTTAAATTAATTTGTCAATCTATTATTGATAGTATACTTTTTCATATTCGCTGTATATGTCATATTTTAAATTTATGTATTCAACATGGATTAAAATTTTTAGAAAATCAAATAAAACCAATTAACATTGCAATTTCTTATTTATGGTCATGTCCTAATACAATTAAACAATGGGGTAAATTTTGTAAAATTAATGAAATGAGACCTAAAAAATTTCTACATGATGTACCAACACATTAAAATTCAACTTATCAATTATTACAATATTCATTTCAATACAAAGAATTATCATGTTTATTTTTTTCTCAAGTAGTTACTAATCCTAATATATATTTATTTTCACATCAATGGAATATATGTAATAGTATTTATGAAATTTTATAAGAATTTAATGATGCAACCGAATAACTTTTCAGTGTTTATTATTCTACTTCTCATTTAATTATGATGAATTTTTATAACATAGCTTTAATTTTAAATGAATATATTAACGATGAATTTTTATCTTCTTATATATTAACAATGAAAGCAAAATGGAAAAAATATTTTTATTATATTCCAGATATTTATTTGTTTTAGACCGTAGATTAAAGTTAAATGTTTTATATGAAATATTAGTTATGTATTATGATGCTTTAATTCTAATAAAAGATTTTTCTTCTCCTGATCCTGCTACTACAGTATAAAATATGATAAATAATTTATATGAAATTTATAAAAAATATAGTTTAAAATATAGATTGTAAAGTAATGTATCGGAATTTCAAAATATTAGTAGTAGTAATGTAAAATTTATAAAAGTACAACTTTTACTAAAATAATGCACGAAACATCCATGAGGATCCTCAAGTTCCAGATAGAAACTTGAGAACTATTTGACAACTTCTTTTGATTTTAGTCATACAGATAGTGAAGCAAATTTCGATATTTTACAATAGTGGTCGCAGAAGACTCAAAGTTTTCCTATCCTCTCCATCATCGCAAAAGAAATCTTAGTTTGTCCGGTGTTAACCGTCGCCTTAAAATAGACATTCAGTTCTATAGGACACATATTAGGCGAACAACGTTCTACTTTGTCTCCTGATTCTTTAGAAGCACAAGCGTTGTTTGATGATTGGACAAGAGCAGAAAAAAAAATAACAAGGAATACAACTTTCTGAAGATAAAATAAAGGAGTTTGACACCGAAAGAACTACAACTGTCGGAACAAAAAATAGAAGTGAGTAACGTCACTTCCTAAGGTAAAAGGGTGAAAAAATAAGAGAACTATATGGGCGTTGATTCCCCTAAACGTTAGGGGGATACATAGGCAACTTAATAAGTGCAAGTCCTTTTTTATTATTTAATTTTTTTAATAAAAACCAATAATTTTGAACCATGTATTGGCGATTTCGAACAGTGAACCGATGACTCCAAACCGTGAATCGTAACCGTCTTAGACAATTAAGGTTAAGGATCAACTTTTTACGAACCGTCGAACCATCGATTCCGACCTGTTAATTCTAAACCATTGTCGGGTCTAATGTCAAATGATAGATATCTTATGTTTTAACAACCTGCAAATGAACTATTAAAAATAAATGATAGAAAATTAGATGATTTGATTAACTTGACATGGATTTTTGTTATTTCTTTTTCGATTATATCTTAATCAATGTTTTGTTGGAAAGGAGATTGTCATTGCAATTCACTTGAAGTGTCAAGTTACGTCATCAATCTCTAGATCATTGAAAATCTTCAAGGTTCCAATTCTATGATCAAAATATACAGTACAATCATGATATTAAAAAAATAGTGTATAATCAATAGAGAATAAAAAGTCGTTCTTGTTGGCTAACAACTATAAAAACAACAATTGACTTTTAATTATGGACCTTAAACCCAACGTGAAAAATTTATACTTTGTTTACTTAGTCCCTTGCATGAGTTGGATTCATGCATTCAGGATTGACTTAGTTCCATATTTGACTATACTTGTGTTATATTCAAGTTTACCCTTTTTTTTTTTACTATTGCCCGTTATCCAAGCCTTCGGCCCGACTAATCCTAGGGATGACTGGCCTAGCCCTAAGGAAGTTTTCCACCGATCATCAGGATACATCGGGAAGTGCTCGCGCTGGCAGTTTCAGCAACCCCAGCATCCTTGGTTTGTCACCCCATTTAGAAGAAAATCTTGCAAATTTGTTGTAGGTGGGATCGAACCATAAGTACCTAGGAGCCAAGTTCGATGCCCTATCACTGCACCATAGCCCCGAGGGCAAATTTACTCTTCTATGATAACATCTCCATAGACAATTGGCAAAGACATTCAACATTAAACAAATTCTTTTCCCAAGTTTCAAAAGTACAATTTTATTATTTTATCAGTGGTTATGTTCTTGAACTTGATGGTGTTCGCCTGCATTGATTAGTTCAATATGAAGTGAATTGAAATCTTTTTATTAAGCTTAGGAGGCATCGTGACAAAAAAATGATCAACATGCAATTAACTAGACAAAGAAATAGTCATCTTCTTCGCCGGCTTGCTTATTCCTACACTGAGGGTTAACTCTTGTTATGTCATCACATTCTTCATTCTTCCAATGTGTCTAGGGAAAAAGCTAATCGGATCGGGTTTTATATCAGCACATCAAACTCGAAACCTAATAAGTGTCTTGTGTGTGGACACCCAATTAATATCATCAAACTTAGAGTAAACACGCAATTAATATCATCAAACTTAGAGTGAACACGCAATTAATATCATCAAACTTAGAGTTGAACCAAGGGTAATGAAGTAAAATGTCAAACTAGATTATATATTAAATCTCCAAACAAATAAGTTTTTATTGCATTACTTAGGATTGAACCAAACAATATTAGTTATGTTTTATTCCCATAATCAAGATTATGCATGATAACTTGAACCAAACGCACCCTGAGAGTCAATAAACTACTATATCATCTTTGCTGATACCACAACCGCTACTCTTAGACCCATAATAAGGGACTTGCACTCAGCCTCATTGTTAGTGACTAGAAACATGAGAAACTTTTTTAAAAGAGCTATTTTGCTGGTAAAGGAGCCATTTTGTGGGGGGAAAAACATGTTGTCAAATAGGGGATTCTCAATTATGAGTTAAACTTAAAATCCTGACAAGGAAATGAAACCTAAGCAAGAAAGTAACACTCCACTTTAGTCTCGCATAAAATTTTGGGGCTAATGTAGTGTGTTCATCATTATCATATATTACAATTAACTTGAGCTTATAAGTCCTTAACTAGTAGTTAGTTAAAAAAAATAGTATATGGATGTTCTCTTTTCTAAATAAATAGCCATAGCTGATCACCTATGCATGATAAGATGTTTAGAAAGAGTTATGTAATTATGACAATTTAGAGTGCTTTGATACTGAAAGAATTCAATTGAACAAGAGAATTGATATATTGACCTTATTACATGAATCCAACAACTCAAAATGCTCAGTACATCCACTCTCAACTACCTGACACCAAATTTTTTCAAGTCACCTAATATTCTAACATATAAAACTCATCTTATTGACTTTAAACAGAAACTATAGAACTAAACCAACATATGAATAGAAGAGGAGAACATAATGGGATACATATAATCTTAAATTAATAACTAGCAGTCAAAAACAGTGTAAAATAAAAGACATTAATCTATCAATACCTATAAATCATAACCTTAGTCTTCCAACAATAAATGCAATACTAAATTAAATCAACTAATTGATTAAGGGGTTAATACAAATTTAATACAACCTTTAACGTTTTCTTAAATCTAGTATATCTTTTCATTTTTTTCAAACCTAATATGATGTTTATAAATTTGAATTAAACTTTAGCATATGTTATTCATGCATCTGTCGTTGATAAAGCTGACCTAGGACATGCAGTATTATGCCGACTGAATAAAGTGTATCTTTAGATGTTCACATAAATTATATATGAGCTTTTGAGTTTCCAATGCAAACCATGGATAACCTCTACTATCCTAAAAAAATATTGAGAAGTGCACATGTAGTACCACCTGTAGACATCCAAAAAGATATTTTAATGAGTAGATATAATATCTCATGAGTGGCATATCAACTTGTTTACTGACGGTTGGAAAAAATTTGACAGCCATAGAATGTTGATGAAGGGAATTCTTGAAAGGTATGGAACTCTTCCCATACTAAAACTCATGTGCTTTGGTGCAATTTATTTTCAACATAACCAAATAACCAAAATTATGGCTTAAAATGCAAATGACCAGCAAATGATGAGGACTAGCACTTTAAAAGTGTATCAAGAGGTCTGACGCCAAAAGAATAGTATAGAATCGTCATTGTTTAAGACAGTTTTTAGCAATTCAAAAAGAGAAATCAGTACAATTTTGAATGTACAGGCTTCCAATAGGAAATAATTCAGTTACCTGATTAACCACAACCTTGTCAGACCAGTTATTCTCATTAGTGGGCATTCATCCTGTCCCTTGATGCATTGCAATTAACTCATCAGCTTTGCATTTTCTGATATATATTTCCATAACTGTTGCAGATGATGTTTGCAGAACCTCACAGCATTCACGTCGCAATGGCTGTAGCTTGAAAAATCAAAGTGTTAGGAAAACCCACCACAACATAACTTTTAGAACACATATCAAAGAGTAGATCAATTAAAGAACCGGATAGTACCTTCCTAGGCTGAAGAAATTGTGAGAATATAGTTATCTGTTTAATATTTTTTGTGGGGCCTTTTCTTTCTTGGCAAATTTCTAAACCATGCATGGTGTAGTTGCTCTGAACTCTCCCCTGGTGCTGAACAATGTTCTCAAAAAAGAAAACATATGGGTTTTTGCATGGATCTTTGTTGAACTCCCTGGTATCAAACATATATGATAGTATTAAAGAACTGCGACCTCTCTTCCAATGAGTAAATGTTTCCGGCACAGAAAGCAGATCTACAATAAGTTGATTGCCTTCAAAAATCTGGACTACATAGCCCCATGAGACCGAAACTGTAAGCAATTTTGAATTATCATAACAAATAGTTTGCTGCAAAATCCTGCCTGGATCAAAGTCTACCGATCTAAATAGATGATCAAACGCTGCCATCTGAGTCATGCCAGGAAATATTGGTTCAATTTGATCTATATGATGAAGCGATATCAGAGGAGTCAGTGGATGTGCAGACAGAATACCAAAAATATCTCCACGTACATCAACCTGATGTTTAAAACAATCAATATATTTAAAATAAGGAGATTCAATGAATAAGTGAAAATGCTATGACTTAAGAACACCAGTCCATACAAATGACATGATCCTGGTAGTTTCAATTGAAATGAAAATCCTGAAGGATTCATAGATATCTGGATGTTACGTAATATTAAAGGCAAAGAGCAGAGGCTTGCCTATTCAAATGGTTAACATATCAAAACATGTCTGCAGTTTTGATCTTCTCATTTATTATTTCTTCCCGTTCAAAACAAAATACTACATATTCAATGTCCTCTTTCCTAAATTAACTTAAACAAGAAGTCATGTTCATTTCTCAAATCAAAGAATCAGAAATTTTCTGTCAACATTAGATCTTTTAGTATAGACCATGAACCTTTAAGCCAGAATATGTAGTTAAGGACTACGTTAATTAGAATGTAACAATTAGAAACTTGAAATGTCAATTAGCTTAGTTGGTAAAGATCTTATTGTTGTTGCACAAATTTGGGATCAATAGCTGGGTTGCTGATTTCACTATTTACCTTTTTTATATGAGAGAGACCGAGAGAGAAAATGTTTCGAGGACTATATTTTTCCAAATGCCAATCAGCTTAACTGGTAAGTGCCAATAATGTCACGCTTTGGTTTTATGAAATTTCTTCCATCCCTAAGCTCCGGTCTCTCTTCCTCTTTCTTTGCTTCTCTAAGATGCAACAAGTTTAGGTATCGGAGCTTAAGCACAAGTGACACCACTCCCTCAATATTATTTTCTACTTACTCACCTGATGCAATGCCAAATTTGAATTGTCGAACCATCCAAGAACTAAGAATTAGGAACGGAATTGATAGAGCAAATAAAGAAATAACCTCATGCAGAGGGAAACTTTTCACACAAAGTCAAAATGAAAATTGTATCAATTCGAAGATGATTAAATTACAAAATTCTGGACTCCTTTTGTAGACTTGAGTTGATAATAAATATGAAAATAATATTCTAAATAAAGAAAATATGATAATTTAATAAGGATTATAATTAATTCCTTATTTATTGTTTAAATAGAAAATACTAATACTTAAATAACAAACAAATCAAATCTCTAATTTATCATAGATCTGCTAATCTTGAATATTTTTTAATTTATTTTCATTTATTATAGATGCGTCAATCTTGAATATTTTCTAATTTATTTCCATTATTGTAGATGCATTAAACTTGAATATTTTCCAATTTATTTCTTTTTATCACAGATGAACCAATTTAAACTTTATCTTCAATTTAATTTCTTCAAAATTATTTCCTTTTCTACATGATTTAATTCCTTGTCTGCATTATCACCTTTACTCTCTTGATACTTCATCGCTCTCCTCCCCTCACTTAAACTTTGGTTTCATGAAATTCCTTCTTTCCCTAATTAAGTAATATATTCTCTTTCTATTTCTCTACTACCACCAGCATGTATTAGTTTGATATCAGAGTTCAACCTAACTGACACCATGGCTCCCTTAATCTTTTCTTCCTCCTCTATATTCTCTTGCTTCATCATGGTCCTTGTTCTTTTTTATCCTTGTCTCCCACCCAATGCTTTCTTTCCAATGTGGCAATGTCCTATATATCACTAACCAACAATCTCCAGCTGCATGCTGAATTTGATAAATGCAAGGATCATTAGAAGCATAAGTTCGTGCTTTTGTCTAGATGAAATCTATACAAGATTTGTCTAGATGAAACCTATATAAGATGCCTATTGTATTGACTCAATGTTAGCTTTGATCTTACAAAATTTAGTTCATTTCTACATTTTCTCCCATTTGCTCTGCATCCGCCGCCCATTAATCTACTTCACAAGAACCTTCAAATTTGAATAAGATAAATGAACAGTGATAAGTGACTAAGCAATGGTGGTAGCAAGATCTCTGCTTTTTTTTTGTTTTCTGCAGGGGTTAGGGGTAGGGATCAAATTTATACTGATTCATCAAATATTAGTTAAGGGAGGGCAAACTAAGAAATGATTAGTAAATGCTTTCTTTAAAAAATATATATGTTATATTTTATCTGAGAATAAAAATTTAAAAAGACACGCACCCCAACCCTCTTGAGTCATTGTGCAAAAGGTTAGAACCGCCAACCTAGCGGCCCCCTCGCTCTGACTCCTAGGATTCGAGAGGGAGTAAATCATGGGAGGGTTATACCCTAGATACGATTGGTAAGACAGTGGATGGTCATCTGAGTCCAGGATAGAGTTTTAGACCGCCTCCAGAATCGACCCTTGTCCATTGTGCAAGTTTTCCCACTGACTTACCAACCCTCTTGAGTCATGACTATTGGGACCGTTGACGTCGCTAGAAGGGGTGAATAACGATCGCATTCAATCTTAATCGTCGTTTGTTCATGCTTGGCTACAAAACAATTTATACACAGTGGAAACAAGAAATAGATAATACAAAACAAACATAGCACAACAAATTAATTTTTACATGGCTCGAAATTCCAGTTCTAACGAGAGCACCACTGCTCATTCTCCTTCTCAAATAGCTTTCAAAGGCGAAGAAATCTTTTACAACTAATTATTTACAAGCAACATAAACCAAATACAAACATAAGAGTTAAAACAGAATACAATGTAAACAAACTATTTACACAAGTGGTTGTTGCTTTGCTCGCTATTTGATTGCTTTAGATTACTCCCTAAAGGTCTGGAATTCAATAATATTTCCCCTTCAAAGTCTTCAAGAATTGGCTCCTCAAATCTTCCACGAAACCCTCTTTTATAGGGTTGTTATCGAGCTGATTTCCATCAATCAATCGATTGTCTTCTCCCATCAATTGATTGCTCCACTGTAGATTTGAATATTACTTTGATTGTTAGTTCAACAACTCCATCCACCTTAACGTTAATTGAATAATACCTCAATTTTAGTCATAACTGAGGTTAAACTCCCACTTCACCTAGTATTCGATTGACCTCAATCTACCAGGACTTCTCTCGCCTAGCATCCAATCACTTTTAACCTATCAAAACTTCACTTACCTAGCTTTCGATCACTCTTGACCTACCATGACTTCACTTGTCTAGCATCTGATCATTCTTGACCTACCAAAACTTCATCGACAACAAACATTCGATCCTCCCTAATCTGTTTAGACTTTCCTTCTCGTGTCTAGCATCCGATCAACATTGACCTATCGAAACTTCTCCAATATCAAACATCCGATCTTTCTTAGCCTGTTTGGACTTCCACATTCACCTAATATTCGATCCTTCATGACCTATTATAATTTTCTATATTTACCTAACATCTAGTCCTTCCCGACCTATTAGGAGTTCCAACCAACGTGTCTAACATCCAATCCTTCTTGACCTGTTAGGGATTTCATCAACATGCTAAGTGTTCGATCCTCCATAATCCACTTGAATTTCATTCATATCATTCCAAATGTTTGATCCTCTATGATCCACTTGGACGACACCTCTTGTCAACTTTATGTTGGACTTCTGACCGCCAATTATCTAGTCCTCCATGACTCAACTTAAACTTCACCTCTTGCCAGCTACTTGTTAGACTCCCAACCGCCAAATGTCCGGTCCTTTATGACCCACTTGGACTTTTCTACCGATTAAATATCCAGTCAATCTTAATATATTTGACTTCTTATTCAACCAACTTTCATGGAAACCTATATCGATCATGTTCATTTTGACCCAAGATCGATTGCACCAACTCGAACTCAACCTTTGACCTGTTTGACTTCTCGCTCAATCAATTTCCATCAAAACCTATATCCATCATGATCATCTTGACGCAAGATCGATTGCACAAAACAATCTCCCTCTCCAACAATCTCCATCTACAATCAACGCCAGCTTGGTCGCTCTTGACCAACAATCTCCCTCTTGAGAAATCTCGTTCGGTCATATATTTTTCAAATATCAAAACTCAACTCAATCTTGGTCAACATTGACCCGAGTCAATTGCACCAACAATGACCAAGTACAACATAACAAAAAAATGATAAAACAACAAATACACATCAAAGGAGGATGAACAATTGTTGCATAGCCCCTTGTAACACAAAACAAACTAAGAGATAACAAGTTAGCGAGTTCTTGTAAATAGCGTGGATAATGTGTGACAATAGCCACATATGATAAATTATATATTGATTGATATCTCTTGTCACAAAACAAACTGTGACACACTTTTATCTTTTGAAGGATAAAAGGCTGAAAAAATTGGTATACCATGCTCCATTTAAAATGATAAAATGCATTTTGTTCCCCTTTTTTTTTTGGAAAATGTATCTACATCCTTGTGTGAAAAAGCTACAGAATTCACTTATTACCTGGAAGAAAAATACTTATGCAACCAATTAAATAACAATAAAAAAAGGACAAAGGATATTAATGAAGCGTGAACAGCTACATAATGAACGGAATTAAAAGAACAGTAACTTAAACCAGCGTGAATAAGTAAACCGGGATAAACAGAACGATATACCTGATGGAAACCTGGCTCATGTGTCAATCCAACTCCAAGCTCAGCCAAGCAGGCAAAGATCCTATCGTCGCTTGCATATAGGTGGGCATACCTTACGAGGCACGAATCCAACACGCTAGCTAGCACCTTCGCTAAAGGATAACTGATCGCGATCCCGCCTCCTCCAAACGCCATCGAGAAGGAATGCTTCGAATTTTGCCAAACGCTCTCCGACTGCCCACCGACGTAGTACCACTCCTCCCAGTCATACTTCGCCAGGGTTCCGACAAGGTTCTCCGGGAAGAACAACGTGTCGTCATCTCCCAGTACAACCCACCTGATATCCGCGTCGAATGAGCCATTCCCCACGACACCCTCGACAAGCTCCTTTACGATCCTAGCGATGCGGATGGCAGATCGGAGGCCTCCTTGGAAGGTGTAAGGAAATCGAGAGGTATTAGCAGACACGCGGAGAGGGGGAAGGCCAGCCTCGTCCATCTCGCCGATGATGGGGGAATCGATGAATACAGCGCCGCGCATGAGGCCGGGGCGCCACCAGAGGCGGACGTAGGACTTCCTGCGCGGCCAGGATTTGGAGGAGGAAGCGATGCCGAAGAGGAGGTGGCGGAGGGAAGTGGGAGCGGGCGCGGCCAGGGGTGAGGATACGGCTGAGGGGCAGATGCGGGGAACGGGTAAGAAGAGGAGGAGGGAGATGACGATGAGAAGGGAGGCGGAGACGAGGGAAGTGCGGAGGATTGAGGAGGAGGAGGAGGAGGAGAGGCGGAGGCGAGGTGGCGATATGGAAAGTGCCATCGGCCGCCTTTGGCAGTAGCGTAGCAGTGGGCGAAGAGGAGAGAAACGGAAAGAGGACATGGAAGATGAGTCCTCGATTCAAGTCATTCAAATATTTCGAATGCCAAGATCAAACGTACCGAGGTGGCGAGGAGGGCATCTGATGCTCGGACACAACTTTACCTAGGTTTCTCCTGTCCATCTGTCCCACGAAAAATAGATTATGGAGTCTGAAATTATCTTAAAAAAAAAATTAGATTTCCTTCCAAATCAATCCATACAATATTTATAAATATTATTATATCTTAATCATCACATTATTTTCATAGAAAAAAAAATCCTCTTTGCCATCCCTAATTTAAAGATAAAAACATAAAAAATTATATAGAGGATGCGCCTTTTAAAAATATGTATTACGAAAACAGTCCACTTCCTCAAATACTTAGAGGACATTTGATAATAGCATTTCTCATTTTTTATTTTCCGTGAAAAATGAAAAAATACGAAAAATATAGTTAGTTGGACATTTTCTATTTATGTTTTTTAAAAAATATAGTTTAAATTTGATTGGAAAACAGATATTTTTTGCTTCCGAAAAAGAGAAAATGCATGGGAAATAGAGAATAAAAAAAATAACCAAACATAATATTTCAAATAGTAGAGCTTTAGTCAAATATTATTTTAAGATAATGTAACTTTATCAAACTTGTTTATTCTTATAGAATAATATATCTTTAAAATTTAGTAATTTTGCTCAAAATGGTATTTTAGTTATTAAATTATGAGTAGGAGTTGTTTTAATAAATTTTAAAATAGAGGTGCCATTATTCTTTCATAATATTCCTCCTGTTGCACAATTTTATGGGAAAAGAAACTTTTGTAAAATTCAATAGAAAAAAAAGTCCTAATTTGACTTTTATTTTTGTATAGATAAATATTTTTATATTAATCAAAAGGAGATTATAAATTATAATGTTCACTTTGAACATCTTAAAAATATGATAAATTGTCATGTTGAAATAAATATATTTGAATTTTTTTATAAATGTTTGTTATATTTATTCTCTCTCTTTCTAAAATAATTTTATTCCTAATATATATATATATGATAAATTATATATGTCACAGTGTGTCTTGTCCTTGTCAAAATGCAAATGCATGTCTCCATATTATTGTTTGAAGGCTCTCAATATTTTTTTGTATATGTACTTATCTTTGTTGGAAGGTTTCGACATCTATTCGAGATTATCTTAGCAAAAATAAAAGGAAGAACGAAATGCAAAATTGAAAACATAAAACTTACAGCGGTTTCGTCAGAATCTTCTCGCGTCCAAGGAAGAAGATGATGCTCTCTGTCCGAGGAACAATCACAGTGGAAAGCTCCTACTATTCCACGAGACAAGATCCAACGAAGCTTTGGTGTTCGTTCTTCTCTCCGACGGCAGCCTTTCGGCGTCAAAACCCTAAACACTCCTCCTCCCTTTGGACGCACCACACCCCCTTATAAAGGGGGTGTTTCTTCATACCGGCGAAGTCGCCATCTGACTTCAATGCGGCGTCGCACACGTTACCGCAACGCAGTACCTGCTACATCTCCCACTCGTCCAAAGTATGTCACATAGACCAAATAGAGGTATTTAGTCACATAGACCAAATAGAGGTATTTAGTCACATAGACCAAATAGAGCAAGAGTCATTAGTCCCAAATGATTAATGGAAGTATCCAGTCACATAGACTAGAATCGTGTCAGAGATCATAGTCCCAAAAGACTAATAGAACAAAGATCAATAGTCACAAAGACCATTAGAACAACCAATTCATACTTAGGAAAATTGCTCGTGCGAAGTGCACATCGAGCAATCCAATGCTATGAAAGTTGTTACACCTTACATAGCTGCTCACAGAGCGATCAATGCTAAGAAAAGTTGTTACGCCTAACTTAGCCGCTCTACAAATGGTGCATAACCATTCTCTGAATGACACATAGTCACTCACCTGATGACTCATTGTCATCCTCCAGGTGGCTCCCAGCCATTTTTCAGGTGGTACTGAACCTTTCTCCTGGTGGTACTTAACCGTTTTCCTGGATATAATGTCTTGCTATTTGCCCAGATTAAATAATCTCCATTTACATCAATATGAACATCTCTAATCCCTCATTATGACCATCAAGTCAAGAGCATGTTCTATATTCTTAATATTCACAAACATTTCTATACATAACAGAAATAGGTCGACCAGTGAATAATTATCAAAGGTGTAAACGTGTTTAATCTTCCTTTTTAGTGTGAATCCATTCATTTTAACCAGTCGCTTTCCTAGTCATGTTCCATAGACCGAATCATCCATAGTCAATAGGTTTACATGCTAAAGTAGCAAACCCTGATTAAAACTTCAAGCAGACACCTAAATAGTCACAAAGGGCAAACGCTGAGATCAACATATAATCTCAAAAGGGCTCACATAGTAGAGAAGCAGGGATCCATTCTCCTACTACCCTTATTGTCGCCTTAGCACACGTGGTATGAATCACATGCTACGATGTTATTCTCTTTATCAATAAAGAGCGCATGTTTACCTCAACATCGTATAGATTTTGATCCAGACATTCCAAATGTCTAATCCTGAATTCAACCAATGAATTCTAATCTGGCTCATAAACAGGTATTATAAATGTTGGGAATATTTATCTCGATCACATTTCTTAAATGATCTTATCTTGATACATATATCAAGACGACTCCAACTTATAGGTATGTATCTCATACATATAACTTCCAAAGTTATCCTATAAGTAATAGTCTTACTCTATTCAGACATAACAAATCAGAGATGATCATTCATAGAGGACCAATCACTACCTGTCAACATGCTCACCGAGATCTTATCAGAATATAACATCACATACACTGAATAAATTATGGCTTGCATTAAAGAACAATCAAATTACATTATCTGATTGTCATTACAAAATTGTTACATTCTTCGAAGTCTCATAGACTTTACATGCTCATTAAATGACTCTCTAGTCATCTTAGTAAAAGGATTTGCAAGCATAGCTCGAGTAGGATATACTCAAGAATAACCTTCTTCTTAGCAACAATATCACGATAAAGTTGTATTTTATAGAAATATGCTTGCCCTTGCTGTGATATTTGGGATCCTTGGAAAAAGCTATCGCACTTAGTATCGCGATGAAAGAGATCCTTTGGACTCCACCGTCTTGAATCTTGGATGTTTTAGGAACCTTCTTAATCGCACTTCTTGCAATGCCGACATGCCACATATTCGGCTTCCATGGTTGATAAGGCCACACGGGCTGTTTCGATTCCAAGAGATGGCGCCACCATTCAACAAGAACGCATAACGATGTAGATTTTCTATCATCCGAGTCCCTAATCTGCATCTGAATATCCCTTCAGACTCATATCTGATCCTTGATAACAGAGACTATAATCTGTCGTCGCTTTCAGATATCTGAATATCCTTTTTACTGCCTTCCAGTGTCTCGGTCCTGGGTTTGACTGGAAACGGCTGACTAAGCCAACAGCATAGCTGACATCGGGACGAGTACACAACATAGTGTACATTAAACTACCAACAGCACTGGCATATGGTTTTTTATTCATCTCGGCTATTTCATTTGGAGTTTTGGGACTCATACTCTTGCTCGTAGCAGACCTTTATAATAGGTGTCTTCGTATTATGATGGACATGAAATGTTGTAACATCTTATTTATATAAGACTCTTGAGACAAACCCAAAAGTCTCTTAGATCTATCCACGATAATCTTTACTCCTAAGACTTCTCCCATATCTATTGTGTCAAACTGTGATGAAAGCCAGTTTTTGACTTCTATCACAAAACCTATGTCATTTCCTGCAATCAGCATATCATCAACATATAACGATAAAATGACATACTTTTCTTTATCCTTCTTCAGGAAAACGCAATGATCCTCATTAATCATTTCGAAACCATAAGATAAAATCACTTCGTTAAATCTTATGTTCCATTGTCTTGATGCTTGTTTTAGCCCATATATAGATTTCTTCAATCTACATACTTTATTTTCTTGGCCTTCAACAACGAAACCTTCTGGTTGAACCATATAGATTTCTTCATCAAGCTCACCGTTAAGGAAAGCGGTTTTTACATCCATTTGATGTAACTCCAAGTCATAGTGAGCCACTAAAGCCAAAATGACTCGGATTGACACAAACTTTACTACGGGAGAAAATGTCTCCTCAAAGTCAATACCCTCTAATTGGGTAAATCCTTTTGCAACTAGACGAGCTTTGTATCGGTTAATCGATCCATCAGCTTTCCTCTTTATTTTGAGAATCCATTTATTCCCAATGGCCCTTCGGCCAGGAGGAAGATCGACTAACTCCCAAACATGATTCTTAATCATTGACTCCATTTCTTCAACCATTGCAACTTTCCACCTTTCTCCAGCTCTAGAGCCCAGAGCTTCCTTTACTGACTGAGGTTCCTCATCGTCAGCGGAGTGTTATCATTGCCTCATTCTCAATATCAAACCTCTTCTTAGGTTTGATCTTACGAACACTTTTCCGTAAGTTGGGATGTTGAGAAGTCACCCCGTGACTAGGCAAAGTACTCCCACTGGGTTGACTAGTTCCAGGTATCCCACTTGACACATGTCCAGTTGATAACGACTCTTCTTCCTCAAATAGAGGAACTGTCTTATCAACTTCACCTTTTGTTGGGAACTCAGTTTCGAGAAAAGTGGCATTTCTTGAATCCAATTCAGAGATGGTTCCATCTGACATCTCACCAATGAAAACATAACCTTTTGAGGTATCAGAATATCTTATAAAGATACACTTCTTACCTCTAGGTCCTAATTTTCCATACTTGTGAGAACTCTGAACGTAGGCGACCCTGTGGTCTCGATTTCCCAACCGGTTTTACGCCTGGCCCACCGCTATGGGATAGTTGGAATTGACTTTGAAGGCACTTTGTTAAGTATATAGGCTGCAGCTAATAATGCATCTCCCCAAAAGGAGATCGGCAAATTAGCCTGCGCCATCATAGACCTAACCATTTCGAGAAGAGTCCTATTTCTTCTCTCAGCAACCCCATTTTGCTGTGGAGTTCCAGGGATCGTTAGCTGTCTAATAATCCCTTTATCATTACATATTGTCTTGAACATATCAGACAAATATTCTCTACCACGGTCAGTGCGTAAAGTCTTAACCTTACGTTCCGTTTGATTCTCAACTTCGTTCATATAACGAATAAAGCAATCTAATGCTTCAGATTTGTGAGAAATCAAATACACATGACCGAAACGAGAGAAATCATCAATAAATGTAATGAAATAAGAAGCTCCATGTCTAGCCCTCACATTCATTGGACCACAAATATCCGAATGAATCAATTGCAATGGCGACTCTGCCCTAATAGCCTTACCGAATGGTTTCCTAATTGCTTTTCCATCTAGACAATGCTCACCTTAGCTTGAGAGCCCAATAAGCCCTCTTTAGCTAATCGATTCATGCGATCTTGTCCTATATGTCCTAATCTAGCATGCCAAACATCATCGGTTATTTCTGCATCACTAGTAAGAGCAATATTTGAAAAACAATTATCAATCGCACAATTGTCATTTGGTTCCACATCAAGAACCATAAAACCATTCGTTAAAAAACCATAACCGATTGACACTGAGTCAATCTTGAGTTCAACACACCGACTGTAAAAATTTATACAATACCCTAGATCAAGAAGACAAGTAACAGAAACAAGATTCCTCCGAATCTCAGGAGCATACAAGACATCATGTAGAAACAAAGTTCTTCCACCCCGAAGGTTAAGTTTGCAAGTGCCGACTCCTTTGACTTCGACTCTTGCATTGTTTCCTACATATATCCATTTGTTGCCAGCTGGTACCCGACGGTACTCCACATATGTAACTCGCTCCCGAGCTACATGGTTGGTTGCTCCCGAATCTTTCTTGGCTCGGTACACTCCCGAGCATAGTGACCCTTCTTGTCACAATTAAAGCAAGTTACCTTGCTTTTAGGTTTCTTCCCCGTCTTCTTGTTCTTCTTCTTCTTGATTGGGCCAGTCCCACCTACAGCTGCAACTTCCTTCTTCTTTCCCTTCCCTTTCTTGAACCATCTCTTTTTCTTGGATCCAGATGATCCAGCAGAACCGGCAGCCAAATAGGCTTGGCCAGAAATCCTCGCGGATTCTACTCTCTCCGCCTCAAGTTCTACATGGCGCGAGACATCAACGAAAGTCTTAATACTCTCGCTGTGAGTAAGGGTCTGCTTCATGGTTTCCCAAGAATCTGGAAGGGATCGAATGACTGCCTGAACCTGTTGTTCATCCGTCAGCTCGTGACCGACAGTTCTAAGCTCCCGAATCATATTCGACATCTCCCTGAGATGTTGAACCATAGTGACATTCGGGCGCTTCTTGTAGCTATCGAACTTGATCGTTAGCTGTCGAAGTTTGCTCAGACTGACTCCGCTGTACTTGTCCTTAAGGGCAACCCAGACAGCATGAGCTGAAGGATATGGCTCATACTCAAAGACTAGGTCATCTATCATTGAACTAATCAAGATGCCCTTAGCAGTGGAGTCTTTCTTCTTCCATGCCTTGTAGGCATCAATATCTCGTCTGTTTTGTGCAGTGGGACCATCTACAGGTTCTACCATGACCTGATTTACAGCCTCTAGAACTTCTTGTTCCTCAAGTACATACTGTATCTTGAGGTGTCAGATCTTGTAGTTATCCCCATTGAGTTTCTCACCCTTATTGAGTTCAGCTATGATGTTCTTAGTTGCCATAACCTAACATAAATAAACTATTATTTAGTTATTCAGTGTATGATTTTATGTATGTAATCTACAAACTGACTCAATGTGAATTCAATTTGGTTTACAAAATCAAGTGACAATTCAATTCCCACTCATCATTTGTATGTTCCAATCGAATCGACTTTGATCAATTACATTACATACATCCCATCTTAACATGATATTATTAAATGAACCTATCATTTAAATTATACTCAATATGAACAAATCAAAGAGTAAAAATATCATGCACATGTAGAGTTAACAGCATAATATGAACATGTCATTAAATTAAACTTGCTGTACATTGTCAACAAATAACAAAAGATAACTCTACTAAGAATGTTACATTTAACATTCTTCCTACTCATAACTAAAAAATAAAACCTAAACAACTAGATAGATAATCATTACTCCCACTAGGACAAACACAAGTGCAGTAATGATCCAAACATGCCCAATCTTCTTGGGCTGAACTAGGACATCCCCCGTCGAGATGCTCTCAAGATGATGCCAGGATGCAGAATCTTCTGTAGGACACCTTTGAAGCGATCCAAAAGGAAAGATCCCATCAGGGTCCTCTTCCGAATCATCCTCTGGATCATCACAATGCACCTCACAGGCCTCGTAGCGCTGCACCAACGATAATCGGGTATAAGAGACGCTGGCCCCTCATAGCGCCCCAGATCTCATGCGATCTCACTCGTGTGTGGCATTCGAGCGGACTGAGCCCAAATTGTAATTGTCGAATCGAAACTCCCCGATCTCGAGTCTCGAACAATCTATCAAGCCTCCGATGTGCCGACTCCATGAGCCGTCATACTCTATCCCCTGGATAGCCTCTCTCAGCCGATTACGCAATACATCGCGTCTAGTCATAGTGGTAATCATCCATGTCATCTGAAAAAATTGAAATTAATTAAGTCAAGATAAACCGACAAACCAGTACATATACCGGCTTAATTCAATTTATATATATAGGCATGGATCTATCATAATAAATCAAGAATAAATTTCCTTGATTTTATGGAGGACAGTCGACTGACTTAGACCAGTCAAATGGTACTCTTACCAATCGACTTTCATCTAAGTCTAATCGATTTAGACTGTTTTGACTCGACTTTTTATGTGAAAACCAAAACTCCTTTATTTCTCTCCGAATACCCCAGGCACTCGAGTGAAATAAACGGTTGTTTAATTTTTCACATTATTCCTAGCCATCAACTCTAGTTCATTTTGTCTATCTGTAAGTTTTTTATTTCAAGTACTAATTGCTCCAAACAATTACTTGATTATTAAGTTACGAGTCAAGTTGACCAAAGTCAACTTAGTCAACTTCTTGGGCACTTACTGTGGTGCCCGACCACTTTAAGTTAATACTTGACCGGTTCAAATCAGTCATCAAACTGATTACTTATACTAACCGGTCTTATTGCAGTAAAATCACCCTTTTCAGGGCTAAAACCGCCATTTCCAGGGGTTAAACCGCCCTTTCTAGCGTTAAAACCGCCCTACCAGCGTTAAAACCGCTCTGCTTGGCGGTAAACTGCTCTGCCGGGCATAAAACCACCCTGGCAAGCGGAAAACCGCCTGTGGCGAAACCGCTCGCTCGAAACCGGCTCGCAGCGCCTGGCGCGGTTGAAAACCGCCCGCAAGGTTGAAACCGCTACCAGTGGTAAATCGCGCAAGGTTAAAACCACTCGCTAAGGCTCAAAATCGCCTCGCCAGTTAAAACCACTGCCAAGGTCGGCCTCGCAAGCGCAAGGTTAAAACCACTCGCTAAGACTCAAACGCCTGGCCAGGTTAAAACCACTCTGCCAAGGCTGAAACTGCCCTGGCAAGGTTAAAACCACTCTGCCAAGGCTCAAAACTGCCCTGGCCAGGTTAAAACCACTCTGCCAAGGCTCAAAACTGCCCTGGCCAGATTAAAACCACTCTGCCAAGGGTGTGACCGCCCTGGCTAGGCTCAAAACCACCCTGGCCAGTTCGCCAGAGTGGTTTTCCACTCGACAAACTGCTCTAGACAGACCAGAGCGGTTTGTCCAGAGTGGTTTTCCATTCTTTGCCAGGGCAGTCGCCAGGGCAGTTACTGTTCATCTTCTTCGCGACTTTTTTTTTTCACGCTGAACAGTAGATTTACAGAATTTTTTTTTTCTAAACTCGATTAGATGCTTACTAACTCTGGCTCTGATACCAATGTTGGAAGTTTCGGCATCTATTCGAGATTATCTTAGCAAAAATAAAAGGAAGAACGAAATGCAAAACTGAAAACATAAAACTTACAGCGGTTTCGTCAGAATCTTCTCGCGTCCAAGGAAGAAGATGATGCTCTCTGTCCGAGGAACAATCACAGTGGAAAGCTCCTACTATTCCACGAGACAAGATCCAACGAAGCTTTGGTGTTCGTTCTTCTCTCCGACGGCAGCCTTTCGGCGTCAAAACCCTAAACACTCCTCCTCCCTTTGGACGCACCACACCCCCTTATAAAGGTAGTTTCTTCACCACGGCGCGCCATCGCAGCGCACTTCATGCAGCGTCGTGCACACGTTGCACCGCAACGTGTGCACGGTTACAATCTTCTATTGCATTCAAAGACAACTTAGCTTTCATATAGTGTTTAACTTTTATTGAAAATATGAATCATTAGTGGGTTTGACCATTTATAAAAAATTAGAGATTCTGAAACTTGGAGTTAATTAGAATTTGATAGCTCTTTGGATGCTACATGTTTCAAACTTGTTTGAGATCGAAAGATTTATGATATTTTAAAATTTTGTTAATTAAAAATTTATTTTATACCCTTTAAATTTTTTAATCTGGATTATCAAAAAAAAGAGGGAATCAATCTCATTTATAATTTAAGAAAATCAAAAAATATTATTCATTATTGCATATAACCTGAGAAAACTTTAATCATAAGATTAGACTAAGTATAGATGGTTGATAGCACATGGTAAAACGTGATAACTCTCACGTTAAATATTATTCATGATCACCTCTCCAATTTAATAAAGAGTGATAAAATCACGGAGAATTTTGTTTTGACAGTGATCCTTTTGTACGAGAGAGGTCAAGAATCTAATAAGATATTTCGTACCCATTGAGAATTGATCCCAAATTTTAATATGATAAACACCCATATAGTTATTAATTATACTCATCCAATCCATACAAACATAGTTGACAATACACCCTCTTTTGAAAAGGTGATATCGCTCAACCTAAGTGTCCCTCAAGATCGAGCCCATGGCTGTATGAATGAGGATAAATCATGGTTGCCCTATGATCGTATTGACACCTAATGCAATGGAAGATAGACACCCCATCTTTGAGCAGGATTGGCTCATGCTCATCATTTATATATTTGCACTGTGCTGCCCTATCCAACTTTGCCTTGTGGGAGCATGGTTGATAATACACCAATAGTAAAAGACGATTACGTTCGCTTTCAGTGTTTCTCATCGTCGGTTCCTCGATACTGATGAAAGAAGGTAAACCACGGGGGACTATGTCCCTTGTCATATTGGCTAGAATAACGGAGGGCTTCTGAATTCGAGTGAAGATCCTAGACCCTATGTCGAGAATCGATACTTGTCCATCTGTAGTAATATCTGTACTGTTCTAGTCAACAAATAATTCAGAAGGAATTTCACGGTATAAAAAGGCGTTTCGCTCGCTCTCAACGCTCCCACCAGTCGATCCTATAGATCACACGAATGAGGTAAATCACAGGGAATATATTGTCCAATTCAAGACTAACACGGTAGAATGATAGACACCCCGAAAGACTTGTAGCTCATAGAGATTAATTTTTACTCATTGATACAACTCTACTGTCATATTAATCACAAGGTCAATCAATTCTATAACCAACACAAGAGAAATTAATCACAATAAAAATTTACCTTTATGGTGGAGTATCAGCACCTCCTATTTGGTGAGAATGATTAATAATACACATAGCGTAAGTACATTGTCAATTTTATAAATTTTATAAGTAATAGAGGGTACATTGCCAATTTCAAGTGATCTTATCGAATTGTACCCAAGGCTATTAAAACAGCACTCTTTTATTAGAATTGTCAAAAAAAAACCTCTCTTTTTTATTTATTATCAAAAAAGTATTGATGCAGGCGATTCATTCGTCTCCGCGTCTCTCGCCAATTGATTTCAGAATCAATAAAAAAAAAATAATCATGATAAAAATTTACCTTGTCAATGGATGTGGTGAAGAATGACATCTCATATTTGATGAGACACGTCAAAATAGTATTTCATCCCACTTTAACACATTTTTAATTCTAAAAATATTTTTATTTTTGGCACTGCTATAACGACTGTAACTTTGATCAAAACTAATAAAATATATTATAATAACTGTAATTCATATTTATTATAATAGTCAATATCATAATGTAACAACTATAAATTATAAATATTACAATATAAATGGTTTATTTTTTGTCAACGTTGAATAGTATTATATTAAGTTATACAATCATAACATTTATAACTATGTAGCAATTAGCGTTGGTTAGGGTTTACGATCTCATAACTACAATAGCATCACTTAAAATAAAAATATTTTCGAAAACAAAATAGACCGAAATAAAATAAAATATTATTTGAATAACAATTAAAAAAGAAACGCTTTTGATGATTCTAATTTAAAAAAAAAAAGAATATTCTTTTGACTTTCACATAAAACATAATATAGATGTTATCAATTTTTTTTTAAAAAAATACTTTTGAGTGAAAATTTTATAGAGCAAAAAAATTATTACTTACCAAGTTCATCTTAATTTTGTACGACAAAAAAAAATACATTTTTCCCATAAACATAAACATATAAGATGAATCTTGATGACGATTTTAATACTAGTTTTTTTTCACTTCTCCAATAAAATAAGCTTACTACAAATTCTTTAAAAGATAAATTTTTATTAAAATAACATTGAGTTTCTAAATTTTTCATTGATTTCATTACAATAATTGCTTAAAATTGAATTTGAAAATTTAATACATCGAAGTAAAGTAATTCGCCTACTGCCAGTATATTAAACTATCCTTGAACAGTTTTTTTTTTTTTTTTTTTAACCATTTACTACAACTTTGCCCAGCGTCGGAACAACCACTCTTTCGTCTCTATACTGCAAAATTTAGATTGCACAATTTAATCCAATACACAATGGAAGCAACTAGTAGCAGTCCCTGCATTTTCCCCTTCCAATCACTTGCCAAACTTCGCATGCGAAAGTCGTAGCAGAAAAACAATAATCTAGACTTCTAGAGCCCCAAAGTCGATCTTATATGTTTTTTTTCTTTGGAACTCCCACAAATGCGTTCTTAAGCCTGTAAATCCAATCTTCGAGACCGAACAGTTTCTTATTGACTAGTTTGGGCCCCTGGCCGGGTTGCGGAAGCAGTGATACTTTCTTTCAATGTAGAAGATAAGAGAGGACGATATCCAAAGCAATCAAAAAGATGATCAGCCACTCCAACAAAACAAATGTGCGATTCTGAAGGATTTCTTGGATTAAACTAATGTTATGCTGCAGGAGGAGAAAAAAAAAAGAAGATGAATAATAGAATTGACAATCAAATCTAAGAGAATATAGAAATGATAAAGGCATGAGAGGTTTACCTCCACAAACTTCAGCTTAAAATTTAGATTTTCAAATCTCTGTGATAGCTCATATTCATCCCGAAGATACTCCCATACTTGTGCATAGTTAGCATTCCTCCAAGCAATATCTGAACTGCAGATATGAGAATAACTTGTTCATATAAAAGAGTTTCGGGATCAATGTAAATATTTAATCAGTGGGAAACTATTCGATAAGGTTGAGAATACAAAGGAAATAAAAGTGATCCACGGCAAGGAATGCTCAGTGATTGTCCAGAGAGATCCTGCATATTTTCATGCACTTAACAACAAGAACCTATGATTCGGCAAAAGAAATCTAAATTTCAAAGAAAGAATGGAACAACTAAAGATAAGGAAACTCCACTAGATAGAAATATCAAAGATCTAAATAGTAGATAGTTATGGATGGATTACTGCCAAAACTACATTAATTAAGAACAGATGAATTGATGATTGGAAGCACAAACATTACCTCTCAAAAAGCCCAAGTTTGAGAATAACAGCAGTCAGATTTGAATTTGATTTCCACACCAAATTGAAAAGCTGTTTCCGTTTCATAGTAGAAATTCCAGTCTTCTCCAAACCACGGTTGATTTCTGCAAACTCTGCCACCATTCCGTCAACCTAACAAACATGAGGGTATTAAGTTTTCCATCAGAGCAGAAGATCAATGCATTTGAGATCCTGATTAATATCCTGCAACATACTTGATGAATGTAGTGATCTAAAGCAATACTTTGACTAAGAACTCTTCCTATGATTCGTATGCCATCCATGTTCAAAGTCTTCAGCACTATATAATCAAGTCCACCTTGCATCCAATTTTCAAGAGTTGGTTTCTCAACTATTGCAAAATCTGAAGCACCAAAAATTCAAAAAAAAAAAAAAAGAATTAAGTTGAAAAGCATTGCTTTCTTCAACTGCAACAATAAATATAGTAGGAAAAATAAAAGATGATATATCTATAACCTTAGTTGCATATAACAAGATTCATGTGATGGAGAGGATTTTCAATCAATGCAAATAAAGAAGCAATAGAAAACTAGAAAGATGCTCAACTTATAGCTATACAATACAACTGCCATGAGATTGCTATTCCTTTTTTCTATGAGTATCAATTTTGAACAAAATGATGCTTTCTAGGACAAATTATAATGCATTTGAAAAATGAGTAAAATTAGTGTACCATGTCAACCAAAGACAATGCAGAAAAATTAAGGCAATTTTACACCACCAGCAAATGAGTTCCAAGAATATACAGGGAATCTACTAAATCTACAACACATATTCCTTGCATCCTTCTTGAAAAAATGAGGCAAAATACAAGGCATATCCTTCTAGTCTTGATTTCTAAGAGTTCTTTGCCTTCACATCGCCAATATTGAACCAAAGAAAGTCGATAAATCAAAGTTAGATTCTGTTTTCCGTGTACTAACATTATGCATATTTATTTTGAACTCAGAGATCCTGGTCACATTGTAATTTAAAACAATTTAAAATATATTGTGATTTAAAATTAAATTTTGTAGTAAAAATGAGGGTATATGATGGAAAAGAGTAGCATTTACATGTTAGTCCAGTTTTAATATCTTCTGACAATGACCTATAACTTAATTTTTCAGCCATACTGTGGCACACCACTAGTTCTGCTACATGTCATGCTTAAGATATATGCGTTTACCGAAGCTGTCCTGACTCCGACATATGAAGAAAATAATGCATAACTGGTATTTTTGCCCTTAGAAAGAAAGCTAAAAAGCAACTTTTTAATACTCACCATCCTTTCTCATTTCTGGAAGCAAACCAGAAGCATGTTTTTCAACAATCTTCAGATACCCATCAACTTCGTGATCAGAAACATTAAACAACACAACTGAACCATAATGAAACACTACCATATAGTGGCAAGAACCTTCACTTGGAAAACCAGTAACCATAACCTATTAAAGAGGAGATTTAGATTTCATGAACCAAAACAGTGTATTAAGATTTCAATAATAAAAAAGTTCATGAAGTTCAATTATGGTCAAGGCACCTAAAAGTAGCTAATTACAGCTGCAGTTACAGTACAAACATAATGCAGTAGCTCAGTTAACAAAAACATGTATGCCCTTGAAATCTAGGTTCCTCATTCTACTCATGATACTACAATTTACTGGTCATAATGGAAATTTGATAACCTTATTCTCATCAAGATCAATCTAATAATGAAATTTCCAAATGCCAAAAGCCAAAAGCCAACAAATAAATGGGATGCACACATTTTCCACTCTAGGAACCTTCTATAAATCCAAATGTTTTGAATGCCATCAATATTTTACAACCTTCAAACTGTTAACCCGCAAACAAAACAGAAGAAAGGAAACGTGATGAAATGATTTTGTATGTATTCCAACAGTTTGAATGGATAACATTCTATATTTAACTTTCTTGATGAGAGACTGAGTTACTTTTATATAGAGAAGGAATAAACAGCTGGAAAAAAAAAACCAGGAATTGCTTATTTTCTTTCGGTCATTTTTATAACTCTTCTAAACACTTAGTAGGAAGTTTAAATAGATGGAAATCATGATGGAGTTCGTGGAACCGCCTCGAGCACGCACGACTTGAAGCCGTGCGTGCGTCTCCTTCCCTTAAAAGGGAAGGAGCGTGCGTCCAAGGGGGCTGCTGCGAGGGTTCGGCTGCTCGGCGAAGAGGGTGAGAAGCGTAGAGGCATTCGGCGGATTTGGTTTGTGGAAACAGAGCATACATTTTACCTGTTCATTTTTTTCGCCACAACCGGAAAATTCTGTTCGGGAAAGTCGAGAACAAGTTCGGCATCTGCCTCCTCGAGGCGGCGCCACCGACGCCGATCGGAGGCGGCTCGCCGACGGCACGAGGAGCGGCGAGGCCGCGCGCCTCACGACGCTCGAAGCGGCGATGCGCGCGCAGCGCTCAGGAAGCGGCGGGCGCGAGGCATCGGCGTCGATGTTGCGCCGCGGCGCGCGGAGACGGCGTCGCGGCGGCCGGCGCCGGGCGCGAGGCGTCTGCCTGAAGCGGGAGGCGGATTGGCGCGAGGCGAGCGACAGCGGCCACCGACGCCGAAAAGTTCAGTTGGTCGCGGGATTAGGGCGCGAGACGGAAATTTTTCTTATTTATTAAATAAGGAAATATTTTCTTTTATCTGTTTTGTGATTTTTATTGCTTAAACAAAAAAAAAGGTTTTTATTAACTGCTTCGCATGATTATTTAGTTCTGATTGGGCCGAATTAATTGGGCCGAATTAAATGGGCTTTGAATTTAGTTTGGTTTAATTTGGCCGAATTAATTGGGCTTTAGATTTAGTTTGGTTTAATTGGGCCGAATTAATTGGGTTTTAGATTTAGTTTGGTTTAATTGGGCCGAATTAAATGGGCTTTGAATCAAATTTTAATTGGACATGGGTTGATTAATTTGATTCCAACAAAAGGCTAAGTGTCCAATTAAATTTACACAAGAATTGTGTAAAGTTGACTTTGGTTGACTAATCTCATAACTATGGTTAGATGGATTATTTTGGAACAATTGGAATCTGACGTGGATAACTTAAGGATAACTAGTTTATTTTATCATGGGTCAAATTGATTGATCGACAACGTCAATTAATTATAGCCTAAAATTCAAGGAGTTTAGTTCTTCTCGATATATGTGTATTTGTTACGTGCCTTGATTAATTGGAATATACGGTATTTATCGGTTTTCTTATGCTTGATCGATGATTTATTTCAATTTTACTGAGATGGCGCGGATGTATACCACTATGACCTAGCGATGTGTTCGCAATCGGTATAGGAGGCTATCGAAGATTTGGACTATGACCCTTACCACGGAGTCCTTGGACACATTGGGAAGTCGAGACCGATCGAAGCTCGAGATGCGAGGAGTTTCGATATTAGACAACTGGATTTGGGCGGATTCGCTCATCGCTCGATAATCTTGACGCGCACGACACAATTTTGGGTGTTACATGAAGGGACGCGAATTTATATACCTTCCGCGCATGAGTGATTAACTATCTGATCGTGAAGAGGATCTGAAGAAGACCATGGAGGATTTTGGTTCTCGATTAGAGGTCTTTAAAGGACTCAGATCGAGGCGTGTCGCTCTGAGTGTCCCAGAGAGAATCGTAGTTGAGTCAGACGGAGGACATGTCATGATTAGCCGCTAGAGGGCTTGTCCTAGTGGGAGCGAGAATCGCTATCTAGTATATTAGGAGTTGTTTTAGTTTATGAGTAGGAAGAATGTAACTGCTACATTCTTAGTAGACTTTGTTATTTGTTGACATCAGACAAAGATGTTTATTTTAATGATGTGTTCATTTAAAATGATTAGTTAAATATATACTGTTAACTCTACATGATGCATGATTATCAATATGTCGTTGATTAGTTCAAATGAGTAAATAATGATATGCTCATTTAATGTGTAATATCATGCCGTAATAATGATTAATATAGTGGGATGTATGTAATAAAATATATCAATATAAGTCGATTGGGCACATATAATGATGAGTGACAACGCTTGTCACTGATTTTGTAAAACCAGGATCGATTTATTTTGAGTTTATTTTGAGATTACATACATAAAAGTATACACCGAGTAACTAAATAATGTGTTTATTTATGTTAGATTAATAACTAAGAACATCATAGCCGAATGAACAAAGGTGAAAATCGAATGAGGATAACTATAAAATATGGCACCTCAAGATTGATGTTCTTGAGGAACAAGTAATCGGGGTTATGATGGAACTGTTGAGAGTAATGCAAAGCGACGTGACGCTTGATGCCTATAAGGTATGGAAAAGGAAGGATTCCACCGCTAAGAGGCGTATATCGATAAGTTCAAGATGGTGGATGACCTAGTGTTAGAGTATGAGCCATATCCTTCCTGCATGCTTAGCCCAGAGAGAATCTGATGGAATAAGTAAGAGTAAGCTTCGCGACGATCGAGTTCGGCTATAAGAAGCGTCGAATAACGATGGTTCAACATCTCGGGGAGATGTCTAACCGATTCGGGAGTCAAAGCGCCGTCGTGAGTTAACCGATGAACAAGCGAGTTGAGCGGTTATTCGTTCTCTTCTCGATTCTTCGGAGACCGTAAGACCTTAACTCACGCGGTGAGAGTATTAAGACTTTCGATGTCTCGACCATGTGTGGTGGAGGTGAGAGAGAGTAGAATCCGCGAGGATTTCGCCAAGCCTATTTGGTGCAGCTCTTTGGATCCAAGAAGAAATGGTACTGAAGGAAAGGGAAAGAATAAAAGCGTTGCTCTATCCTGGGAAGGATCAAATCAAGAAGAAGACAGGAAGAAACCTAAAAGCAAGTTATCTTGCTTTAATTACGGCAAGAAGGGCCACTTTGCTCAGTGTCTTGAGCGAAGAAGGTAACTTCTAATCTGTCTTGAGCATTTTGTTGCTAATCTTGTGTTGATGGTGATTCTTATCCTTTGTGGATTATAGATTAGAGCAACCGACCATGTAGCTCGAGGCGGGTTACGTATATGGAGTCTGCATACATACTGCGGCGACAAATGGATCTATGTAGGAAATAATCTGAAGTCGAAGTCGAGAGTCGGCACTTGTAAAACAACCGTGGTGGAAGTACTTTGTTTCTACATGATGTCTTGTATGTTCGGAGATTGAAGGAATCTTGTATATCATTACTTGTCTTCTTGATTTGGGTACTTTGTAAATTTTTTGATCGTTGTGTAGAACTTAAGATTGACTCTGTGTCGATCGGATATGTTATTTATCTAATGGTTTTATGGTACTAGATGTGGTGCACGATGTGAATTGTGCGATTCATAGTTGTTTTCAAACATTGCTCTTCTAGTAATGTGGATATATCGATGAGGTTTGGCGTATTAGATTGGGACATATAGGACGAGATCGCATGAATCGATTAGCTAGAGAGGGTTTGATTGGGCTCTCGTGCTAAGATTAAGCTTATACGTATGTGAGCGTTGTCTTCTTTGGAAAAGCAACTAGGAAACCATTTGGAAAAGGCTATTAAGCGGACTTGCCATTGCAATTGATTCATTCGGATATTTGTGGTCGATGAGTGTGAAGGCTAGGCGTGGAGCTTCTACTTCATTACATTTATTGATGATTTCACTAGGTATGGTCATGTGTATTTGATTTCTCAAAAATGCGAGCGTTGGATTATTTCGTTCGTTATTTGAGCGAAGTTGAGAATCGAAGCGAGCGTAAGGTTAAGGCCTTAGCTTGGCCGTGGGTGAATATCTGTCACGATTTGTTGAGCGGACGTATGTAATGATAAAGGGATTATTAGGCATTGCGATCCGGGAACTCACTGAAATGGGGTTCTTTGAAAGAAGAAATATGACTCTTCTTGAAATGGTTGGAGTCTATGATGGCGCGAGCTAATTTGCGATCTCTATTGGGGAGATGCATTACTAGCGGCGTATATATATGAAGTGTCTTGAAAGTCGATTCCATCAACCCGTATGAGCGTTGGGCCAGGCGAAAATCGATTTAACTGAGACCACAGGGTCATTTGCTACGTTCGTGATAGTTCTACAAATATGGAAAACTAGGACCTAGAGGTAAGAAATGTATCTTTATAAGATATTACGAGACCTCAGGTTATGTTTTTATAGGTGAAGCAACAGATGGACAATCTAAGATTGAGTCTAGAGATGCCACTTTTCTAAGCGAGTTCCCAACAAAGGGTGAAGTTGATAAGGCAGTTCCTCTTTATGAGAAGGATGAGTTGTTATCAGCAGGCGGATGTCGATGGGATACAGAACCTAGTCGGAGTGGGAGTAATGTGCACGATCGCGGGGTGACTTCTCAGCAAAGTGTTCGTAGATCATACCTAAAAGGAGGTTTGATATTGAGAATGAAGCGATGATAGCCTCCCGGTTGGCGAAGATGAACCTCAATCGATTGAGGATGCGTTGGGATGTAGAGTTAAAGATAAGTGGAAAAGTCTGATGGAAGAAGAAATGGAGTCGATGATTGGAATCAAGTTTGGGAGTTAGTCGATCTTCCTCTGGCCAGAAGGCTATTGGGAATAAGTGGATTCTCAAAATAAAGAGAAATCGATGGATCGATTAAGCCGTCTGAGGCTCGTTTGGTTGCGAAAGTTTACCCGAAGAGAGGGTTGACTTTGAAGAGACATTTTCTCCGTAGTGAAGTTTGTGTCAATCAGAGTTATTTTGGCCTTTGTGGCACATTATGACTTGGAATTACATCGGATGGATGTCAAACCGCTTTCCTTAATGGTGAGCTTGGCGAAATCTATATGGTTCGGGGAAGGTTTAGTTGCTTTAGGCGAAGGATAAAGTATGTAGATTGCGAAATCTATATATGAAATTTGAATAGCGTCGAAAATGGAAGCATAAGATTTAACAAGTGGTTTTATCTTATGGTTTGAAATGATCAATGAGGATCGTTGCGTTTTCTTAAAGAAGGAAAAGGAAAGTATGTCGTTTTATCATTATATGTTGATGATATCTTGATAGCGAGGAAATGACATAGGTTTTATTGAAGAAGTCAAAAGTGGTTGTCTTCTCGATTTGATAGATATGGGAGAAAGTGAATCGTCTTAGGGGTTAAGATCGTCAGGGATCGATCGAAAGAGACTTTTGGGTTTGTCAAGAGTCTTATATTACTAAGATATTCTGATATTTCAACATGTACGAATGAAGCGGTGAGCGGACACCTATTAAAATCTTGTTTTGAAGCGAAAGTATGAGTCCCAACTCCGTGAAATAGCGACATGAATAAAAAACCATATGCAGTGCCATGGTAGTTTAATGTATACTATGTTGTGTACTCGTCCGATCTCTCCGGCTATGCTGGCTTAATCGATCGGTTCCAGTCAAACCGGGATCGAGACTTTGGAAGGTGAAAAGGATTTTCGGATATCTGAAAGCGGACAGATTATTGTCTCTGTTATCGAGATAGATATAAGCCTTAGGGTTATTGGATCTGATTAGGTGGGGACTGGATGATAGAAAATCGATATCGGTATGCGTTCTTGTTGAATGGTGGCGCCGTCTCACGGAGCAATAAGAAACAAGCTGTGTGGACCTTATCTCTGATAGGAATATGTGGCATGTTGGTGTGCGATAGCAGTGTTGAGAGGTTCTAAAGCATTTGAAGATTCTTGAGCGGTGATCCGGTTGTCTATTGTAATGATCAGTGCGATAGCTTTTCGAGGATCCCAAATATCACGAGCAAGCATATAGCTATAAAATACAACTTTATCGGGGATATTGTTGCTAAAAGAAGGTGATTCTTGAGTATATCCCTACACGAGCTATGCTTGCAGATCCTTTTCTTAAGCCATGACTAGAGAGTCATTTAATGAGCATGTAAAGTCTATGGGACTTAGTAGAATGTAATGATCTTGTAATGACAATTGTATGATTTGATTGTTTGAAATGCCAGTAATCTATTGTGTATGTTATGTTACATTCTAGTGATAAGATCTCGATAAGAATGTTGGTAGGTAGTGATTGGTCCTCTCACATGATGATCATCTATTTATTGTGTATGAATAGAGAGGTAAGGCCGATGCTTATAGGTCACCTATGTGGTTGTTAGCTTTGGAAGTGTAAAATTTATTTACATTCCTATAAGTTAGAATTCGTCTTGATATTTGTATCAAGATAAGATCATTATGTGGTAAATGATCGAAGTAAATGAACCCACCATTTACTATACCTGTTGTGAGCCAGATAAGGATTAATGTGTTGAATTTTGGATTAGACATTGGGAATGTCTAGATCGAAATCTGTACGATGTTAATTTGAGGGAAACATGCGCTCTTTATTGGTAAAGAGGAAGACATCGTAGTAACATGTGATTCATATCACGTGTCTTAAGGCGACGTATAAGGGTAGTAGGAGAATGGATCCCTGCTTCTCTACTATGTGAGCCCTTTGAGATTATATGTTGATCTCAATATTTGTCCTTTGTGACTATTTAGGTGTCTACTTGAAGTTTTGATCAGGGTCTGTTACTTTAGCATGTAAACTATTGGACTATGGATGATTGGTCTATGGAACATGAGAAAGCGATTGATTAAAATGAATAGATTCACACTAAAAGGAAGATTAAATAAGTTTACATCTAATGAGTATTATTCACTAGTCGACTCTTTTACTGTTTGTGTCTGAAATGTTTGTGAATATTTGGAATATGAGGCGTATGCTCTTGACATGATGGTGATGTAAGAGATTAGAGTGTTCGTATTGATGTAAATGAGATTATTTAATCTGGGTAAAAGCAAGAGACATGAATGTTTGTAAAGGTTATGTACCACGAAATATGATTTTGTATCATCTGGAAAATGGTATGTGTCACTGAAATGGTGTGTGCCATAAGATAAATGGTTTTGTACCATCCGGAGATGACTCTGTAATCTCGGAGAATGATTATGTATCGTATGAAGAGTGGCTAAGTTAGGCGTAACAACTTCTCTTAGCATGTATCACTCTATGAGCGGTATGTAAGGTGTAACAACTTTCTTAGCATTTGAGCGCTCAAATGTGCTTCTTTGTCGCGCGAACCATTTTCGATTTGATGTTTCATTTAGTCTTTGTGACTATTAATCTACTATATTAGTCTTGTGGGACAATAGATGTTGCTTGATTTAGTCATGTGACTAAACACCTCTTCTAAAATGCATGTGATCATTTTTGTCATGTGACATACCGACGAGAGTGGGAGATGATGGAGTTCGTGGCAGTTCCACGAACCGCGCGAGGCGCGATTGGAACCGCCGAGCACGCACACTCGCCGCGAGGCAGGCCGAGCGTCGTCGGCGGGGGGTCTGCCGAGGTTCTGCTCGGCGAAGAGGGTGAGAAGCGTAGAGGCATTCGGCGGATTTGGTTTGTGGAAACAGAGGAGTCTTCCGGCTGTGATCACTCCTTCGACGCAAGTCGAAATTCCACCGGGTAAACAACAAGGAACATGTATATATTTTACAACAAATCACCCTACACCATCCATCCAAATCACACACTAAGGAGAAGTATGAATGTCAGCGCTTAACAGTAGAGGCAATACACGATCTGAATGTCAACAACATTGAATCCTGATAACTGAACCTCCCAGTTAAATATAATTACAAGGACAATTAACACGCTTTGCTGCAATTAGTGAAGCAAGGGTCTCAACGTTAAGTATACATTTCCTTACCGAGTAGTCATCCACCAAGAAATTGGATCATAAAGAAGTTTTTGATATAATAGTTTAACCATGTCAAACAAAAGCTTGCTCAATGAGTTTCAAGCAGAATGAAAAGAATTTATAATAGGAAAAAATCAACAAAAATAGTAACTTACCTGAGGATCGTCCTTGGCATCGTAGTATCTGAGTACAATGTAATTGGTGGCGCGAGAGGTTGGAGGGGAGACGACGTTGAACGCGTTCTGGGCCTGCAAGCTCCTCAAATCAATACTGCGAGTCGATTCAACACCATCACAATCAAAATCAATTTTTTTTAAGAAAAAACAATAGGCATAAAAATCGCAACCCTACGTGAACGCAAGAGATGAAAGCGAATCTCGCACCTAGTGCAAAGGAAAAAAGCCTTGACAGGGATAAAACGGCTATTCTTCTCCTGTTGGGCCTGCGAGAGGTGGTCCTCCTGCTCCTGGTGGACGGGGCAAGGCGTGGGGGCCTGCTGATCCTCCCGCGACTCAACCTCGCAGTCAGAAGGGGTGGAGGAATAGTGCCGCGGGAAGGGATGGACGAAGGAAGTAGAAACGGCGGAAAGGAAGAGCAAAGTGGGACGGCGGGGCCTGACGAGAAGGGATGAGGCGGCAGCTGACAGGCCACGACCGGGGAGAAAGAAGGGTATTGGGATTTGGGAGGCACCGCGTCGGAGGACTCGGTAGGTAGGAGGGAAGTAGGGGGAAGGAGGAGGCGGCGGAGAAGCGGGGTGAGAGAGTAGAGTTCTGAGACGCCTGGCGAGGGCGGCGAGCTCCAAAATCGCCATGGCGTCGTTACATCAACAGAGCCACCATTGCGAAGGTAAGCAGAGGGCCGGTCAGGACACAAATGAACCGAGCGTGAAAGACCGTCGGATGATTCAATATTTATATTCTATTTAAAAACATTTAAATTATTTAGATAAAGTGATAAATATTTATTAAATTTTTAAGAAAAAAAAAAACTAAAAATAAAAATTAACAAACTAAATATGATATAAAAAAAATATTAAAAATAATTTATTTCGATATCAATAATTTAATTGAGTATTAGACAAAAATAGAATTCAACGAGATCCACTCCTATATTCGAATTTGAAAATTTTCATATCTAATTCCAAAAAATACATTCATATTCTCCTCCATTCAAATCGAATATCAAATTAAAATCAGTCATTATTATTTAAAAATTTTGGACGAAATTATAAATTGAATCTCAATTTTATCTTTCAAATTCAAAAAATTAGGCTCTTAAAAAAACTATTAATGCATTTAAATTTTTGAGCTTTGGTAGCCGTGGGCAGAGTCGATTCTGATATAATTTTTTATTGGATTTGGAAGAAATTATCATCCTATACGATGATAACCGAATAAAAATTAAACTAACGCTCAAAATTATATAATTGTTTAAAAAATATTTTATAAAAACAAATAAAAATACATTTCATTATTTTTTTTATTCCACAATTAACTTTATTTTCAATGTTATTACCGCAGGTCGGGTTAACTGCTACGACATGCAACTTACATTGTATTATTACAAGAGTTATATTATAAAAATAAAATAAAATCGTCACATTAATCATTTTACTCTTAATAAAAAGAAAAATAAATCAAATAGATACGAACGTGGATCACACGATCGTAAATGCCCCAAGATCGATCCTATCTGAGAAAAAGTTCATAAATACGTCGAGCTAAAAATTGATTCAGAAATTTTTAATTATCTACGTAATCACTCTACTATTATATTATAGTCCGGAACCTTATAATAATTTTATTATAGCAGCTACAAGTAATTATTGCAATGTGTAACAATAACACATGTAGCAACTATATTTAATAACTGTTAACTATTTTACAATAATTTTGATCAAGTCAATAAAAAATATTTTGATATAACAGTATCTAACTTTAAGGATTTAAAGTTTTGGATTTTTTTTTAAAATTTAAAGTTCAATTATAACTAGGTGGCAATTATCTGAATAGTTGTTATAATTATTTCAGAGTTATTTTAATTAATTTAAAGTGATTTTGATAAAGTTTAAGTTAATTTGGATGAGTTAATAAAGAATATTTTAATATAATAATATTTTTACGTGGTAGCTGTTTCAGTATTATTGGAGGAAGAAATATTTTTATATAAAATATACAATAGAACACCCATTTGATTTTTTTTTAAAGGATGTTCTTTTTACCATTTGTATAATTTAGAATGTCTTTTATCCTCAAATTATCAAAAAAGAAAAAGTCATTTTTAGAAAAGTCATCTCAATGCTTTTATATATTTAATTTTTAGTGGAATGTTATTTTGTATTTTCCATTTTTAATAAAGTATTCCTAAAGTTGTGGCATCGTTGAAATATTCTCGATGTTTATATTTTTCTTATTCTATACTTAAAATTAGGGTCGAATAGATTATTGATTAAATTAAATTAATCAATAAAATTAATCGATTAATTCAGAAATTTATTTTTTTACATAAATATTATTATTTTTATTTTAAAGAACCAAAAATTAATTAATTTGAATAGATTGAAATGGGACCTGATTTCGTAATCAATTGAAATCTTGCTCAATTCAATTGGTGATCTATTATTTAATTGAAAAATCAAATAAAAAATTGATCAATTAATTATCTAATTTAATTGTTCAATGAATTAATTGATTGATCAAAAATTTCGATTAATTTGATTCTCAATTGAATTAATAGAAGTTTTATCCATTTGATTCATTCGATTTTCATAGAAAAATTTGATCGCTTCAATTTATCAAAAAATATATATATATTTAATACATTTGGTCCAATAGACAATTTACGAGCTTCAGGCTATCATATTCTTCCGGCCAACCTCTCATGCTGCATTGCAATATATAATACTTTGTGTCAAACATGAGATTAAGTTATGATGCGGGTGCGGGGGAAAAATCCGTTCGCTCCGTTTTCAAGGCGATGAGGCGATGAGGGAGGTCTCGGAGTATTCTCCCTCCGGCAGCGATCAGTAAAGAATAAGAAAATGAAGTAGACGAAACGCGAAAACCCGACACCAGCAATTGAGATTCAAACACGAGATGTAACGTGGTTCGGAATAAGGATTCCTACTCCACGGGGGTGAGGTTGCTCACCAGATGCGGTGCCTAAGCACTTTTCACTACGAAAATCCTCCTTTACAGAAAGCAAGTTTCCGAAGGTGGAGGAGAAATGATCTCTTACAATGATGTTACAAGATGAGGAAAATACAAGAGACTTAACAAACAGCAGATCTCCGTCCTCCTTCTCCGGCGAGACCGCTCTTCCTTTTTCTCCTCGTCTCCTCTTCTCTCTTGCTGGATGTGAATGATTGCGGATCGATCCCCTTCTCTTGCCTCCTTCTCTCCCTTTTATCTTCTCCCCTCCTTCAACGTAACGTCGCGGATTATCTCCATTGTACACGTGGCCACCTCCTCTTCCGGGAGAATAATTCTGTTACAAATATGAGGAACGAGGACTCCCCCGAATATTGCGTGGGGCCCCCAAAGCCGTTGCATAACACCTTTTCCTTTACTTTTTCAGGCGACGAGGTTAACCTGTTTCTCTCACCTCTCTGCTTTGGGTGAAGTTAACTTAGGCCCCTATACCATAGGTGACCTAGCCTTAGGGTTTCTCCCTAAACCGAACCAATTCACTTTTTTCCCGTACCAAACTTCTTTCGCGTCGATTAGGTTGAGTTGACCCTTCCTCCATCCCATTGGCTTCCGGACTTGCTTAGTTGAACCAGTTCCTAGTCCTCTGTTAGCTAAGTGCCTTCCGCCTCTTTTCCATCTGCGTTCCTTGTTTCTAGCATTCGCCCGTGCCGATAGCTCTCGCTACTTGCCCGTGCCGATGACCTCTGGTACTTGCGCCCGTGTCGATTACTTCCGATAACTCTCGCCCGTGTCAATGGCTTCTGATAACTCTCGCCCGTGCCAATGACTTCTGATAACTCTCGCCCGTGCCAATGGCTTCTGATAACTCTCGCCCGAACGGTTTCCCCCTTTGGCTGAACCAGGTGTTTTGGGGGACGGGTCACGGGTCACCTGCTGACTCTTCTATTGGGAATTAGGTAGAAAAAGTACCAGTAGTATCAAGTTAGAGCCGTACCTAAAATTTTAGGGGTTCTGAATCAATTTTTTTAAAAATATACTGATGAATTAATTTTTGAATTTTTTATATTAAATTTTGAACTCTCTTAAAAGTAATTTGAATTATTTTAAAAATAAGTCTAAGACGATTATTTCTTTGACCTTGCGTTAGATACAACCCTGAGTTAAGCCTTGAGTTCTTTGCAATAATGGTTGAAGAGAGATCGCTTAAATGGGGCTAAAAGTGTGTAGATGAGAGGCATTGATATGCAATTATGCAAAGCTCATTTGTAGCAGCAGCTCTAACTCAGCACAAATAATGAGGAGTGATTTCTTCCAATAGCATCAAATCTAACTCGATGCAATTATGCAAAGCTCATTTGTAGCATCCCTAATAGACGAAGTCAATCAGTTCGTGCTAAATAATGAGTGATTTCTCTAATAACATCTGTTGGTAACGGATGCCCATTAAAGAACATTCAAATAGCTATTATCTCACTATTTACAAAGGACAATAACTCATGATTCTACTAACATGAATATTAGTAACTTTATCTATAAAGAATAGTAACTCATGATTCCGCTAACATGAATATTAGTGACCTCCCAATTCCTCCTCTTATATATATATATATATATATATATATATATCTTGTGTGAAGTATAGTTGATATAGGTCTTAAGAGTTTCGTGAAGGAGAGTGCAAGAGTGCATGAATTATGCATAGAGGAGATTATAGATGTGCGTATAGGTTATACTTGTGATCGCACTTGTCTCTTATTGAGGAGAACAAGAGATAATCGTCACAAATCATCATCGGACTTTGAATTGCGACGTTGTAAATTTATGGTGAAAGTTCGAATTAACAACTCATGATTTTCATTCCGTCTGCGAGTCTTCGGCGAGGATCAAAGTTTGCAGAAATTCTTGAGCAATGCATCACCAACTAGGTATAAGTTTATTTCCGCAAGTAGAAGTAAATATGTGTTTTATTTCACCATCTTCCAACATTTGTATCAGAGTTAGATTGGTTTGATGCATCTCGTTGATCAAACGATCAACGAATTCATGGAATTCACAGGTTCATCGTGAAGAAAACGATGAACAGTGAATGTTTGTTGAGTGGATACCCGACTGAGAAAAGTTTTTCGAGCACTTTGGGTGCTCAGGACAGAAAACCGTGAAGCACTTGCTTTTCTCACAGAAAGCTCGAGTGAGAAATCTCTGTCATAGTTTTCTCTGTGTCGACTGAGAGGTGCTCGACACAGTGAAAAAATTGCGACAGAAGGGTGCTTGGGCGAGCATAGTGTTCGGGACGTCCGAGAAGTGAAGTTCTCGGTCGTGCGCGAAAATTCCCAAGAACATAGAGGTGCTCGGGAAGCCTGGTCCGTGGTTCTGAGTCATGCGCAAAATGTTCCCGAGCACGCAGAGGTACTCAGGATGGACATTCAACGTGCACAACTCGGGTGGGCACATGCGAAAGGTGTGTTGGATCGAGAAGCGTCGCTAGAGGGGGGGGGTGAATAGCGAGCGTAAATCTTTTCGTTTGATCGTTCGATACACGAGTAAGCACAGCGGAAAATAAAGAAACATGTTTATTTTTACTTGGTTCACAACCCAGCGGTTGCTACTCCAAGGCCCTATCGGTCCTAGACCACGTACGGAGGGCAAAATACTATAACGTCTCCTCCTCGTTGAAGGTAGGAGACAACGATCACAAAACCGAAAGTACGAGGATGAGACAACAAGCCTACCTCACCTCGTTACGAATAAAAACAAAGAATACAATATCAAAATATATTACTTGATGCTGCTGCCGACAAAGAAGATCAGAACTTGTCGTCGCGTCGGCGTTATGACGGTGTTGGAGCGTTGGCGTTATAGGAGTACTTGAGAATAAACTTGATCATGTTTGGAGTTGGAATCCTCCCCTCCTTTTATAGATTTTGGCCTCTGAATATGTCTCCTCTTTTTTCGGAACAGATCACGAAGTTGTACAAATTTTATTGCGAAGTGGACGCGTCAAACCTTATCCATTTTGACCTAGCGCAAAGGCTGATTCGTCGCCATCAGTCGACTGATGCCTCCCATCAGTCGACTGATGAGCATCAGTCAACTGCTCAATGTTCAGCAGTCGACTGCCAGCTTGGCCACTTCCCTGCAGTAAGAGGTTAGTACGGAAAATGATAAATGCGATGGTTTCTAACTGTTCGATCTCGACCTAGACCTTCCACAGAAAGTCTTAGTCGGATCGTCGCCTATGGTCGTCCTCGTACAGAGGACACGACCTTACCATCTCTCATTCACACGAGCTTACCTCGATATTTACTGTGTCATTTTCGCTTCCGGCCTTCCACTCGATTCCTTCGGCTCCCTCCGAAGTCACTCGAGTGTCGCCTGACCGCCGCGGCTTCCTCCGGGTGTCGCTAGCCTTCAGCTCCAGCTTTTGTACTTTTCTGCACACTCGATTTAGCTCGTGAGATAACGATGTAAACTTAACTTTGTGTCTTTGCCATAATCAAAACACAGGTTCGATTATCTAGTGCCCCTGCACCAACAAGGTGCTCGGGCACGCGGAGGTGCTCAGGCCCGCGTGTGTGAGTTCCCGGGCACAATGAGGTGTTAGGGACCAAAAGAGATGCTCGGCAGCGCTGGTCCTCGACTGCATGTAGAGGTGCTCGACCGTGCACACGGTGCTCAACTGCACACAGAGGTGCTCGGTCATATGCATGGTGCTCGGTTGTGCGTAGTGGTGCTCGGCTGCACATAGAGGTGCTTGACTACATGTGTGGTGCTCGATCGTGCATGCGGTGCTCGACTACGCGCGCGGTGCTCGACCGCGCACATAGTGCTCGACCAAAGCTTATGGTGCTCGGCTAACACTGTTGGTGCTCGGCTGTGACTTTTTGTACTCGGGAAAGAACTGTAGCAGCTTGACTAGCACAAGTGGTGCTTGGTCAGAGCTTGTGGTGCTCGGGACTTAGCTTATGGTACTCGGAAGAGCTTGAAGTAATCGGCAATGTGGTCAGCAACACTTGCAAGATTGACACAAACAAGGTCCTTGGTGCTCGAGGTCACTGAGGATCTCAAGAGCTTGACATGAGTAGAGGTACTTGGGTTGCACTAAGATGCTCAGTACACAAAGGTGTTCTACCGAGTGTTCAAAACCGAGTTAGATCGATTTTGAGATTATTCAAAATCTGATATGAATGTCGAGAAGGATTTTCAGAATTGACTCAACCTATGTCGAGTCACTCGGGGAAGACAAAGAGATCTAACTTCGAGATATGTGGACCATTTCAGTAGCACATAGGCTTATCGAAAGCGCTGTCAGCGTTTGGCGGTGCATAGACTCTCACAACGACGCGTAGATTAGTCTTGAGAGTATAAGGTGACTAATTATGTACTATATCTTAATTTAAACGACGAGATACAATTTCGATTATGGTGTATGGTGTCTGCTGATTCATACGCTCATCTTGGAATTTGTATTCGAGTTATTTAAGTCTTGATGATTAGTAGGGTACACAATTGAAATAATAAGCATCAATAGTCACTTACGTATGATGTGAGCAAAACATATAGGGTTTCAGAAGTAGTTTTCGCTCACATCTCATTTCATTTTATGTTTGTTTTATGTATATTTTACTTTGTTTTACATGTATTTTCTGTTTTCTGATTTGAAGATCTGCTCTTTGTATTTTTGTATGTAGGATAACATTTCATGGGGAAAATGATGCACTTTCAGAGCGAAAAAGAGCATTTGGCAGCTGGATGCAGTAGGGCACATGGCCAGGGCGTGTGGCTACACACGGCCGTGTCCGAAGCTCGAGATTGGCCACCACAGGGCCACACACGGCCTGGCCATGTGGTGCCCAACATTTTGGCGCGATTAGGTCTTTTTTCGGATTTCGTGAAGAGCTGACCTCATGTCTATATAAAGAAAGCCACGCTCAAACCCTAGGGGGGAGGCACGACGGTCAGGACAACACTCCGAAGCCCGAAAAAGCTTTGGAAACTTGCAACGGGGAGGAAGGAAGCTGCTCGAGATCCAAGTTCTGCACCTCAATAGATTCTTGCAAAATCATACCTGGGAGCTAGTGGAACTTCCTTTCGGAAGTAAGACACTAGGCTGCAAGTGGATTTTCAAGAAGAAAATGAAATCAAAAGGAATGATAGAAAGGTTCAAGGCTAGGTTGGTAATTAAAGATTACCGACAACGTGATGGCCTGAATTATTTTGATACCCATGCTTCGGTATCAAGATTAACATCCATTAGGGTGTTACTAGGGATTGTCACTCTGTGGAATTTGAAAGTACATCAAATGGATGTAAAAGTTGTCTTTCTAAATGGGGATTTAGAAGAGGAAATATACATAGAACAACCTGAAGGTTTTTCTGCTCTTGGGTAAGAAAACAATGTATGTAGATTGATCAAGTCATTATATGGCTTGAAACTAGCTCCAAAGCAATGACATGAGAAATTTAATGGTATCATGCTAGATAGTGGATTTAAAATCAATGAGAGTGATAAATATATTTACAACAAAGATACGAAAGATGACTTAGTCATTTTATGTCTTTATGTATATGACATACTTATCATTTAGAGCAATGATAAAATAATTAAATCCATTAAATGTTGAACTCAAGATTTGACATGAGGGACATGTGCCTTGCTGATGTGATTCTAGGAATTAAAATTTTAAGAACATTAGAAGAACTTGTCTTAAGTCAATCCCATTATATGAATAAAAATCTTGAAAGATTCACCAAGGGTGATACTGCATTGGCACGAACTCCGATAGATATGAGTCAACATCTATCGAAAAATCAAGGAGAGGGTATCTCTCAGGTAGAGTACTCCAGGATAATTGAAAGTCTGATGTACTTAATGAGTTGTACATGACCAGACTTGGCCTATACAATGAGTAAATTGAGCAGATTTATGAGTAATCCAGGTGTTGAATACTGGAAAGGAATAACTAGAGTATTGCGGTATCTACGTTATACTCGTAATCATGGACTGCACTATACAAGATATTCTGCTGTAATCAAAGGATACAACGATGTAAATTGGATATCAGACATGAAAGACTCGAAGTCTACGAGTGGATATGTATTCACTTTGGGGGGTGCAACCATTTTTTGGAAATCTTCTAAGCAAACCGTAATAACCAGATTTACGATGAAATCTGAGTTTGTAGCTCTTGACAAATGAGGTGAAGAGGTTGAATAGCTACGACAATTCTTAGAAGATGTTTCTAGATGACCAAAACATGTGCCGACAATCTGTATACATTGCAATAGTCAATCAACAATTGGTCGAGCATAGAGCCATCTGTATGATGGTAAGTCTAGATATATACGTCGTAGATATAATACCATTAGACAACTACTCTCAATGGGTGTTATCACTGTTGACTATGTAAAGTCAAAAGATAACTCAGCGGATCCACTAACCAAATGGTTAAATCGAGAGTTAGTTGCAAACTCATCATTGAGGATGGGTTTAATGCCGATGCCAATAAGAAATGTTAGTGCAAAGGAAAGCCAACCTATGCTGATTGGAGATCCCAAGAACTAGGTTCAAAGGGACAACCTAACCGCACTGACTAAGTAAGATCACTATGGGAGGGCATGACCCAAGAAATAGTGAAAGGATGAAGGTTAAACACACGACTTTTAATGATCTAGAAGAGTAGTGAGGAATACTCTCAAGAGATCACCTATGTGAGAAAGAAATGGAGTCGTTTCAAAGAGAATTGGAGGCACAATTCTTAGACCTTCTCGTAGAACCAGGCGTGTTCATGGCCTAACGAACACACTCATAAGAACTGAACTACATCAGGATAAGTCCAGTGTGAAGTATGCCAATGCTTATATAAATGGTCGAATAGTTCAAGGACATTGTGTCTACTAGTCAACCAGTATGCAAACATACTTGCACAAGGGAAGGTTCAAAGGGTTAAACCTACCTATCCTATGCTAGACTTAACTACCGAAGGCTATCATGTACCAATTTATATTCGTGTGGGGGGATTATTGGAATTTAAATGGAAATGTGAAGGAAGGATGGAGAAGATGTTCTGTTATCCTTCCAAATTCGTTGAATGGTAAAACGACAAGATGGAGAAGACGTTCTGCCATCTTTCGCGTCTAACTGTGAAAAGTTTGCATTGAAACTCTGACATAAATGGTCAGAAATTAATGAATTAAAGGTAGATCAGTTGAATCGAGGCAGCATTATGGCTGACCTTTTGATTCACCTAAATTAAATGAATCAAGGCGACATTATGGTTGACCTTTCGATTCCACCATTAATAGGTCTCCTCTATAAAAGAAGACAGGATTGCAAACTCGAGAGATAACTCTTGTTTTTTGTTTCCAACTCCACAGTGATAGTGTTCAGGTGTATGTTTAGGTCACCGTGAACTACTTGTGCTTGTTTGAGTCTGTGGTTTTGTTGTTGTATCCTGGGAAATAGATGTCCTGCTAAACCTCGTAAGCACTCTGCCGGAGGAGGACGTATCTATTTTAAGGAAACTGTGTAAATGCAGGCCTCGACGATTTCTTCACTTGGTGTTCACTGCTTCTGTCTCCTAGCTCGGTAACTCAGCGAACGAAGCTTTCAGCTCAGTTCGGCAACATCTCCCGAGTTGTCTCCCAACTTCCATTCCGGCTCGATAGTACCTTATGAGCAATTTTCGACCCGACGACCCCACATGATTAAACTACCAACTCGACAACTTGGCCCGAGCTATTCTTCCGATGGGTGAAGCCTCCTAACTCGGCTCAACAACAACTCCCTAGCAACTCTTGAACGACCTTTGCCTAAGCAGTTCGGCACAAGGAGACTTCCGACTCGACGGATCAGTTTAGAAAGACTTCTGACTTGGTAGTTCGGCACGAGCAGATTCTTGGTTAAAGGTAATCTCCATAGATAAGTCTGAATTGTAGATTTCGGACTTTCCTTTATATTTCCTCTAGGAAAGTATAATATCTAACATCCCATGCATTATGCTCCTTCAACTTGGTTGTTCATCGATCCTGTGTATCCTCCCTTGACAATTGTCTCCTGAAAAATTTATCAATTCGGAACTCCAAATGAATGCACTCCGTAGTATCATGTTCATGCTACTAGTGATGGAGCCTTATGATCCCTTATATTTCCGTGAAGATTTTTTTAGGATTTTGCCATATAGTTTGCATGAATTTAAAGTACTGTCAAATAAACTTACGACAAATTCGTTCGTCGATTCCCAGAGCTTTCGAAGTGGACAAGAAGAGATCTTTCAATCTTTTGTTCACCGACTGAAGAATGATCACGTATTCGAACCGTTCTTCCTGATCCACAAACCAAGATCCGATGCCTTGGATGTTTTTCTTCGAAATCGTGAGACACAAAGTCTCTCCGTTCTTCAACAGCACTTCCACAATGTTGGGGATCTGACGCCCGCTAGAGGGGGGGTGAATAGCATAGATGACCATACGTAGATGGAAATCGTTCGCGTGCTTGTCTACAATTCGTGTTAGCGCAGCGGAATAATAATAATAAACGTAATACACGAAATACAATCACACACGAACACGATGATATAACGTGGTTCGGAACCGTAACGGTTCATACTCCACGGATCGGGCTCAAACGAGCCCTAGCGATGCCAAACACACACCACTATCAAATAACTCCTTCTCGACACAAGTCGGAGGTGGAGAAACCTTTTACAATAAGATTACAACAATAATCTAAATACAACAAGCAAATATAATAGGAAATACAACAAGAGAAGTAAAGAACACTTTACAAAAACTCTTTAGATTGCTTGCTTGTTGATCGCTTGAATTGTGGTTGAAGACCCTGATTTGCAGCAGCAAATCGCCTCAAAAATGTCCAAGAAATCGCTGCCAAAACCCTCATTTTGAGCTGCCTTTATAACCTACGTCGGGCTGGATTTCCGCCTATCAGTCGACTGCCATAAGTCACCAGTCGACTGATGCCACTGTTGTCGTGAGACAACGGATCGATCCACGCTGGAAAAACTTCAACGGATCTCTTGGCAGTCGACTGCCAACATTGGCGATCGCTAACGCTCGTAGTCGACCGCCTACGGCCACGGAGCGCTGCTCGACACTCGACCGACAATGATCACATCCCTTGGCGACTTCTAGAGCTATCACGATCGCTTCCCATGAGCGACCGCCAGAGCAATCCCAGCTCTAACCTCGGCAAATAACTCAAGTCGACTTACGACAGTCGAACCGGCCATAATGTCAGTCGACTGCCAACCTCAAGAATGAGGTTTTAACCCAAGTATGGTGCCCCCATACTTGCTAGACCACCCTTAGCCTAAACCTAAGCCTTCTAGCCATCTTCATCAGCCTCACACCTCTCGGATCCCTCCAAGTCATCCATGACTTGTTCATCCATCGCGCTAGCTTTCAGGTGCTTCCATCGGCTATGTCATGCTAACGGTGTCTACACCGCCAAGGCACATTGGACTTACGCCGCCAAGACTCCGCTTGGACTTTACGCCGCCAACCATTGGACTTATGCTGCCAAGACTCCCGCTTGGACTTTACGCTGCCAATATCAAACCCTTGGACTTCTCAAATGCCAAGACTCAAACTTGGACTTTCCCTTGCCAACCCATGTTGGACTTTTCATGCCAAGACCATGCTTGGACTTTCCTTGCCAACCAATGTTGGACTTTACATTGCCAAGACCCATGCTTGGACTTTTACATTGCCAAGACCCATGCTTGGACTTTTTCTTGCCAACCCATGTTGGACTTTTCCTTTGCCAACCCATGTTGGACTTTCCATTTGCCAAGACCCATGCTTGGACTTTCCTTGCCAACCCATGTTGGACTTTTCCTTTGCCAACCCATGTTGGACTTTCCATTTGCCAAGATCCATGCTTGGACTTTCCCATAATCACATGGTCAACCCTAGTCAACCATCAAAGTCAATTATAACCTGGGTCGATTGTATAAACAATCTCCCCAACATATTAACCGACATCAATGTCCAACATCAATGTCAATCCATTTTGTCAAATCCCTTTGTCAAACATCAAAACATCACTCGAGTCTGGTCAATCGTGACCTGGGCCGATTGCACCAACAATCTCCCTCTTTTTGATGTTTGACAAAAACCAAATCAAATCATGAGTTAGAACACTAACTCAAATCCCTTACCAATTATCCCAAATTGGTAAATACTCACCAAATGTTCTCCCCCAAACATTCAAGTGAAAATGTAAACCAAATGTTCTCCCAAACATTCTCCCCCTTTTTGACTAACATTAAAAAGGTTATCTCTCCAAGGAGGTCAATGTCTCATGTCCCAATGAGATCTTACAATCTCCCCCTTGATTTAAAAATATCTAGGATGCCTACCATCTTCCTAGTGATAAGTCCCATATCACTCAAGAGAGGCAATCTTATTCACTCTCCCAATTTCCAAATTGGGTATCAAAAATCATCAATTTTCCCAATTGATGATACTTTCTAATAACTTCTCCTTTCAAGGAGAAAAACACATCCATCATCCCAAGATGGATACCTCCCCTAAAGGCTTGCTCCCTCACCATTGCACCAACAATGTCCTCGGGAGTCCCTAAGCCAATAGGAACTCTAAACCATCAAAATTAAGGTTGGAAATTCAACATTGAACTTTCCACCACCTCAAATTGATACTTTGACCTAACACCTCTCCAAATCCATATCCAATGAATTTTCACCCTTCATAATGCTTCCCAAAGCATATCCTAGGGTTATGAGTGGTTAGGGACCTTTACCATGGCTGAAAATGGGCTAAACAACCTTGTTAACCCGATCGATTGCCACATATACATCGATCAGCCACCAATGGCAATCATCGTAGCAATTTCCGAAATTCAGCTATCAGAATCCAATTTCAGAAAATCATAACTAATTATACGTATATCGAAAAATCACAAAATTTGATACGTATAATACTTATGACCAAAACAATGGGTGAAAAGTGTTTGAAAAATATTTTACCCATAAAATAATGAGTTTGATACAAAACTCAAAACCATTGAAATTTTCAATGTTTTGGCCCTATTTTGTATCAACTTCATCAATGGTGATTGCTATCAAAAGATAGACTTCACCAAGGTTTTCTAAATTGATTTTAAAATAATTTCAAAACCTTATTTTGGATCATATTCCTTGGGCTCTAAGTACATGACTTGTACACAAGCTTTCCCAATGATCCACCAATAAAATTAGATGAGTTTTGGTTCAACTAGATGCAAAAACTATGCACCTTGAACTCAACTCATATCCTAGCATCTCACATGTATCTAGGGTGTATAAATACACATACATGTCAATTGGATGTGAGATGTGGGTTTTGTTCTCCCTAAACTAGGGTTTCATGCATTTTTCTAAGGCAACTCTATTTGATTTCCTTATAAATGAGACTCCAAGTCATGCCATAGTCCTTAAATCAATTTTAATCAAATTAGATGCATAAAAATGATCATGGCATAATGATAGCAAAATAAATCATGGCCAATGATCATGATGTCATGACATATGATAAAATCTAAAAACACATGACATTTAAAACTTAATTCTAAGCATGATCATGACATTTAAATGATAAAAGTAAACATGATGTCATGTCATGGCATATAGCAAACAAATCATGGCATATAAAATATATAAGTATAATAATACCTAAATTTTAATATTAATTGCCATTTGATATAATTAAATATATTTTGCCATATTATCATTAATCTCCCTAGTGTGCCAACAACCCAAAATGACACACTAACACTCTAAACCTAAATTGTGCCAATTTGACCATTTTATCAAGCTTCTCAAATAATATTGGCACACCCTAAAATCTTTTAGGATGCAAATCAAACCACATTCCCAAGGTAGCCATAACCTTGAAAGTGACCTAAAATGCCACCTTTGCCATGGTTGAGTTAACTACCCATCCAATCAAGGTTGGCACACCCTAAACCCATCTAGCGTGAATCAATCACGCTCTTAGGAACCCAAAATCTATTTGAGCTCCTAGGGTTAATTAGGCATTCCCTAGGGATAACCTCCCTAGATACCTTTCTAATGACCCTCCTAGGCTTGTCAGCCTTGGTCATTTGGGTCTTACCTAGGTTGACTCTAGGGGTGACTCCCCTTGCAACCTTCTTAGTGGCCACCCTAGGTTTCCTAGAAACCCTAGCCACTAGACACACCCTTTGGTCAACTCTAGGGATGACTTCCCTATTGACCTTGGTCTTTCTAGACCTAGTTAGTGTTCCATAATCTAATGGAACACTATGATAAGCTACCTTAGGCTTAGGTTTGTGACCCAAACCTTGCTTGCCCTTGGTTGACTTTTGACTCTTAGGTCCTTGGTGTTGCTTTGGACCTTGACTTTTGATCATTTGACCCTTTAAATTGATTTTGTATAATTTTAAGGGTCTTCTCAATTCTCAAGCCTTGACCTCAAGGCTTGGTTCTCTAATTCTAATTGCCCGATTTTAGAATTTTGATTTAGACCATGGGCATGGGACTTTCTAGGCATATGCCTAGTCCATTTAGGGTTAATACCTAGGTGCTCTTGCACCTTTCTAATGGTCTCACTAGGTAAAATTGGTCTAGTGTTATTTGACCTAGGTTTATCCTTAGATGAATTATTTTTAGGGACATTAGTCCCAAATTTCTTCCTATTATCTAAGTGAATATTTTTAGCTCCTAAGCAATATTCATTCCTATTAGCATGCTTTTCATAAATTGTAAGAGAATTAAAATTATTTCTAGCATGCTTTTGCCTATTAAATCTAGAAGGTGCATTATTGAAATATACCTTAGGGCTTGCCTTGGAGGCTCCCCTACATATGATGCTCCTTCTTGCCTTCTTCTTCCCCTAGGGCATTGACTCGATAATGCCCCTTGAATTGCACTTGAAGCATATGATGTGCTCCTTGCCTTTAGGTGTTGGGAGCCGGCATCCTTGACTTTTGGGGTGGAGCCTTCTTAACCCGTTTAGGACACTTACTCTTGTAGTGTCCTTGCTCCCTACACTCAAAGCATATAATATGAATTTTATTATTATTTGAAATGCTCGAGTTACCTAGGTCCGTGGTAGGTGCCGGAGTTGAATTTTGAGCTTCCTCATCTTGACCGGATGTTGAAGGCACTTTTTGAGGTTGCCCCGGTGTAGATGGTCTCTCCTCAATCACGAGGTGGATGCTTCTCCCACCTCTTCTATTTTCTTCCGATCAAGTTGACTCCTCACTTTCTTCCGATTCCTCACTTTCACTTGAGGATGAGCTCTCTTCTTCATCCTCCTTGTCTTCTTGGATTGAATGAGGTTCTTCGTGGAATTTCGCCAAAATGTTCCATACCTCTTTGGCGTCTTTACAATCCACATAGTCACCTAGGCTACACAAGATGTCATTAGGTACTAAATCAAATATAAATTTGATTACCTTCTTATTTTTCTCGAATTGTCGGAGTTGCTCCTCACTCCATTTCTACTTCTTGAGAAACCCTCCCTTTGGTCCCTTACTTTACTCAAATCCTTCCATCAAGGCGGACCAATCCTCAAGGTCTCTCATCATCAAAACTCTTCAATTCTCGCCTTCCAAGAATTGAAACCTTCTCATCCATAGAATGAATAAGGGACCGTGTGTTGATGTCCCATCCTAATTGATCTTGGACTTCCATCTTTTACCCTCTAGCGCTTTGCTCCGCTTGTTAATCCGTTGAAGAGCCACCGTGCTCGATACCACTTGTTGGGGATCCGACGCCAGAGGGGGTGAATAGCGATGACCGTGACGTAGATGGAAATCGCTCTGCGTTTGTCTACAATTCGTGTTAGCGCAGCTGAATAATAATAATAAAAGCAATACACGAAATACAATCACACACGAACACGATGATATAGCGTGGTTCGAATAACAGTTCCTACTCCACGGATCGGGCTCAAACGAGGCCCTAGCGATGCCAAACACACACCACTATCAAATACCTCCTCGACACAAGTCGGAGGTGGAGAAACCTCTTACAATAAGATTACAACAATAATCTAAATACAACAAGCAAATATAATAGGAAATACAACAAGAGAAGTAAAGAACACTTTACAAAACTCTTTAGATCGCTTGCTTGTTGATCGCTTGAATCGTGGTTGAAGACCCTGATTTGCAGCAGCAAATCGCCTCAAAAACGTCCAAGAAATCGCTGCCAAAACCCTCATTCCGAAGCCTTTATAACTGCGTCGGTGATTTCCGCCTATCAATCATTGCCGCCATAAGTCGCCGATCGATGATGCTTGTGTCGTGAGACAACGGATCGATCCACGCTGGAAAAACTCCAATGGATCTCTTGGCGGTCATGCCAACATCGTAGCCGATCGCTAGCCAGCGCCCGTAGTCGATCGCCCGGTCGGCTCACGGAGCGTTCTGCTCGACACTCATGATCGGCATCGCCATCCTCGCAGCGGTCATCACAGAGCCATCACCGATTGCTCCATGAGCAATGACCGCAGAGTAATCCAGCTCTAACACGGTCGAACTCAAGTTGACTTACTGGTCGAGCAAGCCATAATGCGGCCGACCGCAACCTCAAACATGAGGTTTTAACCCAAGTATGGAGCACCCAAACTTGATAGAACACCCTTAGCCTAGACCTAAGCCTTCTAGCCACCTCCATCAGCCTCACGCCTCTCTGATCCCTCCAAGTCATCCATGACTTGTTCATCCATCGCGCTAGCTTCCAGGTGCTTCCATCGGCTATGTCATGCTAACGGTGTCTACACCGCCAAGGCACATTGGACTTACGCCGCCAAGACTCCGCTTGGACTTTACGCCGCCAACCATTAGACTTATGCTGCCAAGACTCCCGCTTGGACTTTACGCTGCCAATATCAAACCCTTGGACTTCTCAAATGCCAAGACTCAAACTTGGACTTTCCCTTGCCAACCCATGTTGGACTTTTCCTTTGCCAACCCATGTTGGACTTTCCATTTGCCAAGACCCATGCTTGGACTTTCCCATAATCACATGGTCAACCCTAGTCAACCATCAAAGTCAATTATAACCTGGGTCGATTGTATAAACAATCTCCCCAACATATTAACCGACATCAATGTCCAACATCAATGTCAATCCATTTTGTCAAATCCCTTTGTCAAACATCAAAACATCACTCGAGTCAAACTCGAGTCTGGTCAATCGTGACCTGGGCCGATTGCACCAACACACAACAATCAATCTCATTCACACCCCCTCTTTTCATTTGGACACTCCCTTTTTAAAAGGTTTTCTACAACACATATAGGGCATTACATGCACACGAGCAAACATTGCCATACATGGCAATGTGTGCAAGCAGTTAAATAAAAATTACCTACATCTCCCACTCATCCAAATTATACCACAAAGGTAAATGGTCACAAAGACCATATAGAGGTTACTAGTCACGGAGACTAGATAGTCACAAAGACTAATAAAACATATGTCAGATAGTCACAAAGACTAAGAAATTAATGGTCGCATGACCAATAAAATAATATCCAATTCATACTTAGGAAAATGGTTCGTGTGATAGTAATCACACTGAGCATTTCATATTAAGAAAGTTATTACACCTTACATAGCAGCTCTTTGAGCGATCAATGCTAAGAAAGTTATTATATTATACTTAGCCGCTCACTAAATAGTATACAACCACTTTACAAATGGCACATAGTCATTATACTGATGACACATAACCATTCTTTAAGTGGTACACAACCATTATCCTGAGGGTGCGTTTGGTTCAAGTAATCATACATACCCTTAGTTATGTGATTACCAGAGAATAAAACATAACCTTGGAATAAAGTATAACCTTAGATAAAAACCTTGTTTGGTTGGAGGTTTTAATATATAACTTAGTTTAACATTTTACTAAAACGGCGGCGGCGACGGCGACGACGGCAGCGGGCGGCGGCGGTCGACGACGGCCGATCGACGCAACGGCGGCGGCCGGCGACCAGCAGCAACGAAGGCGGCGGCTCGGCGGCACAAGCGGCGGCGACGGCGGCGGCGACGACGGCGGCGATCGATGGCGGCGGCGGCTGGCGAGCGGCGATGGCGACGGATGGCACGGGGCGACGACGCAGAACTCGGCAAAATGGCGACGAAGCAAGACCGGCGGCGGCAGACGACGGCGCGGCGGCCGGCCCGACGAGACGGCGGCCGACGACGGCCGGCAGCGACGGCGGCGGCAGAACGGCCGACGACGGCGGCAAGCGGCAGGCGGTGGCGGGCGGCGGCGGCGGCGCGGCATTTACAGCAGCGGCAAAGACGTGGCGACCGACGACGGACGACAAATCGATTGAGTTTTGACAAATTGTCATTTAATATATTGCTTGGGGTAATATTGGAAAAAAATTTCCTTAATCCCGGGAATCAACAAAAACCTTGGTTCTCTAAGGTTTTCCGATTCCCCCTAAAATGGTTTTTGTTCATAACTTGGTAATGATCAATTACCAGGTAATTGTTTATAACCTAAATCAAACAAGGTTTTTGTTGATAACCTAACAAGGTTATCAACAAAAACCCCCAACCAAACGCACCCTGAAGGCATTCATGTCTTGCTATTTGCCCATATTAAAATATTTACATCATTATGAACATCTCTAATCCCTCATAATGACTATTATGTTAAGAGCATGTTCCATATCTTCAATATTCACAATTCATTTCTGTACACAACAAAAATAGGTCGACCAGTGAATAATCTTTAAAAAATGTAAATCTCATTAATATTCTTTTTTAGCTGGAATCTATCCATTTTAATCAGTCATTTTCCTAGTCATATTTTATAAACCGAATCATCCATAGTCAATAGGTTTATATACTAAAGTAGCAGACCCTAATTAAAACTTTAAGTAGATAGCTAAATAGTCACTCAGGACAAATATTGGGATCAACGTATAATCTCAAAGGGCTAACATAGTAGAGAAGCAGGGATCCATTCTCCTTCTACCCTTATTGTCGTTATAGCACATGTGGTATGAATCACATACTATGATGTTATTCACTTTACTAATAAAGAGTGCATATTTTTCTAAAATTAACATCATACAGATTTCGATCTAGACATTCCTAATGTCTAATCCAGAATTCAACACATGAATTCTTATCTGGCTCAAAACAGGTATAGTAAATGGTGGGTTCATTTACTCTGATCATCAATCTACAAATGATCTCATCTTGATACAAATATCTAGGCGACCCCAGCTTATAGGTATATATCTCTATACATATAGCTTCACAAGCTACCTATAAGAAATGGTTTTACTTCTATTCGTACTTAACAAATAGAAATGATTGAGAGGACCAATCATTACTTGCCAACATGCTCACTGAGATCTTATTATAATATAACATAACATATACACTGAATAGATTATGACATTTCATACAATCAAATTACAATATCCGATTGTTATTATAATATTGTTACATTCTCCAAAGTCCCATAGATTTTACATGCTCATTAATTGACTCTCTAGTCATTGGCTTAGTGAAAGGATATGTAAGCATAGAATGTGTAGGGATATACTCAAGAATCGTCTTCTTTTTAGCAATAATATCCCTCACAAAGTTATACTTTATAGCTATGTGCTTGCCTTTGCTATGATATTTAGGATCCTTAGAAAAAGCTATAGCATCTTGACTGTCACAATAGACAATCATTGGACTTGCACTGTCCTCAGCAATCTTCAGATGCTTCAGGAATCTTCTTAACCAAATTGCTTTTTGTATAACTGTTGAATATGCCACATATTCAATTTCCATTATCGATAATGCTACACAAACCTATTTCTTGCTGTTCCAGGAGATGACGCCACCATTCAGCAATAATGCATAGCCTAATGTGAATTTTCTATCATTCAAGTCCCCACCCCAATCTACATCTGAACAGCCTTTCATGCTCATAACTGATTGTTGAAAACAGATACAATATTCTATTGTCACTTTCAAATATCTGAATGTCCTCTTCACTACCTTCCAGTATCTCGGTCCTGAGTTAGATTGGAATCAACTGACTAAGCCAATAACATAGTTGATATCAAGACGAGTGCACAATATAACATACATCAAACTACCAATAACACTGACATATGATTTTTTATTCATCTCGACTATTTCTTCTGGAGTTTTGGGACTCATATTTTTGCTCAGAACAATACATTTCACAATAGGTGACTCTTGAGATAAATCCAAAATTCTTTTCAATTGATTTCTCATGATTTTAACACCTAAGATGTATTCAACTTTTCATATATATATTATGCCAAACTGTGATGAAAGTCACTCTTTGACTTCTATCGCCAAACCTATATCATTTCCTGCTATTAGCATATCATAACATATAATGATAAAATGACATATTTTTCTTTTTTTCCTTTATCAAGAAAATACAATGATCCTCATTGATCATTTCGAAACCATAAGATAAAATGACTTCGTTAAATCTTATGTTCCATTTTCTCAACACTTACTTTAGCACATATATAGACTTTTTAAGCCCACATACTTTCTCCTCTTGACCTTCAGCAATGAAATCTTATGACTGAACTATATACATTTTCTCGTCAAGCTCACCATTAAGGAAAGTGGTTTTTATATCCATCTGATGTAATTCCAAGTCATACTATGCTACTAAAGCCAAAATAACTCATATTGACACAAACTCCACTATAGGAGAAAATATCTCTTCATAGTCAATACCCTCCAATTGGGTAAAACCTTTTGCAACCAAATGAGCTTTGTATTTATTAATTGATCCATCTACTTTCCTCTTTATTTTGAGAATCCATTTATTCCCAACAATCCTTCGGCCTGGAGGAAGATCGACTAAATCTCAAACCTTATTTATTTTCATAGACTGCATCTCTTCTTTCATTGTAGCTTTCCACTTTTCTCTAACTCTACATCCCAAAGATTCCTTAACAGATTGAGGTTCATCATCGTCAACTGAGAGTGTCATCATTGCCTCATTCTCAATATCAAATCTCTTCTTAGGTTTGATCTTATGAACACTTTTTTGTAAGTTGAGATGTTGAGAAGTCAACTTAGGACTAGACAAAATACTTTCACTAGGTTGACTAGGTTCAGGTATTACTTTTAACACCTCTTTAGTTGATAATGTCTCATCTTCCTCAAATAGAGGAATTGTCTTATCAACCTCACTTCTAGTTGAGATCTCAATTTCAAGAAAAGTAGCATCTCTCGATTCTATTTCGGAGATAATACCATCTTGTTGCTCACCTATAAAAATATAACCTTTGAAGGTATCAGAATATCTTATAAAGATACATTTCTTACCTCTAGGTCTTAGTTTTACATACTTATAAGAACTATTATGAACGTAAACAGCTGTCAAATTGCTCAAATCTGATTTCTTGCCTGTCCAATGTTTATATGGGGTAGATGAAACTGATTTTGAAGGTACTTTGTTAAGTATATAGGTCGTTGGTAATAGTGCATCACCCCAATAAAAGATTAGTAAATTAGCCTGAGCCATTATAGACCTAACCATTTCAAGAAAAGTTTGATTTCTTCTTTCAGCAACCTCATTTTGCTGTGGATTTTCCGAGATCGTTAGTTGTCTAATAATCCCCTTATCATATTACATATTATCTTGAATAAATCAGACAAATATTCCCTTCCACGGTCAATGTGTAAGGTCTTAACCTTACTTTCAACTTCGTTCACATAACGAATGAAGTAATCTAATGCTTCAGATTTATGAGAAATCAAATACACATGACCAAACCGAGTGAAATTATCTATAAATGTAATGAACTAGGAACCTCCATGCCTAGCATTCACATTTATTCGACCACAAATATCCAAATAAATTAATTGCAATGAAGAATCAACTTTAATAGCTTTATCAAATAGTTTCTTAATTGCTTTTCCAACCAGACAATACTCACATATAAGTTAATCTTAGTTTGAGAGCCCAATAAGCTCTCTCTAGCCAACCGATTCATTCATTCTTATCCTATATGTCATAACCTAGCATAACAAATCTCATCAGTTATATCTGCATCACTAATAAGAGCAATGTTCGAAAAACAACCATCAATATCAGAATTGACATCTTGTTCTACATCAAGAACCATAAAACCATTTGTTAAAAAATCATATCCGATTGACACTGAGTCAATTTTGAGTTCAACACACCGACTGTAAAAATTAATACAATATCTTAAATCAAGAAGACAAGTTATAGAAATTAGATTCCTTCGAATCTTAGGAGTATACAGGACATCATATATAATCAAAAAACTTTCACCACAAAGGATAAGTTTGCAAGTGTCGACTCCTTTGACTTCAATATTATTTCCTACATAGATTCATTTGTTGTCAGTTGGTACCCGACGGTACTCTATGAATGTAACCTACTCCCCAGATACATGGTTGATTGCTCCTAAATCTATAATCCACAAAGGATAAGAATCAGTCAACAACATTGAACTAGTAACAAAATGCTCAGGAAATAAAGGTAGACTTGAATTTATCTTTTTTGGCTCAGTATACTCCCGAGTGAAGTGACCATTCTTGCCACAGTTAAAGCAAGACATCTTTCTTTTAGATTTATTTCCAATATTCTTTCCCTTCTTCTTGATTGGGCATTTACTAGCAGCAACTTCCTTCTTTTGTCCCTTACCCTTATTGAACCATTTCCTTTTCTTGGATCTAGATTATCCAACAGAACCGACAACCATATAGGCTAGTCTAGAAATCCTCATGAATTTCACTCTCTTCGCCTCCAGTTCTACATGATGTGAGATATCAGTAAAAGTTTTTATACTCTCATTGTGAGTTAAGGTCTGTTTCATGGTCTCCCAAGAATTGGGAAGGGAATGAATAACTAGTTGAACTTGTTGTTCATCGGTCAACTCATGACCAATAGTTTTAAGCTCCCGAATCATGTTAGATATCTCCCTCAGGTGTTGAACCATGGAGACATTTAATTTGGGTGCTTCTTATAGCTGTCAAACTTAATTGTCAACTATCGAAACTTGCTCAGACTTATTCTACTGTATCTATCCCTAAGGGCTACTCAGACTACACGAGCCGAAGGATATGACTCATACTAAAAAACTAGATCATATATCATTGAACTAATCAATATGCCATTAGTAGTGGGGTCCTTCTTTTTCCATGCCTTATAGGCATCAAGGTCTTGTCTGTGTTGTGCAGTGGGACCATCAATAGGTTCTTTCAAAACCTGATATACAATCTCTAGAACTTCCTGCTCCTTAAGAACATACTGAATCTTGAGGTGTCAAATTTTATAATTATCCCCATTTAACTTTTCACCTTTGTTAAATTCAGATATGATATTTTTTGCTGCCATAATCTACCATAAATAAGAAGATTATTTAGCTATTCAGTGTATGTTATATGTATGTAATTTCTAATTGACTCAATGTAAATCTGATTTGGTTTACAAAATCAAGTGATAACTATGTCTCCACTCATCATTTGTATCTACCAATCCGATCTACATTAATCAATTATATTACATACATCCCAGTTAATGAACAAATCATTACTAATCATGATATTCAACATTAAATAAACTAATCACTAAATGACTTAATCATGATTCAAATTAAAATAAACTAATCATTTTATATGGTTTTATTAAATGAACTAATCATTTAAAATTATACTCACAATGAAATAATTAAAGAGTATATTGCATTGATCAAATAATCATGCATCATATAGAGTAAATAACATAAAATAAAATAATCATTCGAATGAACTTATCATTAACATAAACATGTTGTATATTGTTAACACATAACTAACTCTACTAAGAATGTAACACATGACATTCTTACTACTCATAACCTAAACAACTCTAATAAACTAGATAGATAATTACTACTCCCACTTGTACAAATACCAACACAATAATAATCATAACATGTCCTATCTTTCTAGGCTCAACTAAGGTACTTTCGGCTAGGACACTCTAAGGTGGACCAGTTGCAGAGTCTTTCATAGAACACACATGAAGGTCCTTTTCGGGTTCTTCTTCTAGATCTTCTTTAATCTCATCATAGTGAAGCAACTCTGTGCACAACTGTGTATATGTGATGCACCCCACATAGCATCCCCCATATTTGATGTGCAACATCACTCAGATTTTTTTGGCAATGAATGAACCAATGCCCAAATCCTGTAGTTATCCAGAATATAAAACTCCTACATCTCGAGTCTCCAGAATAGACGATTTAGTCTCCCCATGTGTCCATCAACTCTATAAGATGGGTTATACTTTATACCCTAGTTAGCTTCCCTCAGCTTATTTCACAACAAATAGCGACGAGTCATGGTAATAATCATCCGTGCCATTTGAAAATTTAAATTAAATAAGTCAATACAAAAACCGACTAACTAGTACAAAACCAGCTTAATTCAATTTATATAGGCATAAGATCTATACAATTAATCAAGAAAAAATAAATCTTTTTGATTTTCAAAAGTCTAAGCTGATTGACCCATTTACCAGTCGATTGATACCTTTATCAGTCGACTGGAACAATTATCAGTCAATTTGCATTTCTTTTAGTCGACTAAACACCCTTATCAGTCGACTGGTGCCATTCAAGCAATCGACTATCACCTCGAACTAGTCGACTGATACCTTGGAAATTTGACTCGGTAGTATTCCGTGAGAACTCGAACACCACACGATTTGCTCCGAACACTCGAGCACCATCATGGCATTCTGTCTTCTCAACGTCCCTTGCCGCCAACCCTAGTTCACCTAACATATGTTGAGTTGTTTATACCGAGTCCTAGTTGTTCCAACAACTACTCGATATTGTGATTATAAGAATAGTCAACCATTGTCAACAATACCAGTTAGCCAATGTCGACTTAGTTACTCAAACTTGAGCATAGCACTGATATTTTGAGCACCACTACATGGTGTCCCGATCACCTCATGCTTCTTTTGAGTACTTTGAGTACTTAGCACTGTGCTCACTCATCCAAGTACCGAGCCCAGCTCTCCTCAGTCGAGTACCACACATAATGCACTCCTCTTTTAAGCATTGTACTCACTTATCCCAAGCATTGCACTGTGCATTTCACAGCGAGTTGAGCATCACATGCTCCTTCGTGAGAGAAGTTGAGTACCATCTGTTGGATCGATGCGGTTCGCTAGAGGGGGGGGGTGAATAGCGATAAAAACTTTTTCTCATTTCTTTCGTTAAAACTCAAGAGAAAATTAATTGCAGCGGAAATGTAAAGTAAATAGAGACAAATAGGTTTTACTTGGTTCGGAGCCTTCGGCTACTACTCCAAGGCCCTAATGGTCCTTGACCACGCACGGAGGGCAAATACTAAACGAACTCCCTCTCGATGGAGATAGGAGTTAAACGAATACAAAAACTCGAGAAAGACTCAAGGTAGAGGGACACTCCCCCTCTCCTTGATATGATTTAAAGCTTGAAATAAAAAAAAGATTATATCGACGACTTCAAAGATTGGAGGTTGAAGCTCTAGTCGCTCTAGCCGTCAAAGGATGCTGAGAGCCTGAGCGTATCAGAAGCACTTGGAAGCTTTTGAATTGATGAAAAACCCTAGGTTTGGCCCTCCTTTTATAGCCTTTAAGCCCCTCATCGAATGAGTCTTTAGCCAATCACAAATGGGCACAAATCCCCTTGAAAAATGGTAATAACTCTTGATCGCCGAGGTGATCCTGACCAATGATCGATGGCCATCACCCGGTCCGACTGATGGCGACGCGAGTGCTAGCCGTAGTCACTCGACTGATGGAAAGCAGTCGAGTCCTTCAGGTTGGAAGTCGACTGATGCTGGCTGCAAGGCAAAGTTAGCTTAAGGAAAACATTATTTTGACGACGCCGATCATCCGATCTCGACCTAGACCATCTATAAGAAGTCTTTGGTCGGATCTACGCTTAAGATCATCCCCGTAAAGAGGATACGACCTTACTTACACTCACACACACGAGCTTACCTCAGTACTTACGTGTTGCTTCCGACCTTCCACTCAATTCCTTCGGCTCCCTCCGAAGTCTCTTGAGTGTCGCCCGACCACCGCGGCTTCCTCCGGGTGTCGCTAGCCTTCAGCTCCAGCGTTGAGACTTTTCTGCACACTTGATTTAGCTCATGAGATAACAATATATGCTTAACTTTGTATCGTTTTCTATAATCAAAACTTAGGTTCGACTTAGGTGCCTACTGCACCAACATTCTCCCCCTTTTTGATTTATGGCAAACCCACATACAAAGTTAAGTAAATAGCAAGCATGAAGAGTAATAATGTGCATGAGAAACAAAAAATATGAAGATTAAGTTGGAGTAGTAAGGATTTTCTTCAAGTACTCCCCCTTGAGGAAACCTCCCCCTTGACCGAGGGTGAGTCTTGAAGAAAGACCTTAATCCTCCCCCTTGAGGGTTGCTTTAAGTAATTAACATTACTTAAAGTTGGCCTTAGTAAAACATTTTAGTTAAGCCCTTTCTCCCCCTTAAGTAAAACATTAACGACATAAAGTTTTAAAAAAATAAGTTTAAGTAAAATTTAGACAGCACAAATAAGTTTAAGAATTCTTTGGCCTTTTGGTAAAAGTTAACTAAGTTTTAACTTTTGGTTTAAATATGAAGTAAGAGTTAAGTTATCAAAAAATTTTGACCCCTTAACTTTGGCCTTTTTCTCCCCCTTTTGCCGTATATCGAAAAGAGTAAGGGGTGTGTGGAAAACAAAAAGTGTTAAATTTAAAGTCCAAGCATGTTCCCCATTTTTTTATATAAAAAAATAATATACTGAAAATAAGCTCATCTATAAAATGTTCGACTCATATTTGGCTTGATTGATATGTAAGATCAACCAGTCCTGGTCAGAGTCGGTTAGTATGTATGATTATACTCCGTGGTTCATAGCGATGCACTAGCTCTACATCTGGAACCAGGAGTAAGGTCCTAACATCTCACGCCCATCTACGTGGCTAAGTACACAAACACATTAGTCCTATGTGTTGTGAGATGTACTGGCTCCTTAAATCTATAGGTGCATGATATCTAAGGTATGTCCTATGCTAGTTCCATAAAAATGAAATTAAAGAAATAGTAGTAAGAACATATAATTTGCATGTACCTATTCTATTACGCACATGCCCAATTTTCATCTTAATAGACTAAATTCGGCTTCGGGTAGGGGTTTAGTAAATAGATCTGCCAAGTTAGACTTCGATTCGACGTATTCGAGGTGTATGGCTCCGTTGGCCACATGTTCTCGAATGAAATGGTGTTTGACCTCTATATGTTTGGTCCTAGAGTGACATATCGGATTCTTTGTAAGATTAATTGAACTAATGTTATCTACGTGAAGTTTAGTATTCGTAAAGTCTAACTTAAAGTCGCGGAGAGTGTGCTTCATCCAAAGAAGCTGCGTGACACACTCACCCATCGCGATGTATTCGGCTTCGGTGGTAGATAAAGCAACACAATGTTATTTCCTACTGCACCAACTCACTAGACTCGAGCCGAGAAGTTGACAACAACCACTCGTGCTCTTTCTATCGAGCTTACTACCGGCATAATCCGAATCGGAGTAGCCGATTAGTTCGAACTCCGTAGATCTAGGGTACCAAATACCAAGTGTGCCCTTAAGATATCTAAGGATACGCTTAACTAGGGTTAGGTGTGACTCCTTAGCACAGTTTGAAACACTGGCGCACATACTACTGCGAATAGGATGTCGGGTCGACATGATTAAGTATAGGAGACTCCCTATTACGCTCCTATAGTATTTTAAGTCAATGGACTTACTTTCTATGTCTTCTCCTATGTTAACATTTATCGCCATTAGCGTCTTGCATTCCAAATCTTTTAATTAACTCCTTAGTGTATTTTTGTTGATATAGGTATATACCATCCTTAGTTTGTTTAATTTGTAGACCTAAAAAGAAACTTAACTCGCCTACCAAGTTCAGTTCGAACTCACTTTCCATGAGCGAAACGAACTCGTTTAGTAAGGCTGAGTTAGAGGTTCCAAAAATTATATCGTCTACGTAAATTTGAGCTATGAATATTTCTTTACCTAAGGTTTTTACAAAGAGAGTTGGGTCAACTAAGCCTTGGTTAAACCCTTTTGACTTAAGATGGATTGAAAGTCTCTCGTACCAAGCTCGAGGAGCTTGTTTAAGTCCATAGAGAGCTTTCTTAAGTTTTAGAACATGGTCGGGTTTATCTAGATTTTCGAATCTGGGGGGTTGGCTGACATAAACTTCTTCTTTAATGTATCCATTTAGGAATGCCGACTTAACATCCATTTGAAACAGCTTAAATTCTCGATGTGCGGTATAAGCTAGCAACATTCGAATGGATTCGAGTCTAGCTACTGGGGCATAGGTTTCGTCGTAATCTAAGCCTTCGACTTGGCTAAACCCTTTGGCGACTAACCTAGCCTTGTTTCTAACTACTTCACCTTTATCATCAAGCTTATTTCGAAACACCCACCTTGTTCCAATTATCGTTTTGTCTTTAGGTGGTGGTACTAACTCCCACACTTCATTCCTAGTAAATTGGGCTAGCTCTTCTTGCATTGCAATAATCCAATCGGGATCAAGAAGAGCTTGTTCAATTGATTTGGGTTCTATCTTTGAAATTAAGGAAATTTGACTAAGGTTCCTATAGGATGCTCTAGTTCGAACTCCTAGATTAGGATCTCCTATCACTTGATCGATAGGGTGGTTAGTCTGAATCCTAGATTGGGTTGGGTTTGTGTCACCTAATGCTTGATCAATGGGGTGACTTGGTTGAACACTAGTTTGGTTAGAGTCATCTATCACTTGATCAATAGAGTGACTTGGTTGACTTAGGTTAGGATTAACACTAGACCTGATCTCCGGATCAGAGTTAGGTCTAGTATGAATCGGCTCGCTAATTGGGGTTGCTGGGGGTTTTGTAGGTTCATGTCCTTCATCAAATACTACATTGATAGTCTCCTCGACTCTAAGGGTGTCGTGGTTATATACTCTATAAGCTCGACTTGTAGTCGAGTATCCTAGAAAGATTCCGGTCGTGGTTTTGGATGTAAATTTCCCTAGGTAATCCTTAGTGTTTAGGATATGTACCTTACACCCAAATACCCTAAAGTACTTGATGTTGGGTACTTTATCGTGATAAATCTCGTATGAGGTCTTAAGGTGCCTTTTTACCATAAGGATCCTATTTTGGACATAGCATGTCGTACTCACGGCTTCTGCCCAAAACCTATCGGGTAGGTCGTATTCGTTCAACATGGTCCTAGCGGCTTCTTGTAGAGTTCGGTTTTTTCGTTCCACTAGGCCATTTTGCTGAGGGGTCCTAGGGCAAGAGAATTCATGGTGGTATCCGTTTAGGTTACAGAAGTCGGTGAACCTTTGATTTTTGAATTCACCACCATGATAAACTTCTAAGTCTTTTAACCTTAAGGTCTTTTTGATTCTCGATTAATTTGAATAGATTGATTAATTGATCTAGGGTATCATTTTTATGTTTGATGAACCTAACCCGTAAACACGGAGTAGTAAATCAATTATGACTAAGCAATATTGACTTCTATTGAGTGACTTGGCTCCATGTGAATCGAATAGATCCATATGCAGGAGCTCAAGTACATTTGAGGTTCGTTCTTGGTTAGTTAACTTGTGTTGTGTCCTAGGTTGTTTTCCTTGTTGACAAGCATTACAGATTTTATTAACCAAATTGTTAAGGTTGGGTAAGCCTCGACTAAGCCACTCGACTCATCTTGTGGGCGAGTCTTGGGTGCAGTGGCCAAGTCGTGGTGCCACAACCATGATTCCTCTTCTGTGTCATAAGACATTTGGTGAGATTTGATTAAGTTAATTGTATAAATGTTATTTGTCCTAGTTCCTTTGAGTATTGTTTTATTGTTTTATTTGTTTTAATTACACATTCATTTTCTAAAAATACGACCTTATAGTTATTGTCACATAATTGGCTTACGCTTAAGCGAGTTATATTCAAAATTCTCTACAAGTAATACATTTTAATAACAAAATTGAGTTAAGCTCGATATCACCGATCCAGATGATTTTGAGCTTGGTTATTCCCAAAGGCTACCGATCCTTGTCGTTTGAATCGAAGCTTTGTGAATTTGAGTTGATCCCCGGTCATGTGTCGGGAGCAACCGCTGTCCAACATCCATTGATCCTACACACAAGGTGGTTGGATTGGATGTTAGATTTTTTTTTTAAAATTGGTTGTAAGTTGTTAAACCTAGGTCATCTCACCTGTGTCTATATGATCAATCATGTTATACTTATGTGTTTTGTGTGAGATGACTTCCAATTAAGTTGATTAAGTGTATTTAGGTTCAAGTAATTTTATGTTAGATTTGGATTTAAACCTAGGCTTGTCAAGTTTACCTTTTCAAGATCATGGCTTCCAGGTCGTGGCGAGGCACAGGGGCCTTCTTTTATCGGATCATCGACCACTTCCTTAGACAAAGCCATTTTCAAGAAAATGATGACTTGACTCACCTAAGACTATCTCCTAGTCTAACTGGTTATTTTTGAAAAGAGGCTCCCCGAGGCTCAATCTTTTCGAAGAATTTTAGTTGGTTATGTTTTTGAAAAGAGGCTCCCCGAGGCTCAATCTTTTCGAAGTTGATTATGTTCATGTTCTAAGTGAGTTCACAAGTTTTAAAGTACAAACTTTTTAAGTTAAAGCATGCAATTTCTAAATTAAAGCACAAACATTTTAAGTTAAAACATGCAATTTCTAAGTTAAAGCACAAACATGTTTTGTACTGGCTCCCCCTAGACCGTTGAATCGGTTCGGTCTATCCACATAGTGGATTTGGTCCTTGGGAACCCGATGCTGGGTTGGATCCTAGAGTTGAAATCAAAAGTTCTTAGGGACCCATGCTTGGACATGTTTCCTATGTCGACTTACAATCGACATATCGACTATTAGTCGTGTTTGAGTTAAACCCTAGTTCGACCTTGTTGTACACGGCCCTTTGAGATCCAAGTAGGAGGTCAAGTCCTTTGGATCCCGAAGTGAACCTTTCCAACGTGTTCCTAAGATCTTCGACTTGACTTTTCAAGAGAGAGTTCTCAACTTCAAGCTTTTCAACTCGAGTTGAGTCCTTCTCTTGAACTCGACTAGTCGAAGAGGTTAGGGAGACCTCGTGTTTGACGAGTTTAACCTCCTCAACAAGGGTCTCGACCTTGGACTCGGACTTAGCTAACTTCCTAGACAAAAACCTAACCGTATTATGTAAAGTATTAAATAAAGTTCGACTTACTTTAAGGGTATCTTTTGAGCCAGGATGCGTGTCAGTGGCTTGACTTGAAGGTAGCCGTGGTCAGAGTCATCCTCGAGTTACGACTCAAGTTCGGGCTCGGTCTCGTGTCGACTCAATTGATTTCGCCATGAAGACGTGGTCTTCGTCTTCTTCGGATGACGCTTCTTCCCATGTCGCGTTGAGGGCCTTCTTGTGCTTAGGTGCTTGGTGGTTGAGCTTGGGGCACTCGGACTTGATATGTCCAAACCTGTTGCACTCATAACACCTAATATTGGAACTTTTAGGCTTACCTTGGTTGGGTCGAGTCGTGGTTCGCTTTCGTCCCTTGGCTATCCTTCGAGCTAGGTTCATTAGTTCGGCAGTCAACTCCGGGTCAACTTCTTCTTCGGACTCGTCTTCCTCCTCGGTTTGTGGTGGCTTGCTTGCGATTTTCTTCTTCTTTGAACAGCAAACAAGGCTATACCCCTCTCGGGTTCGAGTTAGGACTTGCTCATGAAGTTGAAAATCCGAAAGAGTTCATCTAACCTAATTTTAGAAAGGTCCTTGGAGACCTTATAGGCATCGACCATGGATGCCCATAAGGTAGTCCTTGGAAAAGAGTTTAGGACATACCTTATAAGGTCGCGGTTTTCGACCTTTTGCCCGATTGCGTGTAGGTTGTTGACTATGTCTTGGACTCGGGCGTGAAGTTGTGTCGCGGACTCGTGTTCCTGCATTTTTAGATTATACAATTTATTGAACAACAAATCACGCTTACATACCTTGGCTTCGATCCGGTCCCTTCGTGTAACTCCACTAGTTTTGTCCAAAGATCTTTTGCGCTTATGAAGGGGCGATTTAGCTCCTCCTTGGATAGGCGCATTGAAGGATTTGCGTTGCCTTAGCGTCGACCGACTTGTTTTTAATGGTCCATTGGTCATAATCCAAGGAGTCACCCACTTCATTAGTCGAAGTGTGAAACCGTTTGGATTATGATCCACATCTCGATTTGGGTTTTAAGAAAGCATTCCATCCGACCCTTCCAATAAAGTCATCTCCGCTTGTAAAACGGAGGTCATGCTAAACCCTTCGAGATGGGCCATTAGAACAAAGAACACAAGGAGACGAAGGAAAAAAAACTAGCAACGATAAAAACACACAAAAGGTACCAAGACTCGCGTCTTGGATTAGTAGTGCGGGAGTAAATTTAACAAAGCGAAATAAATCTGAAATAAACAGAAATAAGAGAAAAATAAATCTGTGAAAAATGGCTAGATTGGTGGTTTCACCAAATCTTAGCAACCCCCGGCTCTGATACCAATTGTTGGATCGATGCGGTTTGCTAGAGGGGGTGAATAGCAGCGATAAAACTTTTTCTCGCTTTCTTTCGTTAAAACTCAAGAGAAAATTAATTGCAGTGGAAATGTAAAGTAAATAGAGACAAATAGGTTTTACTTGGTTTAGCAGAGTATCTGGCTACTACTCCAAGGCCCTAATGGTCCTTGACCACGCACAGAGGGCAAATACTAAACGAACTCCCTCTCGATGAAGATAGGAGTTAAACGAATACAAAAACTCGAGAAAGACTCAAGGTAGAGGGACACTCCCCCTCTCCTTGATATGATTTAAAGCTTGAAATAAAAAAAGATTATACCGACAACTTCAAAGATTGGAGGTTAAAGCTCTAGTCGCCGCGTCGTGACTTCGTCAGAGGGATGTCGAGAGTCGAGCGATCGGAAGCACTTGGAAGCTTTTGAATTGATGAAAAACCCTAGGTTTGACCCTCCTTTATAGCCTTTAAGCCCTCATCGAATGAGTCTTTAGCCAATCACAAATGGGCACAAATCCCCTTGAAAAATGGTGATAACTCTTGGATCGCTCGAGGTCGATCCTTTGACCGACGGTGATGGCCATCACTACCGATCGATTCGATCGGCAGTGCTAGCCGTCACTACCGATGGACTGCAATGAGTCCTTTAGGTTGGCAAATCGACCGGTCGGGCCGCAAGGCAAAGTTAGCTTAAGGAAAACATTATTTCGACGGTCGTCGACCGTCCGATCTCGACCTAGACCATCTATAAGAAGTCTTTGGTCGGATCTACGCTTAAGATCATCCCTGTAAAGAGGATACGACCTTACTTACGCTCGCACACACGAGCTTACCTCAGTACTTACGTGTTGCTTCAGACCTTCCACTCAATTCCTTCGGCTCCCTCCGAAGTCTCTTGAGTGTCGCCCGACCACCGCGGCTTCCTCCGGGTGTCGCTAGCCTTCAGCTCGAGCGTTGAGACTTTTCTGCACACTTGATTTAGCTCATGAGATAACAATATATGCTTAACTTTGTATCGTTTGCTATAATCAAAACTTAGGTTCGACTTAGGTGCCTACTGCACCAACACCATCACCCCACCAAGCACTTCGTGCTCGTAGACAACCTAGTGTCGAGCACTGTGTAACCCAGGCACTATCCTTTTCCCATGCTCCGTGCGTTTCTTACCATAGGATAACTTGATATGTTGCTCGAGTACACAGCTCGAGCGTCATTGCCGAGCTCCACAAGCTCTGTCGCCCAAGTGCCATACGCCGAGCACTACATGGATTTCTTAGCCGAGTCAAGCGTCGAGCACTTGTGCTCGGCACTCAAACACCCTATGCTCGGGCAGGTGTTCATCATTTGAGCACCTGTGCTCAATGCCCGAGCACCGTGTGCTCAGGTGGGTGCTCGCTGAACACATCGTGGTCAAGCAACGCATGCCCGAGCACCTGATGCTCGAGTATTGTGTGCCTGCCGCAGTGTTGAGCACTTCATGCTTGGGCACCATGCGCGCCCGAATTCTCCTCGCCGAGTAACCCTCGCAATGGAGGATTCCTTCTAGGGAAATGCTGCGACAATCGAGGTTCCCACTCGGGAACCACTCGACGATCGATTTCCCACTCAAGAATGCCATGATAGTCGATTTTCCACTCGGGAACCGCTCGATAAAAGTATTGTTCATCTTCTCCGATGAACTTTTGAATGTAGAGAAATTGACGAACATTCACAAACATGCAAACCCAAACCCACACATGCTATGATACCAATGCAAGATTTTGCTATATAGTTTGTATGAATTTAAAGTATTGTAAAGTAAACTTACTGCGAATTCATTCGTCGATTTCTAGAGCTTTAGAAGTGGACAGGAAGAGTGTTAGTGTCTATAAAATTATATATCTCCACAATAGTATAATTTTGTCCACTTTGGGGCTAATTCCTCATGGTTTTATTTTTGGACTTTACCTAAAAGGCCTCATGCTAATGGAGATATCTTTTTTATCTTATAAGTACATGAACTTTTCCATGTCTTACTAATGTGGGACTTTGATTGTATTCCTCAGACTTTCAATAATCCCCCCCCCTTAAATGAAGGACCACATTGAGCCCCCTCAAGTCTATCCATCCTCGAAGGACTTTCTCTATTTGATGTCTGATTCTCAACCCACTAGGACTTCCTATCAACTTCCTGGTCCTCCTAACCTAGTTGGACTTTCTACCAGTTATCCAACTCTTTTGGCCCAACTGGACATCCTGTCAGTTGTTCAATCCTCCCGACCCAACTGGACTTCCTGTCTGGTGTCTAGTTCTCTTGATTCGGACATGGGAGCTTCACTTCCTTTATTTAAGGTTTATGGTTTGACATGGACCATGACTCTGGTACTAATTATTAGTTCCTATAAAAATCATATATCTCCACAATGACATGATATTGTCCACTTTGGGTCTAAGCCCTTATGGTTTTATTTTTTGACTTTATCCAAAAGGCCTCATGCCAGGAGATATTTTTTTATCTTATAAACACATAATCTTTTCCATATCTTACCAATGTAGAACTTTAATTGTATTCCCCATATTTCCAACAAAGAGATCTTTCGATCTTTTACTCAACGTTTGAAGAACGATCACGTATTTGAATCGTTCTTCCTGATCCATAAACCAAGATCTAACGCCTTGGATGTTCTCTTCGAAATTGTGAGACACAAAGTATTGGTGCAATCGACCCAGGTCACGATTGACCAGACTCGAGTTTGACTCGAGTAGTATTTTGATGTTTGACATTGATGTCTGACATGTGTTGGAAAGATTACTGGTGCAATCAACCTAGGTTATACTTGATGTTTGATGACGGTTTGACCATTGTCATGGGAGAAGTTTAAGTCTTATGTACTTGGCATGAAAAGTCCAAGCTTGAGTCTTGGCATGGAAAGTCCAACATGGGTTGGCAAGGGAAAGTCCAAGCATGGGTCTTGACAAAGGAAAGTCCAAGCATGGGTCTTAGCATGGAAAGTCCAACATGGGTTAGCAAGAGAAAGTCCAAGGGGAATATTGGCAGCGTAAAGTCCAAGGGTGGAGTCTTGATAGCATAATTCTAATAGTTGGCGGCGTAAAGTCTAAGCAGAGTCTTAGCAGCGTAAGTCCAATAAGCCTTGGCGGTGTAGACCACATTAGCATGACAATAGTTGATGGAAGTACATGACATGAAGGCTAGCGTATGGATGAACAAGTCATGGATGACTTGGAGGGATCCGATAGACATGAGGCTGATGGAGGTGGCTAGAAGGCTTAGGTCTAGGCTATGAGTGGCCTAACAAGTATGGGGGCACCATACTTGGGTTAAAACCTCATGTTTGAGGTGTATCAGTCGATTGGGACTATGGTCAGTCGACTGATGGGAGTCAACTAGGGTTTAACTATGACAAGATGGCCTAGCAGTCGACTGATCTGGAGATCAGTCGACTGTTGGTTGAGTTTTCGGGCATAGAAAACTCTCCATTCGAGTGATCAGCCCGAACACTCGACTGATTAAGCCATCAGTCGACTGATGGGCATGATCAGTCGACTGATGTCATATCCGTTGGAACTTATCCAATGTGGCTCATGCCGTTGTGAGACAACGACTACTGGGGCAGTCGACTGATGGTCCCGATCAGTCGACTGCTAGGTGAAAAATCAGCCTGAATGCAGGTTATAAAAGTTGTTCGTGGGGAGTATTTTTGGTATGGTTCTTGAGGCAATTTGGAGGGGATTTGCTACTGCAATCCAGACCTTCAAGGCTACTCTTCAAGCAATCAAAATCAAGAAATCAAAAGCTCTTGTAAAGTTATTTTCTTTACTTGTATTGCATTTCATATTTGTATTTGATTGTATTTGCTTAGTATTACTGTTGTAATCACTTATACGAGATTTCTCTACCTCCGGATTGTTTCGAGGAGTTTTTGTTATAGTGGTGTGTGATTGACATTGCTAGAGCTCGTTTGAACTCGATCCATAGAGTAGGAACCATTCGGTTCCAAACCATGTTATATTTGGTGTTGTGTGTCTGCTTGTATTTGTGTTATTATTTTTATTGTTATTATTCTGCTGCGTACTAACACGATTTGTAGACACGAACGATCATAATCCATCAAGCAATACCGACACTATTCACCCCCCCTCTAGTGGCCACGAACGTTCCTACAAATGGTATCAGAGCCCGGGGCTCTTCTACGAATTAACAACCGGGAGCAAAGACGCTAGAGGGTGAAGAGGAACAAGATGGATTTTGAAGAACAATTAGGATGGGATATCAACACTCCGATCCCATATACCTTCTATGGACAAGAAGGGTTTAGGCAATGGAAGACACGGATTGAAGATTTTATGATGATGATGGACTTAGATGATTGCGCCACTTTAATGGAAGGGTTCAAATTTCCAAGAGGGCTTAAGGGAGGGTTCCTCAAAATGAAGAAGTGGACCGAAGAACAACTCCAAGGATTCGAGAGGAGTAATAAGGTAATCAAATTTTTGAGTGATTTAATTCCTAACGATGTTGTGTCCAAATTAGGATAATACAAGGATGCAAAGTAATTTTGGAGCGAATTGGCCAAGCTCCATGAGAACTCTCAACCGATCCAAGAACCCGAAGAAGAAGAATCCTCATCCTCACAAGCAAGTGAGGATTTGGAAGTTGATAGAGAATCAACATCCGGATCCATATCGGAAGAGGAAGAAAAGGTGAAAGAAGCCTCCACCTCTAGGGGTGAGGGAGAGGATATTAAATCACCTTCCACACTGGAGCAACCTCAAGAAAAACCATCCACCTCCGGTCGAGAGGAAGAGGAAGCTCGGGACTCCCCTACCATGGAAGGTAACTTAAGCATGTCAATAAATAATAAAATTCATATTATATGCTTTGAGTGTAGGGAGCAAGGACACTATAAGAGTAAGGGTCCTAAACGGGTTAAGAAGTCTCAACCGGTGCCAAAGATCAAGGATATCGGTCCCCCAACAACTAAAAGCAAGGAGCATGTCATTTACTTCAAATGCTGACAACCGGGACACTACCGGAGTCAATGCCCAAAGGGGAAGAAAAAAACTCAAAAGGGAGCATCACAAGTAAGGGGAACCTTGAAAGCTAACCCTAAGGTAAAATTTATTAATGCACCTTCTTTAATTTATAGGCAAAAGAATGTTTTTAATTCACTTGCAATTCATCATGAAAAGCATGCTAGTAGAAATAATAGATTTTATTTTCTAGGTGCTAAGAGTGTCAACCTTAGGAATAAGGAGAAATTTAGGACAAATATCCCTAAAAATATTTTACCTAAGGCAAGTATTAAGAAAATTGAGGACCACCTAGGTTTTAATCCTAAATGGACTAAACATATGCCTAGGAAGTCTAATGTTTAAAGAATAGATGAAAAATAAAAAATTGGATAATTAGAGTTAGAAAATCAAGCCTTGAGATCAAGGCTTAAAAAACTTGAAAAACCCCTTGAAAAGATGCAAAATTCAATTATAGGGTCAAATGAAGAAAAATCTAGATCAAGGAGTCAAAACCTAGGGTTTAGAAAGCAAGGTCCACCCAAGGACAAGAAAGGTTTGGGTCACAAACCTAAGCCTAAGGAGATCTATCATAGTGTTCCATTCGATTATGGAACACAACCTAGGTCTAGGAAAGCCAAGGTCAAAAGGGAAGTCATCCCTAAGGTTGACCAAGGTGTGTGCCTAGTGGCTAGGGTTTTGAAGAAACCTAGGGAAGCCACTAAGAAGGTTACAAGGGGAGTTACCCCTAGAGTTAACCTAGGTAAGACCCAAATGACCAAGGCTAAGGAGGGTATCTAGGGAGGTTATCCCTAAGGAATACCTAGTAAATCCAAGGAGCTCAAATAAGTATTGGATTCCTAGGAGCGTGATCGATTCACACTAGATGGGTTTAGGTGTGCCAACTTTAAATGGATGGGTAGTTAACCTAACCATGGTAAAGGTGACACTTTAGGTTATTTTCAAGATTATGGATACCTTGGAAATATGTTTGAATTATAATCCTAAAAGATTTTAAGATGTGCCAATATACTTTGAAGATTATGAAAAATCAATCAAATTGACATAATTTAGGTTTAGAAGTCATAGTGTGTCAATTTAGATTTTTGGCACACTTGAGGGATTAATAGTAATATGACAAAATAGATTTAAACCTTAACAAATGACAATTAATGTTAAAATTTAGGTATTATATACCTTTATATTTTATTTTCCATGCTTGATTTGCCATATACCATGTCATGACATCATGTTTTATTTTTATCATCTAAATGTCATGATCATGCTTAGGGATAAGGTTTAATGTCATGTGTATTTAAATTTAATCATATGTCATGACATCATAATTATGAGCACATATTTATTTATATCATCAGTAATGCCATAATCATTCATGCATTTAATAAAAATTGAGTTAAGGATAATTGACATGACTTGAAGTCCCATGAATAAGGGAATCAAGTAGTGTTGCCCTAGAAAAATGCATGAAACCCTAGGTTAGGAGAACATAACCCATATCTCACATCACATTGACATGTATGTGTATTGATACATTCTAGATATATGTGAGATGTTAGGAAATGAGTTGAGTTCAAGGTGCATAATTTTTGTACCTAGATGAACTAAAACTCATCTTATGTTATTGATGGATCATTGGGAAAACTTATGTTCAAGCCATGTACATTGAGCTCAAAGAATATAATCCAATATAAGGTTTTAAAAAATTTTAAAAATATTTTGAAAAATCTTGGTGCAACCTATCTTTTGATAGAAGTCACCATTGATGATGTTGATACAAAGTGAGCTAAAACATTGAAGTTTTTCTTCACTTTTGAACTTTGTATCAATTTCATTATTTTATGAGTAAATTATTTTTCCAATATTTTTCACCCATTTTACTGGTAATAAGTATTATACGTGTGAAGTTTCATGATTTTTCGAGTTACGTATAATTACTTATGTATTTTTGAAATTCATTTCTAATAATTGAAATTTGGAATTTCAGTTATCAGTCGGCTGCCACCTATTGACAGTCAACTGATGAGCAAGGCAGTCGACTGTTGCCTGATAGAGTCGACTGTAGGTTGATTTCGGGTAAACAAGGTATGTTTAGCCCAATCTCAGCTATGGTAAGGTTCTCTAACCACTCCTAACCCTAGGATATGATTTGGAAAGCATTGGAAACGGTGAAAATCCATTGGATATGGATTAGGAGAGTTGTTAGGGTGATGTATCAATTTTAAGGTGTGGGAAAGTTCAATGTTGAACTTTGGACCTTAATTTTGATGGTTTAGAGTTCCTATAGGCTTAGGGACTTCCCAAGGATATTGTTGGTGCAATGGTCAAGGGGGAGCAAGCCTTTAGGGGGAGGTATCCATCATGGGATGATGGATGTTATTTTTTCCTCATGAGAGGGAGAAATAGGAATTTGAGATGTCCAATTTGGAAATTGAGAGACTTCATAGGAGTGCCTCTCTTGAGTGATATGAGACTTATCACTAGGAAGATTGTAGGCATCCTAGGTGTCTTTGGACTAAGGGAGAGATTGTAAGATCTCTTTGGGATATGAGACATTGACCTCCTTGGGAGAACCTTTTTAATGTATATAAAAAAAGGAGAGAAAATAAAATTACCAATTTGGAAAAATTGGTAAGGGAATTTGAGTTAGGGGCCTAACTCAAGGGTGTTTTTGTCAAACATAAAAAGGGAGAGATTGTTGGTCCAATCAGCCCAGGTCACGATTGACCAGACTCGAGTTTGACTCGAGTAGTATTTTGATGTTTGACATTGATGTCTGACATGTGTTGGGGAGATTGCTAGTGCAATCGACCTAGGTTATACTTGATGTTTGACGATTGTTTGACCATTGTCATGGGAGAAGTCCAAGTCTTGTGTACTTGACATGAAAAGTCCAAGCTTGAGTCTTGGCATAGAAGGTCCAACATGGGTTGGTAAGGGAAAGTTCAAGCATAAGTCTTAGCAAAGGAAAGTCCAAGCATGAGTCTTGGCATGGAAAGTCCAACATGGGTTGGCAAGAGAAAGTCCAAGCTTGAGTCTTGGAAATTGAGAAGTCCAAGGGGAATATTTGCGGCGTAAAGTCCAAGGGTGGAGTCTTGGCAGCATAAGTCTAATGGTTGGAGGCGTAAAGTCCAAGGGTGGAGTCTTGGCAGCATAAGTCTAATGGTTGGTGGCGTAAAGTCCAAGCGGAGTCTTGGCAGCGTAAGTCCAATGTGCCTTGGCGGTGTAGACCATATTAGCATGACAATAGCTGATGGAAGCACCTGAAGGCTAGCGTATGGATGAACAAGTCATGGATGACATGGAGGGATTTGATAGGCATGAGGCTAATGGAGGTGACTAGAAGGCTTAGGTCTAGGCTATAGGTGGTCTAACAAGTATGGGGACACCATACTTGGGTCAAAACCTCATGTTTGAGCTGTATCAGTCGACTGGTACTATAGTCAGTCGACTGATGGGAGTCAACTAGGGTTTGACTACGGCAAGATGGCCTAGAAGTCGATCGACGATTAGGCCGATCGATGATGGCAATGCGATCCGCGATCAATGACCGCTGGTCGAAGCTTTGGGCATAGAAAACTCTCCAGTCGAGTGATCATACCGAACACTCGACTGATTGAGCCATCAGTCGACTGATGAGCATGATCAATCGACTGATGCCATATCCGTTGGAACTTATCCAACGTGGTGTTGGTGCAGTGGGCACCTAAGTCAAACCTAAGTTTTGATTATAGCAAACGATACAAAGTTAAGCTTATATTGTTATCTCACGAGCTAAATCAAGTGTGCAGAAAAGTCTCAATGCTGGAGCTGAAGGCTAGCGACACCCGGAGGAAGCCGCGGTGGTCGGGCGATACTCGAGTTACTTCGGAGGGAGCCGAAGGAATCGAGTGGAAGGCCGGAAGCAAAAGCGACATGTAAGTATCGAGGTAAGCTCGTGTGTGCGAGCGTAAGTGAGGCCGTATCCTCTTTACGGGGATGATCTTAAGCGTAGATCCGATCAAAGACATCCCATAGATGGTCTAGGTCGAGATCGGATGGTCGGAGGCCGTCAAAATAATGTTTTCTTTGAGCTAACTTTGCCCTGCAGCTAGCATCAGTCGACTACCAGCTTGGAGGACTCGACTGCCATCAAACAACGATCGATCGCTGAGAAGTCGGATCAATCGACGATCGCCATCACGATCGATGATGGCCATCACCGATCGATGGTCAATGATCAGATTCAAGGAGTTAAGGATTATCACCAAATTTCAAGGGAAGATGTGCTCAAATTTGATTGGCTAGGGTTCCTCTCGAAAAGGGGCTCAAAGGCTATAAAAGGAGGGCCAAACCTAGGGTTTCATATAATTTTCTAAGTGCTCAAAAGCCTCCGTTACGCTGCAACTCTCCGACAATGAAGTCCTTCCATTCCGACGTCTAGGTTTAACTTTCCTTATTACTTTTGTACGCCGGTATTAGTTTTTTTTCAGTTTGTCATTTACATTTACGGAGCTTTTATCGTATACGAGGAGAGGGAGAGTGTCCCTCTATCTCAAGTTTTTGTGGTTCCTTCTTGTATCGATTAACTCCTACCTCTAACGAGGAGGAGTTCCTTTAGTGCTTTTGCCCTCCGTACGTGGTCAAGGACCACTAGGGCCTTGGAGTAGTAGCCGAAGGCTACGAACCAAGTAAAACTTCATTGTCTTTATTTACTTTACATTTCCGCTGCAATTAATTAATTATCTCTCGAGTTTTAACGAACGAAAGAAAAAGAAAAGGTTTTTCGCTATTCAGCCCCCCTCTAGCGAACCGCATCGATCCAACAATTGGTATCAGAGCCGGGGGTTGCTAAGATTTGGTGAAACCACCAATCTAGCCATTTTTCATAGATTTATTTTTCTTTTATTTCTGTTTATTTTAGATTTTTTTTTCGCTTTGTTAAATCTACTCCCGCACTACTAATCCAAGACGCGAGTCTTGGTACTTTTTGTGTGTTTTTTGTCGTTGCTAGTTTCTTCGTCGCCTATTTGTGTCTTTTGTTCTAATGGCCCATCTCGAGGGTTTTAGCACCGCCGTCCGACCTCCGCTTTTACAACGGAGATGACTTCCGCTATTGGAAGGGTCGGATGGAATGCTTTCAAAACCCAAATCGAGATGTGGATCATAATCCAAACGGTTTCACACTTCCGACTAATGAAGTGGGTGACTGATTATGATCAATGGACCATTGTGACAAAACGACAAGTCGGGCCGACGCCAAGGCAACACAAATCCTCCAATGCGGCCTATCCAAGGAGGAGCTAAATCGCCCCTTCATAAGCGCAAAAGATCTTTGGACAAAACTAGTGGAGCTTACACGAAGGGACCGATGAAGCCAAGGTATGTAAGCGATCTTTTTTCAATAAACTATATAACCTAAAAATGCAGAACACGAGTCCGCGACGCAACTTCACGCCGAGTCCAAGACATAGTCAACAACCTACACGCATCGGGCAAAAGGTCGAAAACCGCGACCTTATAAGGTATGTCCTCAAATCTTTTCCGAGGACTACCTTGTGGGCATCCATGGTCGATGCCTACAAGGTCTCCAAGGATCTTTCTAAAATTAGGTTAGATGAACTCTTTTCCGATTTCAATTACATGAAAATCCAACTCGAACCCGAGAGGGTATAGCCTTGTTTGCGTGTTCAAAGAAGAAGAAAATCGCAAGCAAGCCACCACCAACCGAGGAGGAAGACGAGTCCAAGAAGAAGTTGACCCGAGTCGATCAACTAATGAACCTAGCTCAAGGATAGCCAAGGGACGAAAGCGAACCACAACTGACCCAACCAAGGTAAGCCTAAAAGTTCTAATATTAGGTGTTATGAGTGCAACAGTTTGGACATATCAAGTCCGAGTGCCCCAAGCTCAACCACCAAGCACCTAAGCATAAGAAGGCCTCAACGCGACATGGGAAGAAGCGCCATCCAAGAAGACGAAGACCACGCCTTCATGGCGAAATCGATTGAGTCGGAGACACGAGACCGAACTGAACTTGAGTCAGAACTCGAGGATGACTTGACTACGGTTACCTTCAAGTCAAGCCATGGATACGATCCTTCAAAAGATACCCTTAAAGTAAGTCGAACTTTATTTAATACTTTACATAATATGGTTAGGTTTTTGTCTAGGAAGTTAGCTAAGTCCGAGTCCAAGGTCGAGACCCTTGTTGAGGAGGTTAAACTCTTCAAACACGAGGTCTCCCTAACCTCTTCGACTAGTCGAGTTCAAGAGAAGGACTCAACTCGAGTTGAAAAGCTCGAAGTTGAGAACTCTCTTGAAAAGTCAAGTCAAGATCTTAGGAACACGTTGGAAAGGTTCACTGGGGATCCAAAGGACTTGACCTCCTACTTGGATCTCAAAGGGCCGTGGTACAACAAGGTCGACTAGGGTTTAACTCAAACACGACTAATAGGTCGATATGTCGATTGTAAGTCGACATATAGGAAACATGTCCAAGCATGGGTCCCTAAGAACCTTTGATTTCAACTCTAGGATCCAACCTGCATCGGGTTCCTAAGGACCAAATCCACTATGTGGATAGACCGAACCGATTCAATCTGCCTAGGGGAGCCAAGATAAAACATGTTTGTGCTTTAACTTAGAAATTGCATGTTTTAACTTAGAATGTTTGTGCTTTAACATAATCAACTTAGAAAGATGGAGCCTCTTTTCAAAAACATAACCAACTAAACTTCTTCGAAAAGATTGAGCCTCGGGGAGCCTCTTTTCAAAAACATAACCAACTAAAATTCTTCGAAAAGATTGAGCCTCGGGGAGCCTCTTTTCAAAAATAACCAGTTAGACTAGGAAACAATTTTAGGTGAGTCAAGTCATCATTTTCTTGAAAATGGCTTTGTCTAAGGAAGTGGTCGATGATCCGATAAAAGAAGGCCCTCGTGCCTCGCCACGACTGAAGCCATGATCTTGAAAAGGTAAACTTGACAAGCCTAGGGTCAAATCCAAATCTAACATAAAATTACTTGAACCTAAATCCACTTAATCAACTTAATTGGAAGTCATCTCAAAAAAAAAACACATAAGTATAACATGCTTGATCATATAGACAGTGAGATGACCTAGGTTAACAACTTACAACCAATTTTCTTAACAAAATCTAACATCCAATCCAACCACCTTGTGTAGGATCAATGGATGTTGACAGCGCTTCACACATGACCGATCAACTCAAATTCGCAAAGCTTCGATTCAAACGACAAGAATCGGTAGCCTTTGGGAATAACGACAAGCTCAAAATCATCGGATCAGGTGATATCGAGCTTAACACGAATTTTGTTATTAAAAATGTATTACTTGTAGAGAATTTTGAATATAACTTACTTAGTGTAAGCCAATTGTGTGATAATAACTATAAGGTTATATTTCTAGAAAATGAATGTAATTAATACCAAATAAACCTCTAAAACAATTCTTAAAGGAACTAGAAATAACAACATTTATACGATCAACTTAACCAACTCCTCAACTAAGTGTCTTATGACACGGCAAGAGGAATCATGGTTGTGGCACCGACGACTCGGTCACTCGCACCCAAGACTCGTCCACAAGATGAGTCAGAGTGGCTTAGTCAGAGGCTTACCCAACGTCAACAATTTGGTTAATAAAATCTGTAATGCTTGTCAACAAGGAAAACAACCTAGGACACAAAACAAGTTAACTAACCAAGAACGAACCTCAAGTGTACTTGAGCTCCTGCATATGGATCTATTCGATTCACATGGAGCCAAGTCTCTCAATAGAAGTCAATATTGCTTAGTCATAATTGACGACTACCTGTGTTTACTCGGGTTAGGTTCATCAAACATAAAAATGATACCCTAGATCAATTAATCAATCTATTCAAATTAATCGAGAATCAAAAAGACCTTAAGGTTAAAAGACTTAGAAGCGATCATGGTGGTGAATTCGAAAATCAAAGGTTCACCGACTTCTGTAACCTAAACGGATACCACCATGAATTCTCTTGCCCTAGGACCCCTCAAAAAAATGGCCTAGTGGAGCGGAAAAACCGAACTCTACAAGAAGCCGCTAGGACCATGTTGAATGAATACGACTTACCCGATAGGTTTTGGGCAGAAGCCGTTAGCACGGCTTGCTATGTACAAAATAGGATCCTTATGGTAAAGAGGCACCTTAAGACCTCGTACGAGATTTATCACGATAAAATACCTAACATCAAGTACTTTAGGGTATTTGGGTGTAAGGTACATATCCTAAACACTAAGGATTACCTAGGGAAATTTACATCCAAAACCACGACCGGAATCTTTCTAGGATACTCGACTACAAGTAGAGCTTATAGAGTATATAACCACGACACCCTTAGAGTCGAGGAGAATATCAATGTAGTATTTGATGAAGGACATGAACCTATAAAACCCCCGGCAACCCCAATTAGCGAGCCGATTCATACTAAACCTAACTCTGATCCGGAGATCAGGTCTAGTGTTAATCCTAACCTAGGTCAACCTAGTCACTCTATTGATCAAGTGATAGATGACTCCAACCAAACTAGTGTTCAACCAAGTCACCCCATTGATCAAGCATTAGGTGACACAAACCCAACCCAATCTAGGATTCAGACTAACCACCCTATCGATCAAGTGATAGGAGATCCTAATCTAGGAGTTCGAACTAGAGCATCCTATAGGAACCTTAGTCAAATTTCCTTAATTTCAAAGATAGAACCCAAATCAATTGAACAAGCTCTTCTCGATCCCGATTGGATTATTGCAATGCAAGAAGAGCTAGCCCAATTTACTAGGAATGAAGTGTGGGAGTTAGTACCACCACCTAAAGACAAAACGATAATTGGAACAAGGTGGGTGTTTCGAAATAAGCTTGATGATAAAGGTGAAGTAGTTAGAAACAAGTCTAGGTTAGTCGCCAAAGGGTTTAGCCAAGTCGAAGGCTTAGATTACGACGAAACCTATGCCCCAGTAGCTAGACTCGAATCCATTCGAATGTTGCTAGCTTATGCCGCACATCGAGGATTTAAGCTGTTTCAAATGGATGTTAAGTCGGCATTCCTAAATGGATACATTAAAGAAGAAGTTTATGTCAGCCAACCCCCCGGATTCAAAATCTAGATAAACCCGACCATGTTCTAAAACTTAAGAAAGCTCTCTATGGACTTAAACAAGCTCCTCGAGCTTGGTACGAGAGACTTTCAATCCATCTTAAGTCAAAAGGGTTTAACCAAGGCTTAGTTGACCCAACTCTCTTTGTAAAAACCTTAGGTAAAGAAATATTCATAGCTCAAATTTACGAGATATAATTTTGGAACCTCTAACTCATTTACTAAACGAGTTCGCTTTACCATGGAAAGTGAGTTCAAATGAACTTGGTAGGCGATAGTTAAGTTTCTTTTGGGTCTACAAATTAAACAAACTAAGGATGGTATATACCTATATCAACAAAAATACACTAAGGAGTTAATTAAAAGATTTGGAATGCAAGACGCTAAGGTAATAAACACCCCAATGGCGATAAATGTTAACATAGGAGAAGACCTAGAAAGTAAGTCCATTGACTTAAAGTACTATAGAGCGCAATAGGAAGTCTTCTATACTTAACGCGAGTCGACCCGACATCCTATTCAAGAATAAGTATGTGCGCTGTGTTTCAAACCTGTGCTAAGGAGTCTCACCTAACCCTAGTTAATCGTATCCTTAGATATCTAAAGGGTACACTTAATGTCGGTATTTGGTATCCTAGATCTACCGAGTTCGAACTAATCGGCTACTCCGATTCGGATTATGCCGGTAGTAAACTCGACAGAAAGAGCACGAGTGGTTGTTGTCAACTACTCAGCTCGAGTCTAGTGAGTTGGTGCGAGGGAAGCAACATTGTGTTGCCTTATCTACCACCGGGCGTTTAATACATCGCGATGGGTGAGTGTGTCACTCAACTTCTTTGGATGAAGCATACTCTCCGCGACTTTAAGTTAGACTTTACAAATACTAAACTTCACGTAGATAACATTAGTTCAATTAATCTTACAAAGAATCCGATATGTCACTCTAGGACCAAACATATAGAGGTCAAACACCATTTCATTCGAGAACATGTGGCCAACGGAGCCATACACCTCGAATACGTCAATCAAGTCTAACTTGGCAGATCTATTTACTAAACCCCTACCCGGTTTAATTTAGTCTACTAAGACGAAAATTGGGCATGTGCGTAATAGAATAGGTACATGCAAATTATATTTTCTTACTACTATTTCTTAACTTTCATTTTTGTTATGGAACTAGTATAGGACATACCTTAGATATCATGCACCTATAGATTTAAGGAGCCAATACATCTCACAACACATAGGACTAATGTATTTGTGTACTTAGCCACGTAGATGGGCGTGAGATGTTAGGACCTTACTCCTGGTTCCAGATGTAGAGCTAGTGCATCGCTATGAACCACGGAGTATAATCATACATACTAACCGACTGACTCAGATGGTTGATCCTTCATATCAATCAAGCCAAATATGAGTCGAACATTTTATAGATGAACTTATTTTCAGTATATTATTTTTTTTTTTAAAAAAAATGTGGAACATGCTTGGACTTTAAATTTAACATTTGTCTTGTTTTCCACACACCCCTTACTCTTTTCGATATACGGCAAAAGGGGGAGAAAAAGGAGAAAAAGGATAAAAGTTAAGGAGTCAAAATTTAATTTTTTTTCATAACTTAACTCTTACTTCATAATTAAACCAAAAGTTAACGTTAAGTTTTGAAAACTTATTTAACCAAAAGGTTAGGGTTAAGAAATCATTTGGTTTCTTAACTTAAAACTTATTTTAAATACTATGGCCAACATTAAGTAATTTCGGTTACTCAATTCTTTTTCTTAGTAGCAAATATCTAGGGGGAGAGTTAAAACCCTTTCTCAAGTACTCACCCACGGTCAAGGGGTTGGATTCCTCAAGGGGGAGCACTTGAAAAAGGATTTTTTATACTCCTACTCATTCATGCATAATCTCATACTCATTTTTGTCTTAACTTTGTATGTGGGTTTGCCATAAATCAAAAAGGGGGAGATTGTTGGTGCAGTGGGCACCTAAGTCAAACCTAAGTTTTGATTATAGCAAACGATACAAAGTTAAGCTTATATTGTTATCTCACGAGCTAAATCAAGTGTGCAGAAAAGTCTCACGTCCGAGTCAAGGCTAGCGACACCGGAGGAAGCCGCGTGAGTGACGACTCGAGTTACTTCGGAGGGAGCCGAAGGAATCGAGTGGAAGGCCGGAAGCAAAAGCGACACGTAAGTATCGAGGTAAGCTCGTGTGTGCGAGCGTAAGTGAGGTCGTATCCTCTTTACGGGGATGATCTTAAGCGTAGATCCGACCAAAGACATCCCATAGATGGTCTAGGTCGATGGTCGGGCCAAAATAATGTTTTCTTTGAGCTAACTTTGCCTGCGGCTAGCATCACGATCGCCACCGAGGACGATCGCCATCAAATGATCGCCGATCATCGATCGACTCGATGTCGCCATCACGATCGATGATGGCCATCACCGATCGATGGTCAATGATCAGATTCGAGGAGTCAAGGATTATCACCAAATTTCAAGGGAAGATGTGCTCAAATTTGATTGGCTAGGGTTCCTCTCGAAAAGGGGCTCAAAGGCTATAAAAGGAGGGCCAAACCTAGGGTTTCATATAATTTTCTAAGTGCTCAAAAGCCTCCGTTACGCTGCAACTCTCCGACAACGAAGTCCTTCCATTCCGACGTCTACGTTTAACTTTCCTTATTACTTTTGTACGCCGGTATTAGTTTTTTTTCAGTTTGTCATTTACATTTCCGGAGCTTTTATCGTATACGAGGAGAGGGGGAGTGTCCCTCTATCTCAAGTTTTTGTGGTTCCTTCTTGTATCGATTAACTCCTACCTCTAACGAGGAGGAGTTCCTTTAGTGCTTTTGCCCTCCGTACGTGGTCAAGGACCACTAGGGCCTTGGAGTAGTAGCCGAAGGCTACGAACCAAGTAAAACTTTATTGTCTTTATTTACTTTACATTTCCGCTACAATTAATTAATTATCTCTCGAGTTTTAACGAACGAAAGAAAAAGAAAAGGTTTTTCGCTATTCACCCCCCTCTAGCGAACTGCATCGATCCAACACGTGGCTCATGTCGTTGTGAGACAATGGCTATAGGGGTAGTCGACTGATGGTCCCGATCAGTCGACTTCTAGGTGAAAAATCAGCTCGAATGCAAGTTATAAAAGTTGTTCGTGGGGAGGATTTTTGGTATGGTTCTTGAGGCAATTTGGAGGGGATTTGCTACTGCAATCTAGACCTTCAAGGCTACTCTTCAAGCAACCAAAATCAAGCAATCAAAATCTCTTGTAAAGTTGTTTTCTTTACTTGTATTGCATTTCATATTTGTATTTGATTGTATTTGCTTAGTATTACTTTGTAATCACTTGTACGAGGTTTCTCCACCTCCGATTGTTCTGAGAAGGAGTTATTGTTATAGTGGTGTGTGATTGACATCGCTAGAGCTCGTTTGAGCTTGATCCGTAGAGTATGAACCATTCGGTTCCGAACCACGTTATATTTGGTGTTGTGTGTGTGCTTGTATTCGTGTTATTATTTTTATTGTTATTATTCTGCTGCGCACTAACACGATTTGTAAACACGAACGATCGTAATCCATCAAGCAATGCCGATGCTATTCACCCCCTCTCTAGCGGCCACGAACGTTCCTACACAAAGTCTCTTCGTTCTCCGGCAGCGCTTCCACAACAATCAATTTCACTCACACCCACTCTCTTCACTTGGATGCTCCCTTTTTAAAGGGTTTTTTGCAGCACATGTAATGCACCAGTGCATTACGTGCACACGAGCACACATTGCCATACATGGCAATGTGTGCATGAAGTTAAATAAAAACTGCCTACATTTTTTGTATGTAACACTTAGATGACGTTTGGTTTGAATGCATGAATCGGAATGAGAATGAGTTTGATAATAGATTAGAATGAGAATGGGTTTAACCATTCCAATACTGTTGTTCGATTTATAAGCTGGGATTAGGTATAATTGCCGGTGGTTGGCAACAGTGGGTGGGCGGCGGGTGGCAGGCGACAAATCTAAGTGAGGTTTAAGTTAGGTAAACCTTTACTACGCTTTGGCATTGGAAGAGTTAAGTTAGATTATTATTAGCCTAACTTAACGGTATTATCAAACATCAAAAAGGGAGAGATTATTGGTGCAATAAACCCTATGTCAATGGTGATCAAACTCGAGTGATACTCGATTAGGGTTTTAATGTTTGACATATCTCCACAATGGTATGATATTGTCCACTTTGGGCCTAAGCCCTCATGGTTTTGTTTTTGGACTTTACCTAAAAGGCCTCATTCCAATGGAGATATCTTTTCATCTTATAAGCATATGATCTTTTCCATGTCTTACCAATGTGAGACTTTGATTGTATTCCCAATACTCCAATAATCCCCCCCCTCAAACAAAGAACCACATTGACCCCCCCTCAAGCCTATCCGTCTTCGAAGGACATCCTCTGCTTGATGTCCAATCCTCAATCCACCAGGACTTCCTGCCAACTATCTGGTCCTCCTAACCCAGCTGGACTTCCTGCCAGTTGTCCAAATTCTTCCCTGGGACTTCTGTCGCTTGTTCACCCTCCCACCCAATGGACTTCACCGTGTCTAATTCTCTTGATCCGGACATGGGAGCTCAACTTCCTTCGTTTGAGGTTCATTGCTTGACATGGACCATGACTCTGATATCAATTGTTAGTGCCTATAAGATTCATATATCTCCATAATGGTATAATATTGTCCACTTTGGGCCTAAGCCCTCATGGTTTTGTTTTTGGGTTTTACCCAAAAGGTCTCATTCCAATGGAGATATCTTTTCATCTTATAAGCACAAGATCTTTTCCATGTCTTACTAATGTGGAACTTTGATTGTATTTCCAATACTCCAACAGAAAGTCCAAGCATTGAGGCTTAGCAATGGGAAAGTCCAAGGGTGAGGTTTTGGCAGCGTAAAATCCAAGCATATGGTCATAGCAACATAAGTCCAAATGAACCTTAACAAAGGACCCGGTTAGCATGACATAGCCGATAGAAGTACCACTACAAGAAAATTGTCATATACCCATGGTAAAAAATCATAGATAAAAGCATGAAAACCGTGGGTATAGACCTAAAAAACCTATACCCATGGACGTCTATTTCCGTTATTTTTACTATGCCTTTACCTACGGTTTTTTTGCCGTGGGTGTAACATATAGTGACGGTACCCATTACCGTCAAAAAATGCCTCAACTTATATCTATAGATTTCATTGCGTCACTATAGGATTTAGTGACAAAACTAAAAACCATCACAATTAATCACTAGATTACCCACAGTCTTTTTTCCGTGGGTATAGCTTATAGTCACATGATTTTTTTCTGTAGGTATAGATTATAACCACACTTTTGTTATAAAAAAATTTAGAATTCAATTTATATATTTAAATTTACATAAGAATAACAATCATCTTAAAAAAGACTCCAATTAGATTAAAAGTAACTAAAGTAATAGGTAGCAATATTACAAACAAATGGAATCATGAAAATCTAAAAAAGTACATATTATGCTCCCATAAAGTACATATATATGATGCATACAAAATAAAATTCCAAAATATGATAGACATGAATCACCAACAATCAACAAAATGAGCACTTTTGCTTCTAGTTATCACCTGCAAATTAAATTATAATGAAGCATTAATATAAGTGAATGTATTTAACAAAATTAACATCAATCTTAATGAAAGTTAATCAAATTAAGTACCTACTATATTAATAATCTTCATGAACTTTGAGATCCTGAATTGCTTTGATCATTTGACTTACTTGAAGCATTCGAAACCTACAAAAAAGTATGTAAATTTTGAACTAAGATAACAATTTAAGGAATTCTTCGTGATGAATTCTAAAACTAATTAAACTAATGGACAAAACTAATAGTGTTATATTGAAGCATAACTTCTAGTTAGAACCAACATACAAGGAGGACAATTTGAATGCCTCTTAGTGTAACAGTAAATGAATAGTATTGGAAATTGGAAATATAATTGGAATTTATATTGAAGCTGATATTTTTATATTGCATGGAGAACAAGATTTTTAAATAAAATATAAATGAAATTTTATCTGACGTTATATAGCATACCTGTTCAGCTGTAAGTTGTAAGATGTTTTGCACATCTTTTCCTGGCAAACGACTTTGCATTAATTTTATCACATTAGTCAACAATCCCTTAATATGCATAACTTCTTCACACAAATCTTCATCTGTAGATGATGAAGATTTTGACTTTTTTGTGGGTAGAATCTTGCCCAAACAACCCACACGTCCTCTCTTTTCATTTTCAGGCCCTTGTACTTTTGCAAGCAAGTCATCCTTCCAAAATGTAGAATCTTGTTTTCTTTGAGATGCTTGCGATATCTCATCCTCGGGTACATGATTTTTAATTTCATCCTGAAACACAATTTATATAAAAAAAAGTCATAATTGTAAGAGTGTGACATATATACAACAAAGTAGAAATCAACAAAATAATTACAGACGTTCAGGCAAAACATATATAATGAAATCTTACAATAATACCAGCAGTTTTGTCATTGACAATTGTTCCATTCTTATGAGTTCGAGTGCTAATATATACCACATGACGTTCAGGCAACACTCCTTTGTTTTTCTTTTTCTAAAACCAAATAAATTGTGAGTTTCACATAAAAATATATAATTCAATAATAATGAATGCAAACAAACCTTCTCATCAATCACTACTGGAAGACTTTCTGTGCCCATACAATGGGTATCTTCAAGCTTAGCACGATTTTGCTTATTAATTCCACTTATTTTCTCTACAAAGCAAGAATTCATAAGGAGGAAATGTCACATATGTGTATAATGTTATATAAAATACATATATATGTAAAACAACTTACTTTCCCTTCTTATGAAAACCAATGATGAACTAAAGTACGGTATTGACCTGGATCAACTCGATCATCAAGTAATGTAGAAGCAATTTCTTCTTCTATCTTACTGGGGTCAAATGTTCTCTTTAAATCATGCTTCCATTGTCTCCATTTGTCATTCATCTCGGATTTCAACATCTCCCTTATAGCATCATTTATAGGAGGGACGAACTCAAATTTACCCTAAACAATAAAAAATGTTAAACCAAAAATATGAATATAAATTTAATCATAACATAAATTATGAATGCATAGGTAAAAGAAAAATAGCAATCATGGAACCTCTATTAGTTTAAGCATCTCCTCTTTGTTATTCTTTGGCATTAATTTCCAACTTATATAGTTGATTGGAGCATATTGGGGCCTTCGTGCTACACTTCCTATGAATTGAGTAAGAGTCTTTGCTTCTTCACCAATAGGTCGACCAAGTTCATCTAACTTAACTCTTATAAAATCCTTAGGATCCGTGTCCCACACATCTAACATTTTGGTAGGGCCTCTAGTTGCTTTAGGTGGTGCCACAACTAGTTAAAAAAAGAGACATAAGTATGAGACTATATATATATATGATAGCATAATATATACCTTTTTCAAGAGCTTCTATGTCAGATGCAACAGAACAGATTCATGTATGACATGTTCTATAGAAATTGAACCACAATATGTTCCTTCATTATGGCTTGATTGGACTTGATTTGAGGTAGAATTCAGACTAGTCCGAGATTCTTCATTGTCTTGTGAAATATTCAATGGATTCAGATCTTTACTATGATTAACAATGTTTAATTTCTTCGTCTTCCCATTGACCTATAGAGCTAATTAGTCTTTCAAAAACTAAAATCAAAATATTATATAATAGACCATAGGCACAACAGTATAGTGAGCACAAACCAACAAAAAAGAGTTATTGTCATCCTCTACATATAGCACCAAGACAAATCAAATTTTAAAGTACGAAAGAGAAATCGAATATAGAGCACAAAGACATTGAAGAGATTGTCATCCTCTACAGATATATTGTCAAGCAATATAAATAGTTATGACTGAAAAAAAAACACATTGTTTTTAATGTCTTTAGCTGGAGCTAACTGAAAATTATTATATGGGAAAAGGAGTGATCAATTTGAAATTTTTTGTCCCACTAAGAATTTAAAAACTAGCAATTATCATAGCATCCACTAATCCTGCAAGCTAGGAGTAAGTCTGCCCTTTAATTCAGACCAAAATACTTATATTGCTCAAGAGCACCAAAAAAAGGACTAAAGCCCACAACTAGAAGCTAGCATCAAATGTAAAACACGATAATGAATTTCTCACACAAGATTACATAGAAGATAAATGCAAAATAACAATAGGTAAATAATAAAAATGTGCAGATCATAAAAACACCAAATTGTAGCAAAGTATTATCAATTACAATTAAAAATAATCCTCTTAATTAACATCATCATCAGAATTGCTATTGTCATGAATAGCAATAACATTAGCCTCAACTTCCGACACTTCATCATCATCATTAACTTCTCTCCTAAGCCAATCATTCTCATTTTGAGTTGCTTCATCTATATCATGTGTTGTTTGCTCACTCATTGGCTCAATATCATTGTGGTCCTCATCACCCATATCATATGTATCTCGCACTTTTACATTCTCAACCACAGGCCAATCCTTGTTTTTCTCATCCCAGACATAAAACACCTTCCTAGCTTGTGATGCAAAAACATACGAGTCATCATATGTCTTTAAAAACTTGAAATTTACAGGAGTCCTCCCAAACTTGTCTTTCTTGCAACCTCTATTGATATCTACCCAATCACACTCGAAAAGAATAGCTTTATATCTTCCAGAATAATCCAATTGAATGATATCAGTTAATTGACCATAGTAGTTAATTTCATCGGATGAGATCTTAATTTTCATGACTACTCCACTACTTTGCATTTTCAACAATCTCTCTCTCTTCTTTGTGTGCAATCTAAAATCATTGATGACATAGCTGAAAAATCTCCTTGCCATATTTGATGGACCACAAGCTAACCACCTAAACTCATCAGTAACTTGTGCACTTTTTTGTTCATCCAATCGTTGAATCTAAAATAAGTTAAGAACATAACTTAGTCATAAGTAATTCATAACTAATAAAAGAATTAAAAAAAGAAACTAATTTCTTTCTACTTACCCTCTCTTTAAACCAATCATTGAACTTTTTAACATGAAGCTTCTCAAGTTCAACTGAAGACAATTATCGTCGAGACTGTCTATTTAATAATGCAATGTGTTCTCTAAAAATCAATGAAAATAGAGTTATTTGGTTAACAAAAATCTCAAGCTATAGAAATGAAATTAAACTTATGTCTTACTCTATAAATGAAGCTATCACATCATGGTTGAAAAGCACATATCTATGAGCCTGTGATAACTCCAATTTGTCAAGCTTACTTATGCTCACTCTCTTTCGCTTCCCTACTTTGAACTTTTGTTGTCTTTTCAATCCTAGTGGCCTCCCTATTGGATGCAAAAAGGTTCCATCATCTATTAAACTTGATTCTATTTCATCATTTGTTTTTCTAGGTCTAGTAAGCCTTGTCTCTACTCCAGATAGATATTGTGAACAAAATGTCAAACACTAATTAGCCAAGTAACCTTCTGCAATAGATCCTTCAGGATGTGCTGTATGACACACAAATGACTTCAATGTCAGAAGAAACCTGAAGGCAATACATAAGATAACTCATTACTAGGTTTTGAATCTATATATTCTTATTGGTTAAAAGGAATAGTCTATACCTTTCAATAAGATACATCCATCTATATTGCACCGGTCCTGCAACCTTAGCTTCATGTGCCAAATGGATTATCAAATGCACCATTATGGTAAAAAAAAGATGGAGGGAAAATTGTTTCTAGCTGGCAAAGTGTCTCAACAACTTGATACTCCAATAGCATAAGAGAATCCACATTCGACACCTTTGAACATATTTGTCTAAAGAAATTGCAAAGATTAATTAAAACTAATGTGACTTTATCTGGTAACGAACCCCTTAATGCAATTGGAAGAAGTTCTTGCATCAACACATGACAGTCATAACTTTTTAACCCAAATATCTTGTGCTTCTTTACTTGCACACAACGTGGAATGTTTGACGAGCATTCATCTGGAGCTTTTACATTCTTTAGAACACTCAAGAAAGCTTCCTTTTTCTTTGTAGTCATTTGATAACATGCCCTAGGTAAAATCACCCTAGTACTGTTAGGATGTGGTTGAGGATGAAGAACACTTCGAATGCCAAAATCTACAAGATCTTTCCGTGCCTTATAATTATCCTTTGATTTTCCTGCTTGATTTAAAAATGTGCCAAGATCATCCAAATATTTCAAAACTGAATTGACATCAAGAATTGCAGGTCGATCTCTGAATTCCTGTGTTCCATCGAAGTCTTTTTTGTTGAGCCTCCACTTGTGATCAAAGGGCAACCACTGGCGATGACACATGTAGCAATATTTTCTACCATGTTGCAACCACTTTGATGTTGTTTGAAAACCACAACATGGGCAAACATATTGGCCTTTAGTACTCCACCCAGATAGGTTAACATATGCTGGGAAGTCATTAATAGTCCACATTACTGTAGCACAGAGTTGGAAGACCTCTTTCTTGAAGACATCAAAGGTTTCAATTCCAGTATCCCACAACTCTTTCACAATGGTTGTAGGTACACATCAATATTATTTCCAAGAGATTTAGGACCTGGAATGATTAATGACAATATGAAAAAAGATTGTTTCATGCACATCTAAGGTGGAAGATTATAAGGAATTAGGATGACATGCCAAGTGCTATGAGTAATACTCATAATTTTGAAAGGATTGAACCCATCAGAAGCTAAGCCTAATTAGACATTACGAGTATCAGATGGAAATGTTGGATACCGAGCATCAAATTCAATCCAAGAAAGAGAGTCGGTCGGATGCCTAAGAGAACCATCCTTTGTTCTATCCTCTGAATATCATCTCATCAACTCAGCAGTTTTAGAGGATTTAAATAGCCTTTGCAGTCTTGGCTTCAATGGAAACCATCGAAGGATCTTTGTCGATACTTTCTTTAGCTTATTATTCGCTTGTGTTTCCTCATTTTTTTGATTTCCACCTTGACTCACCACACTTTGGACATACTTCATCTTTGTTATAGTTGTCCCAAAACAATACACAATCATTAGGACAAGCATGAATTTTCTCATATCCTAAATCCAATCTTGAAATTATCTTCTTTGTCTCATAGTATGACTCAGGCAAGACATTTCCTTCAGGCAAAGCATCTCTTAATAATTCCAATAACATAGAGAATGATTTGTCACTCCAACTATGAAGACACTTTAAGTGGTATAAATGCACCATAAAAGATAACTTGGTAAACTTCTTACAATTTGGATAAAGTATTTGCTCATTCTCTTTAAGCAATTGATAAAACTTGTCATCATTTTCCTCTCCTTGTTGCGGGTTCCTTTCTTCATTATTGTTGTGGGTTTCTTCTTCCATAGGATGCATTGCAAAAGCATCTTCAAGTAGCCCTTCCATGTCATGCTCCATTTCTCTAGGCTCTTCAAACGGTCTATTTAAAGGTATAGTAGGCCTTTCACTATGGAAAATCCACTGTCTATACCCTCGAAGGAACCCTCGGTGTGGATCAGTTAGATGCAGATAGACACTGGTTCTACTATGAAGGTGAGTATTGACACACTTTTTGCAAGGACAAAAGATTTTTTCATCAGCTTATACATTTTGAAATGCAAATTCAAGAAACTCATTAACCCCCCGAATGTATTCTTCAGCTTTTTTGGTTGGATCACTCATCCAATCTCTAAAATCCATCAGAGTGCTATCATTCAAGAAATGTAAAGAAGAAAATGAATAAATAGTAATGAGAACTAGAAGTGCAAATGCTCAAGTTATTTTATGTATTGCAGTAATGATAATTTACAACTATAACTGAATCACTAGACTACCATATACAACCAAGAAAAATATTAACCCAAGTAAAATGCCCATGACATCCTCCAACTAAACTTTCCAATTATGTCTAGGGGAAGTAACTTTTAACTACTAATAGTTTGCATGAATATAGCCATTTCAGACACTACATAATCAATAATAAAAAATAATGGACAATACTAAAGCTTCATGAATTAACTTCAAGAATGTTACATTAATAACATGGACTGATTTTTCACCTGTATTACGTCTGCTCATCACGATGAACTTAAACTTGGGCAGTGCATTCATGCACGTAACATATATAATCATTTGGGTTGTACTTAGTGATTGTCAAAAGTAGAATCAACAAAATTTATAAGTCAACAAAATATCGGTTACATCAATCATTAAGTCTAAAAAATTAAGGTTCTACTCAAATTTCAGCAGTTGAAGGGGACAACTTAGATCGTACTGATCCATGAAAAATTCTCTAGAAAAGACAATAATGCAAACAAGGAAAATCTAGGTATCATTAAACCATAGATATCAATCATATTAGCCGAAGTGTCAGAAAAAAATTGGAACAAAATTTGTTTTTTTAAACATGGAATACACGAGAAGCTAGATTCCGAGTTACCTCTTGACAACGAATAGGGATCCTTCGACGTCTTTACGACTTTGAAGGGAAACAAAGCAAAAGAAACAGAGATCAAATAAAATTAAACCAACTAAAGGCTATCCAAAACAATAAAACAAAAAAGAATGAAATTTTCCAGCATGGTCGTACCCACTAGTTAAGCTCTGTTGGTGCAATCGGTCCAGGTCACGATTGACTAGACTCGAGTTTGACTCGAGCCGTGTTTTGATGTTTAACGATGAGTTGACCATTGTTGGACAATGGGTTGACTATATGGTTGACATAGGATTGACCAAAGTTGGTTCGGTTCGTTTTAACTTAAAATAAACCATCATGGTTTGGTTTATTTTAAACTTAAATTAATGGAGCGGGTTAACGGGCCTTTGGTTATGATCCGATAACCATTAAGAGAATTTGTTCTCCATAAAATAGGGCTTAAGGGTTTTGTTAAGCCCTGATCAAAAGCCTTGCAAACCCTAGTGCCGCCGCCCACCACCACCTAGCTCCCTTGCCGGCATCCAGAAGGTGCTGTCCTTCCCTCTTGCCGGCGCTCGAGCTGCTGCCGGAGAAGCTCCGGTGATCTCCTTTGGGTTCGGCAATAAGGTGAGCTTCAACCTTCCCTTTTGGCCGGCCCCTATTCCTCCACCAAAGCTGTCCAGTTTTCTGGACAGCTTGTTTCCTTCTCGTCGGAGCATCGTTTGGATGACGTTTGGAACTCCGACAGCGGTAGACTTGCCCGGGATTCGATCTCCGGTAATCCTCATAGGTGGAGGATGAAGGATTCGTCAAACGGTTGACGAATACCTCTCCGGATAAGCGAGTTTTTGAGGACTCATTTTGGATCCGAATTTTGATTCGGATCGTGATCTTCTCTCGATCACATCGTCTTCAACACGAGGCTAGTAACCCGTACGAAGACGAGGCTCATGACTTTGTGAAGTCATCCCGAAGATACTCGGTGTGGATACGGATAGAGACGATTCTAGCTAGAATCGTTCCGGTTGATGCCTTTCCCGCTACACGTGATACGTCAGGTATACGTAGTGTAAATTTCCTTTTATTGCAAAATTTGAATTTACGGTTATGTCTACACATGTTGTACTATACATGCGTGTGATATGTGTGTTGTAATAAATTAGATTTATTATTTTATTCCTTCCGCTGTGCACATGTTTACGAAACATGTTCGAACACACACTTGTCGCGGTGTCGGAAACCCAACAGTGGTATCAGAGCCCAGGTTGTGTTTCGACATAATCGTAAAATTATTTTGCGATAGTCATAATGATATTTCTGAAAAATTTTTACTTTTGGAAAGTTAGAAGTATTTATGAAAAAATTTTAATTTTGGAAAGTCTAAAAGTATTTATGGAAATCTTCTACTTTTGGAAAGTTGGAAGTATTTATGGAAATTGATATTTTCCATAAATAAAATATTTGATTAGATTTTGGAAATTTATTTTTTAATTTAATCATGATTTGATTTGGGAAATCAAATCTTTAAATATTTTATTTCGATAAGTAGTTTTGATGATTTAGGAAATTGGTTTCCTAAATTGACTTTCCTTAATCAACTATTTCCACAAATAAAATATGTGATTAGATTTGGAAATTTGTTTCCTAATTTAATCATGATTTGATTTTATTTGGAGAATCAAATCTTAAACATATTTTATTTCCATAAATAGTTATGACATATAAGGAAATTTTGTACATGACATAATTGTATGCCATGTAATTGTATTAGATGCATATCATTATGTCATGCGTGTCGTGACATGTAGATGTATGTCATGTATGTCATACCATGTAGATAATAGTTATTTGCATGCAAAGAGGATGAGACATAAAAACCCTAACTCAATATTAAAGCCTACACCTTCCATTAATATGGTTAGAATCGGAGTTCCGTTTCTTGTTCGGGTTGTTGGACTCTCTCCAAGCCCGGCTCGAACCCGAACATGTTCAAACCATGAAATAGTTTAATACTAATATGGTAAGAGTCAGAGGTCAATCGTTAGCTTTGGTTGTTGGACTCTCTCCAAGCCTGGCTAATTGGTTGAATGCACTCTAACCATATTAAAACTATCTCTCGATTAATGGATTGACTTTAACCTGGAGCATCGGCTTGTTGGACTCTCTCCAAGGTCGATGTAAAGGGAGGTGAAGTTGGGTGCTATGCATATGATGCATACTTGTTAATGTGTTAACAACTCAATGTATGTGCGAACATTCAATTAGTTGATAGCACATTGTGATAGTTGCATATACGTGATATGCAATCGGTATAGTTGATACCTACCATCGTAGTTATGAATGACTTGTTGGACTCTCTCCAAGGTTGTTCATATCTATGATGGATATCAGCTCATTCGGAGATGAACCTACGATCTCCCGAAGTGATTTTGGGGTTTTTTGAAATTTGAAAAAATAATGAGATTCATAAATGTATATTGATGCATTTTAAAATCATTTTCTCATATATGCTCGTTTTGTATTTCTAGGTTAATCGATTGATCATGACGTCTTTAAATTTGCGCACTATTTTGGATTCAAACAAATTGACTGGGCCTAACTTCCTGGACTGGCTTAGAAACCTGAGCATTGTTCTCAAGGAAGAAAAGCTAGCATATGTCCTTGAAGAGCCTCTTCCCAACCGTCCTAAGGACGATGCAACTCCAGACCAAATGTTGGTCTATCAGAAGCATGTGGCAGATTCTGAACTAGCGAGTTGCATCATGCTAGCTGCGATGGTACCTGAGCTGCAAAAGCAGCATGAGCATATGAATGCTAATACTATGGTCTTTCATCTTCATGAGTTGTTTGATGAGCAAGCGAGATCCGAAAGGTTCGAAGTCTCCAGGCTCCTCTTCACCACGAAGATGCAAGAAGGTTCGTCTGTAGTGCAGTTTGTGTTAAAGATGAACGGGTACATCGAGCGGCTAGCCATCCTCGGGTTTGTGATGGATCATGAATTAAGTATTGACTTAATTCTGCATTGTTTGCCCAAGAGTTTCTCATAATTTGTGATGAACTATCGGATGAATAAATTAGAATCCACTATTCTTGAGCTCCTCAATATGCTGAAGACTGTGGAGCCTTCTGTGAAGCATGAGGAGAAGGCGGTTCTGTTAGTTGATTCCTCAAAGAAAGGTTCTAAGAGGAAGGCAAAGGAATAGAAGAAAGGGAAGAACAAGAAGGCAAAGAAGGCAGAACCAGCACAAAAGGGCACTTGCCATCATTGTGGCAAGGAAGGACACTAACGAAGAAACTACAAGATTTATCTTGAGTCCATGAAGAAGAAGAAGGCATCTGATGCCCTATCCTCTTCAGGTATCTTCGTTATTGATTGTCATTCTATTTCTTTAGACACTTGGGTATTGGATACTAGGTGTGACTCACATATATGTAATGACATATAGGGGCTAAGGAATAGAAGAAGACTCATCAGAGGGGAGTCAAATTTGCGAGTTGGCAATGGAGCAAAGGTTGCTGCGGTCGCCATCAGAACTTATTTGCTGAAGCTCCCTAGTGGACTAGTCTTGGAACTGGACAATTGTTATTGTGTTCCTTCTCTAATAAAGAACATTGTTTCTATTTTCTGTTTAAATAGAAATGATTACCATTTGATGTTTAGTAACAATTGTTGTTATATAACTTTGAATGACGTACTTTATGGAACTGGAACTTTGAGCAATGACATTTATACGTTGGACGTATCCAGTGAGATTTTCAATATCGAAGCGAGCAACAAGTGTGCTCGAAAGGATAATCAATTAGACTCCTACATGTGGCATTGTCGTCTTGGCCATGTAAGCAAGAAACGCATGTTCGAATTACACCGATGTGGAATTCTGGAATCATTTGAATTGGATTCATACGATACATGCGAATCATGCTTAAAAGGCAAGATGACTAAGTTACCTTTTACAGGAAAAGGTGAACGAGTGGGAGAGTTACTAGGTCTAATACATACTGATGTATGTGGACCTATGTCAACTCAAGCTTTAGGAGGCTATAACTACTTCATTACCTTCACCGATGATCACTCACGGTTTGAGTATGTGTTCTTGATGAAACACAAGTCTGAAGCCTTTGAAAGATTCAAAGAATTCAGAAATGAAGTAGAGAAACAACATGATAAGAGTATTAAAATACTTCGATCGGATCGAGGTGGTGAATACTTAAGTCAAGAGTTTCTTGATTATCTAAGAGACAATGGTATATTGTCTCAATGGACTCCGCCATACACACCATAGCATAATGGTGTATCTGAGAGGCGTAACCGGACCTTGTTGGACATGGTCAGGCCAATGATGAATCATGCGAATCTTCCCAAGTCCTTTTGGGGCTATGAACTTCAGACAGCTGTTTACTTGTTAAATAGAATGCTAACCAAGGTAGTCTCTACTACTCCATATGAGATATGGAATAATAAAAAACCTCATGTATCTTACTTGAAGATATGGGGTTGTCCTGCTTATGTGAAGCAGACTGTATCAGACAAATTGGATGCTAAGTCTGATAAATGTCTATTTATTGGATACCCTAAGGAAACAAGGGGTTACCAATTCTATCACCCTGTGGAACAAAAGGTGTTTGTTTCAAGGCATGCTGTGTTTCTAGAGAAAGAGTTTCTCTTACAAGAAAACAGTGGGAGTGTCGTCGAGCTTGAGGAGGCTCCAGAGACTCAAATAGATATTGATGAGATACCTGGTGAAGCACAACAACCGACAACTCATAGTGATGAGCAATCGGCTGGACCTATTGAAACACCACATCTTCGTAGATCTGGTAGAACACGCAATATTCCTGAGAGATATGGATTTCTCATAAGTGAATCGAACGACGTGTTACTCATTGATGATGAGGAGCCTACCAGTTACGAAGAAGTTCTGACAAGTTCAGAAAGTGATAAGTGGCTTGAAGCCATGAAGTCGGAAATGAATTCCATGTATGAAAACCAAGTTTGGAACTTGGTTGACCCACTTGAAGGCATCAAGCCTATAGGGTGCAAGTGGGTTTTCAAGAAGAAAACCGACATGGATGGTAATGTGATTACCTATAAGGCTAGATTAGTGGCGAAAGGATATCGTCAAAAATAAGGTGTTGATTATGACGAAACCTATTCACCTGTAGCTATGCTTAAATCCATTCGGATGCTCCTGGCCATAGCGGCTCATTATGATTATGAGATATGACAGATGGATGTGAAAACAACTTTCCTTAATGGAAACCTGCTCGTGAACGTGTATATGATACAGCCTGAGGGTTTCACATCGATTGATAAAACCAAGGTATGCAAATTATGACGGTCCATATATGGATTAAAGCAATCATCCAGGAGTTGGAATATCTGTTTTGATGAGACAATCAAAAAGTTTGATTTCTCACAAAATCCAGATGAACCTTGTATGTACAAGAAGGTTAGTGGGAGTGTAGTCGTGTTCATAGTATTGTATGTCGATGATATATTACTTATAGGAGACGATATTTCAGTCTTATAGTCAGTTAAGATTTGGTTATCCGAGACATTCTCCATGAAAGACCTGAGAGAAGCAACTTACATCCTCGGGATTAAGATTTATAGAGATAGGTCAAAACGGTTGCTTGGTCTTTCGCAGTCTACATATATAGACCGAGTGCTAAAGAGGTTTAGCATGTCGGAATCCAAGAAAGATTTCCTACCCATCAGGCATGAGATACACTTTTCGAAGTCTATGTGTCCGCATACAAAAGACGAGAGGATTTGCATGAGTAAGATTCCTTATGCATCCGCAATAGAATCTATCATGTATGCTATGTTATGTACGAGGCCCGATGTATCGTATGCTCTGAGTGTCACGAGCAGATACCAGTCTGATCCAGGAATGGATCATTGGGCGACTGTTAAGACGATCCTTAAGTACTTAAGAAGAACTAAGGATGCGTTCCTAATATATGGAGAAGGGTACATGGTGATACGTGGGTATACGGATGCCAGCTCCAGATAGACAAGGATGATTCTGTGTCTCAATCTGGGTATGTATTCACCTGGAATGGAGGCGCAATAAGTTGGAAAGATTCCAAGCTTGACACTATAGCGGATTCTACCACTAAGGCAGAATACATTGCAGCTTTGGAAGCAGCAAAGGAAGCGGTTTGGATCAAGAAGTTCATCTCTGAACTTGATGTGGTCTCATCAATGATCCAAACATGTGCTTCGCCGCTATCATCTGATCAGAGAGATCATTAGTAGGAAGGAAATACAAATCGAGAAAATCTCCACTGAAAGGAACTTAGCGGATCCTTTGACTAAGACATTACCTCAAAGTAAGTTTGAGGGTCATGTTAGAACTTATGGTATTGGATACCGTAGCGATTGACATTAGGCCAAGTGGGAGTTTGTTAGTAATATATGAGAGATGTCCTAAGACAATCGCCTTATGTTTGAACCATTTATATGATAAATGAAGATTCACTATTTGAGTATATATGTTTTCATGTATTTGATTGGATCTTAAACTCATTTACTGAATGTCCACGATACGATTCACAACATGAAAGAATTTGTGATTGGATCATAACTAGTGAGTATCTCTACATGTATAATTGTGATGTATCAGAATTATCCCTAGTCGATGAATTGATGGAATTGGACACCATTGATTCTGTCGAGACTAGCACGAGATATATTCCTTGGTGTATCCAAGCAGCTGATTCTCACTGGCTAGAGACATTGTGATGTCTGGAGTTAATCGTGGATGCTAGTTAAGGTAACTAGTTCATTGGAGTGACCAGCCGTAAGACTTCATATGGTTCTCTGCATATATAGATATGTCAATGAAGTTCTTACTGCAGCTTAAGTACGATGTTCCTTTGACTTGCGGTATTCAAGTCATCTTGATCATAAAGACTTATGCTTTGACATCTTAACCAAGCATCTTTGAGGAGATGTAGACCCGAGATGATTGGGTATAAGTCGAAGTGATCGAAGGTGTTTGAATAGCCTATAAAGGATTCACCACTCCTTGCGAGGAGATGTATACCCATGGCCTCTCGTCGGATTGTTACTAAAGTCTTTGGCCAAAGCATTACATGTTTAGAGTAAGGTACTCTTCGATACATGTGCAATAACTAGAATCCGTAGGACGAGGAAATGATACTTGGGCTAGGTGTGACGTAGTCAACCTAGTGGGGACTGACACTATAGACCATGTCCTGAACCAAGTGGGTATAAGATGAGTGAAGGGAATGAGGCACGATTCATTCGAGCTGCTGAAGGGTTTCAGAAATAGTTCTGGATCAACCGTTGATCTTTTCGGTTAATTGGGGATCATGATGTACTACTAGGTGCCACTCATGATCATTCTATAATTAATGGTTAATTATAGACGGCCAACATAAACCGAGAACCTATTTGATCACACGCACAACGAGCGTAATCCGAAGGATTTAAAACGAGCTTGAGAATGAGATTCTCAGACCGAGAGAAACTAGGTTTGGTTGGACCAAACATGTAGCGAGCATGAAATCATTTCAGTTGCAATGGAAGCATGGATGGGTCGTGTCTTATAAAGACATGGATGATCCAAATTGGTTTGGTTCTAATCCAATGGAGGAGAATAAACCAAAGGGTTTGGTTTGTTTTAAACGAATGAACCAAAGTTGGTTCGGTTCATTTTAACTTAAAATAAACCATCATGGTTTAGTTTATTTTAAACTTAAATTAATAGAGCGGGTTAACGGGCCTTTGGTTATGATCCGATAACCATTAAGAGAATTTGTTCTCTATAAAATAGGGCTTAAGGGTTTTGTTAAGCCCTAATCAAAAGCCTTGCAACCCTAACAGTTGTCGCCCCCTCCTCTCCTTGGTGAAGTCGGTGCAAACCCTAGTGTCGCCGCCCACAACCACCTAGCTCCCTTGCTGGCATCCAGAAGGTGCTGTCCTTCCCTCTTGTCGGCGTCGAGCTTCTGTCGGAGAAGCTCCGATGATCTCCTTTGGGTTTGGCAATAAGGTGAGCTTCAACCTTCCCTTTTGGTCGGCCCCTATTCCTCCACCAAAGCTGTCCAGTTTTCTCGACAGCTTGTTTCCTTCTCGTCGGAGCATCGTTTGGACGACGTTTGGAGCTCCGACAGCGGTAGACTTGCTGAGGATTTGTTCTCCGGTAATCCTCATAGGTGGAGGATGAAGGATTCGTCAAACAGTTGACGAACACCTCTTCGGATAAGCGAGTTTTTGAGGACTTATTTTGGATCCGAATTTTGATTCGGATCGTGATCTTCTCTCGATCACATCGTCTTCAACACGAGGCTAGTAACCCGTACGAAGACGAGGCTCGTGACTTTGTAAAGTCATCCTGAAGATACTCGGCGTGGATACGGATAGAGACGATTCTAGCTAGAATCGTTCCGGTTGATGCCTTTCCCGCTACACGTGATACGTCAGGTATACGTAGTGCAAATTTCCTTTTATTGCAAAATTTGAATTTACGGTTATGTCTACACATGTTGTACTATGCATGCGTATGATGTGTGTGTTGTAATAAATTAGATTTATTATTTTATTCCTTCCGCTGTGCACATGTTTACGAAACATGTTCGAACACACACTCGCCGCGGTGTCGGAAACCCAACAGGAGCGTGATCCCTTCACGCTAGATGGGTTAGGGTGTGTTAACTTGAATTGGTAGGGTAGTTAACTCAACCATAGCAAAGTTGACACTTTAGAACATTTCCAAGGTTATGGGATACTTTGGAATAAGTATGAATTTGAATCCTAAAATATTTCAGGATGTGTTAATATCTTTAAGTATTGAAAAATTGATCAAACTGGCATAATTAGGTTTAGATGTCTTGATGTGTCATTTTTGGATTTTGGCACACTTGGAGGATAAGTGGTAATATGGAAAAAAGAACTTAATCATACAAATGACAATTAATACTAAAATTTAGGTATTCTTATACCTCTATATTTTATTTGCCATGACTTGTTTGTCATATGTCATGTCATGACATCATATTTCATTTTATCATTTAATATGTCATGATCATGCTTAGGGTTATTATCTTTTAATGTCATATATGTTTAGATTAAATCATATGTCATGATTAAATCATATTAAGCATGCCTAATTTGAAGTCCCATATATAAGGGAATCAAATAGTGTTGTCTTAGAAAAATGCATGAGACCTTAGTTTAGGATGAACAAAACTCACATCTCACATCAAATTGACATGTGTGTGTTTTCATACACCCTACACACATGTGAGATGCTAAAAAATGAGTTAAGTTCAAGGTGGATAGTTCTTGCATCTAGATGAACTCAAACTCATCTTATACCATGGATGAATTATGAGGAAAGTTTATGTGCAAGTCATATGCATTAAGCCCATAGACCATGGTTCAATATAAGGTTTTAAAAACATTACAAAATCATTTTGAAAAACCATGGTGCAATCTATTTTTTTTATAGAAGTCATCATTGATGAAGTTGATACAAAGTAGGCTCAAAACAATGATGTTTTTCTTATTTTTGAACTTTATATCAATCTCACTATTTAATGGGTATTTTATTTTTCAAATATTTTTCATCCATTATGATTATTATAAGTATTATACATATTAAATTTCATTATTTTTTAAATTACATATAATTACTTATGCTTTTTCACAATCTCGTTTTCGAAATTTGATTTCTGCACTTGCAAAAATCCGATCGCTATGAATGGCAATGATCATTTGGCGTTAATGGCAAATGATCTGATTTCATGAGTCGATCGCCAATGTTGATTTCGGGTAAACAAGGATGTTTAGCCCATGTTTCAGCTATGTTAGGCTATTATAACTGCTTCTATGTCACGCCCCGAGAGTATACCATGCCGAAAATCAAACGGACGACATCTCCCCTGTACGTGGCAATATTTCGGGTTAATACAAGGCTCGTAGGCCCACAACAACAACATAATATATCATAATAACAACAGCGGAAATAAAGAGCACATACCCACAACATACATACCAAAAATATACAGGTGTACACCACCTGACAAATCCACAATCATAAAACCGTAAATAAAACGACTACACAAATAGAGTCCACGACATCACGACAAAATCCATAACAACAACAAGTCCATACATATCAAAGTCCAAGACATAACCAAAAATGAACTCCTCGGGAGACTCAGATAACGGAGATGGGATGGATCGGTCAGCGCAGCTCCAAGTCGTCACAAAGGTGTCTACCATTGCAGGCGACGTAAAAACCTGTGGTGGTGGTGAGTAAAACTCAGCAGGTAATCAGAGAAAACATATAAATATATATATCAATATTACATGTCATTCAACAGTTTAAATCTACTCGAACAACGAGTATACATCAGCATAACAGGTATATATGCATGCATACACTAAATAAACTGAACAACAACGATGCTGACATACCTGACAGTTAGCTACTCTATCCTGATCCAACCTGGGCATATAACCATATCATAGGGTATAAAAGAATAGTACTAACTCACACAATATCCTGAATATGATCCAAGGGTATCACCGTGAATAACCAACAGGTATACAAGTACCAACCTACTACCATACAGGAAATGCAGTAGCATGTATGAATATGTACAAACAAATGCAACAAGCATAGTACATACAAATGCATCATCAAAGTGAGTGTACATATAGACTGTATCTGTATGTATACTAATCACCATCATCCATATATATATATACAAGCAGGTATGTATATATATATAACCATATGCAAAAACGTATGATCTGACGAATGCGACGTGCATGGTCATGTCTGCTCACCCCTACTCGCTACCACGACCCCAGTGTGGCCTAGGTGGCACGACATGACAACTGTCCCAACTCACACCAACCACTGCTATAGAGTGGCCGAGTGGGCAGTATGATCAAGTAGCATATGAGCGTAAAGAGCTCGCTATGCAACGGGGGTCCCTGCTGCTGGCTACTCCGACTGACACTACAAATGAGTGGTCGAGTGCCACACACCGAGGACATCTGCACGCAACTCTAACTATCATCGTCTATAATGATAGAGTGCGGCACAACAAATGCTATGCCCTCACACCAGTTACTCCTCTGGGAGTAACCTGGGAGGCAGGATGACTGACGACTCTCTCTTAACCCCAAGGGGAGACGATGTCGTTAGTATGCATGCAATGACATGAGGGTACTGTCTCGCATACAAGCATCTACCATAGACTCTCTGTTCAACAGAGAGTCACACCCAATTGATCAGTACACTCTCTATCCTGTAGAGAGTCATACTCATCTGATCATGACAAGCTAGGACCATCGGTCCGTAGCGACACACTGTCCATGACTCACTTGACCATTTACACAACTCGTGGTTGGTAAATAAATATGCAACATACAGGTAGGAAATGAGTCCTACATTTAGGGCCATACTTATCCACAGAGGACCTTTTTGCCAAATTTACAATTTAGGTCATCCTCCGTACTCTAACATCTACACCCTACTAAACAGTTAGACCTACTTACATCACATCTATAACTCCTAGATCATGATAGGGAATATGTGATATCAATAATCGAGCACCCATATATATCAACGATAAGTTCAAGCATACGATAAACAGAGCAGGGTCAAGGTAATATGAACACCTAACATGCTCATATCTATATCTAAATCTAAAAGTCATTACATCTACCCGACCGATAGGAAATTACCTACCTGCTGTCAATGCGCGTAGTAATAAACTCCTTACGACCGTGAACCCGTCTCGTATCCACGTCCTGCAAATATCACCAATTATCATTCAGTGAAAGCATACAACAATAATATGACTAGCTACTACGTTATCCACATATCCGTATCCCTTATTGAATACGATTTAGAAACCCCAATTAGCCAGACTTGACCATTTAATACCATAATTAACCGAGTTCACAAATCCACTCGCAACATAAATAGGTGTTCACCCCAACGCACTATACAAATACAAAATCTGACAACCCTACATGATCAAACCCCAACTCGCAGCCGATCATAGCCTATGAACAGCTACATTGACACCATAGACTCGTTTACGGCTCACTCATAGCCGGTCAAAACATAACCTCACAACCCCCACATCCATTCAACACTTCCTAAGCAACCCTTAGCCATCTCCACCGACTGGAAATCACTACACAAAAAGGAATTGATCTTGCTTACCAACCCTAGAAGTTTCACCGGTGGCAATCCTCCCTAACTCTGCCCTGTTCAACCGCTCGAACCACTGCCCAAACCTAATCGGACACTTTGGCAATCAAACTAACCCTAACAGCATCACACATGAATCTTTCCCGAAAGAAATTCGTTGAACAAAAAGGGAAATTGAGCTTGCTTACCAGAAATTACAGCTTTATCGGTAATAGAATCTCTCCGGCAGCAACTCCCTAGAATCCGATGATCCTGTTTACCGGACAACCGACTGCCCAAAACAAAACTCAACCTTAGCACCTGGATCTTCCCTAACATCTTGTTGACATCTAAGGTAGGGAGCAATACAACCCGTGCTTACCTTTCTCCGACCCCAAACGGCAGTGGAAATGTTCGGTTCACCGAAAAAGTACCGAACGCCGTCGCTGCCCTATTTCACCAACCCACGCTTAAACAACAAGAGAGCACCAAAATGACAGAATTCGGCCAAGGTAGGGAAGAAAATCCTTACCTATTACCGACTGTCAGCGGCCACGACTCCTCTCCTTCGAATCGGCGGCTCTGATCGCTTCCACCGCCCCAAATCGACGCTTCCAGCCGTCCCGAGAAGGCCGTCGAGTTCGCCGGCTGCTGCTTGCGGAGGGGAGAGTCGTGCGACGAGGAGACCAGCGAGGAGGGGGCGTCCGGCGGGCGGCGTACCGTGAAGGCGAGATCGCGCGGAGAGGGGGGGGAATCGTCGCGCGTGAAGGCAGAGGAAACGGAAGACGCTCGGTTTAAGTCGCGATGTGAAACCGTAACCGGACGAAAAGTGTGTTACCGGGAGATAACGGGTCGGGTTTCTTTTGTTTAACGGGTTGGATTTCCGACCCGTTAAGCCCACTAACACTTACACAAAAAGGGGCTTAGAAATTTCCGTTCGAGTCCAAAAAAAATTCCTAAAAATTTCTGGAAAATTTCTATAGGGTATTCTCCTAATCACCCAACATTTATTATTATTATTTTTTTTTATTTTTTTTGTGGTATTTTACATTCTAACCCTAGGATATACTTTGGAAAGCATTATAAAGGGTGAAAATCCATTGGATACGGATTAGGAGAGTTGTTTAAGGTGTGTGAAAGTTCAAGTTTGAACTTTTAACCTTAATTTTGATGATTTAGTGTTCCTATAGGCTTAGGGACTCTCCATGGACATTATTAGTGCAATGGTCAAGGGGGAGCAAGCCTTTAGGGGGAGATTATCAATCATGGGATGATGGATGTGTTCTTCCTCATGAGGGGGAGAATTTGGAGAAGTAAGGAATGCCTCTCTTTAGTGATATGAGACTTATCACTAGTTAGGGTGAAGGCATCCTAGATATTTTTTGGACCAAGGGGGAGATTATAAGATCTCATTGGGATATGAGACATTGACACCCTTGGGGAGAACCTTTTTGATATATGTCAAAAAGAGGGAGAATTGTGGAGATTTGAGTGAAAATTTGGAATTCCCAATTTGGACAATTGGGAGGATTAGATTGAGTTAGTGTTTTAACTCAAATGTGTTTGGTTTTTGTCAAATATCAAAAAGGGAGAGATTGTTGGTACAATCGACCCAAGTCATGATTAACCAGACTCGAGTCGTGTTTTGATGTTTGACGATGAGTTGACTATTGTTGGACAATGGATTGACTATATGGTTGACCATATGATGGAGAAGTCTAAGTGAGACACTTGGCATGGAAAGTCCAAGCATGAGTCTTGGCAAGGGAAAGTCCAAGCTTGAGTCTTGGAAAATGGAAAGTTCAACATGGGTTGGCAAGGGAAGTCTAAGGGTTGATATTAGCGGCTAAAGTCCAAGGGTGGAGTCTTGGCAGCATAAGTCCAATGGTTGGCGGTGTAAAGTCCAAGCTTATGTCTTGGTAGCGTAAGCTCAATGTGCCTTGGCGGTGTAGACCAGCTTAGAATGACAATAGCCAATGGAAGCACCTGAAGGCTAGCGTATGGATGAACAAGTCATGGATAGCTTGGAGGGATCCAATAGGCGTGAGGCTGATGGAGGTGGCTAGAAGGCTTAGGTCTAGGATAAGGGTGGTCTAGCAAGTATGAGGGCATCATACTTAAGGTAAACCTCATAGTTGAGGTGTAGCAGTTGACTGGTCAAGTGTTTGACACTTGGCAGCCGAGTCGACACTAAGCAGTCGACTGAGATTATGACCAGTCGATTGTGGGCAAATGGCCTTAGCAGTCGACTACCAGCATTAGGCAGTCGACTAGCCTTGAGCAGTTGACTACCATGGAGGGCAGTCGACTGCTGTTGGTTTTGGTCGCGAGGTAAAATGCTTGGTAACTGACTGAGTAGTCGACTAGGGTATGAGCAATCGACTGCTGGTAACTGACAGTTGACTGCTAGTGTATTCATTGGCTGGAATGCCGACGTGAATTAAGTCGTTGTGAGATAATGACACTGTTGGCAGTCGACTGGGGTCTTATGGTAGTCGACTGCTGGGCGCGAAATCAGCTCGATGCAGTTTATAAAATGAGCTCAAGTTGGAAGATTTTGCAGCAATTTTCTTGGGAGATTTGAAGGGGAGAGTTGGTGCTTTCCAGTTCTTCAAGGCTAGTCCAAGGCGATCAACAAGCAAGCATTCAAAAGAGTTTTTATTGTACTTCATTTGTAATTACTTGTATTTTTGTTGTATTACTTTTGTAATCCCTTGTAAGAGGTTTTCTCCACCTCCAGAGTATTTTTCGAGGAGTGTATTAGTGGTGTTTTGCATCACTAGAGCTCATTGAGCTCGACCCATGGAGTAGGAACCCTAAGGTTCGGAACCATGTTATATCGATTGTGTATGTGTGTGCTTGTATTGTGTTCATGCTTTTCTATTATTTCCACTGCGTACTAATCAAATTGTAGCAAGCACGATCAAATTTTGTCAAGCGAACGAATGCGCCATTCACCCCCTCTAGCGCTCACCAAAGTTTGAACAAGCTCGATATTGAACTCGTAGATCGTGACATGGCCAGAGGTAATGAGGACCTCCTCCACGCGTCGGTCGTTGGCGGCACGACCACTGGCCACCCGCGCAGTGACCGCGAGGTGGCCCCGCGACTTCCTCTTCTTCCTCAACACTCGACCCTAAACCCGAAATTCTTACCTTAGTCGGTGGTTGGTGCTCTAGAGGTGGCGGTACCTTGCGGTGGAGGATGCTCCGGCGGCGAGCTTGAGGCGGCGGTGGCTTGAGACGGTAGGAAGGGTGTCGGCGGTGAGAAGGGGAAAAGTAGGGCACGGGTGAGGAAAAGTGGGTTTTAGGGAAGGGAAATAAAAAATATTGATAATTAGTTATGTTGGATTAATGGGTTTGGGTTATTGGATTCTATTTTTATTGATTCCATACCCAATAAAACCTAGGCTTTAATCAATTAAAACTAAACTTAGCATTAATTGAAACTTGAGTTATCCTACTTAACCCTTGGCTAATTGGATTAACCTGGGATTAAGGGTCACTCCTTAATTATCCCTTAATCACTTTAATATTTAAAATAATTTATTTTAATAAATGTCATTAAAAAATATTTATAATGACGGTGAAACTTATAGTGACTGTAAATTATAAGTATAGGTATATGCTACTTATACCCATAGTAAAAAAAATTATAGTGACAGTAAAATATAAGTGTAAGTATAGATATCTAATAGTCACAGTATTGATATCTTTTCCTATAATCTATAGTGACGATGTCATATATCTGTGGCTATATGTTACCTATACCTACAGTTTATATATGCATAGCTAAAACCTATCGTGGGTGTTGGGTGTGCCAACAAGTAAAGGTGAAATATTAGTGGCCAGTAGGGTAACATACTGAGATGGAAGTAGGAGCCTAGTTTGATGGACTGTGTTGGGAGATTATCTAGAATTCGAAAAGGATTTGATGCGATTTAGGTTAATCGGTGATCGATTAGATAAGTTTGCTCATTTTCTTTCGATCCGTAAGATGAATTTGTTGAATCTCTTGATGGAATGTTGTTGCAAGGGGGTTTCCATATTTTATGAAGTATCCTTGAATATCATATCTGTTAAAGATTCACGGTTCACCTCACGAATTCTGGAAAAAAGTCTCCGACAAGCCATGGAGTTAGAGTTTCACTCTGGTACGATTATTTACCTTTTGATAAATGGTCAATATGAATGTACTGTTCATATTTTAGAAGGGTTGTTGAAGTCATGCTTGATAGATCTTAGATGCCATCAGTACTCCACTTAGATACTTAATGTGTATGATTTTTCTCCAAGTACTTGAGTTGAGTACAGTGGTATTGCTTACTCATTGTACTTGAGAGTGAGGGAGAATGTAAGATATTGAAAAAATAAAATATCCCTTGTTGATTAAGGAATTATCTTATATAATTTTACGCCAATTTTCAGAAATTTTTTTGGATTCGAATGGAGTTCAAATGACTACTTAGGGAGTTGTTTGGGATTAAATGGGTGGTTGAGTCAATTTGAGCTAGCTTGGACTTAACCTAGGTTAGCTTAACCACAAGTGAATGGCTTTTATAAATCTCAAACTCGACCCAATCAGCTCATTACCGCGTTTCTTTCCTTCGCATCGCGATTCTTTTCCTCACTCGCGATCTCCGCCTCTCCTCTACTTCTCGTTTCTTCCAAACCATGGCTGCTGTTGGCATTTCTCTCTGATGGGAGGTTCAGCTAAAGGGAGGGACGCTGATCGAGTTTCGTCGAGCTGGAATCGGGTGGAGGTTGGTTGGGGAGTTGAGAATGCTGCGGCAGTGAGCTGCCAAGGGTGAGGGTCTCGATGTCGATCGTCGCCGGAGCTAGGTAAGGGCCAATCTCCTTCCTCCTTTGAGATGAGAGCTGAGTTCTAGTTGTGGATTTCTCATTTTAGCTTGGATCTATGGTTTTGGGTAGTGTTTAGAGCTTGGATTGCTCCGGTGAACAAGGGAGATGGCTGCAGGTAGAGATTTGGGCCGGTAAGCCCTGTTACCCTTTCTATTTCAATGGTAATTGTTGTATTTTTTGTGGTGTGTCAATGCCTATGGAATCTGATGGTTTTCTGTCGAAGGTTTGTGGAAATTGAAGCTGTGGTTGGAGTGGTGACAGTTGTGATCAGTGATCTAGCTATTTGTGGGCGTGATTCGATCGGTTGGTGACCAAGCTGCTAAGGGGTAAGATTTGTCATATTTTGGACTAACTGATAGGTGATTATGGAAGGTGTTTTGATTGCTTTATTTGTGTTTTGTGATGTGTTGTGAATGATGGTTTAGATGTTTAGATAAGATGTTGGGGTTGTGATCTATTCGGTGGATGGAGAACTTAGTGTATTGAATTGAATGAGGTGGTGGATTTGTCTTGGGATAAGCTATCATTGCAGTTTTGATTTGAGTGTTGTTTAATTCTATTTCCTTTAATTGATCTTGTTGATGTTGGAGAGAGCTTGGTTGGGTGAATCGACCAAGGATGAATGTAGATCTAGGGTTATGAGAGGTGTGTGCTCGAGGTTCTAACTCGTAGATGATGAAAGGATGCGAATATAGAAACGAAGTAGTGGTTAGTTTGTATATTTGTCAGGTGCTTGTACTTAATCATAGTTTGCTATTATGTGCAAGTTTGGGATACAAAGCATGTCCATGACCATGAGGATTTCTATTACGAGCTTCGTATCAGGTGGGTAATATCTACCCTGGTCAGGTAGTTTGTTGAATCCAGTGCATGAATGTGGATTGATGATGATACCTTTTATCTTGACTCCACTCTTATTTAATCATGTACTTGTACTTAGCCTTTGATATTTGAGATTTGTTGTTGTTAATTCATCGTTCATTTATCACGGATATGAATTACAAACTCTATTGTGTGTTGGCTTATGGATGTTCAGTTAAGTTCATGTAGTTAGGGGCACAGTTGTGAACTCAGACTGGGTTACCATGTCACATCACTAGGGTTGGGTGATGGATTTGATTATGAAGTCGATGGTTGTATCGTACACATATTAGTTGTGCATCTATGGTGGATCTAGTTATCTGTGCATAGATAAGTGGGTTGTTGTCAGTATGTGATTGTGGATTAGAAGTCCTTGCATGGTTGAATTTTGGTTGACTAGGACTCTCTGTGGGATAAAGAGCGTTGCGAGGATACGTGTGTGGAGCTATGCATCATTATATTGCATGCATGCTATCGACTGGGTCTCCCTTGTGGTTGAGATGGGTCGTCAGTCATCCTGCCTCCTCGGCCACTCGGGGTAGTGGTAGCAGGATTAAGTGCAGATCATTGATTGTGCCACGCTCGACCACTATAGATGGTGATAGCTGGAGTTACGTACTTGGCTACTATTGAGGGTGGTAGTTAGAGTTGCGCACTCGCCCACTATAGATGGTGGTAGTTGTGTGGTGTGCAATGTCCTGTGTGCGGTGCTCGACCACTCATGGGTAGTGATGGAACGACCAATAGTAGGGACCCCCGTGGTGTAACATATAGCTCTATGATGGCTAGCTACTTATTCATACTACTCATTTGGCCACTTGAGAGTAGTGGTAGCTGGAGTTGAGATAGTTGTCATGTCGTGCCATCCAAGCCACACTGGGGTCGTGATTGTGCGTAGGGTCCGCAGACATGACCATGCATATGCATTGTTGTGGTATGTATATATGTATGCATGTATTTCGATATATGTTTTACATATGCCTGTGTGTTGCTGCATTTGGTTGAGCTATGATTGTTGCATATGCTTGTACATTATGTTACATGTCATTTGCATATTCTATACTATTCTGTGTTGAGCATGAGGTACATGTTGGTTCATGCTGTTGTATGCATTGGATTAGCATCATGTCATATTATAGGATGAATCGGGTTGTTATTACATGTGATTATATACTGTTCATATGGCTAGGTGTTGGTCACAGGTGTGGCATTGACCTTATATGTGTTATTGGTATGTGCTACGTTGTTACTGTATACTTGTTTAGGATGATATATGTTGTGTTGCTGTAGGCCCTCAGATATGTCGGTACATTACATTATATTCAGTTGATCGATTTGGTATGAGCATTGATTATGACTATACTGGTGGTTATTTGTTATTACCTTTAAGACTGTATATCCGTTGATCTCCCTATCTATACCTATTAATGTATACCTGTTGATCTTTATTGGTATATTTGTAGATCTCCATATCTGTATATGTTGTTCATGCACTATCTGTCATATTACCGCTGAGTTTTATACTCACCACCATAGACCCTGAATTTTCTTGTCATCCAGGTCATAGGTAGAAGATTCCTTGGATGTTTGGAGCTCCGCCCAGCTGATCCCATCTCACACTGAATGATTGGATATTACTTCCATATTATTGTATTCTTGTATTCTTGTGTATTGTTGTTTTGAGATTTTATCCTATATCATTTCTGTATTTGTGGTATACAAATGTGTTGTATGTATTTGGCCTTTGATGTGGTTTCGATTTAGATGTGATTTCTATTATGATTTTTGTTGTGTCAAGTCACTCTGGAGTGCATAGTTGAGTCATTGTATCTTTATTTTCTGTTGGGGTATTTCCGCTGTGATTTATAGTTATATACATATATATGTTATGTGGTTGTGGCCGAAAGGCTTTGTATCAACAGGATATTGTATCATATACAGGAGAGATATTATCCGTTTTTTGGCTCGACATACTCTCGGGGCATGACAATTTTATTGGTATCAGAGCCCCAGGTTGCGAAGTCCACTTTTGGATTTTATTTTAGTTGGACATTGAGTTTTGTTTTACTCGATTTTGGTTTTGTGAGTTTTGGGATCTGACAAAAGCGGGACATCTCCGAGCTACAAGGTTTAAGGTATGATAACTATTATCACATATCCTTTCTGTTGGTTATGCATTTAGTTGTTTATAACAGGGCATAACATGTAGTGTGTTAGTCACTATTCGTAACCGTGGATTGAGTTGACCACGGGAACGACTTGATGAGTTTTGGACCTGCTGTCGAAAAGGTGAATTACCTTTGAGAACCGACTGATACCAAGTCAGAAAGTAGGAGTCAGGTAGTCACATTTCTTGTGGAGATCAAAGATTACAATCTTAGGGATTTTCACTAACTATGCTAGTCAGATCATTACCTGTGGGGTAATGGACAAGCGAGTATACTACTGTTGATGCAAATAGCGGAGGATTTGGTATACGGTGTTTCATAGGGATTTTGATCCCTGAGTTGATTGTGCTAGGTGGTATAATTTTGAAGGTACTTTTGAGTATTTAACTTGGGTTATACAGATGAAGTAGAGTTAGTTGCATACTATTATCGGGATTAAGCCGGTACTTGGTGGAAGATGTAAGAAATAATTTTTGGGGAATAGCATGTCACTTGATCACGATTTAGTGATGTTGTGAGAGAGTATTTCCCCATGTTATTTTCTTTGACTCGTTGTCAAAGAATTCTAGAACTTCGAGTAGGGTGATCGTTCAGTAATGGGAGTACCATGCAGAGTCGTTAAACTTGTAGAGGTTATGACTACCTAATAACTCAAAATGTGAATAAGTTGTTTTAAGCCACCCACGGTTTGTTGGCTGACATTCGGATCAGGATGTTTGGATCTTTTATTAGATCCTACTGGAAGACAATAGACTGAGTCATGTGTATGGAAATGACTCTGTAGCAAGTGTTTTTAGAGTTGGAAATCAATAAGCAGACATTGCAAGTCAAATATTGGAATTAGAAGAATGATTCCGAAGGGATTAAGTGCGTACAGTGCGGATCACGATGACATAAAGATGGATTATCCGTTGGATCAGTTCACCTGTTGCTATGGTAAGCAACCAGTACATATGAGAAGATGTACCTTGAAGACTCAGTTGAAGACCATTGATGTTGCTTTCGAGAGGGTGATTCACAATCTCAACAGCAGAGATCATCGCAGAAGATTGAGTTATCACACTAGCAGCGATCTACTACCTCAGACATAGTTGGAGTCCTTGATATTTCTATCCAGAGGAAGTGATACACTCATCAGTATCAGCAAAAGACATCTTAAAAGACTCAAATATCCAGACAACAACTATTACCTCTCCAGACGTAGCTATACCTTTCGCAGAGTTGGAGCATGCTACGATGTTGGCAGTTATTCAGTATTTTATAGTTGGTTGTATACTCTTTATCAGTACAACAGTGTTTACCACCTCCATTGTCGTCGCTTGGTTTGAATCTCAGTTTTAGCAGTTGATTTCAGTTCCTCTATGGTGGGCTCTTGCACATGCAGAAATTCAGTCATCAAGAATAGAAGTTGAATGGGTTTACATCTTTACTCGAGAGGAAATGTAGAGGACCGAAGGATTGGCCATTCGGGGGTATTACTTTAGATTACCCTATTTGTTGGTATATCGAGAGATACGGGTAGTTTATAGGTATCTTTGTCTAGAACATTCTTAGATTGAGTGGTTGTTTCTCTACCGTCAGGTGAAATGTTGACCAACAACCAAGAGGTCAAGGGATGCCCTTAGACTTTGATAGACGTACCGTTACTATAGACATATCCTTACAGATAGTTAAATTGTTGAATGTATGATATAATATATTGCTAAGATGTGCGTATAATGCAAGAGTATTAGGATGTAGTTTCGGATGAACCCCCAGCTTGTCATTGTATAGGCAAGTGGAGTATGTGATCGGAGTGATTTCGGGAATAGTCTGATATTAAAGACCTCATACCGGGAGATAATTTTACCAGTATCAGTGTTGCTAAACACTATGAAAGTTGGAAGAACGTAAGTTGCGATTATAGGTGTTGGATGGGATATTTATCTGTCTCAGTATTTCTTCTTGTGAAGATCCGATACTCTTTGTTAAAAGAGAGACATGCCTTTGAGGTTATGCATCGATTATCGGTAATGGAATGCAGTAGCTGTGGAGAATGAATATCCTTCGTTGTGGATAGATGATCTATTTAGATTAGCTAAAGGACACATGTGTATACTCTAGGATTGATTTATGATTGGTGTGTTGATATTTTAGTGACTTGGTGTCATAGAATTATCATTGTCGATGTGAAGTTTGAGATATCATCAACTTAGAGTAAAACAGGATGCAGGTGTGTAGAAGACGATATTTCATACTTAGTATATATTTTAAGAGTTGTTGATAATGTTGTTAGACTTATCGATAATTTAGTTGTTCATGAAGCGATTGAACCAGTAGGTGGTTGTCGTCTTAGACGATATTTTATTTTTGGATATATTCATAAGCTTAAGGGAAGTTGGTGGTTTCCCTGGATTGATTTGGTTATTATTGTAGATGTGGATAGGATGTCTTTAGCATTACTATTCCACAAACTTGTTTGACCAGGAAGGTGATGGAATTCACTTGGTCAGAAGCTCGAGAAACTCGTTTTTAGGGCCTAGACGGTGGCTGACTTTTGCACCAGTGTTAGTTAAACCTTTCGGTGGGGGATGGAAGGGTATTGTACACGGATGCATCATTTCAGGGATTGGAGCGATCCCGATGCAGTTGTATGAGACGTATCTTATGCTTACATCAGTTGAAGAACTATGAGATAAGTTGTCATATACATGACGTAGATTTAGCAGTTATTATCTTGTTTTGTAGATGTATGGAGCAGGAATGCTCATGGAGTTTTGGCTAGCTACTATGTAGCTACTATAGAGTTGCTAGGACACGGACAAATGTAACAAGGGAGATTGGTCACTATAGTCTCCCAGTTACTTTCAGTTCTGTGTGGTAGAGTGGATTTTGGACAATAGATTGATTTCTCTTGTGAGAAAGCAATTCTCCGTCTCTGAGAAGGATAGTGGTTCCCGGAGTTGTATTAGATTTAGGACGAGTTTCTTTTGATTCAGGACAGCAGAAAAATCTCTGTTGCGATGAAAGAGAGATTCTTCGTCTTCGAGGAAGACTATGACCCGGAGTTGTTTCAGTTTCAAGACGAGTTGATTCAGAAGGCTCGTCATTCGAGATTGATGACTTATTTGGAGTGGATCCGAAAATAGTGAGTGTTGAAATGTTCTTCGTGGTGGAACGACATTTAGGACGTGGTTGATTTCGTAGTTTGATGTTGGGTGTGCCAACAAGTAAAGGTAAAATATTAGTGGCCAGAAGGGTTACGTACCGAGATGGAAGTAGAAGCCTAGTTTGATGGACTGTGTTGGGAGATTATTTAGAATTCGGAAAGGATTTGATGCGATTTAGGTTAATCGGTGATCGATTAGCTAAGTCTGCTCATTTTCTTCTAATCCGTAAGATGAATTTGTTGAATCTCTTAATGGAATGATGTTGCAGGGGGGTTTCCATATTTTCTGGAGTATCCTTGAATATCATATCTGTTAGAGATTCACGGTTCACCTCACGAATTCTGAAAAAGTGTCACGCCCCGGGAGTATGTCGTGCCGAAAAGTAAACGGACGATATCTCCCCTGTACGTGGCAACATATCGGGTTAATACAAGGCCCGTAGGCCCACAACAACAATATGATATACACAGATATCAACATATCAAACATACTAAACACAGCGGAAACAATTCAAACAGTTCAACAAGATACAAAGACCAACTGTGCACTCCGGAGTGACTTGACACGACAAGAATCATAACAGAAATCGAATCAAAGACCAAATACATACAATATGTCCGTATATCACAAATACGGAAACAATACAGGGAAAAACCCAAACCAACAATCCGTAAGGATACAACAACACGGAAAACATATCCATTCGTTCGGTGTGAGATGAGATCAGCTGACGGAGCTCCGAACGTCCAAGGAATCTTCTACCTGTTATCTGGGCGACAGGAAGCCCAGGGTCCCGGGGTGGTGAGTATAAACTCAGGGGTAATATATAGAAAGTGCATGAACAACATATAAGGATAGATCTACAAGTATACATGTGCAGATCTACAGGTATACAGCATGAGTCCAATAGACATACAATCATATCCAAATCTAATAACAAGTAACTATAGTAAAGTCATACTCAATGTATATACTAACTGATCAACTGAACAGGAAGTAATGTACCAACGTACCCGATAGTCTACGACACCATAAGCTATATCATCCTGACAGGTATACAATAACATAACCCATATAATGTATCAAGTCAATCCCATACCTGACCAATACTCCAACATATGAACAATATATGAACACCTGTAATAACAACCCGGTCCGTACCACACAATGACATGATGCTAATCAAATGCATATAACAGTCTGAATCAACGCATGAATCATGCTCAACACATAGCAGTAAATAAAAATGCAGATGACATGTATCATGATGAACAACCATATGCAGCAATCATAGCTCAATCAAATGCAGCATCTCACAGGCATATGTAAAACATATATCAAATACATGCATACATATATATATCAGCAGTGCATATGCATGGCCATGCCTGCAGACCCGTCCAACCACGACCCGATGGCCGGTGTACGGCATGGCGATGACGACCCAGCTCGGTAGTCACTACTCTCGAATGACCGAGTTGGGTAGTATGAATGAGTAGCATATAAGCGTAAAGAGCTAACTACTCCCCGGGGGTCCTTGTTGCTGGTCGCTCCGTCACTACCCATGAGTAGACGAGCTCTGCACACAGGACAACTGCACGTCACACAACCACCGTCTATAGTGGGTGAGTGCTAACACCACTGCTTCGGTGGCAGTGCGCATCTCCAGCTACCACCATCCCTAGTGGCCGAGCGTGGCACATCCAATGCTCTGCCCTCAACCCTGCTACCACTACCCTGAGTGGCCGGGGAGGCAGGATGACTGACCACCCATCTCATCCACAAGGGAGACCCAGTCGTCAGCATGCATGCAAATGTAATGATGCATAGCTCCATACATGTATCCTAGCGACACTCCCTATCCCACGGGGAGTCTTGGTCAACTAAAAGTCAACTATGCAAGGACTACAATCCACAAGACTCTCTCTATCGCATAAAGAGTCATACTCATCTGACAGTCAACCACGCTAAGACCTCTAGTCAGTAGCGATATACAATCAACCGTCCATATAACCATACACAGGCACACAATCCATAATGGATATACCATCACGCTAGGACCTCTAGTCCATGGTCACATACTGACAACCATACACTTATCTATGCACAGACAACTAGATCCACTATAAATGAACCACTAATATGGATATGATATAACAATCGGCTCCATAATCCAAACCATCACCTAACCCTAGTGATGTAAGACAGTAACCCAATCTGAAGTCACAAAGATAAACCGAACCACTTGTACTTACTGAACATCCATCAGCTAATACATAATAAGGTTTATAGTTCCTATCCGTGCTAGATAATCAATGAGTAACAGAGTATATATCTCAAAGGTCAAGGCAGTACAAGCATATGATTAAATAAGAGTGGATTTAAGATAAACAGGTATAAACATAAATCCAAGATCATGCACAGGAATTTGATCAAAACTACCGGACCAGGTAGATATTACCCACCTGCTATGTAGCTCGTATCAGCCATCCCTAATTACGAGCATCATCACTAATCAAAGTCCTGAATCATCATCCTGCAAACAAAACATATTTGATCCAATCATGCTGTCAATTATAATATTAGGATCAAATCCTAATCCTACATCAACTTTATATCTCGATCAACTAGATTAATCCAATTATCCTAATCAAGTATCCACATAGATCCATCAATCGAATCTCTACCAAATAAACAACTTCTTCCAATTACAGTAATCAATAAATCAATGACAAATAATTACAACCATAGTATATCTATCATGATAGATTCAAATCGAAACTTACCTAGTTCTGAACCCATGACACCAACTCGCAGCTTCCCATTCTACTGCTTCCCTTAGCTTCCGCCCAACCAACAATTTGTCGATATACCAGATCGGAACCTTCACGCACACAGCTCTTCCATACAACAGGGTCGTTACAAACCTCAATCAATATTCACCAAAATCACTAGATCAGAATAATCGAATACACTCTAAATCTTGGCTAAAGCAGTAGCTTACCTTCCCCATCTCATACACAGCTTCCAGCCGAAATCCCTAACATCTTAGCTCAATAAACCACCTTGCACAAGTAGATCCGATGACAGTAGCGGCAGAGACGGAGAGCGACTCCACGAAACCCACATCGCTGCAAAACAGAGCTCATGGTGGACATAAGCTGCGACGGGGCGACGGTGCGAGCTGAGCTCGAGCGTCGGCAGTGGCAGATCGTCGGAAAGAGTGAGATCCAGCTCAGAAAAGCCGACGATAGCTGGTTCTTGCGGCGGGAACTGAGCAGAGGCAGCGGTTGAAATCGAAGAGAACAGGTTGGCAATGAAAGAAAGAGACGGCATCGAGTACAATCGGGAGGGTTGCAACGGCGATCCAAGCTGGTGCAAAGGTGAGATTCGCATACAAGCTGATTAGGGCGACCGGACGAGCTGGATGGCGGCAGACGATGGTTGGAGGTCGGAGAAGTGGGGCGCGAGTGAGGGTAGGCGACCGACCGGCGCTGCTTGCTCCCCACCGAGATCAACGACATCGGGTGGAGGCTGGCCGAGGATGGGCGGCAATCGGGACGACATCGACAGCGCCGAGTTCGCGCAAGAAAGGGAAACGAAGAATTGAGATCGAGATTTGGGGAAGAAAGTCGCAGATCAGGGGTCGGGTCTTTTTTTTAAAAAAACTAACCAATTGACTAAGCTAGCTCAAATCTAACCCAAGTCAAAGCCAAATCTGATTTGGCCTAATCTGGTTCAAGCCCAATCAGCCCAAGCCCAATACATCCCAAGCCTAATATCAGCCCAAGCCTACTACCAGCCCAAGCCCAATTCAATCCACTAATTAAGCCCAATTAATCTACTCATTAACCTCAATTAATTAAAGGGTTAATTCATAGATTTTTTTTTTCGTATTTTACAAAAAGTCTCCAATAAGCCATGGAGTTAGAGTTTCACTCTGGTACAATTATTTACCTTTTGATAAATGGTCAATATGAACGTGTTGTTCATATTTTAGAAGGGTTGTTGAAGGCATGCTTGATAGATCTTAGAGGCCATCAGTAATCCACTTAGATACTTAATGTGTGTGATTTTTCTCCAAGTACTTGAATTGAGTACGGTGGTATTGCTTACTCATTGTACTTAAGAAGAAAATTCGGGGACCAAATTTTTATTAGTAGGGGAGAATATAAGATATCGAAAAATAAAATATCCCTTGTTGATTAAGGAATTATCTTATATAATTTTACGCCAATTTTCAAAAAAAATTCTGGATTCGAATGGAGTTCAAATGACTACTTAGGGAGTTGTTTGGGATTAAATGGGTGGTTGAGTCAATTTGAGCATGCTTGGACTTAACCTAGGTTAGCTTAATCACAAGTGAACGACTTTTATAAGTCTCAAACCCGACCCGATCAGCTCATTACCATGTTTCTTTCCTTCGCTTTGCGATTCTTTTACTCACTTGCGATCTCCGCCTCTCCTCTACTTCTCGTTTCTTCCAAACCGTGGTTGTTGTCGGCGTTTCTCTCTGATGGGAGGTTCAGCTGGAGGGAGGGATGCCGATCGAGTTTCGCCGAGCTGGAATCGAGTGGAGGTTGGTTGGGGAGCTGAGAATGTTGCAATAGTGAGCTATCGAGGGTGAGGGTCTCGTTGTTGATCGTCGCCGGAGCTAGGTAAGGGTCGGTCTCCTTCCTCCTTTGAGATAAGAGCTGAGTTATAGTTGTGGATTTCTCGTTTTAGCTTGGATCTATGGTTTTGGGCAGTGTCTAGAGCTTGGATTGCTCCGGTGAACAAGGGAGATGGTTGCTGGTGGAGATTTGGGCTGGTAAGCCTTGTTACCCTTTCTGTTTCAATGGTAATTGTTGTATTTTTCATGGTGTGTCAATGCCTATGGAATTCGATGGTTTTCTTTCGAATGTTTGTGGAAATTGAAGCTGTGGTTGGAGTGGTGGCAGTTGTGATCAGTGATCTAGCTATTTGTGGGCATGATTCGATCGGTTGGTGACCAAGCTGCTAAGGGGTAAGATTTGTCATCTTTTGAACTAATTGATAGGTGATTATGGAAGGTATTGTGATTGCTTTATTTGTGTTTTGTGATGTGCTGTGAACAATGGTTTAGATGGTTAGATAAGCTGTTGGGGTTGTGATCTATTCGGTGGATGGAGAACTTAGTGTATTGAATTGAATGAGGGGGTGGTAATAATAAAATAATGCTTGTTAATTAGGAAAAAATACTCATTGGAATTTTTTGTAAATTTTTAGAAATTTATTTGGATTTAAATGGAATTTCTATAAGTTTATGGGGAGATTTAATAGACCTTGATAAAGCCTATTTGGATTAATTATGATTAAGGAGTTAATAAACGTTATTAACCTAAGGGTTTAATTAGAAAACCTAAGTTATACTCCTTATTCCTTTCATGCCATAACTTCCTATTCTTGATCCTTTTCGTTTTCCGACGGTTTCTCACGTCATACCCTTTCCCATCCGCGATTTCCACGATTGGGTTCTTTTTCTTCCCCTCTTCACTGTCGCCGCCCGAGTCAGCTCGCAGTGCTTTTTTTCTCTTCCAATTGTGATCGCTGCCTCCCGATCGTCGTTTCCCTTTCCGATCACTCCGACCATCGCACCGACAGCGTTGCCTCTCGTTCGTGCACCGTCACAGTTGCAGATGCAACATCACTGATTTTTGAGGTGATTTTGAAGGGGAAGTGATGTTGCATTCCAGACCTTCAAGAGCAATCCAAAGCAACCAAAGTGTAAGCAATCAAAGTAATCTTTTGTAAAGTGTTCTTTACTTGTATTTCATTCTTGTATTGTGTTAGTTGTATTTTTTATTTGTGTAAGAACTTGTATGAGGTTTCTCCACCTCTGGTGTCATACCAAAAAGGAGAAGTTTGATAGTGGTGGTATGCATCACTAGAGCTCAATTAGAGCTTGACCCATGGAGTAAGAACTAAGAGAAGTCCTATAAGGAGAAGTTTGATAGTGGTAGTGTGCATCACTAGAGCTCAACCCATGGTGCCTTTTGACAGTTGACTGCTAAGCACGAAATAAGCCTGATGCAGGTTATAAAAGGAGTAGGTTGGGAAGGATTTTGCAAGTGATTTTTGGGGTGATTTTGAAGGGGAAGTGATATTACATTCCGGACCTTCAAGAGCAATCCAAAGCAACCAAAGTGTAAGCAATCAAAGCAATCTTTTGTAAAGTGTTCTTTACTTGTATTTCATTCTTGCATTGTGTTGGTTGTATTTCTTATTTGTGTAAGAACTTGTATGATGTTTCTCCACCTCCGGTGTCATACCAAAAAGGAGAAATTTGATAGTAGTGGTGTGCATCACTAGAGCTCAATTAGAGCTCGACACATAGAGTAGGAACCATAGTTCCAAACCATGTTAAATTTCATGTGTTGTGCTTGTGTGTAATTTGTTTATGCTTTATTTTGTTTCCGCTACATATTACTAATAATTGTAGACAAGCATGACAACGAACAAATCGAAACGACGGAAATCGCTATTCACCCCCCCCCCCCTCTAATGCGATGTCATAGATCCTACAATTGGTATCAGAGAAAGGTTTCTCTTCTACGGACTCATAGCCGAGAGAGCACATGCGCTAGAAGAAATGGAGTTTCAAGATAGATTGGGGGTTGACATCACAATTCTGCCTTCCTACGACCGCAAAAATTTCACATATTGGAAAGGCAGAATGATGTATTTTCTTATGTGTGATTTTGATAATTGGATTAGCGTTGTAGTAAGGTTTGAAACTCCAAAGGATGAGAAGGGGAGAATACTCAAGAAGAAGAAGTGGACCAAGGAGCAAATCCAATATTTTGAAATAAATAATAAGGTAACGAAAATGTTAGTTAATTTGTTATCTAACGATATTTTGGCGAAGTTAGGTGAGTTTAAGGATGCTAAGGAATTATGGAGTAAGCTAGCCAAGCTCCATGAAGAATTCTCACCGGTTAAAGTAGAGAAGAAATCCAAAGAATCAAGCTCATCATCTCAAGAGCTTGAGGAATCAGAAGTTGAGAGATGCTCAACATCCAAGGAAGAGGAGATTGAAGAAGCCTCCACTTTTAGGATTGAGGGAGAGGAGAGACCAACCTCGATGTCGGAGTTAGAGCAAGAAGAGAACCCTCTACCTCCAGAAGAAATCCACCATTCCCCAACGAACCAAGAAGGTAACTCAAGCATGCTAAATAAAAATAAAAATCATATAACATGCTTTGAGTATAGGGAAGTAGTGCATTATAAGAGTAAATGTCTAAAAAGAGCCAAGAAGGCTCAACCGACACCAAAGGCAAAGGAGAAGACCAAGAATACTGAAGCCCCAATTCGTAAGAGCAAGAAGCACATAGTGTGCTTCCGATGTCAAAAAAAGGAGCACTACCAGAGTCAATGTCCTAGGGTGAGCCATTCAACCAAGGGCAAAGGAGGAGCTTCACATGAAGGGGAGCTAAGGCAAACCCTAAGGTAACATTTAATAATGCTCCTACTTTATGTAAGGCCAAAAAGCATGCTAAGAATTTTCTTGATATTGTTCATCATGATAGAAAGCATGCCAATAATAAATATTATCGCTTATGTGCTAAACATGTTAGTTTGTCTAAGGAAAATTCTAGGTCAATCCCACCTAAGGATAACAAGAACTTAGGCATTAACCCTAAATGGACTAAATATATGCCTAGGAAGAGGAATTCCTAAAAGAAGAATGAAAAATCATAAATTAGAAAATTAGAGGTTGAAAATTAAGCTTTGAGGTCAAAGTTTGAGAAAATGAAAAAGACCCTTAGGAAGATTTTAGGGTATAATGGGTAAACCTTAGGTGTTAGGAGGCAATAACCAACTAAGGACAAGAAAGGCTTGGGTCATAAGCCTATATCTAAGGAGGCAATTCTGACCTACCATAGTGTTACATTTAACTATGAAACTAATTCTAGGTCTAGGAGTGTCAAGGTCACAAGGGAGGCTATCCCTAAAGTTGACTGTGATAGGACCGAAGTGACTAAGGCCCCTAAAAGGCCTAAGAAAGTCACTAGCAAGGTTATAAGGGGAGTTACCCCTAGAGTTAACCTTGAGAAGATCGAAATGACCAAGGCTTCAAAGCCTAGGAGGGTCATTAGGAGGGTAGCCAGGGAAGTCATCCCTAGTAAGTACCTAGTTACCTAAGGAGCTCAAATAGGTATTGAGTTCCTAGGAGCGTGATTCTATCACGCTAGATGGGTTTAGGGTGTGTCAACTCTAAATGGATGGATAGTTAACCTAACCATAGTAGAGTTGACACTTTAGGGTATTTTTCAAGGTTAAGTAATACCTTGGAAATGAGTTTAGAATTACATCCTAAAAGATTTTAGGATGTGCCAATAAAATTTGAGAAGTTTGAAAAGTCAATCAAAATTGACATAAGATAGGTTAGAGTTAATAGTGTGTCATTTTGGGTTTTTGGTACACTTGGGAAATTGATGTATTATGACAAAATAGGATTTAATCCTAGTAAATGACAATTATGCTTGAAATCTAGGTATTATTATACCTTTATATCTTATTTGTCATGCTTTGTTTGTCATATACCATGTCATGACATTATATTTCATTTGATCATATAAAATGTCATGAAAATGTTAAGTTAATATGTCATATTTGTACTTAGGTTTATATTTATGTCATGACATCATGATTATTGACAAATATTTTAAATTATGTAATCATTATATGCCATGATCATATTGCATGCATTAAGGTTAATAAAATTGAATTAAGGACAATGACATGATTTGAAATCCCATGATAAGGGAATCAAATAGAATTGTATAGATAAAATGCATGAACCCTTAGATTAGGAAAAAATAAAACCCACATCTTACAAAAATATTAAATTGACATGTGTGTGTATTGATATACCCTAGACACATGTGAGATGTTAGAAAAATGAGTTAAGTTCAAGGTGCATAGATGTTGCAACTAGATGAACTCAAATTCATAATATAACATTAAAGAATCATGAGAAAAACTAATGCACAAGTTATGTACATCTAGCTATAGACCATGATTCAAAATAATGTTTTGAAAATATTTTAAAATTATTTTGAAAAACCTTGGTGAAGTCTATCTTTTGATAGCAATCAACATTGAGAAAATTGGCACAAAGTTAGATAAAAACATTGAAGTTTTCAATGTTTTTGAATTTTATATCAATCTCTTAATTTAATGGGTATTTTATTATAAAAAATATTTTTCATCCATTGTATTTTACATAAGTAATGTACATATGAATTTTCAAGATTTTTAAAATTGCATACAATTACTTGTGAATTTTTGCAATTCGATTGAAAATTCTGATTTCTGGAAAATCAGAGTCCAATCGACTGTTGCTTGGAGCAATCAATTGATGATGGTGCAGTCGAATGATTTCTATTTCAGTCAACTGTCATGGCTGATTTCGGTTGAACAATATTTATTTAGTTATTTATCAGCAATGTTAGGCTACTCTAACGTCTCCTATAACTAGGATATGCTTTGGAAGGGTGAAATTATCATTGGAAATGATTAGGAGAGTTATTTAATGTGAAGTATCGAATTTTAAAGGAGGTTAATGTTCAAGGTTGAATTTTTATCCTTATTTTCGATGGTTTAAGTTTCTTATAGGGTTAGGAACTCTCTAAGAACATTGTTGGTGTAATGGTCAAGAGGGAACAAGCATTTAGGGGGAGTGTATCCATCAAGGGATGATGGATTTAATTTTGATTACAAAGGGGAATAAATGAGGGTTTAGGTACCTTCATTATGGATTGTCTCTCATTTAGAGATATGAGATTTATCACTGGGAAGAGTGAAAGCATCTAAGATGTTTTTTGAACCAAGGGGGAGAATGTATAATCTCTTTGGGAGATGAGACATTGAAAATCTTGGTAAGTTTTTTGATGTATGCCAAAAGGGGAGAAGTGAGATTTAAGTTAGATAAACCATCATTATGATTTGGTATTGGAAGAGTTAAGTTGGGTTATTGTTGTTGGTGCAATTGACCCATATTTCGCTGCGTACACTAACACTTGTAGCAAACACACAATCAATTTCCATCTACGCAATGTACGCGCCATTCACCCCCCCCCCCCCCCCCCCCGAGCGACGTATCGATTCCTAACAATTGTTAGTCTAACTTAAAGGTATTGTCAAACATCACAAAGTGGGAGATTATTGGTGCAATAGGCCCCGGGTCAATGTTGACCAAACTCGAGTGGGACTCGAGTAGAGTTTTGATGTTTGACAATGGGTTGACAATGAATTTGACCATTGTTTGACAATATGATTTGATCATATATTGACCATATGACTAGTGGATGATTGAGATATCCAAAGTCATATGAGGGAGATTATTTGGGGGAGATTGTTAGAGCAATCAACTTCGGAAGTCCAAGTTTGGATACTTGGCAAGGAAAGTCCAAATATGGATATTTGGCAAGGGAAGTCTAAAGGTAAAGTCTTGGCAGCATAAGTCCAAGTGTGTAGTCTTGACAACGTAAAGTCCATGTGAACTTTGACAATTGAAAAGTCTAATATGGAGTTGGCAAGGAAAGTCCAAGAATAGTCTTGGCAAAGGAAAGTCCAAGTCCAGGTGTGTAGTCTTGGTAGCGTAAAATTCAAGTGAACTTTGACAATTGAAAAGTCCAACATGAAATTGGCAAGGAAAGTCCAAGAATAGTTTTGGTAAGGGAAAGTCCAAGCATGGTCTTGGCATGGAAAGTCCAAGCATGTGGTCTTGGCAGCATAAGTCCAAATGAACCTTGACAAAGTACCCGATTAGCATGACATAGCTGATGAAAGCACCTGAAGGCTAATGCGAAAGATGAAAAGTCGTAGACTCGAGGATCTGAGAGGCATGAGGTTGATGGAGGTGGCTAGAAAGCTTAAGTCTAGACTAAGGGTGGTCAATCAAGTATGAGGAAATCATACTTGGGTTAAACCTCATGGTTGAGATTTATCAGTCGATTGGGACTTTAGGTCAGTCGACTGATCGAGTGTTCAACACTCAAGAGCCTAGTCAATTCAGAGCAGTTGACTGGGATTATGACCAATCAACTGGTTAAAGAGTCGACTGAGGCTCGACTATTCGGTTGAGGCTGTGGTAGTTGACTGATGTCACTGTAGCAATCCACAGATTCTTGGGTAATCGACTGGCCAGTCGACTGTTGGTAAGGGAAGTCGACTGATGGGGTATCCGTTGAGCAAATTCCAGCGTGGATGGAGTCGTCGTGAGACAACGGATAGACTAGCAGTTGATTGGTGTTTTTTGATAGTCGACTGCTAGGCGCGAAATCAGTCTAATGCAGGTTATAAAAGGACCAACTTGGTGAGGATTTTGTAAGTGATTTTTGGGGTGATTTTAAAGGGGAAGTACTATTGCATTCTAGACTTTCAAGAGCAATCCAAAACAACTAAAGTGCAAGTAATCAAAGTAATCTTTTGTAAAATATTCTTTACTTGTATTTCATTCTTGTATTGTGTTGGTTGTATTTTTTATTTGTGTAAGAACTTATATGAGGTTTCTCCACCTCCGGTGTCATACCGAGAATGAGAAGTTTAATAGTGATAGTGTACATCACCAGAGCTCAATTAGAACTCGCCCCATGGAATAGGAACTCTAGTTATGAACCATGTTAAATCTCTTGTATTGTACTTGTGTGTAATTTGTTTGTGTTTTATTTTGTTTCCGCCGCATATTATTAACAATTATAGATAAGCATGACAACGAACAAATCGAAACGACGGAAATCGCTATTCACCCACTAGTGCGACGTCATTGACTCTACATTGACTTTTATTATGCCTAAAAAACTCTTAATTCATGACAACTATCGATTTAAATAAATTATTTAAAAAATTTAGTTTTCTTTATTTTTTGGAGCAATGTCGTAATTAGATTTAGACACCTCTTTTGATTCACTTTAAGATAGATCAATAATTTTTATTTTTGTACTCTCTTGATCTTGCCCATGCTAAAATGTCAAGATATTAAAAGGAAGAAAGTCACAATGAATTAAAAGGATCAAAATTCATTAAGATTTAAATAAATTAAGTTTAATTTAAAATTTATCCAATATGTTATTTTTGCTCTCTTGAATCTCACCGTGCCTAAAAACTTGACCCTTATCAGTTTAGGAATTTATTTAAAAGTTTTAGTCTACTTTACTTTTAACAGTGTCATTAAAAAATTCCTTGTACTCTATGATCTTGTCCGTACTAAAAAATTAAGATTTTAAAAATATTTAAATCATTAACGAATTTAATCAGAATTAGATAAAAAATAAAAAAGACTGAATTTTTTAAAATAATTTTTCTAAATTGATAAAGACTGTGTTAAAAGTTTTTAGCCATAGTGAACTCAAGGGAGCGAAAGAAATCTATTGGATTAAGTTTAGATTTAATCTAGCTTATTTAAATTCATCAATCAAATTGACATTGTGCTGAAAGTAAAGAATTTTTTTTAACAATTTCTATAAATTTATAGAGTTCACGAGTGAAGAGTTTTTTTGATATGATGAGACTCAAGAGAGTGAAAGGAACTTATTGTTTAAGGTTTGGATTAAATCTGACTTATCTAGGTATTGATAAGACTCATCGATAATATTAACAGATAAACAAAAGTCAATTGTAGAAAAAAAATAGTAGTCAGTTGTAGATCGACAATCAGTAGGATCACCAGCCCAATCAGCATCAGAATATCCAAACAAGATTAATGAGGAAATAGCAGAAAAATAGAGTCCATGAAAAAGCATACCCTTGACGTACCACAGGATACGAAGAACAACTGTAAAATGAATGGTTCGTGGAGCAAACATGAACTGACGGACTATGTGCACAACATAAGCAATATCAGGGCGAGTCACTGTAAGATAAACCAGACTACCAACAAGTTGTCGATACAAAGTAGAATCAGAAAGAAGTGTGTCATTAAATGGAGTTAACTTAACATTGGTGTCCAATGGTGTAAATACAGTAAATGAATCTGTGATACCAGATCTAGAAAGCAAATCATATGCATATTTTGCTTGAGACAAATAGTAACCGTCTGAATCAGAGGTGACTTCAATACCAAGGAAATAGTTGAGAGATCCCAAATCTTTCATCTCAAACTGTTGACTGAGATAATTCTATAACTCAGAAATGACCGAAGAATCATCACCTATAAGAATCATATCATCCACATAAAGTAGCAAAAGAACAAGTCCCTTGTCAATACGATGAGTAAATAATGCAGAATCATGAGAATTGGATGTAAACCCTAATTGTACGATAGTGGAGCTGAACTTTGCAAACCATGCACGAGGAGCTTGCTTAAGACCATACAGAGCACGACGTAGAAGACAAACTTTTTTGTTGAGGATGAGAATACCCAGATGGCGGTTTCATGTAAATTTTTTCATCTAAATCTCCATTCAGAAAAGTATTTTTAACATCCATTTGGAAAAGAGGCCAACATCTAACTGCAGCAACAACTAAAAGACTTCGGACAGAAGTTAATCGAGCAACAAGAGCAAATGCTTCTTCATAGTCAATGCTATATTCTTGAGTATAACCTTTAGCAACTAAACGAGCTTTATAACGCTCAACAAAACCATCAGAACGAGTTTTAATCTTGTATATCCATTTACATCCAATAGGAGTTTTACCTAGAGGGAGATCAACTAAATCTCAAGTATGAGTTTTCTCTAAAGCGTGAAGTTCTTCAAACATTGCTTGCTACCAAAGTGGATCAGTACTAGCCTCACGGTAAGAGTGAGGTTGGTACAAAGAGACAATAGTAGAAAAATAATTATAATCTCTAAGGTGATGAGGAGTTTCTCTTACCCGACTGGAGCGACGAAGTGGAGGAACAGAATCTTCAGAGGAGGCAGATTCTAGAGATGCAGGTGTAGAGGAGGGATTAAACACAATAAGCTCATCAAAAGAATCTGTCGTCAGGGATGGAAATAATTCTAGTGAAGAGTCGGTAAAGAATGGTTGAGAAGTATCAAATGAACTGTGAAACTTTGACAATGTAGAGAACATAGTATGTTCCCAAAAGGTGACGTGTCTAGAAATGCACAGTCTACCAGAAATAGGATCCCAACATCGATATCTTTTGTGTTCTGTTCCATACCCAAGAAAACAACAAAGGTCTCGACTCTATTCTGTGGCCGATTTCTCGAGCACCAGTCGACTGATTACACGATCAGTCGACTGCTCGAGCCATCAGTCGACTGCCCACCTCTGGCAGTCGACTGCTAGGCCATAACCCGCAGTCAAACCCTAGTTGACTCGGTCCAGTCGACTGTCACATGACACCAGTCGACTGGCACACCTCAAACATGAGGTTTTAACCCAAGTATGGTTCCCCCATACTTGCTAGACCACCCTTAGCCTAGACCTAAGCCTTCTAGCCACCTCCATCAGCCTCACGCCTCTCGGATCCCTCCAAGTCATCCATGACTTGTTCATCCATCGCGCTAGCCTTCAGGTGTTTCCATCGGCTATGTCATGCTAACGGTGGCTACACCGCCAAGGCACATTGGACTTACGCCGCCAAGACTCCGCTTGGACTTTACGCCGCCAACCATTGGACTTATGCTGCCAAGACTCAAGCTTGGACTTTCCATGCCAAGACCATGCTTGGACTTTCCTTGCCAACCCATGTTGGACTTTTCATGCCAAGACCATGCTTGGACTTTCCTTGCCAACCCATGTTGGACTTTACATTGCCAAGACCCATGCTTGGACTTTTCCCAATGCCAAGTGTCCCACTTGGACTTTCCATGCCAAGTACTCAAGACTTGGACTTTACCAAATGACAATTACATTGTCATATGTTTTTGTCGAAACATCAAAACATCACTCGAGTCCTGGTCAATTGTGACATGGGCCGATTGCACCAACAATCTCCCCCTTTTTGATGTTTGACAAAAACCAAACAAATTATTGAGTTAGAACACTAACTCAAATCCCTTACCGATTATCCCAAATTGGTAAATACTCTCCAAATGTTCTCCCCCAAACATTCTCCCCCTTTTTGACTAACATCAAAAAAGTTTTCTCCCTAAGGAGGTCAATGTCTCATGTCCCAATGAGATCTTACAATCTCCCCCTTGGTCCAAAAATACTTAGGATGCCTACCATCTTCCTAGTGATAAGTCCAATATCACTCAAGAGAGACAATCCCATTTACTCTCCCAATTTCCAAATTGGGTCTCTCAAAAGTCCCATCAATTTCCCAATTGATGTCATATTCTCCCAATAACTTCTCCTCTTCAAGGAGAAAAACACATCCATCATCCCAAGATGGATACCTCCCCCTAAAGGCTTGCTCCCCCTTGACCATTGTACCAACAATGTCCTTGGGCAGTCCCTAAGCCAATAGGAACTCTAAACCATCAAAATTAAGGTTAGAAATTCAACATTGAACTTTCCAACACCTTAACATTGATACAAACCCTAAATACTTCTCCTAATCCATATCCAATGGATTTTCACCCTTCATCATGCTTCCCAAAGCATATCCTAGGGTTAGGAGTGGTTAGGGACCTTAACCGCAGCTGAAATCGGGTTAAACAACCTTGTTTACCCCGAAATCAGGCTACCAGTCGAGTGATTCAGAAATCAGTCGACTGGCACCTCCATCACCGATCGCCACTATGAGCGGTGATCGATAATAAAAAATCCGATTTTCAGTTATCAGAATCGAATTTCAAAAAATCATAAATAATTATACGTATATCGAAAAATCACGAAATTTGATACGTATAATACCTATGACACATACAATGGGTGAAAAATATTTTAAAATTATTTTACCCATTAAATAGTGAATTTGATACAAAACTCAAAACCATTGAAATTTTCAATGTTTTGGCCCTATTTTGTATCAACTTCATCAATGGTGATTGCTATCAAAAGATAGACTTCACCAAGGTTTTTCAAAATGATTTTAAAATGTTTTCAAAACCTTATTTTGGATCATATTCCTTGGGCTCTATGTACATGACTTGTACACATGCTCTCCCAATGATCCACAAATAGAATTAGATGAGTTTTAGTTCATCTAGATGCAAACACTATGCACCTTGAACTTAACTCATATCCTAGCATCTCACATGTATATATGGTGTATAAATACACATACATGTCAATTAGATGTGAGATGTGAGTTTTGGTTCATTTAAACTAGGGTTTCATGCATCTTCTAAGGCAACCCTACTTGATTCCCTTATAAATGGGACTCCAAGTCATGCCATTGTCCTTAAATCAATTTCAATCAAATTATCTTAAATGCATGAATGATTATGGCATCAGAGATGATATAGATAAACACATGCTCATAATCATGATGTCATGGCATAATATGAAATCTAAAAACACATGACATTTAAAACCTTAATCCTAAACATGAACATGACATATAAAATCATAGAACTAGGCATGATGTCATGACATGGCATATGACAATCAAAGCATGACATATAAAATATATAGGTATAGTAATACCTAAATTTTAATATTAATTGTCATTTGATATGGTTAGATATATTTTGCCATATTATCATTAATCTCCCTAGTGTGCCAACAACCCAAAATGACACACTAACACTCTAAACCCTAATTGTGTCAATTTGATCATTTTATCAAACTTCTCAAATATTATTGGCACACCCTAAAATCTTTTAGGATGATAATTCAAATCTATTTCCAAGGTATCCATAACCTTGAAAATAACCTAAAGTGCCACCTTTGCCCTGGTTGAGTTAACTACCCATCCATTTAAGGTTGGCACACCCTAAACCCACCTAGCGTGAATCAATCACGCTTTTAGGAACCCAAAACCGATTTGAGCTCCTAGGGTTAATTAGGTATTCTTTAGGGATAACCTCCCTAGATACCTTCCTAATGACCCTTCTAGGCTTAGAAGCCTTGGTCAATTTGGTTTTGCCATGGTTAACTCTAGGGGTGACTCCCCTTGTAACCTTCTTAGTGGCTTCCCTAGGTTTCGTAGAAACCCTAGCCACTAGGCACACACCATGGTCAACTCTAGGGATGACTTCCCTATTGACCTTGGTCTTCCTAGACCTAGTTAGTGTTCCATAGTCAAATGGAACACTATGGTAAGCCACCTTAGGCTTAGGTTTTTGACCCAAACCCTTCTTGCCTTTGGTTGACTTTAGTCTTTTAGGTCCTACTTGTTGACTTTGATTATTTGACCTAAAAGTTTGACCAATTAACCCTTGCATTTGATTTTGCATAATGTTGAGGGTCTTTTCAAGTTTTTCAAGCCTTGACCTCAAGGCTTGATTTTCCTTTTCTAATATCTCAATTTTTGATTTTTCATTTTCTCTTGAGATATTTTTATTTCTAGGCATACGTCTAGATTTCTTAGCATTAAAGCCTAGATGTTCTCCTATTTTCTTAATGCTTTCCTTAGGTAATATATTTTTAGGGACATTAGTACCAAATTTCTTCTTATTTCCTAAGTGAACACTCTTAGCACCTAAACAAAAGTATTTATTTCTATTAGCATGCTTTTCATGGCAAATTGCAAGAGAATTAAAATTCCTAGTATGCTTTTGACTTTTAAATTTAGAAGATGCATTATTGAAATATACCTTAGGGTTTGCCTTGGAGGCTCCCCCTACATGTATAGCTCCTTCTTGAGTCTTTTTTCTCCCCCTAGGATATTGATTTCGGTAATGCCCCGGTTGCCGACACTTGAAGCAAATGACTTGCTCCTTGCTTTTCTTGGCATTGGGAACACCGGCTTCATTGACCTTTGGAACTGGTTGAGCCTTCTTGACCCTTTTTGGACACTTACTCTTGTAGTGTCCGGATTCCCTACACTCAAAACAAATGATATGAATTTTATTTGAACCTTGAGTGTTTGAGTTACCTAGGGTATTTGTGGTGGTGGGTGCCGGAGTTGGAGCTTCTCCATCTTGACCGGATGTGGAAGCTTCTTCTTGTCGCTCCGGAGTGGAGATCCTTTCCTCCCCCTGAATCCTTGAGGTGGATGCTTCTTCCACTTCCTCCACCTCTTCCGACCCGGAAGTTGACTCCTCACTTTCTTGTGAGGATGATGATGATTCTTCTTCGGTCTCCTCCTCTTCCAAGTCTTCTTGGATCGATTCGGGATTGTCGTGGAACTTGATCAACTTGTTCCACAACTCCTTGGCATCCCTATAGCTTCCTAATCTGGACAAAATATCGTTAGGTATCAAATCAATCAACATTTTTGTTACCTTAACGGTTGTCTTGAATTTTTCCCGTTGCTCCTCGGTTCATCTCTTCATCTTGAGGATTCCGCCGTTTTCTCCTCTCGGAGCATCAAAACCTATAGTCACGGCAAACCAATTTTCTATATTCGTCATTAGAAAATATTCCATCCTACCTTTCCAATATGCGAAATGTTCGCGGTTGAAGGAAGGTGGGATGTTGACGTCGTCACCCAATCTTTCCTCAAATTCCATATTCTTCCCTCTAGCTTCTTGACTCCGGGTTGTTAATCCGTAGAAGAGCCCCGGGCTCTGATACCACTTGTTGGGGATATTTGGAACGGCTAGAGGGGGGGTGAATAGCGTTGACCGTACGTCGATGGAATTCGATCGTGATCGTGTCTACAATTTCGTTAGCGCAGCGGAATATAGAAATGAAAGCAATAACGAAATACAACAATCACGAACACAAAGATATAACGTGGTTCGGAACCACACGGTTCCTACTCCACGGATCGAGCTCTAAAGAGCTCTAGTGATGCACACGCAATCACTAATCAATAATAACTCCTTCTCGGAACAATCCGGAGGCGGAGAAACCTCGTACAAGGATTACACTAAGTAATACACAAGATACAAGTAAATACAAGTAAGAAATACAATGCAAGTAAAGGAAAAACAACTTTACAAGAACTTTGGATTGCTTGATCTTTGATTGCCTTGAACTAGCTTTGAAGGATTGGAAAGCACCAACTTCCCCCTTCAATTTCGCCCAAGAAAATCGCTATCTTTTCCTCCATCACGAGCTCCATATATAGCTTCAACCTGTGCTGGAAAAAGTCGATCAGTCGACTGATCGGGACCATCAGTCGACTGATGCCACTGTTGTCGTGAGACAACGGCTAGATCCACGCTGGATAAGTCCAACAGAACCTTTTATCACGACCGACATTGTGACCATCGATCGATCGATGGAGTCCTCACTCGACCGATCGAGTCTCGACTCCATTCTCGGCCGATTTCGAGCACCGCGATTGATTACACGATCATTGCTCGCTGAGCCATCAGACCGCCACCTGGCAATGATCGCTAGGCCATAACCCGCAGTCAAACCCTAGTTGACTCGGTCCAGTCGACTGCCACATGGCACCAGTCGACTGGCACACCTCAAACATGAGGTTTTAACCCAAGTATGGTTCCCCCATACTTGCTAGACCACCCTTAGCCTAGACCTAAGCCTTCTAGCCACCTCCATCAGCCTCACGCCTCTCGGATCCCTCCAAGTCATCCATGACTTGTTCATCCATCGCGCTAGCCTTCAGGTGCTTCCATCGGCTATGTCATGCTAACGGTGGCTACACCGCCAAGGCACATTGGACTTACGCCGCCAAGACTCCGCTTGGACTTTACGCCGCCAACCATTGGACTTATGTTGCCAAGACTCAAGCTTGGACTTTCCATGCCAAGACCATGCTTGGACTTTCCTTGCCAACCCATGTTGGACTTTTCATGCCAAGACCATGCTTGGACTTTCCTTGCCAACCCATGTTGGACTTTACATTGCCAAGACCCATGCTTGGACTTTTCCCAATGCCAAGTGTCCCACTTGGACTTTCCATGCCAAATACTCAAGACTTGGACTTTACCAAATGACAATTACATTGTCATATGTTTTTGTCGAAACATCAAAATATCACTCGAGTCAAACTCGAGTCCTGGTCAATTGTGACCTGGGCCGATTGCACCAACATCCATTGCATTGTCAGTACGAAGAATTTTTATAGGACAAGAAAACTAAGTCTTAATCATATTAACAAAGTTAATATATGTTTGAGGCAATTCAGATCTATGTTTGAGAAAATAAATCCATGTAAACCTAGAATAGTTATTGATAAATAAAACATAATATCGATAGTCATTCACAGTGGGAGTAGGGGAAGGACCCCAAATATCAGAGTGAATTAAACCAAAAGGAGTGTCACAAATAGAGTTATTATTATTGAAAGATAAGGCAGACTACTTTGCTAATTGATAGTGTAAACAATCAAAAGACTCAAATTCAGAAAGCCCTAATGATCCGCTAGAAATCAAGGATCGAATTTATTAGTATATGCATGTCCTAGACGAAGATGCCACTGATATATCAAGGGGAAGGTTGTAGAAGCATAAATCTTTCATGGTACAGGAATGTGAAGAGATGTAAGTTTAAATAATCTTCCCACCTTACGTCCCGTTCCAAGAATTTGACTCGTCTGAAGGTCCTATACCTGACAACCCAAAGGAGAGAAAAGAATAGTAAGACCAAGATCGCACAATTGACTAACAGAGACTAAGTTTAAAGCTAAATTAGGAACAAAATAAGTATAGGGAAGAGACAAAGTAGAAGTATTAACTGTTCCAGTATGAGTAATGGGCATACAACTACCATTAGCAGTTTGGATAGAGGGAAGAGAACTAGTTGGAGTCGATTTATCCAATACAGACAATTGAGAAGTCATATGATTGCAGCAAGCAGAATCAAGGAGCCAAGAATTACCTGGAGTGACAGATAAGGCAGTGGAGGATGAAGAATAGGAAGGTATCACCTATTTGAGAATAGCTTCAAGATCACCAACAGTAACATAGGAAGAAGAGGACTCATTTGAGGGAGCAGCAATAACAACAACAGAAGAACTAGACTTTAAGGAATACTTGGATTTTGTCCAATCTCCTTTAGGACGCGATGGGCGAGTTGGAGAATTTTCCAAAATGTGTCCATGTTTGTGACAATATCTACACTCAACAGTTGGGCAATTAGCAAATGTATGGTCAGTGCTGCGACAATTCTTGCATAAGATAGAGCTTGAAGTTGAGCGTGGTTGAGTGATGGCAAGAGCAACTTCTGATAAATGAGGCTTTACTAAACATAGACAAGCTTCTTCAAACAAAATTTCTTTAACAGCAGTATATATCCAAGGTGGGTAGTGGATCACGATGTAGCAGAGCAACACGCACTAATTCATATTCAAGACGAAGGGCCATCAGGACTTGGATAAGATGAAGATGATCATCACTGATTTTGGCTTGAGTCAACTGAATCCATATAAGTTGCACAATGACGAGAAAATCATTTAATGATTGTCTTAACTCTTGCTTGAGAGTATTAAGAGTGGTGAGCAATTGATAATAGTGTGCCAGACTAGTAGTTTTGTACCGATTTGTCAAGAAATCCCAAATATCCTTTGCAGTATCAAAGTCAGTAAACTGAATATGAATTGATGAAATAGAAGTGTTGTAAAACCAAGTAATAATTTGATGATTTTTTATATCGCAATCCTCAAGATGTTCAACATACTTAGCATCACTTTCATTGATCTCACGAATTGATTTAACAATATCACTAGTAATAATACGCCAGAGTTTTTGCCCAATTAAAATACTTTTAATGCGTTGAGACCATAATGTATAATTAGAACCATTCAAAATCGTACCAATAGGGCGAGAAATTTCAGATTTATCCATATCAATTTGCCCAAAACAAGAACTAGACATAATCACAAATAACTTCTAATGAATCAGAGTGAATTAGGAATAAAGTGACTAACCAAAGCAACCGATCGGGTCACAAATCAATTGTGACGACGGAGATATAAATAGGCTTAAAACTATTGAGATGATCTTGAGTGAACCAAGGTAGAAGCAAATTAACAACATGCAGATTTAATTTGCAATGATTCTGATACCATGTCAACAGATAAACAAATTGACAAAGTTTTCCTTCTTTATTACAACGAAATATACATCTCTATATATTTACATCATCTAAGCTAAAATAAGAATGACAATTATTTAGAATAAAATAAGAAGGAAAATTGATGACAATTATTTAGATTCTAGCCTAAATCTATTCTTATTTTTGATATACTAACAGATAACTTAGATGTTCATGAGATCCTAACTTTTTAGTATGGATAAGACGAGGAGAGTATAAATAAGTTATTAATGTTGTCCCAAAATAAATCAAAGATGTTTATCTCCAAATATAATATCGTGCTAAAAGTAAAATAAAAATATATTTTTTTGAATACTTTCTGTTTTCATATGTAAAATTTAAAGGGGTGAACAAAATCTATGGAACCAAACCTTTTGATCTTTCACCTTTAGATTGGACCAAAACTCAGAGTAGCACCATGGTAATTTTTAAATTTTAAATTTTCTTTTTTTTCTTGTAATTAGCTATTAAAAAGATAGGAAACTAAAAAATAAATTTTAATTTGTTACTTTTATTTTATTAATGTTTTTTTTTGTAATTTTGTTATTAATATTGCAAAATTTAAAAAATAAGAATAAATTTAGGAGATAATAAAGATTGTAAATTTATAATAAAATTGAGTTTTTTTTGTCATCAATCATTTTTTATCAAAATTTATTGACGTACTTAAAGAACTTAAATTTTTTAAAAATATATATAAATTAATTAAAAAAAGATCATTGGGAGTGAATAATATTGATTCGACATAAATTTTAAAATTTTAACATCATCAATAATTTGTATACGAAAGTTTATTTTTATTAATTTTATTTCACTTTTTCTCGTTCTTTCGTAATTAAATATTCGCGTATGATGCGGCGAAGAAGATTTGTTCGCTTCCTTCCGACGCGATGAAGCACGAAGGGAGTTTTGGGGGTTCTCTCCGACCGCAACAGTAAATATGAAAGAATAAAGCCGAGAAACGCAAACTAACACAGGCAATAAAACCAAGACACAGGATGTAACGTGGTTCGGAATAAGGATTCCTACTCCACGGAGGTGAGCTCTCTCACCGGATGCAGTGCCAAAGCACTTTCACTATGAACGTCCTCCTTCGCGGAAAAGGAAACTTCCGGAGGTGGAGGAGAAAACCTCTTACAGTCAAATCACGATACAAGAAAGAGTACACGAAAAGTGAAGATCACCACTCGCCTTCTCCGGTGAAATGGTAGCTCTCCTTCTCCCCAATGCGTCTTCGTTTCTTGCTGGTTGGAATGATGCCGATCCCCCTTCCTTCTGTCCTCTTCCTCCCTTTTATTCTCCTCCTCTGATCCATCGTTGCCTCGCAGGCTGTACCCATTGTACACGTGGTCACCACGTTCACCTGGAGAATAATTCTGTTACAGATACGATGAACAAAGCCTCCTCGGAATATGGTGTGGGGACCCCCCCCCCTCTGTTACATAACACCTCTTCATCTATATTACGGGGAACTAGGTTAGCATGTCTCTCTCAACCATTTGCTTTTGGTAAAATTAACTTAGACCTATAGCTCATGCACGGCATAGCCTTTGGGCTCTTCAGCGACCTGAACCAGCTTCCCTCCTTTCCACCCCAAACTACTTTCGGACGAACTGGGTCGAGTCGATTCGTATCCGTCCCATCTGCTTCTAGGCCTATCAAGCCGAACTGATTCTCTTTTATTTCCTAACGAAGCGCCCTCCACCTCCACTTTGCCGTGCCAACTACCTCAACTGGCTCTCCCATGCCAATCGTCCTAGGCGATTGCGCCCGAACCGTTCTTCCCTTCTTTCTTCGCCGAACCAATTATCTGGTTCGGATGGTATGTTGTACTTCGTTCGGTAGTTGCTTTGCTATTTGTAGAGAGTCTTGAAAATATAATCTATAATTTCAAGTGAAAACACTGTTCACTTGAGAAATTCGTGCACTGGCGCGTAAATTTCTGGGGCTCAATAGATAAACCTGTTGGGATGTATACTGAAAAATCTATCTTTTGTATGAACATCTTTATTTTTGAAATAAGAATCACATGATCATTGTTTGCATATTTATGGTTATGCATATTGTCTAATACATTACATTGTAGATAACATGATGTGTAGTGTCACATGGGAGATCATGTTATCAGTTCCTTGTGAAGTATAAGTAAAGGCTCACAACCGAGATGGTTATGGACAAACCATTGGAATGGTTGTAGTGTGATTTGGTATTAGTTTGTCTTGACCATAGAATTACACTAGTACACTTTGTGTGTATTGAGTAGGACCGACTTAGAGGTGATTCGATTTATTGCTGACTACATGATTGAATCGGACCTCGAATATTATGGTGTACATGCTCTTAATCCCGATATAATAACGGACACATATACTTAGTATTTATTTCTTTGATTTACCAATGGGCGAGATTTATAGAGTAAATCGATAGGCTCGGTAAGTTAGGAAATGATATTATTTATATAGTGTGTCGTTGATTATAGGAGGAAATTGTGTCCTATATATTAGGATGATGATGTCCCCTTGAGGAGCTCATAAGGTTCATCATGTAAACCCTACAGGTGGACTTGGTCCGACATGATGATAAGGTTGTGGTACTACTCATGGAGTTAGATGTTGATTAATTAATTGTCAGTAAATTAATTAATTGACGAACATTCGAGATCTTAAACACGGTGAGACATTTGTACAATTAATATATGGAGCCCATATTAATTTATGGGGGTTGGTGAGGTAGATCAATGATAATCCTCTAGTGGAATGAATTATCATTAATGGATTTGATTTTATGTGGGCTTGATCCATTGGGTGGCCAAGATTCAACTCCTTCTCATGGTCCCTATTGTAGCCTATTAAAACCCTCATGGAGCCTAGATCCGATGATGGAAAATGAAACTCTAGTTCTGACGGTGGAGATTAAATCTCTAGATCCAACGGTGGAGATTAAATCTTTAGATCCGACGGTGGAGATTAAATCTCTATATCCGACGGTTGAGATTAAATTCCTAGATCCGACGGTTGAGATTAAATCCCTAGATCCGATGGTGGAGATTAAAAGGAGGCTTAAGCCTAGCTCTATAAAAGGATGGCCAAGGCTTGGGCGTGGAACACAATAAGGGAGATTAGTGTTGGTGCAACAATGCCCCAAGCATTTATATGTTTTGATGTTTGGATAATCATCTAAGTTAGGCAACAAATTGTGATCTAATGGTGAACATGATTAAGTGACAGGTAAAGGCAAAGTCCAAGTAAGATCTTGGCAAGAGAAGTCCAAAGGCAAGTCTTGGCAGCGTAAGTCCAAGCATGTAGACTTGGCGGCGTAAAGTCCAAGCACGCCCTAGCAAAGGAAACCCAAGACATGACAAAACCAAAGGAAGCTCTTGGAAGCAAAGTACAAAGGATGAACAAATCGCGGACTCGGAGGGATCCTGGAGGCGCAAGGCTTAAGGAAGAGCTGGAAGGTTGAGTCTAGGTCTAAGGGGTAAAATCAAGTATGAATTACTCATACTTGATGAGTATCGATCGGATCGATACGATGTATCGATCGTTAGGTGCTCGAGTCGAGTCGATGAAACCACGACCACGGTTGACCGCTTTGGTCAGCGGTCGGTGATGTTGCGATCGATCGGCCAACAAGCGGTCGATCGGATAAAGTTAAAACGGGCGCAGTAGAGTCACACTCGACTGCTATGGCCTGTGATCACTCGTGATCACTACATCGATCGGTGATGGATGGATCGGTCGGTGATGATAATGTCGTTAGACGAAACGACTCTAAATCCTCTGAATCCATCCGGTTCGAAGCCGTTAATCGCCGTGATCGTGATCTTGTGCATCAATCGACTGATTGTGCTCCAACGGGAAAATCAACCTTCTCTCTATAAAAAGAGGATTGGTGGAGGTTTTTGGGGTTAATGCTTATTCTCTAATTCTTCCTCAAAGCCTCCACGAGTTTTCAAGCTTTCTAAGTGATCTTAAATCCCCTCCTCCTCTCTCTAACCATAAGTTTCATTCTTTGTAAAGAAGAGGAGGTTTGTTGTAAAGGAAAGCATCTTAGTGGAATTGTTTGGGTTGATCCACCTTAAGGATCGCCGTAGAGTAGGAGGGTTATCTCCGAACCACGTAAAGACTTTGTTAGCATTGTTATTTTGTTTTTACTTATATTATTTCTATTTGCTTCCGCTAATCATTTGTGTAGAAATGAAAAATGCTATTCACCCCCCCCTCTAGCTTCCAAACGATCTCCAACAAGTGGTATTAGAGCCCGGATCGCATCGGAAGATCTAGCAATCAACCGGAGCAAAGATGGCTTTTCAAGAGGGGTATAGCACGACGAGACCTCCGTTCTTCGACGGCAACGACTTCGGATATTGGAAAGGTAGAATGAAGTATTACTTAATGAATGATATTGAGAATTGGTTTAGTATTGTAGATGGTTTCGAGAAGCCGGTCGACGAATTCGGAGCACCACTACTAACAAAAGATTGGACAAGAGAGATGTCCAAGAAAGCACAAGCTAATGCAAAAGCAATGACCACACTTCAATGTGGTCTATCCAAGGAGCAACTTTCTAAAGTCGGGCCTTTCAACTCCGCAAAAGAGCTTTGGGAGAAGCTCATCGAATTAAATGAAGGTTCAAAGGAGACTAGAAGAGCCAAAAGAGACCTATTGATATGTCAACTCCAAAGCTTCACCATGAAGACCAACGAAATCGTGAGCCAAATGCACGGTCGTTTCAAGGAAGTAGTCAACGGACTACATGTTATAGGTGAGAAGGTCGACAACCAAGACCTTGTAAGGTATGTGTTACAAGCTTTCCCTAGAACAACCTTATGGGCTTCAATGGTAGATGCCTATAAGGTCTCTAGGGATCTTTCATTGGTTAAGTTAGATGAGTTATTTTATGAATTCCAATTACATGAACAAGCTAACACTTCATCCAAAGAGAAGGGTATAGCTCTTTTTGTAGGGAAGAAGGACAAAAAGAAGAAGGAGAAGAAAGAAGTGTCCTCTTCATCCGAATCCGAGGAAGACTCATCAAGTAGTGAAGATGAGTTATCGGCAAGTGAGGTGGCACATTACGTCAAGAAGTTTGGTGGGAAGTCAAGGAGACTCACCAAGAAAGATGTGAAGAGGATGTTCCAATCCTCAAGAGGTAAGTCTTTAAATAGTTCAAATTCTACCTCTAACGTGACTTGTTTTAGTTGCAACAAGAAAGGGCATATAAAGCCAAATTGCCCGGAACTAAAGAAGAAGGAGGAGAAGGAAAAGAAAAAGAAGGAAAAGAAGGAGAAGAAGAAGAAAGAGGCAATGGTGGCACAAATATGGGACACTCTAAGCATGGAGGAGTCCTCCGACGATGAAGAAGTATGTCATGCCACCCGGAATCTAGCCCTCATGGCATTGGAGGAAGAAGCCGGGAGCTCAAGCGAGGAGTCCTCTTCTTCCTCAAGCGATGAATCATCATCAAGTGATGATGATGAGGTAAACAACTCACCTAAAGTAGATTTATTTTACAAGACTATTGCATGTTTACAAAATGCTTTGAATAGATCAAAAACTAGGATTAAAGATCTAAAAATAGAGATCAAATCACTTAAGAGTGTAGATTCATCATGTGGTAAACTATCTAGTGATAACGATGAATATACCCTTAGGGATGAAAATGATGAATTAAGAAAAGAAATAGGTAAATTAAGATCATGCTTAGAAAAATTTACCAATGGTTCAAAATACCTAGACATGATTATTAAGGATCAAAGGGTTATTTACAACAAGGCCGGATTAGGATATAGGCCTAAGGAAAAGGAGGTAGCATTTACATCCCTTGTTAGTAGAAAATCCATAATTAAAAGCAAGGGTAGAAAGGCTTGGGTATCTAAGAAATTTATAATTGATGCTAGTGGTCCTAAGATTTGGGTACCTAAGGATTGTATTTTTTATGTGATATAGGTAGAAAAACCAAGCTTGTGGATAGTTGATAGTGGGTGCTCAAAGCATATGACCGATGATGAGAGGAAGTTCTCCACTATCAACCACACTAGCAAGGGAAAGGTGTCATTTGGTAATAGCGGCAAACTTAAGATTCTAGGAAAGTGCACAATTGAGGTATCCCCCAACCTTGCCATTCATAAAGTGCTATTAGTTAAAAATATAAAATTTAATTTACTTAGTGTAAGTCAACTATGTGATGCAAACTTTGATGTTAGATTTGATTCCTCAAAATGTTTTATAAGACACAAAACTCTAAATGATTGCATGTTAGTAGGTTTTAGGAAATCAAATATATATTATGTTGATTTATCCTATGCTACTAATGCTTCCATTAAGTGTCTTATTGCAAAAGAGGAAGAAAGTTGGCTTTGGCATAGGAGGCTAGGACACATAAACATGAAAAACATAGCCAAAATAGCAAAAAATGAAGTTAGTCAAAGGGTTGCCCAAAGTCAAATTTCTCAAGGACAAGATGTGTGATGCATGCCAAGAAGGGAAACAATCAAAAACATCACACAAAGGTAAAAATTTACTTAGTACCGCTTTACCCTTAGAACTTTTACATATGGATTTATTTGATTGCCATAGTACCCCCTCTATGATTGGTAGTAAATATTGCTTGGTAATAGTAGATGATTTCTCTAGGTTTACTTGGGTATTTTTCTTAAAAAATAAAGATGAAACCTTAGGAATAATCATAGGATTTAGCAAAAGAGTAGAAAATGAAAGAAAACTCAAAATCAACCGGATCCATAGTGATCATGGTGGAGAATTTGAGAATTCTAATTTTTCAATTTTTTGCTTAGAACAAGGGTACAAGCATGAGTTTTCTTGTCCTAGAACACCCCAACAAAATGGGATTGTGGAAAGGAAAAATCGTGCCCTACAAGAAGCGGCTAGGACAATGCTTAATGCATACTCCTTACCTAGCTACTTGTGGGCGGAAGCGGTTAATACCGCTTGCTATATCCAAAATAGGGTATTGATTCATAGGTTTTTAGAAAAAACTCCATTTGAATTGTGGAATGGTACAATTCCAATAATTCATTATTTTAAGGTCTTTGGATGTAAAGTCTATATTTTAAATACCAAAGACAACCTAGGTAAGTTTGAGTCCAAAGTGGATGAGGGAATTCTAGTTGGATACTCATCCACTAGTGTAGGGTATAGGGTTTACAATAAAAGGACTCAAAAGATTGAAGAATCTTCAAATGTTCAATTTGATGAAACTTCCAATACATACCCTAGGAAATCCCCTATTGATTATGATATTAATAATGAAAATCAAAAAATTACCCAACAATTTCAAGATTTAACCTTAGGGGGTAATGATCAAGGGGGAGGATTGAATCAAGGGGGAGTAAGGGATGATTCCGATGATGAGCATAGGATTGAGGTTGATCATGATCAAAATCAACTTAATACACCTCCTAGAACCATAAGAGTTCATAAAAGTCACCCCTTAGATCAAATTGTGGGTGAATTATCTCAAGGAGTTAGGACTAGATCATTTCATAGGGATTCCACTAGTCATGTAGCTCTAATTTCTCAAATTGAGCCCAAAACAATTAAAGATGTATTACTTGATCCGGATTGGATCTTAGCAATGCAAGATGAATTGGCTCAATTTGAAAGGAGCCAAGTATGAGAGTTAGTTCCTAGACCAAGTGAAAACACCATTATTACTACAAGATGGGTTTTTAGGAACAAACTAGATGACCAAGGAAATATCACTAGAAACAAAGCAAGATTAGTTGCAATAGGTTTTAATCAAGTTGAAGGACTTGACTATGATGAAACATATGCCCCGGTTGCTAGGTTAGAGTCCATTAGAATACTCTTAGGGTATGCCTCCTATATGGGTTTCAAACTCCATCAAATGGATGTTAAATCAGCATTCCTAAATGGGTTTATTAAGGAAGAGGTATATGTAGAACAACCTCCCGGGTTTGAAAATATGGACTACCCAAACCATGTATACAAGCTTAGGAAAGTTTTATATGGGTTGAAACAAGCTCCCCGGGCTTGATATGAAAGATTATCATCTTTCTTAATTTCTAAGAATTTTAAAAGGGGTAGTATAGATCAAACTCTCTTTATAAAGTCAACATCTAAGGACATCTTTGTAGCCCAAGTATATGTTGATGACATTATCTTTGGGTCAACAAATGATGAACTCCTTCAAGACTTTATTAAAAACATAGAAAAAGAGTTTGAAATGAGTCTAGTTGGGGAATTAAATTTCTTCCTAGGTTTGCAAGTTAAACAAACAAGTGAAGGAATTTACATTTATCAAACCAAATATGCTAAGGAAATGATCAAGAAATTTGGTTTGGAAAATGTTAAGGTAGTTTCAACCCCAATAGCAACCAGTACTAAAATAGATAGTGATAATGAAGGAAAACAAATAGATCTTACACTTTATAGGAGCATGATTGGTAGCCTTTTGTACTTAACCGCTAGTAGACCCGACATATTATTTGCGATTGGTATATGTGCTAGGTATCAATCATGTGCTAAAGAATCTCATTTAGTTGTCGTTAAGAGAATCTTATGATATGTTAAAGGCACACTAAATGTAGGATTATTGTACCCTAGGACTAGGTCGTTTGATTTGATTGGGTACACCGATTCCGATTATGCCGGTTGCAAATTGGATCGGAAGAGTACTAGTGGTGGATGTCAATTCCTTGGGTCCTCCCTAATTAGTTGGAGTAGTAGGAAGCAACCTTGTGTTGCCTTATCTACCACCGAGGTCGAATATGTGGCTATGGGTGGTTGTGTAGCTCAACTACTATGGATGAAACATACCCTAGAGGATTATGAGCTATCTTACTCCAACATGAAAGTATTTTGTGATAATGTGAGCACCATTAACTTGACCAAAAATCCAATGCATCACTCTAGGACCAAACACATTGAAGTGAAACATCACTTCATTAGAGATCATGTGGCTAAGGGGACATTGAGCTTAATTACATTGAATCCAAGTCCAACCTAGCCGACATATTTACCAAGGCTCTCCCCGAGATAGAATTTTCATCACTTAGGAGAGAACTTGGAATGTGCTTGGTTGAGTAAAGGTATAGGTTTGCATGATCCTATAGAAATACTAGGATTTATACCTTTAAACATCTCACAAAATACTTAAGAAACCATGATTTTTGTATTGAGCCACTTAGACAATATGTGAGATGTTAGGAAGATACACTTGGTTCATCATGCTTGTTATGATGCATTACTATGGACCAAAGTGTCATCTAGAGACATTAATCCTTCATTGGACCAATCATTGGTAAGGCTTATACACAATTGATGTGCATATAGCTCCAAGAACATGATTGGAAATGTCAAATAAAACATATTTTAAACTATGTTTATCATATTTTGAAAAACAGTTTTCAAGTGAAACACAAAAGTGATACAAAGTTTGCAAAAACATTAGAACTTTTGTTAGCTTCCAAGTTTGTATCAATCTCGAAATCTGGAAAACATATATTTTTCAAAATATTTTTCTTTGATAAAGTATGATTTCAGAAATGTGTACGCAAAATTTCGTGATTTTTCGAGGTCTCTAGAATTTTTAACGCATTTCTGAATTTGGGATGAAAAGGCTGAAATTCGGATTTCAGGCTTATCAGTCGACTGGTTCAGAAACCAGTCGACTGATACACTGTGTTTTCTGATAAACAGCTCCATTCTCTGATATTTAGTGTATCTTTGATCTCCTAAAACTTTAGCATGATAATACTGAGTGTAAACCAACTCTTTGAACTGTTTAATGCAGTGTTTTAGGGGGAGTTTTCATTAACTATATCTTTTTCAAATTTACATTGTTGGTGCAAAGTTAGGATATTTTACTCATCATGAACTATATCTTGGATTAAGGGGGAGCTAACTTTCAATTATATACCTTAGTTCAAGATAACAATGCTTTCAATTCGTCTATGAGATATATGATTTCTTCTCTTTTTGATGTATGTCAAAGGGGGAGAAGAAATATTTAAGTTAGAATTGGATATATGATTATGTGATATGATTATGTGTATATTTAAAAGACATAACTTAAATGATTGTCAAACATCAAAAAGGGGGAGATTGTTGGTGCAACAATGCCCCAAGCATTTATATGTTTTGATGTTTGGATAATCATCTAAGTTAGGCAACAAATTGTGATCTAATGGTGAACATGATTAAGTGACAGGTAAAGGCAAAGTCCAAGTAAGATCTTGGCAAGAGAAGTCCAAAGGCAAGTCTTGGTAGCGTAAGTCCAAGCATGTAGACTTGGCGGCGTAAAGTCCAAGCACGCCCTGGCAAAGGAAACCCAAGACATGACAAAACCAAAGGAAGCTCTTGGAAGCAAAGCGCAAAGGATGAACAAGTTGCGGACTCGGAGGGATCCTGGAGGCGCAAGGCTTAAGGAAGAGCTGGAAGGTTGAGTCTAGGTCTAAGGGGTAAAATCAAGTATGAATTACTCATACTTGATGAGTATCACGATCGACACGATGGATGGTCAGTGCTCGACCGAGTCGATGAAACTCGACCATCGATCATTGCTTTGGTCATGGCAGTCGACTGATGTTGCGATCAGTCAACTACCAACATTGGCAGTCGACTGATAAAGTTAAAAATGAGCACAGAGTGGAGTCACACTCGACTATGACCTGTGATCACTCGACTGATCACTACATCAGTCAACTGATGATAATGTCGTTGGATGAAATGACTTTAAATCCTGCGAATCCGGTTGTTCAGAAGTCGGTTTGCATTTGGCGTGATCTTTGCATCGACTCCAATGGAAAAATCAGCCTTCTCTCTATAAAAAGAGAGCTGGTGGAGGTTTTTGGGGTTAATGCTTATTCTCTAATTCTTCCTCAAAGCCTCCACGAGTTTTCAAACTTTCTAAGTGATCTTAAATCCCCTCCTCCTCTCTCTAAGCTTAAGTTTCATTCTTTGTAAAGAAGAGGAGGTTTGTTGTAAAGGAAAGCATCTTAGTGGAATTGTTTGGGTTGATCCACCTTAAGGATCGCCGTGGAGTAGGAGGGTTATCTCCGAACCACGTAAAGGCTTTGTTAGCATTGTTATTTTGTTTTTACTTATATTATTTCTATTTGCTTCCACTAATCATTCATGTAGAAACGAAAAACGCTATTCACCCCCCCCCTCTAACTTCCAAACGATCTCCAACAATTAGGGTTTGGCTTGGCCGGCAAGGCTTCAAGGGTTAGGGTTTGGGGTGGCAAGCTTGGATTGCTAGGGTTTGCTCCTCCTAGGGTCGACGACAACAAGGTTGGAGGTTTAGGTTTTCTCCTTCTCCTCTTTTCCTTGGCCGGTGACTCTCTCCCTAAAGCTTTGGCCGGCGCCCTCTCCTTCTCCTTTGGCCGGCGGCAACCTTTCTTCAAGGTTGGCCGGCTATCCTATTCTCCTCCTTGGCCGGCGGCAACATCAAGTCCACTGACTTGGTGGTCGGTTTTAGATAGGAAGAAGAGTTTTGCTTCATTCTTCCCTTTGTTCGGAGCGAGCAAGGAAGGGAAGAATGTGTTCTAGGAGGCTTCGACTTTTGGAAGATCGTCGCCCACATGACGTCCAAAAGGAGGAAGGACATACAATAGAAGATCAAGAGGTATAACAAGAGGTATAATGCTTGTTTATGAATCTTTTCTTTTTCTATGAATGATGTATACTTTGTTATGTGGCTAATTTACTTGGACCCTGAATACAAACACAAAAACCAGCGATCCGTACATCGTCTATTCCGCGGCTATTCGAAGAATAGAGGTAGGTTGCTTGAACAACAAGTTTGTTCAAGTGACCACTCTAATCGAATAGCACAACGATGGAACGGTAGCTTGGGTAATCCCTATTTGTCAAGAATTATTTTTTTTTATCCGGGGACGAAGACGGGATCGCCATGAACAAGCGACCGAATTGAAGTGAAAAGCGAAGTTTCCTCCCTTCAAGTGGTATCAGAGCCACGATTTTCAGTTTTGTGTGTTTAGGATTTGGTTAATTTTATGCACTTTTCATATATTGTATGTGTCGGATGAAAGTAGGATATGCGTAGGCTAACTTTTTGGTTGCAGACATAAGATCCAACTATTATGGTCATATGTGTGTATGCGATTTCATGTGTGTAATATTATTTGAATCCTCGGGGTTGATGAGACTAGTATTTAATTTTTATAATTAAGTACAATATTGTTTAGCCATTCTTTTATTTTAGTTTACTTTCGATCTAGATTTCATGTACACTCCTTCGTGGACTATAGGATCGATGGATGTAAATTAAAATAGTTATTCTCGGCTCGGATCTCCGGATGGCTTGTACATGGCGTAGGGAGGAGCGGACGAGATAGCGATACGACGGGAGACATATTGGAGAACAAAAGTCATAATAGTTGGAAAATATTTTTTTTCATATTTATTGCTTCTTGTTTGATATGCATGTCGTAGGCTAGGAAAATTCCTCAATTTTAAATTACTAAGTGGGAGAGGGATATTTTTTATAAATTCTCACGGTCTCCATTACGGTTTGACATATGATGCAAACAAACTTGCACGTCGGCTCTGAGTGTCTTCCTCCCCATCGGATGAGTTTGTTTGCGGATCACAAGGTCGAATATGGTTATAAGAAATTATTAAGGAGCATGTGTACTTCCCCATCGGAAGGCACATAACCCGAGATAATTGTCTTGGTACCAAATAATGGTGAACACTTAGATGCAAATAGGAGTATCCTCCCCATCGGAGTCACTACTTTTATTTGTAGGGTCGAAGAGGAACCAACTATTAATTTTATTTGTCAAAAAGTTAGGTTGACAAGATAGTAAAATTAATGGATAAAACCTCCTCTTACAAATGTAGAATTTGTATACGTCCACACGATCGTGGCATACAATATTCTCGATGTTTTGAGGTGTTGGTTGATTTTAAAATTTTATTGTTTGAGAAATTAATAATTTTTTGAAATCTAATATTTTGATCTATGTGATTCTTAGGTTTTTTAAAATGACTTTCAACCCGCTTGCTGTGATACTGAAAGAAAATAAACTTACTGGACCCAATTATGTTGATTGGAAGAGGAATCTTGATATTGTCTTGACTGCTGATGAGTACAAATATGTACTCTTCGAAGAGTGTCCTCCTAAGCCTGCGGATGATTCTGGGGAAAAGGAGAAGGAGAGTTATAAGAAGTGGATTAAGGCTGATGAGATGGCACGGTGTTACATTTTGGCATCTATGTCAAATGTATTACAACATCAGCATCAAGCCATGCCCACTGCTTATGACATGATGCTCAATCTCAAAGAGCTTTTCGGACACCGAGAATCGGCTAGGCGAGAAGCCATGAGGAACTTGATGGCGACCACCATGATCGAGGAACACGTGAGGATCATGTTCTCAAGATGATGACTCATTTGAATGAGTTGGAATGTCCTCGCTGAGATCGATGAAACCCAGTCGATATCATTCTCCAGTCTCTACCTAGGAGTTTTGAGATTTGCTGAACTACAACATGAATAAGAGGTTGTATTCGTTGGTAGAGCTTACGTGAGAACTCGAGTGCGAGAGGGCTTTTTAGTCAGTGCTCGGGCTCGGGCCATGGTTGCCCAAGGTTTCTACTAAGCCAAAGGCAAGAAGAAGAAGAAACAAGATAGGGCAAGGTGGCGGGAGGATCTAAGGAGGAGTGAAGAAGTCGAAGGCAAGTGCTTCACTTGCAAGCGGTGACCTTTGGAAGAAGGGCTACTGATCGGAGCGAACAAAGGTATATCTTTTGGTCTAGTCGTTGAAACATGTTTAGCGGTGTTATCTACTAGCACACGGTGTGTAGAATCACGGGAGCCCTTGATCATATCTGCAATACTTTAGGGTTCGAGAAAACAGACAGTGGTGAGGAGATTCTAGTTTACTTGGGCGATGCCACGAAGGTGGCGGTTGTTGCAGTGGGAGATGTTTTTTGAGAGGAATAAAATTTTGGTTCTGAAAAATTGCCTTTATGTACCTTTATTTAGAAAGAATTTGATTTCGATTTCTATATTGTTTATGAATGGATATTCTATTTCTTTTATTGATAGAGTTGTTATAAAAAGGAATAGGGAGATTATCTATTCTGGTGCATTGATAGGAAATTTATATACTCTTGAACCAAAAGCTCCCACGATGCAAATAGAAGTACATAACTCATCTTCTAATTCCAAAAAGAGAAAAGAACCTTTGAAGATGAACCAAACATATCTTTGGCATCTAAGACTATGTCATATTAACCTAAACAGAATTCAAAGGTTAATAGCTGATGGACCTCTGGGTTCATTAGTGGTGGAAGATTTCTCAACCTGCGAATCTTGCTTGGAGGGTAAAATGACCAAGAGGTCTTTTAAGGCCAAGGGGTATAGAGCCAAAGATGTGTTGGAATTGGTTCATTCTGATTTGTGTGGTCCTATGTCTATCTAGGCAAGAGGTGGTTTTGAATATTTTGTCTCTTTCATATACGATTATTCAATATATGAATACATTTACTTGATGCGCCGCAAGTCTGAATGCTTTGACAGGTTCAAAGAGTTCAAGGCTGATGTGGAGAAACGTCAAGGTAAAAGTATCAAGATATTACGATTTGATCGTGGTGGTGAGTACCTCTTGGGAGAGTTTAGGAATTACTTATCAGAGGCTGGGATTCAATCCCAATTGTCTGCACCTGGCACACCCCAGCAAAATGGTGTAGCAGAGCGAAGGAATAGAACTCTTATGGAGATGGTTAGATCGATGATGAGTTATTCTGAGTTGCCAGATTCGTTCTGGAGATATGCTCTAGATACGACAGTGTATATTCTGAACTTGGTACCATCTAAATCAGTGCCTTCTACTCCCACAGAATTGTGGACTGGGCGAAAGCCTAGTCTGAGACATATTCGGATATGGGGGAGTCCAGCACATGTGTTGAAGGCAGATGTTGGTAAGTTGGAACCTCGTACAGAAGTGCGCATGTTCGTTGGCTATCCTAGAGGAACGAAAGGTGGTTTGTTTTATAGTCCTAGAGATCATAGGGTGATCGTTAGCACGAACGCCAGATTTCTAGAGGAAGACTATGTGATGAACCACAAGCCCATAAGTAAGATTGTTCTGGAGGAATTGAGAGGGGAAGTCACTTCTCAGTACCACCGGTACAAGAGGATATACCATAAGTTACTGCACCGTATGTCACAGAGGATACACAAGTGATACCTCATCGTAGTGGGAGGGTTGTTAGACAACTTGACAGATTTATGTTCTTGGGAGAATCTTCTGATTTGGTCTCTGACGAACATGAACCAGATCCTTGGACATATGACGAGGCAATCCAAGATAAAGATGCGGTATCTTGGCAAAGTGCGATGAATTCTGAGATAGAATCTATGGATTCAAATCAGGTCTGGGAGCTAGTAGAACCAACCAATGGTGTAAAAGCCATTGGATGCAAGTGGATCTACAAAAGAAAGAGAGGAATAGATGGGAAGGTTGAGACCTTCAAAGCGAGGCTTGTTGCGAAGGGGTATACTCAGAAAGAGGGCATCGATTATGAGGAGACCTTTTCGCTGGTAGCCATGCTTAAGTCTATCCGGATTCTCTTATGTATTGCTGCTCATATGGATTATGAGGTGTGACAAATGTATGTCAAGACAACTTTCCTTAATGGAAGTCTTGAGGAGAACATCTATATGAAGCAACCAGAGGGATTCATTGCAAAGGGAAAAGAGTATCTTGTGTGCAAGCTTAATCAGTCCATTTATGGATTGAAGCAAGCTTCGAGATCTTAGAACATCCGCTTTGATGAGGTAATCCAGTCTTATAGATTTATTCAAAGTTCGGATGAGTCTTGTGTATACAAGAGATGTGACGGAAACGTAGTGGTGTTTCTTGTACTATACGTAGATGACATTTTGTTAATTGGCAACAATGTCAAGGTGTTATCGGACGTAAGGATATGGTTGTCCAAACAGTTTGATATTAGGGACTTGGGAGAAGTGGGACACATCCTTGGGATTAAGGTTATAAGGGATCGCAGGAAAAGGATGTTGTGCTTATCTCAAGCTTCATACATAGACACCATTATGGATCGTTTTAGCATGCAGAACTCCAAGAAAGGTTTTCTACCATTTAGGCATGGAGTTCCTTTATCTAAGGAGATGTGTCCTAAAACATCAAGGGAGATAGAGGAGATGAAGGCGGTTCCTTATGCTTCGGCAGTAGGAAGTCTCGTGTATGTTATGCTATATACGAGACCGAATATCTGCTTTGTCGTGGGCATGGTTAGCAGATATCAGAGTAATCCAGGATAGAAACATTGGACTGCGGTAAAGCATATATTGAAGTACCTGAGAAGGACTAGGGATTATATGTTGGTCTACCAGGCAGATCAATTACTCCCTGTGGGTTACACAGATTCTGACTTCCAATCAGATAGGGATAACAGTAAGTCTACCTCAGGTTTTGTGTTTACTTTGGGAGGTGGATCCATTGTATGGAGGAGCGTCAAGCAGAAATGCGTGGCAGACTCTACCATGGAAGCTGAGTATGTAGAAGCTTCTGAGACAGCCAAAGAAGTTGTGTGGCTCAGGAACTTCTTGATGGACTTGGATGTGATTCCTGGTTTGTCCAGAACTATCACAATTTATTGTGATAATAGTGGTGCAGTTGCAAACTCGAAGGAACCATGAACCCATAAGGCAAGTAAACACATAGAGCGCAAGTACGGAAGCGAGAAGAAGTTGTAGGCCAAGATCAGATCGAGATAACCCGGCGATATTTCACCAAGCGCCCTTCCAAAGGAGAGCTGATAGACATACGCTGAGGGTATGAGAATCGATGTATGGCAAAAGATGAGGACAAAGATAGTCTTTTAGTAAGGGAGATTATTGGGATGTATACTGAAAAGTCTATCTTTTGTATGAACATCTTTATTTTTGAAATAAGAATCACATGATCATTGTTTGCATATTTATGGTTATGCATATTGTCTAATACATTACATTGTAGATAACATAGTGTGTAGTGTCACACGGGAGATCATGTTATCAATTCCTTGTGAAGTATAAGTAAAGGCTCACAACCGAAATGATTATGAACAAACCATTAGAATGGTTGTAGTGTGATTTGGTGTTGGTTTATCTTGACCATAGAATTACACTAGTACACTTTGTGTGTATTGAGCAGGACCGACTTAGAGGTGATTCGATTTATTGCTGACTATATTGTTGGTGCAGGGGCACCTAAGTCGAACCTGTATTTTGATTATGGCAAAAGACGCAAATTTAAGGATATATCATTATTTCACGAGCTGAATCGAGTGTGCAGAAAAGTGCTAAAGCTGGAGCTAAAGGCTAGCGACACCCGGAGGGAGCCACGGTGGTCGGGCGACACTCGAGTGATTTCAGAGGAAGCCGAAGGAATCGAGTGGAAGGCCGGAAGCGAAAGCGACACAGTAAGTATCGAGGTAAAGCTCGTGTGTGTGAGAGTAAGAGAGGTCGTATCCTCCTTACGGGGATGATCTTAAGCGTAGATCCGACCAAAGACATCCTATAGATAGTCTAGGTCGAGATCAAACGGCCACGATCAGAAATAATATTTTGTTGCTTAACTGCCTCTACGCCTAGCATCACCGATTGCTACTGAGGACTCAATCGCCAATCACCGATCGTTATAGTCATCACCGATCCGATGATGACTATCAGTCGACTGATGGTCAAGGATCAACCTCGAGGAGTCAAGCTCTATCACCATTTTTCAAGGAGTCTTGTGCCCAATTCCTATTGGTTGAAGATCCATTCGATGAGGGGCTCAAAGGCTATAAAAGGAGGGCTTGTCCTAGTATTTTTCATCAATTCAAAAGCTTCCAAGTTCTTCCGATATGCTCCGACTCTCCGACATCCCTACGACGAAGCGCTGCCAAGACGACGACTAGAGCTTCAACCTCCAACTTTTGAAGTCGTCGGTAACGAAAGTTTCAATTTTATTTCAGTTTACTTATTTCGTAAAGCTTTCATTATAAAGAGGAGAGGAGGAGTGTCCCTCTACCTCAAGCTTTTGTGATTTCGTGTATCCGTCTAACTCCTACCTCCAACAATGAGGAGTTCTTTAGTAGTTTGCCCTCCGTGCGTGGTCAAGGACTACTAGGGCCTTGGAGTAGTAGCCTTCGGCTACGAACCAAGTAAAACCCTCATGTCTATTGTCTCGTTTGTTTTGTTTTTATCTTCCGCTGTGTCTACTCGTATTTTAACGAACGAAGTCGAACGAAAGATTTTCTATCGCTATTCACCCTCCCTCTAGCGATCCGCTCGATCCAACATATATAATTGAATCGGACCTCGGATATTATGGTGTACATGCTCTTAATCCTGATATAATAATGAGCACATATACTTAGTATTTATTTCTTTGATTTACCAATGGGTGAGATTTATAGAGTAAATCGATAGGCTCGGTAAGTTGGAAAATGATATTATTTATATGGTGTGTCATTGATTATAGGAGGAAACCGTGTCCTATATATTAGGATGATGATGTCTCCTTGAGGAGCTCATAAGATTCATCATGTAAACCCTGCAGGTGGACTTGGTCCGGCATGATGATAAGGTTGAGTGGTACTACTCATGAAGTTAAATGTTGATTAATTAATTGTCAATAAATTAATTAATTGACGGACATTCGAGATCTTAAACATGGGGAGACATTTGTACAATTAATATATGGAGCCCATATTAATTTATGGGGGTTGGTGAGGTAGATCAATGATAATCCTCTAGTGGAATGGATTATCATTAATGGATCAGACTTTATGTGGGCTTGATCCATTGGGTGACCAAGATCCAACTTCTCCTCATGGTCCCTATTGTAGCCTATTAAAACCCTCATGGAGCCTAGATCCGATGATGGAAAATGAAACTCTAGATCCGACGGTGAAGATTAAATCTCTAGATCCAACGGTGGAGATTAAATCTTTAGATCCGACGGTGGAGATTAAATCTCTAGATCCAACGGTTGAGATTAAATCCCTAGATCCGACGGTTGAGATTAAAATTCTGAGATCCGACGATAGAGATTAAAAGGAGGCTTAAGCTTAGCTTTATAAAAGGATGGCCACGGCTTGGGCGTGGAACACAATAAGGGAGATTAGGATTTGGCTTGGGCGGCAAGGCTTCAAGGGTTAGGGTTTGGGGCGGCAAGCTTGAATTGCTAGGGTTTGCTCCTCCTAGGGTCGGCGGCAACAAGGTTAGAGGCTTAGGTTTTCTTCTTCTCCTCTTTTCCTTGGCCGGTGACTCTCTCCCTAAAGCTTTGGCTGGCGCACTCTCCTCCGGCGGCAACCTTTCTTCAAGGTTGGCTGGCGATCCTATTCTCCTCCTTGGCCGGCGACAATATCAAGTCCATTGACTTGGTGGCCGGTTTTAGATAGGAAGAAGAGTTTTGCTTCATTCCATTTGTTCGGAGTGAGCAAGGAAAGGAAGAACGTGTTCTAGGAGGCTTCGACTTTTGGAAGATCGTCGTCCACACGACGTCCAAAAGGAGGAAGGACATACAATAGAAGATCAAGAAGTATAACAAGAGGTATAATGTTTGTTTATGAATCTTTTCTTTTTCTATGCATGATGTATACTTTGTTATGTGGCTAATTTACTTGGATCCCGAATACAAACACAAAAACCAGCGATCTGTACATCGTCTATTACGCGGCTATTCGAAGAATAGAAGTAGGTTGCTTGAACAATAAGTTTGTTCAAGTGATCACTCTAATCGAATAGCACGACGATGGAACGGTAGCTTGGGTAATCCCTATTTGTCAAAGATTAATTTTTTTTTTATCTGGGGACGAAGACGAGATCGCCATGAACAAGCGACCGAGTTGAAGTGGAAAGCGAAGTTTCCTCCCTTCAAAACCTCCTATATATATATATATATATAGAGAGAGAGAGAGAGAGAGAGAGAGATTTATCGCCGTCGCCGTCGCCGTCGCCGCCGTGCCATCCGGCCTCCGTCGGTCGTCGGACCGGGCGCGATTGACGCCCAACTTGCTGCGGTCCGACGGGGCTCAGATTCCGACCGGTTAGCTGTCGGAATCTGACACAAATCGGTCGGAAATGACTGAAACTCGCGACCGGCAGTGGCACGGCTACTTCCAACCATGATTCGGTCGGTCGGCGGCCGAATCCAACCAACCGAGTATATCGAATGGACCGGCAGCCGACACCGGTCCGTCCGGCATCGGATTTCGGCCGGAATCTGGCTCGATCGTGACCGACAATGGCCACGTCACTGCCGGCCGTGAGTTTCAGTTGTTTCCGACCGGTTTGCGCTGGATTTCAACCGCTAATCGATCGGAATCCGAGCCCCGCCGGCGAGTTGGGTGTCGATCGCGCCCGACGGCGGTCCAGCAGCCGACGGTGACCGAACGGTGCGATGGCGACAGTGACATCGATGTCGCATGGAGTGCACAGCGCGCGGCGTATCGTTACGCAGCGTATCAAAATTCTATAGAGAAAAGTTACGTTGCGTACCTTACCTTGCGCGCCCGTGCATTCCACACGACACCGACGTCGCTACCGCCGTCGCCACCGCGCCGTCCGGCCACCGTCGATCGTCGGACCGGGCGCGATCGACGACCAACTCGTCGGCGGTCCGACGGGGCTCAGATTCCGGCCGGTTAGCAATCGAAATCCGGCGCAAACCGATTGGAAACGATCGAAACTCGCGATCGAAATCGGCCTCCTAATTCTGGAGGTCGATTTCGACCGGTTGACGGTCGAATCCGACCGACCGAGTATACCGGTGATTGGCGAGTGACGCCGGTCGGTTCGATGTCAGTTCAATCGAATCCGGCTCGATCGCGATCGGCGATGGTCAGCGCGCGCTGCCGCGCGAGTTTCGATCGTTTTCGATCGGTTTGCGCCGGATTCCGACCGCTAATCAGTCAGAATCCGAGCCCCGCCTGACTGTCGGCGAGTTGGGCATTGATCGCGTCCGGTTCGACGGCTGACGGTGGTCGGACGGTGCGGCGGCGACGGCGGCATCGGTGTCGCGTGGAGTGCACGGGCGCGCGATGTATCATTACGCAGCATATCAAAATTATATATATATATATATATATATAATAAAAAATTAATATTTAATAGCTAATTGCATTATCAATAAATATATCAATTCAGGTTGAAAAAATAATTTTATATTATATTATTATATTTCATAAATAATTTATAATAAAGAGTAAAATTTATAAAAGATTATTGTAAAAAAATTTAATAGTAAAAAAATTCTATGTATCATATTAGAAATAGAGAACTCTCTAAAAACTTTTAACATTAAACATGATCAAAGATTCTGTCATGCCAAACAAATGCTTAGTCATTATTAGGCTTTGATTATTATTATTATTATTGAAAATGATTTTCTGGCTAGAACTGATGTTGTTATATATGGATAAGAATTGATTTTCAATATAAAATTTAAAATTTTTATTCGAATTTAAAAAATTTTCATAGTTCTATTAAATGGATTAAGGGATTTAATTTCTATAATTATTAAAAAATTGACGATGCATAATATTGAGATGAACATAATCATTATTTTTTCACTGCTACGTATGATCATTGATCATCGAAAAACGTCACTTGAGAGCGGCGGCCAAGATTTTGAAACCAAAAGTATAGTCAGTTAAATTGATTATGACGTTTATGTAATTCCACGCAAAGGAGGAAATATGCAAATTAGAACCGGAGAACGTTGGGGCATTCGTTAGATGGAATAAACGTACCCGAAAAAAGAAAGAGAGAGAAAATATGGTGGGTCGTCGACGACGCGACGAGGTGATCCCTTCCCACGGAAGCGCCCTCGCCCACATACTACCTCTTTCGCACTCTCGCTTTCTCTCTGTGTCACTGTCCGCCACCACCACCACCGCTTTATTCCCTCCCCCATAAAGCAACGTGGAGTGCAGGCGGATCTCTCGATTCTCTCCTGCTAGGCGCTAGCTATCGCTTGCTTCTGTTGTTCCTTTGCGGGACGAAGGTGGCGATGGATCCGTCGGACGCGTCGTTCTGGGTGGACTTCCTTCAGGGGATGCTGAAGCCGGTGGCGGCGCTGGCGGTGGTGCTGATGGCCGTCGCTCTCTCCTACGCCCAGAAGCTCAAGCTCGAGGGCGAGATGATCTACGCCATCGCCCGCGCCTTCCTCCAGCTATCTATCATTGGTTTCGTCCTCCAGTTCATCTTTGCCCAGAAGAACGTCGCCTGGATCATCCTCGCTTACTTGTTCATGGTACTCTTCTTTACTAGAAACAAAATCGAAGCTTCCCGACTGTTTTTTGGTTTGGGTGGAAATTCAATTCGTTTTGGGAAGCTCAAAGGTCACCCTAGAATGCTTAATTTTGGAGTTGCGGACTTGTTGGATTTTAAAGTTCGTGAATTTTGGACTTATAAAGTTAGAAAGTCGAAAATTTTGAGGATGAGACTAGCATGAAGGCTCCTTCGATCGTGATGCTTACATGGAGTGTCTTTCTATTCCTCATGAATTTTAAAACGGATTCGGGGATGTATTTTAAAGTGATTTGGTGGCCCTTGAAGATAAAATTTAATGACGCCTACACTACAATTAGGTAAGAGTTCCAATAAAGTTTGTTTGCACTTAGGATATAGTGTTAGTGTAGTAGCGCCTAGAATATAATTTAGTAGCATGTACAATATAACTTGGTAGCACTGACATACAATTTGGTAACACCGTCAATACAATTTGATGACTTTTAAAATATATTTGATAACACCTTCAATACAACTTGGTAACATATAAGATATATTTTAGTACCACCTAAAATTCAATTTGGTGACAACTATAATATAATTTGATAACACCTATAATATAATTTATATCATCTTGGAGTTATGAAAAAAATAAACAGTGCTTTAGGTTTGTACATGAAGCCATTTTACGATTCATACATGAACAAAAAAGCACCCTTTCATATGATCATACATGAAGGGACCTTTATGTCAGTCTTGTCTAATTCTTAGTCTAAAAAGAGGGTTATTTGAGCTAAATAGCAATCATATACCCCAAACACTTTCACCATTCTACAGCCAAAGCATTCATTTTGACTTAATTTTTGCAAGCAAGGCCTTTACCTGTCGAGTACCTTTTATGCTTTCAAATAGTTCTCCTTGTGGCATTCTTTTTTACCTTTAGAGAAGAAATATCAACATCTTTCATCCTTGTATACAATTCATTTGATTTGCCTCTATATGCTATTTCTGAAGAATTGGATCCATATAAAACAACCCTTTATCTCAAGTCAAATCATAGTATAATATCAACATTTTTCAAAGATAGAGGCTATCTTTGAAAAATTCGATTCACATAAAGAAATTATATTAAGTTTTAAATTGGAGTAAAATTTCCAACACAGAGAAAAAATTACCTTAAGATAACTACTTGTTTTCAACCATTTAAAAATAATTATATGCTTTTGTAAAAGTTGATTAGGACCAAGTTTTCAAATCTTAAGCCGCATCGGAGTTTCGGTGTTTGACTAGAACAATACTGATTTGATATTGTGTCGACGTTCTGATGCATAGTGTCAATGATCTATTGAATGTTGAAGGAGTAAGGAGATGAAACATATGAGGGAGATATTATCTATGCCAAGTGGTATCGAGTTTCAATAATTTACCGGAATGATATATTTTGACTGTTTTGCCTGGTATGATATGAGATTTCAAACCATGATCAGGACCACTAGTACTATTTAGATCAAAGAGATTGTTTAATAGGAAGGAACTTGACTACATTGTTGAGGAACGGATAGCTCACAAGAGAGGAATGAAAAGGGAGGAATTACAAAAAAAGTTCATGACACGACACTACAAACTACTCAAAAAACAAGGCAATTCAGATCAAAGGTTGTAGTTGGATCCCGTTTACTATAGAGTGAAAGAACTAAGACTTTCTACTCTTTTGTAGCATTGTAGCTCAAAGAGTGTATTAAGTGTTTGTATGCTAAAGTCACAACCCATTTACACAACTTGATCTCCAATTTTGTGGCATTAGGTTTAAGGTAAACATGTTATTTAGTAGTAATTTGCATAAGTTATAAATATATAATCTAATAAATAGGATATAAACATATAGTATTGTTGCATACAATCATATGGATTTTAAGAATTTGTATAATTAAAAATAGTTGTATGTTATTTTTATTTAAAATTTATTTGAGTTTGTTAAATGGTGTCATGTGATTCAACCCACTTATGACTTGTTTAATTATGTGAGTCATACCACATGAATTGTGTATAAGATGTCTAACTCGTTTAATTAAATGGGTCAAGTCATCTATAAATGAGGTCATACGCAGCTCATAGTTTTTGACCATTTATTAAGTAGGTCAAGTTCAAGTTGAGATTATGAAACAATCATAGGGTTTGTTCATTTGCAATACCCTACACATGTTTGCCAACTGAAGAAATTTATTTACAGTCTTGGCCAAGCATTTTGAGCACGAATTCATCGTTTAACCAATTAGCTATACACTTAAGGTTGCTCTGAATCTAAAATAGATTCCTCTCTCATATTTAGAGGCACTAATAGCTCCATGATATACATCCTTATTTATGCGTTGGTGACATTTTAATCACTGGGAATGATAGAGATGGTATTAAGGATTTGCTTTGTTATCTCAGGTAAGAATTTCGTATTTAAGACCTAATTAGTATTTGATTCTTCCTTGATATTAAGCTACTTCCACATTGAGAAGGTTGTCTTCTATCTCAAAATGAATACATCTCTAGGTTACTTAAATGAACAAAAATGTATAGACCACGACACATCTCCAAACTAATCGTAGTAACTCTTTAACATCTTCCAATCCCCTATTTGATCCTTATATATATGAGCATCATTGGAGCACTCTATTATGTCACCATTACACACTAGATATTGCCTTTATAGTCAATTGTGTCTTTCAACTTGTTCATGCACCTCCTGAGCAACATTGAGAAGTGGTTAAATGAATACTTCACTCCCTCAATGGCATAATTCTTCATAGCCTCCTAGCATGTTGTCACTTGACGAGAGAACTACATGCACATAATGACGTGGATTAGGCTAGTTCTGGTGAAGACAAATGTTGTGGGTTCATTATATTTACTGCAAGGAATTCGATCTCTTGGGCCACCAAAGTATAATCTATAATGTGTCTTTTTAGCACTCAGGTAGAATACCTGGTCATCCCAATGCTATATTGAAAGTCATTTGACTTCAATCTGAACCACACCTATCCATCAACAATGTATCCAAGGTTTGGTGCAAACATTGGGGCAGCTTATCCAGTTGCCAATCTAATTTTTATGCCTGTACAAACTATATAGAAATTGATTTTTTTACTTTGAATGAGAATCTATGGCAAGTCGACAATAGTTTGTGATCAAATTGTTGATATTTTTACAAAGCCACTACCAAGGCAATGTGTCCACTTATTGGAGACCAAACTCAGTGTTCACCACCTCTCGTAGGGTTTGCAACAGTGTAATAGTAAAAAATCAACGGCAGTACAACAGACAGTCGAAATATCAACTGTAAATAGTACCAGTTGTATGCTTCACAATTACATTTGTACATGTAGTTGTTCCTATGAGTGCCATTCTTGATTAATTGACAAGTCATTCACACACCATCACATCTATGTATATAAAGCTAGAATGAGTTCAGGGATGCTTGCCCTCCCGCCCTGCTAGTGCTCGATTAAGCGTAAAAATATCCTCCATGATTTACCTCCTTTATACTAGTTGTGGAGCCAGCTAGTAGGGGTGTTTGGATTGAGCGTATCACCTTTTGCTATAATAAAGCTAGAATAGGTAGCCTCCGGGGCTATGGTGCAGCGGCAGAGTGCCCATGCAATCTCCCAGACATCTCCGGTTTGATTCTTAACTGCAGTGCATTTGCAAAAAATTTTCTCCAAATGGGATGAGAAATTCTAGAATGTTGGGTTGCCTGCTACGAATGCTTCCTGATTTATTCTGGCGGCCGATAATACCCGATGTCAACTTTAAAAAAAAAATTGGACAGGTGTGCAGAATATATAAAAAAAATTAGCTTATTCTCTCTAAAAATTTACTCGTACACTGACAATGTTAAACCTACCTGGATCATGCCGTTGATAATCTTTTAGTGTATCTAAAAAGAATCATCTTCTCTCTGCTCTTGATATTTGTGATGTTGGCAAAGTGGCTTACTTTTGCTGTTATTTACAGAAGACAACCAATGAAACTTTTTTTTATTTTTAAATTTGACCTATGGATTCCAGTGTAGGCTCTCCTTGTAACAATCTATACATTTTCAATTGAAGTAATTCTCACTTAAGCTTGTAAAGCATTTCCACCTAGCAGTTTCTATCTCGCTATATTTTCTAAGGTTAGCTTAAGGAAAGTAATTCTATCCCATGAAGGTTGAACTTTAAATTACCATTAATTGTGCATGGTTAGAATGAAGTTGCAATGTGTGTGTGATAGATTTATATTTGTAGGTATCTGTTGCGGGTTATACAGCTGGTCAACGCGCGAAGCATGTACCCCGAGGGAAATGTATAGCTGGAATCTCTATTCTGGCAGGTACAGCAGTGACGATGTTCTTGCTTGTCGTGCTGAATGTCTTCCCCTTTACTCCAAGGTACATCATTCCTGTTGCCGGCATGATGGTTGGTAATGCAATGACCGTCACTGGTGTTACCATGAAGAAGCTACGGGAAGATCTTAAAGTGCAAAAGAACCTGGTTGGTCTCTTCACTCATTTGCTTAATTTTTCTCTTCCCGTAACATACCACAATGACTCATTTGTTGGTTCATAACCCATATGGTTCTTTCCTGATTGTAAGTTTAGATTGTTTAAAAACTTGTGTAATTGTGCTAATTTCTATTCAGATTAGGCTAAGTAGAAAAGGTTCTTTTACCTCTTTGTTAGGTGGAGACGGCATTGGCTCTTGGTGCAACTCCACGTCAAGCAGCACATCAGCAGGTTAAGAAGTCACTTGTGATTGCACTGTCCCCGGTTGTGGACAATGCCAAAACAGTGGGTCTCATTTCTCTTCCAGGTGCAATGACAGGGCTCATTATGGGTGGTGCATCACCTTTGGAGGCAATCCAACTCCAGATAGTCGTCATGAACATGCTTATTGGAGCATCCACCGTTAGCAGTATCGTATCGACATATTTGTGTTGGCCTTCTTTTTTCACAAAAGCTTTCCAGTTGGAATACAAAGTATTCACAGCCGATTGAACCCTTCCCCCCCCCCTTTCAGAAAATAACTAGCGAATGGCATTTGCTATCAGTGTTGTATTTGATGTTGGAACGTTTAGATGAATGTGGATTGAGGATGTGAGTTTTGTTTCTCCTCTTTTTCTGAGAAAAATTGTTATTCTTGCCGACGCCTGAAAGAAAAGAAATCCTCAAGTAATCAAGGAAATATTCTCCATGGATAATGTGCCTTCACCTTTGCTGGTGTGTTTAGTTGGTAATAAGCTATTATGTTTCTTGTGAATTCTCCTAAAATAAACAATATTTCTGTATTTAATTACAAAATAATTTGTAAATAATAAACATTCCTATAAGTTGTTTTTTTATTGAACTAGCAAGAATTAGTTATCCATTGTTTTATTATTATTATTTGTTTCTATTCTACAGTACTGAATTAGCTTAATTGGAGAGGAGGGATCAAATAAGTTAGGTGGGTTAAGCATGAGTTGGTTAAGCTAAATGGACAAATTGGGTCTAATGGATCGACAAGTTGAAGGGATCAATCAAGCTATGCTAGTTGAACAAGCTAAGTTGGCCAATCTAATTGAGTAAGTGAGTTGTAGGTGCTATAATCATGATTCAAAATTACATAAGATTGACCGTCGACTATCTGGAGTTGTTTGCGAAGTGACGACACGCGAAGCAATTGCTTGGCGAGATAACATTCGTCTCACGAGTAACCATCATTCGTTACCTCGTGATCACTTCTCAAGTGGCTAACATTCATTCTCTTTTTGTCGACAATAATTTTTTTGATTAAATAAGGAAAAATAATTATGTTATTTTTGAACAATGAATTTCTTGTTTGCTATAAAAAATATTGATGAAAGAAAGGAGACCGTAAGTAAAAAATTAAATAATTTAGAATTAATACATTCATTAACTTATAAAATAATAATATTTATAAAATTTATCTTTCTAATTTGATATTTTTATTTTTAAAATTAATTAATTTTAATTTGATATTTTAAAATTTATAATTGGGCTAGAAAAAAATTATCAACCCCACTCTAACCCATGAATGGCTCCGTCCCAAAGTGGTTAGGTCTAGTTTGATAGGCAAATTAGATGGATTGGGCCAAGTGGGTCTATTAGGTTGGCCTAGGTAAGTAGGCAAGGTTTAGGGATGGCTCGATGGTAAACACAAGGTGATGCTTGCGAAGATGTCTGGGTTCGAAACCAGACGAGGAGGGTCTAAAATTTCTCCTAGGATGAAATACTCTTTCTTGTACTTACCACCGAGTTAAGGGTCAAAGGTCCACCCGCGATTTACCTCCCTCACAATGATCGAGAGATCGGTCGGTGAAGGCTACTAGGTTGACGGTTCCAACCTTTGCGGGGCAAGCCAACTATACAAGTAGGTAGGTCGGGGTTGATTAATGTAGGTGAATCAATTGAATTGGTCACCAATTGATTGTGTAAAAAAAAAAACATTGGTCGAGACAATCAAGTTGGATGGTTGGAAGATCATGATGATGACCCAATGAATCATCCTATTAGGATGGTCAAATTAGTTTACTCAAGTGAGAAAATTATGCTTAATAATTAGGATAAAACAAATAGGTTAAACTAGCTGGTCAAGCGGGCATAATCATATTAAGTAGATAAGATGAGCTAAATAGTAAAATAGGCTGGACAAGATGAAGGAACCATTTGCGTTGGATGTATTTTCTACAATTAGGGGACAAGTCAAACCCAATAAACTAAATGAATTAGTACAAAATAAATTGGGGCAATTAAAGAATGAATTTGATAAGAGAAACTACACATGACTAATTGGAATAGATGAGACAAATAAATTAAATGAGTTAAATAGATCGAGTAGATTGGTCAAGTAGAGTAAATTACTTTGCCAAATTGAGCAATGCCAGTAAATTGAATCGAATGTGCTAAGCAAACCAAATAGATTAGGCTAATCGAGTTAAGTGAGTCGAGAGACCAAACATGTCTATTAAAGTGGGAGAATGTAGTGTGCCAAGTTGGTTGGTTGAGCTACTCTAACTCATATATCAATTAACATTCTGACGATTAAATTCATTTGTAGAATTGGATTAGAAGCAGTATATCTTGGAAAATCTAAGTGAATGATCGACATGTCAAAACAATTGGTTTAGACTAGTTCACTAACAAGGGAAAAAGTACAAGTATTTGTTTGGAGTAATAAATTCAATAGGTCAAAGATGAGCCGGCTAAAAGGACTTATTGAATCAGATAAGTTAATTTGGTCAATCAAGCTAGATGAGTTAGTCAAACCTAGTAAGTTAGTCATGCAGGTTGGCCCGAATGAGTTTTTTTAAGATAGGGGAGACTATATGTGGGTCATGTATGCTAAATAGGTTAGGGCAAAGGCGATAAACTTAATTAGTGGATTATGTAGGATGAATCAAATGGATTACATGGGTAACTAAACTAACTAAATTGATTAGACATGACAAATTAAATAGTGGAGATGAACAATTTAAATAAAATAGACTATCTGACCAAAAATGATTAGTTGGAAAGGCTGGCCAAAAGGATTAACTGGACTAGTGTTGGTCAATTAAATTTGATGTGCTAGGTAAATTGAGTAGCTAATCAAGCTAATCATGTCAATTAAATTAGGTAAACTTATTAAGTTGATCAAGCCTAGTGTAATAAGTGGATTGTTTAAGTTGGGTGTGCATACGAGCCAAATGACAAGGTGGGGTGGTTAAGCTCAATTTGTGTAATTGAATGAAAGTCATCTTTCTATACTAGTGCACCACCTAATCTTAGCCAATCCAAAGTTAGTCACTTTTAAATTCATGCATCTTGTGCTCAACAATAGTATCTCAAACTTGATTAAGAGTTCATTGTATGTTGTTTTTCGTAGGATTATTCTATCTTTTTGTGGTGTCTTATACTTCCAAAGATTACTCTCACATTTATTCACTTCATCCAACACTAATGCTAAGTAAGCTGACTTTGAATAATACATATTAACCCCATTACCAACATAGATATATGTTGGTTTTGCAATGAAGTTTACATGAATTTAAAAGAACTATAAATAATTAAATATTGTAAAACTTATCGTGAATTCATTCGAGCCTTCGTACCTTACTGATATGAAAAAAAGAAGATTTTCTTTCTTTGGCTTGTTATCTAAAGGATGATCACGGTAACAAACCACCCTCACTAATCCACAAATCAAGTTCCAATTCACGCCTTGGATGTCTTCTAGATCGCAAGATACACAGTCTCAAGTCTTTTTGTTATCCGACAAAATGACGACTCTCCCTCCTTCTCTTCCCCGTGTCACTTGGACGCATCTCTTATAAGGGTGTTTGGTAGAAATCGAGTAATGTACAACGTGCACTACATGTATGCTTGGATAGAGGTCGTGCATCAAGAGCGAACCACAACTGCACGCAGCATAACTGCCAATAATGTCAACAATATAGGATGCTAAACTATCTAAAAGATGGAATATGGTGTTAGTGATAGTGTCCTAAAATAAAAATCATAACAGAGGAATTACTATGCAATGAAATTAAATGCTAACGAATTGTAAAAGAGAAATTATATAATGGTATTAAAGCGATTTTAATCAAGCAAGAACTATGCTGATCAAGTTTGAGCAATGTTAACTAAGTTGGTAAAAAAAAGTTTTTATATAATAGTGTTCTATATAATAATTTTGGTTAAGTTGAATTTGTTTATCTTAACACATTATAATAATTCACTATTTTTTTTAATTTTTTTTAAAAGGCATTTTTTGACAAAAATAATAACGAAGGGCATTCTTTTATTTTGCCCTTCAATAATTGTATTAATATTGTTTTATAGCTATAGATTTAATTATTTCACTACAAAAATATATCAAAGCAACGAAAATAATTTATTATAAATTTACAATAAAATTTGTAATGAATTATTAAATCTTCACAAATTAATAATGAAATTTTCAACAAAAATTTTTTTTGTTGCAAACATAAGAACATTTATAACAAATTAAATTTCGTCATAAATATCGTCGCTATTTTACAACAGATTTGATTTTTCGTCGTAAATTTGCGACGAAAAAGCAATTTCGTTGTAAAATTTTGCAATGAAATATAAATTCATCATATAATTTGCAACGAAATTGGGATTCTATGCAAACTCTGCGATGAATTTTATTTTCGTTGTAAATTTTGCAACGAATCTAGAATTTATTACAAATATTCCGACAAATTTTGTGACACAATATTTTCATTGCACATTTTCAATTATTTGGCAAAAAAAGATCGACGGGAATTAAGAAATTTACGACGAATTTAATATTAGTTGTTAATTTTTCAACGAATTTATTTTTCATCACCAAATTTGATATGAAAAATCAAATTCGCCACAAAATTTTACAATAAAATAAGAATTAGTCGTAGAATTTGCAACAATTTAATAATTCGTTGCAAATTTTGCGATAAATTTAGCAACGAAAAAATTTCGTATGATTTTTTAATTTATTTGGATAAAAAATGAGGTAAAATTTGCAACAAATTTATCTTTTGCCGTAGAATTTGCAATTAATTTAAATTATCGTCGCCAAATATTGCGATGAATATTTTATTCGTCGCAGAATGAGTGATGAATATTTTATTCGTCGCAGAGTTGTCAATTTGCAATGAATTATAAATCGTCTCCAAATTCCCCCTAATTAACATGCTCGACCTCCCTTTCCCTTTCTCACACGCTCCGATCCCTCCCCGATACGTCGTCTCCCTCTCCTCTTCCACTACCGGAGCAGATCCGACATCGCTGCGGCAGCTGCCGCAAGATCGCATCGTGTTTGCGGCAATTGCCGCGAGCAGCGAGCACCTACCGTGAGCTCGCGGCAGCGAGTAGTTGTCGCGTGCTACCGCGAGCATGCTTCATGCTTGCGGCAACTTCCACGTGTTGCCGCGAGCACGCATTGTGCTCGCGGCAGCTGTCGCTGCGAGCACCTACCGCGAGCTCGCGGCAACGAGTATCTGTCGCGTGCTACCGCGAGCATGCTTCATGCTCGCGGCAACTTCCACGTGTTGCCGCGAGCACGCATTATGCTCACGGCAGCTGTCGCTGCAAGCACCACGTGCGTGCTCACGGTTGCTGTCGCAGCGAGCACCGCACACGTGCTCATGGCTGCTGCCATCATGAGCACGCAAGCATGCGACAAGGGTGTCGCCCCTACCGTGTGCATGAGTTGCTTGCGGCAACTCCGTCTACACAGTTTAATTAGGCCCTTATGTTGACACATCTCATGAGTTTTAATTCGTCTGCACGGTCGCGGTTATTGCTTGCAAGGTCGCTACTCCCTACAATGCGTGTTGACCTTGGCAAGCCAAGCTGCATGAGTCGGATGCCTAATTAATGTGATTTGTTAGATTAATATGTTATTCAATTAAAATCCTTTAAAATTTGTAATGTTTAATAAAATACAAATTTAATGATTTATTTTTCTTAGGTTTGTCGTACATGTATTCGTACTTCAAATGATCCGCATGTTCGTAAAGTCTTCTGTTGTTAGCTCATCCGTTGCTTCTACCAAGGAAGATATATTTTATATTTCAAAATTTTTACCATTATCATTCTATAATATATATAATGTGTGATTTTATGTATTTCTTTTATTGTAAAAATTTATTATTAGTTTGATATGTTCTAATTTGTAATTCAATATCATACATAAAATAAATAAATACTAGAAGATTTTTTTAAGTATAAATTGGTTGTTTAATTAATATCGATGAAAAATGATGAGAATATAATTATTCCTTGATACAAATTTAGAAACAGAACAAATGGAGAGAGAAAGGAGTTGGATGTATAAAAAGAATTTACCAGAATGTAGGAGTTTAATCGATGAATGTATTATTGAGCTGGAACAATTTTTGAATTTTACTGATGGTAATGTTGAATTTATGGATGAGAATAAATTGAGGTGTCCATGTAGAAAGTGTCATAATGGTAAATTTTTTTAGTGTGATAAAGTTCGAGAACATCTTTGTAAATTTAGTTTTATCCCAAATTATTATAATTGGACATGTCATGGTGAACCATTTATATTCGATAAAGAGGTTGGACGAAACATACAAAGAACAGTTAGCGGAGATCAAAGATATTATGATCAATTCAATTCATATCAGAGGATGATTGTTGATTCAACACTGCAAGTTCAAGTTATCTTCAAAATTTTGAACACATGTATACTAGTTATTCATCGTCGTTGGAGGAGATAGAAGTAACAGGTGTTCATGAAAATGTAAACAATGAATCATATCTCAAATTTCAAGAAGTGTTGAGAACTGTAAATGAACCTGTATGGTCTGGTTGTGATAGTCACACTAAATTATCTCTAACCGTAAGATTGTTAAATGTTAAAGCTGAGCATAATGTGTTTGAAGATTGTTTTAATGATTTCGTTCAAGTTATTGGAGAAATATTATCATGTGATCACATAATGCCCACTGATTTTTACAGTATGAAAAAATTTGTGAAAGATTTAGGTCTTTCAGTGGAAAAAATTGATGTTTGTAGAGATGGTTGTATGCTATATTGGAGGCATAATGCAGATGCAAAAATTTGTAAATTCTGTAATCAATGTAGGTATAAGCGTACCAGGAGATTGGATCGTAATAAATGACGTAAATCATACAGACAAATATTCTATTTGCCTTTAACTCCTATATTGCAAAAACTTTATGCATCAAATGTCACTGCTGAACACATAACTCGGCATGCAAATCATGAAATAGAGGAAGGGCTAATGTATCATCCATCAGATGTAGAGGCATGGAAAAATTTTGATAGAACATATCCTGAGTTTGCGAATGAGACTCGAAATATTGGGTTAGGTCTCTATGCTGATGGATTTGCTCCATTTGGTAAATCAGGAAGAACTTATTCTTGTCGCCCAATTATCTTAACTCCGTATAATCTTCCACCCAGTATGTATATAAAAACACCGTATATATTTTTAACATTGATTGTTTCTGGCCCGCATAATCCCAAGAAGTTAATAGATGTTTATATGCAACCATTGATTGCCGAGCTGAAATAACTGTGAGATGAGGGTGTTTCTATATATGATGACCATACTAATCAGATGTTTTTAATGAGAGTTATGCTTATTTGGACTGTAAATGATTTTCATGCTTATTTGGACTATAAATGATTTTCCTGCTTATGGTATGTTATTAGGATGGAGTACCGTTGGGATTTTAGGATGTCCAATATGTATGGAGAGATCAAAGTCATTCAGATTAAAACATGGAAAGAAATCGAGTTATTTTGATTATCATAGACAATTTTTATGGCCAAATCATAAATTCAGAAGAAATAAAAAAAAAGAATTCACTATGAATAGAATTGAAAGAACACATCCACCATTGAGATTAATCGGTCAATTCTCATGGATAGAGTGTTTACCTTTTCATCTGTTATTGAAGAACCAAATGTTAAAATATATGACTATGGAAGTACACATAAATGGACTAAACGAAGTATATTTTAGGATTTATCGTATTGATAGAGTAATTTGATTCATCACAATCTTGATATAATGCATATTGAGAATAATATTTTTGATAATCTATTACATACGGTGATGGATATTACTGGAAAAATAAAAGACAATCTGAATGCAAGAAAAGATATGTGTCTCATTTATAAATGACCCACCCTTGATGTTGATGAAAATAATACGGGACCAAATCAAAATCAATTTATATATTGAATAAGGATCAGAGACGAATTATTTGTGAATGGTTGAAATCATTGAGATTTCCTGATGGTTATGTCTCTAATCTTGGTAGATGTGTCAATTTGAAGAAATGCAAATTGATTAATTTGAAAAGTCATGACTGTCATATATTCATGGAAAGACTAATTCCGCCCCAAGGCAACGACACGTTGGTTACAAGCGGAGCTCTCCACTTGCACTGCCTGGAGTCGATTCCACCTTGGTTGTGCACACTGCTCGGGGTCGAAAGAAATCGTCGCATCCCTGTTCAGTGTGGTCGCCCCATCAGGCGCTGCATGGGTTCTCTTGCGATGGGTCGCACGCCACCCTGATTTACTCTCGTTGATCGGTGGGAAACTCCGTGGGGTTGGGCCGGTCGACCATCAGGAATAGTGGGAAGAAATCGACCTGATACCTTATGTAAATAAAAAAAATGGAAAGACTAATTAATTCCTATTGTCTTTAAGGAAATGTTACCAAATTTTATATGAGGTGCAATTACGGAATTAAGTATTTTCCTTCATGATATTTGCTTGATAGTATTGAGTTATTCACACATGGAGACATTAGAGAGAGATATTCCAATCATTTTATGTAACTTAGAAAGAATATTTTCACCGTCATTTTTTGATTCCAAAGAACATCTTTTGGTTCACTTGCCATATGTGGCTAAAGTTGGAGGTCATGTTCAATTTCGATGGATGTATCCATTTGAAAGGTGAACTTTTTATTTTTTTTATCGTTGTTAGTGCATTTAATTAATTTTAGTATATATTAATTTCTAATACATTTTATTTTATTACTATTAGATTCCTTTATCACTAGAAGAAAAAGGTGAAAAATAATGCACATGTTGAGACTTCTATTGTTAATGTATATATTGTAGAGGAATTTATAACTTTTGCATCATATTATTTTGAACCTCACATTCAATGCAAAAGGCGGAGAGTAGGAAGAAATGATGTGGGTCATGTTGATCCAAATTTGAAGTCATTCTCAATTTTTAACTACCTTGGTCGACCGAGTGAATCTTGTACACGTAGATACTTAACTGGTCAAGAGTGACGAGTAGCCAACACATATATTTTACTGAATTGTCCAGAAGTAACGCCATATTTTGAGTGAGTATATACATGTTATATTATATATTTCATATATCGTAAATTATTATTCGTGTTATATTAATTTTTATGGTAGGATTTTCCAAACCTTATATTCTGAGCTTTCGGAGCATGAGTTGTATTGTTTCTGTGATGAAGAATTTACACCATGGTTCAAAAAATATATAAGTAGTCTATAATAATAAATTGATTAAATTTTGACTTTAACACATAATTATTTAACTTTAGATTCTTGATAATCACGCTCACATTGAGTAAGAATTGGTAAACCATTTATCATAGGGTCCAAAGTCAATAGTGAAAACTTGGTCGACATATTTCATAAATGGATATAATTTTCATACTCAAGAATATTAAATGGGCAAAACTACAATAAATAGTGGAGTTTGTGTTAAGTCATCTAATGATAGTGATGCAAGGAATGATTTTTATGGTTTTCTAGATGAAATTTTAGAGGTAGAGTACTCAAGCTTAGATTTGTGAGTTGTTTTATTTATGTATCATTGGTTTGACCTTATCAAAGGCATGAGGGTGCATCCACTGCTTAATTTGATTGAAATAACTTATAAAAAATTATACAAGAGATATAAATCATTTGTGTTAGCACAACAAGTGATTCAAGTATTTTATGTTTTATATCCTAGTCTGAGACGAGACAAAATTGATTGGTGAGCTATTTGTAAAACAAAAGCATAGAAAAAAATTGAGGAACGTTGGAAAGACATATCATATCACAAGATGAAGTTGTCAATACATTTTAGATCAAAGAATATAATATTTCAACGTTACGAGATTCCAGCGGCGTAGTAATAGGCGTTGATGCAAGTGAAATGAATGAGGATGAAGATGAGGAATTTAATATAGAGGATGAGGATGAGGATGAAGATGACAATGATGATGACGATGACGATGTCAACGACGATGACGATGATGATGACGACGATGATAATGAGAATGAGGATGATGAGATCGAAGAGACATATGACGAGGATGAAAATGATAATGAGGACTTCGATTTATAATTATGGATAACTTTTATTCAGTATCAATTATATTTCTATTTAGTGTCTAATTCTAAATTTCATATATTTGATATATCAATGAACTGTCTTTTTTTTATAGGTTATCCAATTGCTTCAAATATGGTAATTTTTTTTTGAATTGCTCATATTATAAATTCGATATGAAAATGTAATTCTTTTTTACTTTCATATTCTAATAATTATGATTGTTAGTTTCGACGTGACAATCATAGATGGAGTAGCGATGGAAGATCACAGTATTCCTCTACATCAACCCTTGCACAGTCTGATTCTCTTGCAGAAAATGTGCTCTCGACTCCTTCTCTAGTTGCAGGATCTTTTGGTTCTCAATAAATCCTTGTTAATGTATCTTTTCCAATACAACAATCACTCATTGAGAGGGAAGATACGCGAGAGTTGATATCCCCGCGCAGAGATTCGTAAGTATTCAAGTTTTAAATTATCTATATTTTTAATAAGATATATATTTTTTTATAAATATCTAACATGGTTTATTTTTATTTCATGATAGATCTACAAATTCTATACATGTTATTCACGAGGTGAATAAAATAGTGAATATTCATTGGGCAGAGCTTTGATGACTTATACGAGCACGCCGAAAGAAACGAAAAATCTATGGTAGAATGAGTTCAAGGTAAGTTATGAAATCAATTTATATATAAAAGTGTAGTTAATATAATCTATTTTTTTTCTCTACTGCAGCAGGTATTTACTTGGGATGAATATGAAATACTAGAGGTAAGAATAATTTTCAAGAAAAAGTGTGACGATCATATCAGAAATATATTAAATCATGCAAAAACCAAAAGTAAAATGTCACACTGCATAACCAAGGAGAATTGGAATAAGATTGTTGAATATTGGGGATCGATGGATAGCAAACGAAGGGGTGAACAAAATAAGAAAAATCAAACTTTTAATTTTAGCACTTTGTGTAAAATACCAAAAAAAAAAATTGGACTCTAATTAATATCTAAGCTAGGTATTAATTTGGAGGGGGTTAATCAAATCTAGATTGGGTCTTATAGGGTAAGAACCCAATAGGCATTGTTTAAAGCCCAACCCGTTAATACTCCGCCAACCCACTAAACTTCTCCCCTTCCGTTTCTCGCCGACGAATTTTCTTCGTCCAAGCGTTAAGCGAACGAAGGGAGTTATTCGTCGTCGACTTCGCCGCACCCAGATGCCTCACGATTTCCCCTGCTTCCCGACCCTCGATCTCCCTCGCCTCTCCCGCGATCTCTATGTCGTCGTCTCCACCGCATCTCAGTCGCTGTCGATGCGTTGCCGGTGGGAGATCCGACTGTAGGCAAAGAGGCCGACGGGCGTCGACGCACGTGGCCGGGAATTCGGGTCGGTGGTGAGTTGATCAGGTGTCGTGCTTCCCGATCGCTGACGGAGCAAGCTACCTTCGGGTCTTTCCGTCGCGAGTTGCTGATCTCCTCTGCCGATCAGTGCCGGCTAACGCTGTGGGTGCTAGGTAAGGGGCGATTCCTTACATTGGACCAGATTTAGGGCTACGGTGCATCTTCCTTGCTTTGAGCTCGATCTATGTTGGGCAGGTGTTGGTGTCGGCAAATAGGGGATAGGTAAAGGTGTGGCTGCCGACTTTGAGGATTTGCTTCGCCGGGGATCATCAGAATTAGGTAAGGGCCGACTTCTCCTTGTCTAATCCTCTGCTATGATTTTCCTTGGTTGAACGGGATTTAGGTGTTCTGAGCAGGGAGCGTGAGCCCCATTTGCAACCGGTGAACAGGGTTGTCGGTAATAGGGAGTGCTGCCGGTGAGATTCCGATTTGCTGCTGGTGTTGGAGTTTTGGCCGAATGGGTTGGTGTGGATTGTGAGTTCAAAGGGGACGGTGGAAGTATGGATCGAAGCAGTGATATCATATTGAGGTGAGTTTCAGTATGGATCTTTGATTTTTCTATATAGGTAGGTTATTTGGTTTACGGTGGTTCACACAGCAATATTAGTGTGGATCTGATTTGCATTTGGGTTAATTTGATGATGCACCTGTTGTAGGAGAAGGGTGATAAGTGTGATTTCTGTGTTTGACAGGTTGTGAGGATTAAAAGAATTGAGTTCTTGTAAATCCAATTTGGCGGCGGATTCAAATTTGGATCAAGAGGTTGGGTGTCGGAAGCTAAGCTTGGTAAGTATGGATTTGGATGCTTATGGATGTATACCATTGGTGGTTTTGTCGTCCGATCTAAGGGTTGGCTGGTGATGAAATATAAGGATAGATGTGAAGGCTTAATTAGGTTAACTGGATAATTAGATCAATCTAGTTGATTGAGATACGAAGTCGATGTAGGGTTTGATTTGATCATTCGTTGTATGCTTGCACTTAATCATAATGCTTGATATGTGCAGGACGTGGATACGAGACAGGATCATGACCGTGAAGATATTACTATGAGCTTCTTAGAAGGTGGGTAATTTCCTACCTGGTCCGGGTAGATGTATTGCATTCAGATTTAGTCATAGATATGAACATGTTAGGTGTTCATATTACCTTGACCCTGCTCTTTTTATCGTATGCTTGATACTTTACCGTTGGCTATTAACTCCATTGCTGATATCATATTTATTTTATCATGATTAGGAGTTATATATATAGGTGATGTAAGTAACTTAGAATTTGTTTAAGTTAAGTGCAAATAGTAAAGTACGGATGACAACCTAATTGTACAGTGGGCAAAAAGATCATCCGTAGGTAGATAATGTCTTTAACCTAGGGTTAGTTCTAGTACCCTTAGGTTGTATGTTATCGTCGAACATGTATTGTGTAAGTGGTCAGGGGAATGATACTTAGTGTGTCGCTACGGACCGGTGGTCCTAGCTTGTTATAATCAGATGAGTACGACTCTCTACAGGATAGAGAGTGCGTCGATTAGATTGGTATGAATCTCTACAGGATAGAGAGTATTATGATCAGTTGAGTACGACTCTCTGCAGGATAGAGAGTGCGTTGATCTGGTTAGTATGATTCTCTGTAGAATAGAGAGTATATGGTGGATGTCTGTATATGAGACATTGCATTCATGCATTTGTATGCACGCTGGCGACGAGGTCTCCCTTGTGGTTGAGAGTGTCGCCAGTCATCCTGTCTCCACGGTTACTCATAGGAGGAGTCACCCATGTGAGGGCAGAGCATTGTGGTGCCGCACTCTACCACTATAGACGGTGGTAGTTGGATTTGCGTGTCGTAGTCCTGCGTGTGTGGCACTCGACCACTCATGGATAGTGACTGTTGGAGTGGCCAACAGCAGGGACCACCATCGTGTAGCTTGCTCTTTATACTTATATGCTACTCGATCATACTGCCCACTCGGCCACTCGAGAGTAGTGGTTGGTGTTGAGTTGAGACAGTTGTCATGCTCGAGCCACCGAGGCCCTGCAGGGTATGGTAGCTTTAGGGTGAGACCATGACCATCTTTGCATTGTCCTTATGGCATTTTTGCATATTACCATATATATATACATATATGCATGTATATATATATATATATATATATATATATATATATATATATATATATATATATATATATATATATATATATATATATATATATATATATATATATATATATATCTATATATATATATATATATATATTGTGATGTTGCATTTGTTTGTATTATGCTTCTTTGCATTTGATTTGACATCATATTCATGCATATGTTTCTTGCATATGTTATACGATTATGTCGGATATTGGTATGTGTTGGATAAGACCATTAGATACCTTGACTTTATAGAGTATATTTTGAGTTGATTACTCTTCTATATATATGTTGGATATATGGTTGGATCGATGTATTTGTATACTATGCTGATATACCTATTATACATCTAGATATGTCATTGAAATACATGTGATATTACATATATACATATTTTCTATTACATGCTGAGTTTTACTCACCACCCCCGCGGACCCTGGGTTTTTCTGTCGCCCAGGTAACAGGTAGCCGACTTCGTGATGGACTTGGAGCACCGCTGGCTGACATCGTCTCATCTCAACTCAGAGGCTCCGTGATTTTGTTTTGGGCCTTATATTATCGTGTTATGTATTCGGAATTTCCGTGATGTATATGTTGTATATTCAGATTTTGTCGAGGTTTCGTGTTGTTGTGGTGTATTAGTCATACCGGTATGCATGTGTGGGATTGTTGTATTATTGTGGTATGTTTCTGCTGTGTTTTTGTGTAGTTGTTGTTTTGATATATATATGTTATTGTTATTGTGGGCCTACGAGTCTTGTATTAACCCGAAATGTTGCCACGTACAGGGAAGGTGTCGTCCGTTTGATTTTCGGCTCGGCATGCTCTCGGGGCGTGACAACTTTAGTGGTATCAGAGCCCAAGGTTCTGCGATGCCATACAATGTTGTTTTTGTGTCGAGTCTTGGATTCTCGGGAGTCGATTTATTCGGTTTTGGTTTTCTGAGATGAGATGGACAGCGGCGAGCTCAAGCGACAGGTAAAATTCTGATAACTTATGGTTTAGTAGATATTTATCTAAACTTGGATCAATAGGTGTATCTGATATAGTTATGATACAACAGACTTAGTAGGGGTGTCCATCGAGGCGACCAACGGAGACCTTTAGAGTTTATACTCGGTTTTATGGCTATGCATTTAGATGCTTATACGAGGAATAACTTGTATGTTGGTTATTATTAGCAGTGGTATGAGTTGACCATGGGAACGACCTGTTAAGTCGGTGAGTCTTGAACCTGTGTCGAAAAGGTGATTTACCTTTGAGAGCCGACTGATATCGAGTCGGAAAACAGGGGTCAAGTCGTCACATTTCTCTTAGAGATTTTGACTAATTAAGCTAGTCAGATCATTACCTATTGGGTAATGGACAAGACAAATTATCTATTGTTGATGCAGATAGCGGAAGGCTAGGTTATGGAGTTTCATAGGGATTTTATCCCTGAGTTGTTCGTACTGAGTTGTATAACTTTGAGAGTACTCTTAAGTACTTAACTCAAGTTATACCGAGAAAGTAGAGTTATTTGCATACCATTATCGGGGTCAAGCCGATATTTGGTGATAAATGTAGAAAATAATCTTCGGGAAATAATATATCACTTGATCATGGTTTAGTGATGTTGAAAGAGAGTATTTCCCCGTGTCACTTTTAGTGACGCATTGTAAGGAATTCTTGAGCTTCAAGAAAGGGTGCTCGGTTAGTAACAATGTACTGTGCAGAGTCGTGAGACTTGCGGAGGTTACGACCATCTAATAGCTGAAGAAGATGAATGAATGATTTAAGCCACCCAGAGTTATGGGCTTATAGTTGGATTAGGATGCCGGGATCTTCTATCAGATCCTGCTGGAAGACGTTGGATTGAGACAAGAGTTTAGAAATGACTCCGTACAAGGGTTTAAGAGTTGGAGACCGGTAAGTAAATATTGCAGGTCAACTTAATTCGAAGTCTCATTGTTGGATAAAGGAGTAAGATCGAGTCATAGGGCCTTGAGCTACTTTTCGATTATAGAAGACCAATCGCAGATCATCAAGGTTCTTGTGGATATCGAAAATCGAGAACAAAGACTCGGAAGGATTGTGGGCGTCGCGGATCACAAGACACAGCGATTATCCGTTGGAGCAGTTCAGCTGTTGCTATTGTTGAGCAACCAGTACAGTGGAGGAGGTGTACCTTGAAGATTCAGTTGAAGACTATTGATGGTGTTCCGGGAGGAAGATGCATCGTCTCGATAGCAGAGATCAACACAGAAGATGTGGGTTACCTTATCAGCATCAACCTACTACCTCAGGAGTGGTTGGAGTTCCTTGATACTCCCCTTTAGTAGAGATCGACCTGAAGATCGTGAAGACATCTTAGAAGACTCGCGGACAACAACAAGCGATTACCTCGGATATGTTTTGCTTAGTACGAGAGAAAGTATACGCGGTCGTATCTATTGTATTCTACTGATTCTGCTCGTAGGATTAAGTGATGGGATCGGATGATCTAGGAAAAATCCTAGGATCATTCATCACAGAAATGCGACCGCTTTGTCGCGAACTGTTGGATCTGATCTGGTTCTCTTCGGAGAAAGGCCGAGACCTGCGGGGAGCCTTTGAATCAGATCGATAGATAATGGATTGTTCAGGGTATTTCTCTAGTTTTACCCTTTAGGTTAATATGTTGAGAGATGCTTGTAGTTACATGTATTTGTATCTAGAACATTCTTAGTTGGATTAGAAAGGTCCTTTACATCGACTTGTGGTCGATGGTATCTCTACCGTCATGTGAGATGAGGATCAACAATTAAGAAGTCAAGGGATGCCCTTAGACTCTGATAGACATATCTTTACTGTAGACATATCCTTACGGATGGTCAATTTGTTAAGATTATGGTATGGTATGTCTCTCGGATGTGCGTATAATCTGAGAGCCTTCGGATGTAATTTCGAATGAACTCCTAGACTTGCCGCTGCATAGGCAAATGGAGTAGGTGATCGAAATGATTGCGAAAATAGTTCGGTATCGAAGATCACATATCGAGTGATATTTTTGTTGGTATCAGTGTTGTTAAACACTATAAAAAGAATCAGAATAACGTGAGTTACGATTATAGGAGATGTTAGAGGGGATATTTATCTATCCTAGTATTTCTCCTTGAAAAGATCCGGAACTCTTCGTTGAAAGAGAGATGGACCTTTGAAAGTATGCATCGGTTATCGATGATGGAATGCGATAGTTGTTAAAAGAGAATATCCTTCGTTGTGGATAAATAATCTGTCTAGATCGGTTAAGGACACCTGTGTATACTCTAGGATCGGTTTACGATGGGAGTTTGATATTGTAGTGACATGGTATCATACAATTATCATTATCGTTGTGATGATTGATATATCATCAGCCTAGAGTAAAGAGGATGCAGATGTGTAGAGACGACAATTTCATACTTAGTATGAATTTTGATTAAGATGTTTGACTAATTAACGATTTAGTCGCCACTGGATTTGAGAATCGTGTATCCTGGGCACGATTGGATCAGTTCATGGTTGTTGGAGTTGCGTAACCTGACCACTATTAATTGTGGTAGAGGAGTTGCGCACTCGACCACCGTAGATGGTGGTTTACCTTGCATGGTTTAGTTAGTACAGTATATGTGGATAGGATGTTTTAGCATTACTATACTATAGACTTGTTTGACAAAGGTGATGATGAAAATCATTTAGTCGGAAGCTGGTGAAACCAGTTTACAAGACCTAGACGGCGGTTAACTTTTACACGAGTATTAGTTAATCCTTCCGGTGTGGATAAAAGGATGATGTACGCAGATGCGTCGTTTCAGGGATCGGAACGATTCCGATGCAGTTGAATGAGACATATCTTATGCCTACGTCAGTTAAGAAACTACGAGATAGTCTGTCATATACATGATGGGACTTTGGTAGTTATTTTCTGGATTTATGGATGTATGGAGCAGAAGTGCTCATTGAATTTAACAAGCTACTAGGTAGCTACAATGGAGTTGCTGGAACGCGAATAGTTGTAATTTGCGAGAGTTGATTGCTATAGTCTCCCATGTACTTACAGAATGCGTGGTGGAGTGAAATTTTTGGATGACAGATGGACTTCTCTTTTGAGAAGATAATTTTCCCCGTCTATGATAAGGATAGTGGGTTCTGGAGTTGCGGTATTTAAGGAAGAGTTGCTACAAAAAGCACATCATTCGAGATGGGTTATATACCTTGGTGGTACTCAGATGTACCGAGAGTTGAAACGTTTATACTGGTGGAATGGTATAAAGAGAGTTATAGCAGATTTTGCTGCTCGATGTTTAGTATGCCAGTATGTGAGGGCTGAACATCAGAAACTCGCGTGATTGCTCTAGAAAATTCCGATTTCGGAATGGAAGTGGGAGTATATCATGATTGATTGCGTTACGGGATTGCCTAGAACCCGTAAAAGACGTGATGCGATTTAGGTGATTGTGGATCGACTGACCAAATCAGCTCATTTCCTTTTTATTTGTGGGTCGTACTTGTTGGATCATTCGGTAGAGTTGTATTATCAAAAGATTATCAGATTGCGTGAGGTACTTTAAGTACCAAATCGGATAGAGATTCGCGATTTACCTCGCGATTTTGATAGAGTCTGCACCAGACTATGGGCACAGAGCTTCGGCTTAGTGCAATATTTCATCCGCAGACAGATGAACGGTCTAAGTGTATCATTTAGACGTTGGAGGATCTATTCAGATCTTGTGTCGTGGATTATGGAGGTGTAGCTTATCGGTTAGCTTTACCTTCGACATTTGCGGGTGCTCACAACGTATTTCCTATTTTTATACTGAGGAAATACATGTCACATGTTGATCATGCTCTGAAAGAGGTTCCGAATTTTACCTCAGTCTAATGCGACTTACGAGGTGATTCCAGGGTGGAGCCTGAGTCGCAAGGAGCGACAATAGTGGGACGAAAATCATCCGACTCGTAAAGGTTGGATGACAGCATCATATTGATGAGAAGGCTATGTGGGAGCTAGAAGATACTATCCGAGCTCGATAGTCTCATCTGGTCACTTGAGGTATGTAGTAGTTCAAGAACTCTCTTGAATTAATTTTTGCATTTAAGTACGAAATTTGGGGACCAAATTTTAATAAGCGGGGGAGAATGTAAAATACCAAACAAAAAAAAAATGGACTCTAATTAATATCTAAGCTAGGTATTAATTTGGAGGGGGTTAATCAAATCTAGATTGGGTCTTAGAGGGTAAGAACCCAATAGGCATTGTTTAAAGCCCAACCCGTTAATACTCCGCTGACCCGCTAAACTTCTCCCCTTCCGTTTCTCGCCGACAAATTTTCTTCGTCCGAGCGTTAAGAGAACGAAGGGAGTTATTCGTCGCCGACTTCGCCGCACCCAGACGCCTCACGATTTCCCCTGCTTCCCGACCCTCGATCTCCCTCTCCTCTCCCGCGATCTCTGTGTCGTCGTCTCCACCGTGATCTCGGCCGCCGATGCGTTGCGGTGGGAGATTCGGTAAGCGAGAAGAGGCCAATGGGCGATGCGACGTGGCCGTCGAATTGGTGGTGAGTCGATCAGGTGTCGTGCTTCCCGATCACTGACGGAGCAAGCTACCTTTGGGTCTTTCCGTCGCGAGTTGCTGATCTCCTCTGCCGATTAGTGCCGGCGAACGCTGTGGGTGCTAGGTAAGGGGCGATTCCTTACATTGGACCAGATTTAGGGCTACGGTGCATCTTCCTTGCTTTGAGATCGATCTGTGTTGGGCAGGTGTTGGTGTCGGCAAATAGGGGATAGGTAAAGGTGTGGCTGCCGACTTTGAGGATTTGCTTCGCCGGGGATCGTCAGAATTAGGTAAGGGCCGACTTCTCCTTGTCTAATCCTCTGCTATGATTTTCCTTGGTTGAATGGGATTTAGGTGTTCTGAGCAGGGAGCTTGAGCCCCATTTGCAACCGGTGAACAGGGTTGTCGGTAATAGGGAGCCACGGTGAGATTCGATTCTTCTTTGTGTTGGAGTTTTGGCCGAATGGGTTGGTGTGGATTGTGAGTTCAAAGGGGACGGTGGAAGTATGGATCGAAGCAGTGATATCATATTGAGGTGAGCTTCAGTATGGATCTTTGATTTTTCTATATAGGTATGTTATTTGGTTTACGGTGGTTCACACAGCAATATTAGTGTGGATCTGATTTACATTTGGGTTAATTTGATGATGCACCTGTTGTAGGAGAAGGGTGATAAGTGTGATTTCTTTGTTTGACAAGTTGTGAGGATTAAAAGAATTGAGTTCTTGTAAATCCAATTTGGCGGTGGATTCAAATTTGGATCAAGAGGTTGGGTGTCGGAAGCTAAGCTTGGTAAGTATGGATTTGGATGCTTATGGATGTATACCATTGGTGGTTTTGTCGTCCGATCTAAGGGTTGGCTGGTGATGAAATATAAGGATAGATGTGAAGGCTTAATTAGGTTAACTGGATAATTAGATCAATCTAGTTGATCGAGATACGAAGTCGATGTAGGGTTTGATTTGATCATTCATTGTATGCTTGCACTTAATCATAATGCTTGATATGTGCAGGACGTGGATACGAGACAGGATCGTGACCGTGAAGATATTACTATGAGCTTCTTAGAAGGTGGGTAATATCCTACCTGGTTCGGGTAGATGTATTGCATTCAGATTTAGTCACAGATATGAACATGTTAGGTGTTCATATTACCTTGACCCTGCTCTTTTTATCGTATGCTTGATACTTTACCGTTGGCTATTAACTCCATTGCTGATATCATGTTTATTTTATCATGATTAGGAGTTATATATATAGGTGATGTAAGTAACTTAGAATTTGTTTAAGTTAAGTGCAAATAGTAAAGTCCGGATGACAACCTGATTGTACAGTGGGCAAAAAGATCATCCGTAGGTAGATAATGTCTTTAACCTAGGGTTAGTTTTAGTACCCTTAGGTTGTATGTTACCACCGAACATGTATTGTGTAAGTGGTCAGGGGAATGATACTTAGTGTGTCGCTACGGACCGGTGGTCCTAGCTTGTTATAATCAGATGAGTACGACTCTCTACAGGATAGAGAGTGCGTCCATCAGTTGAGTACGACTCTCTACAGGATAGAGAGTGTGTCGATTAGATTGGTATGACTCTCTACAGGATAGAGAGTATTATGATCAGTTGAGTACGACTCTCTGCAGGATAGAGAGTGCGTTGATCTGGTTAGTATGATTCTCTGTAGAATAGAGAGTCTATGGTAGACGTCTGTATATGAGACATTGCATTCATTTGCATGCACGCTGGCGATGAGGTCTCCCTTGTGGTTGAGAGTGTCACCAGTCATCCTGCCTCCACGGTTACTCATAGGAGGAGTCACCCGTGTGAGGGCAGAGCATTGTGGTGCCGCACTCTACCACTATAAACGGTGGTAGTTGGATTTGCGTGTCGTAGTCCTGCGTGTGTGGCACTCGACCACTCATGGGTAGTGACTATCGGAGTGGCCAACAGCAGGGACCCCCATCGTGTAGCTTGCTCTTTACGCTTATATGCTACTCGATCATACTGCCCACTCGACCACTCGAGAGTAGTGGTTGGTGTTGAGTTGGGACAGTTGTCATGCTCGAGCCACCGAGGCCACACTGGGGTCGTGGTAGCTTTAGGGTGAGCCAACATGACCATGCATGCTGCATTGCCGACTTATGACATTTTTGCATATTGCCATATATATACATATATGCATGTATATATATATATATATATGGATGATTGTGATTAGTATACATATATAGATGCAGTATATATATATATATATGCTTATTGTGATGTTGCATTTGATTGTATTATGTTTGCTGCATTTGATTGTACATCATGTTTCTTGCATGTTTTATACAGTTGTGTCGGATACTGGTATGTGTTGGACAGACCATAGATACCTTGACCTGTAGCTAGAGTATATTTTGAGTTGATCTACTCTTCCTGTTATATATATATATATATGTTGGATATATGTTCAGGTTGGATCAGAGTAGCGTAGCAGACTTCAGGTATGTCTGCATTTTTATGTTGTTTATTTGGTTAGACGGTATATGCTTGTATTTATATACTATGCTGATATACCTGTTATACTTCTAGAGTATGTCATTGAAATACATGTGATATTACATATATATACATGTTTTCTATTACCTGCTGAGTTTTACTCACCACCCCACGGACTCGGGTTTTTCATGCCCGTAGCGTGTAAGACTTCGTGATGACTTGGAGCAATCGTGACATCATCTCATCTCACCTCCGAGGCTCCCATGTTTTGTTTTGGGCCTTCCATCCACCGTGTTATGTATTCGGAATTTCCGTGATGTATATGTTGTATATTCAGATTTTGTCGAGGTTTCGTGTTGTTGTGGTGTGTTAGTCATACCGGTATGCATGTGTGGGATTGTTGTATTGTTGTGGTATGTTTCCGCTGTGTTTTTGTGTAGTTGTTGTTTTGATATATATATGTTATTGTTATTGTGGGCCTATAGGCCTTGTATTAATCCGAAATGTTGCCACGTACAGGGGAGGTGTCGTCCGTTTGATTTTCGGCTCGGCATGCTCTCGGGGCGTGACACTTTGTCTGCGACATATGTGGGTGGGTCAATTAATATCAATGAACATAGACATCGATTGGTGAGTTTTTTCAAATCCTAATTTTTGAATCTAATGCACACTCATTTATTATTTATAACGATGTTTGTTTATGCCTAGGAAACGGGGATTGAGCCATTATTCATAGACACTTTCACTCGTACATTCTAAAAGAAAGATAAGATGTGGAGTGGAGAGAGAGCTAGAACAATAAAGGTTTGTAATTTGAAAATTTTAAATTCTTATGTTAGTATTTAACTTTTTTTCTTTCAAAATAAGAGAAATACAATGAACTTGCACAAAGAAATTCGAGTACAAGTGATGATGCAGTCGAATCAGAGCCATCTGTTGGAAAAATAAATCTTTGGCTCGAAGCGACTGACGGGTTGAAAAGTGGAAGAATAATTGGATTGGATTCTTTGAGCAGAACTTATAAAGTCTCTGGTGCTTCTTCTTCATCCTCACCAGCAGTAAGATCAGAAATAAATCAATTGACCGAAGAGGTAAGCCATTTGAAGGAGTTATTGGTACAAAAAGAAAATGAATTAAGATAAAGAGATCATGAAGTAAAGGAATTAAATGACCAGATGAACGAATTTCGCAGACAACAGATGTTAATCATGTAACATCTTCAATTATTCTTTGGTTCAAGTCAACTTCCTTCTTCTCGATCTCCTCCTGTAGATGTTTGTAATAATGATAATGAAGATGAATTTTTTGATGATGATGGTGATGGTGGTTATGTTTGAATTGTTAACTCTAAATCTTACCTGGCTTGTCTCATTTGATATCATTGTATTATAAGTTACGTTTCGTACGATGAATTATGTTTGTTATCTACAATGACTTGGTATTGAATCATTTTGAGTGATTATATATTTATGAAGTTTTATATATGAATTAGTTTTTATATTGTTGGATGTGTTTGTTGTAAAACAGGTAAAAGCATGTAGGATTTAATATTATTTTTTTCATATTTTTCTAGACTTGCGATGAAAATAAGAATCACAGTAGATTTGGCGATGAAAAAAAATTTCGTCGTAGATTTTGCGACGAAAATAATTTTTCGTTGCAAAAAATGAGAATCAATCGACTGTCTCAATCAATCATGCGACTGATGATCGACCAGTCGACTAAAATATAATATGTGATCTGATACGATTCTATCAGTCGACTGTCAAAGCTAATAGTCGACTGAAGTATCAATCAGTTGATTGGAAGAATCCATCAGTCAACTAATAATACTGTATTAGGTCACCTAAACTTTTTTAGTCGACTTGTCCAGAATCAGTCGACTAATAGCTATAACAGTCGATTGATGTTAAATATTTTACAACGAAAACTCGATTTGTCACGGATTAGGCGACGAAATTTATTTTCGTTGCAAATCAAGTGCCATTAGTCGACTTATATATAATACTATATCAATTCACAGAACCTTTTTTAGTCGACTGATTAGTTGACTGATGGCTACATGTAGTAGACTAACGTTAAATATTTTGCAATGAAAATTTGATTAGTCGCGGATTTGGGGACGAAATTTATTTTTGTCGCCAAGTTTTCTTAAAAACACAGTTAATAAATTTATCAGTGTTTGGCGAAGAAACATATTTTAGTGGCTTATTTAGCGATGAAAAAAAAATTTTGTTGCAAATATTTGCGACAAAAACTATTTTCGTCACAAATTTTGGCGACAAAAAATATTTTCGTTGCAATTTTTGGCGACGAAAAATATTTTCGTCGCAAATATCTGCGACGAAAATAGTTTTCGTCACTCATTTTTGGTGACAAAAATAATTTTTGTTGCAAATTTCACTAAAAAAATATCAAATTGGCGACGAAATTTGGCAACGAAAATAATTTGTTGCAAATCTGCAACAAAATTTGTGACGAATTTCAAATTTCGTCCCAAATTAGTAATGAAATTTCCAACAAAAATTTTTTTGTTGCAAAATTATTTAAATTTCCAACAATTCATTTTTGTCGCAAAATTCATAGCAAATTTGCGATGAAAATGATTTTTCATCATAAATTTAAGACGAAAAATCAAATTCGTCGCAAAAATTTGTAACGAATCCAGGATTCGTTGCAAATTTTTTGACAAATTTGATAATGAAATATTTTCATCGGACATTTTCAATTATTTGGAAAAAAACAACAGCGGGATAATTTTGCGATGAATTTAATATTCATCGCTATTTTTGCAACGAATTTTATTTTCGTCGCTAATTTTGCAATGAAAAATAAAATTTGTCACAGAACATTGCAATGAAATATGAATTCTTCGCTGAATTTGCAATGATTTAATAATTCGTTGAAAATTTTTGCGACGAATATTAAATTTGTCGCAAAATTGGCGACGAATATTTGCTTCATTGCCAAATTCCTAATTATCATTCATCTCCCTACTTTCCCTTTCTCACACTCCAATCTGATCGATCCTCCCCTTCGGTACACATCTCTCCCTCCCCTCTTCCCCGCTCTTCCTGTTGGTGCAACAATGCCCTAAGCATTTATATATATTTTGATGTTTGGATAATCATCTAAGTTAGACAATGTTTTGTGATCTAATTGTATACATGTTTAAGTGACAGGAAAATCCAAGTATGAAGACTTGGTAAAAGACAAGTCCAAGTGTGATCTTGGCAAAGAGAAGTCAAGGAAAGGTCTTGGCAGCATAAGTCCAAGCATGTAGTCTTGGCGGCGTAAAGTCCAAGCAGTCCTTGGAAAAGGAAGACCAAAGGAAAGTCTTGGCGGCATAAGTCCAAGCATGTAGTCTTGGCGGCATAAAGTCCAAGCGTACTTTGGCAAAGAAGAAACCCAAAGCATGACGAAACCGAAGGAAGCTTTTGAAGGCAAGCGCATGGATGGAGTCGTGGACTCAGAGAAATCCTAGAGGCGCAAGGCTGATGGAGAAGCTAGAAGGTTAAGTCTAGGCTTAGGTTATGTTTTCAAGTGTGAATTAGTCATACTTGGAGTGTGTCAGTCGACTGGAACATGGTGTCGGTCGAACTGGCCCTTAAAATATAGCATTAGAGTTTGGAAGGCTGTTATCGATCGGTGGGGGGTTATCCCGGTCGAACGGTGACGATCGACTCGACGATCGGCTTAGGTGATCGCGCATTACGGTGCGATCGACACGAGAATAGCCCGTAGCCGGCGCGATCGGCTGGCGGCGATCGGTCGGCGCTCTTGTTGGCGATCGGATCGATAGTCTTCCGTTAGCGATGGCGGCGGCAAATCCCGCAAATCCGGTGTTGAGCCGTTAGAATCGCGGCGGTCGGTGATGAAAGTCATCCGGTCGGTGATAGACCTCAACGGAAAAAGAGGCTCTTTCCTATAAAAGAGCCCCAAGGGGAGCAAGAAGAGCCTAATGCTTATATTCGATCTTTCTTCTAAGCTCCTACAAGTTTTCCAAGCTTTCTAAGTGTATTAATCTCCTTTCTCCTCTCAAATCTTCATTGTCATCTTTTGTAAGAAGAGGAGGTCTTTGTAAAGAGAAAGCTTCATAGTGAAATTGCTTGGGTTGATCCACCTTAAGGATCGCCGTGGAGTAGGGCGTTATCTCCGAACCACGTAAAGGCTTTGTTAGCATTGGTTTTTGTTTTACATATATTACTTGTGTTTGCTTCCGCTAATTATTTTTGTAGAAAGCGAAAAAAGCTATTCACCCCCTCTAGCCTTCAAAGCGATCCCTTACAAGTGGTATCGAGCCGGATCGCATCGGAAGATCTAGCAATCAACCGGAGCAAAGATGGCATTTCAAGAGGGGTATAGCGGCGAGGCCTCCGTTCTTCGGCGACAACGATTTTGGATATTGGAAAGGTAGGATGGAGTATTATTTAATGAGCGATATTGAAAATTGGTTTAGCATTGTAGATGGTTTTGAGAAGCGGTCGGCGAATTGGAGCACCACTACCGACAAAGGATTGGACAAGAGAGATGGCCAAGAAAGCACAAGCGAATGCAAAGCAACGACCACACTTCAATGTGGTCTATCCAAGGAGCAACTATCTAAGGTCGGGCCATTCAACTCCGCAAGGAGCTTTGGGAGAAGCTCATCGAACTCAGCGAAGGATCCAAAGAGACAAGAAGGGCCAAGAGGATCTTTTGATTGACCAACTCCAAAGCTTCACTATGAAGACAAATGAACAGTGAGCCAAATGCATGGGCGCTTCAAGGAGGTAGTCAGCGGACTACACATTATAGGTGAAAAGGTCGACAACCGAGACCTTGTGAGGTATGTACTACAAGCCTTCCTAGGACCACCTTATGGGCCTCAATGGTAGATGCCTATAAGGTCTCTAGATCTTTCATTAGTTAAATTAGATGAGTTATTTTGTGAATTTCAATTGCATGAACAAGCTAACACTTCATCCAAAGAGAAGGGTATAGCTCTTGTTGTAGGGAAAAAGGAAAAGAAGGAGGTGTCTTCCTCATCCGAATCCGAGGAGGACTCATCAAGTAGTGAGGATGAGTTGTCGGCAAGTGAGGTAGCACACTACGTCAAGAAATTTGGTGGGAAGTCAAGGAGGCTCACCAAGAAGGATGTGAAGAGGATGTTTCAATCCTCAAGAGGTAAATCTTCTAACAATTCAAATTCTATCTCTAACGTGACGTGTTTTAGTTGCAACAAGAAAGGGCATATAAAGCCCAATTGCGGAACTAAAGAAAAGGAGGAGAAGGATAAGAAGAAGAAGGAAAAGAAGAAGAAGGAGGCGATGTTGGCACAAACGTGGGACACTCTAAGTATGGAGGAGTCTACCGACGGTGAAGAAGTTTGCCATTCAACCCGGAACTTAGCCCTCATGGCATTGGAAGAAACCGGAAGCTCAAGCGAGGAGTCTTCTTCCTCTTCAAGTGATGAATCATCATCAAGTGATGATGATGAGGTAAATGACTCACCCAAAGTAGATTTACTTTATAAGACTATTGCATGTTTACAAAATGCTTTAAATAGATCAAAAACTAGGATTAAGGATCTAAAATTAGAAATCAAATCATTTAAGAATATAGATGCATCATGTGATAAATCATCTAGTGATGATAAGTGTACTCTTAGGGATGAAAATGATGAGTTAAGAAAAGAAATAAGTAAATTAAGAACATGCCTAGAAAAGTTCACTAATGGTTCCAAATATCTAGATATGATTATCAAGGACCAAAGGGCAATTTACAATAAGGCGGTTTAGGATATAAACCTAAGGAGAAAGAGGTAGCATTTGCATCCCTAGTTAGTAGAAAATCCATGATTAAAAGTAAGGGTAGAAAAGCATGGGTACCAAAGAAATTTATAACTAATGCTAGTGGTCCTAAGATTTGGGTACCTAAGGATTGTGTTTTTCATGTGACATAGGTAGAAGATCCAAGCTTGTGGATAGTTAATAGTGGGTGCTCAAAGCATATGACCGGGATGAGAGAAAATTCTCCACTATCAACCACACTAGCCAAGGAAAAGTGTCTTTTGGTAATAGCGGCAAACTTAAAATCTTAGGAAAGGGCACCATTGAGGTATCTCCCAATCTTGCTATTCATAGAGTTCTATTAGTTAAAAATATGAAATTTAACTTACTTAGTGTAAGCCAATTATGTGATGCAAATTTTGATGTTAAGTTTGATTCCTCAAAATGCTTTATAAGACACAAAACTATAAATGATTGCATGTTAGTAGGCTTTAGAAAATCAAATATATATTATGTTGATTTATCTTATGCTACTAATCCTTCCACTAAGTGTCTTATTGCAAAAGAGGAAGAAAGTTGGCTTTGGCATAGGAGACTAGGTCACATAAACATGAAGAATATAGCCAAAATAGCAAAATTGAAGCTAGTCAAAGGATTGCCTAGAGTCAAATATCTCAAGGACAAGATGTGTGATGCTTGTCAAGAAGAGAAACAATCAAAACATCACACAAAGGTAAAACTTACTTAGTACCGCTTTACCATTAGAATTGCTACATATGGATTTATTTGATTGCCATAGTACCCCATCTATAATTGGTAGTAAATATTGCTTGGTAATAGTAGATGATTTTTCTAGGTTTACTTGGGTGTTTTTCTTGAAAAATAAGGATGAAACCTTAGAAATAATCATAGGATTTAGCAAAAGAGTATAAAATTAAAGAAAACACAAAATCAACCTGATCCGTAGTGATCATGGTGGAGAGTTTGAGAATTCTAACTTTTCAACTTTTTGCTTAGAACAAGGGTACAAGCACGAATTTTCTTGTCCTAGAACACCCCAACAAAATGGGGTTGTGGAAAGAAAAAATCGTGCCCTACAAGAAGCGGCTAGGACAATGCTTAATGCATATTCCTTACCTAGCTACTTGTGGGCAGAAGCGGTTAATACCGCTTGCTATATCCAAAATAGGGTATTAATTCATAGGTTTTTAGGAAAAATTCCATTTGAATTGTGGAATGGTACAATTCCAACAATTCCTTATTTTAAGGTCTTTGGATGTAAAGTCTATATCTTAAATACCAAAGACAACCTAAGTAAATTTGAGTCCAAAGCGGATGAGGGAATCCTAGTTGGATACTCATCCACTAGTGTAGGATATAGAGTCTACATTAAAAGGACTCAAAAGATTGAAGAATCTTCAAATGTTCAATTTGATGAAACTTCAAATACATACCCTAGAAAATCCCCTATTGATGATGACATAAATAATGAAAATCAAGAAATTACCAAACAATTTCAAGATTTAAACTTAGGGGGTAATAATCAAGGGGGAGGATTGGATCAAGGGGAAGTAAGGGATGATTCCGATAATGAACATAGAATTGAAGTAGATCATGATCAAACTCAACTTGATACACCTCCTAGAACCATAAGAGTTCATCAAAGTCACCCATTAGATCAAATTGTGGGTGAATTATCTCAAGGAGTTAGGACTAGGTCATTCCATAGGGACCCCACTAGTCATATAGCTCTAATTTCTCAAATTGAGCCCAAAAACATTAAAGATGCATTGCTTGATCCGGATTGGATCTTAGCAATGCAAGATGAATTGGCTCAATTTGATAGGAGTCAAGTGTGGGAGTTAGTTCCTAGACCAAGTGAAAACACTATTATTACTACAAGATGGGTCTTTAGGAACAAACTAGATGACCAAGGGAATATCACTAGAAATAAAGCATGATTAGTTGCAAGGGGTTTTAATCAAGTTGAAGGACTTGATTATGATGAAACATATGCCCCGGTTGCTAGATTAGAGTCCATTAGAATACTTTTAGCATATGCCTCCTATATGAGTTTCAAACTCCATCAAATGGATGTCAAATCGGCATTCCTAAATGGGTTTATTAAGGAAGAGGTGTATGTAGAACAACCTCCGGGGTTTGAAAATATGGACTACCCAAACCATGTATACAAACTTAGGAAAGCCTTATATGGTTTGAAACAAGCTCCCGGGCTTGGTATGAAAGATTGTCAACTTTCCTAATCTCCAAGGATTTGAAGGGTAGTATAGATCAAACTCTCTTTATAAAGTCAACATCTAAGGACATTTTTGTAGCCCAAGTGTATGTTGATGACATTATCTTTGGGTCAACAAATGATGAGCTTCTTGAAGACTTTATTCAAAATATGGAAAAAGAGTTTGAGATGAGTCTAGTTGGAGAATTAAATTTTTTCCTAGGTTTGCAAGTTAAACAAACTAGTGAAGGAATTTACATTTATCAAACCAAATATGCTAAGGAAATGATTAAGAAATTTGGTTTAGAAAATGCTAAGGTAGTGTCAACTCCAATGGCAAAAAATGCCAAAATAGATAGTGATAGTGAAGGAAAAAAAATAGATCTTACCCTTTATAGGAGCATGATTGGTAGCCTCTTGTATTTAACCGCTAGTAGACCCGACATATTATTTACGGTTGGTATGTGTGCTAGGTATCAATCATGTGCTAAGGAATCTCATTTAGTTGTCGTTAAAAGAATTTTAAGATATGTCAAGGGCACACTAAATGTAGGTCTATGGTACCCTAGGACTAGGTCATTTGAATTACTTGGGTATACCGATTCCGATTATGCCGGTGCAAATTGGATAGGAAAAGTACTAGTGGTGGATGCCAATTTCTTGGGTCCTCCTAGTTAGTTGGAGTAGTAGGAAGCAACTTTGTGTTGCTTTATCAACCACCGATGCCGAATATGTTGCTTTGGGTGGTTGTATAGCTCAACTTTTTTGGATGAAAATTACATTAGAAGATTATGTTCTAACTTACTCCAACATAAAAGTACTTTGTGATAATGTGAGCACCATTAACTTGACCAAAAATCCGGTGCATCACTCTAGGACCAAGCACATTGAAGTGAAACATCACTTCATTAGAGACCATGTGGCTAAGGGGGACATTGAGCTTAATTACATTGAATCTAAGTCCAACCTAGCCGACATCTTTACCAAGCCTCTCCCGAACTAGAATTTTCATCACTTAGGAGAACTTGGGATGTGCTGTAGAATAGAAGTGTAGTTTTGCATGATTCTATAGAAATACTAGGATTTATACTTTAACCATCTCACAAAACACTTAGGAAACCATGATTTTTGTATTGAGCCACCTAGACAACATGTGAGATGTTAGGAGATGCACTTGGTTCATCATGCTTGTTATGATGCATTACTATGAACCAAAGTGTCATCTAGAAACATTAATCCTTCATTGGACCAATCATTGGGAAGGCCTATGTACGATTAATGTGCATATAGCTCCAAGAATATGATTGGAAATGTCAAATAAAATAAAATATAAACTATGTCTATCAAACCTTGAGAAACAAATTCCTATTGATAAGCCAAAGTGATACAAAGTTTTGCAAAGATATCATAACTTTTGCAAAATCTCAAGATTGTGTCAATATCAAAATCTAGAGGTAATATACCTTTAAAATAATTTTTCCTTGATAGGAAATAATCTAACAATATTACCTACGAAATTTCATGATTTTTTGATCTTTATTGAATTAATTATGAATTTTTAAATCGCCGAAAATTCTATCGGTGATATCGATCGGTGATACCTAACGCCTTGATTCGGTAATCGCCAATATCGAACCGAGCTCACCCGGTTCGTTATCGATTCAGCGCCATTTATAGCGATCGGTAACGCGATCTGAAATAGTTCGTATCACGGTGAGTGATTCGGATCATCACCATCGATTCATTGCCATTATAGCGATCGGCCAGCGCTGTCTGAAATAGTTCGTATCACGGGTCGATTCGGCCGATCACCATCGATTCGATAGCCATTTATAGCGATCGTCTGAACTTCTCTCTTTCTTTCCTCTTCCGACGACCATCCACCGCACTCTTCTTTGCCGCTCCTTTGTTTTCCGGCGACTTCATCGACACGTAATCGTGCTCTCCAACTCGAAAACTTCTCGTGTCCCTCCTGGCCGCGCTCTAGGTCGAGACACTTGGCTAGGGTTTCGTGGTCCCAAGACTAATCCTTGTTCACCATGCCACCTAGGTATATTTTCTTTCATGATCAATGATTGTTTTGTTCCTATGATTGTATTTCACTAACCCATGCTTATCTTGTTCATGCATCATCAACCTACATTGTGCATTTTGTTGTTGTCTTGTCACCCATTTAGAATTAAACACGTTGCCACTAAGCGCACCCGGGCACCTCCGACCAATGAGGGCCCACAAATCCTCAACCCTCTGTTGATCCTAGATTTCCAAATTCCGCCCTTGAAAGTGCTTTTCATAAAACAAATTCCAACTTATTCCACCTAGGTCAATGGATTCCAAGTTTCTTAAAGACTTTTGTTTGACATTGTTCAAATCATCCAACATTACAACCTTAGTCGTTGGTTTTCTGAACATCACGTAAACATCACCCTCCTCTCTGAATTTTTCAACAACCTACGACGGCCAGGTTGGAGATGGGTGAGATCGGACTCGCGTTGCTCAAAGCGATCTGGATTTCGATCCCAGATCTGGACCGATTTTCTCGGATGTCTTCCTTCCAGAGTGATTTCACTCTATATCCATCTTGGAGTGAACCTCTTCCATCTCCCTTTGAGGAGATTTCTTTAGATTCCCTTCATGATACCTTCTATCACTATCCTCGACCTTTGAACACCAATTTATTTCAATCACAAGAACTGTCTGCTTCTGACAATGTCCTTTATAAGGTCATTGCTCATTGTCTTCTTCCCATTGTTACCCGTGGTTTGGCCTTGGTTCGCCTCCACACCTACTTCTCATGCATTTCTTTCAAATCAATACTTAGACATTAACATTGGTCTCAATACCTTCCAATGCATCATTCATTTCATAAGACCAAACAATGGGAAGATTCACATACCATTTGAAATGTCCTCACTCAATGGCTCTCACTCAGAGGCATTGATGTGAATATAGGAGTCATTAAAATCATGAATAGGAAATATGATGATCGGATGACTGACGGTTTCTCATTAAGCGAAGGCACAGAGGATCCGTCTTCCGGGACCCAAAGACGGCGGTAGCGGTGCCGCTCGCACTCGAGGATGCCGCGGAAGGTGTTCGAGGATGGTGCTGCGAGTAGCCGAGGGTGGTGCCGCAGTGTTCTTGAGGGGATCTGCAGGGAGACTGCAGCGATACTATTCTACCGGACACATCCCTCGGTGCCGCCCGATGCTTTGAGCGGGTGGACACACGTCTTGAGGAGCTGCGCCTAGAGCATCAGAGCTCCTCTCCTCGTGAGAGAGGTGCATCCGGCAGCAGACATCTTGGCGATTCTTCGCCTGCGCACTGACACCCACCTCACGATGGTTCGCCATCGCACCGATGGATCTTGAGGACTACGATCGCTAGCTCGCTTGTTTTCTTTGTTATTTTCTTCTTGGCCGTATATGCGGCATAAACTCCTACTTATGTAATGACTTTTGATTGATGATATGAAATTGTTTTTATTCACTCTATTAGTGCATACAATTTGTTGTTTATCAAGTTTAGAAGTTGAGCATATAAGACGGGTTATGAATATTGATACGATACAATTACACCTTTTTTGTCATAATTTTGTTGTTTTTAGATATCGTATCAATCCATTAATCGATGAACATGTTTTTCGCCTAATATTTTTCATATGTTATACTAGTCGAATAGAATGTGTATGCCAAGTTTCGTGATTTTTGGACACCCACGTAATTTTCTCGCATTTTCAAACTTTGATCAAAACTCGAAATTCAGATTTTGTCGATATCGATCATTGCCGTTATTGGCGGGCCGATCGGCTATGGTCGGCAGCTTGAAGTGGTTTTTCATCGGTTAAAAGGTTCAATTTTGGACATTATACAATTTCCATATATATATATACCTTGTATGGAAAGGCGGATTTTCTTGGTGCATCGTTTAGGGGAGCTAAATCCCTTATTTATATAATTGTTGGTGCAAGACTAGGACATATTTGCCTATTGCTTATGTTTTGTTTATCATGAAACATGTCTTGGATTTAGGGGGAGCTTCATATCAATTTTATACCTTTGTTCAAGATGTGTTAATTATAATTCTTTCCTGCACTTATTGAATAACCTCTTCCCTTTTTGTTATATGTCAAAGGGGGAGAAGGGACATTGAAGTTAGAATTCATATTGAAATATGTTTATGTGTTAAAGATCTAACTTAAATGATCGCCAAACATCAAAAAGGGGAAGATTGTTGGTGCAACAATGCCCTAAGCATTTATATATATTTTGATGTTTGGATAATCATCTAAGTTAGGCAATGTTTTGTGATCTAATTGTATACATGTTTAAGTGACAGGAAAATCCAAGTATGAAGACTTGGTAAAAGACAAGTCCAAGTGTGATCTTGGCAAAGAGAAGTCAAGGAAAGGTCTTGGCAGCATAAGTCCAAGCATGTAGTCTTGGCGGCGTAAAGTCCAAGCAGTCCTTGGAAAAGGAAGACCAAAGGAAAGTCTTGGCGGCATAAGTCCAAGCATGTAGTCTTGGCGGCGTAAAGTCCAAGCGTACTTTGGCAAAGAAGAAACCCAAAGCATGACGAAACCGAAGGAAGCTTTTGAAGGCAAGCGCATGGATGGAGTCGTGGACTCAGAGAAATCCTAGAGGCGCAAGGCTGATGGAGAAGCTAGAAGGTTAAGTCTAGGCTTAGGTTATGTTTTCAAGTATGAATTAGTCATACTTGGAGTGTGCCAGTCGACTGGAACATGGTGTCGGTCGAACTGGCCCTTAAAATATAGCATTAGAGTTTGGAAGGCTGTTATCAGTCGACTGGGGGTTATCCCAGTCGAACTGGTGACAGTCGACTCCGACTTCGGCTGCGCTTACAGCGGGTGATCGCCATTGGCGATCGGGCCGCAAACAAATGCGTAGTGAACGGGTCCACCTCCTCGATGGTCCACGTCTCCTCCATTCTCCTCTTGTGCTTGGCCGTGCCTTCGCCGTGAGGGTGAGATCGATGGCAAATCTTTCCTATAAAAAGAGCCCAAGGGGAGCAAGAAGAGCCTAATGCTTATATTCTGATCTTTCTTCTAAGCTCCTACAAGTTTTCCAAGCTTTCTAAGTGTATTAATCTCCTTTCTCCTCTCAAATCTTCATTGTCATCTTTTGTAAGAAGAGGAGGTCTTTGTAAAGAGAAAGCTTCATAGTGAAATTGCTTGGGTTGATCCACCTTAAGGATCGCCGTGGAGTAGGAGCGTTATCTCCGAACCACGTAAAGGCTTTGTTAGCATTGGTTTTTGTTTTTACATATATTACTTGTGTTTGCTTCCGCTAATTATTTTTGTAGAAACGAAAAGAGCTATTCACCCCCCCCTCTAGCCTTCAAACGATCCCTTACACTTCCGCCCGGAGCAGATCTGGCGCCCACGTCGACCGGCAGGTGTTGTGCCAACTCACAGCGCAGCCCTATCGCCATGCGATCGAGCTCGCTGCTGCCTGGCCTATTGCGAACTCACGGTGGCCCCGCGAGCACGCGTCGTGCTCGCGGCGGCCCTGCGAGCACGAGGTGCGCCCGCCGCAAGCTCGCGATAGCACGCACCGGTCTGTCGTAAGCTAGCGGCAGCCCCGCGAGCATGTGTCGTGCTCATGGTAGGCCGACGCATGCTATCGCGAACTCACGCACAACAGGTGTGTGCTCGTGGTAGTCGCCCCTGCCTCGTCCTTCATGCGGCAGGGGCGATGCTCTTATCGCGTCATTGCCCTCTATCGTGTCATTTGCGCGGCCAACGACTCTGTCACACCGACCCTTTTGCGTCGTTCGCGCGGTTAGGATCGACGGGTTTATCGTACCGATGGTCTGACTGGGTCGTTCACCTAGCTAGGACGTTGTTCCAGGAGCATGGGTATAGTTCATCGTCACCCCTGGATCGGCACAACTATTGTGTCGACTTTGGATCGCGCATAAAACGTCAACATGTTATTCAAATTTAATTAATTAAATTATGTAATGTGTAATATAAATAAAAAATTAATGTTTTATTTTTTTATAGGTTTATCGTACTTCGCCTTTTCAAGTGATCCGTGTGTTTGTAAAGTCTTCTACTGTGAGCTCATCCATTGCTTCCACAGGGCAGGTATATTGCATATTCTAAAATTTATAACATTATCATATTATAATATATATAATTAATATTTGATTTTATGTATTTCTTCTCCAGAGAATTTATTGTTGTTTTTTTCTTTACATTACTTTTTGTAGGTTTCAAATTTTATGATACAATAAGTACCTATGTTGATCCATATATTTACAGGATGTCACCAGTCTTTGAGAAGATGACCAACAGTTTCTTATAACTTACAATTTTTTTTTCGCTTGATTTGTATTACTATCTATATGTAGTATCTTAACTTCTTCGGTCGAATTCTTGCCTTCAACTTTCCTCTGACTTAGACTCGGAATCATATCTAGTAACATGATATGAAGAGGATCTGCCAAAATTGTTCTAACTTTTTATGTCGTTCAGGATACAAGAGTCACTTCAGGACGACACAAGAAGTTAGAATAATTTTGAGAGATTCTTTTCATGCCATGTTACTAGACATGATTCCGAGTCTAAGCCAGAGAAAAGTCGAAGCTGAGAATTCGATCGGAGAAGTTAAGATACCACATATAGATAGGGATGCAAATCGAGTGAAGAAAAATATTGTAAGTTATAAGATGTTAGAGAATTTTTATGATATATTGGTAGATTATTTCGGCATCTAGTACTGCAGATAAATATGGTAAGTTTTTTCATATTATTCATTATACATTCGATGAAGATGCGATTCTTTTTTACTTTATTATTCTAATAATTATGATTGATAGTTTCGACGTGGCAGTTATAGATGGAATAGTGATGGAAGAATACTCTCTTCCTCTGCTTCAACCCTTGTATCAGCAGGACATGTGTCTTCGGGCCCTTCTTTAGCTGCAAGATCTCCTTCTCCAATTGCAGGATCTTCGGTTCTCCAGCTATAGGATCTTCTTCTCCAGTAAAGACCAATTGTTGAGAGGAAAGATACGTGAGAGTTGAGGATGATAGTTATGTTTCAATTTTATACTTAAATGTTTCTTGACCGGTTACATTCGATATTTTTGTATTATAAATTTAATATGATGGATAGTTTATTATTTATATTGATGAATCATTTTGAATGATTAGATATGTTTATCAAGTTTGATACGTAAATTTTTATATATTGTTAGATGTGTTTTGAGTAAAAATTATAAAAATAGGTAAAAATAGTAAATTATATAATAGTGTTTTTTTTCATAATATTTTAAATTTACGACGAAAACAAAGTTCATCGCAAATTTATCCACGAAAAAAAATTCATCGCTAATTTAGCGATGCAAATATAATTTTGTTGCAAAATCTGCGACACCAGTCGACTGATAGAACATTATCAGTCGACTGATCATGAGTATCAGTTGACTGATTTATTGTAGTACCTTATAGAACTTTTGATAACCGACTGACTAGTCGAACTGGTCACACGTCAGTCGACTGATGGTATTCTTCGGTCGACTTGTAATGAATATTTTTCAATGATTTTTTTTCGTCGCAGATTTGGCGACGAAAATTTATTTTTATTCATGAAAATATATTTATTAAACTTTTGCGATGAATTGTATTTTCGTCGCAGATTTGGCGACGAACTATTTTTTTCGTCGCAGATTTGGCGACGAACTATGTTTCGTCGCTAAATTTAGCGATGAATAGTTATTTTCGTCGCTAAAATTGGCAACAAATAGTTATTTTCGTCGCAAAAATTTTGCGACGAATTATTTTTTCGTTGTAGATTTGGCGTCGAATTATTTTTTCGTCGCAGATTTGGCGATGAACTATGTTTCATCCCCAAATTTGCAACGAATAATTATTTTCGTCGCCAAATTTGGCGATGAATTTTCAACGAAAATTTTATTCGTTGCAATTTTTGCGACGAATTTTTTATTTTTGTTGCTAAATTTAGCGGCGAATTAATTTCAAAGGAAAAAAATTCGTTGCAAAAAAATTTTGCAACAAATTTTTATTAAAAATTCTTTGCAAAATTTGTCTTCAAAAATTGCATTTTTTGTAGTGTTTGACGACAAAAGGTATTTTCGTCGCAAATATTAGCGGTGAAAATTATTTTCGTGGCTAAATTTTGCAATGAAATATTTATTCGTCGTAATTTTGACGATGAATTTTTAATTTTTGTTATAAAATTTAGCGGCGATTTATTTGCAATGGAAAATTTTCCATTGCAATTTTTTTTTGCAAAATTAAAGTTTTTTTTGGCAGTGTTTTTCAGTCTAATAGGAGGCTACTAGTTCATTTTTAATTAATAAGTGCGAAGGAAAAAAAATCATTATAGGGTAGCTATATATACGATGACTTAAAATAGGCCGTTTGTCCAATGCTTCACGTTGTTAATGCTCAATATTATTGGTTTTGTCATTAGATTTCATTTGGTTCATACGAGCTAACGTTTGTGGGGAAAAATAAAAATAAAAATAAAAAAAATTTAGGTAGTGTTTGATTTCTCATTTTCTGAAAAAAAAAAATGAAAAAAAACGTGTTTGGTTTTAAATTTCCATATTATTTTTTTTTAAAATGAGATATCATTTTGTTGAAAAATAAAAAATATTTAAAAAATATTTTTTAAGAAATGAAAATATAGATTAATTTCTCTATTTGAACAAATTCAAATTGACAATGAAAAATCTGAATTTATAGTTAGTCACGTTCTAAAAAATAGAGAAATCTATTGCATGCAACGTGCTAAAAAGAGCTTTTATCTTTTTCCTTGCAACTTCCTTTAGACTCATCTTCCCTTCATAGGTCAAGCCGTCAAGGCTGTCCATATTGCTTACTCCTTGAGTCGTTTGACTATCTCCAAAAATTTGTAGAATCCAAATAACACTTCTAATTTTCAAAATTTTTAGCATCAAAGTTTGATCTTCCAACGTGTCTAAAAGAAACATCTCTGAAAAGCTCAGAGAACGGTAGCTTTCTAATTTTAATGCCTCATATTATGAGAAATGAGATGGTTTCTATTCGCATTGCGAAATTAAAAGATAAATATATCTTTTTCATATGGCCCATGGAATAAAACAAAATCCCTGTCACGTCGTAATGGCGTCAGCATAAGCGGGTCAAATTTGTTTTCCATTAAAAAAAAAAGCTGTTTTCTAATTAAAAAAATATTGATAGTCAACTGCGTGACGCCGCGAAGCCACAGTAATTAATCACGAACGTACCTTCGCATCGGCTTCGTATGCCAACCACGATTTACCAAATTCGCTAACCGATCGGCTCACGTCATGGGCGAAGCGTCCGCGAAGTTTCCTCCTCCGTTTTTTTTTTCGGTATTTGATGTACTCCGGCACCCACCCTGACTCGTAATGGCCTCTCACTGGGCCCCGCCATGGACCATTTTCGGGTTCCAGACGATACTTGGGTCATTCTATCAGGTACGGGCTGCGCCCGATAGTCAACTGCTGGTACAGCGACGGGTAGGGAGGGAATGAGGTGTTGAAATTGAGTAATTAGACTGCGGTTGCATGAAAGCACGGAGTTATTCGTAAGACGGTGCCGTTCGCGGAGCGATTCATTTGCCGAGAGAGATAGGGTTGAGTGCTGGCTTCGAGGCGTCGGTGTCCGATCTCTTTCCCTAGAAAGGAAGGAAGAGCACTCCTTTCTGGATCGGATCGCGAAGTCCTCCTTGTTGGTTCCTGGCTGCGTGCGATCTGTGGGGGGCTTGTTTGATTGGTCTCGCGGGCGCACGGTGGCAGGTTGGTTTTTCTTATCTGTCGTCGTCTGGTATTGAAGGTTTTCTAGGGGTCTGGATTCGGGTGTTTCTAGGTCTGTTAAGCTTTGTGTGTGTTTGTTGTTTGCTAGAGGCTGGATGTTGTACTGGCTCGATTGAGCATTTTATATTGTTGGTTCAAGGGAGAAAGATTTGATTTTTGTCAGGTTGGGGCGGTTTCAGATGGGGAAAGGAGGGCAACATGAAGGCAAGAAGGTCGGATTAGAGAAGCCGACCTCAAGTTTTCCGGCTTGGGCACGGAGTGTCCAGGAGTGCGAGGCCGAATTCAAGGTTTCGGCAGAGCACGGGCTTCGATCCGACGAAGTGCTCAGGAGGCAAAAAATTTATGGGTTTAACGAGCTCGAGAATCATTCAGGACCTTCTATATGGCAACTGGTCCTTGAGCAGTTCAACGACACGCTGGTCCGGATCCTCCTCGTTGCTGCTGTCGTCTCCTTCGTGCTTGCTTGGTACGATGGAAATGAAGGTGGTGAGATGGGGATCACTGCCTTTGTGGAGCCCCTTGTGATTTTTCTTATTCTGATTGTCAATGCAATTGTTGGCGTTTGGCAAGAGAACAATGCTGAGAAGGCGCTCGAGGCCCTGAAAGAAATCCAATCAGAGCATGCTACTGTTAGAAGGGATGGAAAATTGATTCCTAATATCCCAGCTAAGGATCTTGTGCCAGGTGATATTGTGGAGCTCAAGGTCGGGGATAAGGTTCCTGCTGATATGAGGATTCTGTATCTGATTAGCTCAACAGTGAGGCTGGAACAAGCTTCTCTTACTGGAGAGAATGCTGCTGTAAACAAAACCAATCACCAAGTTGAGCCTGAAGACATAGATATTCAAGGGAAGGAATGCATGGTCTTTGCAGGTACCACAGTTGTGAATGGCAGTTGTGTCTGCTTGGTTACGCTGATTGGGATGAACACTGAAATTGGTAAGATACATTCGCAAATCCATGAAGCTTCACAAAGTGAAGATGAGACCCCATTGAGGAAGAAACTGAACGAGTTTGGAGAGGTCCTCACCGCCATCATTGGTGCAATTTGTGCTGTCGTTTGGCTTATCAATGTTAAATATTTTCTTACATGGGAACTTATTGATGGCTGGCCCCGAAATTTCAAATTTTCTTTCGAGAAATGTACTTATTACTTTGAGATTGCTGTGGCATTGGCTGTTGCAGCAATCCCTGAAGGTCTGCCAGCAGTTATCACTACTTGCTTGGCATTAGGGACAAGGAAGATGGCTCAAAAAAATGCATTGGTTCGGAAGCTACCAAGTGTTGAGACATTGGGTTGCACAACTGTGATATGCTCTGATAAAACTGGTACATTAACGACAAACCAAATGTCTGTAGTAAAGCTTGTCGCAATGGGGAATGGGACAGATAAACTTAGAATATTTGCAGTTGATGGTACCACATATAACCCCAAAGATGGTAATATCCATGGCTGGGAAGCCAACAATATGGATGTAAATCTTCAAACAATTGCTAAGATTGCAGCTGTTTGCAATGATGCAAACATCTCTGAGGCAGAACATAATCGATTTGTTACCACTGGTATGCCAACAGAGGCAGCCTTAAAGGTGAGAAGTGTTGTATTCCTTTTTCTCTTTTGGCTTTTTATTGGAACCTTTACATGGTTTAGATCAATACTAAAGCATCTATCTTTCCTGAAATTAAGCTAAGTCACCAATTAAACATTTACCAAAGAAGGATTCTTGAAATGCTATACATATTCTTCAGTCTTTTATTGGGAAATATTTTATCCAATTTTTTGTTTTCTAGTTGGAAAAATACACTGGATTGTTTGTAGTTATTTTATTAAATCAAAGAGATATTGAGGATAGTCACAATCCAGAAGTTTTTTGAGAATATATAGCATACAATATCCAAATGATTTTCTTTGCATGTACTGGATGTAAAACTTGCTAGAGTAACTTGTGCAATTTGTTTTTTTCCCAAACAATTCAGTGATGGTTAGCCCATCTATGTCTACTAGGCCATGTATTTTCATATTTCAGTCTTCTAGCTTTCATAATTTTTTTCTTTGCTAATAAACTTCAAATTTATTTTCTCAGATTTTAATTGAGAAAATGGGGCTCCCTGGAAGATATGATACTTCATTGGGCTCAAATGAAACATTAGGTATATTTCAAGGCTCAACTTTGATATTGTTTTTAGTTGATTTCATTAAAACACCGTCTCTGTGTGCTTGCCTGCTTGGTACCAAACACATAATATTTACATAAATTGCCACTTGAAGGATGCTGCAAATGGTGGAACACAATGACTCAGAGGGTTGCTACTCTTGAGTTTGACCGCACTCGAAAATCAATGGGAATTATTGTGAAATCAAGATCAGGAACCAACTCTTTACTTGTAAAGGTAGATAACACCTTTTTGTCTCATCATGTTGTCTCTCTATAATGTTTATCAATCATCCTTTCCTGAGGGCTTTCTTTTCCAAGTGAAAGGTGAATTGTTGGAGGTGTTTTGAGATTTTAATTGAAAAACAACCAACTGTTCTATTTGGTGATGATAGGAGTATGCTGGAAAGCAGAAATTTACTCTGAGGAAGTTACTTTTATAAATGACATATTGATGTAATTTCATGGTTTTATTTTCCAATTGCATGTTAACTTAGTTGTGAATAGTAGTGATGATGACCCACCTTATAACTTACCAATAGTTGTCCACAAAAAAGAGTAACAATTTACAAATTGTGAGAAACACTTACTTTAGTCTATTTCTATTAATGATTATTTTGGTGAGTATATATTTCTGAACTTCTTTATTTTTCTACCACTCTGTTGCTGTTGGTCTGCAATTTTGAAAATTCATCTCTCTTATCAGTGGGTCTGAATTTCACATTTGTTCAGCAAAATGTTCTATCTAATAAGCTTTTGATTTCATTGATACATAATGTATTTGGTTATTTCTGTCATCATGATCTGTTATTTAATGGTATCTGCCAATTCACAATATATATTTATAAAGAAGCAAAATTGCTTTGTGACAGGGAGCAGTTGAAAATTTGTTGGAAAGAAGTACCTATGTTCAGCTGTGTGATGGTTCTGTAGGTTTGTTAGATGACAACTCAAAAAAATGTATTCTGGAAGCCCTCCATGAGATGTCCACGAATGCTTTGCGCTGTTTAGGATTTGCCTACAAGGAAGATCTAGCAGAATTTGCAACATATGATGGTGAAGATCACCCAGCTCATAAACTTCTACTTGATCCAGAAAATTACTCATCCATTGAGACTGGTCTTATATTTGCTGGAGTAGTTGGGCTTAGGGTATGTCATCTGACTTCGTTTGATTCACCCTTGTTGTATGCTAGTTTGACTTTGTTAGCATTTCTAACTTGTCACTTTTGTTTACTTTTTTTCTGAGACATTTCAGGATCCTCCGAGAAAAGAGGTTTATAAAGCAATTGAAGATTGTAGAGCAGCTGGTATTCGAATCATGGTCATTACTGGGGATAACAAAGAAACAGCAGAAGCAATTTGTCGTGATATAGGTGTCTTCACACCAGAGGAAAACATACATTCAAAGAGTTTCACAGGCAAAGATTTTATGTCAATGCCATCCAATGACAAGAAGACCATTTTGAGGCAAAATTGTGGTCTTTTATTTTCTAGAGCTGAACCAAAGCATAAACAAGAGATTGTGAGATTGTTAAAAGAGGACAGTGAAGTAGTTGCTATGACAGGGGATGGTGTGAATGATGCTCCCGCATTGAAAATGGCAGATATTGGCATTGCTATGGGCATTGCTGGTACAGAGGTAGGCAATTCTCATTGTCTCTTTATTTCTATCTTTCCAATTGGTTTGTTTTGAGCCCAAACGCTAAAGAATAAGAAGCAACAGAATAGCCCATTGAATGTGATTGTCCTTGTTAAAAGTTCATGATCTAGTTAGACCAGGAGCATGTCTAACATAGCAATTATAAAGCATAATTTGTTTCCTGTTGTCCTTGAAGCCAAATGAAACATTGCTTCTCTCTCTCTGTGTCACATTTTTTCTCTGAGCATACTATTATACATCTGGAACTACTTTAGCTGGTAAATTGATGATGTTTCAGTTATCAAAAATAGGTAAAGAAAGTCCTATAACCTTGTTTTCGGGTCTTATTTGGATCTGTGGACAAAGTTATAATACATGCATCTTAATTTTGTGATAGAAGTTTTCGAGTGTGATTGCCATTTTTTGGATGCTGCTTAATTTGTGGCTAATGCTTCATTTCTTTCTGCGTGTTCTTTTTATGCATTTGTTTCTGTTACTTTTGCTGTTTCTCATCTAAAGACTTACAATTCCTTAAGTTTATGCTAGAAAGTACATTAATGCGATGAGACATTTTATAAACTGTATTAATGATATCTTCAATTTGTTGCTAATACTCGAATTTTTTTGGCTCATCTTTTTTTCATTACTTTCTGTTACTTATATTGTTTCTCATCTAAAGATTTGCAGTTTCTTAAGTTTATGTGAGAAATTACTGGAATGTGATAAGGCATATACTGTATTTATGGTTGTCAATTCGACTTCTATGATGTTTTATTTATTTCTTTGTTATTATTATTATATTCAAATATATGCATGTTTTTATTTAAAGCCTTCAAACTTGTGTGACTGGTATCAAAAGGATCATTAAGTGAATGGAACATACTATTATTAGTTTCAGCTATTTGTATCTTTACCCGTTCATTTTTTCCCAGGTTGCTAAGGAAGCTTCAGATATGGTGTTAGCAGATGATAATTTCAGTTCAATTGTTGCAGCAGTTGGTGAAGGAAGATCAATTTACAACAATATGAAAGCTTTTATAAGGTTGTGTTTTTTTTTTCCTTTTAATATTTTTGTCTTTCAAAATATTTTTCTTTCTATAGACAGGAACTTGTTATTTCTTATCTTAATCTATCTAGAGTACTGGCTATTCAAGTAGCATAATCTTTGCTCATCTGTTTTTAGAAAATTTTAATGCACTTTTTACTTTGTTGAAATGCTTGGTCTATGTATGATAAGATTTGGTATGGTGATGACTAATGAGAATGACTGCCGCCGCCACCCAAACAATAGTATTGACCATAGTATTAAATTTCGAGCCGTCTCGGGCGAAACATCTGATTTGTTTCGTTTCGACGAGGAACCGGCATGACACGCGAGCGAAATTTCGATAAGCAGCCAAGGCAACGGCGGAAGCAGCAGGGGATTCACTGCTGGAACGATGGCGATCGCGTTCCGGAGCTCGATTCGCATTCTCGGAACGCGATCGCGTTCGTGATCGAGCTCCGGGAAAACGATCGCGTTCGCGATCGAACTCTGGAACGCGATCACGAGCGCGATCGCGTTCGCGATTGAGCGCCGGGAAAGCACGCTCGATCGCGAGCGCGAGCGCGAGCGCGTTCGCGATCGAGCGCTGGGAAAGTGCTCGCGCTCTGGGAGCGCGATTGCTCGCGGAAACGAGCGATCGCGATCACGAAAACGCACGAATAATAAATATTTGGAATCAAACTAATAATAAATATTTTAAATAATTAAATATTAATATTTAAAAGATAAAAAAATATTAAAATAATATCGAAACGGACCGTATCGTTCCGGTCGCAGACCGAAACTTCGATACGAGTCGAAATTTTAAACCTTGGTATTGACAATCATACCTAATCCTAACTTATAAACCAAACAACAGTATTAGAATGACTAAATCTATTCCCATTCTAGTCTACTATCAAATCTATTCCCATTTTGATTCTTGCACTCAAACCAAACGCCACTTTAGTATTTTAGGTGCAGGGTTTAGGTTGAGTCTATGAATAATCTGTAATTATCTCTTTACATGAAAGCAGTAACCATTCTCCTTTCCTTAAATTCTACATTGAATGAAATGAGAAGTTTCAGATGTCTTTCTTCCCTGTGAATTTTGCAAGAAAATTTAGGACAGTTTTGGAATTATTCTTGGATCAACTTTAGTTTGGCTTAGAGTCTAGCCATGCTATTCTTTTGGGAGTTCTTTTACTGAAATCGAACATTTTATTGCTTCTCCAAGCTCTAACATTGTTTTGCTAGAAGTTACATTTCTATCTGGTCTCTTTCGTACACTTGTATAGGTGTCTTTTAGTTATAATTAGAGTTGAAGTTGATCATCTAGTTCCTGCAAATGACAAATGTATCTACTATACTAATTAATCTTATTAGTTGGAGGTTATCAGTTGGGTTTGAAACTTTCAACATGTTCATGACTTTATTCAGGAGGGAGTGTATGATTGCTGAGCCAGAGTGGAGTGCGATACTGACACTAAAATTAATTTGGCGTGAAGCACCGGAACTTGCTTTATTAATATTATTTTGTTAATTTGAGTTTTTGTTCCCTCTCCACTGTATTGTGTAATTGAACGCTAACCTGTCCTCTGGCTTGACCAAGGTATGGTTAGGCTATGGTAATACCGAAACAACATATAAGTTTTTGGTTCTTTTAGACATTTAGTGCTGAGTAAGTACTATTGTAGCATAAGTGAAGCCTTATTTTTGTTTGACGTCTAATTTCTGTTTAATTACTTCTCTTTTCTGACTCATGTCCATTCTCATTTCTAATTGCAGATACATGATCTCCTCAAACATGGGTGAAGTTGCTTCTATCTTTCTAACGGCAGCTTTAGGCATTCCAGAGGGTCTGATACCAGTTCAACTTCTGTGGGTTAATCTTGTTACAGATGGACCTCCTGCAACTGCCCTTGGATTCAACCCACCTGATAAAGATATCATGAAGAAACCACCTCGAAGAAGTGATGATTCATTGATTACTGCATGGATTTTGTTCCGCTATATGGTCAACTCTCTTTTCCACTGTCTTAATCCATTCATTCACTTCTTTATTATTTCTTGATTGCACTGTCCTTAAATATCTTTTTCTTCCAACTCTCAGAAATTAATGGTTCATTTGACGTTTCTACCTTTTTAAAAAGAAACTCCAATTCGGTTTAAAGAAATTCACTGTCGTTCAGATTTTATTTTTGCCTAATTGGTTCTATCTCTTAGAAGTTCCAAATTCTAAAATCTTAAATTTGGAAAAAAAAACAAAGAGCATGAACTATCATTTAGGTTTCTTTCTTCAGAAGTTTAGACATGACATTTGCATTTGTTTCAATTTTTGTTCATTTACAGTTATTTTTTGTACATGCATAGGGTCTCACTCATTTTCTTAACTTTTTTTTTACTTTAATATCTTAAGTTATATTGCAAATTGTGTGATTATGCACTGTCTAAAGAAAGACCAGCATTTGCTGCCAATGGTTGGCAACGCCATATTTATTCTTTTGTTATTTGTTTAGTCTGGCAGTATGCATTACTTAGCTTTAGATGTATGCATATAACTTCGATAGCAAAATTAGTGCATTGGTGGATTCATGGATTTTCTGGAGATGAATGCCATGTGGTTCTTGCTGTTCTTTGATTTCTAGGCTAATAGATAGTGGTTCCCGTTTATAATAATAAAATGGCTCAGAGTTCTTGGTATTGAATACATTTAGTACACTACAAAATTATCCTTTTATGCTTCTCTTGCTGCACGGAATGTTGAGTTATCATTTCTGACGACATTTTAACTTTCAAATAATCATGTATTGCCTGTTACATATGGATATGTGCCCTTAACCCATGCAATCGTATTATCTGACCTAGCTTTTCATTTTATAGGTCATCGGGCTTTATGTAGGGCTTGCCACAGTTGGTATCTTCGTTATTTGGTATACTCATGGTTCCTTTATGGGGATTGACTTGAGTGGTGATGGCCATACTCTTGTAACATATTCTCAGCTTTCAAATTGGGGAGAATGCTACTCATGGGAAGGCTTCAAGGTTGCGCCTTTCACTGCTGGAGATCAACACTTCACCTTCGATGAAAATCCTTGCGACTACTTCCAAACTGGAAAGGTGAAGGCAATGACCCTTTCGCTTTCTGTGCTGGTTGCCATCGAGATGTTCAATTCACTCAACGCTTTGTCTGAAGATGGAAGCCTCCTGACCATGCCTCCCTGGTCAAACCCATGGCTTCTCGTCGCTATGTCCGTCTCATTTGGACTCCATTTCTTGATACTATATGTTCCATTCCTCGCACAAGTGTTTGGGATCGTTCCTCTCAGTTTCAACGAGTGGCTCTTGGTGTTGGCGGTTGCTTTCCCTGTGATTCTTATCGATGAGATCCTTAAGTTTGTTGGTCGCTGTGCAAGTTCTTCAGGTGCTGAGAGAGGTCCTATAAAGCACAAGGACGAGTAGAGATGCTAACCCAAGGTGCCGAATTGCCTGATCTAATTCTTTTTCTTTTTTCTTTTCCTTTTCGCCTTGTGATAATTTGCGAATTGGGGCAATCCAGTACACCATTCATTTATTGATTAAAGCAAAATATATTTGATCTAAGATACTGCCAAATTTTCTTCCAAACAATTTTTGCTATGCTAGAATAATCAGCAACGTCAGTCTTAACGTTACATTCACAAGTTGCACTCATTAACTTTACTGTTTAACTACTGTGCTGATAGATTGAGAAATCGATCAGCTAAAATAAAAGCAAAAGGTATTTTAAATTTTTGGCCAGCACAAAACTTTAGTCTCACTAGCTTGAAAGGTCATCAAGGTCTTAGGGAGCTGAAGTTGTTTTGAGCCATTTCATAGTGATCTACGATGATCATAATGGGATGTTGAGTTTGAGATGATGAACAAATCACATTTGAACCATCAAGTCCAAGGCTACAAGTTGCGTACTTCTTCATCTCGACCAGTCAAAATTTGTACCACCAAGTTTTAGTAGCTATAGAAAGGATGAGTGTGCGATCTACACAAGTAGGTCAAAATTGTGTTGGAGCCTCACCTAATGATTAGTTATGATTATAGTGAAATGTTTAGTTTGTCACAGTGGACCACTTCCCACATTTGTAGCATCAAGTTTAAGTAGTCAATATAAAATAAGCTTATGAAGTTACACAAGTAGCAGCTTGAAGTTGTCTCGAACTATTTTGTGATCATAATGGAAAGTTGAGTTTGTCACTGTGAGCAAGTGTAATTGTTGACCTAACCTTGAGGGGCATGATGCCCTCATAAAATGGGATGACGTCTTACAAATTAGCGTGGTTCGATTTTAAATTTCGGAAAATTTGGGATAGGCGATCCTGAGCTAAGTACTGATTAGGAGTTTGCTTTCTCGAATGGAGAACATCTTCGACATCAACTCTGTTTCATAGGGATGGCGTGATCGCGTCGTTGAATTTAGCTGTTGAGCCGCGAATATTTTTTTAATTTATCTTAGTAGATGGTGGAGTATATTTCACTTATGAATTTTTTAACACTCCATCAGAAATTCATGGAGCCGGATCGGTCATCTCCAAGATTTGTCAGATCGAAGGTCTGAATATGAATATCTTATACTAGTCCAAAAAAAAAAAAGTATAATCGTTGACCTTCTTCTCACCAACATTTGTAACACTAAGCCCAAGTAGTTATACAAATTGAGCTTGACATGCTACACAAGTCCAGCCATTTTGTGGTGATTTGTCATGATAGTAGACGAATGTTAAGTTTGTCGTGGTATACTGTCAATTGTAATTCCTGACCTTAACCACATCAACACTCGTAGCATCAAGTTTAACTAGTTTTACAAATTGAGTTTGTGATGCTACATGAGTAGGCTGACGCAAATTCGAAGTGGTTTTTATCGATCACAGTTAAATATTGAGTTTGTTACTGTAAACAAGTTGAGCATAGTTCCTCACCTTAGCTTGACCACGCTGACATTTGTAGCATAAAATCTAAACAGTTATACAAAATGAACTAACAGTGCTATACAAGTAAATTGTGACTCCCAAGCTATGGTGAAGCAGCAAATCATCCATATAATTTTTCAAGTATTTTTAGTTCGATTTAATTACAATGTACTATAGAAATTTTTCTATAGTAAAATGACAAATCCTAAAATACTAGATTATTGGACTGTCCACTACAAATATTTATCTAAATGATCGATAAAATTTTTTCATAGAATTGAATCGATCACTTTCAAATTTGATTGACTCGAAAAGCTACCTTGTGCTAACTTAAAAAAAATAATTATAGATCCTTCACATAGATGTCAACATTATCTATTGCATATGATTGAGATACTATTTGTTTTGACACTGAAATTCTTACGCATGACTGGGGCAATTTCACTTGTAGCAAAAAGACGATTATGTTTGTCTCCAGTGTTCCTCATCGTCGGTTCCTCAATAATGGTGAAGGGAGATAAATTACGAGGAGGAGGGAGGTTGTGCCCCTTGACCCGTTGATTAGAAATGACGAAGGATTTCTGAGCTCAGATGAAGATTTTAGATCTCACGTCTAGATTCGACCTCTGTTCATCTATAATAATATCTGTGTTACTCTAACCAACGGATTATCCCAAGAGAACTTAACTGGGGCAATTTCACAAAAAGACATCTTGTTGTTTAGAAAAAACTATTTAATACATTTAAGACATTTTACACCTCTGTCCTAAGAATACTTTTCTTGCTTGGATGTATATTTTAGTTTATTTCTACCCGTAACATCTTAAGTGTTAGAAATTACATCTAAATCGAGCTCTCTAACTTGACAATTAATTCCCACTCTTGGCAAACTAGGTTAAAATGCAATCACCGAGGAGTAGATCAAAATGTTAATAAACTTTGTTGGTATTAGTCAAGGTTGACCATGGTCAACATTTTGAGGTTTGAATAATATAGTTAAAATATAAATTGTTGAATCTAAATGAGTCAGATAGATTAGTCATTTGATATTGATTAAAAGTTAAATTGGTCATAGTATTCAAAAGCTAAAGAGATCAAAATTGACTTGACACTTAGTTAATAGGAAGTCCTAACATGAAGCTAGACTGTTGGGTAGTCTGTTGTAAACACTTTTTAATTTGTCTAAGTGACTGATCGAAAATTTTTGTGGAGTTGAATCAGTCACTTTCATAATTAATTAGCTCAAAGAATTATATATCTTGTGCTAATTAAAATAAATAGATTGCATACCCTTGACAAAGATGTCACCATTATCTATTCTATATTGTTGAGGTACTATTTGTTTTGATATTAAAATTCTTGCGCATAACTAGGGCGATTTCACAAAAAAAATATTGTTGTTTGGAAAAAAATATTTAACACATTTAAGATATTTTACACCCTAAGAATACTTTTCTTGTTTGGACGTATGCTTTAGTTTATTTCTATCCGTAACATCTTAAGTGCTAGAAATTACACCTAGTTCGAGCTCTCTAACTTGACAATTAATTCTCACTCTTGTCAAACTAGGTTACAACACAATCACCAAGGAGTAGATCAAAATGTTAATAAACTTCGGTGGTGCAATCGATATTAGTCAAGGTTGACTATGGTCAAAATTTTGATGTTTGAATAATATAGTTAAAATATAATTGTAGAAATCCAAATGAGTTAGATAGATTAGTCACTTGACATTGATTACAAGTTAATTGGTCTTAGTATTCGAAAGCTAAAGAAGCCAAAAATTGACTTGACACTTGGTTAATAGGAAGTCCTAACATGAAATAGACTGTTGGGCGGCCTGTTGCAAGCTTCTTGATTTATCTAAGTGACTGGTCAAAAATGTAGAGTCGATATTGGCCGGCTAGAGAGGGGGGGGGGGTGAATAGCCTTTGTTGTAGACGGTGAAATTCGTTCGTTCGTTGCTCGTCTACAAAACTATTAGCGTAAGCGAAATATACGAATACAAACAATTAAAGACAAAGCAAAGGAAGAATACACACAAATGCTAACACCGCAATGTAATACGGTTCACGACTGCGCCGCTAGTCCACGGTCCGATTCGTCCACGGTGAATCACTCTGTAAGCTTCCACTATTCTCTCTTTTGCACCAAGCTAGGTGGAGGTAACCTCTTTACAAGAATTCACTCCTCTTACAAATATGATGTAAATAAAACCAAGTAAGAGGATGGAAAAACTTTAGGGCACTTTGGAAGAGTTTAGAGCATGAACATTAGGCCCCCAAAGCCCCACACCCTTCCTCTTTATAGAGGAAGAGAGTTTCTTCCTGTTGACACAGGAGCAGTCGACTGATGCCCCGATCAGTCGACTGATCATGTAGCCATTGCCCAATAACGACTGTTTTTCACGTTGGATTCCATCCAACGGTTTCCACATCAGTCGACTGATCTTGCCATCAGTCGACTGATCTCAGTCGAGTGCTCGCGAGCTCGACTCCATTCTATGCCTGAAACCCTTGCGACTAGTCGACTGATGCCTTCATCAGTCGACTAGTGGTCTCGCAGTCGACTGTCATTCCATGACAGTCGACTGTTGGCACTTGATCCGGACTCGAACACTAGTCGAGTCACAGTCGACTTAGAGTAGTCGACTACCATTACATGGCAGTCGACTGGTGTCGAGAAATCCCATCTGACACTTAGCCAAATAACCAAGTTTCACCTAAGAGCACTACCCCTTCCCGGGTTACATTCGCTCACTCTCATCCCTCGGAGTTCCTCGCCTTTGAAGTTATCTTCGTCCGGCCACGTCCCTCGGATGCGCCAAGTGCACGGCTTTGCAGCGCCATCCTTCACGTCTCGCCCTGAAGTGTACTTCCTCCGGCTTCACTCCAATCTCCTCGTCCGGCGGTCCCTCGGATGCTCCAAGCACACGACTTCCGCAAAGCCATCCTTCACCGACTCAAGGACAGAGTCATGAGAGGTGAAACTCGCCAATGCTCCATGTGCGAATTACTAAGTCCTATATCAAATCCAAACATCCTAACTTAAACCCTTTGCCACACACATCAAAACCATATCATAGCAAGAGATTGCCCTAACAATCTCCCCCTTTTTGATGTGTGACAATCTGTTTAAGTTAGGTAAACATTTGATAAAATACTAAGGTAAGAAAGCATGTAAATAAACATGATTATCAACTCTCCCCCTTAATACATGAAACTCCCCCTAAATACAATTCCCCCTTACTTAAACATATATATTTCTCCCCCTTTGACACCATCAAAAATATTAAACAAAGTTTATATAAGCATAGCATCAAGTTTAGAGTAAAACAAAAGCCAAAACATGCCTTAAAATCGGATACAAGAGATTATTGGGCATGTTATCAGTCGATCATGATGGTTCGACTACCGATCGTGGCATTTCGTGGATTTCAGAAATGCATTAGAAAATCTATAAAATTCGAAAAATCATGAAATTTGGGGAACATATTTCTTGTAAGTATATTTATCAATGAAAAATAGTTTTTCATGAAAAATCATTATATTTTCAAAGATTTACGAAAAATCCAAAAGTTTCAAAATCAACTAGATTTTTGATCAAGTTAGTATCACTTTTAGCACCTAGTTTTGCTTTGGATTGTTTCAAAACATGAACACACAGATTTTAAAGTAAGAAATTATTTTGAAAACATATGAAATATCCAACCATGATCTTTGGGCAATATGTCTATGAATTAAACATAAGCCTTCCCCATGATTGGTCTATTATTTTTATTTTGATACCTCAAATGACCATCTAAATGCCATAGGCATTAATGGACCATTAGTATCATCCTATCATCTCACCCATGCTAAGTTTTCAATCAAGGTAGCCTATGGTGAGTGTGAGATGTATCCTAAAGGTATTTGTATATACTTAACCTTTAATTTCATGCAATTCTATCCAAGGTTAAGTATCATCCTAACAATCCCCATGATCATAATGACATATATGTATTGTTTTCACATTATGATCATGAACCAAAAGTATCTTTCAATCATGCATTAGATATAAAATGATAATAAGTTAAATATCACCTAAAGTATGATATAAACCCTATTGCCCATTACTATGTGCCAAATATCAAAGTCATGAATCATGATTGCAAACATATATAACAATTACATTAATTATCATGATTTAAGCATTATTATCAATTTATGGGCACATTATCATCACCCAACACTATGCTAAAAATGTATAGGTCATGAGTATCACATCACACTAAGTGTTGAGCAGATCTAAACTATTTAAGGGTGCATTATCATCACCCAACACTATTTCTAAAACTTAGTCCCACCATCCTAAGTCAACCAAAATATGGTATAGGTGAATTCCATATGGTTGACTATCCTAGGGTTTTCCTAACCCTTAAGGATGGATTTAGGAACCCAAAACAAGTTCTTTCCTATTGGGTTCACTAAAAATTCCTTAGGGATCTATTTTCTAGCTATTATTTTCTTCTTATCTTGACCCCTAACAATTAAACATTTATAGACTTTTTCATTTTTCTTTTCCTTATATCCTAGGTCTTTCTTATTGAAGCTTGCCCTTTAACTCCCTATGATCATGTTAAGGGTGTTGGAGCCAATTGTAAATTTTTTTAGGGTCTTGGTTAAATGATCTACTTTCTCTCTTAAAGTCTTATTTTCCTCAATGCATGCATCATTAACATCAAAAGACATATATTCATGTGCGCATGCATCATTAAGGCTAGAAAAATATTATCATTAATATTTGAACATGCATGGTCTAATTTTTTTTTTTCTAAATCCTTAATTTGAGCTAGCATGCATTTATTTTTCTTTTTAGCCCTAAATAATTCCTTAGTAAGGCTAGAAATCATTGACATAATTTTTTTGGGAGGTAGATTCGTTACCTCACTTACCAAATCCTCTTCCGTTAATGAGGATGTAGAAGAAGCTCCCCCTTCACTTGAGCTCTTCTCACTTGAGCTTGCTTCTTCATTTTCGGAGGAGGAGGAGTCTAGGTCGTCAAATGCCATTAGGGCAAGGTTTGAGTAGACATGTTCTTCCTCTTCTTCGGATGAGGATGATGAAGAGGGATCATCCCATGTCTTTGCCTTTAGTGCTTTGGCCTTTCCCTTTTCTTTGGCCTTCTTCTCTTCTTCTTTCTTCTTGCCCCCCTTCTTCTTCTTCTTTTATTCTTTCTTTCTCTTCTCCTCTTTGCTCTTGTTCAAGAGGGGACAATTATCCCTTATGTGTCTCTCTCCTTGGCAATTGTAGTAAATTACCTTCCCCCTTGGTCTTCTCCTCCTATCATTAGATTTATTAAATTTAAAATTTTTCAAAGCATGCCTTACCTTCCTTACCATGTATGCTTCTTCCGTGCTATCCATAGAGGAGGAGGAGGATGCTTCGTCGGAGGAGGAGGGAGTCTCCATCTTCTTCTTCCCCTTGTTTGCCATCAAGACTACTCCTCTTGAAGGTTGAAGTCTTGGCTCTTCTACTACTCCTTCGAGCCTTGTTTCGTGGAGCTACATGGTTGAGAAAAATTCTTCCAAGGTGCTAACTTCTAGGTTCTTGGAGATGTAGAAGGAATCCACCATAGAACTCCATCTTGAGGACCGGGGAAAGACATCTATAGCCTTTATTACCATATCTCGGTTGGAGAGCTTTTCCCCTACACTTGTCAAACCGGTCAGAATTTTCTTAAACCTAGAGTGTAGGGATTTTATCTTTTCTCCCTTTTCGAGTTTGATATTGGATAATTGGGAGCGAAGGAAATCTCTCATTGCTAGCTTGGCCTCGGATGTGCCTTCATGAATCTCTATGAGTTTCTCTCACATCTCCTTGGCGCTAGCACACTCTCCTATCCGGTTGACTTCTTGTTGGGGGAGTACATTGTAGAGGTGATGTTTGGCTTTTGAGTTTGCCAAGTATTCTTCCCTTTGCCTCTTGCTCCACCTTGATTTTTCCAATGGCTCCCCTTCTTCATCCCTAGACATTTCGAAACCGTTTTCCATAATTAAAAGAATTTCGAAATCAGTTTCGAAAAATACCTCCATTCTCTTTTTCCACCAAGGGAATTCTCCTTCAAACTTCGGTGGATGAATGTTCGAGCTGGCCATCTCTTGATATAGTGCTTGTGTTGGTGGTTAGTCCTCAACAAGCGCCTTGGCTCTGATACCACTTGTAGGGTCGATGTTGGCCGGCTAGAGGGGGGGGGTGAATAGCCTTTGTCGTAGACGGTGGAATTCGTTCGTTCGTTGCTTGTCTATAAAACTATTAGCGCAAACGGAATATGCGAATACAAACAATTAAATACAAAGCAAAAGAAGAATAAACACAAATGCTAACACCGCAATGTAACGTGGTTCACGGCTGCGCCGCTAGTTCACGGTTCGATTCGTCCACGGTGAATCACTCCTCAAGCTTCCACTATTCTCTCCTTTGCACCAAGCTAGGTGGAGGTAACCTCTTTACAAGAATTCACTCCTCTTACAAATATGATGTAAATAAAACCAAGTAAGAGGATGAAAAAACTTTAGGGCAATTTGGGAGAGTTTAGAGCATGAACATTAGGCTCCCAAAGCCCCACACCCTTCCTCTTTATAGAGGAAGAGGGTTTCTTCCCGTTGACACAGGAGCAGTCGACTGATGCCCCGATCAGTCGACTGATCCTGTAGCCGTTGCCCAATAAAGGCTGCTTTCCACGTTGAATTCCATCCAACGACTTTCACATCAGTCGACTGATCTTGCCATTAGTCGACTGATGGACCTATCAGTCGAGTGCTCGCGAGCTCGACTCCATTCTATGCCTGAAACCCTTGCGACCAGTCGACTGATGCCTTCACCGATCGGTGGTCTCGCAATGATCGTCATTCCATGGCAATGATCGTGCACTGATTCAGACTCGAACACTAGTCGAGTCACAGTCGACTTAGGGTAGTCGACTACCATTACATGGCAGTCGACTGGTGTCGAAAAATCCCATCCGACACTTAGCCAAATGGCCAAGTTTCACCTAAGAGAACTACTCCTTCCCGGATTACATTCGCTCACTCTCATCCCTCGGAGTTCCTCGCCTTTGAAGTTATCTTCGTCGGGCCACATCCCTCGGATGCGCCAAGCACACGACTTTGCAGCGCCATCCTTCGCATCTCGCCCTAAAGTCTACTTCCTCCGGCTTCACTCCAATCTCCTCGTCCGGCGGTCCCTCGGATGCTCCAAGCGCACGACTTCCGCAAAGCCATCCTTCACCGACTCAAGGACCGAGTCATGAGAGGTGAAACTCGCCAATGCTCCATGTGCGAATTACTAAATCCTGTAAGACTCCAACGCACATATCAAATCCAAACATCCTAACTTAAACCCTTTATCATACACATCAAAATCATATCACGATAAGAAATTGCCCTAACAATAAACTTTTGCGGAGTTGAATCGGTCATTTTCAAAATTTATTGACTCGAAAAACTAGATACCTTGCACTAAATAAATAAAAAAAGATTGGAGACCCTTGACAAAGATGTCAACATTATCTATTCTATATTGTTGAGGTAGTATTTGTTTTGACACTAAAATTTTTGCACATAATGGGATCAATTTCACAAAAAGTCATGAGAGGTGAAACTCGCCAATGCTCCATGTGCGAATTACTAAATCCTGTAAGACTCCAACGCACATATCAAATCCAAACATCCTAACTTAAACCCTTTATCATACACATCAAAATCATATCACGATAAGAAATTGCCCTAACAATAAACTTTTGCGGAGTTGAATCGGTCATTTTCAAAATTTATTGACTCGAAAAACTAGATACCTTGCACTAAATAAATAAAAAAAGATTGGAGACCCTTGACAAAGATGTCAACATTATCTATTCTATATTGTTGAGGTAGTATTTGTTTTGACACTAAAATTTTTGCACATAATGGGATCAATTTCACAAAAAGACATGTTTAGAAAAAACATTTAACAAATTTAAGACTTTTTACACCTATAGCCTAGGAATCCTTTTCTTGCTTAGGTGAATATTTTAGTTTATTTCTACCCGTACCATCTTAAGTGTTAGAAATTAACTTGATTTGAGCTCACTAACTTGAAAATTAATTCCCACTCTTGTCAAACTAGGTTACAATACAATCACGAGGAGTATATCAAAATGTTAATAAAATATATAGGTGCAATTGATATTGGTCAAGATTGATCATGGTTAGATTTTTGATGTTTGAGCAATATGATTAAAATATGGATTGTAGTCCAAATGGATCGGATAGATTAGTCACTTGATATTGATTAGAAATTCAATTGGTCTTGATATTCGAAAGTTAAAGAAGTCAAAATTTATCTGATAGTTGGTTAATAGGAATATCTAACGTGAAGGCTATGTTTGTGTGTGGAAGTTTAGGTAGTTCAATCAAAAAATTGATTGGGTGCTTAGAAGGTGCGGAAGTGCTAGAGGATTGAACCCTAGATAGGTGTGAAATTCTTAAAAAAATAAACTTAGGCATGTTGGTGTTGAAGTTTGAAGGAGTGAACTCTACATAAGTATATAAATTCTAGAGTAAACTCTAAACAAGGATGAAAGTTCTAATAGTGAGGCTAGTAGAAGTTTAATAGTAAAATTGAATAGGTGAAAATTCTAGAGCAGTGAACTCTAGGCAAATGAAAATCTTAGTAGTGAGGTTGGATAATAGGTGAAGTTCTAAGGACATTGTATCTCTTGACACACAACATAGATTTAGCTTTGGTATAGTAAGAGTTTTAATCAACTAAATCATAATTTAGTTGACTAAATTATGACTTTTATTTTATTTTATTTTATATATTTATTGAGTTATTATGTTTTATCTCAAATACGTTGGATTATCTAAAAATAAATAGAAAAATTTTCATTTTCCAAATGATCAGAAGAGTTTTTCGGGCAACTAGACAACCAAGCTAAGTTAGCACATAACTTGATCCAGGGACAACATGACAATGATATGCTGATTGGATTATCCATCTTATTTGTGTCCAAGCGACAGAATATTCGGGCAATCAAACAAAGAAAAATATGTAGAAGAATTTCTAGGCGATGGGAACACCTCCAATCAACTAGGACTATGATACAGGCGATCAAAGAGTGAATAGCAAATGAATAATGGTTGATCAGATAACAATTTATCCAAGTGGCCAAATAGGTATTATGGTTGACCAAAGCATAAAAAAAACAATTATATAAAGGGCTTCCAAGGAGACATACTCAATCCATCAACCAATCATCAAAAATTAATCAAGTCCATATTTCTTTGTTCAAAAAGAAGTTTGTGTTGTCCCCACTAGACGACCAAGTTGTCACGCCTCGGGGTATACTCCATCCGACCAATGGACGGTACCTCTTATGACAAAACAATATACATAGCCAGAATAGTCACAACCAACACAACACATGAAATACATGCGATCGATAGCGGAAGACAACCACAATAAGAGTTATAGACTCAACGATAAATGCATACCAGTATATCTGACCACAAAGTAAATGAAATCCCACAATAAGACTGAAAGGAAAACACAATCTCTACAAATAACCTGTTGGTGCAATCGACCCAGGTCACGATTGACCAGGACTCGAGCTTGGCTTGAGAGATGTTTTGATGTTAGACAAAAACATATAACAATGTAATTGTTATGGTAAAGTCCAAGTCATGGGTACTTGACATGGAAAGTCCAAGTGAGACACTTGACATTTGGGAAAGTCCAAACATGAGTCTTGGAAAGGTAAAGTCCAAGTCATAGGTACTTGGCATGGAAAGTCCAAGTGGGACACTTGACATTTGGGAAAGTCCAAGTCTTGAGTACTTGACACATGGAAAGTCCAACATGGGTTGGCAAGGAAAAATCCAAGTTTGAGTCTTGGCATTTGAGAAGTCCAAGGGGTTTGATATTGGCAGCGTAAAGTCCAAGCGGGAGTCTTGGCAGCATAAGTCCAATGTTTGGCGGCGTAAAGTCCAAGCGGAGTCTTAGCGGCGTAAGTCCAATGTGCCTTGGTGGGGTAGACACCATTAGTGTGACATAGCCGATGGAAGCACCTGAAGGCTAGCGCGATGGATGAACAAGTCATGGATGACTTGGAGGGATCCGAGAGGCGTGAGGCTGATGGAGGTGACTAGAAGGCTTAGGTCTAGGCTAAGGGTGATCTAGCAAGTATGGGGGAACCATACTTGGGCTAAAACCTCATGTTTGAGGTGTGCCAGTCGACTGGTGTCATGTGGAAGTCGACTGGCCTGAGTCAACTAGGGTTTGATCATGAAATTGCCCTAGCATGATCGCCATAGGTGGGCAATGATCGGTGATGGGCGAGCAATGATCGATCTTGTGATCAGTCGACTGATGCTCGTGAAATCGGGCACAGAATGGAGCCGAGACTCGACTGGTCGAGTGAAGGCTCCATCAATCGACTGATGGGTATCATCAGTCGACTGATGATGGATCCGTTGGACTTATCCAGCGTGGATCTAGCCATTGTCTCACGACAACAGTGGCATCAGTCGACTGATGGTCCCGACCAGTCAACTGATCGACTTTTTCCAGCACAGGTTGAAGCTTTAAATGGAGCTCGTGATGGAGGAAAAACTAAGCGATTTCTTGGACGTTTTTGAGGCGATTTGCTACTGCAAATCAGGGTCTTCAATTATGGTTTAAGCGATCAACAAGCAAGCAATCTAAAGACATTTGTAAAGCGTTTTCTTTACTTGTAGTGCATTGTATTTCATCTTATTTGCTTGTCGTTATTAGTTTATTGTTGTAAACTATTGTACGAGGTTTCTCTGCCTCCGGATTGTTCCGAGAAGGAGTATTTATTAGTGGTGTGTGATTGGCATCGCTAGGGCTCGTTTAAGCCCGATCCGTGGAGTAGGAACCTTGAGGTTTCGAACCACGTTATATGACCGTGTTGTGATTGTGTATCTTGTTATATTTATTTGTTATTACTATTCCGCTGTGCTAACAAGATTGTAGACGATCAAACACGAAAGAATTCCATCATCTCACGAGCACGTCACTATTCACCCCCCTCTAGCGGCCTCAAATCTCCAACAAGTGGTATCAGAGCCCGGGGCTCTTCTACGGATTAACCGCTGGGAGCTAAAGAAGCTAGAGGGAAGATGGAAGTTCAAGAGCAACTAGGATGGGATATCAACACACCTATCCCTTATACCTTCTATGGACAAGAAGGGTTTAGACAATGGAAGGCAATGATCGAAGACTTCCTAATGATGAGGGACTTCGAAGAATGGTTAATTTTAATGGAGGGATATAACTATCCAATAGGACCAAAGGGAGGGTTCCTCAAGAAAAAGAGATGGACCAAAGAGAAGGTCCAAGCCTTCGAGAAAAATGATAAGGTATTGAAGTTTTTAATCGATTTAATACCTAACAATATCTTGTGCATGTTAGGAAAATATGTAGATGCCAAGGAGCTATGGAGCCAAGTGGCAAAGCTCCATGAAAGTCCATCACCAGTCCAAGAGGAAGGGACCGAAGAGGCAAACACATCATTCTCACAAGGAAGTGAGGACTTGGAGGTTGAGAGACCATCAACATCCAAGGAGGAAGAGGAAGAGGAAGAGGAAGAATTAGAGGAGACCTCCACCTCAAGGATTGAGGGGGAGGAGACTAGAGCATCCTCAACACCGGAGCAACAAGAAGAACCATCTATATCCGGTAGAGAGGAAGAGCAAGCTCAAGAGAACCTCACCTCCACCCTAGGTAACTCAAACAAGGTAATTCAAAATAAAAATAATATTATGTGTTTTGAGTGTAGGGAATTTGGACATTATAAGAGTAAGTGCCCAAAGAAAGTCAAGAAGACTCCTCCGGCACCAAAACCTCAAGAAAGATCAAAAGATGCCGGTTCCCCCACTAGAAGAAGCAAAGAACATATCATTTGCTTCAAGTGCCAACAACCGGGACATTACCGGAATCAATGCCCGAATGGGGAAAGGAAGAGGCAAAATGGAGCATCACAAGTAGGGGGGGCCTCTAAGACAAACCCTAAGGTATATCTAAATAATGCTCATTCTAATTTAAATGTTAAAAAGCATGCTAGGAATTTTAATTCTCTTGCAATTTATAAAAAGCATGCTAATAGGAACAAGTACATTTGTTTAGGAGCTAAGAACCTTTATTTTGAAAATAAGGAAAAATTTGGGACTAATGTCCCTAAAAATAATTCATCTAAGGACAAACCTAGGTCAAATAACACTAGACCAATTTTACCTAGGGAGACAATTAGAAAGGTGCAAGAGCACCTAGGTTTTAATTCCAAATGGACTAGACATATGCCTAGAAAGTCCCATGCCCAAGGATTAAATCAAAATTCTAAAATTGGGCAATTAGAATTAGAAAACCAAGTCTTGAGGTCAAGACTTGAGAAACTAGAAAAGACCCTTAGGAATATACAAAATCAAGTTAAAGGGTCAAATGAGCAAAAGTCTAGGTTCAAAAGTCAAAGTCAACATCTAAGACCTAAGGAACAAAAGTCAACAAAGGGCAAGCAAGGTTTGGGTCACAAACCTAAGCCTAAGGTGACTTATCATAGTGTTCCATTATATTATGGAACACTAACTAGGTCTAGAAAGACCAAGGTCAATAGAGAAGTTATCCCTAGAGTTGACCATGGTAAGTGTCTAGTGGCTAGGGTTTCTAGGAAATCTAGGGTGGCCACTAAGAAGGTTGCAAGGGGAGTTACCTCTAGAGTCAACCTAGGTAAGACCACAATGACCAAGGCTAACAAGCCTAAGAGGGTCATTAGGAAGGTATCTAGGGAGGTTATCCCTAAGGAATACCTAGTAAACCCTAGGAGCTCAAATAGATTTTGGGTTCCTAAGAGCGTGATTGATTCACGCTAGGTGGGTTTAGGGTGTGCCAACCTTGATTGGATGAGTAGTTAACTCAACCATGATAAAGGTGGCATTTTAGGTCATTTTCAAGGTTATGGTTACCTTGGAAATACATTTGAGCTTATAATCCTAAAAGATTTTAGGATGTGCCAATGTATTTTTGGGATTATAAAAAAAAATCAATTGAATTGACACAATTTAGTATTAGAAGTCTTAGTGTGCCATTTTGGGTTTTTGGCACACATGGGAGATTAGTAGCGTTATGACAAAATATACTTAATTATATCAAATGACAACTAATATTAAAATTTAGATATTATTATACCTATACGTTTTATTTTCCATGCCTTGATTGCCATATGACATACCATGACATTATATTTATTTCTATCATTTATATGTCATGATCATGTTTTAGGATTAAGGATTAATGTCATATATTTTTAGATTTCATATTATGCCATGACATCATGATTATGAGCATATGCTTATTTATATCATCATTAATGTCATAATCATTCATGCATTTGATTAAAATTGAGTTAAGGACTTTGGCATGACTTGGAGTCCTATTTATAAGGGAATCAAGTAGAGTTGCCTTAGAAAAATACATGAAACCCTAGATTAAGGAGAACAAAATCCACATCTCACATTACATTGACATGTATGTGTATTTATACACCCTATATACATGTGAGATGTTAGGATATGAGTTGAGTTCAAGGTGCATAGTTTTTGCATCTAGTTGAACCAAAACTCATCTTAATTCAAAGGTGGATCATTGGGAAAGCTTGTGTACAAGTCATGTACATTAAGCCCAAGAAACATGATCCAAGATAGGTTTTCAAAATCATTTTAAAATCCATTTAGAAAACCCTAGTGAAGTCTATCTTTTGATAGCAATCACCATTGATGAGATTGATACAAAGTGAGCCAAAACTTAGAAGTTTTCTTCACTTTTGAATTTTGTATCAATTTCAGTATTTTATGGGTAAAATAATTTTCAAATATTTTTTACCTATTGTATTGACTATAAGTAATATACATATCAAATTTCATGATTTTTTGATATATGTAGAATTACTTATGATTTTCTGAAATTCGATTCTGATAACTGAAATTCAGAAATTTTAGTTATCGATCCGACCGCCTCTTGGTGGCGATCGATGTGAGTGATGTGATCGTATTGATGAGTCGATCCAATGCTGATTTAGAGAAAACAAGGTTTGTTTAGCCCTTGTTCAGCTGCGGTTAAGGTCCCTAACCACTCCTAACCCTAGGATATGCTTTGGGAAGCATTATTAAGGGTGAAAATCCATTGAATATGGATTAGGAGAGGTGTTAGGATAATGTATCAAATTTAAGGTGGGGAGAGTTCTTGTTTGAATTTTTAATCTTATTTTTGATGGTTTAGAGTTCCTATTGGCTTAGGGACTTCCCAAGGATATTATTGATGCAATGGTTAAGGGGGAGCAAGCCTTTAGGGGGAGGTATCCATCTTGAGATGATGGATGTGTTTTTTCTTCTTGAAGGGGAGAATGTTATCAATTGGGAAAATTGATGAGATTTTGAAAAACCCAATTTGGAAATTGGGAGAGAGTATAGGATTGCCTCTCTTGAGTGATATGAGACTTATCACTAGGAAGATGGTAGGCATCCTAGGTATTTGTGGATCAAGGGGGAGATTGTAAGATCTCATTGGGACATGAGACATTGACTTCCTTGGAGAGATAGCCTTTTTGATGTATGTCAAAAAGGGGGAGAAGGTAAAATTACCAATTTGGGATAATTAGTAAGAGATTTGAGTTAGTGTTCTAACTCAATGGTTTGTTTGGTTTTTGTCAAACATCAAAAAGGGGGAGATTATTGGTGCAATCGACCCAGGTCATGATTGACCAGGACTCGAGCTTGGCTCGAGAGATGTTTTGATGTTAGATAAAAACATATGACAATGTAATTGTCATGGTAAAGTCCAAGTCATGGGTACTTGGCATGGAAAGTCCAAGTGGGACACTTGGCATTTGAGAAAGTCCAAGCATGGGTCTTGGTAAGGTAAATTCCAAGTCATGGGTACTTAGCATGGAAAGTCCAAGTGGGACACTTGGCATTTGGGAAAGTCCAAGTCTTGAGTACTTGGAACATGGAAAGTCCAACATGGGTTGGCAAGGGAAAGTCCAAGCTTGAGTCTTGGCATTTGAGAAGTCTAAGGGGTTTGATATTGGCGGCGTAAAGTCCAAGCGGGAGTCTTGGCAGCATAAGTCCAATGTTTGGCGGCGTAAAGTTCAAGCGGAGTCTTGGCGGCGTAAGTCCAATGTGCCTTGGCGGTGTAGACACCGTTAGTGTGACATAGCCGATGGAAGCACCTGAAGGCTAGCGCGATGGATGAACAAGTCATGGATGACTTGGAGGGATCCGAGAGGCGTGAGGCTAATAGAGGTGGCTAGAAGGCTTAGGTCTAGGCTAAGGGTGGTCTAACAAGTATGGGGGAACCATACTTGGGCTAAAACCTCATGTTTGAGGTGTGCCAGTCGACTGGTGCCATGTGGCAGTCGACTGGCCTGAGTCAACTAGGGTTTGACTGCGGAAATTGCCCTAGCAGTCGACTGCCATAGGTGGGCAGTCGACTGATAGGCAGAGCAGTCGACTGATCTTGTGATCAGTCGATTGGTGCTCGTGAAATCGAGCACAGAATGGAGTCGAGACTCGACTGATCGAGTGAAGGCTCCATCAGTCGACTGATGGGTATCATCAGTCGACTGATGATGGATCCGTTGGACTTATCCAGCGTGGATCTAGCCGTTGTCTCACGACAACAGTGGCATCAATCGACTGATGGTCCAGACCAGTCGACTGTTCGACTTTTTCCAGTACAGGTTGAAGTTTTAAATGGAGCTCGTGATGGAGGAAAAACTAAGCGATTTCTTGGACGTTTTTGAGGCGATTTGCTGCTGCAAATCAGGATCTTCAACTACGGTTTAAGTGATCAACAAGAAAGCAATCTAAAGGCATTTGTAAAGCATTTTCTTTACTTGTAGTGCATTGTATTTCATCTTATTTGCTTGTCGTTATTAGTTTATTGTTGTAAACTATTGTACGAGGTTTCTCCGCCTCCGGATTGTTCCGAGAAGGAGTGTTTATTAGTGGTGTGTGATTGGCATCGCTAGGGCTCGTTTGAGCCCGATCTGTGGAGTAGGAACCTTGAGGTTCCGAACCACGTTATATGACCATGTTGTGATTGTGTATCTTGTTATATTTATTTGTTATTACTATTCCGCTGTGCTAACAAGATTGTAGACGATCAAACACAAAAGAATTCCATCATCTCACGAGCACGTCGCTTTTCACCCGCCCTCTAGCGGCCTCAAATCTCCAACATAACCAACAATACTACCTCCAATAGAATCTAAGTCAATAATGAGATACATATGATATACGAAAATCAGGACCCTCGGAAAAGTGATGGGATGGGATCAACTGGCAATGCTCCAAGTCTGTTTCAAAGTTTTCTATCTACCACCTGGGCGTCAAGAAACCCAGAGTCTATGGTAGTGAGTATAAAACTCAGCGGTAATATAAGAAATAATGCATGAACAACATATAATCTATGGAGATCAACGGAATACAGTATAAAGATACAATATATTTTCACCAGTATGATCATAATCAATGCTTATACCAACTGTTTAACCGAATATAAAGTAATGTACTAACATACCTAACGGTCTGCAACAACACAACCTATATCATCCTAAACAAGTATACAATAACATAACCCATATAATATACGATAGTCTGAACCAACACGTACCTCATGCTCAACACACAGCAGTATAAAATATGCAAATGACATGTAACATGACGTACAAGCATATGCAACAATCATAGCTCAACCAAATGCAGCAACTCACAGGCGTATGTAAAACATATATCAAAATACACGCATACATATATATACATATCCCAACAATGCATATGCATGGTTATGTCTGCGAACCCTATGCACAACCATAACCCCAGTATAGCTTGGGTGACATGACATAACAACTATTCCAACTCCATCTACCACTACTCTTGAGTGGCCGAATGGATAGTATGAGTAAGTAGTTAGCCGCCAGAGAGCTATATGCTACACCATGGGGGTCCCTGCTGCTGGCCGCTCCATACTACCCATGAGTGGTCAAGCATCACACACAGGACAACTGCACACAACCTAACTACCATCATCTATAGTGGTCGAGTGCGCAACTCCAACTACCACCCTCAACAGTGGCCAAGTATGCATCTCCAGCTACCACCATCTATAGTGACTGAGTGCAGTGCAACCAATGATCTGCACTCAACCCTGCTACCACTACCCTGAGTGGTTGAGGAGGCAGGATGACTGACGAGCCATCTCAACCACAAGGGAGACCCAGTCGACAACATGCATGCAATGTAATGATGCACAACTCCACACACGTATCTCTGCAACACTCTCTATCACATAGAGAGTCCTAGTCAACTAAAAGTCAACCATGTAAGGACTACTAGTCCACAACCACATACCAACAACAACCTACTTATCTATGCACAGATGGCAAAATCTACCATAGATGCAAAACTAATATGTGTATGATACAACAATCGACTCCATAATCAAATCCATCACCTAACCCTAGTGATGTGACATGGTGACTCAATCTGAGTTCACAACTGTGCTCTAACTACATGTACTTAACTGAACATCCATAGGCCAACTTATAATAGAGTTTGTAATTCATATCCATGATAAATGAACGATGAATTAACAACAACACCTCTCAAAGATCAAAGACTAAGTAACAAGCACATGATTAAATAAGAGTGGAGTCAAGATAAGGGTATCATCATCAATACAAATTCATGCACTAGATTCAACAACTACTTGACCAAAGTAGGAATTACCCTCCTGATACGAAGCTCACGACAATACTCCTCACGCCCGTAGACCTACTTCGTAACCAAGTCTTGGACATATCGAAACTACGGTTAGGTTCTAACATATAACAAAGAATTCAAATTAACTTCTACATCACTCTCCTATCCAAATCAAACTACCGAATACGAGTTAACATCTCGATCACACACCCTTCGCGACTCCATGAATACAACATACCAACTCCATTCACATCCTCAACCAGTTCACACCCCAAATTTGCATTCTACAAACCACTGTTGCCTCAACAAATCTAACATTAAATTCACCATTCTCACAACAACATAACCATTATAGACATCCCCACCAACAACTATAGAAATCACTAGATCAACAAAGAAATAATTAAATAACACCCTAAAATCAAAGCTGTAACAACAACTTCCCTACCTCGTCTCCACTACTCACAGCTGCATAGCCGCCCAACACGAAGAATTGTAACCCACAATAGCGATTGTAACCTAGATCAGGAATCACTGTAGCACAATCCACTTTGATGAATGGAAATTTGACAAAACCATAGGTTAATTCCGAAAATCACCTCTAGCATGATCCACATATTCGATCCCCACTGTCACCAATCCCCCCTTGAAACCAAGAATCGAAACCCAACTCCTTACCTCACCCTTGAAGTTGCTGAGGAGTTGAGCGCTTGCTAGCCCTCCCCCTCGATCTCAAGACTAGCTCATAGAACTCCAGTAACAACAAATCCCAATCCCCACTGGTCACTGCGATGATTGCAAACAACAGCTGAAACCCGATCAATCGAAGCTAGATCTCATGAAGAAAACCAATAATCGAACCCAGGACAAAAAAATCACAGAACCTGTGATGACAGCTCACTACCGCAGCGACAACACGATCGATCGGCTTGCGTGAGGGGATTGATGAGATCCCAGAAGAGAGGAGGATCCAAGGGAACTTCCGTCCAGAGCATTCAGCCGTGGCGACGATGTCGTCCAACTGCTCGCTCATGGAGACCAACGACTGGAATGGAACGAGATCCGGTGATGAGAGGAAACCAAGTCGCGGTGAGAAGGAAGAGAAAAGAGAAGTCGCGAATGGGGTATTGAATCGGGTTTGGGTCCTTATAAAAGTTCGGAATTGGGGTTGAGCTCACTTTAGGTGGTTGAGCTAGCCTAAGTCAAGTCCGAGCTAACCCAATTTTCACCCCAACACCTAATTAAACCCACTTAAATAATTAACCTGCATACTTAGTAATTTTTTTTTCATATCTTACATTCTCTCTCACTTAATAAAATTTGATCCCCAAATTTCGTAATTAAATGCGGTAATTAATACAAGCAATTTTCTTAAATACCACATACCTCATGTAAACAGATGTGGGTATCGAGCTCGAATAATATCTTCCAGCTCACACGTAGCCTCCTCATCAGTATGATGCTGCCATCTAACCTTTACAAGTCAGATGGTTTTGTTCTGCAACTGACACTCCTTGCGACCGAAAATTCACACTGGAATCTCCTCATATGTCACATTAGGCTGGAGTGGAATCGGTGCTTCTTTCAGTACATGATCAGGACGCGACACATATTTGCTCAGCATAGAAACACGAAATACGTTATGAATACCCGCAAGAGTCGGAGGTAAAGCCAAACGATAAACTATACCCCCAATCCACTTTAATATCTCAAATGGACCAATGTAGTGAGGAGCTAGCTTTCCCTTTAGCTCGAATCTTTTGACTCCCTTTGTAGGTGAAACATGCAGAAACACATGATCCCTTACCAAGAACTCTAGAGGCCTTCGCTTCTGATCCGTATAACTCTTCTGTCGATCATGTGCCTTTGATAATCGCCGTCTGATGACACATACTAACTTTGCATCATGTCGAATACTCTGTGGCCCCAATAGCTATCGTTCCCCAACTTCCTCCCATAATACAGGAGATCTGCAGGGTCTGCCGTATAAGACCTCGAAAGGAGCCATCTGAATAGAGGAGTGATAACTATTGTTATAAGAAAATTCCACTAAATGAACATGATCCTCTCAACTGCCTTCGAAATCCATAACATAAAATCTCAATAAATCCTCCAAAGTTTGAATGGTAAGTTCAGATTGTCCATCTGTCTACAGATGAAATGTTATACTGAGAAGAAGCTTTGTGCCCATAGCCTGCTGAAGACTCTGCCAAAATCATGAGGTAAATTGCGGATCTCTATCAGATATGATACTTAAAGGCACTCCATGCAGTCTAATAATCTCTCGACAATATAACTCTGCCAGACGATCTAGCGAGTCCGTCCCATGAATCGGAAGGAAGTGAGTGGATATGGTTAATCGATCCATAATCACCCAAATCGCATCATGTCCTTTACGGGTTCTGGGTAATCCCATAACGAAATCCATAGTGATATGCTCCCACTTCCATTCCGGAATTGGAATTTCCTGAAGCAACCCAGCTGGTTTCTGTTCAGCCTTTACCTACTGACATACTAGACATCGAGCAACAAAGTCTGCAATATCACTCTTCATACCGTTCCACCAGTATGATCGCTTCAAATCCTGATACATCCGGGTACTACCAGGATGTATAGAAACTCTCGAGAGATGTGCTTCCCGTAATAATTCCTCCTTAACTGGATGTGCGCCCGGAACACGTAATCTCCCACAGAAACAAAGTACTCTTTTCTCGTCACACAAGAAATCTGTCTATCATCCTAAGTCTAGGGTGTTGCACAAAAACTGAAGATTTTGATCACTAACTTGTGCCTCCTTGACCTTCTCAACAATCGTGGACCGGACAACCATAGAGACTAATATCCCTCGAGGAGTTTGACCCTGTTCATACAATCTCAACTCTGAGATCTGTCGAACTAGATCAGTAACCGCTATCCAATGATTGGCCAAAATCCCATGGGACTTCCTGCTCAGTGCATCTGCTACCACATTAGCTTTTCCCGAGTGATAATGAATGGTACAATTATAATCCTTCAGATATTCCATCCATTGTCTCTATCTAAGATTCAATTCCTTCTGAGTGAAAAGATATTTCAAGCTCTTATGGTATGTATATATCTCAAAAGTAATCTCATACAGATAATGTCTCCATATCTTTAGTGAAAAAATAATAGTTGCTAACTTCAGATCGTGAATCGGATAATTCCTTTCGTGATCCTTTAGTTGACGGGAGACATAAGATACTACACGATCGAACTTCATCAGAACTTTCCAACCCTTGGAAAGAAGAATCAGTATACAATACCATCCCATCGTCACAAGAATGAATCACTAACACAGGTGCAGACATTAGTCGTTGCTTAAGCTCCTGAAAGCTAGTCTCACAAGCCTCTGACCAGGTAAACTTGATCTCTTTCCGGGTCAAGCGAGTAAGTAGTGTGGCAATACAAGAAAATCCCTCCACAAATCTACAATAATACCCGACCAAACCAAGGAAACTATGGACTTTTTGAACTGACTTTGGTTGCTCCTAATTGGTAATCACCTTGATTATTTGGGGATCAACAGAAATGCCCCTGTTAGATACCACGTGTCCAAGGAAACCCACGGAGGATAGCCAAAAAGTGCATTTACTGAACTTGGCATATAGATGCTCTCGTCGCAACGTCTCTAACACTATCCGAAGATGATGCTCATGCTCCTTCTCAGATCGAGAATATATCAAAATATTATCTATAAATACAATGACAAACTGATCCAAGTACCTCAAGAATACTTGGTTCATCAAATCCATAAATGCGACCGGGGTATTAGTAAGACCAAACGACATCGCCAGAAACTCGTAATGTCCATAACGAGTGCGGAACGCTGTCTTCTGAACATCCTCGTCTCTTACTCTTAGATGATGGTAACCTGAGCACAAATCAATCTTGGAATACACACAAGTATCCTTGAGTTGATCAAACAAATCCTCTATCCTTGACAGTGGATATTTGTTCTTAATGATTACTGCATTTAGTTGCCGATAATTAATACATAACCTCAATGATCCATCCTTATGTTTAACAAAAAGTACTGGAGCTCTCCATGGTGAAACACTAGGACGAATAAATCCCTTATCCAACAACTCCTACAGTTGTACTTTAAGTTCATTCAGCTCTTTTGGTGCCATCCGATAGGGAGTCTTCGATACCGGTGCAGTTCCTGAAATTACCTCTATTGAAAATTCCACTTTTCTAGGAGGTGGCAGGCCCAGAAGTTCATCTGAGAACACATCCAAATACTCTCGAACTACCTGCACACTTGAGAGGGGTGGTAGTTCCTCACTCTCCACTTTGACCAAAGACAATAAGTACCCTTGACAACCATGAGACAATAGTTTTCGAGCCTATAATGCAGATATAATAGAAACTCCATCATCTCTAGTACCAACGAATTCCCATGCAGGTTGATCCGGTGGTCGGAAAGTCACTATTCTTGCCCTACAATCCATTGTAGCATAATAAGTAACTAACCAATCCATGTCGAGAATGATGTCAAATTCCACCATCTCCAACACCTGAAGGTCCATCGTAAGAATATGCCCATCGAAATCCAACGAGCAACCTTTGATTTCTTGATGGCTAGTCAACACCTCTCTTAATCGCAATGATACCGCTAACCCACAAGAACGAACCATCGGAATCCTTTCAATTCTACCCAGAAACATTCTAGATACAAAGGAATGCGAACTACCAATATCAATCAAAGTATCTGCATATATAGAATAAATCGAAACCATATCCTGAATAACTGATACCTCGGCTTGCTGTGCCTCCTGAATAAACTCGTCCAACCTCCACATTTGGCGGTTGCGCTCTTGATAAAGTAGTAGAATGCCTCCACTCGGGATGAATCTGACTTTGTGATACTGCTGCTGGAGGCTGAATCTGCTGCGAAGGCATAATATACCTCTGAGAGTTGGCCGATAGATATTGTTGTATGGGTGCCCTTGAATGATAAATCTCTGGAGTTGTAGGATAGTGAATAGCTATTGGCATCCCTGAAGAGTCACTCCCCTATATATGATACAGTTGTGCCGTGGGAGGTAGTGGCTGCCTCTGACCATATGTTTGTGTCCTAGGTGTCGTCCTTTGCTGATGATGCTGGCCAGACCTCTTTCCCTTGTTGGAGTTATCTGAAAATTCCAACCGTCCCTTCAAAGTACACTCTCGACTAGTATGCCCTGAATGCTTGCAATAATAACAAACATCTCGATCTAAGGGACACTCCAAAACTCTATGGCTTCTAGACTCACATCTATGACACCCAGTCATGTGCTCACTCTTACGGTTCTTCTGAGAACCTCCAGAATACCCAGAAATTGGCCGCTTCCCTTTTTGTGATCTAGATCACCCCTCCGCAAGACCTCGAGAAGCCCTACTCTGATCTTGCTTCTTTTGAGTCTCATTACCTGAATCCTGTTTCCGCTGCTTGCCCTGTGACATATGCTTCTCCACCTCCTTCTCCTTTACAATATGCTGAGAAGTCATCTCAATAGAAATAGCCCGATCCAATGCCTCTCGGTAGGAGTTAATAGAAGATCCAGACATTCTGGCCCGAATATATGCAGCCAACCCTGAGTAAATTGGAATTTTTGATCTCCATACTGCAATACCAGATGAGGGTAGAATTATGTGAGTCGAGTAAATTCTGCATTATACTCTATAAGCGAATGGTCGCCCTGCTTAAGGCTCAAGAATTCTTGACAGCGAGCTATAGAGAATGCGGAAGGAAAATATTGACTCTAAAAAGCATCTCGGAAGACTGACCAAGTAATCTCATGCTTCCCAATTAAGGTCTTCTGCATCTTCTACCAAGTAACTACCTGTTCTCGAAGATGATATGCAGCTAAACCCACCTTCTCCTCGTCTGTACAACTCATGTACTCAAAGGTGTCTTCCGAATTATCTAGCCAAGCCCGAGCAATCCAGGGGCCAAACCCCTCTCGGAACAACGTTAATCAGTCCTTAGCTGAACGCGCCAATACAGGTATACGAGCCTTATCTCGTAGCCAACTAGAATCCCTAGGTGTGGGCACAGTCGGTGGTAAATCCAAATTTTGAGGTTCCGAACCTCCAATAGGGGAATGATGTGGGCCTTCCTGGTCGATAGGTCCACTGGTAGTAGGTTGCTTTGGTGGACGACCCCTAGCACGAGTCCGAACAGGTGCCATAATATCGTTTGTCCACACCTACAAAACGACTTAAATAAGTATCTAACCAAAAGATATAATGTGTCAAGAATTCTTACTTTGTACAACTTGGAGCTCATGCCACTATTAATCCCATCTCACAAAAATCAAAACCAATCCAAAACAAAACGACTTCCGAGGTCCAAAATCCGATGAAAATCATTATTGCACGACATTGCAACCTTGGCTATGATACCAATAAAATTGTCACGCCCCAGAGTATACTTCATCCGACCAACAGACGATATCCCCTTATGACAATACAATATGCATAGCCAGAATAGTCGCAACCAACACAACACATATGAAATACATGTAATTGATAGCGGAAGACAGCCACAATAAAAGTTATAAACTCAACGATAAATGCATACCAGTATGTCTGGACACAAAGTAAACGAAATCCCACAATGAGATTGAAAGGAAAACACAATCTCTACAAATAACCAACAATACTATCTCCAATAGAATCCAAGTCGATAATGAGATACATACGATATACGAAAATCAGGATCCTCGGAAAAGTGATGGGATGAGATCAACTGGTGATGCTCCAAGTCCGTTCTGAAGTCTTCTATCTACCACTTGGGTGACAAGAAACCCAAGATTTGTGGTGGTGAGTATAAAACTCAGCGGTAATATAAGAAAGTGCATGAACAACATATAATCTATGGAGATCAACGGAATACAGTATAAAGATACAACAGTTTTTCACCAGTATGATCATAACCAATGCTTATACCAACTGTCTAATCGAATATAAAGTAATGTACTAACATACCTAACGGTCTGCAACAACACAACCTATATCATCCTAAAGAAGTATAAAGTAACATAACTCATATAACATATGACAGTCTGAACCAACACATATCTCATGCTCAACACACAACAGTATAGAATATGCAAATGACATGTAATATGATGTATAAGCATATGCAGCAATCATAGCTCAACCAAATGCAGCAACTCATAGGCGTATGCAAAATATATATCAAAATACACGCATACATATATATACATATCCCAGCAATGCATATGCATGACCATGTCTGCGGACCCTATGCACAACCACAACCCCAATATGGCTTGGATGACACGACATGACAACTATCGCAACTCCAGCTACCACTACTCTCGAGTGACCGAATGAGTAGTATGAGTAAGTAGCTAACTGCCAGAGAGCTATATGATACACCACAGGGGTCCCTGCTGTTGGCCACTCCATCACTACCCATGAGTGGTCGAGCACTGCACACAGGACAACTACACACAACCCAACTACCACCATCAATAGTGGTCGAGTGCGCAACTCCAACTACCACCCTCAACAGTGACCAAGTACGCACCTCCAGCTACCATTATCTATAATGGCCGAGTGCGGCGCAACCAATGATTTGCACTCAACCCTGCTACCACTACCTTGAGTGGCTGAGGAGGTAGGATGACTGAAGACCCATCTCAACCACAAGGGAGACCCAATCGACAATATGCATGTAATATAATGATGCACAACTCCACACACGTATCTATGCAACACTCTATCACACAGAGAGTCCTAGTCAACTAAAAGTCAACCATGTAAGGACTACTAGTCCACAACTACATACTGACAACAACCCACTTGTCTATGCACATATGACAAGATCCACCATAGATGCACAACTAATATGTGTATGATAAAATAATTGACTCCATAATCAAATCCATCACCTAACCCTAGTGATGTGACACGGTGACTCAATTTGAGTTCACAACTGTGCCCTAACTACATGTACTTAACTGAACATCCATAGACCAACTTACAATAGAGTTTGTAATTCATATCCGTGATAAATGAATGATGAATTAATAACAACACATCTCAAAGATCAAAGGCTAAGTAACAAGCACATGATTAAATAAGAGTGAAGTCAAGATAAGAGTATCATCATCAATACAAACTCATGTACTAAATTCAGCAACTACCTGACCAAGGTAGGGATTACCCACTTGATACAAAGTTTGCGACAATACTCCTCACACCCGTGGACCTGCTTCGTAACCAAGTCCTGCACATATCAAAACTACGGTTAGGTTCTAACATACAACAAAGAATTCAAATGAACTTCTACATTGCTCTCCTATCCAAATCAAACTACCGAATACAAGTTAACATCTCGATCACACACCCTTTGCAACCCCATGAAAACATACCAACTCCATTCACATCCTCAACCAGTTCACACCCCAAATTTGCATTCTACAAACCACTGTTGCCTCAACAAATCTAACATCCAATTCAACGTTCTCACGACAGCATAACCATTATAGACATCCCCATCAACAACTATAGAAATCACTAGATCAACAAAGCAATAATTAAATAACACCCTAAAATCAAATTAAAGCTGTAACAATAGCTTCCCTACCTCGTCTCCACTACTCACAGCTGCACAGCCGCCCAACATGAAGAGTTGCAACTTAGAATAGTGATTGTAACCTAGATCAGGAATCATCGTAGCACAATCCACATTGATGAATGGAAATCTGACAGAACCATAGGTTAATTCCGAACTCACCTCAAGCACGATCCATAGATCCGATCCCCACTGCCACTGATCCCCCTTGAAACAAAGAATCGGAACGCAACTCCTTACATCACCCTTGAAGCTGCTGAGGAGTTGAGCTCTTGCTAGCCCTCCCCCTCGATCTCAAGACCAAGTCACAGAACTCTAGTAACATCAAATCCCAGTCCCCACTGGCCGCTGCGATGATTGCAAACAACAGCTGAAACCCTATCAATCGAAGCTAGATCTCATGAAGAAAACCAATAATCGAACCCAGGATAAAAAAATCATGGAACATGTGATGGTTGCTCATTGTCACAACGACAACACCGTCGATCGGCTTGCGCGAGGGGATCGATGAGATCCCCGAAGAGAGGATCCAAGGGAACTTCCGGACGAAGTGTTCATCCGTGGCGACGACGTCATCTAGCTACTCGCTCAAGGAGACCAATGCATTGGATCGATATGAGCGCTAGAGGGGGGGGGGTGAATAGCGCTAAACAAATTCTTCGTTCGTTTGTCGATTCGATAAGCGATAAGAGTAAAATGCAGCGGAATGTGAAGTACGTAAATCATTTTTTACTTAGTTCACAACCTTCTGGCTGATAATCCAAGGCCCTAGTGGTCCTAGACTACGTACAAAGGGTAAATCACTAAAGTATTTCTCCTCGTTGGAGGTAGGAGTAGACGATTACAAAAGCATGAAAAAGATTGAGGTAGAGGGACACTCTCTTTCTCCTCGTTACGATAAAATCACGATAATAAAACCAAGAATTACAAGAAATGATTGAACTCTAAGAAGACTTTTACTGATGACTTGTAGATGAGAAGATTGAGCTCTTGTCGTTGTTGTTTCGGCAACGCTTGTTGTCGTAGGAGTGTCGGAGAGTCGTAGTGTATCGGAAGCACTTGGAGGCTCTTAGAATGATGAAAATGGTGTGAAGAACCCCTTCTTTTATAGCATTGAGAAACCTTAATTATTGAGATGAAGCCTTATCTTCAAAAGCCACCTCACCCTAAGATAAGGGGGTGAGGTTTTGACTCTCCTCGAGGTTGGAATTTGAAAATCAGTCAACTGATCAACTCTATCAGTCGATTGATAGAGGCAGCAGTTGATTGCCAACAGTCGGTAGTCAAATGTTGTTAGGGTTTCCAGTTGCAATGAAGAGTTAGCTCGAAAATGTAGTTAATGTAAGTAAATTTGATGGGCATTTACCATCCGATCTTGATTTAAACCTTCAATGGAAAGTCTTGGTCGGATTGTCGCCTAAGGACGTCCCTATATGGAGGATACGACCTTACTTATATTCACACACACAAGCTTACCGTTGTGATTGTAGCTTCGCCTCCAGTCTCCACCTGAGGACTTCAGCTCCTCCCGGTGTCACCTGACCACCACAGTTCCCTCCGGGTGCGCTGACCTTCAGCTTAACTTAGCATTCCTGCACACTTGATTCAGCTCGTGAGATAACAATATGAGCTTAACTTTGTGTCTTTTGCTATAATCAAAACTTAGGTTCGACTTAGGTGCCTACTGCACCAACAATCTCCCTCTTTTTGATCTATGGCAAATCCACACAAAGTTAAGGAAATAAATTATATGTATTAAGTGAAATGACTATTATAAAGTATGAATATAAAATCTTAAAGAGTATACTTGACTTCATAAGTTGAGTATGAAAAAAAAAACTCTTTTTCAAGTGCTTCCCCTTGAGGAATCCTTCTTCTTGACCGAGGGTGAGTACTTGAAAAAGATGTCTTAACCCTACCCCTTGATGTTTGAGTTTAAGTAATCGAAATTACTTAATATTGGCCTTAGTGTATAAAATAAGTTTAAGTTAAGAGATCAAAAATTGATTTCTTAACCTGGCCTTTCTCCCCTTATTTTAATTAAGAAGGTTAAGTTTTAAAAGTTAAGTTAAGTAAAGGTTAAGTTTTAAAAGTTAAGTTAAGTAAATGTTAAGTTTTAAAATTTAAGTTAAGTAAATATTTACTTAAATTGGCCATTAAAAGATACATAATATGTGTATTAAGTTAAGTTATCAAAATTGCTCCCTTAACTTTGGCTTTTTCTCCTTCTTTTGCCTTAAATCAAAAAGAGGGGGGGGGGGGTGGATTTGAAAAACATAGTTTTTTAAATTTTGTCAAAAAATAAGTTTTTATGTCCAAGCATGTTCCAAATAAATTTTAAAAATAATAGTTTAAACATAAACTCATCTATTTAGATGTTCAACTCTATTTGATTCGATTGATATGGAATGATCAACAAGTCCTGGTTAGAGTTGGTTAATTTAGGTTATTATACTCCATAGTTCATGTCGATATATTAGATCTACATCTGGAACTAGGAGTACGGTCCTAACATCTTACACCCATCTACGTGGCTAAGTACACACACACATTAGTCTTATGTGTTGTGAGATGTATTGACTCCTTAAATCTATAGGTGCATGATTTCTAGGGTAAATCCTAAGCTAGTTCCATTAACATGAAAAGTAAATAATAGAGTATATAAAAATTTATAAATCCTATTTTATTATGCACATGCCCAATTTTCATCTTAGTAGACTAAATTCAGCTTCGAATAGTGGTTTGGTAGAGAGATCGGCTAAATTTGACTTGGATTCCACGTATTCGAGTTGTATTGTTCCGTTAGCTACATGTTCTCAAATGAAGTGGTGTTTAACCTCTATATATTTGGTCATAGAGTGGCATATAGGGTTCTTGGTCAAGTTGATTGAGCTAATATTATCTATGTGAGTTTTAATATTGTTGAAGTTCAAGTTGAAGTCCTAGAGATTGTGCTTCATCCAAAGAATTTGAGCCACACACTCACCCATTGCGACGTATTCGGCTTCAGTGGTAGATAAGGCAACACATTGTTGCTTCATACTGCACCAACTCACTAGACTTGAGCTGAGAAGTTGATAGCAACCACTCGTGCTCTTTCTATCGAGTTTACTACCGGCATAGTCTGAGTCGGAGTAGCCGATTAGTTCGAACTCGGTAGATCTAGGGTACCAAATACCTACACTTAGCGTACCCTTTAGATACCTAAGGATACACTTAACTAATGTTAGGTTAGACTCCTTAGCATAAGTTTGAAACCTTGCGCATATACTTACTACGAATAGTATGTCAGGTCGACTCGTAGTTAAGTAAAGGAGACTCCCTATGATACTCCTATAGTATTTTAGGTCAATAGGTTTTCCATCTACATCTTCTCCTATATTAACGTTTGTTGCTATGGGTGTATTAATGATTTTAGCATTTTGCATTCCGAATCAATTAATTAATTCCTTAGCATATTTTTGTTGATGTAAATAGATTCCTTCCTTAGTTTGTTTAATTTGTAATCCTAGAAAGAAATTTAATTCTCCTACTATGTTCATTTCAAATTCACTTTCCATGAGTGAAATAAACTCGTTTAGTAGGATTGAGTTAGTGGTTCCAAAGATTATGTCATCTATGTAGATTTGGGCTACAAAAATTTCTTTGCCTATGGTTTTTATGAAAAGGGTCGGGTCGACTAAGCCTTGGCTAAACCCCTTAGACTTAAGGTACACAGAAAGCCTCTCATACAAGCTCTAGGAGCTTGTTTTAGTTCATATAAAGCTTTCTTGAGTTTAAAGACACGGTTGAGTTTGTCTAGGCTTTCGAATCCTGGGGGTTGACTAGCGTACACTTCTTTCTTAATAAGTCCATTCAAAAATGCTGACTTGATATCCATTTGAAATAATTTAAATCCTCAATGTGCAACGTATGCCAACAACATTTAGCCAATTCTAACCTAGCTATGGGGGCATAGGTTTCATCATAATCTAACCCTTCTACTTGACTAAACCCTTTCGCGACCAATCTCGTTTTGTTTCTAACTACTTTACCTTTGTCATCAAGTTTGTTTTGGAAGACTCACCTTGTTCCAATAATTGATTTGTCTTTAGGTGGTGGTACTAATTCCCAAACTTCATTCCTAGTAAATTGAGCTAGCTCTTCTTGCATTGTAATAATCCAATCGGGATCAAGAAGAGCTTGTTCAATTGACTTGGGTTCGATTTTCAAAATCAAGGAAATTTGACTAAGGTTTCGATATGATGCTCTATTTCGAACCCCTAGGTTAGGATCACCTATCACTTGGTTGATAGAATGATCTGATTGAATCCTAGACTGACTTGGGTTAGGATTAATACTAGACTCGATTTCATGGTCAGAGTTGAGTCTGGTATGAGTCGGTTCGTTAGTTGGTTCTACTAAGGGTTTTGTAGGTTTATGTTCTTCGTCGAATACTACATTAATGGTTTCCTCAATTTTAAGGGTGTCATTGTTATATACTCTATAGGCTCTACTCGTAGTTGAGTATCCTAGGAAGATTCCGATGGAGGTTTTGGATGTGAACTTTCCTAGGTAGTCCTTAGTGTTTAGAATATGTACCTTACATCCAAATACCCTAAAGTATTTAATGTTAGGTACTTTGTCATGGTAGGTTTCGTATGAGGTCTTAAGGTGCCTCTTAACCATTAGGATTCTATTTTGAACATAACAAGCCGTACTAACGGCTCTTGCCCAAAACCTATCGGGTAGGTTGTATTCATTCAACATGGTCCTAGCAACTTTTTATAGGGTTCTATTTTTTCGCTCGACTAGGCCATTTTATTGTGGGGTTCTAGGATATGAGAATTCATGGTGGTATCCGTTTAGGTTACAGAAATCTGTGAACCTATGATTTTCGAATTCACCACCATGATCGCTTCTAAGTCTTTTAATTTTAAGGTTCTTTTAGTTTTCGATTAACTTACACAAGTTGACGAGTTGGTCTAAGGTGTCACTTTTGTGTTTAAGGAATCTAACGTAGGTAAACCTAGAATAGTCGTCAATTATGACTAAGTAAAATTGACTCCCATTAAGTGACTTGGCTCCATGTGAATCGAATAGATCCAAATGTAGGAACTCAAGCACACTTTTGGTTTGTTCTTGATTAGTTAGTTGATGTTGTGCCCTAGGTTATTTACCTTGTTGACAAACATTATAAATTTTATTGTCTATGTAGTTAAGGTTAGGCAAACCTCTCACTAAGCCACTCTGACTCATCTTGTGAATGAGTCTTGGGTGCAAGTGACCAAGTCGTCGGTGTCACAACCAAGATTCCTCTTGTTGTGTCATAAGACACTTGGTTGAGGAGTTGGGTAAATTAATTGTATAGATGTTGCTATTCCTAGTTCCTTTAAGTATTGTTTTAGAGGTTGCATTAGTTTTAATTAAGCATTCATTTTCTAGGAATATGACCTTATAGTTATTATCACACAATTGACTTACACTAAGTAAATTGTATTCAAAATCTTCGACTAATAAAACATTTTGAATTGTAAAATTTAAATTTAGCTCAATATCACCCGATCCGATGATTTTGAGCTCGCCGTTGTTTCCGAAAGCTATCGATCATTGTCGTTTGAATCTAAGCTTTGAAAATTTCATTTGGTCTCCGGTCATGTGTCGGGAGCACCCACTGTCCAACATCCCTTGATCCTACACATATAGTAGTTGGATCGGATATTGGAATTTAAAGGTTGGTTGAAGATTATTAGTTCTAGATCATCTCACCCATTTCTACATGATCAAACACATTATCCTTACGTGTTCTTGTGAGATGACTTCAATTTTACTTGATTAACTTTAATGAATTGAAACTAGTCAACCTTGGGTTAGATTCGGATTTAATCCTAAGCTCGTCAAGTCACCTTTTCAAGAAATTGACTTTCAAGTCGCGGCGAGGCACAGAGGCTTTCTTTGATCGAAATAACGACCACTTCCTTAGACAAAGCCAAGTTCGAGAAAATAATAACTTGATTCACTTAAAATTATTTTCTGATCTAACTAGTTAAGGATACGACAAGGTAGCTTCAGCTAGTTCCACTTAGTCGAGTGCATCGAGCTAGATACGCCTTATCTAACTTGGACACACGGGACTTCGCTTCCCTAGCGTATTATCATCTTGCCGGATCCTAGTACTATGTTATCAAGAATTGACTAGTTATAGGTCCTATCTAACCATTCTAAAAATAAAAAGAAAAAAACCTAAGCATGAAAAATCTAATTAATAGCACAAATAAATTTTGTACTAGCTCCCCCTGAACCGTTGAATCGGTTCGGTCTTTCCACATAGTGGATTTGGTCCTTGGGAATCCAGTACTTGATAGATTCTAATTTAGAAATCAAAATGGTCTTAGGGATCCATGCTTGGACATGTTTTTTATTTTGACTTATAATCGACATATATGACTTATTAGTTGTATTTGAGCTAAACCCAAGCCAGGTCTTATTGTACACAACCTTTTGCAATCCAAGTAAAAGGTCAAGTCCCTTGGATCCCAAACTAAACCTTTTCAACGCATGCTCAGGGTCTTCGACTTGACTTTTCAAAAGTGAGTTCTCAACTTTGAGCTTTTCAACTCGAGTTGAGTCTTCCTCTTGAACTCGACTAGTCAAAGAGGTTAGGGAGACCTCGTGTTTAAGGAGTTTAACCTCCTCAACTAAAGTCTCGACCTTGGACTTAGACTTAGCTAATTTTCTAGTTAAGAATTTAATTGCATTATATAATGTGCTAAGTAAAGATCGACTTACCTTAAGTGACCCTTTTGAACCGGATGCGGATCCGTGGCTTGTCTTCAATAGCGACTCATCATCGAATACAGACTCGGACTCTTCCTCGGGTTCGGACTCTTGTTCGGGCTCAGTCGGCTTGGCCATGAAGACGAGGTCATTGTCTTCCTTTTCTGACGATTCTTCCCAAGTAGCGTTAAGCGCTTTCTTGGGCTTGGGTGCTTGTTCTTGAGTTTCAGACACTTCGACTTGATGTGTCCGAACCTGTTACATTCAAAGCATCTAAAATTAGAATTCTATTTAGATTTACCTTTATTGACGGGTCATCTTCGACTCTTGATCATCTTCCGAACTAGATTCACTAGTTCGGTTTCCATCTCGAGGTCTACTTCCTACTCATACTCATCCTCTTTCTTGGGGAGTGGTTTGTTTGCGGCCTTCTTCTTCGAACCTGCAAGTAAAGCAATATCTTTCTCGGGAGCCGAATTAGATTGTTCATGAAGTTCAAATTAAGAAAATAATTCATCTAGTCTAATCTTAGAAAGGTCCTTAGAAACCTTGTAGGCATCGACCATGGATGGCCACAAGGTCATCCTAGGAAAAGCATTTAAAGCGTACCTTATAAGGCCTCACTTTTCGACCTTTTGTCTGATAGAGTGCAGACTATTTACAAAGTCTTGAATATGGGCATGTAGTTGAGTTTCCGTCTTGTGTTCTTGCATCTTAAGGCTATACAATTTATTAAATAAAAGATCTCGCTTACACACCTTCGCGTTGTCGGTTTCTTCGTGTAGTTCTACGAGTTTGTTCTATAGATCTTTCGCACTTATGAAGGGGCCGACGCAGTTTAGCTCTTCTTTGGACAAGCCACATTGAAGGATTTGGGTCATCTTGGCATCGGCTTCCACTTGTCTTTTCATGACGTTTGTCCATTGATCGTAATCCAACGATTCACCCACTTCATTAGTAGGAAGCGTGAATCCGGTTTAGATTATGATCTACATCTCAATTTGAGTCTTTAGGAAGCACTCCATTCGACCATTCCAGTAACGGAAGTTGTCTCCATTGTAAAACGGAGGCTGGATAGTGCTAAACCCTTCGAGATGAGCCATTTAGACAAAAAATAATACCTCGCAAAAACAAAAACAATCAAATCTACCAAGACTTTTCGTCTTGGATTAGTAGTGCGGGAGAACGAAATCAAACGAAATGAAAAAGTCATAAAACCAAAAATAAACAAAAAATCTGTAAAAATGGCTAGATTGGTGGTTTCACAAAATCATAGCGCCCCCAGTTCTGATATCACTTGTTGGATCGATATGAGCGCTAGAGGGGGGGGGTGAATAGCGCTAAACAAATTCTTCGTTTGTTCATCGATTCGATAAGCGATAAGAGTAAAATATAGCAGAATGTAAAGTATACAAATCATTTTTTACTTGCTTTACAGCCTTTCGGCTGCTAATCCAAGACCCTAGTGGTCCTAGACCATGTACATAAGGCAAATCACTAAAGTACTCCTCCTCGTTGGAGGTAGGCGTAGACGATTACAAAAGCACGAAAAAGATTGAGGTAGAGGGACACCCCCCCTCTCCTCGTTACGATAAAAGCATGATAATAAAACTAAAAATTACAAGGAATGATTGAACTCTAAGAAGACTTTTACCGACGACTTGTAGATGAGAAGATTGAGCTCTTGTCGTCGTTGTTTTGGCAGCGCTTCATCATTGTAGGAGTGTTAGAGAGTCGCAATATATCGGAAGCACTTGGAGGCTCTTAGAATGATAAAAATGATGTGGAGAATCCCTTCTTTTATAGTCTTGAGAAACCCTAATCGTTGAGATGAAGCCTTATCTTCAAAAGACAGCTCACCCTAAGATAAGGGAGTGAGGTTTTGACTCTCCTCGAGGTTGGAATTTGAACATCAGTTGACTGATCAACCCTATCACCATCGATAGAGGCGAATGATCGCCAACATGGCAATACCAATCTGCTTGGGTTTTCAGCTACAATGAAGAGTTAGCTCGAAAATATAGTTAATATAAGTAAATTTGATGGCCATTTACCATTCGATCTCGACTTAGACCTTCCATGGAAAGTCTTGGTTGGATCATCACCTAAGAACATCCCCGTATGGAGGATAAGACCTTACTTACACTCACATACACGAGCTTACCTTGAGCTTACCTTTGTGATTGTAGCTTCGCCTCAGTCTCCACATGAGGACTTCAACTCCTTCTGGTGTCGCCCGACCACCACGGTTCCCTCCGGGTGTCGTTGACCTTCAACTTAACTTAGCATTCCTACACACTTGATTCAACTCATGAGATAACAATATGGGCTTAAGTTTTTGTCTTTTGCTATAATCAAAATTTAGGTTCGACTTAAGTGCCTACTGCACCAACACAATGATTGGAATGGAACGAGATCCGGCGATGAGAGGAAACCAAGTCACGGTGAGGAGGAAGAGAAAAGAAAAGAAGTCATGAATGAGGTATTGAATTGGGTTTGGGTCCTTATAAAAGCCGTTTGGAATTGGGGTTGAGCCGGCTTTAGGTGGTTGAGCTAGCCTAAGTCAAGTCCGAGCTAACCCAATTTGACTCCCAACACCTAATTAAGCCCACTTAAATAATTAACCTGCATACTTAGTAATTTCTTTTTCTCGTATCTTACACAAGTGGCTAGCACAGATGGTAGAATTGTCCTAAGGAGTAAGGGTCAATCTCTAGAGGCTACAAAACTTTTTGGGGTGCCTACCCTCCCACCATGCTAGTTTTTGGTTGAACAAAATGTTTATAGCAAAAAAAATCCATATCTTTTTAGAATTTTGTTTTTAATTTTTTTGATTTATTTTGTATATGTTTTGTTTGCTTTATATTTATTTTAAAACCGAAATGATAAAAGATTTCTTCACCTCTAGAAGATATCCGAAAAAGAGAAAAGATCGATATTATTGAGGTTGACCCACGAAAGGGTTATAAGTCATGGAATAAGAATTGTGATTTTGAACCACGTAAAATTCCCTTATCTATTATTCTTTTTTTATGAGTTTGTTCTCTTACTATTTTGTATATTTCTTTGTATACTAACCAAGTGTAGAAAAGCAACCAATGCAAAAATATGTGAGTTCCTTCCTATTCACCCCCCTCTAGTCTCTCCATACAATCATTCAAACTTTATTGCAATTTTGAAAATAATGAAAAATTTATGTGAATATTTTAATCGATAAAAATTGTTGAGTATTTTCAAATTTTACGTCTAATTAAGGGGAAGTGGATAATCTTTTTGTTGGTACATGTGACTAGGCTTCTGAGTGGTTGAGTTCACCAAGATTATTTTGATGTGTTCAATAAACAATTTAAATAAGGTTTAACCTATGTTCTTGATGTGTGAATTAAATGTGTAGGAACATAGAACAATGCACATAAGAGCTCGCATAGCTTAGTAACTCAACACAATGCACATAAGAGTTGAGTGGTTATTGATTTAATAACTTAAGAGAAGTAAAATATTAAGTTTGAAACAAAAAAGGATTTAGTTAGACTATGATGTAATTATTGATAAGGTGTGTTAAGTGTGCAAATGTAGGTTGCTCCACATAAACATTGTAGGTGTAGTGAAGGAAGTCTCAGTAGTTTAAGGGTGAGTAAATGCTTGATAGATGAGGAATACTCAAAAGTATTTCTTGACACGTTAAGTCCTCAAAAGGAATTCTTTTAACATGTAACTTCGAGTGAAGTTCAGAGTCGAGTGTATTTGTATAAAAGGTTATCTGTTGGATTAGATTTAGGCATGGATTATACCATAGAAGTGGTTTGAGTTGATAAAGCAACCAACTAAATGTGCATTTCATTCAACTAAGATTAGGTTGACTTTGGTAAATTGATAAGAGAATAGAATGCTTTTGTTCTTCTTTATTTGGAGGATATTCAACTAGTCAATTGACTGGTGTAAGAATAGTTGACATATGATTAAATTGAGTCGGCTAATAAGTTAACAGAAATGGTTATAACTAATATCATTCTATGACAAGTTGATCTTTTTGCAAGAACAATCAAATGATGACAAATTGAGTTGACTGAAAAAGGTTATTCACATTACAATAGAATAATGATTATGTTACATTTTCTTGTTTAGGCTTTAGCTAGATGAATTGTCTAGAGCTAGTGTTATATTTGTTCATACTAGAAGCTTTAGCTAGATGAGTTGTCTAGAGCTACTGTTAAAGCTAGTACAAATAGGACAATAGTCAACTCTATTTGCATTGGAAAAACAAAATAAAGGTCAATTGTGCTTATAAATATGAGATAGAAGAGCAATGAAAAGGCAACTTATAATGCTCATACTCTTGATTTGTCCAACAATCTTGTGATTTCACTTATTCTATTTTGTGATACCAAGTGTTCTTTTATGAGAGGAGATTATGAAACTTTTCTCTATCTTTAGAAGGTATTTGAGAAGGGAAAAAATATAATATTTCTCAAGGAGTGACTCATTGAAGAATTATAAATAATGAAAGTAGACAAAGATTTCGAACCATATAAAATTCCAATTTTAACATTGCTCTTTACTTTATTTTTGTATTTTGTACTTGTTTTGTTGTGCGGTAATCATAATTATTGACAAACTAGCAATCTACATCTATTAACTATTCACCCTCCCTTTAGCATGACCTATCAATCCAATATCTCATCCCTCCACAATAGGTAATAAGATAAACCTCTTACAATCCCTACTTGGGATGTCTACAACACAATGATACTCTCAAATTTAATAGATAGAATATAAATTAAGCAAGAAAATTACTAGGAGCTTGAGTTAAGGCCTTCTACATTGTCCAACCCCTTGGGGAACTTTAGGTAATGTAGATACTCAAGCTTCTTAGGAGTTTTTATAAAAAAAATATCAACAATTCCTCCAATTGTTTGCACCAACAACTAACAATTAATTGAGCATTCGATTAGAGATCCTATTTAATAATTTGCTCAACTTCCAATTGACTAGATAGAGCCTCTAGTCAACTACTACTAGAATAGAAATATTTTATTCCATAAACCATTGATTCAGTCAACTAAACTCTCTAGTTGATTGAGATTCATTTATAGTTGATTGAATATGCTTAGAGTGTTAGTAATATATGAGAGATGTCCTAAGGCAATCGCCTTATGTATGAACCATTTATATGATAAATGAAGATTCACTATTTGAGTATACATGTTTTATGTATTTGATTGGATCTTAAACTCATTTACTGAATGCCCACGATACGATTCACAGCATGAGAGAATTTGTGATTGGATCACAACTAGTGAGTATCTCTACATGTGTAATTGTGATGTATCGGAATTATTCCTAGTCGATGAATTGATGGATTTGGACACCATCAATTCTGTCGAGACTAGCACGAGGTATACTCCTTGGTGTATCCAAGCAGCTGATTCTCACTGGCTGGAGACATAGTGATGTCCGGAGTTAATCGTGGATGCTAGTTATGGTAACTAGTTCATTGGAGTGATCAGCCGTAAGACTTCATATGGTTCTCTGCATATATAGATATGTCAATGAAGTTCTTACTGTGGCTTAAGTGCGATGTTCCTTTGACTTACGGTATTCAAGTCATCTTGATCATGGAGACTTATGCTTTGACATCTTAAGCAAACATCTCTAAGGAGATGTGGACCCGGGATGATTGGGTATAAGTCGAAGTGATCGAAGGTGTTTGAATAGCCTATAAAGGATTCACCACTCCTTGAGGAGATGTATACCCATGGCCTCTCGTGGATTGTTACTAAAGTCTTTGGCCAAAGCATTACATGTTTAGAGTAAGGTACTCTTGATACATGTGGAGTAACTAGAATCCGTAGGGACGAGGAAATGATACTTGGGCTAGGTGTGACGTAGTCGACCTAGTGGGATCGACACAATAGACCATGTCCGAACCAAGTGGGTATAAGATGAGTGAAGGGAATGGGGCACGATTCATTTGAGTCAAGGGTATCAGAAATAGTTCTGGCTCAACCGTTGATCTTTTCGGTTAATTGGGGATCATGATGTACTACTAGGTGCCACTCATGATCGTTCTATAATTAATGGTTAATTATAGACGGCCAACATAAACCGAGAACCTATTTGGTCACACGCACAACGAGTGTAATCCAAAGGATTTAAAACGAGCTTGAGAATGGGATTCTCGCATCGAGAGAAACTATGTTTGGTTGGACCAAACATAAAGCGAGCATGAAATTGTTTCGATTGCAATGGAAGCGTGGATGGGCCGTGTCTTATGAAGACATAATGGATGGACCAAAATGGTTTGGTTCTAATCCAATGGATGAGAATAAACCAAAGGGTTTGGTTTATTTTAAACGAATGAACCAAAAGTTGGTTCGGTTCATTTTAACTTAAAATAAACCATCATGGTTTGGTTTATTTTAACTTATCTTAATGGAGCGGGTTAACGGGCTTTATGGATATGATCCATTAACCATTAAGAGAATTAGTTCTCTATAAAATAGGGCTTAAACCCTAATCCAAAACCCTAATAAAGTTGTTGCCGCCCAACAAGTTGTAGCCGCCCAACATGTTGTTGCCGCCCAGCTTGTGGTGCCGCTGTCCAGCTCCTTGCCGGCGACCATGCTTCCGCCGGTGAACCTCCGGCGACCCTCCGGTGATCCCCTATAGGTTTGGCATCAAGGTGAGGCTTTTCTTTCCTTGGTTGGCCGGCGCCTATATCCTCCACCAAGCTGTCCAGTTTTCTGGACAGCTTCTCCTCCTCTCGTCGGAGCATCATTTGGACGACGGTTAGTGCTCCGACAGCGGCTAACTTACCGGGGATTTGATCTCCGGTAATCCTCTGAGGTGGGGGACGAAGGATTCATCAATTGGTTGACGAATACCTCTCCGGAGAAGCGAGTTTTGAGAACTCGTTTGAGGATCCGAATTTGGATTCGGAGCGTGATCATCTCTCGATCACGTCGTCTTCAACACGAGGCTAGTAACCCGTACGAAGACGAAGCTCGTGACTTAGCGAAGTCATCCCGAGGAGCTCGGCGTGGATACGGATAGAGACGATTCTTACGAGGATCGTTCCGGTTGATGCCGTTCCCGCTACACGTCATACGGAAGGTATAACGTAGTTTAATTTCCTTTTATTGCAAATTTTAATTTACGGTTATGTCTACACTTGTTGTAATAGCATGCGTGTGTTGTGTGTGTTGTAATAAATATAGATTTATTAATTTTAATTGCTTCCGCTGTGCTCATGTTTACGAAACATGATCGAACACACACACGCCAATGATCTAAACCCAACAAAGGGTATCGTGAGCCCAGGTTGTGTTTCGACATAATCGTAAAAATGGTTTTGCGATAGTCATAATGTATTTCTGGAAGTTTTCTAAATTTTGGAAATTTAGAAGTATTTATGGAAATTTTTCAATTTTGGAAAGTCTAGAAGTATTTATGGAAATCTTCCACTTTTGGAAAGTTGGAAGTATTTATGGAAATTTATATTTTCCATAAATAAAATATTTGATTAGATTCTGGAAATTTGTTTCCTAATTTAATCATGATTTGATTTGGGAAATCAAATCTTAAAATATTTAATTTCCATAAGTAGTTTTAAAGATTTAGGAAATTGGTTTCCTAAATAGATTTTCCTTAATCAAATAATTCCATGAATAAAATATGTGATTAGATTTGGAAATTTGTTTCCTAATTTAATTATGATTTGATTTGGAGAATCAAATCTTAAACATATTTTATTTCCATAAATAGTTATGACATATAAGGAAATTATATACATGACATAATTGTATGCCATGTAATTGCATTAGATGCATAACATTATGCCATGCGTGTCGTGACATGTAGATGTATGCCATGTATGCCATGCCATGTAGATAATAGTTATTTGCATGCAAAGAGGATGAGACAAAACCCTTAATCAATATTAAAGCCTACACCTTCCATTAATATGGTTAGAACGAGTTCATTTCTTGTTTGGGTTGTTGGACTCTCTCCAAGCCCGGCTCGAACCTGAATATGTTCAAACCATGGAATGGTTTAATACTAATATGGTAAGAGTCAGAGGTCAATCGTTAGCTTTGGTTGTTGGACTCTCTCCAAGCTGGGCTAATTGGTTGAATGCTCTCTAACCATATTAAAACTATGTCCTGATTAATGGGTTGGCTTTAACCTGGAGCATCGGCTTGTTGTACTCTCTCCAAGGTCGATGTAAAGGGAGGTGAAGTTGGGTGCTATGCATATGATGCATACTTGTTAATGTGTTAACAACCCGATGTATGTGTGAACATTCAATTAGTTGATAGCACATTGTGATAGTTGCATATACGGGATATGCAATCGGTATAGATGATACCTACCGTCGTAGTTATGAATGGCTTGTTGGACTCTCTCCAAGGTTGTTCATAACTATGATGGATATCAGCCCATTCGGAGATGGACCTACAATCTCCCGAAGTGATTTTGGGGTTTTTGAAATTCGAAAAATGAATGGGATTTATAAATGTATATTGATGCATTTTTAAAATCATCTTTCTCATATATGCTCGTTTTGTATTTCTAAGTTAATATATTGATCATGATGTGTTTGAATTTGCGTTCCATTTTGGATTCAAATAAATTGACTGGGCCGAGTTTCATGGACTGGCTTAGAAGCTTGAGAATTGTTCTCAAGGTTGAAAAGCTTGCAAATGTCCTCGAAGCGCCTCTTCCCGCCCGTCCTGGTGACGATGCAACTCTGGACCAATTGTTGGCCTATCAGAAACATGTGAGTGATTCTGAACAAATGAGTTGCATCATGCTAGCCACGATGGAACCCAAGCTACGAAAGAAGCATGAGCATATGGATGCTCATATCGTAGTCCTTCATCTTTGTGAGTTGGTTGATGAGCAAGTGAGATTCGAAAGGTTCGAAGTCTCAAAGCTCCTCTTCACCTCTGAGATGCTAGGAGGTTCATCTGCGGGCCTGCTCAATATCTTTGAAGGCGTGGAGTCTTCGAGAAGCATGGCGAGGCGGTCTTTGTTAGTTGATTCCTCGAAGAAAGGTTCTAAGAGGAAGTCAAAGGAACAGCAGAAGGGAAAGAAGAGAAGGGCTAAGAAGGTAGAACTAGCACAAAAGGAAACTTGCCATCATTATGGCAAGGAGAGCCATTTGCGAAGAAAGTGCAAGATTTATCTTGAGTCCGTGAAGAAGGATAAGGCATCGGATGCCCCATCTTCTTCAGAAATCTTCTTTATTGATTGTCATTCTATTTCCTCAGACACTTGGGTATTTGATACTGGGTGTGGCTCACATATATGTAATGACATACATGGGCTAAGGAATAGAAGAAGACTCATCAAGGGGAGAGTCAAATTTACGTGATGGGAATGGAGCAACGATTGCTGCACTCGCCATCAGAACGTATTTGTTGGAACTCCCTGTAGGACTTGTCTTAGAACTGGACAATTGCTTTTATGTTCCTTCGTTGATAAAGAACATCATTTCTATTTCTTGTCTAAATAGAAATGGGTTCCATTTGACTTTTAGTAACAATTGTTGTTACATAACTTTGAATGGAGTTCTTTATGGGACTGGAACTTTAAGCAATGGTGTTTATAGCGATTTATTTCAATATCGGGCGATTGCAACACGAGTGCTCGAAAGGATAATCACATAGACTCCTATATGTGGCATTGTCGTCTTGGCCATATAAGCAAGAAACGCATGTCCGAATTACACCGATGTGGAATTCTGGAATCGTTTGAATTGGATTCATACGATACATTCGAATCATGCTTAAAAGGCAAGATGACTAAGTTACCTTTTACTGGAAAAGGTGAACGAGTGGGAGAGTTACTAGGTTTAGTACATACTGATGTATGTGGACCTATGTCAACTCAAGCATTAGGAGGCTATAGCTACTTCATTACCTTCACCGATGATCACTCACGGTTTGGGTATGTGTTCTTGATGAAACACAAGTCTGAAGCCTTTGAAAGGATCAAAGAATTCAGAAATGAAGTAGAGAAACAACATGACAAGAGTATTAAAATACTTCGATCGGATCGAGGTGGTGAATACTTAAGTCAAGAGTTTCTTGATTATCTAAGAGACAATGATATATTGTCACAATGGACTCCGCCATATACACCACAACATAATGGTGTATCTGAGAGGCGTAACCGGACCTTGTTGGACATGGTCAAGTCAATGATGAATCATGCAACTCTTCCCAAGTCCTTTTGGGGTTATGCACTTCAGACAGCTGTTTACTTGTTAAACAGAATGCCTACCAAGGTAGTCTCAACTACTCCATATGAGATATGGAATGGTAAGAAACCTCATGTATCTTACTTGAAGATATGGGGTTGTCCTGCTTATGTGAAGCGGACTGTATCAGACAAACTGGATGCTAAGTCTGATAAATGTCTATTTATTGGATACCCTAAGGAAACAAGGGGTTACCAATTCTATCATCCTGTGAAACAAAAGGTGTTTGTTTCAAGGCATGCTGTGTTTCTAGAGAAAGAGTTTCTCTTGCAAGAAAACAGTGGGAGTGTCATCGAGCTTGAGGAGGCTCGAGAGACTCAAATAGACATTGATGAGATACCTGGTGAAGCACAACAGCCGACAACTCATAGTGATGAGCAATCGGCTGGACCTATTGTAACACCACATCTTCATAGATTTGGTAGAACACGCAATATTCCTGAGAGATATGGATTTCTCGTAAGTGAATCGAACGACGTGTTACTCATTGATGATGAGGAGCCTACCAGTTATGAAGAAGTGCTGACAAGTTCAGAAAGGGATAAGTGGCTTGGTGCCATGAAGTCGGAAATGGATTCCATGTACGAAAACCAAGTTTGGAACTTGGTTGACCCATCTGAAGGCATAAAGCCTATAGGGTGCAAGTGGGTTTTCAAGAAGAAAACCGACATGGATGGTAATGTGATTACCTATAAGGCTAGATTGGTGGCGAAAGGATATCGTCAAAAATAAGGTGTTGATTATGACGAAACCTATTCGCCTGTAGCTATGCTTAAATCCATTCGGATGCTCCTGGCCATAGCGGCTCATTATGATTATGAGATATGGCAGATGGATGTGAAAACAGCTTTCCTTAATGGAAACCTGCTCGAGGACGTGTATATGATACAGCCTGAGGGTTTCACATCGGTTGATAAAACCAAGGTATGCAAATTGCGACGATCCATTTATGGATTGAAGCAAGCATCCAGGAGCTGGAATATCCGTTTTGATGAGACAATCAAAAAGTTTGATTTCTCACAAAATCCAGACGAACCTTGTGTGTACAAGAAGGTTAGTGGGAGTGCAGTCGTGTTCCTAGTATTGTATGTCGATGACATATTACTTATAGGAAACGATGTGTCAATCTTACAGTCAGTTAAGGTTTGGTTATCCAAGACATTCTCCATGAAAGACCTCGGAGAAGCAACCTACATCCTTGGGATTAAGATCTATAGAGATAGATCGAAACGGTTGCTTGGTCTTTCGCAGTCTACATATATAGACCGAGTGCTAAAGAGGTTTAGCATGTCGGAATCCAAGAAAGGTTATCTACCCATCAGGCATGGGGAACACCTTTCGAAGTCTATGTGTCCGCGCACAGAAGACGAGAGGATTTGCATGAGTAAGATTCCCTATGCATCCGCAATAGGATCTATCATGTATGCTATGTTATGTACGAGGCCCGATGTATCGTACGCTCACGAGTGTCACGAGCAGATACCAATCCGATCCAGGAATGGATCATTGGGCGGCTGTTAAGACGATCCTTAAGTACTTGAGAAGAACTAAGGATGTGTTCCTAATATATGGAGAAGGGTACATGGTGATACGTGGGTATACGGATGCCAGATCCAGACAGACAAGGATGATTCCATGTCTTAGTCTGGGTATGTATTCACCTAGAATGGGCGCAATAAGTTGGAAAGGTTCCAAGCTTGACACTATAGCGGATTACGCCACTAAGGCGAGAATACGTTGCGGCTTTAGGCGGCAAAGGCGGTTTGGATCAAGTAGTTCATCTATGAACTTGATGTGGTCTCATCAATGATCCAAACATGTGCTTCACGCCGCTATCATCTTATCGGAGAGATCATCGGTAGGAAGCGAAATACAAATCGAGAAAATTCCCCTTTGAAAGGAACTTAGCGGATCCTTTGACTAAAGCATTACCTCAAAGTAAGTTTGAGGTCATGTTAGAGCTTATGGTATTGAATCTGTAGCGATTGGCATTAGGCCAAGTGGGAAGTCTGTTAGTAATATATGAGAGATGTCCTAAGGCAATCGCCTTATGTATGAACCATTTATATGATAAATGAAGATTCACTATTTGAGTATACATGTTTTATGTATTTGATTGGATCTTAAACTCATTTCTTGAATGTCCCACGATACGATTCACGGCATGAGAGAATTTGTGATTGGATCACAACTAGTGAGTATCTCTACATGTGTAATTGTGATGTATCGGAATTATCCTAGTCGATGAATTGATGGATTTGGACACCATCAATTCCGAGACTAACACGAGTATACTCCTTGGTGTATCAAGCGGTGATTCTCCTTTGGCTGAGACATAGTGATGTCGAGTTAATCGTGGATGCTAGTTATGGTAACTAGTTCATTGGAGTGACCGGTAGTAAGACTTCATATGGTTCTCTGCATATATAGATATGTCAATGAAGTTCTTCTTGTGGCTTAAGTGCGATGTTCCTTTGACTTGCGGTATTCAAGTCATCTTGATCATGGAGACTTATGCTTTGACATCTTAAGCAAACATCTCTAAGGAGATGTGGACCCGGGATGATTGGGTATAAGTCGAAGTGATCGAAGGTGTTTGAATAGCCTATAAAGGATTCACCACTCCTTGCGAGGAGATGTATACCCATGGCCTCTCGTCGGATTGTTACTAAAGTCTTTGGCCAAAGCATTACATGTTTAGAGTAAGGTACTCTTCGATACATGTGGAGTAACTAGAATCCGTAGGACGAGGAAATGATACTTGGGCTAGGTGTGACGTAGTCAGCCTAGTGGGGACTGACACAACAGACCATGTCCTGAACCAAGTGGGTATAAGATGAGTGAAGGGAATGAGGCACAATTCATTCGAGCTACTGAAGGGTTTCAGAAATAGTTCTGGATCAACCGTTGATCTTTTCGGTTAATTGGGGATCATGATGTACTACTAGGTGCCACTCATGATCGTTCTATAATTAATGGTTAATTATAGGCGGCCAACATAAACCGAGAACCTATTTGGTCACACGCTGCGAGTGTAATCCAAAGGATTTAAAAGCGAGCTTGAGAATGGGATTCTCGGACGAGAGAAACTATGTTTGGTTGGACCAAACATAAAGCGAGCATGAAATTGTTTGATCGCAATGGAAGCGTGGATGGGCCGTGTCTTATGAAGACATAATGGATGGACCAAAATGGTTTGGTTCTAATCCAATGGATGAGAATAAACCAAAGGGTTTGGTTTATTTTAAGCGAATGAACCAAAAGTTGGTTCGGTTCGTTTTAACTTAAAATAAACCATCATGGTTTGGTTTATTTTAACTTATCTTAATGGAGCGGGTTAACGGGCTTTATGGATATGATCCATTAACCATTAAGAGAATTAGTTCTCTATAAAATAGGGCTTAAACCCTAATCCAAAACCCTAATAAAGTTGTTGTCGCCCAACAAGTTGTAGCCGCCCAACATGTTGTTGCCGCCCAACATATTGTTGCCGCCAGACTTGTGGTGCCATGTCCAGCTCCTTGCCGGCGACCATGCTTCCGGTGAACCTCGGCGACCCTCTTTGGCATCAAGGTGAGGCTTTTCTTTCCTTGGTTGGCCGGCGCCTATATCCTCCACCAAGCTGTCCAGTTTTCTGGACAGCTTCTCCTCCTCTCGTCGGAGCGTCGTTTGGACGACGGTTAGTGCTCCGACAGCGGCTAACTTACCGGGGATTTGATCTCCGGTAATCCTCTGAGGTGGGGGACGAAGGATTCGTCAATTGGTTGACGAATACCTCTCCGGAGAAGCGAGTTTTGAGAACTCGTTTGAGGATCCGAATTTGGATTCGGAGCGTGATCATCTCTCGATCACGTCGTCTTCAACACGAGGCTAGTAACCCGTACGAAGACGAAGTTCGTGACTTAGCGAAGTCATCCCGAGGAGCTCGGCGTGGATACGGATAGAGACGATTCTTACGAGGATCGTTCCGGTTGATGCCGTTCCCGCTACACGTCATACGGAAGGTATAACGTAGTTTAATTTCCTTTTATTGCAAATTTTAATTTACGGTTATGTCTACACTTGTTGTAATAGCATGCGTGTGTTGTGTGTGTTGTAATAAATATAGATTTATTAATTTTAATTGCTTCCGCTGTGCTCATGTTTACGAAACATGATCGAACACACACACGCCGCGGTGCCGGAAACCCAACATAGAGATCCCTCCTTCACTTGGCTTACATTTAAGATCAATCCCAACTGATGACTACAACTCAGGACATTGTCACCTAATCAAAGGTCTCACTCAAGCCACTAAGTACTTTTCCCTACCTAATTAAACACATTATCACCAATGATGAAAACCCAAGATTATGTTTCACTTACAATCTCTCATAACTTTCTAGTTTCGATGTCTTCAACTTCGTTGATGTTCTTTGTTCCCCTAAAGTTCACCTCCTATTAGTTATGACTATAAATGAGCCAAGCTTAATCTTGTTCAAGCTTGTTGATAAGGTAATCGAGCCAAAACAAACCTAGAATAAACTAAGCTATTGAAATAGTTGTTCAAATTTGGCTTGGTTTCTTTTCATGAGCTTAAGATTGGTTCAAGTTCCACTTAAACTTGGTTGGTTTAGATGTTATTGAGCTCTTGTTGTGTGTGAATTATGCATGTTTTTAGAGGTTTTTAGCATAAATGCATCACATTTTATTAGGATATTATATGGAAAACATCAACATTTACATTCATTTCATATCTTTTGTTCGAATGACTATGGTTGTGTATTTTTGTTCACAGGAGAACATGCTCATGGTGGCAACACAAACGGAGAAAAAAGACGCGATCAAGGTACAAGAAAAAGCTCACCGGAACCAACCATGGCTAGCCCATGGAGCCCTTTGTGATTGTAATTCTTACTGCCTTTAGAGAGGAGTTATCTAAAACCAAAAGAATAAGCCATAAAATGAATCATGACCAACCCATGGTGGCTTCCACAGTCATGGTTCTCGTTGCACCAGAATAGGAGAACAATTAGAACGATCCACAGCTAGCTTGTGGTGACTTCTACAACTATGGACCATGGAAAAATTGCACCATCTTTCCATATTTGAAGGCTATTTGACTATAAAAGAGAGGGCAGACTGAGGAAAAGGAGGACATCATAGGAGACATCAAGGAGCATTGAGGAGGCCTCTAAGGGAGCCGCTCCAAGGAGAGAGAGCCATCCATAACGTTGACAAATCAAGTTTTATCTTTTCTCTATCCATTTACAGTTTGTCGATTATTTTCTATGCTTTGTTTAAGCTCTAACCTCCACGTTATGGAATAGTTACATGTGATTTTAGGACAAGGGGCTAACCCTTTATCTATGTGTTATAAATTTTTATTAACTCTTCTTATCAATCGATATGTTTTATCCCTGATTTGGTTTATCGCTTACTTGTGCATATGTTGGCTATATGTTCGCATGATTCGAGGATTGAGGGATAAACTAAAAGGAGAACTTTAATCCTGAAAATATAAAACTGAACTTGAGTTTTCAGACATGAAAGTAGTTTAAATTCTCTTGAGGGTTCCATTGATTATCATAGAGTGTAAAAGGTATACCTTAAATTGGCCTCACAAATAATGGTAGTAAGTCTTGAAAGATTTGCGGGTTCTCGTGATAGATTCCTTTAGCTGATTATGATCTTCTTTGTATGGATACCATGAAAGTAAGAGTCGTATTTGGGTAGATACACCGATGTATCCTCGAAAGAAAACATTGATTACCTTAGGATAGACCACTTTTAGGGAAGTTTATCATTATAAGAGAGAACTGTCATGACAATAGTTACCGTGATGAAACTAAAATTCTAAGATTGTCCCTAAACTATGATTTTTTTTTTGGCTTGTTCTTCGATCAATTATTTTATTCCTTTATTTGATCAATTTCTTATTATTTACTTCGTTTAGATAATCGACTTTACACGTATCCGGTACTTGATAATTAGTCCCAAATGATGATATTTTTTATTACTTGATAATAGTTGTGTGCTTGCATTACACGACATCAACTCTCAGTTCAAGTTTGTTTGATTGTTTGAAACTTTTATATTTTTAAACTTGTTTAGTTGGTTAGCGAGTTTGATTTTAAAAATTTCTTTGTTTATTTACCATATCGATAAAGTTTTATTGATAAATGTAGTTCACAAATTTTATTCATGAATGTTCTTCATGAACAATTCATAATCCTTGTTCACGAATATCAATAAGCTGAATGTATATGTGTCCAAGTTTGTTCATTTAGTCTAATAAGTTATTCTCATTTATTTATTTAATTGACTTAGTGTATGGTGAACGAACATAAATAAATTCTTACCAAGTTGAATATCAAATTTGTTTATAAATGTTCGATTCATTAATAGCTCTACTATTAGTCTCTCGATCCCTTGGATGCACCAAAGTCTCTAAGCTTGCTTTAATGTGCCAACCTTCATCTCTCACATATGAGTCCACTTCTTGTCAGATAGCTCTGGAGTGTACTTGACATCAAATTCATGGTACCTTAGATGCATCAAGCTCTTCAAAGTTGTTTCAATATGTCATGCTTCTTTTCTAGTCCACCAAGTTCACCTCATTATAGGTCGTTAAATCGTTGAACCATCAACTGCTCCATGCTCCTTATCCCTTGGATGTTTTATACCATCCTTTACCTCTTGCTTCTAAGTTCATCTTATTATGGACCTTTGAGTCATTGAACATAATTCAAGTAACTTGACCTTGTTGGATTAACCAAGCTCCATGTGCACTCTATTGAGTCACTGAACACTTGATGCACACATAAACAAATATAAATCAAAGTTAAACTTTGCCAAATATATCAAAATAAACTGCTCAAATATGACCATTTGAAAGTATCGTTGCACCAACACTATCAACGTAACCAAATTAGATGATCTATAAGCCTAAAAACTTTCACAAGCCCTACCATAATGATGGCTGAAATTCGAAAGTTTCATAAAGAAAGGAGAAAAAGAAGATTCAACTTTGTGAGCTAGACAATTTTATGGAACGGGTCAACCATGTCTCTTCAAAAGGCATGGAATATGGACTTGCAATCTCTTGTGTTTTGTCCTGACAAACAAGATTTGGTTAGCATCAATTGCATGGGTTTAATTGTGCAAAGGTTCACTTCAAACAAAGAAAGGCTATTTTATAACTATGAAGTCATGTGGAGGAAGACAACAACTTTGCTACTAGCTTGGCGGCCATCTCTCAACAATAAAGAGCAATGACCTCAATGCCATTCGCTCAATTCTTTAGAGGAATGGTGGAGTCTAGTTTTTAGAAGAGGATGACACTAGAGGATATGTGGCATGTTAGAGAGATAGAAGATGAACAACTTTATAGAGTGGAAGAGAATAGAGGAGAACTCAAGAACACTTATTCTTAATCTTCTTCTAATTGATCTTAAATGTCAAGTACAATATGATATATATACATACAAAGAGACACAAAGAAACTCTTCAAAAAGACACTTGTAACTCTTCGTGATTAGATGCATCTCTTCATGACTAGATGCTAAAAATATACTCTAGAAATATACTTGGAATTAATGAATGAATATTATTCATTCATATAGAAAATGTTAAGTTTAATATTTCAACATCCCCCTTTAAACTTAATTTTTTATTACTCCAAGCTTTGCTCTTAATCTTACAAAATCTTCAAACTTCAATGCTTTAGTGAAAATATTAGCAATTTGATCTTGTGTCTTCACATATTTTAGTTTAACTTCATTGCTAATGATGCTTTCTCTAATAAAATGATATTTTGTATCTATATGTTTGCTTCTATCATGAAAAATAGGATTCTTTCCCAAAGCAATAGCTGACTTATTATCAATAAAAATTTCAGTAGCTTCTATTTGTGGCAAATGCATCATCTTTAATAATTTTCTTAGCCATATAACATGACAAACACAAGTAGCAACGACTATATATTATGCTTCACAAGTTGACAATGTCACAATCGGTTGTTTCTTTGAACTCCAAGTGAATGCAGTATCTTCAATGCAAAATAGAAAACCAGAAGTTCTTTTTCTATTATCAATATCTCCTCCCCAATCACTATCACTGTATCCAACTAACTTGCAATTCTCGGAAAAAGAATATATTAAACCATAATACAAAGTTCCCTTAACATACCTTAATATTCTTTTAGTTGTTTTCATATGAGATTGAGTTGGGGATTCCATATAACAACTAATAAGTCCAACTCCATAAAGAATATCAAGTCTAGAACAAGTCAAGTACCTCAAATTTCCGACAAGCTTCCGATACAATGTTGGATTTACCTTCTTACCATCATTAAATCTAGACAACTTGACTCCACATTAAATAGGGGTGCCAACTGGTTAACAATCTTGCATACCAAATTCCTGCATGATTTTATTTGCATTTCCCTTTTGAAAAATAAAGATACCATTATCAATTTGCTTTACTTCAATGCCAAGATAATATGACATCATCCCAATATCTGTTATTTCAAATTCTACAGCCATGTCTTTCTTTAAATCATCAAACATGGTTGAATTGCTCCCTGTAAAAATCAAATCATCAACATATAAATAAATAATTATCAAATCACCTTTCTCCTTTTCTTTAACATAGAGACCATATTCATGTGAGCACTTTATGAAGCCTTTAAATTTGAAATATTGATCAATCCTGTTGTACCAAGCTCTAGGGGCTTGTTTTAATCCATACAAAAGCTTTCTTCAACTTCAGAACTTTGTTTTATTGTCCTTTGATAATATATCCCAATGGTTATTCTATATAAACATCTTCCTCCAACTTTCCATTTAAGAAAGCTGACTTGACATCTAACTGAAAAATATTCCATTTTCTTTGTGCAACCAATGCAATAATTAATCGAATAGTTTCTAAGTGAGCAACCGGAGAAAAAACTTCATTATAATCAATATCTTGTTGTTGACTAAATCCTCTTACAACAAGACGCGCTTTGTATTTTTGGACTTCCCCTTTTGCATTCTTCTTTATCTTATAGATCCATTTCACACTAATTGTTTGCTTTCCTTTTGGAAGAGTTGTCAATTCCCATGTGTCATTCTTTTGAATTGCATTTATCTCTTCATCCATTGTTAGTCTCCATTGTTCATTTTTCACTTCTACTTCAAAAGTTAGGGGTTCTGAATCTGCAAAAAGACAATAAAAAGTAGATTCATTAATTTCATGAGTTTCTGCATAAATATCTTGTAAACTTCTCATCTTTTGAGGTGTTTCAATTGGACTATCTTCATGGGAAATAGGTGATTGAATTATATTTTGTATTGACACTATAATATCCTACTCTTCTTCTCTAAAGTATGGAAGAAAGTTATAAGTTTTTTCTTCTTGATTTTTCCAGTTCCAAGATGCTTCTTCAACAAATTCAACATTTCGACTTATCACCACTTTGCCATTGCTTGGATTGTATAACTTGTAACCTTTGGATTGTAAATCATATCCAATAAAAACATATTTAATACTTCGATCATCAAGCATATACCTCTCTTGTTGTGGTACTTGAGCATATGCAATGCTTCCAAAAACTCGCAAATGTTTGACATTAGGCTTTCTTCCATTCCATGCTTCTTGAGGAGTTTGATCCTTAATGTTCAATGTCGGAGAGCGATTAGACAAGTAAACTGCACAAGAAATAGCTTCGTCCCAAAACTCCTTTGGCATATTTTTGGCTTTTAGCATGCATCTTGTCATGTTGAGAATTGTTCTATTCTTCCTCTCCGCTATACCATTTTGTTGCGGTGATCTAGGAACTGTCAAAGGTTGTCAGATTCCATGAGTTTCACAAAAGTTATTGAACTCCTTGGAAGTGAATTCACCTCCCCGATCTGATCTCAAAGCTTTGATATTATATCCACTTTGCTTTTCTACAAGCGACTTAAAATTTTTGAAAGCACCAAAAGCTTCTGATTTTTGCTTAAGAAAATAAACCCAAGTTTTTCTGTTAAAATCATCAATAAAGAGTAAAAAATATTTACTATTTTCTAGTGAAGAAGGATTTATCGATCCACAAACATCAGTATGCACAAGTTCAAGTGGCATGGTTGCTCTAAATGTTGCTTCTTTTGGAAAACTCTTCCTAGCATGTTTACCAAGAAGACATGCTTCACATAAATGATTTGGATGGTTGATCAGAGGCATCCCTTTCACCATCTTCTTTTCTCCCATAGCCTTCAACACTCCAAAGTTCAAATGACCGAATCTCATGTGCCATTGCCATGCTTCATTTTGCAGATTAGCCTTCAAACACTTTGCTTCAATTGTTTTGATATTCAAAGTAAACATCCTGTTCTTTGACATAATAACCTTAGCAAGTAAATTAGCATTATGATCTCTAAGTCAAAGAGAATTATTCTTCATAAGAATCTCACAACCCCTTGCAAGCAATTGACCCAAGCTTATAATGTTACTCCTTAATTTTGGCACAAAGTAAACATCTGATATTATTTTATGACTACCTTTATTAGAAGAAATGAGAATTGTACCTTTTCCTTCAATATGAATTTTTGAGGAATCTCCAAAAGAAACTATGCCTTTCACTTTCTCATCAAGCTCTACAAATTTATCTTTGTACCCACACATATGATTACTTGCACCATTATCCAAGTACCATAAATTGTTATTACCTTTCTCTTCTTCCTTGATTTAAAGTAACAAAGTTGACTCTTCGGTTTCTTGATGGTTAGCAACCTCTTTGTTAACAACAAGATGGGCTTCCTCTTTAATATCATTAGTAGTATTATAACATTCCCAACCATAATGACCCATTTTATAACAAGTGTAACATTCAACTTTCGACTTGTCATACCTTCTTCCATTTGAAGTTGGATAATAACCTTGCCTTTTTCCTCTTGCTCTTCCATAGTATCTAGGCGATGGATGGCTTCTTTCTTCTTCATTAGATTTATTTGGTCCATTTTGGCCATATTCATATCCTCTTCCTCGTCCACGACCTTTAAAATATTTTTGTCCTCTTTCATCATTCTTTAGTGTAGCCTTGGTTTTGAGAACTTGCTCCAATGGTTCTTCTTGTCTTCTTTTCATTTTTTCTTCATAGGCTTGTAATGAGCCCTCCAATTCTTCAATATTCATTGACTCTAAATCTTTTGTTTCTTCAATAACAAATACAATATAATCAAATTTAGGAATTAAAGAACGAAACACCTTTTCCACTACGCATACATCTTCTATTTTGTCTCCATATCTCTTTAATTGATTGACAATTATTTTCACCCGTGAACAATAATCCATGATGGATTCTAACTCTTTCATTTGCAATGCTTCAAAATCACGCCTTAGTGATTGAAGTTTTACCTTCTTTACTTTATCAACACCTTGGAGAGCCTTTGCCAATATCTCCCAAGCTTCTTTAGCAGTAGTAGCATCAGCCACCTTCTCGAACATGGAATCGTCCAAACATTGATGGATGAGGGTGAGGGCTTGTCGATTCTTCTTCCTTGTCTTTGACAAAGAATCCTTCTCTGCTGGAGGTAAATTATCTTCATTTTTAGGCTCCTCATAACCTTTCTCTACAACCTCCCATGCATCTTGCAGAACCAAGTAAGACTTTCATCCTTAGATACCATGTCTCATAATTCTCCTTTGTAAGATGAGGAAATTGAAATGAAGACACCCCATTGTGAGTCATCATCAAACACTCTAACCTTGCTCTGATACCACTTTGTTAGAGAGATAGAAGATGAACAACTTTATAGAGAGGAAGAGAATAGAGGAGAACTCAAGAACACTTATTCTTAATCTTCTTCTAATTGATCTCAAATGTCAAGTACAATGATATATATACATACAAAAAGGCACAAAGAAACTCTTCAAAAAGACACTTGTAACTCTTCGTGACTAGATGCATCTCTTCATGACTAGATGCTAAGAATATACTCTAGAAATATACTTGGAATTAATGAATGAATATTATTCATTCATATACAAAAAGTTAAGTTTAATATTTCAACAGGGCACACAATATAGAGAGGGGAGAAGGGGTTCAACTAGGAGGTTTCATTTCTCTCTTGCAGTGAAATTCCTAGGTTGCAACTCGAGCAAACTTAAGATCCCTATAGTTCATCCCAATAGTAATATAATTAATTTGGAATGAATCCCATTTGAGTACAAATAACTCTAAACTCGATCTCCTGTTTATTGCCTAAAAATGAATTAATATTAAATAATCTTCAAAAACAAATTTAAATTTAAGAAGAGATAATATTTTTTGTTTGACTAATTCAAACTCTGCTAATTCTACTGTAGTTAGCCAATACACTCCTGACTACTCTAGTTTGAAGCCTGTTATTCAACAATTAGCACCAGCCACTTTTGGTGTATCTGCAATCCCAAGAAGATAAGCTGTGGACTCATCATTTACTAAACAGTACATACATTTTGCATTCTCCACTATTATTCCTTCTTTCAGATGCATGTTAGTATTATAAAACCCTAAATGCTAGCCTCAAGTCCAAATCGAAAAAATTAAATCTTGCATTAAGTTGTTAGTCAATGTCAATCACAGGTGAATATTTTACAAATGGATTCATCAAATTATTATATTAGACTTCACTTGGTGATCGAGATTAAACTTAGTTGTTGTTGAGTACCATAGACTGCAAAGATTAGATTTGTTACTCCCAATTCAGTAAGAGCTGTGTATAGTACTAACTTAATCGAGAAGTCCCCATTTCCAATTCATCTCCAAATGATTCTATCATCTGCACTTTCAGTTTCTGCCATTTGCATGCGTTCTTTCTTTTAGCTTTTGCTGCTGCCGTTGTGTGTCTGCTTATCTCTTCATTTATCCCAGCCTTAAATCCTGCAGTTTGACACTGATATCTAAATAGAGCAGACCTTGTGTGTCTCTGAGAATTCTTGTTATAGTTTTCAGTTATGAATTCACTTTTGATTGCCAGAAACTTATGAATTTCCCATTTCGTAGGAACATTATAATGCTTGTCGTTAGAAGACGACCTATTTACCCAGAGATGAAAAACAGAAAAAAATCATGCATGAATTCTGGGAAGATGAACAAACAAGTGGTTGAGGATTGTTTGATTTATCTTTTTTATTTAGTTACTGTAATTGACGAAGAAATAGAAAGATGAAAATTATCAAAGGATAAATGCATGGTTTGCACATCCAGCCGCCTAACTAACTTGTTTAGCAAGCTCATCCATGCAATTCGTTTGGCGCATTTAACCTAATCAACCTGTCCAAGTTATCTAATCCAAGCGGCTCATCTGAAATATCTGACCTACCTAACCTACTCGACTCGACTAGCTTGTTCAAAACATCTAAGCTAACCACTCTACTAAACTCCTTTGGACCGTGTACCATGACATTCTTAGCTCATCGAACATGATCGAATTGCCTCGTTCACTTAACTCACCTAAACCACCCTATTTGCCAGACCTAATTTTCTTGTTTGGCCCGCTAAGTCCAACCGACCTACTTGCCTAGTTTGGTCCGCGTGACTCACTCACTTAAAATATTTAAATGAATAATGATTTATTCATATAAATTTATGGAGCTTCCATATTGCAATATATTGGCCATCTAGATTAAACATCCAAGATCGTACACATAGCCATTGCAAGCTCCAAGCTAGTCCACAATTGACCTAATGGTTTTAGTGCACACAGTAATCATGTCATATTCTATGGGTCCATGAAAATTGCAATAGAGAAAGCTGCACTCAACAATATGGGCTCCAGTTGCACCACCCGGCCATATCATGACAAATAGGGTTCAACCCTCTCACTGTGTTCAATTCCAGTGGGCTGACTTTCTTTCAAGGAGAGTAATATTATTGAGGATTGAAATAGAACTCCGAAGTCCCAATTCTATAAAATAACAATATTATTTTTGAACTTGCTATATGCCGGCAAGTGCGTCGAACAAATGGCCACAAGTACCACGGAAAGCTCTGGCAATAGCATTAGCCAAGTAATGAAATTTCAAGGGACACAGAGAATTTGATTCAAGAAAGAAGCCAGCACTCATAATATAATATTCTACCCAAGTGTCAAGTGTGGATGCATCATCTATCTCTTTTCTCCAATTTGTCTATTTGTATCCATCTACGTACGTCCTTGGAAGTTACAGAATATGTTTTAGGACGGGAAAAAAGAGGAAAAAAAAAACTTATCCTCGAGTGCAACTGCTGCACTAAGTAGGCGCACGCATACACAGTGACATGCACAATTTATATTCATCGAGGAATTAATTAAATACTGCACCTGATGAATTCTAACTTTTTGCACAACAAGAGGAATTAAATACTGCTAGTGTGTGCGGTAATTCCCTGTTCAATGATGCATACTGACTCCCTTTTCTGATGACATGCAGCGAATTATATAGCTTTTTTGATGGAATTATGGCACTGGAGAAGAGTTGGTGGCATCCACGCACGATGGGTCCGCTTTAGTATGTTGCCACTTGCCAAGCTTTTTGGTTCTTGTTGTTGGATTTATTTTATTTTAGTCCGGGGAGTGTTTTTCTGAATTGCTGCTGTTCTGGTCTGTTATGTTATCGGGCTGCGACTGCGCACCGTACAGAGTGTTGTTAGTGTGTCAGTGTCGCCACGGCAGCAGTTCCCACTCCGCTTGAGACTGCGATTCCTGCTGGACGGTCCAGCGTTAGTGCTGCGAGATATTGTTTTGTTAAATGGCCACGTAGGGCACGCGATTGCCATCAGATGCCGAGAGGCCTTTTCAGCGTCAACTGACACGAGCAATGATGCAATGTGTGATCGCTGTTTTTTTTTCCCCAAAATGTCTGATTCTGCTGCCAAATTTTCCCCCGGAGCAATTAATAGTTGGGATGAAAAACAGATTATTAATTGAATACGCAAACTGATTAAATATGATGTAGATTCTCTATCTTCAGTTGTTGCCAATGTTAACACATACTAGATGGTTGTCAAGTTCTAGCCTCTAATGTTTAAATTAGACAGTTATAAGAAGAGGAAAAAGAAGCTAAGTTAAAATATAGTAGTGATTTTTCAAAGAAGCTAAGTTAAAATATAGTAGTGATTAGAAAAATGACAATTTATTAAAGGGTACATCCAAAATATGATATTTTTCAAAAGCCATACTAATGTTTTAGAATTACCAAAGGACACACTAAATTCCTACATTATACCTATGCCAAAACTGATATTTTTTTCTCATTTATCTCTCTTTTGCATACAACAATTTTTTTCTTCTCTATTCTCTTAAATTAATATTTTCTTTCTTCTTTTATATGCCTACAATGATCACAGATGATGTTGATCTTACAAAATTAACACCAAGTTCAACACAGTACCATGTGACTATATTAAACCTTGATAATGATCATCATCAAAATCAACACAGCACCACGTGGTACTGATCTCAAAGATCAGCACCAAGGAGATAATTCTTCTCATGGTGATGGTCTCAACAACTAGCACTAAGGACAAATTCTCGTTAGTGTTGATCTCAAAAGACTAGCACCAACTTGGTGCTGGTCTCAATGATACTGTTGCTATCTTTTCCCCATGAGTAAAATGAAGGAACTCGTGCATAAGACATTGTCCGAACCAAAGAGTTTGTTTGGCAGAGTAGGTCTGAGAACACTGGTTCGGTAGCATAGGTCTGGGTAAAAATGGCTCGGTGAGGCGATGCATGGGAATTGACTCGGCTGAGCAGAGTTAGAGATTGGTTCGGTACGGAAAGTATAGGAATCGGCTCACCAGAACGGGCCTGGAGATTGGTTTTGTACGAGGAGGATAAGAGTTGGTTCAGACTATTATAAGAAGTCTAAGAGCTATGCTATGCTTAAGCCGTATGTTTAGGTTAGCTTTATGAAGGACAAGTAGGTGAAAGAGATGGGCTAGAATATTTTCCAAAATGTTGGTGAGAAGTTTGTTAAATAACAGATTAGGACCCCACATAATATTCGGAGGAGTCTCCACTCCTCATTTCTGTAACAGAATGATTCTCTAGGTAAGCAAGGTGGCAACGTGTACGGTGATAGAAGATGTTCGTTATGCAACAACTGGCCAGGGAAGAGGAGGAGGATAAAAGGCAGAGGAGGGGCGAGAGAGAGGGGGATCCACAACTTCCAATAGCAAGAGACGAAGGCACACTTGAAGGGAGGAGCCACCACATCATCGGAGGAGGAAGGAAGAAGAAGACGAGGAGAGTAGTGAGATCCATTATTTCAATATTTGTATATTGAGCTAACTGTAAGTGGTCTTTTCCCTTCGCCTCCGGAAGCTTTTTCCACGAAGGAGGAAATTCATAGTGAAAGTGCTTTGGCACCGTAGCTCATGGGAGAGCTCACCCCCGTGGAGTAGGAATCTTTATTATGAACCACGTTAAATCCTTTGTCTCTGCTCTTTGCTTTGGTTGTTTGCATTTTTCTTTTCGTATTTCATTACTGTTGCGGCCGGAGAGAACCCCAAGCTTCCCGCACACATCTTGGCATTGAAAGGAGGCTAGAAAATCCATCTGCGATCGCATCCGTTGGCACCGTTTATGGAAAAGTACTGAGCAAGACGTTGAGATGCAGCCAGAGGAGATACTATCCAGCAGCCTCCTCTGTGGAGGAGAACCCCATTACATTGCTACCATCGCAGCTGAGGGCCATGGTGGACACAACCATGGCTAAAGCCCTAGCCAAAGAGAGGAGAAGGACTGGATACCTCCATCCTCACTCCGACGAACCTTCTCCTCGAGGACAACAGCAGGAGATGCCCCCCCACTTCATACAACTACAAATGTCGAGGTGTTTCCTGGGGATGGGCTGGGGGGAGAATGTATCAGACCACTATACCGGTGACCCAGATCCAGCGAGAAGAGTAGGGAGAGAGCCAGTCAACCAGGGCTTCGGAGACTTACGAGCCCAGTCCTTTCATCGTCGACATTCTTTCTGAACTGCCACCCTCGTATTTCAAAAATCCCCAAGTGGATTAATATGATGGCACGACCGATCCTGAAGAACACCTGTCACAGTTCGCAGGAGTTGCCTCGCTTCACTGCTATTCTGATGTTCTCAAATATCGGGTCTTCCGTACCACCTTAACTGGCTCGGTGCAGAAATGATTCAACACACTTCCCCCAGGGTCTATCACTTGTTTCGCTGATTTTCAAGGGGTGTTCTGCCAAGAGTTTGTCAGTTGCAAGACATAAAAACATGACTCTTCAATCCTACTACACATTAGGTAGGAGCCCTCAGAATTACTCAGAGGGTATCTCCATCGATTTACTTCTACTGCTAGGAATATCCCCTCGGCGAAGTCAGATGCGTTGAGGGTAGTCATCTCGCATGGGCTAAGAGAGGGACCTTTCCTTAGCTCACTATTAAGAAGGCCCAGAGCTAGCTATGATGAATCGCTAAGCCGTGCGGGGAAATACATTAATGAGGAGGATGGACTAAAGGTTCGAAGGGCCAAACAGACATCTGCAATGGCCCCTATAGAAAGAAGTCGCCCTGCGGCCTCCCGAGCTCCTCCTCGGAGAGAATATGTGCGACCTTTCATACCAGAAGCTCCCAGGCCCTGGTTATTGATGCAGGGAGCTCGTTCCATCCCTCCTTTGCAGATCATTGCTATCGTCACCGTCCCTCCCCCAAGAACCTAGAAAGAGCGGGAGATAGAGTTTTACGACCAACAAGGTCTTCTGCAACGACTGATGGGATACAAGGGAGTGCCTCGTAACCCTCCAACTCCTTTCTTATGTCAATATCATATGGAGTATGACCATGCTAGTGGCCGATGTTTCAAATTACAATAAGAGCTGGAGCGCATCCGAGCCGCCTACCCACATCTGCGGCCTCAAACGGGAGGGCTAGCTAGGCGAGGTCAGCGGCCCAACGTGGCTCACTTGAGGCCCTCCAACCAAATACCTCAGGTTACCTTCCCTACGGATCAACAAATTCCCGTCCAGGAGGGTATTTCCCAAGGAGGGCCATCGGGTGTGTTGGTGCAATCAGGCCCAAATGATGTTTTGGTGTTTGACAAAGGTTTAGGTCAAGATGATAATTATGTGTTATCTCATGTGGTTTGGTTGAGATGTATTTTTAGGAAGTTTCTTGTAGGATGAGGAGTCCAGGCTAGTGAAGACTCGGATGAGGAGTCCTAGCTAGTGAAGACCCGGACGAGGAGTTCTGACTAGTGAAGACCCGGACGAGGAGTCTTAGCTAGTGAAGACCCGGACGAGGAGTCCTGGCAAGTAAAGACCCGGACGAGGAGTCCTAGCACGAAGACCCAGACGAGGAGTCTTGGCATGAAGTCCCAGAAGCAATTCTTGGCACGGAAGACCTATGAACAGTGGTTCATAGGCATCAGGTAAAGGGTACAGGGTAGACCCATTCTTAGGCGTGGTTTCAACTCTAGACAAGTTGAAACGATCAAGAGTTAAGGCAGTGGTCGAGGCAGCACCTCGACTAATTACCTCATCAGTCGAGGCGTCGCCTTGACTGGATGTGTTGATTCCTTCAAATTCCACCTCGATTGCCCTGCAAAGCACTGAGAAGACCGTAGCAGTCGAGGCGGCGCCTCGACTGGGGTTGTTTCTCATGAATAGAAGCAAGCCACAGTCGATTAGCACCTCAACTGGGGCCTGCGTGTTCAAAGGAAAAACTTATAGCAATGGAGGCGCCAGTTGAGGCGACTCGACTGCACGGGTCGGAAAAGCCCTAATCAGGCTCGATTTAAAAGGTTTATACAACTATTTTTCATAAATATAGTTATTACTACTCACGACAATCTTGGAGGCCATAACTAACGCGAGGGTTCCTTCATCTTCCAAGTTTTGATCATCTTCAAAGACAATCAAAGGTTCTGAAGAGAAGAAGCTCTCAAGCTTTCACTGCAACTCTTATAATCTGTTTCTTCTTCATCTCCTATGGTTGTAAGTTTCGTGTAAACATCTGAAAATCTGTATCAAGAGATTTCTCTACCTTCGGTGTGTCACCGAAAAGGAGAAGTATTATAGTGGTGGTGTGCATCACTAGAGCCGACTAGGGCTCAACCGTGGAGTAGGAACTTGGGTTCTGAACCACGTAAATTCTTTGTGTTGTGCTTGTTGTGTGTTTTGTACTTGTATTCGTGTTTCCACTGCATACTAACAACTGTAGATGAGCACGACGAATCGAAAGAGACGATCATCGCTATTCATCCCCCCTTCTAGCGACGCCAACGGTCCTACAAGTGGTATCAGAACCATAGTCCATGTCAAGCTATGAACCTCGAATGAAGGAAGTTAAGCTCCCATGTCCGGATCAAGAGAACCAGACACCAGGTAGAAAGTTCAGTTGGGTCGGGAGGACTGAACAACTGGCAGGAAGTCCAGTTGGGCCAGAAGGGCTGGACAACTGGCAAGAAGTCCAGCTGGGTCAGGAGGACCACACAGTTAGCAGGAAGTCCTGGTGGGTTGAGGATCGGACATCAAGTAGAGGATGTCCTTCGAGGATGGATAGGCTTGAGGGGGGTCAATATGGTCCTTCGTTTAAGGGGGGATTGTTGGAGTATTGGGAATAAAATCAAAGTCCCACATTGGTAAGACATGAAAAAGATCATGTGCTTATAAGATAAAAAGATATCTCTATTGGCATGAGGTCTTTTGGGTAAAACTCAAAAACAAAACCATGAGGGCTTAGGCTCAAAGTGGACAATATCATATCATTGTGGAGATATGTAAATCTTATAGGCACTAACAATTGGTAGGAGGAGTTAAATCTGACTCCGATAGTGAAAAATCTAGGTCAGTAGGGTCATCACTTGAGCTTGTGCCAAATTGTGAGGTTCAAGAAACATCTCAAGTACCAAGATTCACTAGAATAGTCACTAGACATCCCCTACACCAAGTTGTTGGAGACATCCATCATGGGGTGAGGACGAGATCATTCTTTAGGAATAAAGTGAATCAAGTAGCATTAATTTATGAAATCGAACCAAAAGTAATTGATGAAGCTTTGCTTGATCTGGACTGGATTATAGCAATGCAAGATGAATTGGGACAATTTGAGAGAAGTCAAGTTTGGGATTTAGTTCCAAGACTTGATCAAACTACCATAATAGGGACAAAATGGGTATTTAAAAATAAAATGAATGATAAGGGAGAAATAGTCAGAAATAAAGCTAGGTTAGTTGCCAAAGGGTACAATCAAGTTAAGGGATTTGATTATAATGAAACATATGCACCCGTGGCTAGATTAGAATCCATAAGACTAATGCTAGAATTTGCAGCATATAAAGGATTCAAATTATATCAAATGGATGTGAAGTTGGCATTTTGAACGGTTTTATAAATGAGGAAGTCTATGTTGAACAACCGTCGGGATTTGAAAATTCTGCATTTCCAAATCACGTGTATAAGCTTAAGAAGGCTCTTTATGGGCTGAAACAAGCACCTCATGCTTGGTACGAAAGGTTATCAACTTTTCTAGTTGAGAGGGGTTTTATAAGAGGTCAACTTGATCCCACATTATTTCTGAAAAGAAGTGGTGAAGATATATTTGTAGCTCAGATTTATGTTGATGACATAATTTGTGGCTCAAACAATAGGGATTACCTCAATGAATTTATAGAACACATGGAGAGTGAGTTTGAGATGAGTCTAGTAGGAGAATTGACATTTTTTCTTGGACTGCAAATCAAAAAAACCAAAGAAGGAATTCATGTCTATCAATCAAAATATGCCATGGAGTTGCTAAAAGGATTCAACATGGAAAATGTTAAGGAGGTTTTCACTCCAATGGCACAAAACGCTCATTTAGATAGTGATGTTGATGGAAAACCTATTGATTTAAAACTTTATAGGAATGCCATAGGTAGTCTTTTATACCTTACAACAAGTAGACCTGATATAGTATTTGCTGTAGGTATGTGTGCACGATATCAATCGTGTGCGAAAATGTCTCATTGGGTTGCTGTTAAAAGGATTATGAGATATCTTAAAGAAACAATAAAAGTTGGATTGTGGTATCCTCGAACTGAGTCTTTTGATTTAGTAGGCTATACAAATTCAGATTATGCAGGATGCAAACTAGATAGGAAAAGTACTAGCGGGGGCTGTCAATTCTTAGGTTCAGCATTAGTTGGTTGGTCAAGTCGAAAGCAAAATTGTGTTGCTCTCTCCACCACTGAGGCTGAGTACATAGCCATGGGAGAGAGTGTGTCACAATTGTTATGGATGACTCACACCTTGGAAGATTATGGTTTTTCATATAAGAACGTGCAATTGCTTTGTGATAGTATAAGCACGATAAACTTAACGAAAACTCAATCCATCATTCTAGAACGAAATACATTGAAGTGAGACATCACTTCGTTAGGGATCATGTAGCAAGAGGAGATATTATACTCAATTATGTTGAGTCTAAGGCTAATCTTGCTGATATTTTCACAAAATCTCTTCCAGAAAATGAATTTAGCTATTTAAGAAGAGAGTTAGGAATGTGTGCTGCTGAGTAAAAACTCTCCATGATCATAAGGACTAATTCATACGTATAAGAGAAATGGGAAAATGGTTTTGGAATGCCTTGGGAAAACATCTCACACAAACCTTAGGTATAACTATGTTTGTGTATTGCTAGATAGGGGTGAGATGTTAGGAACAACCAATTTAATTTACTCAAAATGCTTGTTATGATGCATCAACTTGAGTAATGAGGTTGAAAATAACACAAATCATTAAGTTGACCAGTTATGGGGAAGACCAATACATAATTCATGTGTATTTGGTTCAAATATCATAATTGGACATTCCAACCAAGTCAAATTGGTTGGCCATCCTAAACAATGATAAAACTCAACTAAAACATCAAAAATATGTTAGAAATTGTCTATTAAGTGTATTTTCACTTGTAAAATGGTTTAGGGACATAAATACAGCAAATTTAGGACTTAAAATACCTAAGAAAATGAAATTTCAGACTAACAGTCGAGGCATTTCAGTATTTGCCTCGATTGCTAGCTGTTGCGAGCAAACAGAATCGAGGCACACTCGACCAACACCTCGACTGACACCCTCAGTTGCAGCCACCAGCAAACAAAATCGAGGCGCGCTCGACCAGTGCCTCGACTGGACATTTTGACAGGCTTATAGAAACTTTCCAAAGTTTGAAACTGAGCGACTTTCGGAAATCCAGAACAATTTTGTGGAAATCCAGACCAATTTTATGGAAATCCAGACTAGTTTTCGGAATTCCAGACTAGTTTTTAGAAATCCAGATTAGTTTAAAAATTTCAGATTGGTTTCTAGGGAGTTTTAGAAATTTCAGACTGGTTTCTAGGGAGCTTTAAAAATTTCAGACTGGTTTCTGGGGTGATTTTTAATTCCAGTTGGTTTAAATCCAGATTGGTTTAATTCCAGGCTTGTTTAAATCCAAACTGGTTTAATTCTAGGCCGGTGTAATTTCAGATTAGTTTAATTCAAGGCCGGTGTAATTCCAGACTGGTTTAATTCAAGCCCGGTGTAATTCCAGACTGGTTTAAATTCCAGGGTGGTGTAATTCCAGACTGGTTTAATTCTAGGCCGGTGTAATTCCAGACTGGTTTAATTCTAGGCCGCTTTAAAATTTCAGACTGGTTTAGATTTCAGAGCAGTTAGATTTTAGGACAGTTTAAAATTCAGGGCGGTTTAGATTTCAGGGTGGTTTAGAAGTCAGGACGGTTTAAGGAGTCAGACCAGTTTAATAAGTCAGGCATAGAATCGAGGTAAAGTCGACCCATGCCTCGACCGTCCATCTGGATGAAAGCACAGAAGTGAGATGCACTCGACTGGCACCTTGACTGATCTGGGAGAGGTGGAAAGCGGGTTTCCTTATATATTCCTGAGTCGAGCAGTTGAGGCAATAAGTTGAACGCCTCGACTATTCTCGCCGCGATTTTGATCCTGTCGCCCTCACTGTCGCTTCTCTCGTTTCTGGCAAGATCGATGGTGACCAAAGCTTAGACGACCTCCTTTGAACCCTAACTGACCTCGAGGTTCACCAGATTTTCTCTCGCTGGAGAAGGTCACAGAAGGTTCCATTGTCTTTCAGATCTCTCAAGATCTCAACCTTTCTGATCAATGAAAATGACACCTAAGTAAAATTCTAAACCCTTCTCTTTGTTTTCACGATTTAGAAATTACCTGGGTTAACTAATTAGGTGTTAACCTGTGTCATGCATCATACCATCATATTGCCTTCATTTTGCATTTTGGTCATGATTTCTGCATTCATTAGACAAAAACGTAAGATAGGCGAGACCAGTAGGAGGGAAACACTCCGAGAGAATCCGTCTTCGGATCCCTGATTTACCTCCGCACACCATCATCATACTTTCGCCGCCATTTAGATGTGTATTTAGATGTTATGAACAGGTTTATCACAACTATTTTTAAGGGAAATTCTACCAAAATTTTTCCGGTTGTCTATACCTTTCAATATATATGCACGATCGATATCTACTTTATTAAAATATATTGTTGGTTCATTGGATAACTAAGGGTAATGAATTCAGGGGGAGTGATCCTATAGATTGCTCTTTTTGTGTGTTTGCCAAAGGGGGAGAGATGAGTGGGCTTTAAGTTTAAGGTGGAAGATAAGTGGAATAAGTGGAGTTTAAGCTGAAGTAGGGATCTTTAACCTTTAACCTTGCTTATATGGAAGTTTTAAAATTCATTGCAAATCTATATCTCATTTGAAATGAAAGTCTTATTGCACATCTTGATTTGATGAAGTTCTTAAATACTGAAAATTTTGTACAAATCTGAGAATATTATATTTTGCTATAATTGCATCACCTAAACTTAAACCATGTTGTCAAACATCAAAAAGGGGGAGATTGTTGGTGCAATCAGGGCCAAATGATGTTTTGGTGTTTGACAAGGGTTTAAGTCAAGGTGATAATTATGTGTTATCTCATGCGGTTTGGTTGAGATGTATTTTCAGGAAGTTTCTTGTAGGATGAGGAGTCCTAGATAGTGAAGACCCGGACGAGGAGTCTTGGCTAGTGAAGACCCGGATGAGGAGTCCTGGCTAGTGAAGACCCGAACGAGGAGTCCTGGCTAGTGAAGACCCGGATGAGGAGTCCTGGCTAGTGAAGACCCGGATGAGAAGTCCTGGCTAGTGAAGACTCGGACGAGGAGTCTTGGCAAGTAAAGATCCGGACGAGGAGTCCTGGCAAGTGAAGATCCAGACGAGGAGTCCTGGCAAGTGAAGACCCGGACGAGGAGTCCTGGCATGAAGACCTAGACGAGGAGTCTTGGCATGAAGTCCCGGAAGCAATTCTTGGCACGGAAGACCTATGAACAGTGGTTCACAGGTATCAGGTAAAGGGTACAGGGTAGACCTGTTCTTAGGCATGGTTTCAACTCTAGACAAGTTGAAATGGTCAAGAGTTAAGGCAGTGGTCGAGGCAACACCTCAATTGATTACCTCATCAGTCGAGGCATCACCTCGACTGGATGTGTTGATTCCTTCAAATTCCACCTCGACTGGCCTGCAAAGTGCTGAGAAGACTATAGCAGTTGAGGCAGCGCCTCGACTGGAGTGTTTTTTCACGAACAGAAGCAAGCCGCAATCGATTAGCGCCTCGACTGGAACCTGCGTGTTCGAAGGAAAAACCTACAGCAGTCAAGGCGCTAGTCGAGGTGACTCGACTGCACAGGCCGAAAAAGCCCTAATCAGGCTCGATTTAAAAGGTTTATACAGCTGTTTTTCATAAAGATAGTTATTACTGCTCACGAAAATCTTGGAGGCCATAACTAAAGAGAGGGTTCCTTCATCCTCCAAGTTTTGATCATCCTCAAAGGCAATCAAAGGTTCTGAAGAGAAGAAGCTCTCAAGCTTTCACTGCAACTCTTGTAATTTGTTTCTTCTTCATCTCCTACGACTGTAAGTTTCGTGTAAACATTTGAAAATCTGTATCAAGAGATTTCTCCACCTTCGGTGTGTCATCGAGAAGGAGAAGTATTATAGTGGTGGTGTGCATTACTAGAGCCGACTATGGCTCAACCGTGGAATAGGAACTTGGGTTCCAAACCACATAAATTCTTTGTGTTATGCTTGTTGTGTGTTTTGTACTTGTATTCATGTTTTTGCTGCATACTAACAACTATAGATGAGCACGACGAATTGAAAGAGATGATCATCGCTATTCATCCCCCCTTCTAGCGACGCCAACAGTTCTACAGGGTGAAGGCCTGTCATCTGATCTGAATGACGTCTCCACATAGAGAGTTATTCACGTTATTGCAGGAGGAGCTACTGATGGGGACTCCAATAGGGCTCGAAAGTCCTATGCCCGTCTCATGAAGAGCTTAACTATTATGACAGATCAGGCTATCCAGACTGCGCCACCAGTTTCATTCGGGCCAGAAGATTTGTGAGGCATTCTGCTACCTCATACGGATGCTCTGGTAATCCGTATTTCTCTTGCTAAATATGAGATAGCCTGGCTCCTAGTTGATTCGGGAAGCTCTGTTAATATCCTCTTTCAAGAGGGCTTTGGACAGATGCAGTTGGGGAATGCCCAGTTAGAGGGCGCGACCACTCCTCTATTCGGATTTGCAGGACATATGGTGCATCCCATAGGGCAGATCTCATTGCCCCTCACTTTGGGTAGCCAAAAAACTAATATTATTCCTTTCCTCATAGTGGATGCTCTGTCCACTTATAATGTAATTTTGGGTCATCCTTTCTTGTCTATTTTCCAGGCAGTGGCTTCCCCCTATCACTAGAAGGTGAAGTTTCTGATCGGGCAATTGATCGGGGAAACCAGAGGTGAATAGAAGGCTGCTCGAAGCTGCTATGTACAGATGGTCAGGGATGACTAGAAGAAAGCCAGAGCAGACGACCCCAAGGGAAAAGCCGTCATGATCTCTGACGTATATGTGCTTGAAGAGTCTCCTCCCAAAGAGGGAAAAATAGAAGAGGGGGAGCCTGTAGAGATAGCTCCTGGGAAACTCACTCGAGTAGCTCAACAGCTCGAGGTTAAGGAGGAGCTGGTGGTCTGCTTAAAAAAAAATGAAGATATTTTTGCCGGGGATGTGCACGACCTTACGGGAATCGATCCTCACATTGCTGAACATCATCTCGACATCACCAGAGGAGTCCGACCCGTCCAGCAGAAGCGGCGACATTTTGGGCCTGAGAAAGACAAAGTTATAGCTGAAGAAGTAGATAATTTGTTGCATGCGGGTCATGTTAAAGAAATTCAATTCCCTGAGTGGGTGTCTAATGTAGTTCTGGTCCCTACGCTTTCTGGGTAGTGGAGGATGTGTATTGTCTTTCGTGATTTAAATAAAGCATACCCTAAAGACTGCTACCCCTTTTCTCGTATTGATCAGTTGGTAGATTCTACCATGGTATATGAAATAGTGTCCCTTATGGATGCCTACCAAGGATTCAGTTTCGTGATATGCATATGTGGTGATGCCTTTTGGCCTAAAAAATGTCGGGGCCACGTATCAACGGCTCATGGAAAAAATTTTTGCGGAACAAAAGGGCAAGGATGTGGAAGTTTATGTCGACGACATCCTGGTTAAGTCAAAGACCACTCGGGATTTAGTTACAGATCTAGATGAGACTTTTTCTACTTTGAGGCAATATAACATGAAACTGAATCCCAAAAAATGTTTGTTCGGAGTAAAGAGTGGGAAGTTTCTGGGGTATGTTGTAACTGAGAAGGGACTGCAAGCCAATCTAGAGAAAGTGCAAGCATTATGCAACATGAAATCATCTAATAATCTATGAGAAACTCAAAAGCTGGTAGGGAGGATCGTTTCCTTGTCCCGATTTATAGCCAGATCAGCAGACAAAGGACTACCTTTCTTCCGGATTATGTGCAAAGCTGCTAAATTTCAATGGGATGATCAATGTGAGTAGACCTTTCAAGAGTTAAAGAAATACTTAGCTGAACTACCACTGCTAGCCAAACCAGTCACAGGAGAGCCCCTGTGGATGTATTTAGCTATTTTAGAAGGAGTCATTAGTTCAGTATTATTAAAGTAGGAAGGTTCCCATCAACAACCTATTTACTACACTAGTCATATCTTGAAAGGAGCTAAATCACGGTACACTGAGCTAGAGAAGTTGGCGTATATTCTAGTTTTGACAGCCTGCAAGTTGAGACCATATTTCCTAGCCCACCCAATTAATGTTTTGACTCACAATGAGTTAGGTAAGGTGGTGACTAAGCCTAATTTCTAGGGCAGGCTTGCTAAATAGGCGGTGGAGCTGAGCGAGTACGACATTCATTATCAGCCCCGAATCGTCATCAAGGCTTAGGCTCTAGCTGATTTTATGACAGAGGTACTTGTTGGTTTAGAAAATAGCTTGGCTGAAAAAGAAGAAGGGTCGAAGGTATGGAACGTCTTTGTGGATAGTTCTTCCGGATCTACGGGCAGTGGAGTGGGGGTACTGTTAATATCCCTCGAAAAGGAAGAAACTCACATAGTCGTGCGTTTGAGATATCGAGCATCCAACAATGAAGCAGAGTACAAATCCATCCTAGCTGAGTTGCAAGCCACCAGAGCTGTGGGAGCAATTTCTGTCATGATCCATTCAGATTCTCAGTTAGTGGTGTCACAACTCAAGGGTGCTTTTACGGTTCAGGAAGAAAGATTGCAAAAATATTTAATGCCTTTGAGAAAGAGAAGGTTCATTTTCATCAATTTCTTCTACAACAGGTTCCAAGAGAAAATAACTGGAGGGCGGACGAATTGGCTCGGCTAGCTAGTGCTATAGAGGGGGTAAAACAACCTGAAGCGGTCTACGTGGAAGTCTCCATTTCTTTGGTAATATATAATGTGGAAGAGGCCGTATCATGAGTGGATTAGATCCCTGACTGGAGGATTGACATCATGGCATACTTGCACCAAGGGAAGGTCTCAGAAGAAAGAGGAGCGACATCTGTTTTGATGACCAGAGCGAAGCGGTTCACCATCGTGGATGGAGTCCTATATAAGGTGTCTTTTGGGTGGCCCTTGTTGGAATGCTTCGGAAAGGAAGATGCTGAATGGGTACTCTGGGAAGTACATGAGGGTTGTTGCAGTAACAATTTGGGAGGAAGAGCCTTGGCGAGGAAAGTCTTGTTAGCAGGGTACTTTTGGCCCACTCTCTAACAAGATGCAGTTCATATAGTGCAAATTTGTTTGGCCTGTCAAAAACACAACAACCGGTCCGAATGACCATTCGAGATGACGAAAGCTATTGTTGCTTCCTGTCCCTTTGATCAGTGGGGAATGGATATAGTGGGCCCCATGCTTGTGGCACCTTTACAGAAGAAATTTTTATTAGTGGCGATGGATTACTTCTCCAAGTGGATGGAAGCAGAACCCCTCGCCAAAATCAATGAAAATGCAATAATACAGTTTCTATGGAAGAACATCATCTGTCGGTATGTAATCCCAAGGAGATTGGTCAGTGACAATGGGCGACAATTTCAGGGAAAGAGGATCAAGGAATGGTGTCAGAGTCTTAATATCCAGCAGACTTTCACTTCTATAGCTCATCCTCAGGCTAATGGGCAGGCCGAGGTGACTAATAAAATCCTCATTCAGGGGTTGAAGACCAAATTAGGTGCTCAGAGGGGAAACTGGGTGGATGAATTGCCAGGGATCATGTGGGCCTACCGAACTACTCCTAAAACTGCAATGGGAGAAACTCCCTTCAGCTTGGTATTTAGAACGAAGGCCGTTATTCCAGTGGAGGCCCTTTTGAGTAGTGCTCAAGTGGAAGTTTATGAGCCGGAGCAGAATCAAATCATCCGAGGAACCGAGCTGGATTTGCTAGAAGAGAAACGAGAATAGGCATCGAGGCGGGCAGAGTTTTATAAGCGAAGGATACAACAAGCCTTTAGTAAAAGGGTAGTACCCCGAAAATTTCGAGAAGGAGATTTAGTTCTACGCAAAGTCAAGCCTGCAGAAGACCCAGAGAAGTTGACACCAAATTGGGAAGGACCCTATGTCGTTACATGCCGTGTGACAGGATCGACTTATTATTTGAAAGATGATCAGGGCAAGGAACTCCCTTGACCCTGGAACGCTGTACATTTGAAGTATTTTCATACAATGTAAGGAGAAAGTGGTGAAGGAAAGAGTTTAGTGGGTCCCTTATGGAATATACATGACGTTCAATATGTCATCTAACATATGACAAACACGGACACAAGTGGCAAATCATTTGCATTAAAAATAATTCCTCCCCTGTGGATTAGGGAAAAATAAAAATAAAAAAGGGGAACTACATGTAGCGACCAGTATTCCTTAACAACGACCACCCTAAAGTGATGTATTGAATTACAATTTGAAATGGTTTGGAGGGTAGCGCCTGAAGCCGGTTTCCCAATGCAGAAAGAGCGCAGGCTGGTTAGTAGGAGGTAGTCCTTGATTGGCATATTGCCGAACCGCTTCGTTGAATCCATCATGAAAAGTGGCTCGCATCAGAGCTATCAGGCATTCTCATTGGCTTGGGTCATCAGGACTTCGATCTTGATGAAGCCTGCGGCAATTTTCCTGATGCTCGCGAAGAGATCGACACATCTCGTAGTACTGCTGAGATATTCGCATGATTGCATCAACTAAGATAGATATGTCATCTGCGCGGGAGGTTTGATCCTGTTGCAGGAACCTTGTCATTTCCATCATATCCTGGTGTATGGAGGCCGAAATCCCCTCTATAGCCTTCATGTGGGATCTGGTGCGAACGATCTCGTTACCCAGTCTCTGGAGGGATGCTTCTTGCCTACGTATGCGAGCATGAGCGTGCGCCCTAAAAGTTATTAAGGAGGAGTTTTCCTGTACCTCCTTGCATAAGCGGGTGCGGAGGTATGCTATTTTGTCCTCAGCTCTTTGGTGTCGGACTCAAAAATTTGCTATAATTTCAATGTCCCTTTGCTTTTCATGGAGGAGTTCGGCTATTTGCTCCAGATATCAACCAATTCTTGGGAACTGGGAGCTGTACTATTAGTATTCTCCTGCTGGGCGCCCTGCAAGGTAGATAAGAGTTCCGTATGAGCCTGCTGTTGCGCTTGTAATGCCACAATGGTCTCAACATCTTCTTACCGCTGGCGATGAGCTTCCGCTAACTAGTCTTGACATTGCGTCAGTTTTTGGAGAAGAAGATGCTCCCGACCCTGTGCATCAGTTTGATCCTCCAGTCGTTGTTGCGCCTGTTGCAGAAACTGAGCTTGGTATTGTGTGAAGGAACGATCCAGCTCTTGATAATTCGTTAATGCCTGGGGGTCATTAATAAAGAAGAAGCCATTATAAAGAAGAAATCAGCAAAGTCAGTTTGGGGAGCTTACCAATTCCAAATATGGCGCAAACTTTCCATCCTTGGAATTAGCTCTTCCAGGTTCAGGATTTGAATACCACGGTTGGAGGAAGAAGAGGGGATAGATGACACTAAGGGTGATGGTTCGCTCATGATGGATTGGAGAAAGGTGGAGGCAATGGATTGTGCAGTGGGTCCGGGAGGAGAAAAGGTGATGTTTAAAGGAATGGAAGGAGGCATGGAGACAACCGGATATGTTGAGGAGGATGCGAATAAAGCTCTTGCCAATAGGCTTGATGAAACTGGAAAGGAAAGAGGGGAAACAGATGTCGGTTGTGAAATGTCAAAAATTGCCTGCTGCTTGATGGGGGAAGAAGAATCTGCGGGAGATAATCGGCCCAACAAGGTATTTGGTGAGGAAGATATAGAGACCATCGGGATTAAAGGTTCTTCGCTGGTAAGAGGAAGAACAGGGAAGTCACGGTCTGTATCTAGTTGGGAAGAAATGCCTCCCGAATTTTGGGTAGCAGGGGAAGGCAGTGGGGAGGTGATTGGGAGATGCAGAGACGAAGATGAATGAATTGCAGCCATCGTGGTTTCAGATGTTGATGAAGGGTTCGAAGAAGGAGAAAGAGTGGAAGTAGGGATGTCCTTTACCTACAGACGTAGGCATGTAGTACCCCTCAATTCAACCTGATCTTGTAAGAAAGGAGGAGGTGACTTACGGATTCACAGGACAGGAAGAGGCACCCCTCAATTTTACCTCAGCAATATATATTATTTTATCTCCGTGCGGTGGTGGATCAGAAGAGCTGAGCTTTACTTCAGCTATATATATTATTTTTATCCCCGTGCGGTGGTGGATCGGAAGAGCTGAGTTTTACCTCAGCTATATACATTATTTTTATCCCCGTGGGTGGTGGATCGGAAGAACTGAGTTTTACCTCAACTATATATATTATTTTATCCCCGTGTGGTGGTGGATCGGAAGAGCTGAGTTTTACCTCAGCTATATATATTATTTTATCCCCGTGCGGTGGTGGATCGGAAGACCTAAGCTTTACTTCAGCTATATATATTATTTTTATCCCCGTGCGGTGGTGGATCGAAAGAGCTAAGTTTTACCTCAACTATATATATTATTTTATCCCCGTACGGTAGTGGATCAGAAGAGCTGAGTTTTACCTCAGCTATATACATTATTTTTATCCCCGTGTGGTGGTGGATCGGAAGAGCTGAGTTTTACCTCAGCTATATATATTATTTTATCCCCGTGCGGTGGTGGATCGGAAGAGCTGAGCTTTACTTGAGCTATATATATTATTTTTATCCCCATGCGGTGGTGGATCAGAAGAGATGAGTTTTACCTCAGCTATATATATTATTTTATCCCCGTGCGGTGGTGGATCAGAAGAGCTGAGTTTTACCTCAGCTATATATATTATTTTATCCCCGTACGGTGGTGGATCGGAAGAGTTGAGCTTTACCTCAGCTATATATATTATTTTTATCTCCATGCGGTGGTGGATCGGAAGAGCTGAGTTTTACCTCAGCTATATACATTATTTTTATCCCCCTGCGATGGTGGATCGGAAGAGCCGAGTTTTACCTCAGCTATATATATTATTTTATCCCCGTATAATGGTGGATCGAAAGAGCTGAGTTTTACCTCAGTTATATACATTATTTTTATCCCCATGCGGTGGTAGATCGGAAGAGATGAGTTTTACCTCAGCTATATACATTATTTTTATCCCCGTACGGGGGTGGATCGAAAGAGCTGAGCTTTACCTCAGCTATATACATTATTTTATCCCCGTGTGGCAGGAGACCAGAAGAACTGAGTTTTAACTCAGCTATGCATATTATCTTTATCCTTGTATAGGGTGAAGCAGGGGAGCTGGGTCCTCACCTAGTTATATATATTGCTCATGTGTAATAAAGGAGTGGAAGGTTTGTATTTTTATTTGATTGTTGTGCAGTAAAGAGGAACTGAGGTCTCACACAGAAGGAAGAAGGCTAGAAGGATGGATGAGTTGGGAAGGATACTAGCAGAAACTCGGTGAGTTTTATTTGCCAATGGAGTTGTTGCATTTTAATTTGTTATTTCTATAAGGTGCATGTGGTACGAAAGGGGCACATACAACTTGTAGTAATGAAAAAGTTCATTAATAAAGAAGAGCTACATAACACAACCTTCATAAGGAAGAAAATAGCGGATGAGGCCCCTGTTCAAGAGGGATTAAAGCTCTCTATGAGGAGGTACTGAAGGAGCTTCCTTGCGTGACTGGGGTTGACGTAGCAGTTGCCGAAGGTAGGACTGCTGTATGAATATGTGCTTGGACAAATTTATCTGGGATATTGCTAGTTTCTGATGCAGAGAGTAGTTGCTAGTAGAAGCCACGCGCAAGTGTCACTGCAGATCTAGAATTTGCTCTTCCAATTCTTCAATGCGGTGCTGCTCTTTAGTTCACCCCTCCAGAGGAGGAGAGCTACTATCTTGTTCAGATAAAGGTTCCATGGTGCAAGGGGGAGGAGGAAGAAATGGATGCCAATCAAATGGCGATTTGAAGTTTTTATAGATATGGAAGAAGGATATTAATTGGCCCTCGTGGGAAGTAGAAGCAATAAATGCAAATAAAGGAGGGAAAGCGTAAAGATAGTAGTTGGGGGTTGTTGAATGTAGTAATTCTGGAAAGATTGTTTGAGTTTCATGAAAGTAGTAAAGGTGAAGATTGTTCAGATAAGGTTGCTCTCATTTTTAATTAAAATAGTTTGAAACCTACAAGAAAATGACAAAAACAAGTACAAGTATCCCTTCCTTTTTATCAGTATGCCCAACAGTGGTTACATTAATTAAACTACTGATCATACAGGCTTTTTATTGTTATTATTACTAGGGAAGCTGGCAGAGGACTCCTCTAAAGGGGGAGGCGCCATAATGACTCTATAGAGGTCACCTTGAGCCTGAGGTGCAACAGGTAGAGCTCCGGCGAGGGGGAGTAGAGGAATCTCAGCCGAAGGGACTGGAACGAAAGCTAGGGCTGGTGGAAGATGAGGAAGTCCAGCGGAGGCCTGAGGATCTTCCACTGTATATTCCCAGGTCATGGGAGGGTTCCAAACCCGGTTGCGAAAGGAAGGAAAAGGGGCTCGAAATGACCTCCTCACATTAAGGGTCAAGGCGTTAGTCGACGCGGGAGGAGGAAGAGGGCGGTATGCCGAGGTTGCAGTCGATTGTGTGGAAGATTCCTTGGCGAGTTCTGTAGCCAAATCATGTAGCTCAAAAGAGTCAGAATCTAAAGATATGTTAATGGGGTGTTCAGCGGAAGCCATGGAGGTGGGATAGAAAATAGGGGACATTCGCAATGGCAATTTATAATCAAAAGAGGGAGAGTTGCATTCGTCCTTGGGAAGGGAGAGAAGATGAAAGGGCGGAGGAAGTAATGGCGTCAACATGGGAAATAATCGAGACATTAGTTCCAAAGTGGGCAATCATCTCGAGAAGACAAAGTGACAAAACTATTTAATTTTTACCAAGCAAGAATCAGTTCTGGCAAGAAGAGGGTAAAGCCCAGGATGGCCGGAGCGGGTTCCCGAGCGGATGATCTTAGAAGTCGACTGACACTTTGAGAGGTAGAGAATCTGCAGTAATCAATAAAAGAGCAACCCAGAAGTGTCCTTAAAAATTCTGATCAATAATAATGCATGCATAGAAGGAAACACGAGGCAGTGCAATTTTCAAACAATCTTTAGTAATAAGAAGTCAGTTAGTACAATAAGGAAGACATGATAAATTACAGTTCAAAGAGCTCAGGAGGACATTTAGCCAGAGCCACTTCAAGGTCTAAATAGCTCGTGTCAGTGCCTGAAGGAGGGTAGCCTTGGGTAGCATTTAAGGAGGAGGATCCGTTGAAACCTAGCATGAATAGCTGCATGCCCTTTTGAACATATTTCATTTTTAAGTCAGCCTCCTGCTCTTTCAGTTGGGATTGGCACTCGGCTAACTGGATGGCTAGGGCATCTCTGTCCCTCGTGGTCGTCATAGCTTGTTCACCCAGCGAAACCAGAGCCTCCTTGTGCTCCTTTTGAAGTTTCTGTTGCTGAGCGGTTATGGAAGATAGCAGCTCTAACAGTGCGGACACCTTCAAGGATAGGTGTTCCTGGTGGTGACGACACGACTCCAAAGTGGCCCTCCAAATTTGGCATTCCTGTCGAAGCTGGAATATAGTTGTAGAAGATTCAGAAGCTTGGAGCTTGGCCTTTGCAAGCTATACTTTCTATTCTTCTAGTTCTTGTATGAGGAGGGGGATCTGCTGAAGCTGGCTAGATTGTAGGAATAACTGCTGCTGGAGGTCCTCGATCTTCTTCTGGAGTCCCTCTTGCTCACTCCGAGCCACTGCTAGTTGAGTCATTAAATCATCGCATTGGGTCACCAAAGTAGACTCCTTTTGCCTGCCCTCTTTTAACTGTCGAGCTAATTTCTTTTGCTGAGTAAGGGAGGCGGAATGGCGAGCAGACATAGTGGATTGATAATTCACTATGCCTGACGTTGTTTCATTATAAGCTTTAACTGCCTGAAACCGGAGATGGGGCATTAGGGGAATATAGGTTATCTATTACACCTTAAAGGTGAAACAAAAAAGAGCTTACCTTCACTAGTGATTTGTATAAGTGTTCATAGGGGCTATGTAGTTGAGATTGATTGAAGAGACGCACTTCCTCTATACTGCTTATTCTGAGGGAGGACCCTAAAGAAGTAGAAGGAGGGTCTAGGGGGAGGAAGATCCCTTCCCACCAAAAAGGGTTCTGTTGGGGGCATGGGGAGTATGGAGGGATCCATGGCCCGAGACGGAGTGGGAGAAGAGGGTATGTCAGTAGGAATATTTACGGGGAAGGAATCGACCGAGGAATCAACCTGTGGGTTGGGTTGAATGGGGGATGAAACAAGGGAGGGAGAAGAAGAAAGTTCTTCTCGGGGGGAGGAGAGGGGGACAACCAATGCGGTCTCTTCCGCCCGAGGTTCCTAGATAACTAGGTATCGGTGCCTATTTAGCTTTAAGGGGGAGGGCGGAGGAGAAGAATGCGAGGAAGAGGATGCGGGAATAGATGAAGAGCTGGGGACACTTTCCTTGAGGGGATGCAACTTTTCACGGGGAGAAGAGGGAATTGCTGGAGACTTGCCTTTACTTCATTTCTTGGAAGTCTTTTTCTTTGATGCTGCAATCTCCTCCCCTTTTAAGATGGCGTCCTGCATTAGGTTATCTGCAAAGTCCATTGTTAGAGAACATGCTGGCCATGAAAGTTATTTGTGCCAAAGTCTAAACAACATCCTACCTATGATGTCTGGGTCGGTCAGTGGAAAGGGGGACAACCCGTGGCGGCTGAAGAGGGAAGGTTTAATCAGATGGTCCAAGCTATAGTGGTATTCTTCTAATACTTGGTAATGTGGAAGGGGCGTCGGAAGTTGAGAAAAGAAGTATAGCGCTTCCCATCCCTTATGGGAAGAGGACATGTTTACCAGAAACTGACAATCTGAGTGACTGGATAGATAGAAGAGGCCCTCCTTAGAAGACTTTAATTAGAAGAAGCAATGAAATAGTTGCGGGGACAAAGGAAGACCTAGATGTCGGAACACTATGATGGCCCCTAATAGTATGCGGAAGGAATTAGGAGTAAATTGGTTGACAGGTAACTTATAAAAGTCCAAAATTTTTAGGTAGGAAGGGGACATGAGCAAATATAAACCATTAAGCAGTTGTTCGGAAAAGAAGCAATGTAAGTCTGGTGGAGGAAGATGTGGTCGGTAAGAAGTAGTGTTGAAACGGCAAGGCACAGAGGAGTCCATATATTGGTGCCTACGATTGAAAAAATAATGCTTGCTATTTAACTGGGTGATAGTGTGTTCATACCAAGGGTGTGAGGATAGGTTCTTCGGGGCCATAGGTGCAAAAGGAGGAGGAACACTTACTTGAGGGTTGAAGGGGGAATGCTTGCAAGAAAGGGGGGCTAGGGCACCTGACCACCATCAAAGAGAGTCGTTGGAAGGGGGAGAGGAAAAGACTAAATCGGTAAGAGCGTTAAGTTGTTCGTAAAAAGGGGGAAGAAGGGGATTTATATAGGGTTTTGTGACTTTTCGACTACCTGGTAGAAAAAGAAAAGTAGGGCCCATGGGCCCAGTAAGCTGCTTCAGGCATATGAGGTAAGGTGACGGGAAAAGATAAATTCGAATTGGTAAGGAAAGGATGGATGAGAAACGTTATACTTAGAAAGTCAAACTCAGTACCTCGTTTGACTTTTTTTAGGGGTTGGCTAATAATACTGTTGCTACCTTTTCCCTATGAGTAAAATGAAGGAATCTGTGCGTAATACATTGTCCGAACCAAAGAGCTGGTTCGACAGAGTAGGTCTGAGAACACCGGTTCGGTAGCATAGGTCTGGGTAAAAATGGCTCGGTGAGGCAGTGCATGGGAATTGGCTCGGTCGAGCGGGGTTGGAGATTGGTTCGATACAGAGAGTATAGGAATCGGCTTGGCAGAACGGGCATGGAGATTGGTTTTGTACGAGGAGGATAAGAGTTGGTTTGGGCTATTATAAGAAGTCTAAGAGCTATGCTATGCCTAAGCCATAGGTTTAGGTTAGCTTTATGAAGGGCAAGCGGGTAAAAGGGAAGAGCTAGAATTTTTCCCAAAATGTTGGTGAGAAGTTTATTATACAACAGATTAGGACCCCACATAATATTCAGAGGAGTCTCCACTCCTCATTTATGTAACAGAATGATTCTCCAGGTAAGCAAGGTGGCCACGTGTACGGTGATAGAAGATTTTCATTATGCAATAGCTGGCCAGGGAAGAGGAGGAGGATAAAAGGCAGAGGAGGGACGAGAGAGAGGGGGATCTGCAACTTCCAACAGCAAGAGACGAAGACACACTTGAAGGGAGGAGCCACCACATCACCGGAGGAGGAAGGAAGAAGGAGATGAGGAGAGTAGTGAGATACATTCTTTCAATATCTGTATATTGAGCTAACTGTAAGAGGTCTTTTCCTTCCGCCTCCGGAAGCTTTTTCTGCGAAGGAGGAAATTCATTGTGAAAGTGCTTTGGCACTATAGCTCGTGGGAGAGTTCACCCCTGTGAAGTAGGAATCCTCATTCCGAACCACGTTAAATCCTGTGTCTCTGCTCTTTGCTTTGGTTGTTCACATTTTTCTTTTCGTATTTCATTACTGTTACGGCCGGAGAGAACCCCAAGCTTCTCGCACACATCTTGGCGTTGAAAGGAGGCTAGAAAATCCATCTATGACCGCATCACTCAAAAACCAGCACCAACTTAGTGCTAGTCTCAAAAACCAACACCAACTTGGTGTTGGTCACAAAAATATGTGGTGCTGGTCTAAAAAAATGAGCACTAAAGACAAATTCTCTTTACTATCAATCTCAAAAGACCAACACCATGTTGGATCGAGAAGCGTCGCTAGAGGGGGGGGGTGAATAGCGATCGTAAATCTTTAGTTCGAATTCGTTCGATACACAAAATAAGAGCAGCGGAAAATAAATGAACACGTTTATTTTACTTGGTTCACAACCCAGCGGTTGCTACTCCAAGGCCCTATTGGTCCTAGACCGTGTACGGAGGGCAAAACACTATAACGTCTCCTCCTCGTTGGAGGTAGGAGACAACGATCACAAAACCGAATATACGAGGATGAGGCAACAAGCCTACCTCACCTCGTTATGAAGAAAACAAAGAATACAATATCAAAAATATTACTTGATTCTGCTGCCGACGAAGAAGATCGTAACTTGGCGTCGCGTCGGCGTTATGACGATGTTGGAGCGTTGGCGTTGTAGGAGCACTTTGATGAATAAACTTGATATGTTTTTGGAGTTGGAATCCTCCTCCTTTTATAGACTTTGGCCTCTGAATATGTCTCCTCATCTTTAGGAACGGATTACGAAATTGTCCAAAATTTATCATGAAGTGGCCGCGTCAAACGTTATCCATTTTGACCTAGCGCAAAAGCTGAGTCGTTGCCATCAGTCGACTGATGCCTCCCATCAGTCGACTGATGGGCATCAGTCGACTGCCAGCTTGGCCACTTCCCTGCAATAAGAGGTTAGCTCGGAAAATGATAAATGCGACGGTTTCTGACCGTCCGATCTCGACCTAGACCTTCCACGGGAAGTCTTAATCGGATCGCCGCCTATGGTCGTCCCCGTAAAGAGGACACGATCTTACAATCTCTCACTCACACGAGCTTACCTCGATAGTAGCTCTCGCTTCCGGCCTTCCACTCGATTCCTTCGGCTCCCTCCGAAGTCACTCGAGTGTCGCCCGACCACCGCGGTTTCCTCCGGGTGTCGCTAGCCTTCAGCTCCAGCTTTAATACTTTTCTGCACACTTGATAGCTCGTGAGATAACGATGTAAACTTAACTTTGTGTCTTTGCCATAATAAAAAACACAGGTTCGATTATCTAGTGCCCCTGCACCAACACACCACATTGATTTTACCAACATCACAGTGGTGCTGATTTAATTTATATCAGCATTAAAATGGTGCTAATTTTTAAATTTCAGCACCATCGTGGTGATGATTTTGAAAAATCAGCACCATAATAGTGTTAATGTGTCTCAATTATTTATTTTCGAAGGTGATAACTTTTGAATACGGTATCAAAATGAGATGCAATGTTTTTTGAATCGAAGCTCATTCAAAGATGCACATTTGTTACTAGGTGAAATCCATGATAGTCCAGTTTCAAATCTAAAAAGTAGTATTTAAAATATTTTCAGATCCATCAAGGGATTTCGATCAAAATCCTTTGATGGGCCTAAAGAATTCCAATCGGACCCATTTCAAGTGTTATAGGTTTCTGAAGCACCATAGAGTTTATATGTACCTAAAAATATTAGCTCAAAGTCATTAACATTAGTGGTCAGAAGGTTTTCAAAATTTATGACTTTAAGACAATTGACACATACGCATGACTTATTGTAAGGATGTTAGAACTAGACATGAACACCATCAATACCTTTATTGCACTATCTTATTTTATTACATGTAAATTTTTCAAAAATCTAAATCCCTTAAGCCCATTAATGGGTTTCAATCTAAACCCATTAATGGTTCTAAAGAACTTCGATCGAACCCATTCATGTTGGTGCAATTGGCCTCAGGTCAATGTTGACAAAGTTCGAGTGGGACTCGAATATTGTTTTGATATTTGATAATATATTTGATAGTATCACTAGTGGATGGTTTGGGACATCCAATGTCATATGAGGGAGATTATGAGGAGGAGATTGTTGGAGCAATCAACCTCAGGTCAAGGTTGACCAAGCTCGAGTAAGACTCGAGTGAAAGTCCAAGCATGGATATTTGGCAAGGGAAAGTCTAAGTATGGAGACTTGGTAAAGGGAAAGTCTAAATGTGTAGTCTTGGCAAGGAAAAGTCCAAGTATGGATACTTAGTAAAGGGAAAGTCCAAGTGTGTAGTCTTGGCAAGGGAAAGTCTAAGTATGGATACTTGACAAAGGAAAGTCCAAGTGTGTAGTTCTTGCCATGTAAGTTCAAGTGCATAGTCTTGACAGCGTAAGTCCCAGAGGTGCGACCTCTTGGCAAAGGAAGACCCGTTAGCATGATGAAGTTGAAGGAAGCATTTGAAGGTTAGCGCAAAGGGTGAGGAGTTGTGGACTCAACCTGAGGGTGTGAGGTTGATGGAAGTAACTTGAAGGCTTAGGTCTAGGTTAAGGGTATCCGATAACATGATAAAGCTGAAGGAAGTGCTTGAAGGCTAGCAGAAGGGCGAGGAGTCATGGACTCAAACTAAAGGTGCAAGGATGATGGAAGTAGCTTGAAGGCTTAGGTCTAGGCTAAGAGTGAGTGTCAAGTATGAGAGAATCATATTTGTGGTAAACCTCAGTTTTGAGGTGTACTAGTTGAATGGCCGAGTGTTCGGTACTCGGGAGCTCAGAAGACTCAAGCAACCGGCTGGACTTATGGACCAGTTGACTGGTCGAGTGGTCTGCTCGGCCTGAGCTAGTGCTCGATTGATTATGACTTGGGAAAATTGACTTGTGCTCGGGTAGTCGACTGGTGGTTTGGACTAGTCGACTAGCCACTATTTAAGTGGAAAGAGCACAAAATGTTTTAGAGTCGACTGATGGCTCATGACAGTCGACTGCTAACTGTGAGTAGTTGATTGGTTGGCTAAAATCTGACATGGATTAAGTTGTTATGAGACAATGATACAATGGATAGTCAACTAGGGGTAAGACCAGTCGACTGATCGGTGGAAATCAGCCCGAGTTGAAGCTTATAAATGAAGACTTCATGAAGGGAAGTGACTGCCGATTCTTAGTGACTTTGAAGGAAAATTGCTGCTGCATTTCAGACCTTCCAAGCCTTTCCAAAGCAACCAAACTCAAAGATCAAGCAAGCACATTTATGTAAAGTGTTGTTTTTTATTTCGTTCATTCCATTTATATATTTTTGGTTCTTTCTTGTATATGCTCTAGGTACTTATAAGAGATTTCTCCACCTCCGGTGTCATTCCAAAAAGGAGAAGTTTTAGTGGTGGTGCATCGCTAGAGCTCTATCATGGAGTAGGAACTAGGGGTCTGAACCATGCAAAAACGATGTTGTGAGTTGTGTCATGTATTTAGTTTATGCATTTTATTTTCCTCTGCACATAACTTTGTTATAGACAAGCAGGATCAAAGAACAAATCGACAAGATTAAAATCGATGCTATTCACCCCCTCTAGCGAACATCAAGGTCCCAACAATTGGTATAAGAGCGAGGCCACTCTTTAATAGACTAATCGGCAAAAGAGAAAAGCTAGAGGAGTAGAAGGTCCATTGGCAGTGCCAAGAACGATGGAGTTCAACGATGGACTAGGCTAGAATATCCTAGTTCCACCTTCCTTTGACCACGAAGATTTCGCTTATTAGAAAGGAAGAATAGAGTATTTCTTGATAAACGATATAGAGGATTGGTTCATCATCATAGAAGGATTTGAAGCTCCCATAGATAAGAAGCGTAGAATACTCAAGAAGAAGAAATGGATAGAGGAGCAACTTTAAAAATCCGAAGCAAATGATAAGATAACAAAAATATTGATTAATTTAATATCTAATGATGTTTTGTCCAAATTAGGAGAGTTTAAGGATGCTAGGAGCTATGGAGCAATTTGGTCAAGCTCCATGAAGAACCTTCATTAATACAAGATAAGGAGGACTCCAAGGTAGAAAGCTCATCACCTCAAGAGCTTGAAGATTCGAAAGTTAAGAGATGCTCAACATCGGAGGAAGAGGTTGAAGAAGTCTTCACCGCTAGGATTGAGGGGGAGGATAAGTCAATGCCACTGGAACAAGAGGAGACATCAACCTCTAGAGTCAATGAAGAATAAGCTCACGATTTTCCTACCATCCAAGAAGGTAACTCAAGCATAAGTATTAAAAATAAAAATCATATAATTTTCTTTGAGGGTAAGGAGAAGGGACACTACAAGAGCAAGTGTTCAAGTAAACTCAAGAAAAAGACTCAAGTAGTGCCAAAGGCCAAGGTGAAGGTCAAGGAGGTCGGAGTCCCAATATGCAAAGGTAAAGAACACATTGTGTGTTTCCAATGCAATCAAAAGGGACATTACCGAAGTCAATGTTTGAGGGGAAGACACCCAACCAAGGACAAGATGGAGAGCTTAAGGCTAAGGTATCATCTTTAAATAATGATATTTCAATTTCTCATGATAAAAAGCATGCTAGAAATAAGTTTTATTGTTTAAGTGCTAAACATCATGAAATTAGAACTAAGGACAACTCTAGATAAATTACCTCAAGAATTACTTTACCTAAGGATAAAAGAGATAGGAAGGTAGAGAACAACCTAGGCAATAATCCTAAAAAAACTAGACATATACCTAGGAAAAATAAAGTGCAGGGAAATGACGAAAAATCAAAAATTATGAAATTGGAAATAGAAAATCAAGTTTTGAGATCAAAACTTAATAATTAGAAAAGACCCTAAAAAATATGGAAAATATGTTTAAAGGGTCTAATGGACAAAACCTAGGTTTTAGGAAGCTAAATCTAGATAAGTACAAAAAGGGTATGGGTTACAAACCTAAGTATAAGAAAGTCATGCAATCCTTCTATAATATTTCATATAGTTATGGTACTAGTCTTAGGTTTAAGAATATCAATGTTACAAGGGAAGTTATTCCTAGAGTTGACCTTGACAAGAGTCAAGTGACTAAGGCTTATAAGAAGCCTAGAAAAGTCACTAAGAAGGTTACAAGTGAAGATATCCCTAGAGTTAACCTTGAAGAGACCAAAATGTGTAAGGCTTACAAGAAGCCTAGAAGAGTCATTAGAAAGATATCAAGAGAAGTTATCTCTAGTGAATACCTAGAAAATCCAAGGAGCTCCAATAAGTATTGGATTTCTAAGAGTGTGATCCTTTCACACTAAATGAGTACAGGGTGTGTCAATCTAAAATGGAAAGGTAGTTATCCTAACCATAGTGGAGTTGACACTCTAGAGTATTTTAAAGGTATAAATACTTTGAAAATGAAAGTGGAAATATGATCCTAAAAGATTTTAGGATGTGCTAATTGGAATAGAAGAAGTTTGAAAAATTGATCATAATTGACACAATTAGGTCAGAATCAAGTGTGTCAAGTTGGGATTTTGGCACACTTGAGGGAGTTAACATGTTATTATGTCAAATTTGGCATTTGACATAATTTTAGAAAATGACAATTTGATTTAATACTTAGGTATTTTTATACCTTTATATTATAAAATATTGGATCGATCGGATCGCTAGAGGGGGAGGGGTGAATAGCGATAGAAATTTTTCGTTAAAACGCGAGTAGACACAGCGGAAGATAAAAACAAAAATAGAGACAATAGACACAAAGGTTTTACTTGGTTCGTAGCTGAAGTCTACTACTCCAAGGCCCTAGTGGTCCTTGACAACGTACGGAGGGCAAACTACTAAAAAGCTCATCCTCGTTGGAGGTAGAAGTTAGACGGATACACAAGATGATAAAAGCTCAAGGTAGAGGGACACTCCCCCTCTCCTTGATATGATTTAAAGATCGAAATAAGAACAACTTATAAACTGAAATATGATTCAAACTTTCGTTACCGACGACTTCAAAGGATGGAGGTTGAAGCTCTCGCCTCGCAGCCTCAGCCGGTAGGGATGTCGGAGAGTCTGAGCGTATCGGAAGCACTTGGAAGCTTTTAATTGATGAAAACCCTAAGACAAGCCCTCCTTTTATAGCCTTTGAGCCCTCATCGAATGGGTCTTCAACCAATCACAAATGGACACAAAACCTCCTTGAAATGGGGTGATAAGACTCGAAGCCGATCATTGACCATCACCGATCGGTGATGGCCATCATCCCGATCGATGGTAGCATCACCGAGTCCGATGAGATAGTCGATCGATGAAGGGCCGAGTACTCCAAGCCGGGCAATGATCGATGCTAGCCGCAAGGCAAAGTTAGCTCAAAGAAAACATTATTTCGACCTTCAACCATCCGATCTCGACCTAGACCATCGATGGGATGTCTTTGGTCGGATCTACGCTTAAGACCATCCTCGTAAGGAGGATACGACCACTTACGCCGCACACACGAGCTTACCTCGATGCTTACCATGTCGCTTTTGCTTAGGCCTTCCACTCGATTCCTTGGCTCCCTCGAAGTCACTCGAGTGTCGCCCATTCACCCGGCTTCCTCGGGTGTCGCTAGCCTTCAGCTCGGCTTTAGCAATCTTACACTCGATTCAGCTCGTGAGATAATGACATAGCTTAACTTTGTATCGTTTGCTATAATCAAAACTTCGAGGTTCGACTTAGGTGCCTACTGCACCAACAATCTCCCCCTTTTTGATTTATGGCAAACCCACATACAAAGTTAAGTAAATAGCAAGCATGAAGAATAATGTGCATTAGAAACAAACAAGAAATAAAGAAGATTAAGTTGGAGTAGTAAGGATTTTCTTCAAGTACTCCCCCTTGAGGAAACCTCCCCCTTGACCGAGGGTGAGTCTTGAAGAAAGACCTTAATCCTCCCCCTTGAGGGTTGCTTTAAGTAATTACTTAAAGTTGGCCTTAGTAAAACGTTTAAGTTAAGTTCTCCCCTTTAAGTAAAGCATTAACGGCATAATGTTTACGTTGACGGCACACATAAGTTTAAGTTAAGAATTCTCTTAACTTGGCCTTTACTTCCTTTTGTTAAAAGTTAAATAAGTTTTCAAAAACTTAGAGTTAACTTTTGGTTTAAATATGAAGTAAGAGTTAAGTTATATATAAAAAAAATTTTTACCCCTTTTGCCATATATCGAAAAGAGTGAGGGTGTGTGTGGAAAACAAAAATAAGTGTTAAATTTAAAGTCCAAGCATGTTCCACATTATTTTGAAAATAATATACTGAAAATAAGTTCATCTATAAAATGTTCGACTCATATTTGGCTTGATTGATATGAAAGATCAACCAGTCCTGGTTAGAGTCGGTTAGTATGTATGATTATACTCCGTGGTTCATAACGATGCACTAGCTCTACATCTGGAACCAGGAGTAAGGTCCTAACATCTCACGCCCATCTACGTGGCTAAGTACACAAACACATTAGTCCTATGTGTTGTGAGATGTACTGGCTCCTTAAATCTATAGGTGCATGATATCTAAGGTAAGTCCTATACTAGTTCCATGAAAAATGAAAAGTAAGAAATAGTAGTAATATAATTTGCAAAGTCCTATTCTACTACGCACATGCCCAATTTTCGTCTTAATGACTGAATTCGGCTTCGGGTAGGGGTTTAGTAAATAGGTCTGCCAAGTTAGACTTCAATTCGACGTATTCGAGTTGTATGGCTCCGTTGGCCACATGTTCTCGAATGAAATGGTGTTTGACCTCTATATGTTTAGTCCTAGAGTGACATATCGGATTCTTAGTAAGGTTAATTGAACTAATGTTATCTACGTGGAGTTTTGTGTTGGTAAAGTCTAACTTAAAATCGCGGAGAGTGTGCTTCATCCAAAGAAGCTGCGTGACACACTCACCCATCGCGATGTATTCGGCTTCGGTGGTAGATAAGGCAACATAATGTTGCTTCCTACTGCACCAACTCACTAGACTCGAACCGAGAAGTTGACAACAACCACTCGTACTCTTTCTATCAAGCTTACTACCGGCATAGTCCGAATCAGAGTAGCCGATTAGTTCGAACTCGGTAGATCTAGGGTACCAAATACCGACATTAAGTGTACCCTTTAGATATCTAAGGATACGTTTAACTAGAGTTAGGTGAGACTCCTTGGCACAGGTTTGGAACCTTGCGCACATACTTACTGCAAATAGGATATCGTGCCTGGCCATAGCTAAGTAAAGGAGACTCCCTATTATGCTCCTATAGTATTTTAAATCAATTGAGTTTCCGATTAAATCTTCTTCTATATTGACATTAGTTGCCATTGGGGTATTAATAATTTTAGCATCTTGCATTCCAAAGCGTTTAATTAATTCCCTAGTATATTTGCGTTGATGTAGGTATATTCCATCTTTAGTTTGTTTAATTTGTAGACCTAAGAAGAAACTTAACTCGCCTACTAAATTCATTTCAAATTCACTTTCCATAAGTGAAATGAACTCATTTAGTAGGATTGAGTTGGTGGTTCCGAAAATAATATCATCTACGTAGATTTGGGCTATGAATAGTCTTTACCTAAGGTTTTTACGAAAAGGGTTGGGTCAACTACACCTTGGTTAAAGCCTTTGGACTTAAGATAAATCGAAAGTCTCTCGTACCAAGCTCATGAGCTTGTTTAAGTCCATAAAGAGCTTTCTTTAATCTAAGGACATGATCCGGTTTGTCTAAACTTTCGAAACCGGGGGGTTGACTAACATAAACTTCTTCTTTAATGTATCCATTTAAGAATGCAGATTTCACATCCATTTGAAACAACTTAAATCCTCGATGTGCTGCATATGCTAATAGCATTCAAATGGACTCTAATCTAGCTACTGGGGCATAGGTCTCGTCGTAATCTAAACCTTCGACTTGACTAAACCCTTTAGCAACTAGTCTAGCTTTATTTCTAACTACTTCACCTTTATCATCAATTTTATTTCTAAACACCCACCTTGTTCCAATGATTGTTTTATCTTTAGGTGGTGGTACTAATTCCCATACTTCGTTCCTAGTGAATTGAGCCAACTCTTCTTTCATTGCAATAATCCAATCGGGATCAAGAAGAGCTTGGTCAATAGTTTTGAGTTCAATTTTAGAAATCAAAGATATTTGACTAAGGTTTCTGTATGAGGCTCTAGTTCGAACTCCTAGACTTGGATCACCTATCACTTGGTCGATAGGATGATTTGTTTGGGTCCTAGTTGGATTTGGGTTTGAGTCTACAACTTGATCCATAGGATGGCTTGTTTGAGTTCTAGTTTGGTTGGAGTCATCTATCACTTGGTCGATAGAGTGACTTGGTTGACTTAGGTTAGGATTAACACTAGACCTAATCTCCGGATCAGAGTTAGGTCTAGTATGAGTCGGCTCGCTAATTGGGGTTGTCGGGGATTTTGTAGGTTCGTGTCCTTCATCAAATACTACATTGATAGTCTCCTCGACTCTAAGGGTGTCGTGGTTATATACTCTATAAGCTCTGCTTGTAGTCGAGTATCCTAGAAAGATTTCGGTCGTGGTTTTGGATGTAAATTTCCCTAGGTAATCCTTAGTGTTTAGGATATGTACCTTACATCCAAATACCCCAAAGTACTTGATGTTAGGTATTTTATCGTGATAAATCTCGTATGAGGTCTTAAGGTGCCTCTTTACCATAAGGATTCTATTTTGGACATAGCATGCCGTACTCACGGCTTCCGCCCAAAACCTATCAGGTAGGTTATACTCATTTAACATTGTCCTAGCGGCTTCTTGTAGGGTTCTATTTTTGTGTTCTACTAGGCCATTTTGTTGTGGAGTTCTAGGGCAAGAGAACTTGTGGTGGTATCCATTTAGGTTACAGAATTATGTAAACCTATGGTTTTCGAATTCACCACCATGATCAGTCCTAAGTCTTTTGATTTTAATGCTTTGTTGATTTTCTATTAACTTAAATAGATTGATTAATTGATCTAGGGTATCATTTTTGTGTTTGATGAACCTAACCCAAGTAAATCTAGAATAGTCATCAATTATGACTAAGCAGAATTTACTTTCGTTAAGTGACTTAGCTCCGTGTGAATCAAATAGATCCATGTGTAAGAGCTCAAGCACACTTTTGGTTCGTTCTTGACTAGTTATTTGATGTTGTGTCCTAGATTGTTTACCTTGTTGACAAGCATTACATATTTTATTATCCAAGTTGTTGAGGTTAGGCAAACCTCTGACTAAATCACTCTGACTCATCTTGTGGATGAGTCTTGGGTGTGAGTGACCGAGTCGTCGGTGCCACAACCACGATTCCTCTTGCCGTGTCATAAGACACTTAGTTGAGGAGTTAGTTAAGTTGATCGTGTAAATGTTGTTATTTCTAGTCCCTTTAAGAATTGTTTTAGAGGTTTCGTTGGTATTAATTACGCATTCATTTTCTAGAAATATGACCTTATAGTTATTATCACACAATTGGCTTACACTAAGTAAATTATATTGAAAATTTTCTACTAATAAAACATTTTGAATAACAAAATTTGAATTGAGCTCAATATCACCTGATCCGATGATTTTGAGCTTGCCGTTATTTCTGAAGGCTACCGATCCTTGTCGTTTGAATCGAAGCTTCGAAAACTTGAGTTGATCCCCGGTCATGTGTCGGGAGCAACCACTGTCCAACATCCATTGATCCTACACACAAGGTAGTTGGATCGGATATTGGATTTATTAAAAATTGGTTGAAAAATTATTAACCTAAATCATCTCACCCATGTCTACATGATCAAACATGTTAATCCTATATGTTCTTGTGAGATGACTTCCAATTTTAGTTGAATTAAATTTAATGACTTAAACACTTGTCAACCTTATGCTAGATTCGATTTGACCTTAGGCTCATCAAGTCACCTTTTCAAGATCATGGCTTCCAGGTCGTGGCGAGGCACAGAGGCCTTCTTTGATCGGAACAACGACCACTTCCTTAGACAAAGCCATTTTCAAGAAAATAGAGACTTGACTCACCTAAGACCACTTCTTGGTCTAACTAGTCTAGGATACGGCGAGGTAGCTTCAGCTAGTTCCGCTCGGTCAAGTGCACCGAACTAGATACGCCTTATCTAGCCCGAATACACAAGACTCCGCTTTCCTAGCGTACTATCATCTCGCCGCGTCCTGGTACTATGTTATCAAGTATTGACGAGTTATAGTCCTATCTATCCATTCTAAGAAGTAAAATCAAACTAAATAAAAACCTAAGTATGCAATTTCTAAGTTAAAACACAAACAAATTTCGTACTAGCTCCCCCTGGACCGTTGAATAGATTCGGTCTCTCCACATAGTGGATTTGGTCCTTGGGAACCCAGTACTGGTTTGATCCTAAGTTTGAAATCAAGGTGGTCTTAGGGACCCATGCTTGGACACGTTTTCTATGTCTACTTACGATTGACATATACGACTTATTGGTCGTGTTTGAGCTAAACCCTAGCCCGGCCTTGTTGTACACGATCCTTTGCGATCCAAGTAGGAGGTCAAGTCCTTTGGATCCCAAAGTAAACCTTTCCAACGTATTCCTAAGATCTTCGACTTGACTTTTCAAGAGTGAGTTCTCAACTTCGAGTTTTTCAACTCGAGTTGAGTCCTTCTCTTGAACTCGACTAGTCGAAGAGGTTAGGGAGACCTCGTGTTTGAGGAGTTTAACTTCCTCAACCAGGGTCTCGACCTTGGACTCGGACTTAGCTAACTTTTTATTTAAAAACTTAATTGCACTATAAAGAGTAGTAATAAGAGACCGACTTACCTTGAGTGTATCTTTTGAACCGGATGCGTATCCGTGGCTTGTCTTGAATAGTGTTTCGTAGTCCGACTCGTCTTCGGTTTCTGATTCTGGTTCTGGTTCCGACTCCGTCTCTGATTCCACCGATTTAGCCATAAGGACTCGATCGTTGTCTTCTTCCTCAGAGGCTTCTTCCCAAGTAGCGTTGAGTGCCTTTTTATGTTTTGGTGCCTTGCTCTTGAGTTTTGGGCACTCGGACTTAATGTGTCCAAACCTGTTGCATTCATAACATCTTATGTTTGAAATTTTAGGCTTACCTTCGTTGGGTCGAGTGACGGCTCATTTTCGGCCCTTGACTATCCTTCGAACTAGGTTGACTAGTTCGACTTCCATTTCCGAGTTGACCTCCGAATCCGACTCATCCTCTTCTTCCTTCGGGGGTGGCTTGCTTGCGGTTTTCTTCCTCAAACCTACAAAAAGTGCTATACCCTTCTCGGGTTCCGAGTTAGACTGCTCATGAAGTTTGAAATCAAAAAAGAGTTCATCTAACCTAAGTTTAGAAAGATCCTTGGAGACCTTGTAGGCATCGACCATGGATGCCCACAAGGTAGTCCTCGGAAAAGAGTTTAGGACATACCTTATAAGGTCACGATTTTCGACCTTTTGCCCGATTGCGTGTAGGTTGTTGACTATGTCTTGGACACGGGCGTGGAGTTGCGTCGCGGACTCGTGTTCCTGCATTTTTAGGTTATATAGTTTATTGAATAGAAGATCACGCTTACATACTTTGGCTTCATCGGTCCCTTCTTGTAGCTCCACTAGTTTTGTCCAAAGATCCTTTGCGCTTATGAAGGGGCCGACGCGATTTAGCTCCTCCTTGGATAGGCCGCATTGAAGGATTTGAGTTGCCTTAGCGTCGGCTTCGACTTGTCTTTTTGTCGCAATGGTCCATTGGTTATAATCCAAGGATTCACCCACTTCGTTAGTCAGAAGTATGAATTCCGTTTGGATTATGATCCACATCTCGATTTGGGTTTTAAGAAAGCATTCCATCCGACCCTTCCAATAACGGAAGTCATCTCCGTTGTAAAACGGAGGTCGGACGGTGCTAAAACTCTCGAGATGGGCCATTTGGAAGAAAAACCTTGCACAAAAAAAATACAAAAAACACGAAAAAGGGTTCCAAGACTTCGCCTTGGATTAGTGGTGCGGGAAATAAAAAGAAACAAACGAGAAATAGAAAGTTAAGCAAAGAAATAAGAAACTAAATAAAAAGTAAGTACTCACAACCTTCGATGTCCCCGAAAGGCTACTAAACGTCGATTTTTGAGGATGAAAACAGCTTGTTATGGGGGTAAACCTTAGTAAGAAGTGTAGATCTCTCAGAGAGCTTCGATTTGGTGGGTAGATCATTTTGTGAGTCCCCTTGTAGCAAAAGTTATGCTCGTTTGATCGTGAGGTACTCCGAAGGCGATTAGTACTTGCAAAAAACACAACCAAAAACTATGTACCAAGACTTGGTCTTGGATTAGTAGTGTGGGAGAAATCTTAAAACAATAAATACGAAAAGAAAATTGCTCGATTGGTGGTTGCGAATCTGACCGAGCGCCTACTCGATACCAATTGTTGGATCGATCGGATCGCTAGAGGGGGGGGTGAATAGCGATAGAAATTTTTCGTTAAAACGCGAGTAGACACAGCGGAAGATAAAAACAAAAATAGAGACAATAGACACAAAGGTTTTACTTGGTTCGTAGCCGAAGGCTACTACTCCAAGGCCCTAGTGGTCCTTGACCACGTACGGAGGGCAAACTACTAAAAAGCTCCTCCTCGTTGGAGGTAGGAGTTAGACGGATACACAAGATGATAAAAGCTCAAGGTAGAGGGACACTCCCCCTCTCCTTGATATGATTTAAAGCTCGAAATAAGAACAACTTATAAACTGAAATATGATTCAAACTTTCGTTACCGACGACTTCAAAGGATGGAGGTTGAAGCTCTAGTCGTCGTCTCGGCAGCGCTTCGTCGTAGGGATGTCGGAGAGTCGGAGCGTATCGGAAGCACTTGGAAGCTTTTTAATTGATGAAAAACCCTAAGACAAGCCCTCCTTTTATAGCCTTTGAGCCCCTCATCGAATGGGTCTTCAACCAATCACAAATGGACACAAAACCTTCTTGAAATGGGGTGATAAGCCTTGACTCCTCGGTCGATCATTGACCATCACCGATCGATGGCCATCATCACGATCGATGGTAGCATCACGAAAGGCCGATGATGAGATGATCGATGAAGGGCAGTCGAGTCCTCCAAGCTGGCAGTCGACTGATGCTAGCTGCAAGGCAAAGTTAGCTCAAAGAAAACATTATTTCGACGACCTTCGACCGTCCGATCTCGACCTAGACCATCGATGGGATGTCTTTGGTCGGATCTACGCTTAAGACCATCCCCGTAAGGAGGATACGACCTCACTTACGCTCACACACACGAGCTTACCTCGATACTTACCATGTCGCTTTTGCTTTCGGCCTTCCACTCGATTCCTTCGGCTCCCTCTGAAGTCACTCGAGTGTCGCCCGACCACCCGGCTTCCTCCGGGTGTCGCTAGCCTTCAGCTCCAGCTTTAGCAATCTTCTGCACACTCGATTCGGCTCGTGAGATAACAACATGAGCTTAACTTTGTATCGTTTGCTATAATCAAAACTCAGGTTCGACTTAGGTGCCTACTGCACCAACATAAAACTTGCCATGCTTTGTTTGTTGTGCCATGTCATAACATCATGATTATTTAAAATATCATGCTAATACTTAGGTTATGTTTATTATGTTATGACATTGTGTATTATTGTCAATACTTTTAATTTATGCAATCATATATGCCGTGATCATTCATGCATTAAGATTGTTAATTTGAACTTAAGGACAAATGACATGATATCCTAGGTAAGGATGTCAAATTGGATATGCCTAGATAACAATGCATGAACCCTTAGTTTAGTGAAGAATAAAATCCACATCTCACAAAAATCATAAGATGACATGTGTGTATTAAAACACTCTAGACACATGTGAGATGTTAGGAAAATGAGTTAAGTTCATGGTGCTTATGTGTTGCATCAAAATGAACTCAAACTCATAATATGACATAAATGAATCATGAGGAAAGCTAATGTACAAGTTATGCACACTTAGCCCATAGATCATGATTGAAAATAATTTTAAAATTATTTTAGAAAACCTTGGTGAAGTCTATCTTTTGATAGCAATCACCATTAAGAATATTGATACAAGCTAGATAAAAATATTAAAGGTTTCAATGGTTTTAAACTTTGTATCATTTTTGAAAAATAATGGGTACTTTCATATAAAACTATTTTTCGCCCATCGTATTTGTCATAAGTAATGTACGTATAAAGTTTCAAATTTGTTCATTTCTTCATGCTCTCCACCTTTTGCACTGAATGTGAGCTTTAAAATAATATGATGCGAAAGTTGTAACTTCCTCTACATTATATGCATTAATCAATAAAAGCCTCAACACGTGCCTTATTTTTCACTTTCTTCTTCAAATGATAGAGAAATATAATAGTAATAAAATAAAATGTATTAGAAAATAATATATATACTAAATTAGGCAATTTATAATGCACTAACAACAAAGTATAGAAAATGAAAAGTTCACCTTCCAAATGGATACATCCATTGAAATTGAATAGGATCTCCAACTTTGGCTTCATATGACAAGTGAACCAAAATGTGTTCCATGGAATTAAAAAAAGAGAGTGGAAATATTCTTTCTAAATTATACAAAATAATTGGAATGTCTCTCTCTAATATCTCCATGTGTGAATGACTCAACACTGTCGAACAAATATCATGAAGGAAATGCTTAACTACGTAATAACACCCCATACAAAATTTGATACCATTTCCTTAAAATCAATAGGAATTTGTCTTCCCATAAATATATGATAGTCATAACTTTTCAAACAAATCAATTTGCATTCCTTTAAATCGATGCATCTTCCAAGATTAGAAACATAACCATAAGAAAATCTCAATGATTTTAACCATTCATAAATAATCCGTCTATGATCCTTATTCAATGTATAAACTGCTTTTGACTTTGGTCCCCTACTACTTTCATCGACATCAAGAGTGGGTCATTTACATATGAGATGCATATTTTTTCTTGCATTCAGATTGTCTTTCATTTTTTAGTGAAATCCATCACTGTATTTATCAGATTATCAAAAATATATTTTTCAATATGCATTACATCGAGATTATGAAGAATCAAATGACTCTTCTGTTGAGGAATTGTTGATCGCTAGAGAGGGTGAATAGCGGTTTTACGTCGTTTGAAATTCGATCATTTGCATGCTTGTCTACAATACTTGTTAGCGTAGTGGAATATAGAATAGTAATAACAAATACACACTAGAATACACAAGCACAAAGACACAAGATGTAACGTGGTTCAGTACCTTAGGGTTCCACTCCACGAGTCGAGCTCAAATGAGCTCTAGTGATGCAAACCACCACTAATCAACCTCTCCTTCTCAGAAAATAATTCGGAGGTGGAGAAAATCTCATACAACAATTCTTACAACAATAAGAATAAAAATACAACCAAATACAACAAGAGTACAAATGAAATGTAAAGAGCACTCTACAAACTAGGGCTTTGAATGCTTGTTGATGTGTTTGCTTGGACGAGCTTGAAGGACCCTAAAATGCACCAGCACTTTGCCTCAAATCACTCCTAGAATCTCTCAAGAAACCATGGCTAAAATCCTCTACGAATTGCTCCTTTTAAGACCTACATCGGGCTGATTTCATGCCTGGAAGTTGATAACCAAAAGGCCCCAGTCAACTGCCTACAGTATTGTTGTCTCATAACGAACATACTCCACGTTGACATTCCAACCAACAGATACACTGACAGTCGATTGCCATTACCATCAGTCGACTGCCGAGCCCTTAATCGACTTCCGAGTCGACTATCGAGTTTTCTATGCTCGTGGTTGCAAACACCAGTCAACTGCCCTTCATGGCAGTTGACTGCTCAAGGCCAATCAACTGCTCTAAGTTGGCAGTCAACTGCTAAAGCCACTCGACCATAGTCGATCACTGCCGATCGACTCGCCGATCGTCATAATATCACGATCGCCGTAGTCGACTCGGCTACCAAGTGTCAAAACACTTGACCAGTTGACCGGTCCATAACCCTAATCGACTGCTAAACCTCAACTATGAGATTTACCCTAAGTATGATCCCCTCATACTTGCTAGACCACCCTTAGCCTAGACCTAAGCCTTCTAGCCATCTCTATCAACCTCACGTCTATCAGATCTCTCCAAGTCATCCATGACTTGTTCATCCATATGCTAGCCTTTAGGTGCTTCCATCGACTATTGTCATGCTAACCAGGTCTACACCGGCAAGGTACATTTTGGCTTATGTAGCCAAGATACACGCTTGGACTTTATGCCGCTAAACATTAGACTTATGCTGCCAAGACACAAGCTTGGACTTTGCACCACCAATATTATACCCTTGGACTTCTTTTGCCAACTCCATGTTAGACGTTCCAAATGCCAAGGCCCATGCTTGGACTTTCCAATTGCCAAGTGCCTAAGACTTGGATAGTACACAAGACTTGAACTTTCCATGCCAAGTACACAAGACTTGGAATTTTCAATGCCAAGTGTCACATATGGACTTCTCCATCATATGGTTGATGTGAGCAAAACATATAGAGTTTTAGGAGTAGTTTTCACTCACATCTTATTTCATTTTATGTTTATTTCATGCATATTTTACTTTGTTTTGCATGCATTTCCTATTTTTTAGTTCGGAGATATGATCTTTGTACTTTTGTGTGTAGGATAACATTTCATGGGGAAAACGACACACTTTCGGAGTGAAAATGAGCATTTGACAACTGAATGCAGTAGGGAACATGACTAGGGCATGTGGCTACACACGGTCATGTCTGAGGCTCGATTTTGGCCACAATAGGGCCGCACATGGCTTGGCCATGTGGAAACACACGACCGTGTGGCGGCCCAACATTTTGGTGTGATTAGGTCTTTTTTCGGATTTCCTGAAGAGCCGACCTGATATCTATATAAGAAAAGCCACGCCCAAACCCTAGGGGAGAGACACAATGGTCGGGACAACACTCCGAAGCCTTATAAAGCTTCAGAAACTCACAACAGGGAGAAAGGAAGCCGCTCGAGATCCAAGTTCTACACTCAACACCTGAGAGAAGAGCCTCAATGCATTGTAATCTATATTCTTACCATGCTTTATCCTGTATATTTGAATTTGACAATGCCTTGTATTTCTTTCCTCGCATTCATGGAGTAGATTCTCTGATTCTAGGACTAGGGAGTAGTATGTGTTGAGTTAGAACATGTTGGTTCAAATATCATTTCATTCTTGAATCTATATTTGCAAATTGGTGTTTGGTTAGATCTATAGCTATTGTTTTGGTTTTCTAGTCACTGTGCTTAGCCGATATGAGGGGTGACATCTCTCGTATCAATGATTTAGGGGAATTAAGGAGGAACCTAGGGGTTGACCTCATCTCCCGTAACCGTGGGTAGAAGGATGTGATAGAGTAGGAAATGCGCCCCATTTTTGACTCATCGCAGGGATCGATTCGGCATCCTCGTACTAACTACCCCATCCTAAGGCCAGGGGTCGCCCTAGAAATCGAAGAGGTAGCTTCCGATAGATGCAAAGGCTCATCGGGGGAGTGTATGATGTCCTTTCCATAAAACCGTAGCTCAATTTACACCGTGTTCTACGACACACAAACGAAACTGAAATCCTAGAATCCATCTAAAGACTCGTAGCATCCCTTCTCTTCCTCCGTGTGACACCATACTAGAGTTAGGACCACCAACAACCCTCTGAACCGCAACCATTAGAATTGATTTTCGAACAATAATGCTCACCGAATAGATAGGTACTCGAATCTCAGTCCCTGTAGGATCGATAATCTATATTATTACTTGACGACACCTGTGCACTTATGGGCATTGAGCGTGAGCATGCGCTTCAAGTCCTCGATGGTCTCCATCACAAGATTTGAGGTTATGTTCGAGTGCATCAAGTTTTTGGCACCGTTGTTGGGGATTGATTGATTTGATATCGAATCAAGAAGTGGATAATTGGATCAGACTTAGGTTAGATTTATTTACTTGCTTTAATTTTATTTATTTTATTTTATTTTCTATATTTACTTCAGTTTTAGATTTTCCATATCTAGAATTAGTTTTTATTTTATCAGTAGTTCTATGTTTTATTTTTATCTCTTCTTCATTTTATTTAGTTAGCTAGATTAGTTTATTTCTTATTTATGAGCATTAGGTAATAATCCTAATTTTGTGGCTCGGTTCTTCGTATGCTTAGATGCCTAGGATCGGAAGGCTTGATTCCGATCGATCTATAAATCGAACGAACCTACCATCAGTAGAGAGCTAAACAGAAGGGAATGGAGGACCAAGCTACATCTGTGGTGAACATAGGTAGCCGACCTTTGCGGGATTATGAAACTCCTAGTGCTAGAGGATTTAGGTCGAGTATAGCTGGACTGTCCATTTCGACAAACAACTTTGAGTTGAAACTGACACTTATACATATGGTCCAGTAGAGTCAATTCGGGGGAGCTGCGACTGAAGACCCGAATGGGCACTTGTAGACATTTTTGGAAATCTGCTCGACAATGAAGATCAATGGAGTCCCTGTAGATGCGATCTGCCTAAGCCTATTCCCTTTCTCATTGTGGGATAAGGCTAAGGCATGACTTCACTCCCTGCCATCGGGAAGCATTACTACATGGGAGCAGTGTGAGCAATAATTTTTGAACAAGTACTTCCCACCAAGCAAGACTGCTCACATGCGCCATCTAATCACGAGCTTCTGTCAGAAGGAAGGGAAGTCCCTATTTAAAGTCTGGGATCGCTACAAGGGGCTACTCTACCAATGCCCCCACCATGGACTGGAAAGGTGGTTGGTGATCCACATTTTCTATAATGGGATCACGTATGCCACAAAGATGCCCCTTGATTCTGTTGCAGAAATAGCGCTAATGAACAAGACTATCGAGGAAGCAGAGGAGCTGATAGAAGAGGTGGCCCATAACCACCATCAATGGGCTTCCGAACATAGTCACCCAGCTCCTGCAGCGGGATGATATACTATCAACTCCGTGGACCACCTAGCAGCGAGGATGGATACGGTTAGTGTTGGAACGTTGGTGGCCGGCTAGAGGGGGGTGAATAGCCCTCAATCGTCGTATGATGGAATTGCTTGTCTACAAAGAATATTAACGCAACGGAAACAAAACTAAACAAGCAATTAAGACAACACAAAGTAAAAACAATGCTAACAAAAGATATAACGTGGTTCACGGCCTCGCCGCTAATCCATGGTCCGATTTATCTCCGGTGAATCACTCCGAAACCAAACTAATATCGGTCTCTCCCTTTAGCCAAAGCAAGGTGGAGGTAAACCTTCTTACAACCCAAAAACACTCTTTCTTGTAGGGGATCGAATGGCCGGCTAGAGGGGGGTGAATAGCCCTCGATCGATGGATGACGGTATTTGCTCATCTACAAAACTAATTAGCGCAAGCGGAAATAACAAAAACAAGACAAGCAAACAAACAAAGAAGAATACAAACGCTAACACAAAATGTAACGTGGTTCACGGCTACGCCGCTAATCCACGGTCCGATTCGTCCAAGGTGAATCACTCCTCCAAAGCCAATCACTATTGGTCTCTCCTTTGCACCAAGCTAGGTGGAGGTAACCTTTACAACCAAGATCACTCTTCTTACAATAAGAATGAAGTAAAAGCAAGTAAGAAGAGTGGGAAGACGTTTATGGCACTTTGGGAGAAGATTGGAGTTCAAGCATTAGCCTCCCAAAGCCTCATCCCCTTCCTTTTTATAGAGGAAGAGGGTTTCTTCCCGTTGACACAGGAGCAGTCGACTGATGCCCCAATCAGTCGACTGGTCCTGTAGCCGTTGCCCAATAACGGCCACTTTCCACGTTGGATTTCATCCAATGGTATCATCATCAGTCGACTGATCTTGCCATCAGTCGACTGATGTACTATTAGTCGAGTGCTCCGCGAGCTCGACTCCATTCTGTGCCCATGCACAGTGCCATCACCGAGCGTCCCTTGGCGGTGATCAGTCGATCAATGACTACTAGTCCATGGCAGTCGACTGCTTGGGCCAAATGCCCATGAGTCGGACACTAGTCGAACCCATTCGACTCAGAGCAGTCGACTGATGTCGGGAAAACTCATCCGACACTTAGCCAAATGGCCAAGTTTCACCTAGGAGCTACTACCCCTTCCCGGGTTACATTCGCTCACTCTCATCCCTCGGAGTCCCTCACCTTCGAAGTTGTCTTCATCCGGCCATGTCCCTCGGATGCGCCAAGCACACGGCTCTGCAGCGCCATCCTTCGCGTCTCGCCCTGAAGTCTACTTCCTCTGGCTTCACTCCAAGCTCCTCGTCTGGTGGTCCCTCGAATGCTCCAAGCGCACGGCTTCCACAAAGCTATCCTTCACCGACTCAAAAACTAAGTCATGAGATGTGAAACTCACCAAGGCTCCATGTGCGAATTACTAAGTCCTGCACGACTTCAACGCAAATATCAAACCATAATCACAACCTAACTTAAACCCTTTGCCACACACATCAAAACCTTATCATGGCAAGAGATTGCCCTAACATTTCTTACAATGGACTTGAAATAAGAACAAGAGAAAGAGTTGGAAGCTTGTAGAGCACTTGGATGATCACTTAGAGCATAAACATTATCCATCCACAAGCCCACACCTTCTCTATAAATAGAGAAGGTTGTTTTCTTCCTGTTGGGCACTAACAGTCGACTGATGCCATGATCAGTCGACTGATCCTGTAGCCATTGCCCAATAACGGCTTCTTCCATATTGGATTTCATCCAACGACTCCCATATCAGTCGACTGATCATCCCATCAGTCGATTAATAGAGCTATCAGTCAAGTGTCGAAAGTGAGCACTCGGTTGCTCACCATTCTGTGCCCGAAACCCTCACGACCAATCGATTGATGCCCTCATCAGTCGACTGGTGGTCTCGGCGATCACACCCGGGCAAATGACTAATGGCACATAATCCGCATCAGATACCATGAGTCACCGATTTGAGCGATCAATCGCCATGACATGGCAATCGACTGATGCCGGGTAAAACTCAAACTTTACATCTGTTTGAGCATCCGGTGGTCGGCTAAACCTCAACCCTTGTGGTCAAGCCTCCGACACTTAGCCATTCGGCCAAGTTCACCTAATGAGCTACTTATATTTCACTCATTCTCTCATCTCACTTGAAGTCCCTCGCCGAAGCTCTCTTCGTTCACAACCACGTCCCTCGGCAGCATCAAGTGCACGACTCTGCAATGCTCCTTCGCGTATCTTGCCCTCGAAATCTGCTTCCTTGGCTTCGCTTCAAGTCATCTCGTCCAGCAGTCCCACAGATGCATCAAGCGCACGACTTCGCAATACTCCTTCGCCGACTCAAGCACGAGGTTGTGAGTTGGTGAAACTTGCCAAAGCTCCATGTGCGAATTACTAAGTCCTGCAAGACTCCAACGCACATATCAAAACAATAACAACCTAACTTAAACCCGTTGCCACACACATCAAAACCATATCAAATGGGTTGATTGCCCTAACAATCTCCCCCTTTATGATGTGTGGTAATCCGTTTAAGTTAGGTAAAACAAATAACAATAACAACATAAGCAAGGAAAGCATGTAAATAATATGAGCATCAAAACTCCCCCTTAAACATGCAACTCCCCCTTAAGACATGCTAAATTTTCCTTTTTAGCATGATTAACTTAAACCTATCAATTCTCCCCCTTTGACACCATCAAAAACATTATCTAAATGTCATACACACATGACATCAACTCTACGGAGGAAAAATACACAAAAACCAAACAAAACCTGATAAAATCAGGTTACTGTGCTTATGCACAGTACATCAGTCGACTGGTTCAGACTACCAGTCGACTGACACACAAATTGCAGGTTTTTTGATTTTCTAAATTCAATTTTAGAAATGCATTAAAAATTCTAGGAAATTCAAAAAATCATGAAATTTGAAATACACATTTCTTGTGAGTTCTTTTATCAGTGAAAAATTATTTTTCATGAAAAATCATTTTATTTTTGAAAGTTTGGTAAAAACTCAAAAGTTACAAAAATATCTAAACTTTGTATCCACTTTTAAAACTAGTTTTGCCTTGTAACTTTTAAAAATATGAACTCACTGTTTGAAAAGTATAAAATGGTTTTAAAATTATTTGAAATATCCAACCATAATCTTTGGGCAATATGTCTATGAATTAAACATATGCTTTCCCCATGATTGGTCTATTATTGCTCTATTGATACACTTAATGACCCATCTAAATGCCATAAGCATTAGTGGACCATTTGTATCATCCTATCATCTCACCCATGCTATGTTTTCAATCAAGATTATTCTTATGGTGAGTGTGAGATGTTCCTAAAGGTATTTATATACTTAACCTTCAAATTCATGTAATTCTACACATGGTTAAGTATCACACTAACAAACCACATGATCATAAAGGCATATATGTATTGATTTCACATTATGATCATGAAACAAATGTATCAATCAATTTGTAATCATGCATTAGATATAAAATCATGATACTAAGTCAAGTATCACCTAAAGCATGATTTGAACTATTTATGGGTGCATTATCATCACCCAACACTATTTCAAAAATTAAGTCCATGCCATCCTAAGTCAACCAAAACATATGATATAAGTTAAATCCTTATGGTTGACTAACCTAGGGTTTTCCTAACCCTTAAGGATGGATTTAGGAACCCAATACAAGTTTTTTCCTATAGGGTTCACTAAATATTCTTTAGGGATCCATTTTCTAACTATTGTCTTGTTCTTGGCTTGACCCCTAGCAATCAAACATTTATAGGTCTTTTCATTTGTCTTTCTCTTATATCCTAGGCATTTTCTATTGAAGCTTGCCCTTTGGCTTCCTATGATCATGTTCAATGTATTTGAGCCTATTGTGAATACCACTTGTTGGAACGTTGGTGGCTGGCTAGAAGGGGGTGAATAGCCCTCAATCATCGTATGATGGAATTGCTTGTCTACAAAGAATATTAGCGCAACGAAAACAAAACTAAACAAGCAATTAAGACAACACAAAGTAAAAACAATGCTAACAAAAGATATAATGTGGTTCACGACCTCACCGTTAATCCACGGTCTGATTCGTCTCCAGTGAATCACTCCGAAACCAATCCAATATTGGTCTCTCCCTTTAGCCAAAGCAAGGTGGAGGTAAACCTTCTTACAACCCAAAAACACTCTTTCTTACAATGGATTTGAAATAAGAACAAGAGAAAGAGTTGGAAGCTTGTGGAGCACTTGGATGATCACTTAGAGCATAAGCATTAGCCATCTACAAGCCCACACCTTCTCTATAAATAGAGAAGGTTGTTTTCTTTCCGTTGGGCACTAGTAGTCAACTGATGCCCCGATTAGTCGACTGATCCTGTAGTTGTTGCCCAATAACGGCTTCTTCCACGTTGGATTTCATCCAATGACTCCCATATCAGTCGACTGATCGAGCTATCAGTCGAGTGCCGGAAGCGAGCACTCGACTGCTCACCATTCTGTGCCCAAAACCCTCACAACCATTCGACTGATGCCCTCATCAGTTGACTGGTGGTCTCGGCAGTCGACTGCCACCCCATGGCAGTGGATTGATGACACATAATCCAAACTCGTATACCAGTCGAGTCATAGTCGACTTGGAGCAGTCAACTGCCATGACATGGCAGTCGACTGATGCTGGGTAAAACTCAAACTTTACATCCGTTTGAGCGTCCGACGGTCGGATAAATCTCAACCCTTGAGGTCGAGCCTCCGACACTTAGCCATTCGGCCAAGTTCACTTAATGAGCTACTTACATTTCATTCATTCTCTTATCTCACTTGAAGTCCCTCGCCGAAGCTCTCTTCGTTCGCGGCCACGTCCCTCGACAACATTAAGCGCACGACTCTGCAATGCTCCTTCGCATCTCTTGCCCTCGAAGTATGCTTCCTTGGCTTCGCTTCAAGTCATCTCGTCCGACGGTCCCTCAGATGCATCAAGCGCACAGCTTCACAATGCTCCTTTGCTGACTCAAGCACGAGGTTGTGAGTTGGTGAAACTTGCCAAAGCTCCTTGTGTGAATTACTAAGTCCTGCAAGACTCCAACGCACATATCAAAACAATAACAACCTAACTTAAACCCTTTGCCACACACATCAAAACCATATCACATGGGTTGATTGCCCTAACAATTAGTAGACGGTTCAACTCTTTAAATCCTATTTCTGCATGTGGGCCAATGACTTTGGAGAGGGAGCAACAGCGTATAGGGAGGACCACTATGGAGGGTCGGGTGGCTTATAAGAGCAGATTGAGCATGTCGATGCAGTTGGAGACTATAATCAAAGGCCCAATAACCCATATTCTGGTACTTACAATCTTAGATGGTGGAATCACCCGAATTTTTCCTATCATAATAACTCGGGGAACTTCTAACCATCAGGAGGGTATGGACAACAGCAGGGCAATGGGCAACAACAACCACAGAAGTCTAAGCTTGAATTGATGATTGAAGACTTCATTGCTACCCAAACAAAGGCCAATGAAGAATTTCGACGCCAACATCAGAAGAAAGAAGAGTCACTTAAGGATTTGAAGGCCACTATTGACGGTCTTGCAAGTCACACGAGGATGTTGGAAACACAAGTGACCCAGATAGCCCAAACCGTATCGCAACCTATGGATAGTTCTCCGTCATTACCCAAGCCGAGTCAAGTCAAGGAAGAGGGAGTGTATAGTGAGAGAGTAGCATAGAGAAATAGATTTTCCAAGGGGTGTGCAACCATGATTTCCACCCTACCTAACCAAGCTGAAATTGAAGATAAGATTCCACCGCAGCTTGAGGACCCTGGTGAATTTGTTATACCCTGCTCGATTTATGGGAAGAGCTTCGATGAAGCGCTGTGTGATTTAGGGTCATCAGTCAGTGTGATGCCCTATGCACTCTATCTGAAGATGGAACTGAATGGGATCCAACCAGCGAACCTTGGTATTTGCATGGGGGATGACTCAGTTAAGGAACCCATCGACATGCTAACACATGTACCTGTGGTCATTAAGAATTACATGATACACATGGATTTTATCATACTCGACACAGGATTAAATTCCCAGAATACCATCATCTTGGGAAGACCCTTTCTGGTGACTGCGGGGGCATGCATAGACGTAAAGGCGCACAAGGTCTCCTTGGAGGTAGACGGGGAGATCGTCCTCTTCAATCTGTCAGAGTGTAGGGTCCCCTTCTTGGACGACTACACAATTGGAAGGATAAAGTCGAGCCCACCTAAAGTCAACACCGAGATGGATGAATGAAGGTTCACAGAGCCTCCAGAGCCAAGTTGAAGATAATGGAGTGTGGTCGAGCTGAAAGACCTTAAACAAAGCGCTTCTTGGGAGGCAACCCAAGTTTAATTTACATGTTTTTAATCTTTCTGTATTCATGCATATAATTTAGACTTTGATTTATTTTCAGTTATGTTCTTTCCAAATAGCTTAGGATTAGGGAAAACCTACTAGGAAGAAGCAATGATCATTTTGAGCCCACCTAGTCCACATTGACATGAGCCTGTACCTGCACCACAACATTTTTTACTTTTGAGCAGGATGCAAGTACATCTGCCTATGATTTTTCAGAGTTCTGATCGTGCCTCGATGACATATATACCGAGCAGCAGACGCAGAGGCAATGATGGGAGGAGCAGAGTGCCTACAAGCAGGCATAGTTTCAAGGCTTTCGGGAGCACTTTCAGTGGGTCAAGGAGTTCTATGACGAGGCTCGCATCTACTTCCATGAGGAGGCTACCCATCGCCGGGATGAGGCCACCTACCGCTAGAAGATGCAAAAACACATGCACACTCAACAGGCACAGTGGGCACGGGAGGAGGAGCATCGAGCAGCCGTTGCATCCACCAACTCTCAGATCGACCACATGTACATGTGACATCAACGGCTCAACACCAGATTCTCCCAGGATCCCAAGATGCCGAGGCTACCAGACTTTCCATCTCGTCCACCATATTAGAGGTATGCTTTTCTTAAGTCTAGGGGGCCCCAAGTTTTGTTTTATTTTGTTTCTAGCAGTATTTTCTTTCTTGATATTTGCATTATTGTTAGCATTCATTTGTTCATGCATAGGTTGTTTAGTTTCTTTCAACACCTAATTTTTCCTATCTATAAAAGCTGCCTCAGTAGTATTTTTAAAGTTTCTTCATGAGTTGTTTCCATGGGTAGCTTAACTTCATTTACCTTATGGTATTTTATTTTATTTGCTCTAATGAATGTTCTAGATTTACACTGGTTAACTTTGTTGTTACACCTACACATGACGAATATTCTGAAAGGAAAAATTTAGTACGTACCTAGTTATGATTCATCTTAGTAGTCTAGTACTTTGGAATCCATAAGTGACTCTAGATTTAGAATTTCAGTTACTGGAGATGCTCAGATTATGGAAGCCCATTCGGAAAAATCAAAATCCCAAGAAAGGAAGAAAAAAATGGAATAAAAAAAAGATTATGAGGGATAAAAAAAATAGTTGTCATGGGTGGAAATGGTTAGGTGCCCCTTTGAGACCGAGTTAGGTTACACGGGAAACACCTACCAATTTCTCTCAATATCGAGCATGCCTTTGAGACTTTGTGCTAGATCTAGGGAATGACCCTCACTTTGGGTAGGTAAGTGCCTAAGAGCCAGAGACCCTAGGAAAGCTATAGGATGACGACTTAACTTACCATGAAATAAGTATCCCCTAAGAAGATTCGCTTGTCACGTGCACGAGGAGCTAACTTAGTGAATTTTTAGAACACATATATTTTGCTTTGATTAAAAATACCACTTGATAAATTTAGTTAACATGATAAGTATGGAACAATACCATTTTAAAATACTACTTATTTTCTCAACTATTATACTTAACGACTATTTACAACTCTTTAGGCCAAAGTTTAGCGCCCCCTACATCTCTTATACTTCATATATTTGACTAAGGGGGGAGAGAAAACTAACCCTAAGGGTTATATTACAATCCTATAGATTATTGGTGCAGAGGGACACACCTCGAACCAATCTATCTAACTACTGTTAGATGCATGCCTGGACTCATAGTTGATTTATCTCGATGCATGCATATATGATAGTGTTTTTAAACCCCTATTTTATACAAAAAACCCCAACATTTTTTTGATTTATGACAAAAGGGGGAGAAGAGCGAAAGTTAAGGAGGAGTAACACAAAATTTAATTTTGAAAATTAAAGTATCTGTTTCAAAACTCACCTAGGGTTAAGGCGGCGTTTTGGTTAAGGGGGAGTTTTGGTTGAGGGGGAGTTTTTAGAAATGACATTCATCATTTACTATACTTGTTTTATGCTTTAATTTCCCTTAACTTTGTGTTGGTTTGCTATAGATCAAAAAGGGGGAGATTGTTGGTGCAGGGGCACCAGATAATCAAACCTGTATTTTGATTATGGCAAAGACACAAAGTTAAGTTTAAATCATTGTCTCACGGGCTAAATCAAGTGTGCAGAAAGGCTAAGCTAAGCCAAAGGTCAGCGACACCCAGAGGGAGCTGTGGTGGTTGGGTAACACCGAGAGAACTTCGTGGGAGTCGAAGAACCTAGGTGGAAGACCGGAAGCAAAGCGATAGATCTTAAAGGACCAGAGGTAAGCTCGTGTGAGTGAGAGATGGTAAGGTCGTGTCCTCTGTACGGGGACGACCGTAGGCGGCGATCCGACTAAGACTTCCTGTTGAAGGTCTATGTCGAGATCGGACGATAAGAAACCATCGCATTTATCATTGTTCGTGCTAACCTCTTACTGTTGAGAAGTGGGTAGGCTGGCAGTCGACTGCTGACCATTGGGACGTCGACTGATGGAAGGCATCAGTTTACTGATGGCGACGAATCAACCTTTTGCGCTAGGTCAAAACGGATAATATTTGACGCGGCCACTTCGCGATAAAATATGGTAATACCTCATGGTCTATTCCAAAAGATGAGGAGACTTATTCCAAGGACAAACACTATAAAAGGAGGGGAGGATTCCAACCCAAAGATCAATCAAGATTATTCTCAAGTGCTCCTACAACGCCAAAGCTCCAACACCGTCATAACGCTGATGCGACGATAAGTTTTAATCTTTTTCGTCGGCAGCAGCAACAAGTAATAGTTTTTGTTATTGTATTCTTTGTTTTAATCGTAACGAGGTGAGGTAGGCTTGTTGCCTCATCCTCGTACTTTCGGTTTTGTGATCGTTGTCTCCTACCTCCAACGAGAAGGAGATCTTATAGTGCTTTGCCCTCCGTACGCGATCTAGGACCATTAGGGCCTTGAAGTAGCAACCACTGGATTGTGAACCAAGTAAAAATAAACTTGTCATTTTACTTTTCTGCTGTGCTTGCTCGTATATCGAACGAACGAAAAGAAAAATTTTACGCTCACTATTCACCCCCCTCTAGCGACGCTTCTCGATCCAACAATTGGTATAAGAGCGGGGGCACAAAGATTTGGTGAAACCACCAATCTAACACTTTTTGGTTTTCTTTTCATATTTTTCGATCCATGTTTTTTTTAATGTTTTTTTCCTCCCACACTACTAATCCAAGACGAAGTCTTGGTACCTTTCTTTTGGTTGTGTGTTAGCAAGTATTCTCTTTTGGAGTTGCCGACGGTAAAACGGCCATAACTTTTCGCACAAGTGGACTCACAAAACTATCTGCCTACCAAATTGAAGCTCTCTGAGAGATCTACACTTCTTATTAGGGTTTACTCTCATAACAAGCTGTCTTTATCCCCAAAAACCGATGTTTAGTACTCTTTTGTAGATATCGAAGGTCGTAAGTTTATAGTTTTTGTTAGTTTCTTATTCTTCTTATTTATTTCTGTTTATTTCTTATTATTTCCTGAATTACTAATCTAAGACCAAGTCTTGGAATTCCTTTTGGTTTTTATTCATATTTTGCAAGATATTTAATGGCTCACATTGAGGGGTATAGGACCACCTGATCTCCGCTATTTAATGGAAATGATTTCTGTTATTGGAAAGGTCGGATGGAGTGTTTCTTGAAAACACAAGTCGAGACTTGGATAATAATCCAAACCGGCTTTGCTCTACCCACAAATGATCAAGAGGAGCCCTTGGATTTCGACAAGTGGACCAATGCAACCAAGAGGCAAATCGAAGCCGATGCAAGAGCAACCCAAATATTGCAATGTGGCTTGTCCAAGGAGGAGCTCAACCGACTTGGACCATTCATTAGTGCCAAAGACCTCTGAAACAAATTGATTGATCGACACGAAGGAACGCCCGATGCTAAGGTATGTAAAAGGTATTTGTTTTTAAATAAACTATACAATTTAAAGATGCAGGATTGCGAGACCTCCACCTAACTACATGCGCGGATCCACGACATCGTCAATGGTCTTCACTCGATCGGGCAAGCCGTAGAGAATCAGGACCTTATAAGGTGTGCTTTAAATGCTTCCCTAGGACTACCTTGTGGACATCCATGGTTGATGCCTACAAGGTTTCTAAGGACCTTTCTAAACTTAGACTAGACGAATTATTTTTTGAATTTGAACTCCATGAACAATTTAATTCGGCTCCCGAGAAAGGTATTGCCTTATTTGCAGATTCGAAGAAGAAGACCGCAAACAAACCACCCCAAATGAAGAGGACAAATCTGAATCCAAATCCAAAGAGGAGGCCGCAATAGTCAAGATTGTGTGGAGAATAGTTCGACAAGAAAGAGACATTTGAAGAACGAGAACCAAGAGCAATACAAGTCAAGGAGGCGGCCAAAGCAAAAGGGAGCAAGGAAAGCCTTCCATGCAACTTGGGATCTAAGATTCTTAACCGACTACTTGGAATCCAAAGAGCCGTGTACAACAAAGCTGGACTCGGGTTTAGTCAAAAGTCTACGAATAGATCATATATGTCTATCGTAAATCGTAGTCATCAAAGAGTTCAAGCATGGGTCTAAAAGGTTTTATTGAACTCACATATAAGGACTAATAAGTATTGGATTCCCCAGGATCAAGTTCATTATTTGAATAGACCATATTAGTTCAATGGTCTAGGGAGAGCTAATACTAAAATAGTATACCCGTTTACTTAGAAAAACCATTGCATATTTTATTTTAATTTTTAGAATGGCTAGATAGGGAAAATAGTTAGTCAATAATTGACAACATAGTATCAGGACACGGCGAGATGATAGTACATTAGGGAAACAAAGTCACGTGTATTCGAGTTAGATAAGGCGTATCTAGCTTGGTGCACTTGACCAAGTGGAACTAGCTGAAGCTACCTCGCCGTATCCTAAACTAGTTAGACCAGAAAGTAACCCTAAGTGATTTAAGTGATATTTTCTTGAATTTGGCTTTGTCTAAGAAAGTGGTTGTTGTTCCGATCAAAGAAGGCCCCTGTGCCTCACCACGACCTGGAAGCCAGTTTCTCAAAAAGTTACTTAACGATCTAAAGGTTAAATCTGAATCTTACCCAAGGTTGACTATCTTTAATCAATTTCAAATCATCTCACAACACATATAAGGTTAATAAATTCTGAGACACATAGAATGGGTGAGATGTTAAGGATAATTGAAATATACTTAAAATAACCTTTTCAAAATACTACTTATTTTCTCAAATATTGTACTTAACGATTATTTATAACTCTTTAGGCCAAAGTTTAACGCCCCCTACATCTCTTATACTTCATATATTTGACTAAGGGGGGAGAGTAAACTAACCCTAAGGGTTATATTACAAACCTTTAGATTATTGGTGCAGAGGGACACACCTCGAACTAATCTATCTAACTACTGCTAGACGCATTCTTGGACTAAAAGTTGATTTATCTCGATGCATGCATATACGATATTGTTTTTAAACCCCTATTTTATACAAAAAAATCCCAATATTTTTTTGATTTATGACAAAAGGGGGAGAAGAGCGAAAGTTAAGGGGGAGTAACACAAAATTTAATTTTGAAAATTAAAGTATCTCTTTCAAATCTCACCTAGGGTTAAGGGGGAGTTTTGGTTGAGGGGGAGTTTTTGGAAATGACATTCATCATTTACTATACTTGTTTTATGCTTTAATTTCCCTTAACTTTGTGTTGGTTTGCCATAGATCAAAAAGGGGGAGATTATTGGTGCAGGGGCACCAGATAATCGAACCTGTGTTTTGATTATGACAAAGATACAAAGTTAAGTTTACATCGTTGTCTCATGAGCTAAATCAAGTGTGCAGAAAGACTAAGCTAAGCCGAAGGTCAGCGACACCCAGAGGGAGCTGTGGTGGTCGGGCAACACCGAGGAACTTCGTGGGAGTCAAAGAACCTAGGTGGAAGACCGGAAGCAAAGCGATAGATCTTAAAGGCCCAGAGGTAAGCTCGTGTGAGTGAGAGATGGTAAGGTTATGTCCTCTGTACAGGGACGACCGTAGGCAGTGATCCGACTAAGACTTCCTGTAGAAGGTTTATGTCGAGATCGGACAATAAGAAACTGTCGCATTTACCATTTTCCGTGATAACCTCTTACTGCAGGGAAGTGGCTTCGCTGGCAGTCGACTGCTAACCATTGGGCAGTCGACTGATGCTCATCAGTTGACTGATGGAAGGCATCAGTCGACTGATGACGATAAATCAACCTTTTGCGCTAGGTTAAAATGGATAATGTTTGATGCGACCACTTCGCGATAAAATATGGTACCACCTCGTGATCTGTTCTAAAAGATGAGGAGACTTATTCCAAGGCCAAACTCTATAAAAGGAGGGGAGGATTCCAACCCAAAGATCAATCAAGATTATTCTCAAGTGCTGCTACAACGCTAAATCTCCAACACCGTCATAACGCCGACGCGATGACAAGTTTTAATCTTCTTCGTCGGCAGCAGCAGCAAGTAATAGTTTTTGTTATTGTATTCTTTGTTTTAATCGTAACGAGGTGAGGTAGGCTTGTTGCCTCATCCTCGTACTTTCGGTTTTGTGATCGTTGTCTCCTACCTTCAATGAGGAGGAGATCTTATAGTGCTTTGCCCTCCGTACGCGGTCTAGGACCGTTAGGGCCTTGGAGTAGCAACCGCTGGGTTGTGAACCAAGTAAAAATAAACTTGTCTTTTTACTTTTCCACTGTGCTTGGTCGTATATCGAATGAACGAACAGAAAAATTTTATGCCCCCTATTCACCCCCTCTTTAGCGACGCTTCTCGATCCAACAAACACATGGTCGTGTGACGACCCAACGTTTTGGCACGATTAGGTCTTTTTCTAGATTTCGCGAAGAGCCGACCTGATATCTATATAAGGAAAGTCATGCCCAAACTCTAGGGGAGAGGCACGACGACCGGGACAACACTCTGAATCCCTAAAAAGCTTTGGAAACTCACAACGGGGAGGAAGGAAGCCGCTCGAGATCCAAGTTCTGCACCTCAACGCCCGAAAGAAGAGCCTCAACGCATTGTAATCTATATTCTTACCATGCTTTATCCTGTATATTTGAATTTGACAATGCCTTGTTGTTGGTACAATCCGCCCAGGTCACGATTGACCAGGACTCGAGCTTGGCTCGAGAGATGTTTTTATGTTAGACAAAAACATATGACAATGTAATTGTCATGGAAAAGTCCAAGTCATGGGTACTTGGCATGGAAAGTCCAAGTGGGACACTTGACATTTGGGAAAAGTCCAAGCATGGGTCTTGGCAAGGAATGTCCAAGTCATGGGTACTTGGCATGGAAAGTCCAACATGGGTTGGAAAGGGAAAGTCCAAGCTTGAGTCTTGGCGCTTGAGAAGTCCAAGGGGTTTGGTATTGGCGGCGTAAAGTCCAAGCGGAAGTCTTGGCGGCGTAAGTCCAATGTGCCTTGGCAGTGTAGACACCGTTAGCATGACATAGACGATGGAAGCACCTGAAGGCTAGCGCGATGGATGAACAAGTCATGGATGACTTGGAGGGATCCGAGAGGCGTGAGGCTGATGGAGGTGGCTAGAAGGCTTAGGTCTAGGCTAAGGGTGATCTAGCAAGTATGGGGACACCTTACTTGGGTTAAAACTTCATGTTTTAGGTGTGCCAGTCGACTGATGTCATGTGGCGATCGCGTGTCAACTAGGATTTGATCGCGAATTGCCTAGCAATGATCGCCATAGGTGGGCAATCGATTGATGAGCGGATCGATCGTGTGATCACGATCGATGCTCGGATTTTAGGGACGAATGGAGTCTCACTGACCGGCCGACAAGCAATGAGTGATGCTTCATCAGTCGACTGATGTGTATGATCAGTCGACTGATGTCCTAGCCGTTGGATTTTTCCAGCGTGGATTACACCATTGTCTCACAGTAACAGTGTGATTAATTGACTGATGGTCCCGAGCAGTCGACTGATCGACTTTTTCCAGCACAGGTTGAAGCTATAAAAGGAGCTCGTGATGGAGAAAAATGTATCCATTTTTGAGAGCTCGAGGGGCAATTTGTTCCTGCAAATCAGGTCTCCAAGTGCTAATCAAATAACCAAGCATTCAAGCAATCAAAAGCAAGAGTTGTAAAGTTTTTCTTTACTTGTCTTTCATATAAATTATTGTAATTGCTTTTTTTAGTTTCTTACTGTTGTAAGATTACCTGTAAGGGGTTTCTCCGCCTCCGACTTGTGTCGAGAAGGAGTGTTTACTATAGTGGTGTGTGATTGGCATCGCTAGGGTTCATACGAACCTGATCCGTGAAGTAGGAACCGTTCGGTTCCGAACCACGTTAAACGATTGTGTTTGCGTGTTGTTAATTGTTTCGTTATTGCTTTCATTACTATTCCACTACGTACTAACGAAATTGTAGAGATGAACACGCGATCGAATTCCATAACACTACGCTATTCACCCCCTCTAGCGGCTTCAAATATCCTACAATTGGTATCAGAGCCCAGGGCTCTTCTATGGATTAACCGCCGAGAGCTAAAAGGCTAGAGGGAAGATGGAATTCCAAAACAAGCTTGGATAGGACATCAACACTCCACCGCCATATGATCAAGATGTCATGCCCCGGGAGTATGCCGTGCCAAAAAGCAAACGGACGGCATCTCCCCTGTACGTGGCAACATATCGGGTTAATACAAGGCCCGTAGGCCCACAACAACAATATATAAATGGACAATACCAAACAATATATCCACAACAACAAAAAAGGTGCGCACCGGTGCGACTCTAACATACTACACACAACAACGTACAAATCCACAGCCAGATACAACACTGATTATACATGGCCATAATACAAAATAACAGCGAAAGCAAATACGTGGAAAACCCCAAATGTTCGGTGTGAGATGGGATCAGCTGGCGGAGCTCCAAACGTCCAAGGAATCTTCCACCTGTTATCTGGGCGACAGAAAACCCAGGGTCCAGGGGTGGTGAGTATAAACTCAGGGGTAATATATAGAAAGTGCATGAACAACATATAAGGATAGATCTACAAGTATACATGTGAAGATCTACAGGTATACAACATGAGTCCAATAGACATACAGTCATATCCAAATCTAATAACAAGTAACTATAGTAAAGTCATACTCAGCGTATATACTAAACTAATCAACTGAACATAAAGTAATGTACCAACGTACCTGACGGTCTGTAACGTCATATGCTAGATCATCCTGAACAGGTATACTATAACATAACCATATAACGTACCAGGTCAATCCCATACATGACCAATACTCAGACATATGAACAGTATATGATCACCTGTATAATAACCCGGTCCGTACCACACAATGACATGATGCTAATCAAATGCATATAACAGTCTGAATCAACGCATGTATCATGCTCAACACATAGCAGTAAATAAAATGCAAATGACATGTATCATGATGTACAAGCATGTGCAACAATCATAGCTCAATCAAATGCAGTATCTCACAAGCATATGTAAAACATATATCAAATACATGCATACATATATATCAGCAATGCATATGCATGGTCACTGTCTGCGGACCCGTCCAACCACGACCCCAGAGTGGCCAGGGTGGCACGACAAATGACAACTAGCCCGACTCCAGCTGCCACCACTCTCGAGTGGCCGAGTTGGGTAGTATGACTGAGTAGCGTATAAGCGTAAAAAGCTAACTACTCCTAGGGGCCCCTGCTGCAAGCCACGCTGTCCCTACCCATGAGTAGACAAACGCCGCACACAGGACAACTGCACCTCACACAACCACCGTCTATAGTGGGCGAGTGCTAACACCACTCTGCACAGTGGCCAGGTGCGCATCTCCAGCTACCACCATCCATAGTGGCCGAGTGCGGCACATCCAATGCTCTGCCCTCAACCCTGCTACCACTACCCCGAGTGGCCGGGGAGGCAGGATGACTGACGACCCATCTCATCCACAAGGAAGACCCAGTCGTCAGCATGCATGCAAATGTAATGATGCATAGCTCCATACATGTATCCTAGCGACACTCCCTATCCCACGGGGAGTCCTGGTCAACTAAAAGTCAACTATGCAAGGACTACAATCCACAAGACTCTCTCTATCGCATAAAGAGTCATACTCATCTGACAGTCAACCACGCTAAGACCTCTAGTCAGTAGCGATATACAATCAACCATCCATATAACCATACACAGGCACACAATCCATAATGGATATACCATCGCGCTAGGACCTCTAGTCCATGGTCATATACTGACAACCATACACTTATCTATGCACAGACAACTAGATTCACCATAAATGCACCACTAATACGGTTATGATATAACGATCGACTCCATAATCCAATCCATCACCTAACCCTAGTGATGTAATACAAGAACTAATCAAGTCACAAAGATAACCCTAACCACCTGTACTTACTGAACATCCATCAGCTAATACATAATAGGGTTTATAGTTCCTATCCGAGCTAGATAATCAATGAAGTACCAGAGTTTATATCTCAAAGGTCAAGGCAGTACAAGCATATGATTAAACATGAGTGGATTTAAGGTAAACAGGTATAAACATACATATCCAAGATCATGCACAGGAATTTGATCAAAACTACCGGACCAGGTAGATATTACCCACCTGATACGCAATCCGTGCTATCCATCTCCACGTCCATGTATTTATGACAATTAAAGTGTTAGGGCAATCTCTTGCCGTAATATGGTTTTGATGGTGTGGCAAAGGGTTTAAGTTAGTTTGATATGTTGATTTGATATGTGCGTTGAAGTCGTGCAGGACTTAGTAATTCGCACATGGAGCCATGGCAAGTTTCACATCTCATGACTCGTGCCTTGAGTCGGTGAAGGATAGCTTTGCGGAAGCCGTGCGCTTGGAGCATCCGAGGGACCGCCGGACGAGGAGCTTGGAGTGAAGCCGGAGGAAGTAGACTTCGAGGCAAGAGACGCGAAGGAGCATTGCAGAGCCGTGCGCCTGATGCTGCCGAGGGACGTGGCCGCGAACGAAGAGAACTTCGAAGGTGAGGGACTCTGAGGGATGAGAGTGAGCGATTGTAACCCGGGAAGGGTAGCTCTTAGGTGAAACTTGGCCATTTGGCCAAGTGTCGGATGGTTTTTCCTGGCACCAGTCGACTGCCATGTCATAGCAGTCGACTGCTCTGAGTCGATGGTTCGATCGACTGGTATAATGTGGCTGAATCAAGTTGATCACCGATCGCATGGGCACGATCGATGGCTTGATCACCGATCGCTAGGGACGACAATGATCGATGTCAGCGCACGGGCACAGAATGGAGTCGACCTTGTTGAGGACTCGACTGGTTGACATCAGTCGACTGATGGGTGCCATCAGTCGACTGATGCCAATACCGTTGGATGGAATCCAACGTGGAAAGCGGCCGTTATTGGGCAACGGCTACAGCACCAGTCGACTGATGGGTGCCATCAGTCGACTGCTCCTGTGTCAACGGGAAGAAACCCTCTTCCTCTATAAAAAGGAAGGGGATGAGGCTTTGGGGGGTTAATGCTTGAACACCCAACTACTCCCAAAGTGCCCTAAACATTTTTCCACTCCTCTACTTGCTTTAATCTTTATTCCATTGTAGAAGAGTGATCTTGGTTGTAAAGGTTACCTCCACCTAGCTTGGTGCAAAGGAGAGACCAATATTGGATTGGTTTTGGAGGAGTGATTCACCTTGGACGAATCGGATCGTGGATTAGCGGCGTAGCCGTGAACCACGTTACATCTTCTTGTTAGCGTTTCCTTTCTTGTAATTTCTATTTGCTTGTCTTTATTTGCATATTCCTCTTGCGCTAATCTTTTGTAGACGAGTAAATTACGACATCCAACGAACGAGGGCTATTCACCCCCCTCTAGCCGGCCAATCGATCTCCCAACAAGTGGTATCAGAGCCAAGGTTGCTTGTCACCGGACTAACCGCCGCAACAAGCTCTACATCAAAAATGGCCGGCTCAAACATCCACCCACCGAAGTTTGACGGCGAATTCTCTTGGTGGAAAAAGAGAATGGAGGTATTCTTCGAGACCGATTTTGACATTATGCTAATAATGGAAAATGGGTTCGAGTTGCCTAGGGATGAAAAGGGTGAACCAATCGAAAAATCACGATGGACTAAGAAGCAAAGAGAGGAGCACCTTGCGAACTCAAAGGCAAAACATCATCTTTTTAATGTGCTCCCCCAACAAGAGATCAACCGGATCGGAGAATGTGCTAGCGCCAAAGAGATGTGGGAGAAGCTTATAGAACTCCATGAAGGCACATCCGAGGCCAAGCTAGCAAGGAGAGACCTCCTCCGCTCCCAACTATCAAATATAAAACTAGAAAAGGGAGAAAAGGTAACCTCACTACACTCTAGGTTTAAAGAAATTTTAATTGGGCTAACAAGTGTAGGTGAGAAGCTATCAAACCGGGACATGCTCATGAAGGCTATAGATGCCTTTCCCCGGTCCTCAAGATGGAGCTCCATGGTGGATTCGTTTTACATCTCCAAGAACTTGGAAGTAAGTATCTTGGAGGAATTTTTCTCAACAATGGAGCTCCACGAAACTAGGCTTGAAGGAATACAAGAAGAGCCTAGAATTCAACCCTCAAGAGGAGTAGCCTTGATAGCAAACAAGGGGAAGAAGAAGATGGAAATCCCCTCCTCCTCCGATGATGAAGCATCCTCATCCTCCTCCATGGATAGCACCGAAGAAGCATATATGGTAAGGAGGGTAAGACGTGCTTTAAAGGGTTTTCATTTTAATAAATCTAATGATAGGAATAGAAGACCAAGGGGGAAGGTTATATGCTACAATTGCCAAGGAGAGGGACACATAAGGGATAATTGTCCCCTCCTAAACAAGAGCAAGGAAGAGAAGAAAAAGAAAGAAGAAAAGAGGAAGAAGAAGGGGAGCAAGAAAAAGGAAGAAGAAAAGAAGGCAAAAGGAAAAGGGAAGGCCATGGCACTCAAAGCCAAGACATGGGATGACCTTGCCTCTTCATCCTCATCCGAAGAAGAAGAGCACGTCTACTCCAACCTAGCACTAATGGCTCTTCATGACTCGGATTGCTCATCCTCCTCAAATGAAGAATCAAGCACAAGTGGGGAGAGCTCAAATGAAGGGGGAGCTTCTACATCTTCCTCATCCGAAGAAGAAGAAGAGGATATGGAAACTATGATAACGAATGCTTCTCCTAAGAAAATAGTTTCCATAATTTTTAGTTTAACTAAGGAGTTATTTGGCATGAAAAAGAAAAATAAAAGCATGCTTAATCAAATTAAGGATTTAGAACAAAAACTAGAAAAAACATGCTTAAATGATAATGTTTCTTCTTGCCATGATGATGCATGCTCACATGACTATATGCCTTTGGATGTTAATGATGCATGCATAGAGGAAAATAGGGCATTAAGGGAAAAGGTAGATTATTTAACCAAAGCCCTAGAGAAATTCACAATTGGCTCCAACACATTAAATATGATTATTGGGAGCCAAAGGGCAAGCTTCAATAAAAAGGAAAAGGCCTATAAATGCCTAATTGCTAGGGGACAAGATAAGAAGAAGATAATAGCTAGAAATTGGATCCCCAAGGAGTACTTAGTGAACCCAATAGGAAAGAATCTATTTTGGGTTCCAAAATCCATCCTTAAGGGTTAGAAAACCCCTAGGATAGTCAACCATATGGACCTAACCTATATCATATTTTGGTTGACTTAGGATGACGGGACAATATTTTTTAGATAGTGTTGGGTGATGATAACGTGCCCATAAATAGATAATAATGCTTAAATCATGATGATTGATGTAATTCCTATGTATATTTGCAATCATGATTTATGTTTTTGAAATTTGGCACGTTATCATGAGAAATAGGTTTGAATCATGCTTTAGGTAATACTTTGTTTATTATCATCATATAATACCTAATGCATGACTATTATTTGATGAATACATGAGTTTCATGATCATAATGTGAAATTCATTCATATATGTCTTTGTGATCATGTAGAGTGTTAGGATGATACTTAACCTTGATAGAATTGCATGAATATATTGGTTAAGTATACACAAATACCCCCTAGGATGCATCTCACACTCACTATAGGCTAACTTGATTGCAAACTTAGCATGGGTGAGATGTTAGGATGATACAAATGGCCACTAATGCCTATGGCATTTAGATGGTCATTTAAAGTATCAAAATAGCAATAATAGACCAATCATGGGGAATGCTTATGTTTAATTCATAGACATATTGCCCAAAGATCATGGTTGGATATTTCATATGTTTTCAAAACAAATTCTTACTTTAAAATACATGTATTCATGTTTTGAAACAATTGGATGCAAAACTGGGTGTTAAAATGGATATTCTTATGATAAAAAACCTAGTAGTTTTTAAAGCTTTTGGATTTTTGGCAAATACGTGGAAATATAATGATTTTTCATAAAAACATATTTTTCACTGATAGATATACTTAAAAGAAATATGTTCTCCAAATTTCATGATTTTTTGAATTTTATGGAATTTTTAATGCATTTCTGAAATTCGGTCTGAAAATCAGAAAATCCTGAAATTCACGTGCACCGACCGTATCCGAACGATCTCGATGGCCTGAATATCAGACCAGTAAAGGCTGAATTCCGATTTTAACTCAACTTATGGTATTTTCTTTCTATTAGACTTGATGCCATGTGTTTTTAACTTAGTGATAATCTTTTTGATGGTGTCAAAGGGGGAGAAAATATTATGTTTAAGTTAATTATAAAAGGGGGAGAAATTTATGATAGGGAGAAATTTACATAGAGAGTTTCATGGATTAAGGGGGAGTTGCATGTTGATATATCATGATTATGTTTACATGCTTTCTTTCCTTTAAAATTTATATCAAATGCTTTTACCTAACTTAAACGGATTGCCACACATCAAAAAGGGGGAGATTGTTAGGGCAATCTCTTGCCGTAATATGGTTTTGATGGTGTGGCAAAGGGTTTAAGTTAGTTTGATATGTTGATTTGATATGTGCGTTGAAGTCGTGCAGGACTTAGTAATTCGCACATTGAGCCATGGCGAGTTTCACATCTCATGACTCGTGCCTTGAGTCGGTGAAAGATAGCTTTGCGGAAGCCGTGCGCTTGGAGCATCCGAGGGACCGCCGGACGAGGAGCTTGGAGTGAAGCCGGAGGAAGTAGACTTCGAGGCAAGAGACGCGAAGGAGCATTGCAGAGCCGCGCTCCGATGTCGCGAGGACGTGGCCGCAAAACGAAGAGAACTTCGGCGCGAGGACTCGAGGGATGAGAGGAGCGATTGTAACCCGGGAAGGGTAGTCTTAGGTGAAACTTGGCCATTTGGCCTATAGGCCGAATCAATGGCTTGATGGCCGGCCGATCATCGCGAGATCACGATCACCGATGTCATTGTGCACGGCACGAATGGAGTCGACCTCGTGAGGACTCGATCATTGGTTGACATCGGTTGATCGATGGGTGCCATCGATCGATACAATACCGCTGGATGGAATCCAACGTGAAAGTGGCCGTTATTAGCGCACGGCTACCGATCGATGGGTGCCATGATCGCCTCTGTGTCAACGGGAAGAAACCCTCTTCCTCTATAAAAAGGAAGGGGATGAGGCTTTGGGGGGTTAATGCTTGAACGCCCAACTATTCCCAAAGTGCCCTAAACGTTTTTCCACTCCTCTACTTGCTTTAATCTTTATTCCATTGTAGAAGAGTGATCTTGGTTGTAAAGGTTACCTCCACCTAGCTTGGTGCAAAGGAGAGACCAATATTGGATTGGTTTTGGAGGAGTGATTCACCTTGGACGAATCGGATCGTGGATTAGCGGCGTAGCCGTGAACCACGTTACATCTTCTTGTTAGCGTTTCCTTTCTTGTAATTTCTATTTGCTTGTCTTTATTTGCATATTCCGCTTGCGCTAATCTTTTGTAGACGAGAAAATTACGACATCCAATGAACGAGGGCTATTCACCCCCCTCTAGTCGGCCAATCGATCCCCCAACATAAAGTCCTGTAACAATAGGTTACAGTTAAGTATCATCACACATCTAATGATCGAATCAAATCCTACATCATCCTAGTATCTCGATCAACTAAATCAATATTAACAATCGAGTAATACTAAATCTAAGCTATAGCAATAGCTTACCATCCAGTCTCACACACCGATCGGATCAGACCATAGGAAAAACATCTCATTGACCCCAATTGCTGCCGGAAAGTCCAAGCTCCGTATCCATCTCACCTAGCCTAGTACCCGTTAAGCAGCTTCTGGATCCATGGTAACCTAGCCCTGTACAATTCTTCAACCAACTGTAATTCTAATGTCAATACAAGCTAAAACCCAAAACAACAATATGGAATACATCAATAACATCCAGATCTTGACTTACCCAAATTCAATCTCAGTTACTCAACCTTTGGATCCAACAATTGAAGTTTCAAATCTGGAAGGATCACCTTATTCCATCGCAACCTGTGCTCTGATTTCTATTATTTACCCCCCCATTCTTTGCTCCATAAGATCATGTTAATGGCGACTAACAATGACTCAGTGACAACAAATTAGTGGGTAACTGACTATGGAGCCGCAGTATGACAAGGAAATGCCGATTCACGGATCAACAACCATCGATCATAGGCCACTACCACTACCAAGGTCGGCCAAAAATACTATAGCAGAGGATAGTAATGAAAGGCGGTATCGCTCGCGACGATCGCAATGATGCAAGAGCAGAGGAGCTGAAACAACAGAGATCAAAAGCCAAAAGCACCATCACTAAATAAGAAATTCTTGCCTAAGCGGCGGCGACGGTAGATCCATCCCGCAGTAGCTGAAATCAAAGGGAAACTATTGACAATGGCGATCCACCTCGATCGGAATAGGTAGACGACAAAAATCAGCCGACAACAGCTCCGACCGGGCTGATGACGGGGAGCTCCGATAGTTGTGATAAGGCAGCATCGGGCGGAATCGACTAGCTTGGCGTCGACGGTGGCAAATCGTCGACAGAGGTGAGCTGCGACAACGAACAGGGGAAAGGGCAGAGCGGCCAATCAAGGCGATCGGAGGAGCTGGCTTGGTGGTTGCAGGGATCGCCCCATGTGCTGAAACAAACCTGATGGCTGGAGGAGCTCGCTGTCGCCAAGATCAGAAGGGAGAGGCACCGACGATGGAGCACCGCGGAGAACAAAATCACCGGCAGCCGCTGTGGGTCGGAAGAGACGAGAAGCGAGGAAGAAGCAGGAATCGTGATTGAAACCTAACCCTAGCCGCAACACCTGAATCGGCAGCCTGTTGCCGCGGCGACGACATCGTCGGTCCGCCGACGGAATCGCCGAGATCCCCAAACGAGAAACCCATTGTTCCTCGACCGGAGATCAACTCAGTGGCGGCACCGTCGAGCTATTTCTCACCGAAACACCGACGAGCTAGGATTTCGACTAGCGGAATCGCATCGAAGAAATCGCGAGCGAGGAGAAAGAAGCAAATCGCGATGGAAGAAGCCGGAAATCGCGATCGAGAAGCTTTAAAAGTGGTTCGGCGGTTTAGTCCACATCAATCGGTTCAAGTCCAACTGAACCCAAGTTAAGTCCAACTCAAACCCAAGTCTAATCCAAATAGATTTAGCTCAATTTCAGCCCAAACCCCAAATCCAGCCCAAGCCCAATACAACCCAATGGGCTCAACCCAATAAGCTAATCAACCCAATTAGCCCACTAATTAAGCCCAATTAATCTACTCATTAACCTCAATTAATTAAAGAGTTAATTCATAGATTTTTTTTTCGTATTTTACATTCTCCCCCACTTATAAAAATTTGGTCCCCAAATTTTCGACTTATATACTTGTATGATATGTCAAAATAATCATCTCAAGTATCCGGAGAAAAGTCACACCTTAAGTGACTAAGTGGTTACTAAGCTCGAATATTATATTCCATCTCTTATATATACTCTCAACCGACCTCTTAAAGGTAAACAACTGTACCAAAGTGGAGCTCTATATCCGTAACGGATGGGAGACTTTGTCAGAATCGTAAGGTGAATCATGAATCACTATCAGAAATGATACTCAAGGATACTCCATAAATATAATTCCATCAAGCGATCCAACGGAGTCCATCTTACGGCTTGGGAGAAAAATGAGCGGACCTAGCTAATCGATCATCGACTACCCAAATCTGATCAAGTCCTTTCCGAATTCTAGATAATCTCCCAACACAGTCTAACGTACTAGGCTCTCACTTCATCACGGTACGAAACCCTACCGATCACAATATTCCACCTTTGCTTGTTGGCATACTCAACACCAAACTACGCAATCAACCGTGTCACATATATCGTTCCACTAACCGAAACGTCTCAATACTCACTATTTTCGGATACACTCCGAATAAATCATCACTCTCGAATGAAGAGTCTCCTGAAAAAACTCTTCCTAAATCAAAATACAACTCTGTAACCCACTATTCTCCTAGGAAACGTAGAATTACTTTCTCACAAGAGAAACCAATCTACTGTTCCAAAATTCATTATATCACCCAGAACTGAAAGTATCTGGAAGACTATAATGACTGATCTCGCTGGTTTCTCAACCAGCATACACATAATATACATCTCATTCAACTGCATCGGGATCGCTCCTAATCCTGAAAATATTGCATCTGCGTACAATACCCTTCCATCCATATCGGACGGATTAACTAACACTGACACGAGAGTCACCACCGCTCAGGCCTCAAACCTAGCTTCACAAACATCTGACCAGGTGATTTCCATCACCTTTTTGGTCCAACAAATCAGCGGTATAGTACCTTGGTCCAACAAGTCGGCGATACAGTATCGCTAAAACATCCTTATCTCTGGTAAATACCAAATCAATCTAGGGACACCATAATTTCCCCTAAGATCGTGAATATATCCTCCACAGATATGATGACAATCGATCTCAAATACTCCAAGAGTACTTGATTCCTCACGTCCATGAACAACTAAATCGTCGATAAGTCTAATAACATTATCAACATCTCCTAAATTCATACCAAGTATGAAATATCATCTTCTACACACATCCCTTTTTACTCTAAACTACAGATAGCTCAATCATCACACCGACAATGATAATTGTATGACACTAAGTCACTACAATATCAAACATCCAAATGTAGACCAACCCTAGGATATACACAAAGTGTCATTTAATGATCTAAATAGATCATCTATCCATGACGAAGGATACTCATTCTCAACTACTGCCTTCCAATCATCGATAATCGATGCATAACCTCAAAGGTCTGACTCTCTTCTAACAAAGAGTTACAAGTCTTCTCAAGAAGAACACTGAGGTAGATAAATCTCCCATAGTGTTTAGCAACACTGATACCCTTAAAATCATCTCCCGGTATGAGGTCCCCAATATCAGGACTATTCCCAAAATCACCTCAATCGCATATTCCACTTGCCCATGCAGTGACCAGCCCGAGAGTTCATCCGTAACTACATCTGAATACTCTCGAATTATACGTACATTCGAGAGTCCTAGTATACCAACGCTCCAACAATCCAACTATCCGTAAGGATATGTCTATAGTGGAGGTAGGTCTAGCAAAGGCTAAGGGTATCCCTTGACTTCTTGATTGTTGATCAACATCTCACCTGACGGTAGAGAAAATCACCAACCCACAAGTCGATAGGAACCCTTCGAACCCTATCCAAGAATGTTCTAGACAAAGATACCTATAAACTACCAATATCTCTCGATATATCTGCAAGTAGTATAACCTAAAATAATACCCCGAAGGACCGATCCTTCGGTCTTCTATACTTCTTCTCGAGTAATCATGTAAACTTGTCCAACATCTTTTCTGGACGGCTGAACTCATGTAGATGCAAAGACTATCATGGAGGAATCAAGTCAAAAATCGAGGTACAAATAAACAAGCTGCAATGGAGATGAAAACATCATTTATCTTGGCAAGGGTACACATCGGTGAAAATATCAAGAATCGCCAACATCGTAGCACGATCCAACTCTGTGAAAGGTATAACTGCGTCTGAAGAATGCAGAATAGACACGACCATTGTAGTATACTCTCTCTCTCCTCTGAACAAATCATAACCACGCCTGGGAAGGTAACAGTTGTTGTAAATGCAGGAAGATAACAATTGTTGTCTGAAGTCTTACGAGATGTCTTGGTACGTCTTCTTGAGTAACTTACTTCTTAGGATGAAAGTATCAAGAACTCCAACTATATACGGGTAGTAGATCGGCTGGCGATGTGATAACCTAATCTTACGTAATAATCTCGGCTTTCGAGGTTGTGGATCGTCCGCTCGAAAGCATCATCCATAGTCTTCAACTGAGTCTTCAAAGTACATACTCTCCTCGTAGATACCGACAGCTTATAGTAGAAACAGATACAATGGTCCATCGGATAATCTGACTCTGGTGTCGTCGTGACCCGCACTGCACACACATAATCTCTATTCGGAGTCTTTCCTCTGAGTTCGCTGATAAACACGAGAAGCTGCTGACAATCTGCAATCGGTCTTCTATGATCGGAAACTCTCCAATAGTCGCCCGTGACTCACGACTTTAATCTCGCTCCTTTTTATCCAAGATACGGATACTTCTAATTCCAATAATTTGACTTGCAATATATGCCTATCAAATCTCCAACTCTTAAAACACTTGCTACGGAGTCATTTCTATACACATGACTCGGTCTAAGGACTTCCGGTAGGATCTAGTAGGAGATCCAAACATCCTGATCAAGATGTCAACCGATAACCCGTGGGTGGCCAAAACCAACCCGATCACATTCTTGGGCTATTAAATGGTCGTAACTTTTGCAAGTCTAACGACTCTGCATGGTACTTCCATTACCAAATGATCACTCGACCTAAAGCCCAAGAATTCCTTGACAATGAGTCAAAGAAGATGACGTGGGAAAATACTATCTCACAACATCACTGAACTATGACTAAGTGATACGTTATTTTCCGTAGGTTATTTCCTATATCTTACACCAAGTACCGGCTAAATCCGGATAATGGTATTCCACTAACACTACTATCTTTGTATAACCCGAGTCAAGTACTCCCAATGTTATACAACCTAGAACGATCAGTCCGAGGATCAAAATCCCCATGAATATCATCAAACTAATTTTCTACTATCTGAATCAGTAATAGTATACTTGCTTAGTCCATTACCCCAAAGGTAATGATCTGACTAACATAATTAATGAAAATCCTTAGGACCGTAATCCTTGATCTCCATACAAAAAAATGTGACTACTAACCCCTGCTTTCCGACTCGGTATCAGTCGGCTCTCAAAGGTAATTACCTTTTCGATAGTAGGTACATGTCTAATAACCTCAATATGTCATTTCCGTGATCATCTCAAATCACGGTTACGGATAGTGACCAACACCCTACACGTCATCCATGTTATAAGCAACTAAATGCATAGGCAATAGAAGGATATGTAATAACAATTAACATACCTTAACCTTGTAGCTCGGAGATGTCCGCAACAGCCAGATCCCAGAACTCACGAACCAAAACCGAGTAAAGCAAAACTCGATGTCCGAACGAAATCAAATCCGAAATTGGACTTCGCAACCTAGGGCTCTGATACCAATAAAATTGTCACGCCCCGGGAGTATGCCGTGCCGAAAAGCAAACGAACGACATCTCCCCTGTACGTGGCAATATATCGGGTTAATACAAGGCCCGTAGGCCCACAACAACAATATATAAATGGACAATACCAAACAATATATCCACAACAACACAAAAGGTGCGCACCGGTGCGACTCTAACATACTACACACAACAACGTACAAATCCACAGCCAGATACAACACTGATTATACATGGCCATAATACAAAATAACAGCGGAAGCAAATACGTGGAAAACCCCAAATGTTCGGTGTGAGATGGGATCACCATGAGCTCAAACGTCAAGGAATCTTCCACCTTATCAGGCGAGAAAACCGTGGTCCGTGGGTGGTGAGTATAAACTCAGGGGTAATATATAGAAAGTGCATGAACAACATATAAGGATAGATCTACAAGTATACATGTGAAGATCTACAGGTATACAACATGAGTCCAATAGACATACAGTCATATCCAAATCTAATAACAAGTAACTACAGTAAAGTCATACTCAGTGTATATACTAAACTAATCAACTGAACATAAAGTAATGTACCAATGTACCTGACGGTCTGTAACGTCATATGCTAGATCATCCTGAACAGGTATACTATAACATAACCATATAACGTACCAGGTCAATCCCATACCTGACCAATACTCAGACATATGAACAGTATATGATCACCTGTATAATAACCCGGTCCGTACCACACAATGACATGATGCTAATCAAATGCATATAACAGTCTGAATCAACGCATATATCATGCTCAACACATAGCAGTAAATAAAATGCAAATGACATGTATCATGATGTACAAGCATGTGCAACAATCATAGCTCAATCAAATGCAGCATCTCACAGGCATATGTAAAACATATATCAAATACATGCATACATATATATCAGCAATGCATATGCATGGTCACTGTCTGCGGACCCGTCCAACCACGACCCCAGAGTGGCCAGGGTGGCACGACAAATGACAACTAGCCCGACTCCAGCTGCCACCACTCTCGAGTGGCCGTGTTGGGTAGTATGACTGAGTAGCGTATAAGCATAAAAAGCTAACTACTCCTAGGGGCCCCTGTTGCAAGCCACGCTATCCCTACCCATGAGTAGACAAACGCCGCACACAGGATAACTGCACCTCACACAACCACCGTCTATAGTGGGCGAGTTCTAACACCACTGCACGTGGCGGTCGCATCTCCACTACCACCATCCATAGTGGCGCGGTACATCCAATGCTCTCGCCTCAACCTGCTACCACTACCCCGAGTGGCGGGAGGCGGGATGACCGACGACCGTCTCATCCACAAGGAAGACCGTCAAGATGCATGCAAATGTAATGATGCATAGCTCCATACATGTATCCTAGCGACACTCCCTATCCCACGGGGAGTCCTGGTCAACTAAAAGTCAACTATGCAAGGACTACAATCCACAAGACTCTCTCTATCGCATAAAGAGTCATACTCATCTGACAGTCAACCACGCTAAGACCTCTAGTCAGTAGCGATATACAATCGACCGTCCATATAACCATACACAGGCACACAATTCATAATGGATATACCATCGCGCTAGGACCTCTAGTCCATGGTCACATACTGACAACCATACACTTATCTATGCACAGACAACTAGATCCACCATAAATGCACCACTAATACGGTTATGATATAACGATCGACTCCATAATCCAATCCATCACCTAACCCTAGTGATGTAATACAGTAACCCAATCTGAAGTCACAAAGATAACCCTAACCACCTGTACTTACTGAACATCCATCAGCTAATACATAATAGGGTTTATAGTTCCTATCCGAGCTAGATAATCAATGAAGTACCAGAGTTTATATCTCAAAGGTCAAGGCAGTACAAGCATATGATTAAACATGAGTGGATTTAAGGTAAACAGGTATAAACATACATATCCAAGATCATGCACAGGAATTTGATCAAAACTACCGGACCAGGTAGATATTACCCACCTGATACGCAATCCGTGCTATCCATCTCCACGTCCATGTATTTATGACAATTAAAGTCCTGTAACAATAGGTTACAGTTAAGTATCATCACACATCTAATGATCGAATCAAATCCTACATCATCCTAGTATCTCGATCAACTAAATCAATATTAACAATTGAGTAATACTAAATCTAAGCTATAGCAATAGCTTACCATCCAGTCTCACACACCAATCGGATCAGACCATAGGAAAAACATCTCATTGACCCCAATTGCTGCCAGAAAGTCCAAGTTCCGTATCCATCTCACCTAGCCTAGTACCCGTTAAGCAGCTTATGGATCCATGGTAACCTAGCCCTGTACAATTCTTCAACCAACTGTAATTCTAATGTCAATACAAGCTAAAACCCAAAACAACAATATGGAATACATCAATAACATCCAGATCTCGACTTACCCAAATTCAATCTCAGTTACTCAACCTTTGGATCCAACAATTGAAGTTTCAAATATGGAAGGATCACCTTATTCCATCGCAACCTGTGCTCTGATTTCTATTATTTACCCCCCCATTCTTTGCTCTATAAGATCATGTTAATGGCGACTAACAATGACTCCCAGGACAACAGCTAGTGGGGTAACCGACGGTGGAGCTGCAGTTGCGACAAGGAAATGCTCGGATTCACGGGATCAACAACCATCGATCATAGGCCACTACCACGGCTGAAGGTAGGCCAAAAATACTAGTGCAGAGGATAGTAATGAAAGGCGGTATCACCTGCACGACTGCGGTGGTGCAAGAGCAGAGGAGCTGAAACAACAGAGATCAAAAGCCAAAAGCACCATCACTAAATAAGAAATTCTTGCCTAAGCGGCGACGATGGTAGATCCATCCCGCAGTAGCTGAAATCAAAGGGAAACTATTGACAATGGCGATCCACCTCGATCGGAATAGGTACGACAAAATCGGTAAACTCACCGGGTGATGGCGAGAACTCCGATAGTGGTGATAAGGCAGCATCGGGCGGAATCGACTAGCTTGGCGTCGACGGTGGCAAATCATCGACAGAGGTGAGCTGCGACAACGAACAGGGGAAAGGGCAGAGCGGCCGATCAAGGCGATCGGAGGAGCTGGCTTGGTGGTTGCAGGGATCGCCCCATGTGCTGAAACAAACCTGATGGCTGGAGGAGCTCGCTGCCGCCAAGATCAGGAGGGAGAGGCACCGACGATGGAGCACCGCGGAGAACAAAATCACGGCGGCATTGTGGGTCGGAAGAGACGAGAAGCGAGGAAGAAGTAGGAATCGTGATTGAAACCTAACCCTAGCCGCAACACCTGAATCGGCAGCCTGTTGCCGCGGCGACGACATCGCCGGTCCGCCGACGGAATCGCCGAGATCCCCAAACGAGAAACCCATTGTTCCTCAATCGGAGATCAACTCAGTGGCGGCACCGTCGAGCTATTTCTCACCGAAACACCGACGAGCTAGGATTTCCGACGACGGCAGAAGTACTGGCACGAAGAAATCGCGAGCGAGGAGAAAGAAGCAAATCGCGATGGAAGAAGTTGGAAATCACGATCGAGAAGCTTTAAAAGTGGTTCGGTGGTTTAGTCCACATCAATCGGTTCAAGTCCAACTGAACCCAAGTTAAGCCCAACTCAAACCCAAGTCTAATCCAAACAGATTTAGCTCAATTTCAGCCCAAACCCCAAATCCAGCCCAAGCCCAATACAACCCAATGGGCTCAGCCCAATAAGCTAATCAACCCAATTAGCCCACTAATTAAGCCCAATTAATCTACTCATTAACCTCAATTAATTAAAGAGTTAATTCATAGATTTTTTTTTCGTATTTTACACAAGAAGTCTTTTCAGCGTGGAGAACAAGAATGGAGACATTCTTTATAATGAATATAGAGGATTGGTTCATCCTCGTAGAAGGTTTTGAACCTCCTCGGGATAGGAAGGGACAAGTCCTCAAGTTGAAGAAATGGACCCAAGAGCAACAGCAAAAATTCAAAACCGAAGCCAAGGTTACAAAACTCTTAGAAGATTTGATACCTAATGATGTTTTGTCTAGGCTAGGTGAATATCTTGATGCCAAGGAGCTATGGGACAAATTAGCCAAATTCAATGAGAAGCCCCACTTGACACAAGTAGAAGAAGATAAAGAAGAGGATGAAGAGAGTTCATCTTCCTCAAGAGAAAGTGAGGAATCGGAAGTTGAAGAGGAGTCAACTTCCAGATCGGTGGAAGAAGAAGTAGAAGACACCTCCACCTCTAGGATTGAGGGGGAGGAAAGAATTTCCACTCCGGAGCAACAAGAGAAAGCTTCGACATCTAGTCAAGATGAAGAAGATCCAATTCCGGTCTCAATTAACCTAGGTAACTCAAACACTCTAATTTCAAATAAAATCCATATATTGTGTTTTGAGTGTAGGGAGTATGGGCACTACAAGAGCAAGTGCCCAAAGAAGGTTAAGAAGGCTCCTCCGGTGCCTAAAAGTCAACAAAAGTCAAAGGATGTCGGTTCTCCATCACCTAAAGACAAGGAGCACATCATTTGCTTCAAATGTCGGCAACCGGGGCATTACCGAAATCAATGTCCTAGGGGGAGCAAGAAGACCCAAGAAGGAGCATCACAAGTAGGGGGAGCTACTAAGGCAAACCCTAAGGTATATTGTCATAATGCTCATTCCTTAAATTCTAAGCAAAATCATGCTAGAATTAATTCAAATAACTTTGCTATTACTCATGATTCAAAGCATGCTAGGAATGATAACTCTAGATCTATTTCAAAGAAGGAGAAATTTGGGACTAATGTCCCTAGAAATGTCATTCCTAAGAAAGCAATTAAGAAAATCGAAGACCATTTAGGTATCAATCCCAATAAGGGTAAACATATGTCTAAAGTAAATGGTAATGCCCAAAAACCTAATCAAAAATCATTTGGGCAATTAGAATTAGAGAACCAAGCCTTAAGGTCAAGGCTTGAAAAACTAGAAAAGACCCTAAATAAGATACAAAATCAATTTAGAGGGTCTAATGGTCAAAGTCAAGGGTCAATATCTCAAAGTCAACATCTAGGACCCAAAAGACAAAAGTCAACCAAGGGCAAGAAAGGTTTGGGTCACAAACCTAAGCTTAAAGTGGCTTATCATTGTGTTCCATTTGACTATGGAACACAAACTAGGTCTAGGAAGACCAAAGTTGCAAGGGGAGTTACCTCTAGAGTCAACCTAAGTAAGACCACAATGACCAAGGCTAACAAGCCTAGGAGGGTCATTAGAAAGGTATCTAGGGAGGTTATCCCTAAGGAATATCTAATTAATTCAATGAGCTCAAATAGATTTTGGGTTCCAAAGAGCGTGATTGATTCACGTTAAATGGGTTAGAATGTGCCAACCATGATTGGATGGGTAGTTAACTCAACCATGGTAAAGATGACACTTTAGGTTATTTTCAAGGTTATGGTTACCTTGGAAATACATTTGAGCTTTAATCCTAAAAGGTTTTAGGATGTGCCAATATATATTTCTGAAATCATGAAAATCAATAAAATTGGCACAATCTAGATTTAGAGGTCATAGTGTGTAAATTTGATCTTTGGCACACTTTAGGAATCAATGTATCAAGAGAAGTGTGTTTAAGATGTAGAAAGAACATCAAGAGTGATACTCAAGTGCCACACACCTTGATGTCTTGCACTTACCATGCTTCATGTGTTTCACCATGTGTTTGCATGGAAGGAAAGTCTAGGGTGGATTGTATCTCACAAAACAAGTCTTTTACCTTGATTGTGTATTTCAACACTTAGAAAGGGTGAGATGTTAGGATTTTGAAACCATTGGATGTTAATGTTTGCTAAAATGAAATAAAATATCAAAACACATTAAGGAATACTTGAATATAAGCATAACATCAATATATTCAATATACAAGATTAAAACATGAGAAAATGGAATTGCTGGATAAAGAAATCAAGATTTTTTGAATTTCAGAATCGGAAATCAGATCGATTTGATCGATTATTTATCGCGATCGATTATCTGTAGCGTGATCGATCGCGCCCAGAATGAAAGTGTCGCTTCCGACTCGATCGCTTGAACATCACGATCGATGGTACTGCTCATCGAGGCCGAGATCATTAGTCGAGTGCTCGGCGAGCAATCAGTGGTGATCGATCGATTGATCGATGGGCCACATCGATCGATGTTATCAGTAGCATGACACGTAAGACTCGTGATCGATTCGAGCCGGAAGCGATCGTTAAACCGCCGTTAAGCCGCGATAGTCGATCGATGTCGACATCACGATCGCGCCACGTCCGAACCGCTAGGGTTCAACATCTTCACGTGACGATTCTTCACTTCCTTCTCCTCTCCGATCACCGCTGCCTTTCTCCGACGAGTTTTTTGACCGAGCCGGCCGCCTAAGTCTTAGGTTTGATAGCCACTCTCTTCCACTCATGCTTTCACTCGTCTCATAACCCTAATCCACTCACTTCCAACGGTTGTTTCTTCTTTTTCGATTAGGGTTCCGGCGTCCAGTCCTCCGGCGAACTTTCCTACGACCCCTTCAGCGATATCCGACTATTCTCTCATCATCCCTCCAAATGGCATCGAAGTAAAATTTTCTTACTAAAAAAAAAACCCTAATTTTTCCTTTCCATTGTAATCTATTATAATCTAATCGTGTATTGGTGCCCTTGCATTTCATATCATTGCATTACATTCATATAGGAGATCCCGTAGAAATGATCCACCCGAGGGTGAATCACGATTGTACCAACCTATGTTGGTTAGATACATCGATAGGGACTTCTTTACACGTTACTGTAGTGATGTCATGGACATATTTGCATATTATCATCTTACGAAAATTGTCTTATGCACACATGCCATCAATGATGATCTCCTTAAGGAGTTCTATCAGAACTTAAAGAAGGTAGACGATGGCCCTACCTACACTACTCGCGTTGCAAAACGCGATTTAGAGTTCACTCCTATGATATTGCAGGAGTTTCTTGAGTGTAAGCCGTCGGATGACACCTTCATTTTCTACCCTACCTTTGATGCCCCTTTACGCCAGCCATTTGACCATATCTCTTTGGACTCCATGCATGAGCATGTTTTTGATCATCCTTGTCCACCAGCTCAAAATTTATTTCCTATCACTGAGCTATCTGCACCTGACAATGTACTCTACAAGGTCATTGTTGGGTGTTTTCTTCCGATCGTGACTCGGGGTCTGGCCAAGATTCGACCTCCCCATCTCATTTTACTATACGTCATGCGTAATAGATTAGACATAAACATTGCATTGAACATGTTTCATTGCATTGTGCATTTCATTTCCCCTGTACAAGGGAAAGTGCATATACCTTATGACCATATTATCACTGCATGGTTAGAGTCAGTAGGCATCAACATTCACAGGGGATCACTGAGGACGCTATCTGAGGTGTACGACTGCATATCAGTTTGTAACTTCTCATTAGCGAAGCTGCGAATGGGGCATGGGCAAATGGAGTTGGCACCTCAACCACCGCCCAGGGAACGTGGAGAGCCGCCTCTGGTGCCTAGAGAGGCTGGAGAGGACTATGAGGATGCAGACGCCGCTGATGAGGAAGATCAGATGCCAGCAGATGCATCAGCGGCGGGTCCATCAGATCGTCTTGGCCAACTGGAGTCCAGATTCCAGGACTATCAGCAGACAGTCGACTCTAGGCTGTCAGAGCTCTTAGTAGGGCAAGCCTCCATGGGCGCACGTCTTGGTCGGATGGAGGAGAGATACATTCAGATTGCAGAGTCCCTGAGCCGCATCAAGCAGCGTCAGCTCGATATGTATGAGATGATGCGGGCCTGGACTTTGAGTCAGCAGCCTCCTCCACCTCCACCTCCTGTAGACGACTAGATCTAGAGGATGTTAGAATTTTTTTGTTGTTTTTCAGTTTTTGTAGTGAGATTGAGCATATCAAATCTCTATTTTGGATGTAAAAAAAAAACTGAAATCTTTTTAAATTAAATAAAATTTTTGTTTGTGAAAATCATGTGTGTTTGAGTGTGTATTTGTATTAATGTATTGGTTTATGAAAGTTGCTATATCATGACATGAAATTTCATCTTATCATATAACATGTCATGCCATTGGTTATGATTATTTTATATGTCATGTTTATTCTTTTTGATTATATCACATGTCATGACATCATGATTATTGGCCATGCGTTATTATTATTATGATTATGCCATGATCATTCATGCATTTTATTGTGATTAAAATTGATTTAAGAAAAAAAAAATGGCATGACTTGAAGTCCTATTTATAAGGGAATCAAGTAGGGTTGCCTAGAAAATGCATGAGGCCATAATAATCCTAACTCCACATCTCACATCACATTGACATGTATGTATATTTATACACCCTAGATACATGTGAGATGCTAGGATAATAAGTTAGGTTCAAGGTGCATAGATAGTGCATCTAGATGAACTAAAACTTATTTCAATCATCACTAAGAATCATAAGGAAAGCTAATATACAAGTTATGTATATTTAGCCAATAAACCATGGTTCAAAATAGGTTTTCAAAAACATTTTAAAATCAATTTAGAAAACCTTGGTGAAGTCTATCTTTTGATAGCCATCATCATTGTAGAGGTTGATACAAAGTAGATCAAAAACCTTAAAGCGTTAATAGTTTTTGAACTTTGTACCAATCTCCTATTTCCTTGGTCATTGTGGTCTTACCTAGGTTGACTCTAGAGGTAACTCCCCTTGCAACATTGGTCTTCCTAGACCTAGTTTGTGTTCCATAGTCAAATGGAACACAATGATAAGCCACTTTAGGCTTAGGTTTGTGACCCAAACCTTTCTTGCCCTTGGTTGACTTTTGTCTTTTAGGTCCTAGATGTTGACTTTGAGATCTTGACCCTTGACTTTGACCATTAAATCCTCTAAATTGATTTTGTATCTTATTTAGGGTCTTTTCTAGTTGTTCAAGCCTTGACCTTAAGGCTTGGTTTTCTAATTCTAATTTCCCAAATGATTTTTGATTAGGTTTTTGGGCATTACCATTTACTTTAGACATATGTTTACCCTTATTGGGATTGATACCTAAATGGTTTTCTATTTTCTTAATTGCTTTCTTAGGAATGACATTTCTAGGGACATTAGTCCCAGATTTCTTCTTCTTTGAAATAGATCTAGAGTTATCATTCCGAGCATGCTTTGAATCATGAGTAATAGCAAAGTTATTTGAATTAATTCTAGCATGCTTTTGCTTAGAATTTAAGGAATGAGCATTATGACAATATACCTTAGCGTTTGCCTTAGTAGCTCCCCCTACTTGAGATTTTAAGGATAATTGAAATATACTTAAAATAATCATTTTAAAATACAACTTATTTTCTCAACTATTGTACTTAACGACTATTTACAACTCTTTAGGCCAAAGTTTAGCGCCCCCTACATCTCTTATACTTCATATATTTGACTAAGGGGGGAGAGCAAACTAACCCTAAGGGTTATATTACAATCCTATAGATTATTGGTGCAGAGGGACACATCTCGAACCAATCTATCTAACTACTGCTAGATGCATGCCTGGACTCATAGTTGATTTATCTCGATGCATGCATATATGATTTTGTTTTTAAACCCCTATTTTATACAAACTAACCCTAAGGGTTATATTACAATCCTATAGATTATTGGTGCAGAGGGACACATCTCGAACCAATCTATCTAACTACTGCTAGATGCATGCCTGGACTCATAGTTGATTTATCTCGATGCATGCATATATGATTTTGTTTTTAAACCCCTATTTTATACAAAAAACCCCAACATTTTTTGATTTATGGCAAAAGGGGGAGAAGAGCGAAAGTTAAGGGGAAGTAACACAAAATTTAATTTTGAAAATTAAAGTATCTCTTTTAAAACTCACCTAGGGTTAAGGCGGCGTTTTGGTTAAGGGGGAGTTTTGGTTGAGGGGGAGTTTTTAAAAATGGCATTCATCATTTACTATACTTGTTTTAAGCTTTAATTTCCCTTAACTTTGTGTTGGTTTGTCATAGATCAAAAAGGGGGAGATTGTTGGTGCAGGGGCACCAGATAATCAAACCTGTATTTTGATTATGGCAAAGACACAAAGTTAAGTTTAAATCGTTGTCTCACGGGCTAAATCAAGTGTGCAGAAAGGCTAAGCTAAGCCAAAGGTCAGCGACACCCAGAGGGAGCTGTGGTGGTCGGGTAACACCGAGAGAACTTCGTGGGAGTCGAAGAACCTAAGTGGAAGACCGGAAGCAAAGCGATAGATCTTAAAGGACCAGAGGTAAGCTCATGTGAGTGAGAGATGGTAAGGTCGTGTCCTCTGTACGGGGACGACCGTAGGCGACGATCCGACTAAGACTTCCTGTGGAAGGTCTATGTCGAGATCGGATGATAAGAAACCGTCGCATTTATCATTTTTCGTGCTAACCTCTTACTGCTGGGAAGTGGGTAGGCTGGCAGTCGACTGCTGACCATTGGGCAGTCGACTGATGGAAGACATCAGTCTACTGATGGCGACGAATCAGCCTTTTGCGCTAGGTCAAAATGGATAATATTTGACGCGGCCACTTCACGATAAAATATGGTAACACCTCGTGATCTGTTCCAAAAGATGAGTAGACTTATTCCAAGGCCAAACTCTATAAAAGGAGGGGAGGATTCCAACCCAAAGATCAATCAAGATTATTCTCAAGTGCTCCTACAACGCCAAAGCTCCAACACCATCATAACGCCGACGCGACGATAAGTTTTAATCTTCTTCATCGGCAGCAGCAGCAAGTAATAGTTTTTGTTATTGTATTCTTTGTTTTAATCGTAACGAGGTGAGGTAGGCTTGTTGCCTCATCCTCGTACTTTCGGTTTTGTGATCGTTGTCTCCTACCTCCAACGAGAAGGAGATCTTTGCCCTCCGTACGCGATCTAGGACCGTTAGGGCCTTGAAGTAGAAACCGCTGGATTGTGAACCAAGTAAAAATAAACTTGTCATTTTACTTTTCTTCTGTGCTTGCTCGTATATCGAACAAATGAAAAGAAAAATTTTACGCTCGCTATTCACCCCCCTCTAGCGACGCTTCTCGATCTAACAATTGGTATAAGAGCGGGGGCACTAAGATTTGGTGAAACCACCAATCTAACACTTTTTGGTGTTCTTTTCATATTTTTCAATTCATGTTTTTTTTAATGTTTTTTTCCTCCCACACTACTAATCCAAGACGAAGTCTTGGTACCTTTCTTTTGGTTGTGTGTTTGCAAGTATTCTCTTTTGGAGTAGCCGACGGTAAAACAGCCATAACTTTTCGTACAAGTGGACTCACAAAACTATCTACCTACCAAATCGAAGCTCTCTGAGAGATCTACACTTCCTATTAGAGTTTACTCTCATAACAAGCTGTCTTTATCCCCAAAAACCGACGTTTAGTACTCTTTTCTAGATATCGAAGGTCGTAAGTTTATAGTTTTTGTTAGTTTCTTATTCTTCTTATTTATTTCTGTTTATTTCTTATTATTTCCTAAATTACTAATCTAAGACCAAGTCTTGGAATTCCTTTTGGTTTTTATTCATATTTTGCAAGATATTTAATGGCTCACATTGAGGGGTATAGGACCACCTGACCTCCGCTGTTTAACGGAAATGATTTATGTTATTGGAAAGGTCGGATGGAGTGTTTCTTGAAAACACAAGTCGAGACTTGGATAATAATCCAAACCAGCTTTGCTCTACCCACAAATGATCAAGGGGAGCCCTTGGATTTCGACAAGTGGACCAATGCAACCAAGAGGCAAATCGAAGCTGATGCAAGAGCAACCCAAATATTGCAATGTGGCTTGTCCAAGGAGGAACTCAACCGACTTGGACCATTCATTAGTGCCAAAGACCTCTGAAACAAATTGATTGATCGACACGAAGGAACGCCCGATGCTAAGGTATGTAAAAGCGATTTGTTTTTAAATAAACTATACAATTTAAAGATGCAGGATTGCGATACCTCCACCTAACTACATGCGCGGATCCAAGACATCGTCAATGGTCTTCACTCGATCAGGCAAGCCGTAGAGAATCGGGACCTTATAAGGTATGCTTTAAATGCTTCCCTAGGACTACCTTGTGGACATCCATGGTTGATGCCTACAAGGTTTCTAAGGACCTTTCTAAACTTAGACTAGACGAATTATTTTTTGAATTTGAACTCCATGAACAATTTAATTCGGCTCCCGAGAAAGGTATTGCCTTATTTGCAGGTTCGAAGAAGGCCGCAAACAAACCACCCCCAATGAAGAGGACGAATCTGAATCCAAATCCAAAGAGGAGGCCGCAATAGTCAAGATTGTGCGGAGAATAGTTCGACAAGAAAGAAGCATTTGAAGAATGAGAACCAAGAGCAATACAAGTCAAGGAGGCGGCCAAAGCAAAAGGGAGCAAGGAAAGCCTTCCATGCAACTTGGGATCTAAGAATCTTAACCGACTATTTGGAACCCAAAGAGCCGTGTACAACAAAGTTGGACTCGGGTTTAGTCAAAAGACTACGAATAGATCATATATGTCTATCATAAATCGTAGTCATCAAAGAGTCCAAGCATGGGTCCCAAAGGTTTTATTGAACTCACATATAAGGACTAATAAGTATTGGATTCCCTAGGATCAAGTTCATTATTTGAATAGACCATATTGGTTCAATGGTCTAGGGAGAGCTAATACTAAAATAGTATACCCACTTACTTAGCAAAACCATTGCATATTTTATTTTAATTTTTAGAATGGCTAGATAGGGAAAATAGTTAGTCAATACTTGCCAACATAGTATCAGGACGCGGCGAGATGATAGTACATTAGGGAAACAAAGTCTCGTGTATTTGAGTTAGATAAGGCGTATCTAGCTTGGTGCACTTGACCGAGTGGAACTAGCTGAAGCTACCTCGCCGTATCCTAAACTAGTTAGACCAGGAAGTAACCCTAAGTGATTTAAGTGATATTTTTTTGAATTTGACTATGTCTAAGGAAGTGGTCGTTGTTCCGATCAAAGAAGGCCCCTGTGCCTCACCACGACCTGGAAGCCAGTTTCTCGAAAAGTTACTTAACGATCTAAAGGTTAAATCTGAATATAACCCAAGGTTGACTATCTTTAATCAATTTTAAATCATCTCACAACACATAAGGTTAACAAATTCTGAGACACATAGAATGGGTGAGATGTTAAGGATAATTGAAATATACTTAAAATAACCTTTTCAAAATACTACTTATTTTCTCAACTATTGTACTTAACGACTATTTACAACTCTTTAGGCCAAAGTTTAACGCCCCCTACATCTCTTATACTTCATATATTTGACTAAGGGGGGAGAGCAAACTAACCCTAAGGGTTATATTACAAACCTTTAGATTATTGGTGCAGAGGGACACACCTCGAACCAATCTATCTAACTACTGCTAGACGCATGCTTGGACTAATAGTTGATTTATCTCGATGCATGCATATACGATATTGTTTTTAAACCCCTATTTTATACAAAAAAAATCCCAATATTTTTTTGATATATGGCAAAAGGGAGAGAAGAGCGAAAGTTAAGGGGGAGTAACACAAAATTTAATTTTGAAAATTAAAGTATCTCTTTCAAATCTCACCTAGGGTTAAGGGGGAGTTTTGGTTGAGGGGGAGTTTTTGGAAATGACATTCATCATTTACTATACTTGTTTTATGCTTTAATTTCCCTTAACTTTGTGTTGCTTTTCCATAGATCAAAAAGGGGGAGATTATTGGTGCAGGGGCACCAGATAATCGAACCTGTGTTTTGATTATGACAAAGATACAAAGTTAAGTTTACATCGTTGTCTTACGAGCTAAATCAAGTGTGTAGAAAGGCAAAGCTAAGCCGAAGGTCAGCGACACCCAGAGGGAGCTATGGTGGTCGGGCAACACCGAGGAACTTCGTGGGAGTCAAAGAACCTAGGTGGAAGACCGGAAGCAAAGCGATAGATCTTAAAGGACCAGAGGTAAGCTCGTGTGAGTGAGAGATGGTAAGGTCATGTCCTCTGTACGGGGAAGACCGTAGGCAGCGATCCGACTAAGACTTCCTGTGAAAGGTCTATGTCGAGATCAGATGATAAGAAACCGTCGCATTTACCATTTTCCATGCTAACCTCTTACTGCAGGGAAGTGGCCTGGCTGGCAGTCGACTGCTGACCATTGGGCAATCGACTGATGCTCATCAGTTGACTGATGGAAGGCATCAGTCGACTGATGGAGACAAATCAACCTTTTGCGCTAGGTCAAAATGGATAATGTTTGACGCGACCACTTCGCGATAAAATATGGTACCACCTCGTGATCTATTCCAAAAGATGAGGAGACTTATTCCAAGGCCAAACTCTATAAAAGGAGGGGAGGATTCCAACCCAAAGATCAATCAAGATTATTCTCAAGTGCTGCTACAACGCTAAATCTTCAACACCGTCATAACGATGATGCGATGATAAGTTTTAATCTTCTTCGTCGACAGCAGCAGCAAGTAATAGTTTTTGTTATTGTATTCTTTGTTTTAATCGTAACGAGGTAAGGTAGGCTTGTTGCCTCATCCTCGTACTTTCGGTTTTGTGATCGTTGTCTCCTACCTTCAACGAGGAGGAGATCTTATAGTGCTTTGCCCTCCGTACGCGGTCTAGGATCGTTAGGCCCTTGGAGTAGCAACCGTTGGGTTGTGAACCAAGTAAAAATAAACTTGTCTTTTTACTTTTCCGCTGTGCTTGCTCGTATATCGAACGAACGAAAAGAAAAATTTTATGCTCGCTATTCACCCCCTCTTAAGCGACGCTTCTCGATCCAACAAACACATGGTCGTGTGGCGACCCAACGTTTTGGCACGATTAGGTCTTTTTCTAGATTTCGCAAAGAGCTGACCTGATATCTATATAAGGAAAGTCATGCCCAAACCCTAGGGGAGAGGCACGACGACCGGGACAACACTCTGAATCCCTAAAAAGCTTTGGAAACTCATAACAGGGAGGAAGGAAGCCGCTCGAGATACAAGTTCTGCACCTCAACGCCCGAGAGAAGAGCCTCAACGCATTGTAATCTATATTCTTACCATGCTTTATCCTGTATATTTGAATTGGACAATGCCTTGTTGTTGGTGCAATCGGCCCAGGTCACGATTGACCAGGACTCATGCTTGGCTCGAGAGATGTTTTGATGTTAGACAAAAACATATGACAATGTAATTGTCATGGAAAAGTCCAAGTCATGGGTACTTGGCATAGAAAGTCCAAGTGGGACACTTGGCATTTGGGAAAAGTCCAAGCATGGGTCTTGGCAAGGAAAGTCCAAGTCATGGGTACTTGGCATGGAAAGTCCAACATGGGTTGGCAAGGGAAAGTCCAAGCTTGAGTCTTGGCACTTGAGAAGTCCAAGGGGTTTGGTATTGGCGGCGCAAAGTCCAAGCGGAAGTCTTGGCGGCGTAAGTCCAATGTGCCTTGGCGGTGTAGACACCGTTAGCATGACATAGCCGATGGAAGCACCTGAAGGTTAGCGCGATGGATGAACAAGTCATGGATGACTTGGAGGGATCTGAGAGGCGTGAGGCTGATGGAGGTGGCTAGAAGGCTTAGGTCTAGGCTAAGGGTGATCTACCAAGTATGGGGACACCATACTTGGGTTAAAACTTCATGTTTGAGGTGTACCAGTCGACTGATGCCATGTGACAGTCGACTGGCGTAGTCAACTAGGGTTTGACTATGGGAATTGCCCTAGCATCGCCATAGGTGAGCGATCGGTGATTGAGTGATCGATCGTGTGATCAGTCGACTGATGCTCGGATTTTGGGGCACAGAATGGAGTCTCACTCGACCGCTGGGACAAGCAGTCGAGTGATGCTTCATCAGTCGACTGATGTGTATGATCAGTCGACTGATGTCCTAGTCGTTGGATTTTTTCAGCGTGGATTACACCGTTGTCTCACAGCAACAGTGTGATCAGTCAACTGATGGTCCCGAGCAGTCGACTGATCGACTTTTTCCAGCACAGGTTGAAGCTATAAAAGGAGCTCGTGATGGAGAAAAATGTATCCGATTTTTGAGAGCTTTAGGGGTGATTTGTTGCTGCAAATCAGGTCTCCAATTGCTAATCAAATAACCAAGCATTCAAGCAATCAAAATCAAGAGTTGTAAAGTTTTTCTTTACTTGTCTTTCATATAAATTGTTGTAATTGCTTGTTTTAGTTTCTTACTATTGTAAGATTACCTGTAAGGGGTTTCTCCGCCTCCGACTTGTGTCGAGAAGGAGTGTTTACTATAGTGGTGTGTGATTGGCATTGCTAGGGTTCGTACGAACCCGATCCGTAGAGTAGGAACTGTTCGGTTCCGAACCACGTTAAATGATTGTGTTTGCGTGTTGTTAATTGTTTCATTATTGCTTTCATTACTATTCCGCTGCGTACTAACGAAATTGTAGAGACGAACACGCGATCGAATTCCATAACACTACGCTATTCACCCCCCTCTAGCGGCTTCAAATATCCTACACTTGTGTTTCTTTCCTCGCATTCATGGAGTAGATTCTCTTATTCTAGGACTAGGGAGTAGTTTGTGTTGAGTTAGAACATGTTGGTTCAAATATCTTTTCATTCTTGAATCTATATTTGCAAATTGATGTTTGGTTATATCTATAGCTATTGTTTTGGTTTTCTAGTCACGGTACTTAGCATTTATGAGGGGTGACAACCCTCGTATCAAATATTTAGGGGAATTAAGGAGGAACCTAGGGGTTGGCCTCATCTCTTGTAACTGTGGGTAGAAGGATGCGATAGAGCAGGAAACACGCTCTATTTTTGACTCGTCGCAGGGATTGATTTGACATTCTCGTATCGACTATCCCATTCTAAGGCCAGGGGTCGACCTGGTAATAGCAGAGGTAGCTTCTGATAGATGCAAAGGCTCATCGGGGGAGTGTATGTTGTCCTTTCTACAAAACCATAACTAGGAACCTAGACATAACCCAATTTACGTGTTCTGCGACACACAAACGAAACCGAAATCCTAGAATCCATCTAAAGACTCATAGCATCTCCTCTCTTCCTCCTTATGACATCGTACTAGAGTTAGGACTGTCGACAACCCTCTGAACCGTAACCATTAGAATCGATTCTCGAACAATAACATCCACCAAATAGATAGGTACTCGAATCTCAATCTTTGTGGGATTGATAATCTATATTATTACTTGACGACACCCGTGCACTTGCGGGCGTTGAGCGCGAGCATGCACTTCGGATTCTCGACGGTCTCCATCGCAAGATTTGAGGTTGCGTTCACGTGCATCAATGGTCAACCCCATGTCAACCATATAGTCAATCCATTGTCAAACAATGGTCAACCCATTGTCAAACATCAAAATACTACTCGAGTTAAACTCGAGTCCAGTTAATCGTGACCTAGGCCGATTGCACAAACAATCTCTCCCTTTTTGATGTTTTACAGTACCTTTAAGTTAGGCTTACAATAACCTAAACTTAAACACTTCCAATGCCAAAGCATAGTGAAGGTTTACCTAACTTAAACCTCATTTCTCCCCCTTTGGCATACATCAAAAAGACTCCCCAAGGGTATCAATGTCTCATATACCAATGAGATCTTACAATCTCCCCTTTGGTCCAAAAACATTTAGTATGCCTTCACTCTTCCTAGTGATAAGTCCCATATCACTAAATGCGAGGCAATCCTCACTTCTCCAATTCTCCCCCTTCGGTGATCACAATGAGAGCTTCCAAAACCCTTCATGTCTCCTCTTTTGAGGAATACACATTCATCATCCCATAATGGATAACCTCCCCCTAAAGGCTTACTCCCCCTTGACCATTAAACCAACAATGTCCTCGGAGAGTCCCTAAGCTTATAGAAACACTAAACCATCAAAATTAAGGGCAAAAGTTCAAACTTGAGCTTTCACACACCTTAAAAATTTGATTTCCACCCAAAACAACTCTCCTAATTCATTTCCAATGGATTTTCACTTTTCCAATGATTTCCAAAGTATATCCTAGGGTTAGGAGCAGTTATGGTACATAGGAATAGTTGAAAATAGGCTAAACAAACCTTGTTTACTCGAAATTTGCCTTGGTAGTCAACTCAGTCAGCAACCAGTCGACTGCCCAAGGTGACAGTCAACTGGTTTCTGCAATGTTCAAAAGATTCAGAAAATGAAGTTCGAAAAATCATAAGTAAATATACTTTATTTGAAAAATCATGAAACTTCATACTATAATACTTATTATAGTCATTATGAGTGAAAAATATTTGAAAAATAAAATACCCATTAAATAGTGAGATTGATACAAAGTTCAAAAACAAACATAACTTCAATGTTTTGAGCCTACTTTGTATCAACTTCATCAATGGTGATTGCTATCAAAAGATAGACTTCACTAAGGTTTTCTAAATTGTTTTTGAAATGATTTTAAAACCTTATATTGGACCATGATCTATGAGCTCATGCTCATGACTTGCACATTAACTTTCCCCATGATCTATCAATGGTATAGGATGAGTTTGAGTTCATCTAGATGCAAGAACTATGCATCTTGAACTTAACTCATTTTCCTAACATCTCACATGTGTATAGGGTATATCAATACACACACATGTTAATTTAATGTGAGATGTGAGTTTTTGTTTTTCCTAATCTAAAGTTTCATGTATTTTTCTAGGCAATACTATTTGATTCCCTTATACATGGGGCTTCAAATCATGCCATTGTCCTTAAATCAATTTTAATTAACTTAAATGCTTGAAATATGATTATGATATACAATGATAGCATAATTAAAACATGTGCCAATAATCATGATGTCATGACATAAAAGTAAGCCTAAATATACATGACATATTAAACTAAGTATTAATCATGACATTTTAAATAAACATATGAGCATGATGTCATGACATGGCAAGGCAAATAAGGCATGGCAAGTAATGGGTAAAGGTATAAGAATACTTAGATTTTAGTATTAATTGTCATTTGTTAGGATTAAATCAATTTTGCCATAATACTACTCATCTCCCAAGTGTGCCAAAAACCTAAAATGGCACATCATAACCTCTAGACCTAATTGAGCCAATTTGATCAATTTTCTATACTTTTCAAGTTTAATTGGCATATCCTAAAATCTTTTAGGATATAAATCCAAACTTATTTCCAAGGTATCTAATAACCTTGGAAATGACCTAAAGTGTCAACTTTGCTATGGTTAGGTTAACTACCCATCCATTCAAGGTTGACATAACCTAACCCATCTAGCGTAAAGGAATCACGCTCCTAGGAACCCAATACCTATTGGAGATCCTTGGGTTTACAAGGTATTCACTAGGGATGACCCCCTTGATACCTTCCTAATGACCCTCCTAGACTTTGAAGCATTGGTCATTTGGGTCTTGCTTAGGTCAACTCTAGGGATAACTCCCCTTGTGACCTTCTTAGTGGCTTTCCTAGGTTTCATGGAAACCTTGGCCACTAGGCATCTACCATGGTTAACCTTAGGGATAACTTCCCTAGTAACCTTGGTTTTCCTAGACCTAGAAATGTTCCATAGTTAAATAGAACATTGTGGTAGGTTGGCATGACTTCCTTGGACTTAGGTTTGTGACCCAAACCTTTTCTATCCTTGGAAGGATCTTGCCTTCTAACACTTAAGCTTTGACTCCTAGACCCTAATTTATGGTCATTAGACGCCATAATCATGTTTTCCATTTTCCTAAGGGTCTTCTCCATTTTCTAAAGTTTTACCTCAAAATTTGATTTTCAAACTCTAATTTTTCTAATTTGGTGGGCTAATTATTTTCTTGAGTAGGTTTGTTCTTTCTAGGCATATGTCTAGCTTTCTTGAGGTTGATGCCTAAATGGTTCTCTACCTTCCTAATTGCTTCTTTAGTAGAATTGTTTTAGGGGTATTGGTCCTAAATTTGTCCTTAGCAATAATGTTGCAAGATTTAGCGCCTAAACAAAAGTATTTGTTTTTAGCATGCTTTTTATCATGATGAACAATAGAAAGAGTATTAACATTACTCCTAGCATTCTTTTGACTATTACGTAAATAAAGAGCATTATTGAAATATACCTTAGGGATTGTCTTAGCTCTCCCTACTTGTATAGCTTCTTCTTTGCCCTTGGTTTGCTTCCTCCCCCTAGGGAACTGACTTCGGTAGTATCCTTATTGATGGCATTCGAAGCAAATGATGTGCTCTTTGCTCTTAATTGTTGAAGCACCAGTCTCCTTGGTCTTTGGCACAACTTGTGCCATCTTCTTGACCCATTTTGGAGACTTACTCTTGTAATGCCTTACTTCCCTACACCCAAAGTATATAATATGATTCTTATTTTTAATTACAATGTTTGAGCTACCTTCCATGGTAAGGGAGTTTTGAACTTCCTCTTTTTATTGACCAGAGGTAGATGGTTCATGTTCTTCTTGCTCCGGCATGGAAGACCAAATCTTCTCCCTCTCAATGCTAGAGGTAGAGGCTTCCTCTAATTCTTCCACCTCTTCCTCGGATGTTGATGGTCTTTCAACCTCCAATTCTTCAAGCTCTTGGGATGAAGATGAACATTCTTCTTGAGCTTGAATGGATGAGTACTCCTCTTCTTCTTTTTCTTGTCCTAGTTTGGGATTTTCGTGGAACTTGACCAACTTATTCCACAACTCCTTAGCATCCCTATAATCTCCTAATCTAGATAAAATATCGTTAGGTATTACACTAACTAATATACTTGTTACCTTATTGTTTATATTGAAATAGCGGAGTTGCCCCTTGCTCAACTTCTTCTTCTTAAGTATTTTCCCATTCTCATCCTTTGAAGCATCAAACCCTACTATAACACTAATCCAATTGTCATAACACATAAGAAAATGCACCATTCTATCTTTTCAATATGCAAAATCTTTGCGGTCGAAGGAAGGTGGAATGTTGATGTCATCACCCAATCTTTCTTCCAACTCCATTTTCTTTCTTTTCCTCTAGCATGTTTTCTCCTTGGCGATTAGTAAAAATGAAGAGAGTATCTTATTCTTCTTTTTCTTAGAGCAACCTGGCTCTGATACAAATTGTTGAGGATGTTGGGTTTCCCCGGCACCGGGGCGAGTGTGTGCTCGAACATATTTCGTAAACATGCACACAGCGGAAGCAATAAAAGCAATAAATCTAATTTATTACAACACACATACCACATGAATGCTAGGATACAACATGTGTAGACATAATCGATATTTCAAATTTTACAATAAAAGAAAACTTATACTAGGTATACCTGACAGATCACGTGTAGCGAAAATGACATCAACCGAGCGACACTTGCAAGTCTCACCTCTATCCGTATTCATGCTGAGTATCGTCGGGATAACTTCACAAAGCCACAAGCCCCGTCTTCACAAGAGTTACTAGCCTCGTGTTGAAGACGTTGTGATCCAAGAGACAATCACAATCTGAATCAAAATTCGGATCTAAAAATGAGCTCCACAAACTCACTTCTCGGAAGCGGTTTTTGTCAACCAATTGACGAAACCTTGGTCCTCCACTTATGAGGATTTCCGGAGATCCAATCCCTGGCAAGTAGGTCACTGTCAGAGCTCAAAACGTCGACCAAATGACCTCTGTATGAAGAGAGAAACAAGCTGTCCAAAACTGGACAGTTTGTGTTGGTGGAGAAGATGGCCGACCAATCAATGACCGGTTGCTCCTTGGTCACTGGCGGCCAAGAGAGGATGGTTGGAGGAGTCTCCAGAGGCTGGTGGGTGGCCAGAGGCGAGGAGGAGGAGCTGCAATAAGCTTGGGTGGCGGCACAAGAGATGGGCGGCAACCCTAGAGGAGGAAGAGGAGAGGAGGCTAGGGTTTCCAAAACCCTTGAACCAATTAATTCTCAACGAAAAACCCTTAAGCCATAATTTTATAGAGAACACATTCTCCTAACGGTTATTGGTTCATAACCAAAACCCATTAATCCGCTCCAATAACTTAAGTTAAAATAAACCAAACCGCGTTGGTCTATTTTAAGTTAAAACAAACCGAACTAACTTAGGTTCATTCGTTTAAAACAAACCAAACCACTTTGGTTTATTTTCCACCATTAGATTAGAACCAAACCAATTTGGTTCATCCATCATGTCTTCAAAAGACATGGCCCATGCATGCTTCCGATGTGACTGAAACCATTTCATACTCGCTCTTTGTTTGGTCCAACCAAACCTAATCTCTCTCGATCTGAGAATCTCATTCTTAAACTCGTTTTAAATCCTTCGGATTACGCTCGTTGTGCGTGTGACCAAATAAGTTCCTGGTTTATGTTGGCCATCTATAATTAACCATTAATTATAGAATGATCATGAGTGGTACCTAGTAGTACATCATGATCCCCAATTAATCGAAAAATCAATAGTTGATCCCAGAACCTTTTTTGAAACCCTTCAGCAGCTACAATGAATCGTGTCCCATTCCTTTCACTCATCTTATACCCACTTAGTTTAGGACACGGTCTATTGTGTCAGTCTCCACCAGGTTGACTACATCACACCTAGCCCAAGTATTACTTTTTCGTCCTTTGGATTCTAGTTACTGCACATGTATCCAAGAGTACCATACTATAAATATGTAATGCTTTAGCCAAAGACTTTAGTAACAATCTGACGAGAGGCCATAGGGTATACATCTCCTCACAAGGAGCGGTGAATCCTCTGTAGGCTATTCAAACACCTTCGACCACTTTGACTTATACCCAATCATCTCGGGTCCACATCTCCTCGAAGATGCTTGCTTAAGATGCCAAAGCATAAGTCTTCATGACCAAGATGACTTAAATACTGCAAGTCGAAGGAACATCGCACTTAAGTTATTGTAAGAACTTCATTGACATATCCATATATACAGATAACCATATAAAGTCTTACAGCTGGTCACTCCAATGAACTAGTTACATAACTAGCATCCACGATCAACTCCGGACATCCCAATGTCACCAACTAGTGATAAATAGTTGCTTGGATAAACCAAAGAGTATACCTCGTGTTAGTCTCAACAGAATCGATGGTGTCTGAATGCATCAATTCATCGACTAGGGATAATTCCAATACATCACAATTACACATGTAGAGATACTCACTAGTTGTGATCTAATCACAAATTCTCTCATGCTGTGAATCATATTGCGGATATTCAGTAAATGAGTTTAAGATCCAATCAAATACATGAAAATATATATACTCAAATAGTGAATCTTCATTTATCAAATAAATGGTACAACCATAAGGCGATTGCCTTAGGACACCTCTCATATATTACTAACAAACTCCCACTTGGCTTAATGCCAATCGCCACAGTATCCAATATCATAAGCTCTACCATGACACTCAAACTTACTTTAAGGTAAGGCCTTAGTTAAAGGGTTTTCTAAGTCCCTTTCAGTGGGAATCTTCTCGATTTGTATTTCTTTCCTACTTGTGATCTCTCTAATCAAATGATAGCGATGAAGCACATGTTTGGATCGTTGATGAGACCACATCAAGTTCATAGATGAACTTATCGATCCAAATCGCTTCCTTTACTGCTTCCAAAGTTGCAATGTATTCTGCCTCAGTGGCAGAATCCGCTATGGTGTCTTGCTTGGAACCTTTCCAACTTATTGCGCCTCCATTTAAGGTAAATATGTAACTAGACTGAGACCTAGAATCACCTTGTCTGTCTGGAAGCTGACAACCGTATACCCACGGATTACCATATCACCCTCTCCATATATTAGAAACACATCCTTTGTTCTTCTTAAGTACTTAAGGATTGTCTTAATAGTCGCCTAATGATCCATTCCTAGATCAGACTGATATCTGCTCGTGACACTCAGAGCATACGATATATCGGGCCTCGTACATAACATAACATACATGATAGATCTATTTTGCGGATGCATAGGGAATCTTACTCATGCAAATCCTCTTGTCTTCTGTGTGCAGACACATAGATGTTGAAAATTTGACGCCACTAGAGGGGGGTGAATAGTGTTTGACCGTTCGTAGATGGAATTCGATTGCGTGTTCGTCTCTACAATTTTGTTAGTGTGCAGCGGAAATAGATATGATACAATAACGAAATACGCAAACACGAGTATGTAACGTGGTTCAGAACCGCACGGTTCCTACTCCACGGATCGAGCTCTACGAGCTCTAGTGATGCACATGCAACCACTAATAAACACTCCTTCTCGGAACAATCCGGAGGTGGAGAAACCTCGTATAATAATGATTACAACAATAATCAAAGAGATACAAGCAAATACGATAATGAAATACAAATACAAGTAAAGGAAAAACACTTTACAAAAGCTTTTGATTGCTTGATCTTTGATTGCCTTGAACTAGCTTTGAAGGACTGGAAAGCACCAACTTCCCCCTTCAATTTCGCCCAAGAAAATCGCTTCCAAAACCCTCCCATCGAGCTCCTTTTATCCTTGCGCGACTGGATTTACCATCGATCGCCATAAGTCACTGATCGATGCGCTGTGTCGTGAGACAACGGCTCGATCCACGCTGGAAAAACTCTAACGGATCTCTTGGCGCGATCGCCAACATTGGCGATCGCCCGCGCACTATGGAGCATTCGTGCTCGACATTGGATCGACGATCATTGCCGGCCAGCGTGATCGCCGTCGACACCAGTCAATTGATTCAATGAGCAATCGACTGCCAGAACATTTCCAGCTCTAAACTGGCAATCGAACTCAAGTCGACTCACGGTAGTCGAACTGGCCATAATGTCAGTCGACTGCCAACCTTAAAAATGAGGTTTTAACCCAAGTATGGTGCCCCCATACTTGCTAGACCACCCTTAGCCTAGACCTAAGCCTTCTAGCCACCTCCATCAGTCTCACGCCTCTCGGATCCCTCCAAGTCATCCATGACTTGTTCATCCATCACGCTAGCCTCTAGGTGCTTCCATTAGCTATGTCATGCTAACGGTGTCTACACCGCCAAGGCACATTGGACTTACGCCGCCAAGACTCTGCTCGGACTTTACGCCGCCAATATCCATCCCCTTGGACTTCTCAAATGCCAAGACTCAAGCTTGGACTTTCCCTTGCCAACCCATGTTGGACTTTCCATGCCAAGACCCATGCTTGGACTTTTCCTTGCCAACCCATGTTGGACTTTACATTGCCAAGACCCATGCTTGGACTTTCCATTGCCAACCCATGTTGGACTTTCCCAAATGCCAAGTGTCCCACTTGGACTTTCCATGCCAAGTACCCATGACTTGGACTTTCCCATGAAAAATACATTGTCATATGTTTTTGTCGAACATCAAAACATCAAAACATCACTCGAGTCAAACTCGAGTTCTGGTCAATCGTGACCTGGGCCGATTGCACCAACAATCTCCCCCTTTTTGATGTTTGACAAAAACCAAACAAACCATTGAGTTAGAACACTAACTCAAATCTCTTACCAATTATCCCAAATTGGTAAACACTCTCCAAATGTTCTCCCCCAAACATTCTCCCCCTTTTTGACTAACATCAAAAAGGTTATCTCTCCAAGGAGGTCAATGTCTCATGTCCCAATGAGATCTTACAATCTCCCCCTTAGTCCAAAAATACCTAGGATGCCTACCATCTTTCTAGTGATAAGTCGCATATCACTTAAGAGAGGCAATCCTATACTCTCTCCCAATTTCCAAATTGGGTATCAAAAACCCATCAATTTTCCCAATTGATGATACTCTCTCAATAACTTCTCCTCTTCAAGGAGAAAAACACATCCATCATCCCAAGATGGATACCTCCCCCTAAAGGCTTGCTCCCCCTTGACCATTGCACCAACAATGTCCTTGGGAAGCCCCTAAGCCAATAGGAACTCTAAACCATCAAAATTAAGGTTCTAAGTTCAACATAGAACTTTCCAACACCTTATAATTGATACAAACCCTAAACACCTCTCCTAATCCATATCCAATGAATTTTCACCCTTCATCATGCTTCCCAAAGCATATCTTAGGGTTAGGAGTGGTCAGGGACCTTTACCATAGCTGAACACGGGCTAACCAAACCGATCACTACCGATCAATGATCACACTACATCGGCCGACTACCAGAACGACCGGGCCCTCATGGAATTTGGTGACCCCTATTGGTCAATGACCGTTGCCTCTGTTGGCGGAATTCGGTGACCCCTATTGGTCAACGACCGTCGCCCCTGTTGGCCCGTCGTTACTCACCTGGACTTCCCACCCCTGGAAGTGGGTTTTTGCCTTCCCCAGGATTCGAACTCTAGACCTCCAGGCTAAGTACTAAAGTTTATGAATCCTGGTAACCAAGTGTCCACCCACAGCTGTTCACAGCCTTCCCCAGCAAGCCAACCTGCCAAACGTGGCGAACTCTAAAAAATCCAAAAACCCCTAGGAACTCGAAAACCTAGGCGCTCTGATACCAAATAAATTGTCACGCCCCGGAAGAGACCTCGCCAGACGAAAATCCGGCAGCATCTCCCCTGTACGGGTGACAATCACAATTTACATACAAGGCCTACACGACCACTATACATCGGTCAACACGACCGGAATCCAAACACACACGCAGTTATATAATTTGGCCTCAGGCCATCAACCAAAATAAATAATAAACAGTCTACCATAAATCGACTTACCCCTTCTGCCATCTGGGCAGGAATACTCACCAAAAATCCAATCAAACCAAAATCCGAATAAGGTCCATAAGGACACTAAAAATCCAAATACAAAATCAATCTCCAAACCTATACATGTCCTCTAACCAAAATATCCAAACCATAAAGCAAATATCCAAAATAAAACATTCATGATGAGTGGGGGTCCGACAGATGCACTCTCCTGACAGCTTCATCCTGAAATAGATATAAATCAACGGGGTGAGTTCAAAGAACTCTGCGGGTATAGTAGATATGGAAAATAAGGTATAGCTAACAATAAAAATATCATGCCAGTACAGTCTCACATAAATAGGGTATGCAAGTAAGAAATACAAAATGACTGTACTTACCTGAATCTCCTACCCTGATATAGGAGCATGTGCCTGACTAGAAGTAATAGAGTCCTGACCATATATAAACATGTATCCTGTATGCATGACAATCATATGCACATCCAAGGCATCAATACAATAATGCAGCAAACACAATACAAAATGCAATCCGTAAAATGCATGCCGTACTAATGACATGGTCACCCCGATGCTACCAACCGCCTCACACGCAATGGTGAAGCCGAGTGGGTAGGGCTATGACAACTGTGCACTCTGCCATCACTGCTCCTGAGTGACCGAGTGGACAGGATGTTGTCGAAGTACACCTATCCTCCTGCCCCAAACATAGTGGGGGAGCTAAGCTCTCATCTCCCGGTGTCATAGGCCAGAGGAGGGATCCTTGCCCGCTACCACGCTGCCTCATCGCTACCCATGAGCGACCAATGAGCTCGACAGAGCAATCTGACACACCTCCTCGATGTACCACTAACCCATGAGTGGCGCAGGTATTATGTAACTAGTCTGGCTCAACAATAATGGAACCCGTCTAGCATGCAATCATGCAAAATGGTGCATGATACTAAAACATGTAAATCCTACTCAAAATACCTATCCAAATAATATGTACAATCAATATGTACATATCCCTAATCCATATACTATGATCCAAATCAAACAGGAAAATATAATCATATCCTATCACATGCATGTATCTAGTAGGCACCAAAAGTATACCAGGCATATAAACATGAAAAAGTTATTGTAAGATATCCTACTAGCATATCAATTTGACTTAATCTAAAAGTTAAGTCAAAATACCCGCCTGAATATATATCCGCAAGAATGAAACCAAATCGTCACGACTGGGGACCTGCCTCGTGACCGAAACCTGCATAAAGCATGACTATAGTCAAGCACAAAAATACAATTCAACGACAAATCGAATAATTAATCGATTTCCTTTATATCCCAATTAACCCAAACTATTTCCAATTTTCCTTGTCCACAAATATTCATACAATTAATTTAGCCCAATTAATTCCAAATCAATTAACCTAATTCATCACCTATAAAAATATCCTCAAGATCAAACAATATCACCCAAATCCCATATCCTCCGAATACCGTACCGATCAATCGAATAACACCGGAATCATTCTTACCGGCCTTAGAATCGCACAGACAACCAATCCTTCCCCCAAATCAGATTCCCAACTCCATTTCCAAAATTCACACCCGACCTTAGCCACCCACAGCCACCCCCAACAAAACCAAAACCAAACAAGAGATAGCTCGAGATATACCTGCGATTGGAACCTCCCAACTGCTTCGTTTAAGAATTCCCTTGTTGCCCTAAATCACTGCCCAAACACAATCCACTGTCAAATCACAGAAACATACCGTAGGGATTAGACAAAACCCCAGTCAACCCCTTACCTTGCTCCGGCAATCACCGGAGAGAAGGGCAGAGGAGGAGGCTCCTATGAAGAGGCCAGGCCTCGCTAAGGCCGAGGAGTCAAGTGGCCTCGCTGCTGGCCGCTGGGCGGCAGACGCCAAGGGAAGGCGCGCCGATGGCTAAGGGGAGCACGCACGGGCGGCGGGCGGCGAAGCGGCTGGCGGCAAGGCGCGGTGCGGCCACCGCAACGAGAAAAGGGGCGCCGGCGAGAAGAAAGGATGGCGTCGGGCGTGTGAAGGAACGGGCAATGCTCGGGGAAGAAGGGTGTCGCCGGCGGAAGTGGGCTCGCGAAAGGGAACTACCGAAGGAGTCACGGCGCGGCAGGGGAAAAAGAAAGAAAATAGAAAAAAAGAAATTAGGTTTTCCATCGCGTATTTATCCCCTTTAAATAGACCCCTCTAAAGCCCGTTTACTTTATCCCCGTAAAAATCTTGTACGAAGTCCGTTTAAATCCAGAAAAATTCCGGAAAAATTCCTAAAAATTCCTAAAAATCTCGAAAATAATCCCTAGGATTATTTCCCCGAAATTTTGGCCATTTAATTTTGTATTTTTAATTTTAGTATTTTACATTCTCCCCCACTAATAAAAATTTGGTCCCCAAATTTCCTACTCATATATTAGTACGAGATGTCCCAACAACCATCTCAAGCATCTGGAGACAAGTCACACCTCAAGTGACTAAGTGGGGTTACTGATATCCCTTAACATCAAATCACACTTGCTTCTAACAACCCTTCCAAAATATGAATAGTATCTTCATTTCGTCCACCTATAACAAGTACCTAACTGTACCTGAGTGGATCTCTATATCCGTGACCTGTTAAAGACTATCCATAATCCGAAGGTAAATCCTGAACCGCTATCACATACGATACTCACAGATCCTCCATGAACTGGAAATCGCCATAGTATAACCTATCCAGCGATCCAACAAACTCATCGTATGGATCGGACGAAAATGAGCGGACTTAGCTAATCATACTAAGTCCTTTCCGAATTCTAAATAATCTCCCAACACTGTCCCTCATACTAGGCTTTCACGTCCAACTCGGTACAGAACCTTGCTGATTATTAATATTCCACCTTTACTAGTTGACACACTGATCACCAGACGACCAAGTCAACTAAGTTCCGCCTGTCGTTCCTCCATGGAGAACGTTTCAATACTTACTATTTTCCGAATACAATCCGATACATCTGCAACATATAGAACCTATTGCAATCTTCAGCAATACTTATCAAAATATCATGATAAAGCCTCGTGGCTCTCGAGGTAATACAAAAGGCACTACTTACGGGCAACGACATACTACCACGCCCAGGACTCATAGCCAGTCAAGATGCCAGGTAGCTATCTAGCCACCTACTACATACAAATTCCAATATCACTAATTCCGAACCGGTAGAGCAAAAGTACAACTCTATGGTAGATGCTCTCTATCATCACAATAGGAATCTATCTGTTGTTCCTGAATCAATAGTAACTCTTTCTAAATTCAGATGCAACTACACAGTAGCTAGCTAAAACCTCATAAGCATTTATGCTCCTCACCTCTACAAAACAACATAACAACTCCTGCTAGGTCCACGTCATATATATATATGACAACCCATCTCGTAGTTCCTCATTTGACATAAACATGGGATACGTCTTGATCAACTAAATCAGAAACGCTCCATTCTCTGAAACATCGCATCCACATATAAATTAACCTTCCTTTCACCCGAGAATGATCACACAACACTGGTGTAAAAGTCAACCATCGTCTGAGTCTTGAAACTAGGTTCACAAGCTTCAGACTAAATAAATTCCATCACCTGTCAGCGGTGTAGTACCACTAGAGCATCCTATCCATATCTATGGTAATAATCAAATTAAATACCAAAAAAAAAAATCACCAACTACAGTGGCCGAGTGCTCAACTCCAACTGCCACCCTCACAAATGATCCAATCGTGTCTAGAATACACGATTTCCCAAATCCCTGGACGACAAAGTCGTCAATAAGTCAAATAAGATAATCCAAAAGCTCATACAATTCATACCAAGTATGAAATTGTCATCGCTACACACCTGCATCCTCTTTACTTCAGTCGATGATATATCAATCATCCCTACGACTTTGATAATTGTATGACTCCCTGTCACTACAATATCAACACATCAATCATAAATCAATCCTAGAGTATACACAGGTGTCCTATAGTTGATCTAAATAGATCCTCGATCCTCCATGAAGGATATTCTTTTCCTTCTACCACTACCGCATTCCATCATCAATAATTGATGTATAACCTCAAAGGTTCATATCTCTTTGAACAACAAGTTCCAGAGCTTCTCAAGAAATAAAATACTGGGACAATAAATATCCCATCCAATACCTCCTTTAATTGGAACTTAGATTCTTCCAATTCCCTTAGTGTTAAGCAACACTGATACCAACTAAATTATCCTCAAAAATCGTCATTCTAACAAATATCTCTTGGCATCATCAACCTTGCCAATTCTGAAAGACCGATCGATGACGGTATCTAAGCAACTCGATTGGCTTACAGCCAATTGAATGACATTGCCTTGAGTACATCACGAGCTTTAACAACCTTGTGCGCTTTACACTAGCCCTCAGCCAACGCACCATAAGTAAAAATATTAGCTCGTAAAAATAACATTACCTCGCATTAAATAAATTATCTCACAAGAGGGATCTTCGATATCGAAACTATTTTCAAATCCTCCGATCGCCTACTCTACTTGCCTATACAATGCAAGCCTAGAAGTTCCTCTAACACTACATCTGATTGCTCTCGAATTATACAGGCATCCGAGAGACCTTCTTATACCATCATGTCACAAGCATAACCTCCAAGTTAATATCCAGATATCCACATCATATCAACCAAGTCAACTATAAAACAACTAAGTCAACTCTCTCACCATAATATAACATTTCCATCAATCAACCTCTAAACATCCAAAATCATTTTCATACCCCTGTGATAATCATCACAGTAATCATCTCAACATCTCACCTGTCGGTGGAAACACAATTAATCCATATGATCCAAATATAAAAATCCTTTTAATCCTATCTGTACATGTTTTAACCATAGATATTTGTAAACACCTGTACCTCTCAATATATCATCAAGTAAGGTAAACTATAGTAATACCTCAATGATCAATCCTTTAATCATCTGATACCAACCTCAATGATCAATCCTTCAACCATCTACAACTCCTTTCGAGTAAAGATGTAAACTCATCCAACTTCTGCTCTTAATGGATTCCCTATTTCACAGTGATCGAGAAAAAGAATTCGATAACTGTATGCATCTAGGTGTATACACCTCTTCCTATCATTTTCTTCAAGAACCATACAACCAGCCTCATATCTCCACAAGTGCACAAACCACTTCTGATAGCGACATATATCTGAGGAGAAAACTTAAATCCATATTCCTGTTTTCCGCTGGGAAATGAGGTGTTTCATCAATCTTTCATTCTCGAGACAAAGCCTGGATCACTACCAAAATAAATTAAAATTCCAACTAATCCCTCGATCACTCAAGAGATTGTTACTTTCATCACCAACATCAAATTACCATCTCTAGCCACAGACCTGATCAATATCGTGCAACAACATGGGAACGAAATAATGCCACGTGAATCCAGCTAGAAGAGCACTTTCACGACTTCTACGGTTGCCTTATCCATAGTGTAGGTTATTATCACTAGGTTGACTACACTATTTTCTGGAGACACTTACTGCAGTGTCATTTTCATAATTATGACTCACCTTAATGCCTCCCGATAGGAACTGATGGAATATCCAACTATCTTAATCCAAATGTAAACCAATAAATTATGGGTGATTGAAAACAACTCAATCACTATCTTGAGCCCTTAAGTGGGGGTAAACTCTGTAATTCTAGTAAACTCTATAGTGAAATCCATTAACAATTTATCACTCAACTAAAGGCTCAAGAATTCCTCAACAATGAGTCATACAAAAATAGCATAAGGAAATATTGTCTTCCGAAAACATCCTAAACCCATGATCCCGTAATAGGTTATTTCCTCAAATAAATTCCTTCTACATATTCCACTAAGTAACAACTTGATCATTGTCATAATAAGAAACTAACTCCACTCTCCCTATATAAATACCAATTAGGTACTTATCAGTACCTTCAATGTTATCAATCTAAGGTTTAAGCCGCTCAAGGATCAAAATCCCTATGGAACTTCGTAACTTAAACCTCCAAGGACTGTATCAACAATAGTATACAGTCCTTGACCAATACCCCACAGGGTAATTATCTGCCTAGCATAATCAGTGAAAATCCCCAACACTGTAGTCCTTGATTTCCACAACCAATATGACGACTTGACCCCTGCTTTCTGACTCGATATCAGTCAGCTCTCAAAGACAATTCATCTTTTCGATATAGGTTCAAGACTTACAGCCTGAACAGGTTGTTCACATGGTCAACTCCATCTACGATTACAAATAGTGACCAACACACTTAAATGTTATTTTCTGTTATCCACTAAACACATAGTCAATCTAACCAGGAGTATAAACACTACGACCACTCCGGTTGGTCACCTTGGTGGGCGACCCATACTACGAGTCTGCACATGAGTCAAATCACTGTCCTCTTGCGTGGTTACCCTGCACCACGTCTCGGTGCAGGTGCACTCCCACCTTGTCTCATATCTGTTAAATTATTACAGATGCTACTAGAACAGATGTTACTAGAAGTAAAAATATATAAAATTTTCATCATACCTATTTTGGGAGAGGTTATTGGTCGACGACATTTTGCCGTTATTACACTCTTTCACCTGAAGTGGTTTTGCCTTCCCAGATTCGAACTCTAGACCTCGCTAAGTACTAAAGTTTATGATCTCGCAACCGGCGATCCCGATCACTTGGTTACCAGGATTCATAAACTTTAGTACTTAGCCTGGAGGTCTAGAGTTCAACTCGGGAAGGCAAAACCCACTTCCAGGTGGAAGACAGTGAGTAACGATCGCCAACATGGCGGTCGCCGATCAATAAGGGGTCGCCGAATTCCGCCAATAGGGGCCGAATTTCGCCAATAGGGGCCAAATTCCGCCAATAGGGGCCAGATCGTTACAATAAAACTAAATGAAAAAGGACTGTACTCACCTGAATCTCCTATCCTGATATAGGAGCAAGTGCCCTACAATAAGAGTCATCACCATATACAAACATGTATCCTGTATGCATGGCAATCATATGCAACATCCAAGGCATCAATACAATAATGCAGCAAACACAATACAAATGCAATCCGTGCAAAATGCATGCCGTGCAAATGACATGGTCACCCCTGACGCCAGTCAGCTGCCTCACACGCGATGGTGAAGCCGAGTGGGTAGGGCTATGACAACCGCAGGCACTCGCCATCAGCCCCGAGTGACCGAGTGGACGGGATGACGCCGTGAGTACACCTATCCTCCCGCCCCAAACAGAGTGGGGAGCTAAGCTCTCATCTCCTGTCATAGACTGTAGGAGGGATCCTCGCCTGCTACCACGCCTCGCCGCTACCCATGAGGACCAATGGCTCGACAGAGCAATCGACACACCCTCCTGATGTACCACTAACCCATGAGTGGCGGTGTGTGCAGGCCATGTAACTGGCTGCGGGCTCAACAATAATGGAACCCCGTCCAGCCAGCATGCAATCATGCAAAAATGGTGCACGATACTAAAGCATGTAAATCCTACCAAAAATACTTATCCGAATAATACGCACAGTCAATAAGTGCGTATCTATGATCCAAGGAACAATGATCCAAATAAATCAGGGAAGATAGAAATCATATCCTATCCAATGCATGTATCAATAGGCACAAAAACATACTAGGCATATAAGCATGAAAATTATTGAAAGCTATCCTAACTAACATATCAACTTGACTATATCTAAAAGATAAGTCAAAATACCCGCCTGATAAAATATCCGCAAAAAGAACCAGATCGTCACGACCGTGAACCTGCCTCGTGACCGAAACCTGCATACAACATAACTATAGTTACGCACAAAAATACGATCCACTGTCAAATCAAATCCTAAGCCGATTTCGGACTTATACCAATTAACCCAAATGCTTAATAAAATCCCGATCAACCAGATTGATCTAGTTATGCCATTTAACCTAGTTAATCCTCTGCATCAATCCCTATCGACCATTAAGCAAATTAACAACATATTATGCATTTATTAACACCCATATCTGAACTTATCAATTTTTCCATCTTAAATCTCACAGCCAAACCCATAATCTATCAACTTATAGCTAATAAAAAGAGAAGATAGATCAAGCTTACCAAGCTTCGGCCAATACCAATCCATCGACAACCCTTTCACAGCCAACCCATACTCCACTTACAGCCATGCACTGTCCACCCACAACTGTTCACAGCCTTCCCTAGCCGGCCAACCTGCCAAACGTGGCGAACTCCGAAAAATCCAAAAACCCCTAGGAACTCGAAAACCTAGGCGCTCTGATACCAAATAAATTGTCACGCCCCGAAAGAGACCCCGCCAGACGAAAATTCGGCAGCATCTCCCCTGTACGGGTGACAATCCCAATTTACATACAAGGCCTACACGGCCACTATACATCGGTCAACACGACCGGAATCCAAACACACACGCAGTTATATAATTTGGCCTCAGGCCATCAACCAAAATAAATGATAAACAGTCTACCATAAATCGACTTACCCCTTCTGCCATCTGGGTAGGAATACTCACCAAAAATCCAATCAAACCAAAATCCGAATAAGGGCCATAAGGACACTAAAAATCCAAATACAAAATCAATCTCCAAACCTATACATGTCCTCTAACCAAAATATCCAAACCATAAAGCAAATATCCAAAATAAAACATTCACGACGAGTGGGGGTCCGATAAATTGCACTCTCCGACAAACCTTCATCCTGAAATAGATATAAATCAACAGGGTGAGTTCAAAGAACTCTGCGGGTATAGTAGATATACAAAATAAGGTATAGCTAACAATAAAAATATCATGCCAGTACAGTCTCACATAAATAGGGTATGCAAGCAAGAAATACAAAATGACTATACTTACCTGAATCTCCTACCCTGATATAGGAGCATGTGCCTGACTAGAAGTAATAGAGTCCTGACCATATATAAACATGTATCCTGTATGCATGAAAATCATATGCACATCCAAGGCATCAATACAATAATGCAACAAACACAATACAAAATGCAATCCGTGCAAAATGCATGTCGTGCCAATGACATGGTCACCTCGACGCTACCGCTCTACACGCAATGGTGAAGTCGAGTGGGTAGGGCTATGACAACTGTGCACTCTGCCATCACTGCTCCTGAGTGACCGAGTGGACAGGATGCTGTCGGAGTACACCTATCCTCCTGCCCCAAACATAGTGGGGGAGCTAATGTCATAGGCCAGAGGAGGGATCCCTGCCCGCTACCACGCTGCCTCATCGCTACCCATGAGCGGACCAGCGGAGCCTGACAGAGCAACTACACACACCCTCCTGATGTACCACTAACCCATGAGTGGCAGTGTGTGCAGTTATGTAACTAGTCATGCTCAACAATAATGGAACCGTCCCAGAGTAGCATGCAATCATGCAAAAATGGTGCATGATACTAAAACATGTAAATCCTACTCAAAATACCTATCCGAATAATATGTACAATCAATATGTACATATCCCTAATCCATATACTATGATCCAAATCAAACAGGAAAATATAATCATATCCTATCACATGCATGTATCTAGTAGGCACCAAAAGTATACCAGGCATATAAACATGAAAAAGTTATTGTAAGCTATTCTACTAGCATATCAATTTGACTTAATCTAAAAGTTAAGTCAAAATACCCGCCTGAATATATATCCGCAAGAATGAAACCAAATCATCACGACTGGGGACCTGCCTCGTGACCGAAACCTGCATAAAGCATGACTATAGTCAAGCACAAAAATACAATTCAACGACAAATCAAATAATTAATCGATTTCCTTTATATCCCAATTAACCCAAACTATTTCCAATTTTCCTTGTCCACAAATATTCATACAATTAATTTATCCCAATTAATTCCAAATCAATTAACCTAATTCATCACCTATAAAAATATCCTCAAGATCAAACAATATCACCCAAATCCCATATCCTCCGAATACCGTACCGATCAACCGAATAACACCGGAATCATACTTTCCGGCCTTAGAATCCCACCGACAACCAATCCTTCCCCCAAATCAGATTCCCAACTCCATTTCCAAAATTCACACCCGACCTTAGCCACCCACAGCCACCCCCAACAAAACCAAAACCAAACAAGAGATAGCTCGAGATATACCTGCGATTGGAACCTCCCAACTGCTCAGTTCGCCGACAAATTCCCTTGTTGCCCTAAATCACTGCCCAAACACAATCCACTGTCAAATCACAGAAACATACCATAGGGATTAGACAAAACCCCAGTCAACCCCTTACCTTGCTCCGACAATCACCGGAGAGAAGGGCAGAGGAGGAGGCTCGGCCGGTCCTATGGTCGTAGAGGCCGGCGCTCCTCGTCTAGGGCTGAGGAGTCCTGCGTGGCCTCGTCGTCGGCTGTTGGCGGCAGACGCGAAGGGAAGGCGGTGCTTGTGGAGGAGAAGAGGGGCGTCGCGCGACCGCGCAGGAAGGTTGCGGCGTCGGACGGCTAAGGGGAGCACGCACCGGGGCGGCGGCGGCGAGCTCGCATTGGGCGGTGGTGGGCTGCCGACCGCAACGAGAAAAGGGGCGCTGGCGAGAAGAAAGGATGGCGTCGGGCGTGTGAAGGAACGGGCGACGCTCGGGGAAGAAGGGTGTCGCCGGCGGAAGTGGGCTCGCGAAAGGGAACTGCCGAAGGAGTCACGGCGCGGCGGGGGAAAAAGAAAGAAAATAGAAAAAAAAGAAATTAGGTTTTCCATCGCGTATTTATCCCTTTTAAATAGACCCCTCTAAAGCCCGTTTACTTTATCCCCATAAAAATCTCGTACGAAGTCCGTTTAAATCCAGAAAAATTCTGGAAAAATTCCTAAAAATTCCTAAAAATCTCAGAAATAATTATTTCCCCGAAATTTTGGCCATTTAATTTCGTATTTTTAATTTTAGTATTTTACACTGCCACTCAGGGCAGTCGACTGATAACTGAAAATCTCGATTTTCAATTACCAGAAACGAAATTCAAAAAGTCATAAGTAATTCTACGTAATTTGAAAAATCATAAAATTTGATACATATATTACTTATAGTCATTACAATGGGTGAAAAATATTTGAAAATTTTTTTACCCATAAAATAGTGAGTTTGATACAAAACTCAAAACCATTGAAATTTTCAATGTTTTGGCCCTATTTTGTATCAACTTCATCAATGGTGATTGCTATCAAAAGATAGACTTCACCAAGGTTTTCAAAATTATTTTAAAATATTTTCAAAACCTTATTTTGGATCATATTCCTTGGGCTCTATGTACATGACTTGTACACATGCTCTCCCAATGATCCACATTTTGAGTTAAGATGAGTTTGGGTTCAACTAGATGCAAAAACTATGCACCTTGAACTTAACTCATATCCTAGCATCTCACATGTATCTAGGGTGTATAAATACATATACATGTCAATTGGATGTGAGATGTGGGTTTTGTTCTCCCTAATCTAGGGTTTCATGCATTTTTCTAAGGCAACCCTACTTGATTCCCTTATAAATGGGACTTCAAGTCATGCCATAGTCCTTAATTCAATTTCAACCAAATTGTCTTAAATGCATGAATGATTATGACATTAAAAATGATATAAATAAGCATATGCTCATAATCATGATGTCATGGCATAAGATAAAATCTAAAAACACATGACATTTGAAACCTTAATCCTAAATATGAACATGACATATAAAATGATTAAAATAAACATGATGTCATGACATGTTATATGGCAAACAAAGCATGACATATAAAATATATAGGTATAGTAATACCTAAATTTTAATATTAATTGCCATTTGATATAATTAGGTTTATTTTGCAATATTAATCTAAATTTTCCCAAATGTGCCAAAAACCCAAATTGACACATTAAAACCTCTAAAACTAAATTGTGCCAATTTGATCAAATTATCAAATTTCTTAATTAATATCGGCACATCCTAAAAACCTTTAGGATTCAAATCAAACCACATTCCCAAGATAACCATAACCTTGAAAATGACCTAAAATGCAACCTTTATCATGGTTGAGTTAACTACCCATCCAATCAAGGTTGGCACACCCTAAACCCATCTAGCTTGAATCAATCACGCTCTTAGGAACCCAAAACCGATTTGAGCTCATAGGGTTAATTAGGTATTCCTTAGGGATAACCTCCCTAAATACCTTCCTAATGACCCTCTTAGGCTTGTTAGCCTTGGTCATTTGGGTCTTACCTAGGTTGACTCTAGGGGTAACTCCCCTTGTAACCTTCTTAGTGGCCACCCTAGGTTTCCTAGAAATCCTAGCCACTAGGCACAACCTTTGGTCAACCTTAGGGATGACTTCCCTATTGACCTTGGTCTTCCTAGACCTAGTTTGTGTTCCATAGTCAAATGGAACACTATGATAAGCCACCTTAGGCTTAGGTTTGTGACCCAAACCTTGCTTGCCCTTGGTTGACTTTTGACTCTTAGGTCCTTGGTGTTGACTTTGACTTTTGGACCTTTGACTTTGACCATTAGACCCTTTAAATTGGTTTTGTATATTCCTAAGGGTCTTTTCTAGTTTCTCAAGCCTTGACCTCAAGGCTTGGTTTTCTAATTCCAATTGCCCAATTGATTTTTGATTAAATTCTTGGGCATGGGACTTTTTAGGCATATGCCTAGTCCATTTAGGGTTTAGACCTAGATGTTCTTGTACCTTCCTAATTGTCTCCCTAGGTAGGATTGGTCTTGAGTTATTTGACCTAGGTTTATCCTTAGATAAATTGTTTTTAGGGACATTAGTCCCAAATTTCTTCTTATTATCTAAGTGGATATTCTTAGCTCCTAAGCAAAATTCCCTATGTCTAGCATGCTCTTTATGATAAATAGCAAAATTGCTAAAATTATTTCTAGCATGCTTTTTACTATAATTTAAGGAACGAGCATTGTTCAAATATACCTTAGGGTTTGCCCTAGAGGCTCCCCCTACTTGTGATGCTCCATCTTGTCCCTTCTTCTTCCCTCTAGGGCATTGACTCCGATAATGCCCCTTTGAGTTGCACTTGAAGCATATGATATGCTCCTTGCTCTTTTGACTTGGGGAACCGGCATCCTTCGACTTTTATTGACTTTTGGATGCCGGAGAAGCTTTCTTAATCCTTTTAGGACACTTACTCTTGTAGTGTCCTTGGTCCCTACACTCAAAACATATTATATGCATTTTATTATTACTTGATATGTTTGAGTTACCTAGTTCAGTGGTAGGTGCCGGAGTGGATTCTTCATTCCTCCCGGAGGTTGAGACTTCTTCTTGAATTGTTTCCGGCTCCGGTGTGGATGGTCTCTCCCCCTCAATCCTAGAGGTGGATGCTTCTTCCACCTCTTCCACCTCTTCTTTCTCCGATCCGGAAGTCGAGTCCCTATCAACTTTCGACTCCTCAAGCTCTTTAGATGGGGATGTGCTTGCTTGAGCTTGAGAGGGTGATGGTCCTTCTTCTTGGACCGATGATAGACTTTCATGGAGCTTGGCCAAATCGCTCCATAGCTCCTTGGCATCCACATAGTCACCTAGACTACACAAGAGGTCATTAGGAATTAAATCAAAAATGAATTTGATTACCTTCTTGTTTTTATCGAATTGTTGGAGTTGCTCCTCACTCCACTTCTTCTTCTTGAGAAACCCTCCCTTTGGTCCCTTAGGATATTCAAATCCTTCCATCAACGCGGACCACTCCTCAAGGTCTCTCATCATCAAAAAATCTTCAATTATCGCCTTCCAAGAATTGAAACCTTCTCGTCCATAGAAGGAATAGGGAATTGGGGTGTTGATGTTCCATCCCAATGGTTCTTCCATCTTCACCCTCTAGCCTCTTTGTCTTAGCTCCCGGCGGTTAGTCCGTAGAAGAGCCCCGGGCTCTGATACCACTTGTTGGAAATTTGACGCCGCTAGAGGGGGGGTGAATAGTGTTTGACCATTCGTAGATGGAATTCGATCGCGTGTTCGTCTCTACAATTTCGTTAGTGCGCAGCGGAAATAGATATGATACAATAACGAGAATCCTACAAACACAGTATATAGCATTGGTTGAACACTTACGGTTCCTACTCCACGGATCGAGCTCTACGAGCTCTAGTGATGCACACACAACCACTAATAAACACTCCTTCTCGAAACAATCCGGAGGTGGAGAAATCTCGTACAATAATGATTACAACAATAATCAAAGAGATACAAGCAAATACGATAATGAAATACAAATGCAAGTAAAGGAAAAACACTTTACAAAAGCTTTTGATTGCTTGATCTTTGATTGCCTTGAACTAGCTTTGAAGGACTGGAAAGCACCAACTTCCCCCTTCAATTTCGCCCAAGAAAATCGCTTCCAAAACCCTCCCGTCGAGCTCCTTTTATCCTTGCGCGCGACCTGGATTTCCGCCCATTAGTCGACTGTTATAAGTCACCAGTCGACTGATGCCACTGTTGTCGTGAGACAACGACTCGATCCACGCTGGAAAAACTCCAACGGATCTCTTGGCGATCGCTAACATTGGCGATCGGCTGCCCGATCGACACTGAGCATCTTGCTCGACATGGGTGTGATCGCGAGCCCTTACCTTGGCGGTCATTGCCGTCGACACCGATCAAGCGATCCAATGAGCGATCATTGCGAGCATTTCCAGCTCTAAACTGGCAGTCGAACTCAAGTCGACTCACGACAGTCGAACCGACCATAATGCCAGTCGACTGTCAACCTCAAAAATGAGGTTTTAACCCAAGTATGGTGCCCCCATACTTTCTAGACCACCCTTAGCCTAGACCTAAGCCTTCTAGCCACCTCCATCGGCCTCATGCCTCTCAGATCCCTCCAAGTCATCCATGACTTGTTCATCCATCGCGCTAGCCTCTAGGTGCTTCCGTCGGCTATGTCATGCTAACGGTGTCTACACCGCCAAGGCATATTGGACTTACGCCGCCAAGACTCCGCTTGGACTTTATGCCGCCAATATCCATCCCCTTGGACTTCTCAAATGCCAAGACTCAAGCTTAGACTTTCCCTTGCCAACCCATGTTGGACTTTCCATGCCAAGACCCATGCTTGGACTTTTCCTTGCCAACCCATGTTGGACTTTCCATGCCAAGACCATACTTGGACTTTCCTTGCCAACCCATGTTGGACTTTACATTGCCAAGACCCATGCTTGGACTTTCCATTGCCAAACCATGTTGGACTTTCCCAAATGCCAAGTGTCCCACTTGGACTTCCCATGCCAAGTACCCATGACTTGGACTTTCCCATGAAAATTACATTGTCATATGTTTTTGTCGAACATCAAAACATCACTCGAGTCAAACTCGAGTTCTGGTCAATCGTGACCTGGGCCGATTGCACCAACAATAGACTTCAAAAGGTGTATCCCATACCTGATGGGAAGAAAATCTTTCTTGGATTTCGACATGCTAAACCCTTTTAGAACTCGGTTTGTAGACTGCGAAAGACCAAGCAACTGTTTCGATCTATCTCTATAGATCTTTATCCCAAGGATGTAGATCGCTTCTCCCATGTCTTTCATAGAGAATATTTTGGATAACCAAATTTTAACCGACTGTAAGACAGATATATCATTTCCAATAAGTAATATGTCATCAACATACAACACTAGGAACACGACTGCACTCCCACTAACCTTCTTGTACACACAGGGTTCGTCTGGATTTTGTGAGAAATCAAACCTTTTTGATTGTCTCATCAAAATGGATATTTCAGCTCCTGGATGCTTGCTTCAGTCCATAAATGGATTGTTGAAGTTTTCATACTTTGGTTTTATCAACCGATGTGAAACCCTCAGGCTGTATCATATATATGTCCTTGAGTATATATGATCAATCAAGAAAGTCATTTTCACATTCATCTGTCATATCTCATAATCATAATGAGTCGCTATGGCCAGGAGCATCCAAATGGATTTAAGCATAGCTACCGATGAATATGTCTCATTATAATCAACACCTTATTTTTGATGATAGCCTTTCGCCACTAATCTAACCTTAAAGGTAATCACATTACCATCCATGTCGGTTTTCTTCTTGAAAACCCACTTGCACCCTATAGGCTTAATGCCTTCAGGTGGGTCCACCAAGTTCCAAACTTGATTTTCATACATGGAATCCATTTCTGACTTCATGACTTCAAGCCATTTGTCCCTTTCTAAACTTTTCAGAACTTCTTCATAATTGGTAGGCTCCTTATCATCAATGAGTAACACGTCGTTCGATTCACTTACGAGAAATCCATATCTCTTAGGAATGTTACGTGTCCTACCAGATCTATGAAGATGTGGTGTCACAATAGGTTCAATCGATGTCTCATCACTATGAGTCATCGGTCGAGGTGTTTGACCAGGTATCTCCTCAATGTCTATTGGAGTATCTTGAACCTCCTCAAGTTCAATGCCACTCCCACTGTTTTCTTGCAAGAGAAACTCTTTCTCCAGAAACATAGCATACCTTGAAACAAACACCTTTTATTCCACAGGATGATAGAATTGGTAACCCCTCGTTTCCTTAGGATATCTAATAAATAGACATTTATTAGACTTAGCATCCAATTTGTTTGGCACAGTCCGCTTCACATAAGCAGGACAACCCCATATCTTCAAGTAAGAGAAACGAGGTTTCTGACTATTCTATATCTCATATGGAGTAGTTGAGACTACCTTGGTCAGGACTCTGTTTAACAAGTAAACAACAGTCTGAAGTGCATAGCCCCAAAAGAACTTGGGAAGATTCACGTGATTCATCATCGACCTAACCATGTCCAACAAGGTTCGGTTTCGCCTCTCATATACACCATTATGTTGTGGTGTATACGGCGGAGTCCATTGAGACAATATACCATTGTCTCTTAGATAATCCAGTAACTCTTGACTCAAGTATTCACCACCTCGATCTGATCGAAGTATTTTAATACTCTTGCCAAGTTGTTTCTCTACTTCATTTCTGAATTCTTTGAAACTTTCAAAGGCTTCAGACTTGTGCTTCATCAAGAATACATACCCAAACCGTGAGTAATCATCGGTGAAGATAATGAAGTAGCTATAGCCTCCTAGAGCTTGAGTTGACATAGGTCTACATACATCAGTATGTATTACACCAAGCAACTCTTCCACTGGTTCACCTTTTCCCGTAAAAGGTAACTTGGTCATCTTGCCCTTTAAGTATGATTCACATGTGTATCGTATGAATATAATTCAAATGATTCCAGAATTCCATATCGGTGTAATTCGGACATGTGTTTCTTGCTCACATGACCAAGACGACAATGCCACATATAGGAGTCTAATTGATTATCTTTTCGAGCATGCTTGTTGCTCGCTTCGATATTGACAATGTCACTGGATACGTCCAACGTATAAATACCATTGCTTAATGTTCCAGTTCTATAAAGAACGTCATTCAAAGTTATGTAAAAACAATTGTTACTAAAAGTTAAATGGTACCTATTTCTATTCAAACAAGAAAAAGAAATGATGTTCTTTATCAATAAGGGAACATAAAAGCAATTGTCCAGTTCTAAGACAAGTCTTGTAGGGAGTTTCAACAAATACGTTCCGATGGTGAGTGCAACAACCTTTGCTCCATTCCCAACACGTAAATTTGACTCTCCCTTGATGAGTCTTCTTCTATTCCTTAGCCCATGTATGTTATTACATATATGTGAACCACACCTGATATCCAATACCCAAGTGTCTAAGGAAATAGAATGACAATCAATAACGAAGATATCTGAAGAAGATGGGGTATCAGATGCCTTCTTCTTCTTCACGGACTCTAGATAAATCTTGCAGTTTCTTCGCCAATGACCTTCCTTACCACAATGATGGCAAGTGCCCTTTTGAGCTGGTTCTGCCTTTTTAGCCTTTTTCTTATTCCACTTCTGTTGTTCCTTTGACTTCCTCTTAGAGCCTTTCTTCACTGAATCAACTAACAACACCGTCCCCTGCTCATGCTTCACAGAAGGTTCCATAGTCTTTAGCATGTTAAGTAGTACCACAGATGAACCTTCTTGCATCTCAGAGGTGAAGAGGAGCTTGGAGACTTCGAACCTTTCGGATCTCACTTGCTCATCAAACAACTCATAGAGATGAAAGGCTACAGTATAAGCATCCATATGCTCATGCTGCTTCTGCAGCTCGGGTACCATCGCGACTAGCATGATGCAACTCGCCAGTTCAGAATCAGTCACATGTTTCTGATAGGCCAACAATTGGTCCGGAGTTGCATCGTCCTTCGGACGGGTGGGAAGAGGCTCTTCAAGGACATACTCAAGCTTTTCCGCCTTGAGAACAATTCTTAAGTTTCTAAGTCGATCCAAGAAGTTTGGCCTAGTCAATTTATTTGAATCCAAAATAGAGCGCAAATTCAAAGCCATCATGATCAAGCGATTAACCTAGAAATACAAATTGAGCATATATGAGAAAATGATTTTAAAAATGCATCAACATACATTTATAAAATCTCATTCATTTTTCGAATTTTAAAGACCTTAAAATCAATTTGGGAGATCGTAGGTTCATCTCCGAATGGGTTGATATCCAACATAGATAAGAACGACCTTGGAGAGAGTCCAATAAGTCATTCTTAGCTATGATGGTAGGTATCAAGTATACCGATTGCATATCACATATATACAACTATCACAATATGCTATCAACTAATTGAATGTTCACACATATATCGAGTTGTTAACTCATTAACAAGTATGCATTATATGCATAGCACCCAACTTCACCTCCCTTCACATCGACCTTGGAGAGAGTCCAACAAGCCGATGCTCCAAGTTAAATCCAACCCATTAATCGAGAAATAATTTTAATATTGTTAGACCGCATTCAACCAATTAGCCAAGCTTGGAGAGAGTCCAACAACCCAAACTAACGATTGATCTCTGACTCTTACTATATTAGTAATAAACTATTCCAATAGTTTGAACATGTTTAGGTTCGAGCCGGGCTTGGAGAGAGTCCAACAACACAAACAAGAAACGGAACTCTGGTTCTAACCACATTAATGGATGGTGTAGGCTTTAATATTGTGTAAGGGTTTTAATGTCTCATCCTCTTTGCATGCAAATAACTATTATCTACATGGCACGACATACATGTCATACATCTATATGTCACGACACACATGACATAATGATATGCATCTAATGCAATTACATGACATATAATTATGACATGTACAAATAGTTTCCTTATTTGTCATAACTATTTTGGAAATAAAATATGTTTTAGATTTTATTTCACAAATCAAATCATGATTAAATTAGAAAATAAATTTCATATTTTATTTATGAAAAGTGTTAATTAAGGAAAGTCATATTTAATTTAGGAAACAAATTTCCTAAATTGTAATTTCCTAATCATATTAGGAAATTTTCAATTTGAATTTCTTTATTTGTCATAACTATTTATGAAATAAAATGTATTTGAGATTTGATTTCCCAAATCAAATCATGATTAAATTAAGAAATAAATTTCCAAATATAATCACATATTTTATTTATGGAAATTATTAATTTCCATAAATACTTCTAAACTTTCCAAAAGTAGAAAATTTCCATAAATACTTCTAAACTTTACAAAAATAGAAAATTTCCATAAATACAATTATGACTATCACAAAATAATTTTATGATTATGTCGGAATACAACGTGGCTATGATACCACTGTTGGGTTTCTCTGGCACCGGAGCAAGTGTGTGTTCAAACATGTTTCGTAAATATGCACACAGCGAAAGCAATAAAAGCAATAAATCTAATGTATTACAACACACAACCACACGCATGCTAGGATACAACATGTGTAGACATAATCGATATTTCAAATTTTATAATAAAAGGAAACTTATACTAGGTATACCTGACGGATCACGTGTAGCAGAAATGATATCAACCGAGCGACACTTGCAAGTCTCGCCTCTATCCGTATCCACGCCGAGTATCGTCAGGATAACTTCACAAAGCCACAATCCCCGTCTTCGCAAGAGTTACTAGCCTCGTGTCAAAGACGTTGTGATCCAAGAGACGATCACAATCCGAATCAAAATTCGGATCTAAAAATGAGCTCCACGAACTCACTTCTCGGAAGCGGTTTTCGTCAACCAATTGAAGAAACCTTGGTCCTCCACCTATGAGGATTTCCAGAGATTCAATCCCCGGCAAGTAGGTCACTGTCAGAGCGCAAACGCCGACCAAATGACCTCTCTACGAAGAGAGAAACAAGCTATCCAAAACTGGACAGCTTGTGTTAGTGGAGAAGATGACCGACTAATCAATGGTCGGTTGCTCCTTGGTCGCCGGCGGCCAAGAGAGGATGGCTGGAGGAGTCGCCGGCGGCTAGTGGGTGGCTAGCGGCGAGGAGGAGGAGCTGTAACAAGCTTGGGTGGCGGCACAAGAGATGGGCGGCAACCCTAGAAGAGGAAGAGGAGAGGAGGCTAGGGTTTTCAAAACCCTTGAACCAATTAATTCTCAACGAAAAACCCTTAAGCCATGCTTTTATAGAGAACACATTCTCCTAACGGTTATTGGTTCATAACCAAATCCCGTTAACCCACTCTAATAACTTAAGTTAAAATAAACCAAACCGCGTTGGTCTATTTTAAGTTAAAATGAACCAAACAAACTTAGGTTCATTCGTTTAAAACAAACCAAACCACTTTGGTTTATTTTCCACCATTGGATTAGAACCAAACCAATTTGGTTCATCCATCTTGTCTTCAAAAGACACGACCTATCCATGCTTCTAATGCGACTAAAATCATTTCATACTCGCTCTTTGTTTGGTCCAACCAAACCTAGTCTCTCTCGATCTGAGAATCTCATTCTCAAACTCGTTTTAAATCCTTAGGATTATGCTCGTTGTGCGTGTAACCAAATAGGTTCCCGATTTATGTTGGGCGTCTATAATTAACCATTAATTATAGAACGATCATGAGTAGCACCTAGTAGTACATCATGATCCCCAATTAACTGAAAAATCAATGATTGATCCCAGAATCTTTTCTGAAACCCTTCAGTAGCTACAATGAATCGTGCCCCATTCCTTTCACTCATCTTATACCTACTTGGTTCAAGACATGGTCTATTGTGTCATTCTTCACCAGATTAACTACGTCACACCTAGCCCAAGTATTACTTCTTCGTCCTCCGGATTCTAGTCGCTGCACATGTATCCAAGAGTACCATACTCTAAACATGTAATTCTTTGGCCAAAGACTTTAGTAACAATCCGACGAGAGACCATAGGGTATACATCTCCTCACAAGGAGCGGTGAATCCTCTGTAGGCTATTCAAACACCTTCGGCCACTTTGACTTATACCCAATCATCCCGGGTCAACATCTCCTCGGAGATGCTTGCTTAAGATGTCAAAGCATAAGTCTTCATGACCAATATGACTTAAAAATTGCAAGTCGAAGGAACATCGCACTTAAGCTGCTGTAAGAACTTCATTGGCATATCCATATATTCAGATAACCTTATAAAGTCTTACATCTGGTCACTCCAATGAACTAGTTACCATAACTAGCATCCACGATCAACTCCGAACATCCCAATGTCACCAGCTAGTGAGAAACAACTGCTTGAATAAATCAAAGAGTATACCTCGTGTTAGTCTCAACAGAATCGATGGCGTCTGAATGCATCAATTCATCGACTAGGGATAATTCCAATACATCACAATTACACATGTAGAGATACTCACTAGTTGTGATCCAATCACAAATTCTCTCATGCTGTGAATCGTATTGCGGATATTCAGTAAATTAGTTTAAGATCCAATCAAATACATGAAAATATGTATACTCAAATAGTGAATCTTCATTTATCAAATAAATGGTACAACCATAAGGCGATTGCCTTAGAACACCTCTCATATATTACTAACAGAGAAATCGTTGATCGCTAGAGGGGGTGAATAGCGATTTTGCGTCGTTTGGAATTCGACCGCTTGAGTGCTTGTCTACAATACTTGTTAGTGTAGTGAAATATAGAATAGCAATAACAAATACACACAAGAATATACAAGCACAAAGACACAAGATGTAACGTGGTTCGAAATCTTAGGGTTCCTACTTCACGGGTCGAGCTCAAATGAGCTCTAGTGATGCAAACCACCACTAATCAACCTCTTCTTCTCAGAAAATACTCCGGAGGTGGAGAAAACCTCTTACAACAAAAAGAGTAAATACAACCAAATACAATAAGAGTACAAATGAAATGTAAAGAGTACTTTACAAACTAGGTCTTTGAATACTTGTTGATGTGGTTGCTTGGACGAGCTTGAAGGCCGTGAAATGCACTAGCTCTTCGCCTCAAATCACCCCTAGAACCGCTCAAGAAATTATGGCCGAAATCCTCCACGACTGCTCCTTTTATGACCTGCATCGGGCTGATTCCGTGCCTGATAATCGACTACCAAAAGGCCCAAGTCAATTGCCTACAGTGTCGTTGTCTCACAATGGACATACTCCACGTTGGCATTCCAACCAATGGATACACTGGCAGTCGACTTCCATTACCATCAGTCGACTGTTGAGCCCTTAGTCGACTTCTGAGTCGACTACCGAGCTTTCTGTGCCCATGGCCGCAAACAACAGTTAACTTCCCTTCATGGCAATCAACTTCTCAAGGCCAGTCGACTGCCAAGCCCACTCAACCGCAGTAGATCGCCAATCGACTCCCGACAAGTCGACTGGTCATAATCCTTGTCGACTGTTCAGAGTCAACTCGGCTGCCAAGTGTCAAAATACTTGACCAGTCGACTAGTCCATAACCTCAGTCGACTGCTAAACCTCAACCTTGAGGTTTACCCCAAGTATGATCCCCTCATACTTGCTAGACCACCTTTAGCTTAGACCTAAGCCTTTTAGCCAGCTCCATCAGCCTCATGCCTATCGGATCCCTCCAAGTCATCCATACGCTAACCTTTAGGTACTTCCATCAGTTATTGTCATGCTAACCGAGTCTACACCGCCAAGATACATTTGGGCTTACGCTACCAAGACACATGCTTGGACTTTACGCCACCAAATATTGGACTTATGCTGCCATGACACAAGCTTGGGCTTTACGCCGCCAATATTATACTCTTGGACTTCTCTTGCCAACTCCATATTAGACTTCCCAAATGCCAAGACCCATGCTTGAACTTTCCAGTTGCCAAGTACCCAAGACTTGGAGATTCCATGCAAAGTACACACGATTTGGACTTTCCATGGCAAGTATCCAAAACTTGGACTTTCCATGCCAAGTACACAAGACTTGGAATTTCCATGCCAAGTACACATGACTTGTTCTTTTCAATGCCAAGTGTCCCACTTGGACTTCTCCATCATATGATCAACCCCATGTCAACCATATAGTCAACCCATTGTCAAACATCAAAATACTACTCGAGTCAAATTCGAGTCCGGTCAATCATGACCTAGGCTGATTGCACCAACATCTTCCAATAGGATAAGTCTCAAAATATACTTCGTTTAGTCCATTTATGCATACTTCCATCGTCATATGTTGTAACATTTGGTTCTTTAATAACAGATGAAAAGTTAAGCACTCTATACCATATGCATTCATTGGTTAATCTCAATGGTGGAGGTGTTCTTTCAATTCTATTCTTAGTGAATTCTTCTTTGTTCCTTCTAAATTTATGATTTGGTGGTAAACATTATCTATGACAATCAAAATAACTTGCCTTCTTTCCACATTTCAATCTGAATGACTTTGATCTCTCCATGTATATTGGATATCCAAAAATCCAAGTGATACTCCATCCCGATAACATATCATAAGCCAAAAAATCATTTTTGGTCCAAAGAAGCGCAACTTTCATTATAAACATCTGATTATGAACATCATAATCACCCTCATCCCATAGTTCTTTCAGCTCCGCAATCAAATATTGTATGTAAACATCTATTAACTTCGAATTTTGTGGGCCAGAACAATCAATCTTTAAAACACATATAGTGTTTTCATGCACATATCGGGTGGAAGATTATACAGAGTTAAGATAACTGATCAACAAGAATAAATTCTTCCTAATTTGCTAAATGGAGCAAATCCATCAGCACAGAGACCTAACCTAATATTTTGAGTCTCCTTCGCAAACTCAGGATATGTTCTATCAAAATGTTTCCATGCCTCCGCATTTGATGGGTGGCACATTAACCCTTCCTCTATTTCATGGTTCACATTCCAAGTCATGTGTTCAGCAGTGACCTTTAATACCTAAAGCTTTTCTAATCTATGAGTTAAAGACAAATAAAATATTTTTTTATATAATTTACATCGCTCATTACCACCCAACCTCCTGGTACTCTTGTACCTACATTGATTACAAAATTTACAAATATCTGGATCTGCATTATCTCCCCAATATAACATACAACTATCTCTACAAGCATCAATTTTTTCCACTGAAAGACCTAATTCTTTTACAATTTTACTGTAAAAATCATTGGACATTATATGATTGTGTAGCAATACTTCTCCAATAACTTGAACAAACTCATTAAAATAATCTTCAAACATATTATACTCAGCTTTAACATTCAACAACCTTACAATTATACATAATTTAGTGTGACTATCACAACCATACCAGACGAGTTCATTTGCAACTCTCAATACTTTCTGAAATTGGATATATGATTCATTATCTGCATTTTTATCAATACCTGTTACTTCTACCTCCTCCAATGGTGATGTATAACTATTATATATTTGTTCAAGTGTTTGAGGAAAACAGTGGGGCGGGCCACGGGGGCGAGGACAATGCCTACGAGGGGTGACTCCCTATGCAAGGTAAGTGTCTGCTGAGGGTGACACCCCACACAGGGGGGGTGTGGTTAGCGCCTGTGAGGGGTCGACACCTGTCGGGGGCGATGCCCACAAGGCACGAGGGTGACTCTTGTCATTCCCTCATCGATCCAACCTACAATCCACTGTCGGATATCTATAGATCCAATGGCGGATCATCGAATTGAGAGAGAGGGGGAGATGTATCTTCGATAGCAGCGGCAGTAGAGAGATGATCGTGAGAAGAAAAGGAGGAAGAATTATATGCGACTCCTACGATGAAATAAATTTCGATGCAAATTCTGTGACAAATTCATATTTCATTGCAAATTTTGTGATGAATTCATATTTCATTGCAAATTCTATGACGAAAGTTAAATTTGTTCCAAAATTAGCGACGAATATGAAATTCATCACAAAATTTCCTAATCTCGTAGAATCGATTGCGACCACATTTTTTGCCAAATAATTAAAAATTTATAACGAAAATATTTCATCGTGAAATTTATCAGAATGTTTGCAACAAATTCTAGATTCATTACAAAATTTGCATCGAAAATGGAATTCATCACAGAGTTTGCATCGAATCCCAATTTCGTTGCAAATTTTGCGACGTATTCATATTTTTGTAAAATTTTGCAATAATTTTGGTTTTTCGTCGTAAATTTGGCGATGAAAGTTAAATTCTTTGCAAAATTATCAATGAATATGGAATTCATCACAATATTTCCTTTCCCGCATAACTGGTCGTGGCAATATTTTTGTTGGCGGCTATAAGATTCATATATCTTCACAGTGACATAATATTGTCCACTTTAGGCCTCAACTCTAATGTTTTATTTTTGGGCTTTACCCAAAATATCTTATACCAATGGAGATATCTTTTTTATCTTGTAAGCACATGATCTTTTCCATGTCATATCAGTGTGGGACTTTGATTGTATTTCCAATATTTCCAACAATCCCACCCTCAAACGAATGACCACATTGGCCCCCTCTCAAGCCTATCTGTCCTCAAAGGACTTCCTCTGCTTGACGTCTGATTCACAACCCACTAGGTCTTCCCACAAATTGTCTAGTCCTCTTGACTCAGTTGGAATTCTTGCCAATTGTCTAGTCCTTCTGACCTAACTGGACTTCCTGTATGGTGTCTGATTCTCTTGATCCAGATATAGAAGTCTCACTTCCTTTGTTCGAGGTGCATGGTTTGACATAGATCATATATACCAATTATTGGTGCTTATAAGATTCATATATCTCTACAATGACATGATACTTTCCACTTTGGTCTAAGCTCTCATGATTTTATTTTTGAGCTTTACCCAAAAGGTCTCATACCAATGGAGATATCTTTTTCAACTTATAAGCATATGATCTTTTCCATATCTTACAAATATGAGACTTTAATTGTATTCCCAATACTCCCAATAATTTTTTGCCAAATAATTGAAAATTTTGGACAAAAATATTTTGTTATGAAATTTGTCAGAATAATTTCAACGAATTCAAGATTCATTGAAAATTTTGCAATGAAAATTGAATTCGTTGCAGAGTTTGCATCAAATCTCAATTTCGTTGTAAATTCTATGATGAATTCATATTTCGTTGTAAAATTTCGCAATGATTTTGGTTTTTCGTCATAAATTTGATGACAAAAGTTAAATTCGTTATAAAATTGGCAACGATATTTGCAATGAAATTTAATTTGTTAAAAATTTGACATCAAATATATAGTTTGTTGTTATTTTTTTGACAAAATCTCTTTTGTTGCAAATTTCATTATCAATATGGGACGATTTATTAATTTGTCGCTTAATTTATTGCAGATTTACAATGAATTATTTTCGTTGCTAAAATTTATGGCTAATTTATTTTTTTTTGTAGTGTAAGAGCACCAAGTCAATTGGAAGTATCACCATGCACTCACATATGTCAAGCACTATATATATATATATAGATAGATAGATAGAGAGAGAGAGAGAGAGAGAGAGAGAGAGAGAGAGCAATTCATTTGTGCACTCGTGTGCACCTGTATATGAATGAACAGTAACTAAGTTACGATTCGATCGCTATTTAATGAAAGGGACGATATAGTGACTCTAACGGATTCAATGGATTGACTATAGTGCCCATCCGAGCAACGACACATGATGAAACCATTGTGCAATGCATAGGTGCAGATGGCGAGTTGCTCACCATAACAAACCTAGAGAGAAAGAGATTTATGGGATTTCATAGTAAATGAAAATTGCACAGTGCTTCACCCGCATTGTCTTCTCCGATGAGCACTATAATATAATTGAGAGATGTTCTAAGGCAATCGCCTTAGAAGTTATTAATAAAATTCACTATTTGAGTATATATTATCTATGTATTTAATTGGATCTTACACTCATGTATTGATGTCCACAATACGATGCATGACATGAAAGAAATTGTGATTGGATCACAATTAGTGGGTATCTTATCATGTGTAATCATGTAAGTATTGAAACTATCCCTAGTCAATGAATTGATGAGATTGGACATCATCAATTTTGTGAGATTAGCATATGCTATGCTCCTTGATTTATTCAAGCAATCGGTACTCAATGATTGGAAGCATAGGGATGTTGAGAGTGAACATGTGAATACTAGTTATGATAACTAGTTCATTGGAATGACATGCTATCAGACTCCATATGGTTCTATATGTCATTGAAGATCTCATTGCAGCTTGAGTGCGAGCTTCCTTAGACTTGAGGTATTCAAGTCATCTTGATCATGGTGCCTTGTACTTTGACTTATTCATAGCCATCGCTCTTCATGCCTATGTCTAAGGAAGCTCGCACTCATCGCCAGATGCTCCCCTTGCTTTGACGAGCTACCCTTTAGTGCCGAAGCAGTTGTGCATTGTTGATTCATTTCTAGATTTCACTCATCCACATTCCTCTGTAGCAACAGTAGAATGCATAGCTTGAACAGAGGATTTTATGAGAGGGAATCACCCTTCACTAGGTCCACCGATAGCTCCCTACTGTGGGCAGTGGCATCTCCTCCTATTGAAGAAGCCTAGGCTTGCACTAGAGGATCAACGTCAGTGTCTTCATTAAGAACTCCCATGAAATATTTCTAGTTAAGCAACCCACTCCTATTCCATGAGAAAGCTTCTTCAGCTTCTACTGCCCAGATCCACCGCCACATATACCTCAACGACTTCCCAATGTTTACTCCAGTCATGGTCCTCTTCTCGAGCACCAGCTTGCTCGAGCACCTACTTGCCTAGCTATTATCTTATTCATTCGAGTTAAGTTCTTTCACTCAGTAGCTCGGTCAAGAACATACTTCTTTCCTTTTGGCCACTCGACCGAGGTAAGTTCTTGTGCTCAACAGCTCAACCAAGAACATTTCCTTTTGACCACTCGACTGAGGTAAGTTCTTGTACTCAACATCTCGGTTGAGAGAAAACTTTTCCCTTTTCGATCGCTCGATCAAGGTAAGTTTTTGTATTCAGTAACTTTGTCGAGAACACACTTAATCCCTCTCGGTCACTCGACCAAGGCAAGCTCTTTTTCACTCAACCACTCGGCCAAGTTGTACTTCATCCCTTCCAACCGCTCGACTGAGGTGAGTTATTTTCCATTCAGCTGCTCGACCATAACACACTTCATCCCTCCCCATATGTCCGAGTTCTAGAATTCTTCCCGAGTACCAAAGCTCCTTGTCCGATTGTTAGAGCTCCTTTTTTGAACACTTGAGTTCTCTTTCGAGCATGCTAAAAGAGAGAACACCATCAGAAGGAAAGAGCTTGATAATTTCTTTCTCCAAGATGACTACTTATGTAGTCGTCTCCATCTCCAACAACCACCACCCACACCACTGTATGCTGCCCTATCTCCACAACGGATACAACCCGAGCTAGAGCATCACTCTCTGGTCCACCTAGTGACGGTCACTCCCCCATATTCTCCTCCACATCGAGTGTGTCTACCCACTCAAAAATGCATAGTGCTATCAAGTTTGCATGAACGACGATCTCTTTGGGCATTCTAAGAAGAGGGCTATATTCTCGATGGCTAATATTGCACTCCTCACCAAGCCATCTCCATGGTCATTGACCTTCCTCAGAGTCCATTTGTCTAAGCTATTTCCTGAGTCATGTCCAGATAGGTCATGATTATTGTGACGCAAGAAAGACCCAGAGCTGGCCCTAGGTCAGGCCTATTGGAGTGATCGTTCAAGACTCAAATTTTTTTAATATTATTAGAGCTTTTATATAGGGCCTAAAAATATTTTTATGTTAAAATTAATCATGAATATGATCCAATTATCAAGATCTTATCCAAGGCTTTAGAATAACTTGGGTCAACTATGAAAAGACCCAATGTCACATGGTGGCCTGAACAGATCCCCTCACCATTTCTGATATAAAGAACCTTTCTACTGGAGTTGTAGATTTTTTTACGAGGCATGCTCAACTAAATTAATGGAACAATGCCTTAGGCAATTTATGGAAATGTCGTCAATGAATTGGAAAGAGGTGGCAGGCAATTGGTTTGAAAATCATTGATGTTCATTTGGTGGTGTAGGATGATCTAGAAGGCTATACAATTCAAAATCTCCTAGCCCGATATCCTAATCACCCAAAATAATGAGCAAGCGTTTAAGGATGCCAAGATTTATCCTATGAATGGGAGTAATTATTGTCAATTTGGTGAAGATATTGCAACAGGGGCATGAGATTCTCTTCAAGTAAGAAGGTGTTGGTGCAGGGGTACCAGATAATCAAACCTAGGTTTTGATTATGACAGTCATATTATTATCTCATGAGCTGAATTAAGTATGCATTAAATGGTTAAACTAAGCCGAAGGTCAGCGACACCCAGATAATTCCAAATCGGGAAATCGTGATGGTCGGGAGACACCGGGAGAACTTCATGGGAGTCGAAGAACCCAGATGAAGACCAGAAGCAAAGCGATAGATCATAAAGGACCAGACGTAAGCACGAGTGTGAAGAGAGATGGTAAGGTCGTGTCCTTTGTATGGGGACGATCGTAGGCGGTGATCCGACTAAGATTTCCAGTGGAAGGTTTAGGTCGAGATTGGATGGTAAGGAATCATCATATTTACCATATTCTGTGCTAACCTCTTACTGCAGAGAAGTGGCCAGCAGATAATGATCACGCGCATTAGTCGATCGATGAAGGGAATCACGATCGATTATGGATCTTAATTAGCCTTGTGCGCTAGATTAAAAAGGATAACATTTGATGTCGTCACTTCACGATAAGATAAGGTGTCACCTCCTGATAAATTCCAAAAGTTGAGGATCTACATATAGACTTATTCCAAGACACAAATTTATAAAAGGAGGAGAGGACTCCAACCCGAAGATCATCAATTCTTTGCTCCCAAGTGCTCCAACAACGCTATGCTTCGACGACGACATTACGACGCCAACACGTCGACAACAAGCTCTTCATCTCAAATTCATATTCTTCAGTAGTATCAGTTTATTTAATTTGTAATCGGAGTTTTAATCATAACGAGGTGAGGTAGACTTGTTGCCTCATCCTTGAGTTTTTGTCTCTCGTTTTTGTGATCGTTGTCTCCTACCTCCAACGAGAAGGAAACTCTGTAGTGGATTGCCCCTTCGTACGCAGTCAAAGATCGTGGGGCCTTGGAGTAGAAACCACTAGGTTGTGAACCAAGTAAAAATAAATTTTTCATATTTATTTTCCGCTGCATTACTCATATTCTTAATCGAACGAACGAAAATAAATGAAGATTTTACGCTCGCTATTCACCCTCTCCCCCCCTCTAGTGACGCTTTTCGATCCAAGAGAAGGAAGGAGCATATATTGATTTAGCAAACATAGCACTTGTTCGAGGGGATATTCACCATTTATCCTCGAAGTTCACCATTGATGTGATGCTAAATGGGATGCATATTTCCTAAAGCTTAATTCAGTGATGCGGTCATAGAAAGGTTTGTTGGCTTCCTTTCAACGCCGGGGAGCATGTAGGAAGCTTGAGGGTTCTCTCCGGCCGCAACAGTAATGATGTATGAAGAAGAAAAATACATGCAACACAAGCAATGAACAAAGACATAAGATGTAACGTGGTTCGGAATGAGAATTCCAACTCCACGGGGGTGAGCTCTCCCACGAGCTACAGTGTCACAACACTTTCAGTATGAACTTCCTCCTTGGTGGAAAAAACTTCCGGAGGTGGAGGAGAAAACCTCTTACAATTAGCTCAATACACAGAAGATATCGAAAGGATGAAGCTCACTACTTTCCTTGTCTCCTTCTCTAGTGATGTGGTTGTTGTCCCCTTCGAATGTGTCTTTGTCTCTTGCTTGTTGGAAAGAATGCGGATCCCCTTCCTCTTTTCCTTCTTCTCCCTTTTATCTCCCTTCCTCTGGCCAGCTGTTGCACCATGAACCTCCTTCATTGTACACATGGCCACCTTGCTTATCTGGAGAATCATTCTGTTACAGACACGAGGAGTGAAGGCTCCTTCGAATATTATGTGGGGTCCTCTTTTGTTGTGTAACAACTTTTTATCTATATTTCGGAAAATATTCTAGCCCATCCCTTTCAACTGCTTACCTTCAGTAAAGCTATCCTAGACCCACCGCTCACGTGTAGTGTAGCTCATAGGCTTTTTCTGGTAGTCCGAACCAACTTCTATCCTTCCCGCACCAAATCACCTCCAGGCCCGCTGGACCGAGCCGATTCTCATCCGTCTTGTATCGGACTAATCTTCGAATTCGCTCTGTCATGCCAACCCTCTTGAACCATCCTCCCGAGCCGACTTCCCCAAACTTATGCGCCCGAACCGTTTTTCCCAGACTCCTTCTGCCGAACCAGATACTTGGTTCAGACAGTGTCCTACGCACGGGTCTTTTCACCTTACTTATGGGAAAAGGTATCGGCAGTATCATTAGTCAACCCCTAAAAATAGTCAAGCGAAGTCATAAGCTTGATTTTCTAAGTATAGTAGGTTTCTAATTCACCCTTTCCTTATCAATTCAAAATTTACCTTTTTCCATTGCCTTACCGCATATGTCCGGAGCGGCTTAATGGGTCCATGGGCCCCGCTTTTCTTTTTCTCTTAGGTAGCCGAATAGTCACAAAAACCCTATATAAATCTCCATCTTCCCCTTCTATGCATAACTTAAGTGTCTAATAGTCTAGTCTTTTCCCCTTCCCCTTCCAGTGATTTTTTCCGACGGTGGTCAGGTGCCCTAGCCCTTTCTCTTACTAGCGTTCCCTCTACAGTCTTCAAGTGTTCCTCCTTCTTCTAGACCTATGGGCCCGAAGACCCTACCCTTACTTCCTTGGTATGAGCACACCGTCACCCAGCTAGATAGCAAACACTATTTCTTCAACCTTAGGAACCAATTTATAGACCCTTCCGTGCCATGCCGTTTCAATACCACTTCTTACCAACCACATCGTCCTCTCCCAGGCCTAACTTGCTTCTTTTCAGAACAACTACTCAACGGTTTGTATTTGCCTGCACCCTCTTCCTATCTAAAAATCTTGGACTTTTATAAACTGCCTCTCAACCAATTTACCCCCAATTCCTTCCATATTTTATCGGGCACTATCATATATTCCGACACTTAGATCTCCCTTTGTCCCCCCAACTATTCCATTGCTTCTTCCAATTGAAATCCTCTAAGGAGGGTCTTTTCTATCTCTCCAGCCGCTCGGATTGCCAATTTTTAGTAAACATACCATCTTCTCACAAAGGATAGGAAGCACTCTATTTCTTTGCTCAACTTCCAACGCCCCTCCCCTATTTGGATACCTGAAAGCTAGATCTTCCAGAGTTACCCCCTTTTCGCAAAATTAAGGCTCAATGCAAATTTTCTGAGGTTTACAGAGTGTTGAGAGAATCCCATTACAACTCCGATCATCTGATAAAACCTCCTCTTTTCAGTCGTCATGGGCTATCCCCTTTTCCATTAACCGACCCAGACGCCATAGGTAGGATATTGTTCATATTTTAGTGCAACCAATTTTCTGGGTCAGCCTACCTTCTAACAATAGATTTTGCAGATAATCTAATGCATGACGCCTTCTTGAAAGGTGAGGAGATTGCTGCCGCCAAGAAGAAAACCTCTAAGAAGTGAGGTAAAGGAAAATCCGAAGCAGCTCCTTCTTCGCCCCGGAAGAAATTGTGCCCTGCCAGGGAAGGTGCCCCTAGCTCTTCTTCCCTTCCTGTATCTTCTTCTTCCCATTCTTCTCCTTTATCATCCCCCTCGACACTAGAGAAGCATCAATGCTTGGTTATATATGAACCTAGGGTGGGGGATACCACATTAGCTATCCCACCCTCTTCCCCTCAAGGGGAAGCTTCCCCTTCTCACTCTCCCATTTCGTCCCCTATTCCACTCAACCCTCAAACTCATTCCCCAACTGAATCTTTCCCTATGAATATTCCCACTACTACACCTCCTTCTCCTGCTCCTTCTCGGATTATGGGTCCCTCTACCCCTTTGGAGGGAAGAGATCTTCCCCTCCCGAGTCCTTCACTAGCCACTCTAGGGGCTTCCCTCAAGATACACCACCTGGGAGAAATAAAATTCTTCAACCAGTCAGGTGTACAAGACCCATATGATCACATGGGCAAACTTTTGGCAAAGGTAATTTCCTTCTTTCGTTATCTTTAGTATACACATGCCAATGCTTGCTATTTGTAACGTCTGCCCTTCTTCTCAGTTCTTGGCCACTTATAATAAGACGACATCCCATCTGGTCAACTATCAATCAAATGTGGAGACCCACCATTTTGCTTCCCTGGCCCACCAAAAGAAGCTCACACACTAGCTGAAGGAGGTGAGCAGAAGGAGATTGATATAATCGCCCGATGCGAAGATTCAATGACTCAACTGGCTCTGGCCCAGAGTGAAAAGGAGGAACTTCAGAGAAAAAATGAAGACCTCCAGCATCAAATATTTCTGTAATCTAGCCAACTCTAGCAAGTTGGCCTTCTTACCCATGAACTAGACGAGTATAAAAGGCACCTTGCGGAGGCGTATATTCAGGTCGCTGACTCTTCAACCACTATCCTTCAACTTCAATGGGAGTGCCAAACATGGGAAACTGCTCAGAAATTCTGCTTGGAGAAGTGTAGGAAACTCTCTTCCATGGTGGCCACTTTCCCTAACATCCTATCCTCGGTGACCCAACAACAGCAGGAACTCCGCAAGGAATACACTGAAGCCCTATCTTCCCTGGGCCAGCAGGCAGTGATGGCAGCACAAGGGAGGGATGCTTTGGCGACCCAATTAGCCGCATGTCAAGCTCAACTAGCTGCTTGCCAATCCCAATTAAAGGAGCAAGAGGCAGATTTGAAATGGCGATACGTTCAAAAGGGGATAGAATTGTTCATGCTAGGTTTTGACTTCTTCCATAAATGTCGAAGGGCTACCCTCCTCCCGGCACTGATACCAGCTATCTAGACCCTGAAATAGCTCTGACCAGATGTCCCCCTGAAATTTTCGAATTATAATTTATCATACCTTCTTCATTATATTAACTGATTCTCTGTCATTAAAGAATACTTGAACTGGCACGACCTTGTATTGCTTCTCACGCTCGTGTTGACATGGGTCAAAAATTTTAAGTCTATTCTTGGTCTCTTCTACCCGAAATTACTGCCTATTCTCTGCCTTCCATAGTGTTAATTGAGTGACGACATTTTCTGCCCGGGAATCCGTTCGGGACATCCCGGGCGTGATCTTCCTCCGGCCTGAACCAAGTTTTGGCTCGGTCAAAAATTAATTTACTTTTTCCCCTTGATCTTCTCAAGATAATTGGCCGCTTCAGAAATGACGTCTCGATGATTTCCTGTGTTGACGCCATTATTCTGTTCGTCCTTCAACTTCTCTTCCTTCCCAAGGATAAATGCATCTCCTCCTCTCTCGATTTTAAATTGTTACCACGAATGTCTTCTGCCTTCTATCCCACCTTCATGGCTTCCGCAAAACATCCCATTGAGATCTCTTCAGACTTAGATTCCTTCGAGTTATATGGCCTGGCCACGGACACTGCCGAAGAATCCACCACACGATCAACTGCGACTTCGGCCTTTCGTCCCTTTCTTCCTCTCTCATCAACTGATGCTCCAACCCTTAACAGGGGGAGATCCTTCTGAGCCCCTTTCCCTTCGTTCCGCAACCGAGTTTGGAATCCCCCCATGATATGGGAATACACCGTAGGAGATCCTCGAGCCTCCACAGAACTCCCTCCACTTCCGCCGGTCCTAGCTCTCGTTCCAGTCCCTTCAGCAGGGATTCCTTTGCCGCATTTTGATGGAGCTCCACTAGCCATACCTCCAGCTCAAGACGACCTTTACAAAGTTATTTTGGCACCTCCCCCTCCAGAAGAGTCCTCTGACAGCTTCCCTATTAATGATAACCATAAAAAGCCTGCATAATCAATAGCTTAAGCAATGTAACTACTGTTAAGTATGTTAATAAAAAGAAAAGAGGACACTGGTATTTATTTTTGTCATTTTCTTATAAATGTAGAGTGATCTTAACTAGAAAGGACTGCAACTTTATCTGAACATACTTCACCCTTACTGCTTCCGTAGAATTTGAACCATCCCTCTTAGAATTACTGCATTCAACAACTCCCAACTACTGTCTTTATGCTTCCTCTTCTTTATTTGCATTTATTATTTTCACCCCCTTCGCGATCCAATGAGCATCCTTCTTTCACCTATATAAAAACCCTAAACCACCATTTTCTTAGCATCCATTTCTTCCTCTTCCTCTCCTCACTATGGAACCTGCCTCTGAACAGGACAACAACTCTCCTCCTCCCGAGGAACAGACTGAAGAACAATGCTACATTGTAAGTCTGGAAGAACAAGTTTGGGATCTGCAGCGACGCTTGAGGGAGTCTTCTACCATCAACTACTCCCTGTGCCAGCAACTGGCAGTGTCCCAGAAAAACTTATCCAATCATATATTCATACAATAGTCTTACCTCCGGCAACTACTACGCCAACCTAATCCACGTAAAGAGGCTCCTTCAGTACCTCCTCATAAAGAACTGTAATCCCCTGTGAACAGGGGCTTCCTTTGTTATTTTCTTCTTTTAGGGAAGTTGTAGTATGTAGTTCTTCTAGATTAATGAACTTCTTTATTGTGAGCTTCCGCCCATTTCTTTCTTTGCTTACCCCCTTTTCTGGCCTTCCTCTTGCTGTGCGAAATCCCAACTTCTCTATATAGTATCAGAATCAGATAAGCATACGACTTCTTCATTCTTTCATTATGCAAAAATCACATATGCACTTAGATGAGCATCCAGCTCCTTCATGTCGCTCTTGTGCAATGATATAGGAAAATATATAGTTAATATAAAACTCCAGTCTGCACGGAGATAAAATAATATATAGTTGAGGGAAAACTCAGCTCTTCCGATCCACCACCACACGGGGATAAAATAATAATATATATAGCTGAGGAAATACTCAGCTCTTCCGATCCACCATCGCACAGGGATAAAATAATATATAGCTGAGGAAATACTCAGCTCTTCCGTTCCACCACCGCATGGGGATAAAATAATATATATAGCTGAGGGAAAAAACTCATCTCTTCTATTCCACCACCGCACGGGGATAAAATAATATATAGCTGAGGAAATACTCAGCTCTTCCGATCCACCATCGCATAGGGATAAAATAATATATATAGCTGAGGGAAAAAACTCAGCTCTTCCGTTCTGCCACCACACGAGGATAAAATAATAGTATATAGCTGAGGAACTACTCAACTCTTCCGATCCACCACCACACGGTGATAAAATAATATATAGCTGAGAAAATACTCAGATCTTCTGATTCACCACTGCACAGGGATAAAATAATATATATAGCTGAGGGAAAAAACTCAGCTCCTCCGTTCCGCCACCACACGGGGATAAAATAATAGTATATAGCTGAGGAACTACTCAGCTCTTCCGATCCACCACCACACGGGGATAAAATAATATATATAACTGAGAAAATACTCATCTCTTCCGATCCACCACCGCATGGGGATGAAATAATAGTATATAGCTGAGGAACTACTCAGCTCTTCCGTTCCGCCACCGCACGGGGATAAACTAATATATATATATATATATATATATATATATATATATATAGCTGAGGAAATACTCAGCTCTTTCGATCCACCACCGCACGGGGATAAAATAATATATAGCTGAGGAAATACTCAGCTCTTCCGATCCACCATTACATGGGGATAAAATAATATATATATAGCTGAGGAAATACTCAGCTCTTCCATTTAACCATCGCACGGGGATAAAATAATATATAGCTGAGAAAATACTCAGCTCTTTCGTTCCACCACCGCACGGGGATAAAATAATATATATATATATAGCTGAGAAAATACTCAGCTCTTCCGTTACACCACCGCACGGGGATAAAATGATATATAGATGAGGAAATACTCAGTTCTTCCGTATATATATATATATATATATATATATATATATATATATATATATATATATATATATATATATATATATATATATATATATATATATATATATATATATATATATATATATATATATATATATATATATATATATATATATATATATATATATATATTGCTGAGAAAATACTCAGCTCTTCCGTTCCACCACTGTACGGGGATAAAATGATATATAGTTGAGGAAATACTCAGCTCTTCTGATCCACCACTATACGAGGATAAAATAATAAATAGCTAAGGAAATACTCAGCTCTTCCGATCCACCATCATACGGGGATAAAATAATATATATATATAGCTGAGGAAATACTCATCTCTTCTGTTCCATCACCGCACGGGGATAACGGCTTCGACCAATGCCTAGCCACATAAGAAATATGATAATCTGACCCAAGGCTCTGCCCTCTTAGGCCAGAAGAGCTTTTTTGCACTACCATTATTTCTTCATTCATCTATGAAACGGGAATAATATCTCTGGCTAAGGCCAAACTTAAAAGAAAAAATGAAAAGGATACCTTCGAGGGCCATATCTTCACCCTGAAGTTGAATGCTTCTATTCTTTTGTTGCACAAAGACAATGGTTCTGGTAGATAACGGGGAGTAGGAAAAATAAATTATTATCTCCCACATTTCCAGGGGATCACCTCGCTGCCTTGAAGCCCAATTGACATTGTAAGCCCATTTAGTGCCCCTTTATATAGAACTTTTCGCCTTCTCTCTTCTCCACTTTCATCTTCTTTATCGGACTTTCAATCTTCTTCTTCTTCTTCTTTTGCTTCTTCTTCCTCCACAACTACTCCCTAGTGTTCTTGCAATTAGCTCTTGTGCTCCTTCTCTTCCTCATAGAGCAAGATGTATTCCTTTTTTCAACAAGCGGTAGCAAAGCGCCACCAAGAGTCTAGGCTAAGCGAGGGCCCACAACCCCCAGCGCCTCCATCTTCGTCCCCTTTTTTGCCTTCAACCATTTCTGCTACATCTATTCGAGCTCCCCCCTTCCTTCTAGGTTCATATGAAATTTTTGTCTCGGCCATGCCAGATACAATTGGCGTAACCTGCCCCGCCTCATCTTCGACCCCACTGGAAAACCCTAACTCGCCCATCTCTTCACCTTCCACATGGGAATCCTCCAATCACCCCCTCCTTTCCTGCAACATGATGCTGAGCAAAGAGGCGCTGCGCGACAACGTCTACAGGCAGAAGACATCTCTACTTCCCCTCCTCCTTCCCCGAAGCATTCTCCCGCACCGGAACCCATGATAGTTGAGCTTCCCCCATCTTCACTTTCCCTCGATGCTTAAAATTTGGGAGGCCTTTCCCCTTATTTGGATACAGACAAGGGTCCCTCTACCCTTCTTCCCACCAGCGAAGAATCTTCAATCCCAGTGCTCTCCATATCTTCTTCACCAAACTTCTTACCGGACCAATCACCTTCTGCGGATTCTTCCGTTCCTGTCCCACATCAAGCAATTTCGGGTCTTCCACCCCCCACTTCTTCTTCCCCTCTTTCTTCTACAATTTCTTTAAGCCTCTTAACAAGAGCTCTTTTTGCAGCCTCCCCAGCCCATCTGGTCGGCCCTATGCTGTCTCCCGTTCCTTTAGCCACCACCTCTCCTCCTTCTGAACCCCCGGCACAACCCATTGCTCCCACCTTTCATCACCCCACCATGAGTGAGTCTTCGCCTCTAGTGTCGTCTATCCCTTCTTCTTCCACCCGTGGTCTTCGAATCTCAAACTTAGAAGAATTGACTCCACGGATGGAGAGTTTGCGCCACATTCTGGAATTGGTATGCTCCCCAAATTAACTTTGTTGATTTCCTTCGCTTGACGATCTCTTTTTGATTAATGATCTCCAGGCCTTAACCAACTACCAAGAACTGGATCGCTCCTTCAAGCAATACCAAGCTCAGTTTCTACAGTGGGAGCAACAACGACTAGAGGACCAGACTATTGCCCAGAGTCGGGAGCACCTTTTATTACAACAACTGAAACAATGTCAGGAGCAACTGATAGAAGCTCATCACCAACAACAAAAGGATGCCAAGTCCATAGCAGCCTTACAGGCACAACAACGGGCCCACACAGAACTACTATCTACCCCGCAAGGCGTTCAACAAGAACAGACTAACAGAGAAACTCTCCATTCTCAAGAGTTGGCGGACCTTCAAGAGCAGGTAGCGGAACTCCTTCGTGAAATACAAAGGGACTCGGAGATCATCGCGAATATGCAGGTTCAATACCAAAGAGTGGAAGACAAGATAGGGGATCTCCACACCTGCTTGTGCAAGGAGGTACAAGAAAACTCCTCCTTAATAACCTCTAGGGTGCATGCTTATGCCCGTATACGCAGGCAGGAAGCGTCCCTCCAGAGACTGGGTAGCGAGCTTGTTCGCACTAGATCTCATACGGAGGCTGTAGAGGGGATTTCAGCCTCCATACGTCAGAATATAATGGATATGACGAGGCTCCTGCAACATGACCAAACCTCCCGACCGGACGACATATCGGTCCTAGCTGATGCTATTATGGAAATATCCCAGCGCTATAGCGAAATGCACCGATCCCTCCGGGAGCATCAAGAGAATTGTCATAGGCTTCATCAAAATCGAAGTCCTGACGACCCGAGCCGACGAGAACGGTTAATAGATCTAATGTGGGTCACCTTCCAGGACAGATTTAATGAAGTGGTTCGGCAGTATGCTGACCAAGGATTACCTTCTGCGAACCAACCTACTCTCTACTTGCATTGGGAAATCGGCTTCCGATGCTACCCTCCAGATCATTTTAAATTGCAACTTGATGTATCTCTTTAGAATAGTCATCATTAAGGGATTCAGATCATTATGCATAGCTCCCTTTTCGTCTTCTTTCCTTTTATAGCCCGCAAGAGAGAAATTAAGGTTAATACAAATGATTCACCAAGTGTATTTATATTTGCCATACATTTAATGACATGTTGAGTCATCGCGTACATTTCCCAAGAAACCCCTCAATTCTTTTCTTCGCCCATCACCCCTTACACAGTATGAAAATGCTTCAAGTGTACAACATTCCAGGGTCGAGGGAGTTCCTTGCCCTGATCATCCTACAAATAATAAGCCGACCATGCCATGCAGCGTGTTACCACATAGGGTCCTTCCCAATTTGGAGCTAATTTCCCCGGATCTCCGGCTGGACTGACCTTGCGCAGAACTAAATCTCCTTCTTGAAACCTCCGGGGCTTTACCTTTTTATTAAAGGCTTGTTGTACCCTCCGCTTATAAAATTACGCTCGCCTCTGTGAAGGTTCTCTCTTTTCTTCTAGCAAATCCAGCTCAGTGCCATGAATGATTTGATTCTGCTCTGGCTCATAAACTTCCACGCGAGTGTTGTTGATGCAGTAAGCATCACTCCTTAGTTTTAATGTATGAACTACAATTAATAGTTAGGACTCACGTGTGATCTAATATAAGTGTTAAGTGTGCAGGCTTAACAGGATGTCCTAGTAGGTCTTGTTGACCGGATACTAGGTATGAATCTTGACAGATTAGGAGGACCGGACACCAGACATGAAGTCCAGATGGGTCGCATGGATTGGACATCTGGCATGAAGACCGGTTGGGTCAGGAGACTGAAGAATCGACAAAAAATTCCAGCTGGGTCAAGCAGACCAGACAGTTGGTGGAACCCCTGGTGGGTCAGATCGGATGTCAAGGATGGTAAGTCCGGTAGGTAGCTGGCAGGTAAGCCTCGAGTGAAGAGGTGAGGCCGAGTCCTCTGTAGGGGGACAAAGCTAGGCGTCGATCTGACGAAAAAGTCCACGTGAGACTTAGTAGTCGAGATCGAGCAGTATTATTACTGCTATTGCATTTGATATAATTTGTTTTGTGCTAATCCTGTTTTGCAGGAATCAATCGACTGAATGGATTCAAGTCGATTGGAGATGTATCAGTCGACTGGATACATATTTGGTAGGATCAGCTGGTGATCGATAAAAGATCGTGTGACGCAAATGGAAAGGGCTTGAGTCGACTGAAGAGTTTGAGTCGGCTGAAGAGAGAAATTTTTCGATCGAGATAGTGGCGTGGAGTTAGTGAAGGATTGATCATTGGAAGACCACGAATACCATATCGACGGGCTGATGTGGAGTCGACTGGAAGACATTCCAATCGACTGGAAAGAGTTTATAAAAGTCATGCTCGACCAGAACTCGAGATCAACATTCAATCAACGTCGAAGTACTGCCGAAATACTTGCTCGTCCACTAAATTTTCATTCCACAACAAGGCAACCTTCCGACACACTGCAACTATCTCTACATTCTCTTAGTGTTGGTATAAAGCCTTGTACTTTATTTTTAATTTATTATTTCACTTCTGCACTTAATTTTAAGAAGAGTGGGTATGTTACCCTTCTTCATCATTTGTAAAAAGTGAAACCCTCCGAAGTCGAGAGTTCTCGAGTCGGAGGGTATTTAGTGGATTACCCATCGAGGTAGCTCGCGGGAGAGCTACGGGCCTTGGAGTAGCAACCCAGTCCAGGTTGTAAACCAAGTAAATTGCCTGTGTTGATAATTGTCTTTATATTTCACTGCGTATTCTGATTAGAATAATATAAAATTAATTTAAAATTATAAAATACCAAGATTCACCCCTCTCTCGGGTCACTCGATCCTACAATTGGTATCAGAGCAGGGGCGCTCCGAGTTGGTGAAACCACCATCGTGAGCTTTTTATTGCATTAGAATAATTTTTATTGCTTTAGTATAATTTTTATTGCTTTAGAATAATTTTTATTGCTTTAGTATAATTTTTATTGCACTAGAATAATTTTTATTTCTTTAGAATAATTTTTATTCCATTAGAATAATTTTATTGCATTAAAATAATTTTTGTTGCTTTAGAATAATTTTTATTACAGTAGAATAATTTTTATCATATTAAATTAATTTTCTGTATTTTAAAATTAGTTAAAATAATTTTCTACACATTAAATTCATTTTCTGCATTTTAAAATTAGTTAAAATAATTTTTTGCATATTAAATTCATTTTTTGCATTTTAAAATTAGTTAAAATAATTTTTTGCATATTAAATTCATTTTCTGTATTTTAAAACTAGTTAAAATAATTTTCTGCATATTAAATTCATTTTCTACTTTTTAAAATTAGTTAAAATATTTTTCTACATATTGAGTTCATTTTATACATTTTAAAATTAGTTAAAATAATTTTCTGCATATTAAATTTATTTTTTGAATTTTAAAATTAGTTAAAATAATTTTCTGCATACTAAATTCATTTTTTGCATTTTAAAATTAGTTAAAATAATTTTCTACATATTAAATTCATTTTCTGCATTTTAAAATTTGTTAAAAATAATATTCTATATTTTAAATTTTTTTTTGGCATATTTAAATTCGGTAAATTAGTTTTCTACATATTAGATTCTTTTTAAAATCAATTTTTGTCCTTAGAAAATATTTCGTTAATAATGTCACACTTAGGGGGATACAGTACCATTCGCCCTCCTCTCTTTAACGGAGAAGACTTTTCCTACTGGAAAAGGCGAATGGAGTGATATCTGAAGACCGATCTAGAGGTCTAGTTTTCAATTAGGAAAGGATTTATAGCTCCGGTAGACGACTCGGGGGAGCTGTTATAACCGGAGAAATAGACCTCGGATATTAGGAAGAGAGCTCAAGTCGATTACAAGGCACTTAACACCTTGCAATGCGGACTTACTAAAGAAGAGCTAAATAGGATAGGTACATTTGAAAATTCTAAAGAATCATGGGAGAAGTTAATTGAATTGCATGATGGTACAAATGACACTAGGATAGTCAAAAGGGACATGCTTTTAAATAAATTATTTAATTGTAAAATGAACAAAAATAAAAACGCTAGTCAACTTCATACTAGGATTAAGGATATATTAAATGGATTACATTTAATAGGATACCAAATAGAGAATAGAGATTTAATTAGGTATACTCTTAAAGCATCCCCGAGAAATGCCTTATGGACATCGATTGTCGATGCCTATAAGGTATCTAGGGATCTCTCCACAATTAGGTTAGATGAACTATTTTGTGAACTTGAACTACACGAACAAGCTAACTCAAGTTAAACCGAGAATGGTATAGCTTTGATGGCAGGTTCAACTAAAAAGGAAAGAAAAGTGAAGGTTGAGTCCGAAGATGAGTCAGAGTCGGAAGCAAATGGAGAAGAGGAGATTGTAAACATGGTAAGAAAAATGTTCAACCGAAAGAAAAGATTTACAAAGAAAGATGCCAAAAAGGTGGCCGATAACAAGCCGAGACCTCGATCGGAAGTAACTTGCTACGAATGTAATGGAAAAGGACATTACAAGTCGGAGTGCACAAATTTGAAAAAGGAAGAAAAATCGAAAAAGGAAAAGAAGAAGAAGGCTCTTAAGGCAACATGGGATGAATCGTCATCTGAGGAGTCGGATGCGGAAGAGATGAAGAGACGAAGAGAAGCTTTATCGCGTTTATGGCCGATTCAAGATCCGGAGCCGAGTCGAGTTTCGAATATGAGTCCGATTCTGAATCCGAGAGAAGCCACGAATCCGTATCCATTTCCGAAGGTTCAAATGAGGTAACTTCTCCATTAGAAGATAAATTATATAATATCATTGCATGCTTAGGTAGGAAGTTAGCTAAGTCCGAAAATCGAGTCGACTCGCTACTTAAGGAGCAAGTCAACTCGAAGACTTTGACTTGCCAATTTAGGGATAGAGACTCAACTCAAGTTATAAAGCTTGAGGAAGAGAACTCAGTCCTAAAAAGGCAAGTAGAAGATCTAACTGGATCTTTGGAAAAGTTCACTTCGGGTTCCAAGTATCTCAACATGATGCTTGGATCTCAGAGAGTTGTGTACAATAGATCCGGACTCGGGTATAAGGCTAAGTCCACCTATAAATCTTACATGTCATTACTTAGCCGAAATGCTAAGAATCGAGTCCAAGCATGGGTTCCTAAGTCTATCTTAGTCAACCAAGTTTGACCAAATCAATTTTGGGTTTCCAAGAGTCAAGTTCATTTAGTGAACAAAACTCAAACTAGCTACCATTTAGGGGGAGCTAATACCTTGCTTATTTCCTTGTTTAGTTAAACACTTGCATGTTTTAGTTAACTTTTCTTGTTTAACACTTGATTGCTTTAGTGTACTTTCCTTGTTTTTAGTTAAAGACTTGAATGTCTTAGTCTAGTCTACTTGCTTAATGTAGAATGGACTAGATAATATTCCATATCGGCAGATAATATTCTTCCATAGGAACTGTATTACTGCAATCTCAGTGATTTTGGCAAGGGGCTCTGCTTCCACCCATTTGGAGAAGTAATCCACGACCACTTATAAGAATTTCTTTTGCAAAGGTGCCACAGGCATGGGGCCCACTATATCCATTCCCCACTGATCGAAGGGACATGAAGCAACAACAACTTTCATCAACTCAGCTGGTCGTTCGAACCGGTTACTATGCTTTTGACAGGCCGAACAGATTTGCACTATATGAGCTGCATCTTGTTGAAGAGTGGGCCAAAAGTATCCTACTAACAAAACTTTCCTCGCCAAAGCTCTCCCTCCCAAATGATTGCTGCAGCAACCTTCGTGGATCTCCCGAAGTAGCCATTCAGCATCCTCTTTTCCCAAACACTTCAATAGGGGTCGCCCAAAAGACATCTTGTATAGGACTCCATTCATGATGGTGAACCACTTCGCTCTTCTCAGCAGAACAGATGTCGCTCTCCTTTCTTCTAGAACCTTTCCTTACTGCAAATATGTCATAATGTCAGTCCTCCAATCAGGGATTTGATTTGGTTCTGGAATGGCCTCCTCCACATTATTTATCACTAGAGAAGCGGGGACTTCCACATAGACTGCCTCAGATTGTTTTATCTCTTCCATAGCGCTAGCTAAGCGAGCTAACTCATCCGCCTTCCAATTATTCTCTCTCAGAATCTGTTTCAGGAGAATTTGCCGAAAATGAGCCTTTTCTTTCTTGAAAGCCCTTAAATATTTTTGTAATCTTTCTTCTCGAACCGTGAAAGAGCCCTGAAGTTGTGACACTGCCAACTGGGAGTCCGAATGGATTATGACGAAAATTGCTCCTACGGCTCTGGCAACTTATAACCCTGCTAGAATAGCCTCATATTCTACTTCATTGTTGGACCCCCGATATCCCAGGCGCACGATTATGCGAGTTTCCTCTTTCTCAGGGGATATCAATAGTACTCCCACCCCACTGCCTGCAGACCCAGAAGAACCGTCCACAAAGACACTCCACACCTCTGATCCCTATTCCTTTTCCGATGAGCCATCCTTTGGACCAACAGGTACCTCTGTTAGAAAATCAGCGAGAGCTTGAGCCTTGATGACAGTTCGGGGCTGATAATGGATGTCATACTCACTTAACTCCACTGCCCACTTGGCCAATCTACCAGAAAAATTAGGCTTAGTCACCACCTTGCCTAACTCACTGTGAGTTAAAACATTAATTGGGTGAGCTAAGAAATATGGCCTCAACTTGCGAGCTGTTAAAACTAAAATATACGCCAACTTCTCCAGCTCAGTGTATCGTGATTCATCTCCTTTCAAGATATGGCTGGTATAATAGATAGGTTATTGCTGAGAACCTTCTTGCTTTAATAATACTGAACTGATGGCTCCTTCTAAAACAGCTAAGTACATCCACAAGGGCTCTCTTGCTATTGGTTTGGCTAATAGAGGCAGTTCGGCTAAATATCTCTTCATCTCTCTGAAAGTCTATTCGCATTGATCATCCCACTGAAATTTAATAGCCTTGCGCAGAATCCTAAAGAAAGGCAATTCCTTGTTTGCTGATCTGGCTATAAATTGGGACAAGGAAACAATTCTCCCTACCAGCTTTTGAGTTTCTCATAGATTAGTAGGCGACTTCATATTGCATAACGCCTTCACCTTCTCCGGATTGGCCTACAGTACCTTCTCAGTTACAATATACCCCAAAAACTTCCCGCTCTTCACTCCGAACAAACATTTTTTGGGGTTCAATTTCATGTTATATCGCCTTAAAGTAGCAAAAGTTTCGTCCAGGTCAGTAACCAGATCCCGAGTGGTTTTTGATTTAACCAGGATGTCGTCAATGTAAACCTCCACATTCTTTCCTTTTTGTTCTGCAAAGATTTTATCCATGAGCCGCTGGTACGTGGCCCCAATATTTTTTAGACCGAAAGGCATCACCACATAAGCATATAGCCCTCCCGCTGTTACAAAACTAACCCTCTTCTGATCTTCTTTAGCCAATGATATCTGATGATATGCCTGGTAAGCATCCATTAAGGACACTACCTCATATCCCACAGTGGAGTCCACCAACTGATCAATGCGAGGCAAGGGATAGCAGTCTTTAGGACATGCTTTATTTAAATCACGGAAATCAATACACATCCTCCACTGCCCTAAAGGCTTGGTGACCAGAACTACATTAGATACCCACTCAGAAAATTGAATCTCTCTAACATGACCTGCTCGCAGTAATTTATCCACTTCCTCAGCTATCATTTTGTCCTTTTTAGGTCCAAAATGTCACTTCTTTTGCTGGACGGGTCGGACTCCTCTGGTAATGTTGAGATGATGTTTAGCAACGTGAGGGTCAATCCCCGTAAGGTCATGCACATCCCCGGCAAAGATATCTTCATTTTTCTTTAAGCAGGCCACCAGCTCCTCCTTAATCTCAAGCCGCTGAGCTACCCGAGTGACTTTTCCTAAAGCTATCTCCACCAGCTCTCCTTCTATTTTCCTCGCTTTGGGGGGAGACTCTTCCAGCACGTATACGTCAGAGATCACGATGACTTTTCCTTTAGGGTCATCTGTTCTGGCCTTCTTTTGGTCATCCCTGACCATTTGTGTGTAGCATCTCCGTGCAGCCTTCTGCTCACCTCCGGCCTCTCCAATCAGCTGCCCGATCGGAAATTTTACCTTCTGATGGTAAGGAGAAGCCACCGTTTGAAAAATAGATAGGAAGGGATGACTCAGGATTGCATTATAAGTGGACGGAGCATCCACGATAAGAAAAGGAACAATGTTGGTTTTCTGGCTGGGCTTTGTGCCCAGAGTGAGGGGCAACGAGATCTGCCCTGTGGGATGCACCACATGTCTCGTAAACCCAAAGAGAGGAGTGGCCACGTCTTCCAGCTGGCAATTTCCTAGCTGCATCTTTCCGAAGGCCTCTTGGAAGAGGATGTTGACAGAGTTTTCTGAATCGACTAATACCCGAGCCACTTCATAGTTGGCCAGGGAAACACGGATTACCAGAGCATCCATATGAGGCAGCAGAACGCCTCAGAGATCTTCTGGCCCGAATGAAATGGGTGGCGCGGTCTGGACAGCCTGATCAGTAACTATAGCCAAGCTCTCCATGAGACAGGCATAAGACTTCCGCGCCCGATTGAAATCCCCATCAGTGGGTCCTCCTACGATAACATGAATAACTCCCCGTGTGGGGATGTCATTCAGATCAGATGAAGGGCCCTCACCTGACGGGCCTCCTTGTGAGATACCCTCCTGGGCTGGAGTCTGTTGGTCTAGAGGAAAAGTAACCTGCGATCATTGGTTGTAGGGCCCTGGACAAGCCATGTTGGGTCATTGACCTCGCCGTGCCGACCCTCTCGTCTGAGGCCGCATATGTGGGTAAGCGGCCCGGATACGCTCCAGTTCTTCTTGCAATTTAAAACATCGGTCATTGGCGTGGCCATATTCCATATGATACTGGTAGAAGAAAGGAGTGGGAGGGTTGCGAGGCACTCCCTTATACCCCATTGGCCATTGCAGAAGACCTTGCTGGTCATAGAACTCCATCTCCCATTCTTTCCAAGTTCTTGGGGGAGGAACTGCATCTGCGGCCATGATCTGCAATGGAGGTGTGGGGCGAACTCCTTGTATCAATAATCGAGGCCTAGGAGCCTATGGTAGAAAGGGCCTCATATATTCTCGTCGAGGGGGGGTGCTCGAGGGGATGCCAGGCGACTTCTCTCTGCAGGGACCATTGCAGAAGCTCATTCGGCCCTCCAAACCTTCATCCCTTCTTCCTCGTTAATATATTTTTTTGCATGGCTCAGTAATTCTTCGTAGCTAGTCGTGGGCTTCCTCAAGAGTGAGCTAAGGAAAGAACCCTCCCTTAGCTCGTGCGGAATGACCACTCTGAAGGCATCTGATCTCGCTGAGGGGATATTTCTGGCAGTGGAAGTGAATCGATAAAGATACCCTCTGAGTGACTCTGAGGGCCCTTGCATAATGTGCAGCATGATGGAAGTATCATGCTTGTACGCCTTACAACTGGCGAACTCTTAACGGAACATCCCCTAAAAATCAGTAAAACAAGTAATAGACCGCAGGGGAAGGGTATTAAACCATTTTTGCACTGAGCCGGTTAAAGTGGTATGGAAGACCCGACACTTGAGAGCATCAGTGTAGCAATGAAGCGAGGCGGCTCCTGCGAACTGTGATAGATGCTCCTCTGGATCCATCGTGCCATCATACTTGTCCACCTGGAGATTTCTGAAGTATAAAGGCGGTACTTCAGAAAGAATATCCATAGTGAAAGGACTAAGCTCGTAAATCTCTGAAGCCTTAGTTGAATGGCTTTCGCCTTGTTCTTCTCACTGAGTCTGGGTTGCTGGTATAGTGGTTTGATGTACTCGTCCCCCCAGCCCCTCCCCAGGCAACACTTCGACATTTGTGGTTGTATGAAATAGAGGGGGCATCTCTTGTGGAAGTCCATGGGGGGAAGGTTCATCAGAATGAGGATGAAGGTACCCAGTCCTTCTCCTCTCTTTAGCAAGGGCCTCGGCCATGGGCTGTATCCTATGGCTCGACCTTCGGCCAGGAGTATTGTGATATCGATCGGTGAAAAAATGGAGTCACACTCCTCCTAAACGACTCCGGAGGAGAAGAACTTAGAAGTTTACAACAGACGGTGCCAACTGATGCAGTCGTAGAAGGGTTTGTTGGCTTCCTTTAAACGTCGGAGAGCATGCAAGAATCTTGAGGGTTCTCTCCGGTCGCAACAGTAATGAGGTATGAAGAATAAAAATATACGCAACACAAGCAACGAACAAAGACACAAGATGTAACATGGTTCGGAATGAGGATTCCTACTCCACGGGGGTGAGCTCTCCCACGAGCTACGATGCCACAACACTTTCACTATGAACTTCCTCCTTGGCGGAAAAAACTTCCAGAGGTGGAGGAGAAAACCTCTTACAATTAGCTCAATATACAGAAGCTATCAAAAGGATGGAGCTCACTACTCTCCTTGTCTCCTTCTCTAGTGATGTGATTGCTCTCCCCTTTGAATGTGTCTTTGTCTCTTGCCTGTTAGAAAGAATGCGGATCCCCTTCCTCTTGCCCTTCTTCTCCCTTTTATCCCCCTTCCTCTGGCTAGCTGTTGCACCACGAACCTCCTTCATCGTACACGTGACCACCTTGCTTATCTGAAGAATCATTCTGTTACAGACACGAGGAGTGAAGGCTCCTCCGAATATTATGTGGGATCCTCTTTTGTTGCGTAATAACTTCTTATCTATATTTCAAAAAATATTCTGGCTCATCTCTTTCAACCACTTACCTTCAATAAAGCTAGCCTAGACCCACTGCTCACGTGTAGCGTATCTCTTAGGCTTTTTCTGGTAGTCCGAACCAACTTCCATCCTTCCCGCACCGAATCACCTCCAGGCTCGCTAGACCAAGCCGATTCTCATCCGTCTTGTATCGGACTAATCTTCGAATTCGCTCTGTCATGCCAACCCTCTCGAACCATCCTCCCGAGCCGACTTCCCCAAACTTATGCACCCGAACTGTTCTTCCCTGACTTCTTCCATCGAACCAACTACTTGATTCAGATAGTGTCTTATGCACGGGTCTTTTCACCTTTCTTATGGGAAAAGGTATCAGCAGTATCATTCAGTATTAAAAAATCAGAGGAATACTTTTCAAATCTACCTAATATCGTATCTTTAGATGACCTTTGTTATAACTGTTGGACTTTCCGAGCCGCAAAAACCACTTTTTGCGTTGCGGAAACCCTGAAAGTCCGACCACGGATCCGTGCAAAGATATATTAAAATAAAATATGTATGTGCTTAAGTAAACCTAGATCTACCTTAAATCTAGAAGGTAAGAGCATTACCCTTAAAGCGATGCCCTTCGCTTATCCCGCTCGTCCAAAAGCTTCGCCGGAACTCGAGAGTGTCAAGTGCACACTCCTCTATTGGTATCCACACAATCAATAGGTGGAGAAAACACAACCTTGAGTGTGCTAGCACCCTATGGATGGTTCGGCCAAGATGAGGATTGGGGAGAGCTTGAGAGGGTGATCCAAGGAAGAAGATGAAGTTGGAGTAACTCACCAAAATCAATTCTCATCTAATGAGAATAGTGGCCAGCCACTTCATGTCTTGGGGGGTTACATGCATGCATTTAACTCCAAGAGCCAATGGCTCTTGGTCTCCCTCATGAGGTGACACCACATGATAAGTCATGTCATGTCATCATGACATGGCAATTGGTCAAGTCAAAATTGACCATTGATCTTCCCTCTAGTCAAACTTGACCTCTTATCTCCCATGGTTGATAAAATCTAACCACTTGACTCAAGTCAATTTGATTTAATGAATCTTTATTCATTAATTTAAATTGACTTAATGAATCAAATCTAAATTAGACTCATTCAACACTTGAATCAACTTGAGTCTAACTCAATTAGTCTAATTTGGATTACTCTTAATCCAATTTGGTTCATCCCATGAACCTAATCCTTATGGTTCATCATATGAACCTAATCTCCATCTAATTTCCCTTTGTGTGTGACCCTATAGGTTCTTGTAACGTTGGCAATATCTCTAAACCGATTTAGGAACATAAGCAATGAGCGGTATCTAGCAACACATCATTGTTACCCAAGTTATAAGAATGTTGAGTTCCAACATCACATTTGTGACTACTAATTGTGACTCTCACAATATGTGACAATGTCCCTCTATCCTTGACATCTAGATTGACCAATTGAGGCATAGACCATATCATCCTCGGTACAATCTATATCTTGAGCTCCAAGTAGACTCACTCTAATCAAATGAGCTCAATATCTCATATTGACTCATTTAGGCATGGCTATGCACTTCGTGGTCTCACTCTATCAAGAATAACGATGTCTCTCCCGTCATATAGGAGGGATAGATCTCATCTACATCACTCACATCCCTCCGCATAATTTGTCACATACCCAGTAATCACCTTTATAGTCCACCCATTTACGGGTGACGTTTGACGAAGCCAAAGTATGCAACTCCTTATGTAGGGAACCATGATGACTTCAGGTCTAAGGACTAATAATTATACTAATAGCCACATGAGAAAGTATATGACACTCATATAATGATCCATGATACTTTTTCATGATGGATCATTCAGTATAAATTCTCCAATGCATACCCATGTGTCAACTTAATATATCATATCCATAACTTGTGAGATCAAGTCATCGTGTTGACCTAGATGCTAGTCTCTATGCATTAACATTGTCCCTGAATGTTAATACTTGACTAGGAATGATTAAGAGTAGTGTTCTCTATATCATCTCATTATCGATTCTACCAATCGATTAATATAGATAAGAACCTACTACTCAAAGGACGTTATTATACTTAGTTATTTGGCACAAATACAAGTAAATATAATAATCATGCCTTTATAAATAGGAATATGATACAATAAAGTCCATACAATAATCATCACATGATTGACTCTAGGACTTTCACTAACAATAACTATGATGAAACAATGTGTAATAAGGATCTATGTCTGGTCCTTCGTTCATGGCTATCAATCAGAAATGGCTATATAATAGGTCTCTTAAAGATAACTTTATAGTTCCAACATCCAATTTTTCACAGGATGTTAAATGGGTTAATGTTTTATGCAAAAATTACTCCTCTCTTGTTGGGTGTTATCATTCTTCTAGAATTGCAAATGTTACGTGGAATGGTGGAATCCGACTATCCAAGTGTTGCATTTCTCCTTGTGCCAGAACCGGCGACATATTTCCAAATCACACTTTGCAGAAAGTTTTTGTCAGGTTGCTATAGGAAAATACCGAGGATGAGTTTTTATACCTGATAGTTATTAGGGATATGAATTCAGGGACTCCAATGTTACTGCTAGGTTTTGTAAATTCAAAATCTTGGAGTTCTAATGATTATTGCATGAAGGATATTGGAACAAAACCACCCTCTTTTGCGGATTTACAACCTCCTTTGAAAGTACTCATTTCGTGTTGCAACATTGATTCAAAAGCAAGTGCAAAATACTTGAGAGTTGTGGGATTAAACGTATTATTCTCTCCTCGGCTTGGTTGGTCTTCTAAACTTAAGAGTCGAGATGACTTTTCACACAATAGGATCAAGTTTTATGTCATTGTTTGGCGTGAGATCAACTTTCTCATTATCCATGAAGATCTCTTTATTTTTCCTACATCGGACTTCCTTTGACTTTACTCAGACTGATTAAGTGGCAAGTGCACGGGATCCATCTTGGTACTCCGACGACCTCCATAACAGCTCAACCTCCATTAAGGATATTATCACAAAAGGAAATAGTAGTCTCCAAGAATATCAGCTCAAGCCCATTCACAGATAAGTCTAAGTTTCATTATAATTCTTAGTATGAGTTTACTCCTATCTGAATGAAAATTGTAGTCCCTATCTTGGTTTATGTAGTCAATATGTAGTTTCAGTTGCGTGTTGCTTTCAAACAGTCACTAGGAACAAAGGAAGATCCTAAAAAGTAAAACTCATCTTCCCTTTTCTAGAACAGCCACCAAGTCAATAAACTTCGATGTTGCACCACTTGACTGAGAAGGATAAAATGGAGTAAGGTTAGCAGACAACAAGTTTTGTTCAAGTGACCACTCCCAATAGAATAGCATGGCGATGGGTCGGTGCATGGGTGAATCCCTAACCGTGAAAGTTAATTTTTAATTCCCTCGAGCAAAGGCAACATGGGGAGGAGAAAAGATTGATGGGGCCAGTCGAGGCATATCATAAGCCCTCAACTTGGTTGATGTGTTCAAGCGGAGTCTCAACTCGATTTGGCAAGGCAGTTCGTAAACCATCGAGTCAGCAAAAGCGCTATCTTATTCCCTTGAGCGGAGGTGACATGAGGAGGAGAGAAGATTGGTGGGGCCAGTTGAGGCAGATGGTAAGCCCTTGACTTGGGCGAAGTGTTCCGACAGAGTATCAGTTTGGTTCATTCAAGGCAATTCATAAGCCCTCAAGTCGGTCAAAGCACTATCTTATTCCCTCAAGTGAAGGCGATGCGGGGAGGAGAGAAGCTTGGTATAATCAGTCGAGGAAAATCGTAAGTCCTCGACTTAGTTGAAGTGTTTCAACAGAGTCTTAGCTTGGTTCGATTGAGGTAGTTCGTAAGTCCACGAGTTGACCGAAGTGATATCTTATTCCCCTGAGCAGAGACAACACGAGGAGGAGAGAAGATTGGTGGGGCCAATCCAAGCAGATCATAAGACCTTGACTTGGTCCAAGTGTTCCGATGGTGTCTCAACTCGGTTTGGCCGAGGTAGTTCATAAGCCCTTGAGTTGACCCAAGCTCTATCTTATTCCTCTGAGTGGAGGCGACGTGTGGAGGAGAGAAGCTTGGTAGGGTTAGTCGATACAAGTCGTAAACCCTTGACTTGGTTGAAGTGTTTCGATGGAGTATCAACTCAGTTTGGTTGAGGCAGTTCATAAGCTCTCGAGAAGTGCTATTTTATTCCCCCAAGCGAAGGTGACGCAGGGAGAAGAGAAGCTTGGTAGGGTCAGTCAAGGCAGATCATAAGCTCTCGACTTAGTCAAAGTGTTTCGGCGGAGTCTTAGCTTGGTTTAATTGAGGCAGTTTGTAAGCCCTCGAGTTGGCCAAAGTTCTATCTTATTCCCCCAAGTGAAGGTGACAGGGGGAGGAGAAAAGATTGGTGGAGCTAGTCGAGGAAGATTATAAGCCTCCGACTTGATCAAAGTGTTTCGACGGAGTCTTAGCTCAGTTTGACTGAGGTAGTTCGTAAGTCCTCGAGTCAGCCAAAGCGCTATCTTGTTCGCCCGAGCAGAGATGACGTGAGGGAGGAGAGAAGCTTAGTAGGTCCAGTTGAGGCAGATCGTAAGCTCTCGACTTGGTTGAAGTGTTCCAGCGAAGTTTCCGCTTGGTTCACTTGAGATAGTTCGTAAGCCCTCCAGTCAGTTGAAGTAGTATCTTATTCTCTTGAGCGAAGGTGACACGGGGAGAAGAGAATCTTGATAGGGTAACTCGAGGTAAATCATAAGCCCTCGAATTAGTCAAAGTGTTCCGACAGTGTCTCAGCTCAGTTCGACCAAGGTAGTTCATAAGCCTGCGAGTCGATCGAAGCGCTATTTTATTCCCTCGAGCAGAGGTCATGCAAGGAGGAGAGAAGCTTAGTAGGGTCAATCGAGACAGATCATATTCCCTTGACTTGGTTGAAGTGTTCCAGTGGAGTCTCAACTCGATTAGACTGAGGTGGTTTGTAAGCCATCGAGTCGGTCGAAGTCTTATGTTATTCCCTCGAGCGGATGTGACGCGGGGAGGAGAGAAGATTGGTGGGGCCAATTGAGGTAGATAGTAAGCCCTCGACTTAGTTGAAATGTCCCAGTAGAGTCTTAGCTTGGTTCTATCAAGACTGTTCGTAAGCCATCGAGTCCGTCGAAGCGCTATCTTATTCCCCAAAGCAAAGGCGACATGGGGAGGAGAGAGGCTTGGTAGGGTTAATTGACGTAGATCGTAAGCCCTCGACTTGGTTGAACTATTTCGGGGGAGTCTCAGCTTAATTCAAATAAGACAGTTCATAAGCCCTCGAGTCAGCTAAAGCACTATCTTATTCCCTTGAGCGAAGGTGACGCGGGGAGGAGAGAAGATTGGTAAGACTAGTAGGCACAGATTGTAAGCTCTCGACTTAGTCGAAGTGTTCCGACAGAGTCTCAGCTCAGTTCGGCTAAGGCAATTCATAAGCTCTTAAGTCGACCGAAATGCTATCTTATTCACCCTAGTGGAGGTGACACAGGGATGAGTGAAGATTGGTGGAGCCAATCGAGGCAGATTGTAAGCCCTCGACTTGGTCGAAGTGTTCCAACGGAGTCTCATCTTAGTTCGACCAAGATAGTTTGTAAGCCCTTGAGTTGGCTGAAGAGCTATCTTATTCCCTCGAGCAGGGGTGACATGGGGAGGAGAGAAGTTTGGTAGGGTCAATTGAGGTAGATAGTAAGCCCTCGACTTGGTTGAAGTGTTCTGACAGAGTCTCATCTCTATTCGACCGAGGTAGCTAGTTTGTAAGCCCTCGAGTTGGCTGAAGCGCTATCTTATTCCCCTAAGCGGAGGCTATGCGGGGAGGAGAGAAGCTTGGTAGGGCCAGTCTAGGCAGATCGTAAGCCCTCGACTTAGTCGAAGTGTTCCGGTGGAGTCTCAGCTCGATTTAGCCGAGGCAGTTCGTAAGCCCTCAAGTCAGCTGAAGTGTTATTTTACTTCCCTGAGCAAAGGCGACAAGGGGAGGAGAGAAGCTTGGTAGGGTCAGTCGAAGCAGATAGTAAACCCTCGACTTGGTCGAAGTGTTCTGGTGGAGTCTCAACTCAGTTTAGCAGAGGCAATTTGTAAGCCCTCAAGTTGGCCGAAGCGCTATTTTATTCCTCTGAGTGAAGGCGACGGGGGGAGGAGAGAAGCTTGGTTGGGTCAACCGAGGCAATTAGTAAGCCCTCGACTCGTTCGAAGTGTTCCGCTGGTGTCTCAGCTCGGTACGCCCAAGGCCATTCATAAGCTCTTGATCCGGTTGCAACACTTTCTTATTTCTCTGAGTGGTGGGGATGCGGGGAGGAGCGAAGTAAGGCAAGGCCCATCCGAGATAGTTCATAAGCCCTCAGTACGATCGAAGTTTTCAGACAGAGTCTCAGTTCAATTATTATTATATTTATCTAAGGAAATTCGTAAGCCCTCGAGTGAACTTTTCTATATTCAACTGAGGTAGTTCGTAAGCCCTCAAGTCGACTTTCATATATTCAGCCGAGGCAGTTAGTAAGCCCTTAAGTCGACTTCTCTTATTTGGCTAAGACAGGTCGTAAGTCCTCGAGCCAATATCTTCTCTATTTGGTTGAGGCAGTTCATAAGCCATTGAGTTGACTTTTTTGTATTTGTTTGAAGTTCATAAGCCCTTGAGTCGACTTCCCTTATTCGGCTGAGACAGTTCATAAGTCCTCAAGTCGATCTCCTTATTTGGCCGAGACAGTTCGTAAGCCCTCGAGTCAACTTTCTTCTTACTCATTGAGGCAGTTCGTAAGCTCTTAAGCTGATTACTTTCTTACCTGCTGAGGCAATTTGTAAGTCCTCAAGTTGGTTATCTTCTTACTCGTCGATGCAGTTTGTAAGCCCTCACATCCTATTCCGTCGAGGTCATTCATAAGGCCTCGCACCATATTCTGTCAAGATAATTCGTAATCCCTTGCATCCTATTTGGCCGAGGCAATTCATAAGCCCTCGAGCTAATCATTTTTTTATTTATCCAAGGAAGTTCATAAGCTCTCATTTTAGCTGATAGGACATTATTGATAAGTATAATATCCCAAATGAAGGAGTAGGTAGTAGAGATATGGTCTAACTCAAGGCGGCAAAGCTGAAGTCAAACTCATCAGAATGAATCGTCTGACTATTTTAAAGGGCTACTAATGATACTGCTAGAATTGACCCAAAGATAAATGATGGTTGTTAGGACCTATGTGGTGTGCTAGAGGGGAGGGGCGTAAGTAGTGTTCTTCGATTTCGACTTCGATTGTGCTTGTCTACAAAGTGTTATACGCAGCAAAATACAAATACAAATATACAATACACAAGCACAAGACAAGATTTTAAGTAGTTCGGAATCCTAGTTCCTACTCCACAGTCGAGCTCTAGTGATGCACACTACCACTAAAATCTTCTCCTTCTCTGAAACAATCCGGAGGTGGAGAAATCTCTTACAATGAGTTACAAGAAGAATACAACCAAAAACAAAATACAAAAGAAAATACAAGTAGAGAACACTTTACACAACAAATCTTTATTTGAGCACTCTTTTGGTTGCTTTGGATGACTAGGAAGGTATGGAAAGCATCAACATATCCCCTTCAAGATCACCAAGAATCAACTTCTTCTACTCTTCACGAAGTCTCCTTTTAAAGCTCCAGCTCGAGTTGATTTCCACTTAGCAGTAGACTGCTCTTACCCACCAGTCGACTGCCCACTTGACCATTGTCTCACAACGAACTAATCCACATCAGAAAATACACGACCAATTGACAGTTGGTACAATCGACTCAGGTCACGATTGACCAGACTCGAGTTTGACTCTAGTAATATTTTGATGTTTGGCAAAATGATTGACAATGTGATTGTCATGGAAAGTCTAAGTCATAGGTACTTAGCAATTGAGAAGTCCAAGCATGGGTCTTGGCATGGAAAGTCCAAGCATGAATCTTAGCAAACAAAAAGTCCAAGTCATGGGTACTTGGCAAGGAAAGTCCAAAGGTATAGTCTTTGCAGCATAAGTCCAAAGGTATAGTCTTGGCGGTGTAAAGTCCAAGTGAACATTGGCGGTGAAAGTCCAAGGGTGTGATATTAGCGACGTAACGTCTAAGCTATAGTCTTGGCAACATAAGTTCAAGCGTTTGTCTTGGTGATATAAGTCCAAATGTATCTTGACAAAGTAGACCCGGTTAGCATGACAATAATTGATGGAAGCATCTGAAGGTTAGTGTATGGATGAACAAGTCTTGGAAGACTTAGAGGGATCCAATAGGCGTGAGGCTGATGAAGGTGGCTAGAAGGCTTAGGTCTAGGATAAGGGTGGTCTATGAAGTATGAGGAGATTATACTTGGGTTAAACCCCATGTTTGAGGTTTATCAGTTGACTGGGGTTATGGATCAATCGACAGGCCAAGTGTTTGACACTTGGTAGCCTAGTCAACTTGCACCAGTCGATTGGGATTATGACTAGTCGACTGGGATTATGACCAGTCGACTAGTCAAGTAGTGACTGAGCTTCAACTGCTCGGGTAAAGCTTTGGCAGTCGACTAGTCAAGTAGTCAACTGAGCTTCAACTGCTCGGATGAAGCTCTGGCAGTCGACTGCCCAGCCTTGAGCAGTCGACTGCCATAGAAGGCAGTCAAATGATTTAAGTAGATATGAACATAGAAGCTTTGGTAGTCGACTGGCCAGTCGACTATTGGGCATTAGTCAACTACTCATAAGGGAAATTGACTGTTGTGATATCCATTGGAGTTTTTCAGCGTGGATTGAGCCATTGTGAGACAACGACACTATGAGCAATCGACTGGTGCCTTTGAAGGTAGGGGAAACTTCGCTTCCCACTTCTTATAACTCTGTCACTTGTTCATGGTGATCCCTTCTACGTCCCTGGATAAAAAAAATTTATCCTTGACAAGGAGGGATTACACAAGCTACCGTTTCATCGTCGTGCTATTCGATTAGAGTAGTCACTTGAACAAACTTGTTGTTCAAGCGACCAACTTTTATTATTCGAATAGTCATAGAATAGACGATATATGGATCGCTGGTATTTGCGTTTGTATTCAGGGTCCAAGTAAATTATCCACATAATACAAACATACAACATACAAAGGAACAAAAGGAAAACAAAACAAAATTTATACCTCTCGATCTTCTATTGTATGTCCTTCTTCCTTTTGGACGTTGTGTGGGCGACGATCTTCCAAAAGTCGAAGCCTCCTAGATCACGATCTTCCTTTCCTTGCTCGCTCCAAATAAGAGGAAGTATATAATCAAAACTCTCCTCTATCTAGGACCAACCAACAAGCTCCAAACTCGAAGCTTGCCGCCAGCCCAAAGAGAGGGGAAGGTGGGCACCGGCCAAGAGCTCCAAGGAACCACCCTTACCCTTGTTTTCACCGGCCAAGGAGAAGAGGAAGAAGAGGTTGGACGCCGGCCAAGGAGAGGAAGAAGCAAGTTGGGCGCCGTCCAAGAAGAAGAAGAGAAAGGAAAAACTTTCCAAAATTGTGGCCGCCCAAGCCTCCAAGCCCTAGCCGCCCAAACCCTAATCCCCTCTTCAATTGCTCTTGCCGCCCACCCCTAGCCTCCTTTTATAGATTTAGGCCTAAGCCTTCTTTAATCTCCACCGTCGATTCTAGGAATTTAATCTCAACCGTCGGATCTAGAGATTTAATCTCAACTGTCGAATCTAGATATTTAATCTCCACCATCGGATCTAGAGTTTTATTTTCCACCATCGGATCTAGGCTCCATGAGGTTTTAATAGGCTATAATAGGGACCATGAGGAGGAGTTGGATCTTGGCCACCTAATGGATCAAGCCTACATAAAGTCCGATCCATTAATGATAATCCATTCCACTAGAGGATTATCATTGATCTACCTCACCAACCCCCATAAGTTAATATGGGCTCCATATATTATTTGTACATTTATCTCCCCGTGTTTAAGATCTCGAATGTTCGTCAATTAATTAATTTACTGACAATTAATTAATCAACATCTAACTCCATGAGTAGTACCACTCAAATTTATCATCATGCCGGACCAAGTCCACCTGCAGTGTTTACATGATGAACCTTATGAGCTCCTCAAGGGGACATCATCATCCTAATATATAGGACAGAGTTTCCTCCTATAATCAACGACACACCATATAAATAATATCATTTTCCAACTTACCGAGCCTATCGATTTACTCTATAAATCTCGCCCATTGGTAAATCAAAGAAATGAATACTAAGTATATATGCCCGTTATTATATCGGGATTAAGAGCATGTATAACATAATATCTGAGGTCTGATTCGATTATGTAGTTAGCAATAAATCGAATCACCTCTAAGTCGGTCCTGCTCAATACACACAAAGTGTACTAGTGTAATTCTATGGCCAAGACAAACCAATACCAAATTACACTACATCCATTCCAATAGTTTGTCCATAATCATCTCGGTTGTGAGCCTTTACTTATACTTTACAAGGAACTGATAACATGATCTCCCGTGTGACACCACACACTATGTTATCTACAATGTAATGCATTAGACAATATGCATAGCCATAAATATGCAAACAATGATCATGTGATTCTTATTTCAAAACTAAAGATGTTCATACAAAAGATAGACTTTTCAGTATGCATCCTAATAATCTCCCACTTATACTAAAAGACTATGTTGTCCTTAAACTGTCATACATCTGATTCCCATTCCCTCCACATGCCTATCAAAAGCTCTCGCTGGAAGGGCCTTAGTGAAAGGATCTGTTAGGTTATCTTCTGATACAATCTTGGCCACAGTAACTTCTCCTCGCTTTACAATTTCTCGTATCAGGTGGTACTTACGCTCTATGTGTTTACTTGCCTTATGGGCTTGTGGTTCCTTCGAGTTTGCAACTGCACCACTATTATCACAATAAATTATGATAGTTCTGGGCAAACCAGGAATCACATCCAAGTCCATCAAGAAGTTCCTGAGCCACATAGCTTCTTTAGGCATCTCAGAGGCTGCCACATACTCAGCTTCCATGGTAGAGTCCGCCACGCATTTCTGCTTGACATTCCTCCATACAATGGCTCTACCTCCCAAAGTAAATACAAAACCTGAGGTAGACTTACTGTTATCCCTATCTGATTAGAAGTCGGAATCTGTGTAACCCACAGGGAGTAATTTGTCTGCCTGGTAAACTAACATATAATCCCTAGTCCTTCTTAGGTACTTCAATATATGTTTTACCGTAGTCCAATGTCCCTATCCTGGATTACTCTGATATCTGCTAACCATGCCCACGACAAAGCAGATATCCGATCTCATACATAGCATCGCATACATGAGGCTTCCTACTGTCGAAGCATAAGGAACTGCCTTCATCTCCTCTATCTCCTTAGATGTTCTAGGACACATCTCCTTAGATAAAGGAACTCCATGCCTGAAAGATAGAAAACCTTTCTTGGAGTTTTTCATGCTAAAACGATCCATAATGGTGTCTATGTATCAAGCTTCAGATAAGCACAACATCCTTTTCCTGCGATCCTTTATAACCTTGATCCCAAGGATGTGTCCCACTTCTCCCAAGTCCTTCATATCAAACTATTTGGACAACTATACCCTTACGTCCAATAACACCTTGACATTGTTTCCAATTAACAAAATGTCATCTACGTATAGTATAAGAAATACCACTACATTTCCATCACATCTCTTGTATACACAAGACTCATCCGGACTTTGAATAAATCCATGAAACTGGATTACCTCATCAAAACGAATGTTCCAAGATCTCGAAGCTTGCTTCAATCCATAAATGGATCGATTAAGCTTGCACACAAGATGCTCTTTGCCCTTTGCAATGAATCCCTCTGGTTGCTTCATATAGATGTTTTCCTCAAGACTTCCATTAAGGAAAGTTGTCTTAACATCCATATGTCATACCTCATAATCCATATGAGCAGCAATACATAAGAGAATCCGGATAGACTTAAGCATGACTACCGGCGAAAAGGTCTCCTCATAATCGATACCCTCTTTCTGAGTATACCCCTTCGCAACAAGCCTCACTTTGAAGGTCTCAACCTTCCCGTCTATTCCTCTCTTTCTTTTGTAGATCCACTTGCATCCAATGGTTTTTACACCATTGGGTGGTTCTACTAGCTCCCAGACCTGATTTGAATCCATAGATTCAATCTCAGTATTCATTGTACTTTGCCAAGATACCGCATCTTTATCTTGAATTGCCTCGTCATATGTCTAGGGATTAGGTTTATGTTCGCCAGGGACCAAATCAGAAGATTCTCCCAAGAACATGAATCTATCAGGTTGTCTAACAACCCTCCCACTACGACGAGGTATTACCTGTGTATCGTCTGGTGCAATGACTTATGGTATATCCTCTTGTACCGGTGGTACTGAAGTAGTGACTTCCCCTTTCAATTCCTCCAGAACAATCTTACTCATGGGCTTGTGGTTCATCACATAGTCTTCCTCTAGAAATCTGGCGTTCGTACTAATGATCACCCTCTGATCTCTAGGACTATAAAACAAACCACCTTTCGTTCCTCTAGGATAGCTAATGAACATGCGCACTTCTGTACGAGGTTCCAACTTACCAGCATCTGCCTTCAGCACATGTGTTGGACTCCCTCAAATCCGAATATGTCTCAGACTAGGCTTTCGCCCAGTCCACAATTCTTTGGGAGTAGAAGGCACTGATTTAGATGGAACCAAGTTCAGAATATATACTATCGTATCTAGAGCATATCCCCAGAACGAATCTAGTAACTCAGAGTAACTCATCATCAATCTAACCATCTTCATAAGAGTCTTATTCCTTCACTCTACTACATCATTCTGCTGGGGTGTGCCAGGTGTAGACAATTGGGATTGAATCCCAGTCTCTGATAAGTAATTCCTAAACTCTCCCAAGAGGTACTCCCACCATGATCAGATCGTAGTGTCTTGATACTTTTACCTTGACGTTTCTCCACATCAGCCTTGAATTCTTTGAACTTGTCAAAGCATTCAGACTTGTGGCGCATCAAGTAAATATATCTATACCTTGAATAATCGTCTATAAAAGAGACGAAATATTTAAAGTCACCTCTTGCCTGGATAGACATAGGACCACACAAATCAGAATAAACCAATTCCAACACATCTTTGGCTCTATACCCCTTGGCCTTGAAAGGCCTCTTGGTCATTTTACCTTCCAAGTAGGACTCGCAGGTTAGGAAGTCTTCCACCACTAATGAACTCAGAGGTCCATTAGCTATCAACCTTTGAATTCTACTTAGGTTTATATGACCAAGCCTTAGATGCCAAAGATATGTTTGGTTCATCTTCGAAGGTTCTTTTCTCTTATTGGAATTAGAAGATGAGTTATTCACTTCTATTTGCATCGTGGGAGCTTTTGGTTCGAGTGTATACAAATTTCCTATCAATGCACCAGAACAGATAATCTCCCTATTCCTTTTTATAACAACTCTGTCATTAAAAGAAATAGAATATCCATCCATAAATAATTTAGAAATCGAAATCAAATTTTTTCTAAATAAAGGTACATAAAGGCAATTTTTAAGAACCAAAACTTTATTCCTCTCAAAAGACAAATAAACATCTCCCACTGCAACAGCCGTCACCTTCGTAGCATCGCCCAAGTATACGATAATCTCCCCTTCATCTAGTCGTCTGGTTTCCTAGAACCCCTGCAAAGTATTGCAGACATGATCAGTGGCTCCCGTATCTACACACCATGTGCCGGTAGATAACATCGCTAAACATGTTTTAACGACTAGACCAAAAGATATACCTTTGTTCTGCTTGCGGTTGGGGCAGTCCTTCTTCCAGTGTCCAGTCTGCTTGCAAGTGAAGCACTTGCCTTTCGACTTCTTCACTCCTCCCTGAGTTCCTCCTGCCACCTTTGCCCTAGCTTGTTTCTTCTTCTTCTTGTCTTTCAGCTTAGAAGTAGAAACCTTTTGGGCAACCATGGCCTATGCCTGAGCACTCTGACGAAAAAACCCCTCTGTCGCCTGGAGTTCTGTCAGAAGCTCCGCCAACGAATACAACCTCTTGTTCATGTTGTAGTTCAGGCGAAACTACTCAAAACTCCTAGATAGAGACTGGAGAATGATATCGACCTGGGTTTCCCCATCGATCTCAGCTCCGAGGACTTCCAGCTCATCAAATGAGCCATCATATTGAGAACATGATCCCTTACGGGTGTTCCCTCGATCATGGTGATCATCATCAAGTTCCTCATGGCTTCCTACCTAGCAGCCCGATTCTGGTGTTCAAAAAGTTCTTTGAGATTGAGCATCATGTCATAAGCAGTGGGCATGACTTGATGCTGATGTTGCAGTACATTTGACATAGATGCCAAAATGTAACACCGCGCCATCTCACCGGCCTTAATCCACTTCTTATAACTCTCCTTCTCCTTTTCCCCAGAATCATCCACAGGCTTAGGAGGGCACTCTTCGAGGAGTACATATTTGTATTCCTCAGCAATCAAGACAATGTCAAGATTCCTCTTCCAATCAACATAATTGGGTCCAATAAGTTTATTTTCTTTCAATATCACAGCAAGCGGGTTGAAAGTCATTTTGAAAAAACCTAAGAATCATATAGATCAAAACATTAGATTTCAAAAAATTATTGATTCCTCAAACAATAAAATTTTAAAATCAACCAACACCTCAAAACACCGAGAATATCGTATGCCACGATAGTGTGGACGTATATGAATTCTACATTTGTAAGAGGAGGTTTTACCCATTAATTTTACTATCTTGTCAACCTAACTTTTTGACAAATAAAATTAATAGTTGCTTTCTCTTTGGCCCTACAAATAAAAGCAGTGACTCTGATGGGGAGGATACTCTTATTTGTATCTAAGTGTTCACCATTACTCGATATCAAGGCAATTATCTCGGGTTATGTGCCTTCCGATGGGGAAGTACACACGCTCCTTAATAATTTCCTATAACCATATTTGACCTTGTGATCCGCAAACAAACTCATCTAATGGGGAGGAAGGCACTCAGAGCCGACGTGCAAGTTTGGTTGCATTACATGTCAAATCGTAATGGAGGCCGTGAGAATTTATAAAAATATCCCTCACCAACTAAGTAATTTAAAATTGAGGAATTTTCTAGCCTACGACATGCATATCAAACAATAAGCAATAAATATAAAAAAGAAATATTTTCCAACTATTATGGCTTTTGTCTCCAATATGCCTCCCGTCGTATCACCATCTCATCTGCTCCTCCCTACGCCATGTACAAGCCATCCAGAGATCCGAACCGAGAAAAAAACTATTTTAATTTACATCCATCGATCCTATACTCCACGAAGGAGTGTACATGAAATCTATATTGAAAGTAAACTAAAATAAAAAGAGTGGCTAAACAATGTCGTATTTAAATACAAAATTAAATACTAACCTCGTCAACCCCGAGGATTTAAATAATATACAATTACACACATACAATCACATACACACATATGGCCATAATAGTTGGATCCTATGCCTGAAACCAAAAAGTTAACCTACGCACATCCTACTATTATCTGGCACATATAATATATGAAAAAGTGCATAAAAGTAACTGAATCCTAGACACACAAAATCGGAAATTGTGGCTCTGATACCAATTGAAGGCAGGGGAAACTTCGCTTCCCACTTCATATAACTCTGTCGCTTGTTCATGGTTATTCCTTCTACATCCCCGGATAAAAAAATTTATCCTTGACAAGGAGGGATTACCCAAGCTATCATTTCATCGTCGTGCTATTCGATTAGAGTAGTCACTTGAACAAACTTGTTGTTCAAGCGACCAACTTCTATTATTCGAATAGTCGCGGAATAGACGATGTACGGATTTCCGATTTTTGCGTTTGTATTCAGGGTCCAAGTAAATTAGCCACATAACACAAACATACAACATACAAAGGAACAAAAGGAAAACAAAACAAAATTTATACCTCTCGATCTTCTATTGTATGTCCTTCCTCCTTTTGGACGTCGTGTGGGCGACGATCTTCCAAAAGTCGAAGCCTCCTAGATCACGATCTTCCTTTCCTTGCTCGCTTCAAACAAGAGGAAGTATATAATCAAAACTCTCCTCTATCTAGGACCAACCAACAAGCTCCAAACTTGAAGCTTGCCGCCGGCCCAAAGAGAGGGGAAGGTGGGCACCGGCCAAGAGCTCCAAGGAACCACCCTTACCCTTGTTTTCACCGGCCAAGGAGAAGAGGAAGAAGAGGTTGGACGCCGGCCAAGGAGAGGAAGAAGCAAGTTGGGCGCCGGCCAAGAAGAAGAAGAGAAAGGAAAAACTTTCCAAAATTGTGGCCGCCCAAACCTCCAAGCCCTAGCCGCCCAAACCCTAATCCCCTCTTCAATTGCTCTTGCCGCCCACCCCTAGCCTCCTTTTATAGAGTTAGGCCTAAGCCTTCTTTAATCTCCACCGTCGATTCTAGGGATTTAATCTCAACTGTCGGATCTAGAGATTTAATCTCAACCATCGGATCTAGATATTTAATCTCAACCGTCGGATCTAGAGATTTAATCTCCACCGTCGGATCTAGAGTTTTATTTTCCACCATCGAATCTAGGCTCCATGAGGTTTTAATAGGCTACAATAGGGACCATAAGGAGGAGTTGGATCTTGGCCACCCAATGGATCAAGCCCACATAAAGTCCGATCCATTAATGATAATTCATTCCACTAGAGGATTATCATTGATCTACCTCACCAACCCCCATAAGTTAATATGGGCTCCATATATTATTTGTACATTTATTTCCCCATGTTTAAGATCTCGAATGTCCGTCAATTAATTAATTTACTGACAATTAATTAATCAACATCTAACTCCATGAGTAGTACCACTCAACCTTATCATCATGCCGGACCAAGTCCACCTGTAGGGTTTACATGATGAACCTTATGATCTCCTCAAGGGGACATCATCATCCTAATATATAGGACACGGTTTCCTCCTTTAATCAATGGCACACCATATAAATAATATCATTTCCCAACTTACCGAGCCTATTGATTTACTCTATAAATCTCGCCCATTGGTAAATTAAAGAAATGAATACTATGTATATGTGCTCATTATTATATCGGGATTAAGAGCATGTACAACATAATATCTGAGATTCGATTCGATTATGTAGTCAGCAATAAATCGAATCACCTCTAAGTTGCTCCTGCTCAATACACACAAAGTGTACTAGTGCAATTCTATGGCCAAGACAAACCAATATCAAATCACACTACAACCATTCCAATGGTTTGTCCATAACCATCTCGGTTGTGAGCCTTTACTTATACTTTACAAGGAACTGATAACATGATCTCCCGTGTGACACCACACACCATGTTATCTATAATGTAATGCATTAGACAATATGCATAGCCATAAATATGCAAACAATGATCATGTGATTCTTATTTCAAAACTAAATATGTTCATACAAAAGATAGACTTTTCAGTATACATCCTAACAGCCTTTTGGAAGTCGACTGCTATGTGCGAAAATCAGTCATCTGCAGGTTATAAAAGGAGCAACTAATGGAATATTTTGTCTATGGTTCTTGGGGCAATTTGAAAGGGAAGTGTTGTTGCATTCTAGACCTTCAAGAGCAATCTAATGTGATCAACAAGCAAGCAATCAAGAGTTCTTTGTGTAAAATTTTCTTTACTTGTATTATCTTATTGCTTAGTATACTTATATTTCTTGTATTACTGTTGTAATCACTTTGTAAGAGGTTTCTCTACCTCCAGAATGCTTTCTGAGATGGAGAGGTTCATTAGTGGTGGTATGCATTACTAGAGCTCGACCTGTGGAGTAGGAACCCTTGGTTCCGAACCACGTTATATGCTTGTGTATTCTTGTTGTGCATTTGTATATGTTGTATATTTTGTTGCATACTAATATCATTGTAGACAAGCAATTGAACGATCGATCAAATTCCAAGCGACGAAGCAAAAATGCTATTTACCCACCCCCCCCCATCTAGCGATGCCATCCATTCCTAACAAGTGGTATCATAGTGGGTCACTTTTCAAGGATTAACAATCGAGGGAGTAAATCGCTAGAGGTGAAGAAGATGGAGTTTCAAGAAAGATTGGGGGGCGACATCACAATTCCGCCTACTTTTGATTGTGAAAATTTCAAATATTGGAAAGGTAGAATGATATATTTTCTTATGAAAAGGGGAGAATACTCAAGAAGAAGAAGAGGAGCAAGGAGCTATTATGATATTTCAACATAAATAATAAGGTAACGAGTATATTGATTAATGCATTACCTAATGATATTTTAGCAAAGTTAGGTGAGTTTAAGGATCCTAAGGAATATGGAGTAAGCTAGCCAAGCTCCATGAAGAACCTTCAATGACTCAAGAAATAGAGGAGGTCAAGAAACAAGAATGCTCAACGGTCCAAAGTGGAGATGATAATGAGACCGAAGAAGAAGTTCATCATCATCACAAGAGCTTGAGGAATTGGAGGTTGAAAGACCATCATCATTTGAGGAATAGGAAATTGTGGAAGTCTCCACCTTTAGGATTGAGGGGAAGGAGAGACCTTCCATGTTGGAGGAAGAGCAAGAAAAAGCTTCAACATTCGGGAGAGATGAAGAACAAATTCAAAATTCTAACATAGGTAACTCAAGAACAATGAATAAAAATAAAAATCATATTGTGTGATTTGAGTGTAGGGAAAATGGACATTACAAGAGTAAGTATCTAAGGCGAGTCAAGAAGACGTTACAAGTGGTGCAAAAGCCTAAGGATGTCAGTGCCCCGATACAAAAGAGCAAGAAGCATATCATTTGCTTTAAGTGCAATCAAAGGGGCCACTATAGGACTTAATGCCCTATGGGGAGGAAGCAAACCAAGAGCAAAGGAGGAGCATCACATGTAGGGGGAGCTTCTAAAGCAAACCCTAAGGTAAATTTAAATAATGCTCCTACTTTACGTAATGATAGGAAGCATGCTAGAAATTTCCTTGCTATTATTCATGAAAAGCATGCTAGAAATAACAAATATTATTGCTTAGGTGTCAAATGCATTAATTTACCTAAGGACAAATCTAGAACCAATAATTCTAGAACATTTCTACCTAAGGAAGCTATTAGGAAGATAGAGAACCATTTGGGCATTAACCCTAAGAAGGGTAGGCATATGCCTAAAAGGAAGAACAATGGCCCAAGAACAAATGGAAATTCAAAATTGGAGGCATTAGTGGTAGAAAGTCAAGCCTTGAGGACAAGGCTTGAGAAATTTGAGAAGACCCTTAGAACAGTGACAAAATCAATTAATGGGTCTAATAATAAAAAATTAGGATGTAGGAGGCAAGAGTCTTCCAAGGATAGGAAAGGCTTGGGTCACAAGCCTAAGTCCAAGGAGGTTATGCCAACCTAGCATAGTGTTCCATTTGCCTATGGAACCACCCATAGGTCTAGGAAAACCAAAGTTACTAGGGAAGTCATATCTAAGGCTAACCATGGTAAGTGTCAAGGGACTAAGGCTTCGAAGAAGTCTAGGAAAGTCACTAGCAAGGGTACAAGGGGAGTTACCCCTAGAGATGACCTTGACAAGACCCAAATGACCAAGGCTTCAAAGCCTAGAAGAGTCATTAGGAAGGTAGTAAGGGAGGATACCCCTAGTGAGTTCCTAGTTAACCTAAGGAGCTTAAATAGATTTTGGGTTCCTAGGAGCATGATTCCCTCATGATAGATGGGTTTGGTTGTGTCAACTTGAATTGGTAGGGTAGTTGACACTTTAGGGCATTTTCAAAGTTATGTGATACTTTGGAAATGAAATTGAGACTTAATCCTAAAGGATTTTAGGATGTGCTAATAAAATTCAAAGAGTTTGAAAAGTCAATCAAAATTGGCACAATTAGGTTTAGAGGTCATGGAGTGTCATCTTGAGTTTTTGGCACACTTGTGAGATTGATCCATTATGAAAATTTTGGGTTTAATCCTAGGAAATGACAATTAGGTTTAAACTTTAGGTATTTGTATACCTTGATATTGTAAAATTGTCACGCTTTGTTTGCCATGTGTCATGTCATGACATTATACTTCATTTAATTATTTAAAATATCATGAAATGATTAGGTTTAATTTTTATGTCATGTGTGTATTTAGGTTTATGTTTGTGCCATGATATCATGATCATTCTGGTGCAAGCCACTAGCCGACTACCAGAGTCGGAGGTCAGCAGTCGAGCCTCAGTTGACTACTCAACTAGTCGATTGGGTAATAACCCAAGTCGATTGCCTGAGTCAACTAAGCTCTCCCGAGTGTCGAGTACTCGACCAGTCGACTGGACAATACCACTAATCGACTGGTAAACCTCAAAAATGAGGTTTAACTCTTAAGTATGATCTCCTCATACTTGACACTCACCCTTAGCCTAGATCTAAGCCTTTAAGCCACTTCTATCAGTCTCACGCCCTCAAGGTCCGTTCGAGTCCTCCACAACTATTTCACCCTTCACTCTAGCCTTCAAGTGCTTCCATCAGTTTTGTCATGCTATGGGGTACCTGATGTGTGCAAATATTATAGGGTTTTAGTGATTGTTTTGGCACACATCTCATTGTATTCAGTAGTTATTTTATGCATATTTACTTTAGTTTGCACTCTATTATTACTTTCTAGTTTGGAGGATTGCTCTTGTTGTTTTTCATGTGTAGGATGGAATTTCAGAGCTCAATGAAGACCTTAGCAAAGCATGGAAGATAGGAAAACATGCTCTGGCCGTGTTCTAAAGATATGTGTATGCTTTAGGACGAAAAGACAGAGTTCGTGTAGCGTTCCAGAAGGACACATGATCGACTATGTGAAATTCATACAGCTGTGCCTTTTCCAGATTCGAGACCAGGGGTAGTTTTCTAGCATGACACAATGCCTGATTGTTTGAAATCCACATGGTCATGTTGCGCTGCCTAAAACCCAAGAAATAGGTTTTCTGTGCATATATGAAAAGCGGGGTTCATCCCTATATATAGGAAGGCACACCAAACCACGAGGAGGACGATTGCTGCCCTAAACAAGCACCAGAAAAGCTCGCTAATTGGGGAGGAAGGAAGGAGACTCAAAGGAGACGGTGAAGCTCCATCCAAAGGAAGGCTGCTAAGACACTTCTCCAACCAAGGTAAGGTGATTCTCTTTCATCTTGATTTCTCTTTGGTTGTAAACATTAAACAAACAATGTCTTGTGTTTGTTCTTCGTATTCTATGGAGTAGAACCTTTGATTCTAGGATTAGGGAGTAACTTATGCGTGTTGAACATGTTTATGCAAGTATATTCTTATTTCTTTTATTTAAGTTTGTAGTTTATGTAGTCTAGTTATGTGATAATGATGATTGCTCTTGTTTCTACTATGCGTAGTTGATATAGATATCAAAAGCATCTATATCAAAACCTAGGAGAGTTAAGGAGGAACAAAAAGGTTGTCCTTTCTCCCCAAACCGTAGATAATAGGACGTGAAAGAGTAGGGTATGAAATATGGTCCACTTGTTCATGGGGGAACATAGGACATCTTAGAACTCTATGAATCTATTTTATCTAGAGGTCGTGAAGTAGGAGAAATCAACTCAGAGAGGTTGTGGGACCCATGGCAAGGGAAACTCATTGATAGTAACCTTTTGAGCTCTGTAGATCCGAAAGGGATGCTCAAGTTAGATTAGGTAATTCCCGCGTAGTATCAAAAGTTCACCGGGATTAAACTTGATGATCCTCCCACAAGATCAAAATTAGAGAACTTAGAAACTTAAATTAATGACGTGTTTAACATTGCATAAGTGAAATCGAAATCTTGAAATCTTCTCCTTTTCCTTGAGTAAAACCCTTGTCGTACTCCGCATGTCACCAACCTAGAGCTTATTCCATGACCTAGAACTCTCAACATTTAGATCCTCTCCAAAAAATCAGAGTTCGTTGGTGAAATCAGCCCAGGTCATGATTGACCAGACTCGAGTTTGACTCAAGCAGTATTTTGATGTTAGAAAAAACATATGACATGTGATTGTCATGGGAAGATCAAGTGTGTAGCCTTGGCCACCTAAGTCTAAGTGTGTAGCCTTGGCAGTGAAAGTCCAAGCATGGGGTTTGGCATTGGAAGTCCAACATGGAGTTAGCAAGGGAAGACCAAGTGTGTAGCCTTGGTAGTGAAAATCCAACATGGGTTGGCATTGGCATTTGGGAAATCCAAGGCATGGTTTGGCGGCGTAAGGTCAAGCGATAGTCTTGGGAGTGTAAGTCCATATGTGCCTTGGCGCTGTAGACACCGAGAGCATAACAATAGCTGAAGGAAGCACTTGGAGACTAGCGTATGGATGAACAAGTTATGGATGACTTGGAGGGATCCGTGCATGGATGAACAAGTCATGGACGACTTGGAGGGATCCAATAGGCGCGAAGCTTGTAGAGGTGGCTAGAAGGCTTAGGTCTATGCTAAAGGTGTCTTGGGTTAAACCTCATGGATGATGTGAACTTGGCCAAGTGATTGAGGTCAAGTGTCGGATACTTAAACATGTTGTTTAAGGTTTTACCCGACGGTCCGATGTTCAAACAACTTGTGTTTGAAGTTTTACCCGACAACAGTTGACTGGTGAGAGTCGACTAGCATTCGACTGCGTCGTATGTCATGGCGATCATTTGCGATTGGGCAATCAATCGATGCTTTCAATGATCATTGCCATGGATGTGATCATTCCGGTTGAGGATGCAAGAGTAAAATGCTCGGTAGCTGACTGATCAGTCAGCTACGAGGCTAGCAGTCGATTGTCAGTGTATCCATTGGCTGGATGCCAACATGGATTAGGTCATTGTCTCACAATGGCTACAAGAGAAATCGACTAGGGCCTTATGGTAGTCGACTGCTAGGCGCAGAATCAGCCTGAGACAAGCATAAAAGGAGGAGCTTGGGGAGGATTTCCATAGTGACTTTTGGATAGATTTTGAAGGGGAATTGTTGCTACATTTCAGACCTTCAAGAGCAAACCAAAGCAAGCTACAAACAAAGGTTTCAAAGCAATTATTGTAAAGCATTCTTTACTTTTTTTGTTTATTGTCTTATATTCTCTTGTATTTCGTTGTATTACTTTTGTAATCATTTTACGAGGTTTCTTCACCTCTGACTTGTTGTCGAGAAGGAGTTTTAGTAGTGGTGCCTTCATCACTTGAGCTCGTTAAGCTCACCCCGTGGAGTAGAAACTCTAAGGTTCTGAACCACGTATATCATTGTGTTCTTGTTTGTGATTGCGTATTTCATTTTGCTTTATTATTATTTTCACTGTGCAAGCTAACAAGTATCGTAGACAAGCTCGCAAGAACGAACGATTTCCATCAAGCACGCAAAAGGATATTCATCCCCCCCTATAGCCGGGCCACGATCCTCCAATAAGTGGTATCATAGTGAGGACGTTGTCATCGGACTCACCGTCACGACAACAAATCAAATGGCCAGTATCAACATCCACCCCCCAAAATTCGAGGGAGAATTCTCATGGTGGAGAAGAAGGATGGAGGTATACTTCAAAATCAATTTCGATACCATGCTAATCATTGAAAATGGTTTTGAAGTGCCTAGGGGTGAAGACAACAAGTCGTTAGTAAAATCAAGATGGACCAAGGAGCATCGACAACAATTCAAAACAAACGTTAAGGTAACAAAATCGTTAATAAAATTGATACCTTACGATATTTTATGGAAGCTTGGTGAATATGGGGATGCTAAGGAGTTGTGGGACAAGTTGGTCAAATTCAACGAACATCCCGAACCGACTCAATCGGAGAAGGAGACCGAGGATGAATGTCCATCAACATCTGAGGATGTGGAAGAATTGGAGGAAATCTCCACATCTAGAAGTGAGGACTCGGAAGTTAAGAGATGCTCAACATCTGAATCAGTAGAAGAAGTGGAAGAAGCATCTACCTCCGGAAGAAGTGAAGAAACCTCCCGTATCGCCTCTACCAACCTAGGTAACTCAAGCATGTTAATTAAAAATAAAAATCACATTATATGCTTTGAGTATAGGAAAGTTGGGCATTATAATAGCAAATGCCCAAAATTGGCTAAGGAGAAAGTGTCGATGCCAAAAGTTCAAGTTAAGTCAAAGGATGTCAGAGTCCTTGCTAAGAAAAACAAAGAGCACATTGTGTGCTTCAAATGCAACCGAAGAGGACACTACCGAAGCCAATGCCTTAGGGGGAAGAAGAAGGGGCAAGAAGGAGCTACACAAGTAGGGGGAGCTTCTAAAGAAAACCCTAAGGTATATCTTAATGCACCTTCTAATTCTAGGGTTAAAAAGCATGCTAGAAGTTATTTTAGTACTCTTGCAATTGTTAATGAAAAGCATGCTAGTAGAAATAATAGATTTTATTATTTAGGTGCTAAGCATGTAGATTTATCTAAGGACAAACCTAGGAACAACTCTAGACCTATTTTACCTAGGGAGAGTATTAGAAGGATAGAAGAGAATTTAGGCATTAACCCTAAGAAGGGTAGGCACATGCCTAAGAAGAAGAGTCCTTCCCAAAAGATCAGTGAAAAATCAAAATTGAGAAAATTAGAATTGAAAAATCAAGTTTTGAAGTCAAGGCTTAAAAAATTGGAAAAGACCCTAGCAAAAATGACAAACGCATTTAAGGGGTCTAATGGTAAAAAATTAGGACCTAGGAGACAATAACTGTCCAAGGGCAAGAAAGGTTTGTGTCACAAACCTAAGTCCTACCAAAATGTTCCATTTGATTATGGAACTAAATCTAAGTTTAGGAAAACCATGGTTAATAGGGAAGTTATCCCTAAGATTAACCATGGTGTGTGTCTAGTGGCCAAGGGTTCTATAAAACCTAGGAAGACCACTAAGAAGGTTACTAGGGAGACAATCCCTAAGGTTAACTTTGAGAAGACCCAAATGACCAAGGCTTTAAAGCCAAAAAGGGTCATTAGGAAGGTATCTAGGGAAGTTATCCCTAGTGAATACCTTGTTAACCCAAGGAGCTCCAATAGGTATTGGGTTCCTAGGAGCATGATCGATTCACACTAGATGGGTAAGGGTGTATCAACCCTAAGTGGATTTGTAGTTAACCTAATCATCGTAGAGTTGACACTTTAAGATGTGCCAATGTGCTTTGAGAAGTTGAAAATTGATTAAATTGACACAATTATGTCCTAGAAGTCATGGTGTGTCATTTTGGGTTTTTGGCACACTAGGGGGATAGTTAGTATTAAGGAAAAATGGATTTAATTCTTAGAAATGACAATTTGGGCTTAACACTTAGGTATTTTATACCTTAGTATTTTATACTTGTCATGATTTATTTGTCTTGCCATGTCATGACATCATATTTATTTTTATCATATAAAATGTCATGATAATACTTAGGGTTAGCTAAATGTTATGTTATGCTTAAGTTGATATCACATACAATGACATCATGATTATTGACACATGCTTTTATTCTTGTTATCATTTATGTTATAATCATTATTCATGTATTAAATAAAATTGAGTTAAGGACTATGACATGATTTGAAGTCTCATGCATAAGGGAATCAAATAGAGTTGCCTAGCATATGCATGAGACCCTAAATAACTAAAACTCACATCTCACTAGAACACTTGACTTGTATGTGTTCATACACTTAGATACAAGTGAGATGTTAGGAATGAAAATAAGGTTTTAAAATCATTTCAAAACCATTTTGAAAAACCATGGTGAAGTCTATCTTTTGATAGCAATCATCATTAAATGAGGTGATACAAAGTAGGGTCAAACATTGAAAATTTCAATAGTTTTGAACTTTGTGTCAATCTCACTAGTTTATGAGTATTTTATTTTTCCAATATTTTTTGCCCATAATATTTATTATAAGTAATGTACGTATGAATTTTTAAGATTTTTCAAAATATGTATTTTTACTTATGAATTTTCAAATTTGGATTTTGAAGTCTGATTTCTGCACTATGCAAAAATCAGTCTACTGCCATGGATGGTAGTCGACTGGCATCAAGGACAGTCGACTGGTGACTGTAAGAGTCGACTGTCAGAGCTGATTTTGGATAAACAAGGTTTGTTAAGCCCATGTTCAGCTATGTCTAGGTTCCCTAGCTGCTCCTAATCCTAGGATATACTTTAGAGAGCATTGGAAGGGTGGAATCCATTGAAAATGGATTAGGAGAATTGTTTAGGGTGTGTATTTAAGGGAGGTGAAAATTCAATGTTGAATCCTTTCCTTAATTTTGATGGTTTGATGTTCCTATTGGCTTAGGGACTCTCCAAGGACATTGTTGGTGCAATGGTCAAGGGGGAGCAAGCCTTTAGGGGGAGGTTATCCATCTTAGGATGATGGATGTATTTCTTCTCATGGGAGGAGAATTGGGGGATTGCCTCTCTTAAGTGATATAGGACTTATCACTAGGAAGAGTGAAGGCATCTTAGATATATTTTTGGACCAAAGGGGAGATTATAAGATCTCATTGGATATGAGATATTGACACCCTTTGAGAGGACCTTTTTGATGTATGCCAAAAAGGGAGAGAAGATACCAATTAGGGTTAGTTGGAATTCCCACAAGATGTGAGAATTGCCAATTGGGGATAATTGGTAGACTTGAGTTAGGGCACCTAACTCAAAGGTGTTTGTGGTTTTGTCAAACATAAAAAAAAAGAGATTATTGGTGCAATCGGCCCAGGTCATGATTAACCAGACTCGAGTAGTATTTTGATGTTAGACAAAAGATATGACATGTGATTGTCATGGGAAGACCAAGTGTGTAGCCTTGACCACGTAAGTCTAAGTGTGTAGCCTTGGCGGTGAAAGTCCAAACATGGGGCTTAACATTGGAAGTCCAACATGGAGTTGGCAAGGGAGGACCAAGTGTGTAGCCTTGGCCACGTAAGCCCAAGTGTGTAGCCTTGATAGTGAAAGTCCAACATGAGTTGACATTGGCATTTGGGAAGTCCAAGGGGTGGTTTGGCGGCGTAAGGCCAAGCGGTAGTCTTGGGAGCGTAAGACCATATGTACCTTGGCGGTGTAGACACCGAGAGCATGACAATAGTTGAAGGAAGCACCTGGAGACTAGCGTATGGATGAAGAAGTCATGGATGACTTGGAGGAATCCATGCTTGGATGAACAAATCATGGACAACTTGGAGGGATCCGATAGGTGCGAAGCTAGTAGAAGTGGCTAGAAGGCTTAGGTCTATGCTAGGGGTATCTTGGGTTAAACCTCATGGATGAGGTGAACTTGGCCAAGTGACTGAGGTCAAGTGTCGGATGCTCAAACATGTTGTTTGAGGTTTTACCCGATGGTCAGATGCTCAAACAACTTGTGTTTGAGGTTTTACCCGACAATAGTCAATTAATGGTTTGTCCCAGTCAACTGGTGAGAGTTGACTAGCGTTCGACTGCATCGTATGCCATGGCAGTCGACTGATGGCTTCAGCAGTCGACTGCCATAGATGATAGTCAACTGCTGGTTGAGGACGCAAGAGCAGAATGCTCGATGGTAGTCGATCGACTCACCGCTACGAGGCCGAATGATCGATGGTAATGGCGATTGATTGCGATGTATCTGTTGGCTGGATGCCAACATGGATTAGGTTGTTATCTCACAACGTCTACAGGAGCAGTCGACTGGGGCCTTATAGTAGTCGATTGTTAAGCACAGAATCAGTCAAAGACAAGAATAAAAGGAGGAGCTTGGGGAGGATTTCCACAGTGATTTCTAGAGAGATTTTGGAGGGGAATTGTTGTTGCATTCTAGACCTTCAAGAACAAACCAAAGTAAACTATAAGCAATGATTTCAAAGCAATTGTTGTAAAGTGTTCTTTACTTGTTTTGTTTATTGTCTTGTATTCGCTTGTGTTTCATTGTATTACTTTTGTAATCATTGTACGAGGTTTCTCCACCTCTGACTTATTGTCGAGAAGGAGTTTTAGTAGTGGCGTGTTCATCACTCGAGCTCGTTGAGTTCACCCCGTGGAGTAGGAACCCTAAGGTTCCAAACCACATATATCGTTGTGTTCTTGTGTGTGATTGCATATTTCATTTTGCTTTATTATTATTTCTGCTGTGCACGCTAACGAGTATCGTAGACAAGCTCGCAAAAATGAACTATTTCCATCAAGCATGCAAAAGGCTATTCATCCCCCCTTCTAGCCGGACCACGATCCTCCAACAGAGTTCACTGGACCAACCAATAATCGAATATCAGTCCTTGTGGGATCGATAATTTTTATTACTTGATGACAACTATGCACTTATGGCATTGAGCACAAGGCCAATCTTTGACCTAGTGGTTAGATATTCAGTTCGTGTGCATCTAGTTGTTGGCATCTTCGCCAGGGACTTGAGGTCACTTTTGTGCATATTAAGTTTTTGGCATTGTTACCGGGGACTGATTCATTTGATATTGGTCTAAAAGTGTTCTGATTGGATTGGACTAGTTTTCTTTCTTAATTTTATCTTTAGTTCAGTTTAGTAGTTTTACCTTTTTGCTTTCTTTCCTTTTTAGCATTAATTTTTTTTTTCAGTTATTTTCTTAGTCCTTGTTTTTCTTTATTTTACTATTTGCATTTAGGATCTATTTCTAGGCTACTTTTGTTTTTCATTATATGCATAGGCGTACGAGATCTGAGAATTTGCCTTCACTTAATCCAAAAATAGAAAGGACTTTCCATCATAGGTGAGCAGAGCGAAGAGATATGGAAGGAAATGGTGCACCTTTGGCAAACGTAGGAAACCATCCCCTACAGGACTATGCCGCTCCGAGCATTAGAGGATTCAAATCGAGTATTATTGGACCCACTATTGCAATAAATAATTTTGAGCTTAATTGATGTGTGTAATTCATGTTACATTTTGGGTATTCAATATGCATGCATTTCATCCCATTTTATGTTTTAGTCAAGTTTAACATATTTTGGACAAAGAAACTATTTTGGGTTAGTTTTCATGTTAACAGGGTGAAGTATCATGAAGTATCGACAATTATCGAGGCGTATCAGAATAACACAGACGTGCCATCAGAGACACATCCGTGTCGAGCGTCCAGACCTCAACACACCCCGGGTGTGTTGGCCAACACGCCCACGCCAAAAGCCCGACACACCTGTGCCCTCCATTGACATGGGTGTGTCACCTTATTTCCTGCTTTCCTTTTCTGCGGTGAAGCCTGAGATTTCCTCTTAATTGAAGAATTTCTGCCTTAATTGAAGACCATGCCAAGGCTATGAAAGAAGATGTATTCTAACCCTAGAGGAAGGCGGGAGAAATTGAGGGAGAAGGCGGCGGAATTGGAAGAAAGAGGACAAAGTCGACGGTGGAGGAAACACCACCATGGCGCTAAGGATTGTAATTTCTTTCTCTGGCTATTCTTATTCAGCTATGGAGTAGTGTCCTATAATCTTAGGATGGGGGAGTAGCCCTTGACAATTTATGATGGTTGATTGAATCTCTTCTATTTGAATAGACGTTTGTTTTGATTTGGTTTTAGATTCTTATTGATAAATCTAAGGAACCTTGGGGAAGTACCTAACAGTGAACCCAAGTTCCCGAAACCTAGATCCAAGCTAGGGATTAACTCCTATCAAGTATCAATAGCGTATCTATGAGGGCTTGCGAAATCATTGATGATTCCTTAGCTGATTATGGTCCCGTGTGCAAACCTATCGTGAAAAGGAAATTTAGTCTCTAGAGGAACTCTTATGGACTTAATGGATCTATCAAATCCAATTTTTATCAAGTAACGGTAGTAAGACTAGGGAGGTTTGTGGGGGTCTCGTGACAGGTCCCCTTAGCTAATTATGATCACCTACGCTCGAATACCATGACAGGGAAATTGAGTTTGATAGGTACAATTGGCGTAGACCTCGAAAGGGGCCGTTGATTTACCTTAGGACAAGTTCTATTGAAACAACTCTAAGGAGTAAGAGAGAATGTAATCACCTTATAAATCGTCGATGCGGTGAAACCCATATCCTGAGATTCCCTTCAATTATTGACTTTCAGCTCGTTCTTCTCATTCGCTGTTCTTGACTCCTTAGTTTCTTCACTTTGTTCACAAATTTGATTTGCCTAGATAACTTGGTATCACGATCATTCGGTAATTGACCCAATCTCTGTGGGATCGATATTTTTATTACTTGACGACAACCGTGCACTTGCGGAAATCGACACATCAAGTTTTTGGCGTCGTTGTCGGGGATTGGCACTCAATATTGAATTGAGCATGATTTAGTTAATCTAGATTTATATTTCTGTTTTTATTCTTTTACCTTTTCTAAATTCTTGTTTTGGAAGTTTTTCCTGTTACATGCACAGATCGAACAGGGAAATTCTCGAAATTGATCCTGAGATAGAGAGAACATTCTTTGCTAGAAGACGACTCCAACAACAACAGGAAGAAAATTTGAACTCTAACATGGCTGATCAGAACGAGAATAAACTTTTAAGGGATTACACAGCACCTAGTACAAGGGGATTGAGATCATGTATTAGAAGACCCTCCATTGAAGCGAACAATTTTAAATTGAAACTGGCTCTACTTTCCATGGTCCAACAGCATCAATTTGGAGGAGCGCCCACTGAAGATCCTAATCTGCACTTGGAAGTATTTTTAGAATTTTGTGAAACTTTAAAACTGAACGAAGCCTCAGCCGATGCTATTAGATTGCGCTTGTTTCCCTTCTCATTGCGGGACAAAGCTAGAGCATGGTTACACTCTCTTCCAGCAAACTGCATAACTACATGGGATCAGCTGGAGCAAAGATTTCTAGACAAGTATTTTCCACCAAGCAAAATTGCAAATCTTCATTATCAAATCACTAATTTTGCACAGAAGGATGGAGAAACATTATTTGAAGCTTGGGACAGATTTAAGGGATTACTACAGCAATGTCCTCATCATGGGCTGGAGAAATAGCTCATTGTTCATACTTTCTATAATGGAATCTCGTATGCCACTAAAGTTTCTCTTGATTCTGCTGCAGGAGGAGCTATCATGAACAAAACGTTGGATGAAGCATTTGAGATCATCGAGAATGTGTCAATGAATTCTCATCAATGGGCTACAGAACGAGGGTGTCCGATTAAAATGACAGGTAAGTATCAGGTAAGTACTCTCGATTTACTCAGTGCTAAAGTTGATGCGTTAACTCAAAAGCTCGAATATTTTAATGTATCAGTTATAAACTCATCTAATGTCACTTGTGAGATTTGTGGTGTAACACGACATATGGCCACAAATTGCCAAATCCTACATGCACCATCATTGGGAGCAAGAGTTGAGCAAGTAGATGCGCTGAATAATTTTAATCAAAAGCTGAATGGTGGCAACCCTTATTCGAACACGTACAATCCCGGTTGGAGGAATCATCCCAACTTTTCGTATCAAGCCAATCAAAATTCTTCTGGACAAAACAATTTTGGAGCACCTTCGGGATTTCAACCAGGGCCCAAGTCAAACTTAGAAAAGATGATGGAAAATTTTATTACATGCCAAGGGAAGATAAACGATGAATTTCAATAGCATATTATAGAATCCAATCAGCAACATCAAAACAATATCGAGGCGATTAAGCAATTGGGAAGCAAGGTGGATAATTTGACTAATCACAAAAGAATGTTGGAGAATCAAATTTCTCAAATTGCTAGCTCTACATCTAGGACACCCAGTAGATTTCTTGGAAATTCAGAAGTAAACCCAGCTGAACATTGTGATTCTATAAGTTTGAGAAGTGGAAGAATTTTAGAAGGAGACAAGAAAGAAGTACCACCTACCAGAGCTCAACAAGCCCCACCCGTGCTCAAGAACACAGGTGTGATAGAGTTTGAAGAAGCGACCATGCCCAACAGCACGCCTGTGTTGAATGATTTTGAGATAGCCAGCAGACAACACACCCAAGGTGTGTTGTCCAACACACCCATGTCGGGTGATGCCCATAAGCCCACCCAGGGTGTGTCAGCCGACACACCCGTGTCGGGTCGCTCCAGCAGCTAGCATGCCCCAATCGAGCCAGACGACACAACCGTGTGGAATAAGGAGCCGAGAACATATAAGCCTCCGATCCCATTCCCTCAGAGGCTGATTAAGGAGAAATTGGATGAACAATTTGGTAAGTTCCTTGAGGTAATTAGAAAGCTTTATATCAATATACCTTTTATAGAATCTCTTCAACAAATGCCTACGTACTCCAAGTTCTTGAAGGATATTTTAACCAATAAAAGAAAAGTTGAGGAGCATGTAACAGTGGCTCTTATCGAAGAATGCAGCGCTTTAATTAAAAACATGGTACCTCTCAAGCTAAATGATCCAGGTAGTTTTTCTATCCCTTGCACAATTAATGACTCTAATTTTGATAAGGGTTTTTGTGATCTAGGCACTAGTGTCAATCTGATTCCTCTTTCCATATGCAAGAAATTAGATTTGGGAGAAATCAAACTAATAACTATGGCCTTGCAGTTAGCTGATCGCTCCATTAGATATCCTTTGGGAATCTTAGAAGATGTACCTGTGAAGGTGGGAAACTTTATTGTTCCCGTCGATTTCGTAGTGCTTGACATGGATGAAGATCCATGTATTCCACTCATTTTAGGGAGACCTTTCCTGGCTACTGCAAGGGCAATGATAGACGTCAAGAACCACAAACTTTCACTTGCCTTTGAAAATGATAAGATTGAATTCGACCTTTCAAAGGTTGTTAAACAACCTTCTAATTTCGATGTTTGTTGCAAGATTGACAGTTTCCAGTCAATTGCGCTGAAAGGAGCACAAGAACAAACTTATCTTGATAGACTCGAAAGGGATTTCGAGGATGAAGAGCTGGAGATTGATGACCTTGACCTACCACCACAGGTAGAACTTAAGCCTCTTCCATCGATGCTCAAGTATGAATTTCTGGGTGAAAAATCTACTTATCCCGTGATCATTAACGCTAATTTGAGGAGCAGAGTACACTCCTTGAGCCACATCCATCCAACTAGGGAATAATTGAGGGGTCAAGCTAATGACCTTAAACAAGCGCTTCTTGGGAGGCAACCCAAGCTATTTTCATTTTTTTATTTTTATTTTATTTTCTGCATTTTTATTTTTAACTTTGAGTTTTGCACTTTTCAATTTTCAGGTTTACAGGACACAACATGTCTGTGTCGCTCGTCGACATGGCCGAATCAAGAACCAACTACAGTCCAGAGGCTGGCATGGGGAGATCGTGCTATTTGACACGGTCGTGTTATTGTCATGCTACTACGTGCCAGATTTACATGACCCACCTATGCCAAACAACACGGGTGTGTTAAGCTCCAAAGATAATACAACACACCCCGAGTGTGTTAGACGACACGCCTATGTCGCTCAAAAGAAAAGAGGCGTGCCCTTTGGCATGCCTATGTCACTGCTTGCCCTTAAAAACCACCCCGAACACACCCTAAAGTTCACACGATTGTTCACAAGCTAGGAGCAGTGACGTAGGTGGGAAGAGGAGGATGCTAGTAGCGAGGACGGTGATCATTGATTCCCCTGAGCTATTTTATGAGTTTCGATGTCTTTCATTTATGTTGTCTCTTCTTAGATTTCTAATTTGGTTATTGCATAATTGAGGTCTAGGGGAGCATGTTTCATTGTGTAAGCTAATTCTGTTTTTATCTTTTCATATATCATAACATTGCATTCTTATATCATCTAGCGTAGGATAACTGAACCTTGGTCGGATCATGATATTCCTTTGTGTTTATTTGATAAGAACCCTATTTCACTTTTCACATGACCTAAAGGTTTGAGGTATCCGAAAAGGGTTTAAATCCCCTATATCAGACTAGTACTCGATTTTCCATTGGGGACTTTCCTATGAAATTTGGTTACTCGAGAAACACTTTTCCTAGAAGTTTTTGACTTGAAAAAAAAAGAAGAAGAAAAAAAAAGAAAAGGAAAAAAAAGGAGGACTGGAATTGTTTTGAAGCACCCCTTTGAGACCAAGTAGCTATTGGGGAAACACCTAAAAGGTGCCCCTTTGAGGCTAACTAGTTACTAGGGAAATGCTTACTATAAATTTCTTCCCTTCTTTCTTCTTGGTAAGTACTCCTTTGAGACCTTTTGTTGATAGGTGAGGATGATCTATGCATTAAGGCAGGTAAGTGTCTCTACGTCGAAAATGAGAGGAACACGATAGAGGGGATGTCAAATCTGGATTGGTGTCCAATGCCTTTGGGTCGACTTTTCACATGCACTATATAGGGATATTTCAAGTTTTGCCACTAGGAATGATTTGATAAGATTAAGATCAGATTTTATACTTCTGGATGGTTTCTTGCAACTCCACACATAAGTTGTCTTTTGTGTTTTTCCCTTTTCTTTGCTTGAGGACAAGCAAAACTTTAGGTCTAAAGGATTTTGATGTGTGTAATTCATGTTACATTTTGGGTATTCAATATGCATGCATTTCATTCCATTTTATGTTTTAGTCAAGTTTAACATATTTTGGACAAAGAAACTATTTTGGGCTAGTTTTCATGTTAACAGGGTGAAGTATCGTGAAGTATCGGTAATTATCGAGGCGTATCAGAATAACATAGATGTGCCATTAGAGACACGTCCGTGTCGAGCCTCCATACCTCAACACACCCCGAGTGTGTTGGCTAACACGCCCATGCCAAAAGCCCGACATGCCCACGCCAAAAGCCCGACATGCCTGTGCCCTCCATTGACATGGGCGTGTCGCCCTATTTCCTGCTTTTTTTTTTCTGCGGTGAAGCCCGAGATTTTCGCTTAATTGAAGAATTTCTACCTTAATTGAAGACCAAGCCAAGGCTATAAAAGAAGATGTATTCTAACCCTAGAAAAAGGTGGCAGAAATTGAGGGAGAAGGCGGCGGAATTGGAAGAAAGAGGACAAAGTCGACGGCGGAGGAAACACCACCATGGCGCTAAGGATTGTAATTTATTTCTCTGGCTATTCTTATTCAGCTATGGAGTAGTGTCCTGTAATCTTAGGATGGGGGAGTAGCCCTTGACAATTTATGATGGTTGATTGAATCTCTTCTATTTGAATAGACGTTTGTTTTGATTTGGTTTTAGATTCTTATTGATAAATCTAAAGAACCTTGGGGAAGTACCTAACAGTGAACCCAAGTTTCCGAAACCTAGATCCAAGCTAGGGATTAACTCCTATCAAGTATCAATAGCGTATCTATGAGGGCTTACGGGAATCATTGATGATTCCTTAGCTGATTATGGTCCCGTATGCAAACCTATCGTGAAAAGGAAATTTAGTCTCTAGAGGAACTCTTATGGACTTAATGGATCTATCAAATCCAATTTTTACTAAGTAATGGTAGTAAGACTAGGGAGGTTTGCGGGGGTCTCGTGATAGGTCCCCTTAGCTAATTATGATCACCTACGCTCGAATACCATGACAGGAAAATTGAGTTTGATAGGTACAATTGGCATAGACCTCGAAAGGGGCCGTTGATTTACCTTAGGATAGGTTCTATCGAAACAACTCTAAGGAGTAGGAGAGAACGTAATCACCTTATAAATTGTCGATGTGGTGAAACCCATATCCTGAGATTCCCTTCAATTATTGACTTTCAGCTCATTCTTCTCATTCTCTGTTCTTGACTGCTTAGTTTCTTCACTTTGTTCACAAATTTGATTTGACTAGATAACTTGGTGTCATGATCATTCGGTAATTGACCCAATCTCTGTGGGATCGATATTTTTATTACTTGACGACAACCGTGCACTTGCGGAAATCGACACATCATTAATCTCACTTTGATCAAAATGGTCCAGTAGAATCAATTTGGTGATACTACTATTGAAGATCCTAACTTGCATATCGAGATGTTTCTGGAGATCTGTTCCACCTTGAAGTTCAACATGTTGGATCGACAAACGCTAAAGGGGGGTGAATAGCGTTCAGAAATCTTTTCATTTTGTCATTTAAAACCAAAGTATGCAGCAGAAAACTCGAATACAAAATAAGAGGACACAACTTTGTTTTTACTTGGTTCACAACCAAATGGTTGCTAGTCCAAGGTCCCGTGATCCTAGATCGCTTTTGATGGGCAATCCACTTAAAGGTCTCTTCCTCGTTTGAGGTAAGAGACAACGATTACACAAGAAATGTAGTGGAATAGGCAAGCCTATCTCTTCTCTTAGCAACAATAAGTACAAAAAAAAGAGTAACTTAACAATAGTACCGACTTAAGGAAATGGAGTTGCATGTGTGGTTACCGTTACGATGGCATAGCATTGTCAAAGAGCATTTGGATTGTCGGAGCACTTTGGGAGCTTTTTTAGATTATTGAAAGAGGTGAATTGCTTCTCCTTTTATAGCCATTTGAACCCTATTTCGTTGAGATCTAAATCTAGGTCAAACTTCCACATCACCCCTTCTTTGTTGGATCTTATCTTAACTCTCCTCGAAGTGATCATCTTGACTAGTAGTCGACTGATCCATACAGCAGTCGACTGCCAGCTTGATTACTCACCTGCAATACAAGGGTAGCACAGAAGTTGTTCATTAATGGTAACTATGATGGCCCCTTACTATCTAACCTAGACCTAGACCTTCCTTTGGAATTCCTAGTATGATCGCCGCCTATGGTCATCCCTGTACGGAGGACACACCCTTACCATCACTCTGCACCCTGAGCTTACCTTTGGTCCTCCTGACCTGTCACTTAGCTTCTGGTCACCACCAAGGTTCCTCGACTCCCCGAGGTTCTCTTGGTGTCGCCCGACCACTGAGGGTTCTCATCCTAAGATTCTCCTGGTGTCGTTGACCTTAGCACAACTTAACACATTTGCTGCACACTCAACACAACATGTGAGATAACAAGAATGACTTAACTTTGAACCTTTGTCATTATTAAAACCTAGGTTCAATTATCTGGTGCCCTTGCACCAACACAACGGAGTACCTATAGACGTCATTCACTTGAGTTTGTTTCCATTTTCTTTTAAGGACAAGGCAAAGATGTGGCTACACTCATTACCATCAGGAAGCATCGCAACTTGGGAGTAGTGTGAGATACAGTTTCTAAATAAATTTTTCACACTGAGCAAGATAGCTCATATGGACCATTTGATCACTAGCTTCCGCTAGAAGGAGGCAGAGTCTTTGTTTAAAGCTTGGGACTGACTCAAAAGTTTACTCCATCAGTTCCCCCATGATGAGCTTGAGAGGTGGTCAATGATTCACACATTCTACAATGGAATCACCTATGCCACGAAGGTATCCTTGGACTCTACTACAGGAGGAGCTCTAATGAATAAGAATATCAAAGAAGCAAAGGAACTAATTGAGGAGGTGGCACCTAATCACCACCAATGGGCATCTAAACATAGTCATCCCATGCTAGCGGGAGGAAGATAATCTGTCAATTTCATAGATCACTTAGCAGCTAGGATGGATGTGCTTGACAAGAGGTTTGATTCTTTTAATACAAATATTGTATATGCTGCTAATTTGTTTGGTGCAGGTTGTGAATTAATGGGGCATTCTGAGGAATACTGTTCTGAAGACCCAAATAACCAAGGAGGCCAAATAGAGCAAGTCGATGTTGTCAATAATTTCAATTAGAGGCCCAACAATCCGTACTCAAACACTTATAACCACAAGTGGAGAAATCACCCAAATTTCTCTTACAGGAACAATTTAAGAAGTTTTCAGCCATCGGGAGGATATGGACAATAGAATAATGCACCGCTACAACCTCAGAAGTCCAAACTAGAGCAAATGATGGAGAGCTTCATACAGACCCAACAAAAGGTGAATGTTGAATTTCAGAAAAGGCATTCACAGATAGAGGAGGTGCTAAGGGAATTAAAAGCTTCCATAGATGGTCTCATGAGCACACTAAGATGTTAGAAATGCAGATAGCTCAAATCGCCAGTGCACCATCACGAGCATCAGAAGGAATTGCTAGGAAAGCTGAACCAAGCCATATCGAACCATGTAATGTTGTATATGCCATGAAATGTCAAGGGGACTGAGCATAGCATAATGATAAAATTAGGGAATTTTTGGATCCAAAAAAGAATTGTACCAAGAGTTGCGTTGTCGTCATCTTGACTCTTGAAAGCAGAGCAGAAATTGAGAACAAGTCTTCTCCCAAACTTGAGGATCTAGACCATTTCATGATCCCCTGCAAGATTTATGAATTCAATTTTGACATCGCATTATGTGACCTTGGTTCGGCCATCAATTTGCTACCATATGTGTTTTACACGGAAATGAGGTTGAATGGTATCAATCCATCAAATATGGAATTATGACTTGCGGACGATACAATTAGAAAACTTCTCGGTATTTTAGAAAATGTATCCGTGGCCATTGGGAATTTTGTGATACCTACCGACTTCATTGTTTTGGACACAGGTCAGGAACCTCAAACCCCGTTAATCATAGGACTACCTTTCTTGGCAACTTCTGGAGCCAACATCGATGTTCAAAATAATAGAATATCCTTAAAAGTGGAAAATGAAGTAATACAAATTGATCTATCAGGAGATGAAAATCCCCTATCCTCAAGATATTCTTCTTGCAGGATAGCTAAATTAGTGCAGAACAAAAGTCATAATTTTGATGGAGACAAGTGGAGATTCACTGAACCGTCAGCACCAAGTTGAAAGAAGTAGGGTCGAGCTAAAGACCTTAAACAAGCAATTGTTGGGAGGCAACCCAAATTTATTGTAGTCTATTGCACTTTACTTTAGTTTTAAGTTTCAAAGTTTTTGTTTATTATTATTTTCCTATGTTTATAGGTGTTTGTAGGACTTATCGAGCAGGAAAAGAGCAATTTTGAGGAACCCACAGAGCAAAGTACGGGTGGTCGTGTGAATTTCACACGATCATGCCTCATGGGCAGAGCAAAATATGGCAAAACATGTTAAAAGAGTTCAGACCGTGTGTCATAATAGAAAATTCTAGAGACACAGCTGAACGTGTGAATTTCACACGCCCATGCCTTTTTTTGGAAATTTTTTGAGCGCCATGCACAAAGTGACACACAGTCTGCCATGTGAATTTCACATGGCCATATCACACCACTTTAAAAGGGTGTGAGCTGTGTGTTTCTCCCCAAACCTGCCATTCTTTTTTATTCAAGCCCTAGGTCATCCATGTGCCACCATTCCAACCTCCAAGGAGCCCTTCCTCGACCTCGTTCTTTACCAAGAAGCTCTCTACAAGCTAGGATGAGGAGGACAAAGTGAGGAGATGCTAGTTCTTCTACATCTAGGTCAAGATCCATGGAGAGAGATAAGTGGCAACCTCCGGAAGAAGGTAACACCCCTTTTGGTACTATATTTTGTAATGATGCTCATAAATCTGGTTTTGATATGCTCTCTAGTCATAAAATAGTAGCAACTAGGTATATAGACACACCTCTCTTAGAAACCTTAGGTTTACTCAATGATGTGCAATGGTTATTTCATAATGTAAGTTTGGGAAGAGCTTATGGGAATTAGATGTCCAACTTACCCTAGGGTAGTAATAGAATTTTTGAGTTCAGTGGATGCGAAAATTCTATGAGGCATGGATAGTCGAGAAGGGAAGATTATTGTTAGGTTATTCAATATAGAACACGAATGGGACCTTCATCAATGGAATCTTTGTTTTAAATTACCTAGCGGGGGAGAAAGGAGAACACCTCAAGATTTTAATGCAAGATCTTTTTGGTTTGACTTAACAGGAGAAAACTCCTATAACCCCTCAAGAGCCAAAGCATCCCGTCTTCAAAATCCTATCTTTTGATATATCCACCGATTCACGGCTAGTACCATTTTTGGTAGAGGGGAGAGTAATGGAGTAGATAGAGCTAGTGAATTATTATATTTATGGAGTATGTTGGAGGGTAATAATTCAGTGGGCATAGGATCTCAATTTATTAGACATCTAGTCAAGGTGGGGAAAGAACAAAAAGGGAAATTAATTTTAGGAGTTTTGATACCCCACATTTGTGATACTATGGGGTATGACTGTGGGGAAATAGATAGAGTAGAAGGTAGCCCTAACCTAGACTTAGAGGTATGCATGGCAATGAAGATGATTATAAGGGAAGGTAATTACTTTTGCTTTGTAAGAAAGAACTTGACACCCCTTAGGCTCCCTGACCCCGATCGTACCACCGTCATAAACCCCGCAAACTGACAGTTGGATAGGATAGTTGAGTCCCCACCGCAGGAGGGTCCTTCCATCCGTTCACCACCTTCTCCACCTTCACCTCATGCACTTCTAGATCTGCCTAGGCATTGGAGTCCACCTGCCATGAGAGATGAGGTGCCACACCTAGATCCTGAGCATGTACAACATTATTTTTCTACTTTTAGTTATGATACAGGTGGATCTTCTTTTGACTTCTCGGAGTTCCGATCGTACCTCAACGATATCTACATGGAGTAGTAGACACAGGGGCAGCGATGGGAGGAGCAGTGGACCTTCACTCAGATAGAGTTCCATTGTATGAGGGAGCACTTTCAGAGGGAGGACCAGTTCTATGGTCATGCCTAATAGTACTTTCAGAAGGAGGTTGAGTACCTCCAGGAGATGCGATAATTCATGAGGGATGCATGCCTACAGTGGGCACGCGAGGAGGACCATCAATGGCAGTAGATTCCACCAGCCAACAAGTTGATGAGTTGTATTCGTGGCACCACCGATTGAGCTCCCATTTCCCCGATGAGCCAAAGATGAGGAGACTACTCAGTTCCCTCGATGACCACCATGCTAGAGGTACGCTAAACTCTGTTTGGGGGGGGGGGGGGTTGAAATTTTTTGTTATTGCATTTTTTTTATTGCTTTGGTAGATTTAACTTTATGTCTCTTAAATTTAGTAGTTGCTTTTATTTGCATTTGTTTTAGTTTTTCATGCATGTAGATGTTTTTAGATTCCTTCATCACTTATTCCATTTGATCTCATAGCTTGCTTTAGTGAAGTTTTGAAAAAATAATATATCACAATAATGTGTTTTCGTGTCATAGGAAGTTTACTTTTTTTACCTTGTGGTATTTAAATTTGTGATGCAATAATGGATGTTTGCTATTTTTCACTAGTTAGACTCTATTTTCACAAACACTTATTGAGAATTCCAAAAGAGGTGATCTAGTATGTAATTAGTTATCATTATTCTTGATAGGGTAGTACTTTGAAATCCATAGGTGACCCTAGGTTAGTATTTTAGTTACTGAAGATGCTCAGATCGTGAAATCCCATTTGAAAAAAAAAAGGAAAAAAATATGAGAAGTAAAGAAAAGATTATGAGATTTTGAGAAAAGAAAAAAAAGGGAGAAAATGAGAGTTCATGGGTGGAAAAAGTTAGATGCCCCTTTAAGACCGAGTTAGGTTATTGGGGAAACACCTACTAATTCCTCTCGATACCGAGCACACCTTTGAGGCTTCGTGCTAATTCTAGGGGATGAATCTCGCTTAAGGCAGGTAAGTGCCTAAAAGTTGAAAACCTTAAGAACTCTATGGGATGATGACTTAACTTAGCTTGGAAAGTGAAACCCTTAAGGAAAACTTTTAGCACTTGTACGAAAAGCTAACTTAGTGAACTTGGTAGTCATATCTATTTGCTTTGATTGAAAATACCGCTTGATAGATTTTAGTAAATATGCTAGGCATTGAAACATATCATTTTACCTGAAATTCATGATACACTGAAATTTGCTTAAAGACAAGCAAAGATCTAAGTCCAGAAGATTTTGATGTGTGCAAATATTATAGGGGTTTAGTGGTTGTTTTGACACACATCTCATTGTATTTAGTAGTTATTTTATTCATATTTACTTTAGTTTGCACTCTATTGTTACTTTCTAGTTTGGAGGTCTGCTCTTGTTGTTTTTCATGTGTAGGATGGAGTTTTCTGAGCTCAATGAAGGCCTGAGCAAAGCATGGAAGATAGGAAAGTGTGATCTGGACATGTTCTCAAGACACGAGCAAGCTTCAGGATGAAAAGACAGAGTTTGTGTAGCGTTCCAGAAGGATACACGATCGACCATATGAAATTTACACAATTGTGCCTTTTCTTGATTCGAGATCAGACATAGTTTTTCTAGCCGACACATTGCTTGGCCATGTGAAATCCACATGATTGTGCCACGCTATCATAAAGCCCAAGAAATAGGTTTTCAGCGCAAATATGGAAAGTAGGGTTCATCCATATATATAGGAAGGCACACCAAACCACGAGGAGGACGATTGGTGCCCTAAAAAAAGCACCAGAAAGCTTGCTAATTAGGGAGGAAGGAAGGAGACTTGAAGGTGATGGTGAAGCTCCATCCAAAGGAAGGATGCCAAGACGCTTCTCCAACCAAAGCAGGGCATATTCTCTTTCATCTTGATTTCTTTTTAGTTGTAAACATTAAACAAACAATGTCTTATGTTTGTTCTTCGTATTCTATGGAGTAGAACTTTTGATTCTAAGATTAGGGAGTAACTTATGCATGTTGGACATGTTTATGCAAGTATATTCTTATTTCTTCTATTTAAGTTTTTAGTTTATGCAGTCTAGTTCTGTAATAATGATGACTTGCTCTTGTTTCTACTATGCATAGTCAATATAGATGTCAAAAGCATCTATATCAAAACCTAGGAGAATTAAGGAGGAACCGAAAGGTTGTCCTCTCTCCCAAAATCATAGATAATAAGGTGTGAAAAAGTAGGGCATGAAATATGGTCCACCTATTCATTGGGGGAACATAGGACATCTTAGAACTCCATGAACCTGTTTTATCTAGAGGCTGTGAAGTATGAGAAATCAACTCGGAGTGGTTATGGGACCCGTGATAGGGGCAACTCATAGGTACCAACCTCCTAAGCTTTGCGGATCCGAAAGGGATGCTTTAGTTAGATTAGGTAATTCTCTCATAGTACCAAAAGTTCACCGAGATTAAACTTGATGATTCTTCCGCAAGATCAAAATTAGAGAACTTAGGAATATAAATTAATGACGTGTTTAACATCACATGAGTGAAATCAAAATCTTGGAATCTTCTCCTTAGCCTTGAGTAAAACCCTTGTCGTACTCCACGTGACACCAACCTAGAGCTTAGTCCATGACCTAAAACTCTCAACATTTAGATCCTCTCCCAACAACCAGAGTTTACTGAACCAAACAATAATTAAATATCAGTCCCTATGGGATCAATAATTTATATTACTTGATGACAACCGTGCACTTGTGGGGTTGAGCGCAAGGCCAATCTTTGACCTAGCGATTAGAGATTCGATTCACATGCATCAAGTTGTTAGCATCTTCGCCAGGGACTTGAGGTCACGTTTGCATGCATCAGTACCCTTAGCCTAGACCTAAGCCTTCAAATCACTTCCCTCAGTCTCACACCCTTGGTTCGAGTCCACGACTCCTCACCCTTGGCACTAGCCTTCAAGTGTTTCCATCAGCTTTGTCATGCTAATGGTGTTGGGACCTGTGCGCCCGCTAGAGGGGGGGTGAATAGCGCGTTGTCGTACGATGATGGAATTTGATCGTGTGTTCGTCTCTACAATTTTGTTAGCACAGCGGAAATAGAAAAGTAATAACGATAACGAAATGAATAACACGCTAACACAAGGATATAACGTGATTCGGAACCAAAACGGTTCCTACTCCATGGATTGGGTTCGTACGAACCCTAGCGATGTCAATCACACACCACTATGACAAATACTCCTTCTCGACACAAGTCGGAGGTGGAGAAACCTCTTACAATAAGATTACAACTATAATCAAACAACAACAAGCAAATAAAATGAGATACAATGCAATATAAGTAAAGAGAACGCTTTACAAATGCCTTTCGATTGTTTGCTTGTTGATCGCTTGAATCGTGGTTGAAGACCCTGATTTGCAGTAGCAAATCGCCTCAAAAACATCCAAGAAATCGCTGCCAAAAACCCTCCCGTCGAGCTCCTTTTATCCTTGTCCGCGACCTGGATTTCCGCCCATCAATCGACTGCCATAAGTCACCAGTCGACTGATGCCACTGTTGTCGTGAGACAACGGCTCGATCCACGCTGGAAAAACTCCAACCAACCTAGCGCGATCGCTAACCCTTAGCGATCGACTACCGTTTACACCGGGTCCGATCGCTTCCATCGAGCGATCCGCCAGAGCATTTCCAGCTCTAAACGGCAGTCGAACTCTAGTCGACTCTCGTCAGTCGAACCGGCCATAATGTCAGTCGACTGCCAACCTCAAAAATGAGGTTTTAACCCAAGTATGGTGCCCCCATTCTTGCTAGACCACCCTTAGCCTAGACCTAAGCCTTCTAGCCACCTCCATCAGCCTCACGCCTCTCGGATCCCTCCAAGTAATCCATGACTTGTTCATCCATCGCGCTAGCCTCCAGGTGCTTCCCTCGGCTATGTCATGCTAATGGTGTCTACACCGCCAAGGCACATTGGACTTACGCCGCTAAGACTCCGCTTGGACTTTACGCCGCCAACCATTGGACTTATGCTGCCAAGACTTCACCCTTGGACTTTACGCCGCCAATATCAATCCCCTTGGACTTCTCAAATGCCAAGACTCAATCTTGGACTTTCCATGCCAAGTATCCATGACTTGGACTTTACCTTTCCAACCCATGTTGGACTTTCCATGCCAAGACCCATGACTCGGAAGTTACCTTGCCAAGACCCATGCTTGGACTTTCCCTTAATCACATGGTCAACCCTAGTCAACCATCAAGATCTCCCTCGAGTCAAACTCGAGTCTGGTCAATTATAACCTGGGTCGATTGCTCCAACAATCTCCCCAACATATTAACCGACATCAATGTCCAACATCAATGTCAAACCACTTTGTCAAACATCCTATGTCAAACATCAAAACATCACTCGAGTCAAACTCGAGTCTGGTCAATCGTGACCTGGGCCGATTGCATCAACAATCTCCCCATTTTTGATGTTTGACAAAAACAAACTTTGAGTTAGGCCCCTAACTCAAATTCCCTTACCAATTTTCCAAATTGGTAATTTTATCTTCTCCCCCTTTTTGACATACATCAAAAAGGTTATCTCTCCAAGGAGGTCAATGTCTCATATTCCAATGAGATCTTACAATCTCCCCCTTGATTCAAAAATACCTAGGATGCCTACCATCTACCTAGTGATAAGTCCCATATCACTCAAAAGAGGCAATCCTATACTCTCTCCCAATTTCCAAATTGGGTTTCTCAAAATCTCATCAATTTTCCCAATTGATGATACTCTCCCAATAACTTCTCCCCCTTCAAGAAGAGAAACACATCCATCATCCCAAGATGGATAACTCCCCCTAAAGGCTTGCTCCCCCTTGACCATTGCACCAACAATGTCCTTGGGAAGTCCCTAAGCCAATAGAAACTCTAAACCATCAAAATTAAGGTTTAAGTTCAAACTTGAACTTTCCATACCCTAAATTTGATACTTTGACCTAACACTTCTCCTAATCCATATCCAATGGATTTTCACCCTTTATAATGCTTCCCAAAGCATATCCTAGGGTTAGAAGTGGTTAGGGACCTTTACCATGGCTGAAATTGGCTAAACAAATCTTGTTAAGCCGAATCAGACCGGCAATGACTCTATCAAGAACTAGTCGATGCCACTCTCATCACCAACCGCCAAAAAGGCGGTGATCGATAAATTTCAATTTCAGCTATCAGAATCGAGTTTTGAAAAGTCATAAGTAATTCTACGTATTTTAAAAAATCACGAAACTTGATACGTATATTACTTATAGTCAATACAATGGGTGAAAAATATTTGAAAATTATTTTACCCATAAAATAGTGAGTTTGATACAAAACTCAAAACCATTGAAATTTTCAATGTTTTGGCCCTATTTTGTATCAACTCTATCAATGGTGATTGCTATCAAAAGATAGACTTCACCAAGGTTTTTCAAAATATTTTTGAAAACCTATTTTGGATCACATTCCTTGGGCTCTATGTACATGACTTGTACACAATCTTTCCCAATGATCCACATGTTGAGTTAAGATGGGTTTGGGTTCAACTAGATGCAAACACTATGCACCTTGAACTTAACTCATATCCTAGCATCTCACATGTATCTAGGGTGTATAAATACACATACATGTCAATTGGATGTGAGATGTGGGTTTTGGTTCATTTAATCTAGGGTTTCATGCATTTCCTAGGCAACCCTACTTGATTCCCTTATAAATGGGACTTCAAGTCATGCCATTATCTGTAGTTCAATTTTAATCAATTTAATGCATGAAATGATCATGGCATAAAGATAGCAATATTTAAGCATGGTCAATGATCATGATGTCATGGCATATGATAAAATCTAAAAACACATGACATTTAAAAACCTTAATCCTAAAACATGAACATGACATATACAATGAATAAAAGTAAGCATGATGTCATGATATGTTATATGGCAAACAAAGCATGACATATAAAATATATAGGTACAATAATACCTAAATCTTAATATTAATTGTCATTTGATATAATTCATCATATTTTGCCATATTTCTACTTTTCTCCCAAGTGTGCCAAAAACCCAAAATGGCACACCAACCTCTAAACCTAAATTGTGCCAATTTGATCATTTTATCAAACTTCTCAAATAATATTGGCACATCCTAAAATCTTTTAGGATTAAGACTCAAATGTATTTCCAAGGTGACCCTAACTTTGAAAATAACCTAAAAATGTCACCTTTATCATGGTTGAGTTAACTACCCATCCAATCAAGGTTGACACACCCTAACCCCATCTAGCGTGAATCTATCACGCTTCTAGGAACCCAAAATCTATTTGAGCTCATTGGGTTTACTAGGTATTCCTTAGGGATAACCTCCCTAGATACCCTCCTAATGACCCTTCTAGGCTTGTTAGCCTTGGTCATTTGGGTTTTTCCATGGTTAACTTTAAGGATTGCCTCCCTAATAACCTTCTTAGTGGCCACCCTAGGTTTCCTAGAAACCCTAGCCACTAGGCACAACCTTTGGTCAACCTTAGGGATGACTTCCCTATTGACCTTGGTCTTCCTAGACCTAGTTTGTGTCCCATAATCAAATGAAACACTATGGTAAGCTACCTTAGGCTTAGATTTGTGACCCAAACCTTGCTTGCCCTTGGTTGACTTTTGACTCTTAGGTCCTTGGTGTTGACTTTGACTTTTGGACCTTTGACTTTGACCATTAGACCCTTTAAATTGGTTTTGTATATTCCTAAGGGTATTTTCTAGTTTCTCAAGCCTTGACCTCAAGGCTTGGTTTTCTAATTCCAATTGCCCAATTGATTTTTGATTAAATTCTTGGGCATGGGACTTTCTAGGCATATGCCTAGTCCATTTAGGATTTAGACCTAGATGTTCTTGTACCTTCCTAATTGTCTCCCTAGGTAGGATTGGTCTTGAGTTATTTGACCTAGATTTATCCTTAGATAAATTGCTTTTAGGGACATTAGTCTCAAATTTCTCCTTACTTTTGAAGTTAACACTTTTAGCTCCTAAACAAATATATTTATCTCTAGCATGCTTTTCATGGTGAATTGTAAGAGAATTAAAATTTCTAGCATGCTTTTGACTTTTAAATTTAGAAGGTGCATTATTTAAATATACCTTAGGGTTAGCTATAGAAGCTCCCCCTACTTGTAATGCTCCTCCTTGCCCCTTCTTCTTCCCCCTAGGGCATTGACTCCGATAATGCCCCTTTGAATTGCACTTGAAGCATATGATGTGCTCCTTGCTCTTTATATTTGGGGAACCGGCATCCTTGATCTTTGGTGCCGGTGGAGCTTTTCTTACTCTCTTTGGGCATTTGCTCTTGTAATGCCCACTTTCCCTACACTCAAAACAAATTATATGATTTTTATTTAAACCTAAATTGCTTGAGTTACCTAGTTCGGTGGTAGGTGCCGGAGTTGTATTTTGAGCTTCCTCATCTTGATCGGATGTTGAAGCTTCTTCTTGTTGCTCCGGTATGAAAGTTCTCTCCTCCCCCTCAATCCTTGAGGTGGATGCTTCTTCCATCTCTTCCACCTCTTCTTTCTCCGATCCGGAAGTCGACTCCCTATCAACTTCCGACTCCTCAAGCTCTTTAGATGGGGATGTGCTTGCTTGAGCTTGAGAGGGTGAGCACTCCTCTTCTTCTTCTTCTTCTTGGATTGATGATGGATTTTCATGAAGCTTTGTCACTTGGCTCCACAACTCCTTAGCATCCATATAGTCTCCTACCATACACACAATTTCATTAGGGACCAAATCAAGAATAAATTTTACTACCTTCATATTTTTCTTGAAGGCTTGGAGTTGATCTTCACTCCACTTCTTCTTCTTGAGGAACCCTCCCTTTGGTCCTATTGGATAGCTAAAACCCTCCATCAAGATAGACCATTCTTCGAAGTCCCTCATCATTAGGAAGTCTTCAATTCTTGACTTCCATTGCTTAAACCCTTCTTGTCCATAGAAGGTATAGGGGATAGGTGTGTTGATATCCCATCCCAAATGTCCTTGGATTTCCATCATTCCCTCTAGCGTCTTGACTCCGGGTTGTTAATCCGTAGAAGAGCCCCGGGCTCTGATACCACTTGTTGGGACTTGTACGCCCGCTAGAGGGGGTGAATAGCACGTTGTCGTACGATGATGGAATTTGATTGCGTGTTCGTCTCTACAATTTTGTTAGCACAGCGGAAATAGAAAAGTAATAACGATAACGAAATGAACAACACGCTAACACAAGGATATAACATGGTTCGGAACCAAAACGGTTCCTACTCCATGGATTGGGTTCGTACAAACCCTAGCGATGCCAATCACACACCACTATGACAAATACTCCTTCTCGACACAAGTCGGAGGTGGAGAAACCTCTTACAATAAGATTACAACTATAATCAAACAACAACAAGCAAATAAAATGAGATACAATGCAATATAAGTAAAGAGAACGCTTTACAAATGCCTTTCGATTGCTTGCTTGTTGATCGCTTGAATCGTGGTTGAAGACCCTGATTTGCAGCAGCAAATCGCCTCAAAAACGTCCAAGAAATCGCTGCCAAAAACCCTCCCGTCGAGCTCCTTTTATCCTTGCGCGCGACCTGGATTTCCACCCAATAGTCGACTACCATAAGTCACCAGTCGACTGATGCCACTGTTGTCGTGAGACAACGGCTCGATCCACGCTGGAAAAACTCCAACGAATCTCTTGGCATTCGACTGCCAACATTGGCAGTCGACTGTCAGTGCCCGTATCCGACTGGCCAATTGGCTACGGAGCATTCTGCCAACGACCTAAGCGCAGCGGCGTCATTGCCGTCTACACCGATCAAGCTGCTCCAATGAGCGTCATGCTGAGCATTTCGACTCTAAACGATAGTCGAACTCTAGTCAACTCTCGTCAATCTAACCAGCCATAATGCCAGTCGACTGCCAACCTCAAAAATGAGGTTTTAACCCAAGTATGGTGCCCCCATACTTGCTAGACCGCCCTTAGCCTAGACCTAAGCCTTCTAGCCACCTCCATCAGTCTCACGTCTCTCGGATCCCTCCAAGTCATCCATGACTTGTTCATCCATCGTGCTAGCCTCCAGGTGCTTCCCTCGGCTATGTCATGCTAACGGTGTCTACACCGCCAAGGCACATTGGACTTACGCCGCCAAGACTCCGCTTGAACTTTACGCCGCCAACCATTGGACTTATGCTGCCAAGACTTCACCCTTAGACTTTACGCCGCCAATATCAATCCCCTTGGACTTCTCAAATGCCAAGACTCAAGCTTGGACTTTCCATGCCAAGTATCCATGACTTGGGCTTTACCTTGCCAACCCATGTTGAACTTTCCATGCCAAGACCCATAACTCGGACTTTACCTTGCCAAGACCCATGCTTGGACTTTCCCTTAATCACATGGTCAACTCTAGTCAACCATCAAGATCTCCCTCGAGTCAAACTCGAGTCTGGTCAATTATAACCTGGGTCGATTGCTCCAACAATCTCCCCAACATATTAACCGACATCAATGTCCAACATCAATGTTAAACCACTTTGTCAAACATCCTATGTCAAACATCAAAACATCACTCGAGTCAAACTCGAGTCTGGTCAATCGTGACCTGGGTTGATTGCACCAACAAATGGGTCTACTTTTGCCAAGAGACCGCACCTCCAGAACTTTCATTACCAAGTCTCCATATTTGGATCTTCGCCTCCAAGACTACACCCTTAGACTTACACAACCAAGACTATACCCTCGGACTTTCCCTTTGCCTAGTATTCATACTTGGACTTGCACCGCCAAGACTACACACTTGGACTCACATTACCAATACTACACCCTTAGACTTTCCCTTTGTCAAATATCCATATTAGGGATTTCCCTTGCCAAGGCTTCACCCTTGGACTTTTCCTTGACAAGTATCCATACTTGGACTTCTCCATTGCCAATAATCCATTCTTGGACTTCCACTCAAGTCTCACTCATGCTTAGTCAACTTTGACCTGAGGTTGATTGCTCCAACAATCTCCCTCATGATAATCTCCCTCATATGACCTTGGATGTCTCAAACATTCACTAGTCATATGATTAACATATGATCAAACCATTGTCAACTGTACTGGAAAACATCAAAATATTACTCGATTCTAGTCAACATTGACCTGAGGTCGATTGCACCAACAATGATATCCAAGATTTCTAGGAAAAGATTCATTGCTCCTCTCGAGTATTTCTGTAGCACCTCCTCACATCAGCCTCCCGAGTCAGTATCTCCTAAGCACTTGCTTCTCCTAAATGCCTGACTCCCCCCGAGTTCCCAACATTCTTGAGTGACTGACTCTCCCAAGTAGTCACTCTTCCCTAAGCACCCTTAAGTTCTTCTAAGTGATATCACCCGCTTCTCTAGCGTCGGCTTCCTGAGAGCCTCTTGGTTCTCCTGAGTGTTATTACCTGCTCAACCTATATGACATACGTGACAAACCACCGAGAATATTCTAATCTCACCCATATATGACAAAGAGGGAATATGTCAAAGCATATGAGGTCTCGTGTAGTGTTTGTCCCCTAATAACCCATCAAAGGACACATCTAATGGATGGTCCTGGTCGGCAAGGTGAGTGGTGTTAGTGCCTATAAGATTTATATATCGCCACAATGACATGATATTATCCACTTTGGCCCTAATCCCTCATGGTTTTGTTTTTGGACTTTACCCAAAAGACCTCATACCAATGGAGATATTTTTCATCTTATAAGCACATGATCTTTTCCTTGTTTTACCAATGTGGGACTTTGATTGTATTCTCAATACTCTCAACAATCCCTCCCCTTCAAACGAAGGACCACATTGGGCCCCCCTCAATCCTATCCCTCCTCGAAGGACTTTCTCTACTTGATGTCCGATCTTCAACCTGCTAGAACTTTCTACCAACTGTCATGTCCTCCTGATTGAGCTGGACTTCCTTCCAGTTGTCCAACCCTTCTGACTCAACTCGACTTCCTACTAATTGTTCAGTCCTCCCGACTCAACTGGACTTTCTGCATGGTGTTTGGTTCTCTTAATCTACACATGAGAGCTCCACTTCCTTCGTTCTAGGTTCATGGCTCTAATATCAATTGTTAGTACTTATAAGATTCATATATCTCTACAATGGTATCTTCCCTAAGCACCCTTAAGTTCTTCTAAGTGATATCACCCGCTTCTCTAGGGTCGGCTTCCTGAGAGCCTCTTGGTTCTCCTGAGTGTTATTACCTGCTCAACCTATATGACATACGTGACAAACCACCGAGAATATTCTAATCTCACCCATATATGACAAAGAGGGAATATGTCAAAGCATATGAGGTCTCGTGTAGTGTTTATCCCCTAATAACCCATCAAAGGACACATCTAATGGATGGTCCTGGTCGGCAAGGTGAGTGGTGTTAGTGCCTATAAGATTTATATATCGCCACAATGACATGATATTATCCACTTTGGCCCTAAGCCCTCATGCTTTTATTTTTGGACTTTACCCAAAAGGCCTCATACCAATGAAGATATATTTTCATCTTATAACACATGATTTTTTTTCATGTCTTACCAATGTGGGACTTTGATTGTATTCCCAATACTCTCAACAAGTGAGAGCTCCTATATAGGAACATATTGAGGTATAAGGAGGGGGTTTCTTCTTCTTTTTCTCCATCAATTTTACTGCACTTAATACATTTTTATTTTTCTATATCCTGTCTGACTTAAGCATCGGAGGGTCATCGTTGGAGTACTAACGGTAACTTTTGATGTGTATTGTGTTAAATATGACACTAAAATAATAATAAAATAACATTGGTTAATTAAGAAATTACTTTAGATAATTTTTTAGAAATTTTTCTCGATTTAAATCGAATTTATATGAGATTTCATGGGGAAAGATCGAATAGGCTTTTATAGGGTTTGTTTAAATTATTTGTTATTGAGGAGTTAACAGGCTCAATTAACCTAGGTTTAAATAAGAAACCTAAGTTATTTTTCTTTAATTCCTCATTTCCTCTTCCGATCTCTTCCTCTTCTCTCGATCCGGTGCTCTTCCCTCGCTCCTCTCTTCCTCCTGTGGCGAACACCTCATCGCCACCGAAGCAACTCGCTAACGCCACTACTTTCCCTCGATGTCGATCACTACCATGTGTTCACCAGTGTCGCCTGCCATGCCAGCGAGATGTTCCTCTTGGGTTTTCTTCCTCGATCGCAGCCGTAGCTCCGTAGCTATTGCCGACCCCTTTCTTCTCTCGATTTCGATGGCAACAAGCGCCACTGCCTTCCGATGTGAGCAACAATCCCATTGCCATTAGTCAACGTGAGTTGCCTCACACTGACGACCTTCCTTGGCCGCACTTGGTTGATCTGACGACAACAAATGATGATGGTTTCTCCATTGCAAGAACCATTGTCGTCTGACTACTTCGGCTATTGAATCTGGGTCTTGAAAAGAAGTAGATTGCTAAAAGGAATCGACCTGCCGTGCAATTTTTGAGTGTTGAGGGTGATTGAAATTGGATCTTGCTTTCGATTAAGCTCCCTTGGTTCAGATTTGATTTTCCATTGTGGATCAAGAAATCCGAGTTAGGTTAGCCAGATCTAGATATTTGTGGTGATGTGTGTTCTTATAGTTAGTTTTGTTGATGATTGGAGAATTATACGTTGAGTAATTGGACTTAGATTGATAAGAATATTTAGATGATCTTGTTACAACATATATGGATGTAGAACTAGGTAAACTTCGATTTGGATTTGGTTAACTGTACAATAGAAGAGTTATTTAAAGGATGGTTGTTTGGGTTGTATGATTGATTTATTGGAGTTGGATCTACTACCTGGATTTAATCTGATTAATGATGTATACTTTATGAATAGTTTAAATGTATGGGATTACACTACATTGGGATTTGATTAATTCATCGGGGTTCAAAATTGATGTAGGGCTTGATTCAATTATTCGATGTACGATATAACTTAATTGTGTTCTATGTTGCGTACATGACTCTGATACGAGACAGAGTCACAGACATGAAGACAACCAACATTCTACATATCAAGTGGGTAGTTCTTTCTTTGACTCTGTAGATCATTGATCTTAGTACATCAACTGGATATGATATTAGGATCACTATCTTGACTCCACTCGTTTTCTTTCTTGAGTTTGATACTTATCTACTTGACCCTAGAGATGATCTATTTGATATCTATACAGTCTCTTTGACTATCCGTTTTATTTGGTATTAATTTATACCTACTATTTAGATATGCATTGGTTATGATTTAGACTGTGGATTATGATCATATACTATGATATGGTAGAATGATACTTGTGGGTATGACTATATTTGTATGGATGACATGTTTATTTCCTATACACCATCGCACTACATGCATGCTGACGACTATGTCTCCCTTGTGGTTGAGTGAGTTGTGTAAGCTTTGAGAGCACATTGGCCGACCACTCAGGGGTAGTGGTGGAAGAGGTGCGTGCTCATCATGTCATGCCCACTTAGCCACTCCGGGTAGTGATAGCTGGAGTTACGAACAGTAGGGACCCCATGGTATACTAGCTATATACAGCTACTATACGCTGTCCATTCGGTTCCACTCTAGAGTAGTGTCAGCCGAAGTTGGTTCCAGTTGTCATTGTGCTTATCCACCTAGGCCATACATCGTGGTCATGGTAGCGAGGTACAGGCAGTGACTATGCATATGCATTGTGATGTGCGTTGCACATGTAGAGGATTTCCGATTTGAGTCCGGGTGATACCTTTGATATATTGCAAATGTTTGAGCTATGATTGTTGCATATGTTTGTACATTGTCATACATGTCATTTACATGTTATATGTTGTTATATGTATCTCATATGGCTATGAGTTGTATATATGTGTGATATTGTTCATACAATGTTCTTGCAGGCTATATGTTGTTATATGTTGCTCATATGGTTATGAATTGTATATATGTATGATATTGTTCATACAGTGTTCTTGCAGGCTATATGTTGTTATATGTTTTTCAAGTGATTATGAATTGTACCTATATGTGATATTGTTTATGCATGTTATCTGTATGGATTATGATATTATAGGTTGCTTATGTTGTTACGAGTTGTACCACTACAGATTGTTATTTAGTTGTGTTCATTATACTTGGTGGATCAGATTAGTATATTCACTTATTGTGTTCTCACTGTTATTTAATTCTGTTCATCACACTTGGTGGACTAGATTGATATATGCATTTTGGTATATTCTTACTGTTATTCATTGATATTACTTGTGAGACTGTATATCCTTTGAACTTCATATGTATGTTTAGTTCATGCACTATCTTTCCTATACCATTGAGTTTTATACTCACCACCACACAACTAGGTTTTTCTATCACCCAGGTAACATGTAAAGGATGTTGTATGGTGCTTGGAGGTCCTATCTGTTGATCCCATCTCAAACCGAGATTTGGATTTTATTCCATACTAATTTTGTATTATTTTGGATTGTGATTGTATTGTCATAATATTTGTCTTTTACTATTGATTTGATTGTGGTATTAGTTTCTATTATGTTTCTTGTGGCGAAGTCGTACCGATACATATCTTTGAGTCTTTGTATCTTTATTCTTGTCAGTGTTATTTCACTGTGGTATATGGATTGTGTATGTCAGTAGCTATTTGAGCCCTATTTCAGTGTTGTTTCTTATATTGTCACAAGAGAGTACCGTCCGTAGATGGACAAATATACTCTAGGAGCGTGACATATTGACTTTGGCAGGGATTATTGTTGCGGCTAGATTGAACCCATCCTTGAGAAAAGAGGGCTAAAATATGACCGCATCAAATATAAAAAATATTTTCTCATGAAATTTGACTAATATAGATTCATGTATCAGTGTTGATCAAGTAGAAGAAAAGAGAAATATTTGTCGATAATTGATATTGTGGGTATCCAATTTGGATCGGGTTGATGTGGTGTATTAATACTAAGAGGTAAATATCCCATCCAACTTAATAGATTCGATCCATATGACACGAGTCCAACCCAATTATTGGTGAGTTATGTTGGACCAATATTCTCATAGGATCCGTGATGTTTGCACCGAATAATTCGTTATAGTTTGAGGTATATCTCTATAAATAGAATGTTAGAGACGATGAAAAGGAAGATTTGACTTTTAGACTTTGGACTCTCCTCTTCTTTTGTCATTATCTTTGTTCATGATGTCAATTTGTTTTAGGAATCAGAAGGGTCTTGCTAGGCAACTTCCGATGAGTCTTTTGATGTATGTTTATCTATCCAAGTTCAATAGCATCGCGAAGAAAATTTCATCGACCATTTTTAAATGGTAGAGCATATTTCTAGTTTTAGGCATCAGAAGCATCTTGTTGGGTAACTTCCAATAAGTCTTTTGATGCATGTTTATCTATGGAAGTTCAATCACATCGCGAAGAAAATTTCATCAATCATTTTCAAATGGTGGAGTAAATTTCTAGTTTTAGGCGTTGAAAGGGTCTTGCTGGATAACTTTCGACGAATCTTTTGTATTTGCAGAGGTGGCCACGAGATGAAGAGGTATGTGCAGATGTGGTTATGTAATAAGGGCATAGAGTACGTGAGTTTAAGGTAGTCAAAAAGGTGTACAGTAATGACGGGGATTTAGAAAGACTATAAAAGAGGATGACAAGTAAATAGAAAAGAGTAATTGCAATTTTTCTAATTCAACTTTTTTTTTTCTTTCATTTTCTGTTATGTCTGATTTAAGCATCGGAAGGGTATTGTCAAAGTACTGGCGCTCTCTGACTATATTATTTTTGACAGGATCTCAGTGCAACTAAGTGGAAATGTCATTGTTGGAAGATTCGATACAAGAGGGCTAATAGTTGACTACATCAATATTAATTATAACTTGTTTAATCTTTTACCCTAAATTTATCTATAATATCATCTCCTTTCTTCTCCGTAGTAAACAAACAATTCATTATTAAAAGTTAACATAAATTTTTTATTTATTGTTCAATAAATTTTTTCCAGCATCAATAAAGAGACAACGAATATCAACCGCTCAAGAAGTGATAGACAAAACAAAGAGCGATTGTCACTCATGAGATGGATGTTGTCTCATCAAGCGATGAGCAATCTTCGGCTGGGTCCTCTAGGTGCCTTGGTTTGTTAAATTGTGTAACAAACTCTTATGTTAGAGCATAGTAGAAAATATCTTCCTCTTTTCTTTACCCCCACCTTACCCCTTGGCCCTTCTTTCTCCTAATCACCTTTCCTTACCTCCACCTTGACTCGGCTTTATTTCCTGAGTGGCTTTGTCACTGACTCGGCTTATTCTCCCTAGTTGCTCTCTAGCTCTACTTTGCCCACTGGTTGTTCTCGAGTTGCCACGTCATCAATTCGGCCTACTTTCACGAGTCAAGTCTTTTCAGGCTGGACCGTATGTCTTACTCTATACCTTTTCCTTCCAATTTCATTTTGTCCACTACGATTCCCTTCCCTCAAATTTCTAAGTCATATTATGGTAGTATCATTAGCGCCTTAAGTTTGACTCTACAAGTGTGGAATCTTCCTCACTCATCCTTCATTAGTCATATCCTAACCCTCTCCCCATCCTTCACTGGTTTCATTTATCCTATTGGGCTAGGATTTTCCTCGCCTTTGCTTATTTTAAGCATATTACATCTCTTACTGGGCTAACGGGTCCCACCTTCTTATTTCAGGGGGAAGTTTAAAAGATGGACCCTTGGCAACCCATTCGTCACACGATAACTTCTTCTCATTCGGTTTCGACTCTTCTTCTTCCGCTCGATGACTCTCGCCTATGACTGTCCTACGCCTAAACCTTCAGCACCTAGGAGTCTCTTTCCTTCCAAAGACTATCCTCCTTCAACCACAAGTAAGTGCCCCCTACCTTCCCTGCTATGGCTCCTTCTTCGACAAACCCTAACTCAACCCCCTGGTATGAAGATACCATCACACAGCTAAACAGAAACCATCACTTCCTAGATTCTAAAGATCTATTCATAGACTCTTTAGTAAAATGCCTTTTCTCTTCTACTTCCTGTCGACCACATCTTTCCCCTCCTAACTATCATTGTTTCTTCTCTGAACAACTAATAAATGACCTTGACTTTCGGTACCTGCCATTTACTTTGAACTGTTAGAGTTTTATAGACTACCTATTAACCAATTAGCTCCCAATGCCTTCCAAGTGTTAGCAGGCACCATTGTAGTATTTAAACATCTAGAACTTTCCCTGTCCCCGTTGATGTTTCATTGCCTTTTTAATTAAAATCTTCAAAGGAAAGAATCTTTTATTTTGCTAGCTGTCATGACTGTCAATTCTTACTGAATATGTCATCCTCCCACAAAGGTTGGAGGGATCTTTACTTCTTTGCCCAACTCCCTACTCCACTCCCTTACTCCGACACTTAGAAGATTGACCTTCCAGAGTTAACCCCTTCCAAGCTTGTAGACTCCAATGCCCCTTTGTTGAGGTTCGTAAGGTGTTGAAAAAATACCACTACAACTCTGACCTCTTGTTGGATGTTCATATCCTGAGCCATTATGGGCTATCCCCCTTCCACTTGGATGACCCCAACGTCATACGTAGGGTGCCAACTAGATCTTATATGTAATGTCTACTAATCCTTATTACTGCTATCTATAATCCTTTGTAGATGACTTGATGCAGAGGGCCAGGAATAGTGCAAAGAAGGCTATAGCCAACAAGCCCTAAAAGAAATGTATGAGGGGAAAGTCCCCTCTCCTCTCCCCTTCGTCTCCTAAAAGATCTCACCCCGAGAAGGAGGGTCCTTCTAGCTCTACTGCTCTTCCTGCCACCTCATCCTCCCAATCTCCCAGCCCACCCCCTCTCATACTTCGTCGGTGTCGCCATCTTACTATCTCCGAACCCACTGAGGAAGATGTCCAGTCCCCTGGCACCTTCCCCCTTCTGGAAGAGCATCTCCCCTCATTACCTACTCCTTCACTTCCTTCCTCCCCAGGCATGGATATTGATCCCCTTGCGCCTTCTTCCCCTCTTATTGCACCTTTAGAATTATCTCGTCCCCCTTCCCCACTTCCTGAAGTTGCACCTCTTGATCCTTCCACACTCGGGGATGAACCCCCTCTTCCCATGGGGGATATTCTTCCCCTCAGTCCTCCCATGACTAGTCTTGGGTCTTTACTGAAATTGTGTACTCCTCAGGAAGTAAAATTTTCAATCAATTAGGAGTGCAGGGCCCTTTTGAGCATCTAAGGAAGGATTTATCAGAGGTACCTCCCTGTAGTCTACCATATTGGGTGTATCTGAATACTTACATTTGAATTCCCCTCGATGTAGGCAGCCACTCATTATAATGATGCAACTTAGCATCTAGCTGATTATCAATCTACCATGGCAGCTCACCACAATTCCTCCCAAATCTAGCAGAGAAACTACTTCAGTAACTCACTAACAGCAAACAAAGGGAAGCTGCCTTAGTTACTCAGTTAACAATAGCAAGACGCAAAAAAGAAGAAGCCCTTAAAAGAACTGATGCCCTTGATACTCAGTTGTTCCTACAATCTAAGAAGATCCAACACGTCAATGCCCTAGCTCAAGAATTATCAGAGTATCAGGTTCAACTTTGGGAGGCAGAGGCCAGAGAATCTAAGTCTTCAACTGAACTTCTAAGAGCTCAATCAGTCATCAAGACTCTGGCGGCCTCACTAGCATCGAGCCGAACACAAATAGAAAGCCTCTCCTCCAAAATGGCCACACTGCCCGGGGCTCTAGCAGAAATAATGGAACAGTTGTAGGCTCTACAGTTGGAACATGCCTAAGCTATAACTTCCATGGGCCAACACATGATAGTTGTCGCCAAGGAGAGAGATGAATTGTAGGGTGTTCTTGCTGCTGAAAAGGCTCGAGGAAAGAGCGAGAGGAAGAGTTTCTAATGAAATTTGGTGATAAAGTAGCTGAATTTTTCATCATGGGCTTCAAGGGAGCCAACAAAAAACATGCGACCCACGGACATCCTCCTCCGAGTACAGACATTAGTTACTTAAGTGTAGAATCAACAATAGGTGAATACTTAGAGGATGCTTTTGAACTATGATGCCCCCTCTCTTTAAATTGTAATGCCTCATTTTGCAAGAACTTTAATGTATATACTCTGCCTTTATAAAATGGCAAGAATTCCTCTTCTTCCTTTTGAATATCAGAATTACCTTTATTTCAATAGTCATATTCCTCTGGCCGAGCGAACATCTTCCCTTTCTCATTTTCACCTTCTTTGGCCAGAAGTCTCCTTGGTGCCAGTCGACTAATACTTTACCTTCATAAAAGTTACTCTGGCTAGCTTAAAAATAATGTGCCTTTGATTTTCCAGAGCCATTTCCCCAACAAACAGGATCCAACTTTGCTAGGCTACTTTAGACCACAATCAGATCATACCCGACTAGCCCCTATCCCTTTGGTTGGGTGGGAACATGACCAGTCACCTCATTATCAATGTCCTCACCATTCCCAATGTCAACCCTTTGATTACCCCCCTCCATCCTTCCGTATTCTCCTTATTTTTCAAGAAAATAAATTAATGTCCCTTCCTCTCTATAAATACCTTCCGTGGAGCCTTCAACCTTCATACTACTTTCATGGCTTCCTCCTCGCCCCCGTTTGACATAAGTTCTAACTCAGACCTGTCTGAAGATTCAAAGACGTATTCTACAATGACTTTGGCATATCGACCTCCCCCCCTTCAAAGTCCCACCAACACAATGGCTCCCGACCCCAAGAGATTCTTCTGGCCTCCTTTCCCGTCCTTCGGCAATCACCTATGGAATCCTCCAACACCTCAGCAGCAACCTCCAATAAACCTCCCTCCTCCGCCAGCTGACATTCCGCAGGCTGACATTTCTCCTCTGCCAGCTGATATCCTTCCTCCTCCACCGGCTGACATACCTCCCCCTCTGGTTGACATCCTCCTCTTCTGGGAGCTGCACTACCCTACTTAGCAGGAGAGTCTTCTGTGGACTCTTCCAATATATATATATATATATATATATATATACACACACACACACCGAATGAAATAGCCAGGAGATACATTTTTGTTTATAGAGAACGAGGAGTACTGGAAGAGGCCACAAAAGACTCTCCTGCTAAGTAGGGTTGTGCAGCTCCCAAAAGAGGAGGATATTAATCTCAATATAATTATTGTCATCGCTAAAATCCTCTCCTACACAAAGATCACTTTAACTTTCGATCCCTCATAGAAGACTAACAGTGTATGTAAGAATTAGCAAATATCACCAGAAAACTATTGTATCGCAATTGAATTATTCTCGATGACTGTTTACTTCCACTGTAGGGTATGCTTAGTCGTCTCTTCATTAATGCATCAACTACTCCCAACACTACCCCTTCATCTCCCATCTCATTAGCTTTTACTTTTCTTCCTTTCCAAGAAGATGAATTAATACTCCCCCTTCCTTCTATAAAAAACTTCCGGCAACGTCTTTTGCCTATATATTCCTTTATTCCTCTACCTTCTTAATGGCAAACCCTTTAGAGAAAGAGAGCGATCCCCTTCCCTCTGAACCCCTTACAGCAGAACATCAACGAATGCAAGACCTAGAGGACCTAGTGAGGGATCTCCGGAATCGCTTGCAGTTGTCTTCCACCCGCAACTACTCCCTGCGTCAAGAACTAGCAATGACCCAATGAACCCTATCAAGACTTAGGCTCACTTATCGATATCATGTCAGGAAGCTTATCATTGAGTTAGATCATCACGCGACGCCTTTGCCTCTAGAGAAAATTATTCGTGAATCCCCTTAGTTTTCATTCTACTAGAATGTATTTTCTTTTTTTATCCTAAGAAGTAATGAATGTAACCTTGTTTTGCAACAATGTAATTTTGATTTTAAGAAATGAAAAAATGTACCTTCTTCTCGTCAAAAACTAACTCTTTGGAATGGATAAAATATCATAACACCACCCTTCCCTGCAGGAGGAGCAATAGAAAATCATTAGTCCCGTGTTGACGTCCTCCTATTTCTCCTGAGGTTTCTCTGACTTCCCTATTCTTTATTTAAAAAATAAATGAGTTTTGACTTGCTAATTATAGAAATATTCTGTTGACTTTCGACATCTTAGATCCACCAAGCTTGAATTCGGCTCCTCTGATCCACCACCACACGGGGATAATAGCTTGGACTTGAAGATGAGCTGAAAAATAGTGACAATTTGACATAGGGCTTCGCCTAGTCAGATCGGACTATTTTTTTTTTTACTTTCGTCATCTTGAACAGTGCATCTACCTTGAACCTGACTCCTCTGATCTGCCACCAGACAGGGATAAGAGCTTGTGCTGAAGACAAGCTGAAAAATAATGACGATCAGACTTAGGGCTTCGCCTAGTCAGAACAGAATAATTTTTTACTTCCATCACCTTCTCCAGTGCACCTTGAACCTGACTCCTCCAATCCACCACCACATTGGGATAATAGCTTGAACTGATAACAAGCTAAAAAGATTGTGATGATCTGACCTAGGGCTTTTCCTAGCCAGCTCAGAATAATTTTTTACTTCCGTCATCTTCAATAGTGCATCTACCTTGAACCCGACTTCTCTGATCTGTCACCATACGAGGATAAGAGCTTATGCTGAAGACAAGCTAAAAAATAGTGACGATCTGACTTAGGGCTTCACCTAGTCAGATAAGAATAATTTTTTACTTCCGTCATCTTCAACAGTGCATCTACCTTGAACCCGACTCCTCTGATTTGCCACCACATGAGGATAATAACTTGAACTGATAACAAGCTGAAAAGATTGTGACGATCTAACCTAGGGTTTTGCCTAGCTAGATCAGAATAATTGTTTACTTCCGTCATCTTTAACAGTGCATCTACATTAAACTCAACTCCTCCGATCTGCTATCACACGAGGATAAGAGCTTATGCTAAAGATAAGCTGAAAAATAGTGATGATCTGACTTAGAGATTTGCCTAGTCATATCGAAATAATTTTTTACTTCCGTCATGTTCACCAATGCATCTACCTTGAATTCGACTCCCCCGATCTACCATCACATAGAGATAATAGATTGTATTGATAACAAAATGAAAAGATTGTGATGATTTAACCTAGGGCTTCACCTAGCCAGATCAGAATAATTTTTTACTTCCATCATCTTCAATAGTGCATCTACCTTGAACTCGACTCCTCCGATCTGCCACCACATGGGGATAAGAGCTCTGGATGGTGCCATAGTATAAAAATAATGACGATCTGATCTAAGGTCTTGTTATATCATATTGGAATGAATTTTTTACTCTACCAATCTTCCAAAGTGTATGTACCTTAAACCCAACTCCTTCGTTCCGCAACCACATAGGGATAAGAGCTCTAGCTGGCGCCATGTTGTAAAAAGAGTGACGATCTGATGTAAGGCCTTGCCTTATCAGATTGGAATGAATTTTTTACTCTGCTAATCTTCCAAAGTGTATATACCTTAAACCCAACTCTTCTATTCCGCAATCGCACAGGGACAAGAGCTCTAGATGGCGCCATGCTGTAAAAAGAGTGACGATCTGATCTAAGGCCTTGCCTTATCAGATCCGAATGAATTTTTTACTCCATCAATCTTCCAAAGTATATGTACCTTAAACCCAACTCCTCCATTCTGCAATCGCACGGGGATAATAGCTCTGGCTGGATCCATGCTGTAAAAAGAGTGATGATCTGATGTTAGGCCTTGTCTTATCAAATCAGAATGAATTTTTTACTCCGCCAATCTTTCAAAATGTATGCACCTTAAACCCAACTCCTCCATTTCGCAATCTCATACGAATAAGAGCTCAGGTTGGCACCATGCTATAAAAAGAGTGATGATCTGATCTAAGGCCTTACCTTATCAAATCGGAATGATTTTTTTACTCCGCCAATCTTTCAAAGTGTATGTACTTTAAACCCAACTTCTCTGTTCCACAACCGCATGAGGATAAAAGCTCTGGCTAGTGCCATGCTGTAAAAAGAGTGACAATCTGATGTAAAGACTTGCCTTATCAGATCGGAATGGATTTTTTACTCTGCCAATTTTCCAAAGTGTATGTACCTTAAACCCAACTCCTTCGTTCTACAATGACACGGGGATAAGATCTATGGCTACTGTCATGCTATAAAAAGAGTGACGATCTGATCTAAGGCCTTGCCTTATCAGATCAGAATAAATTTTTTACTCCGCTAATCTTCTAAAGTGTATTTACCTTAAACTCTACTCCTCCAATCCACAACTGCACAAAGGTAATATCTTTGGATGGTGACATGCTATAAAAAGAGTGACGATCTTATCTAAAGCCTTGCCTTATCAGATCGGAATGAATTTTCTCCGCCAATCTTCCAAAGTGTATTTATCTTAACCCCTACTCTTCCGATCCACAACTGCACGAGGATAATATCTTTGGCGAGCGTCGTGCTATCAAAATTGAACAGAGGCTCAACCCATCAAAAAATCATGTCTAACACTTCTTTTAAGGCCCACACCTATACCCATAGGCCCAACTATTCTACTCAACAAGCATACACTCCCCTCCTTTAAATTTGACTCCCTACCTTCCCCTTCTTCGTCTTCCACTCTCCTTGCTTCCGAATACCCTTCCCCCATTTTAGTGCAGTGCGACGATTCTTCTTCTTCTCTCTTACATCTTCCTCAATCTTTCCTCTTCTGAAAAAATGAGAGCTCGCCTACAAAAAGCAGCTTCTCGACAATTGCGAGATGCCCCACTGAGCTTGGTTTAGATGCCTATGGACCTCGCACCCCCACCTACTGCTTCGGCTCCAGTAGAATTCCCTCCTGTCGCTTCCTCCATAACATCCCCTCCTTCTACCTTGAGGATGTCGTTCTCTATTTCCTCCCAATCATCTACTGTAAATATTTTGCATGTATCGTTGTCTTCTCCCTCCTCATTTGTTTCGTCACAAAACTCTAGCCTTCCATCCTTTTTGCCTCCGCTTCTTCGTAGCTCTGCGTTGCCTCCTCCATTTCTACATATGAAAACCAGGATGCAAGGAGTTGCGCGTCGATGAAAGCAGGAAGAAGATACTGTTGTCGTCATCTCATCTTCTTCATTCGCCTTACTTACACCCCTTGAATCAACCCATACCATGCTCCCCTCGTCTCCCATTCCATCAACCCTATCACAATCATTACCTCTCCCTTTAAATACCCCCTTTTCTGCTAATCGTCATGTAGCCTCTGAGAATCTTCATCAATGGTCTAGCCATTATTTCTCCTCCGGTGTCCCTTCTCTGGCCGAAGAGGAGCTGGCAATGGTCGCGTCCCCCCCTCCCCCACCCCCCGGCTACCTGTACATTTTCCACCGCAGCTTCCACCCCGATGTCCATGTCACCTGGACCGTCCAATTTCCCTCTTCCTACTTCCCTTCCGCCTTCAAAATTCTCCCTCTCGTTAAGTATTCAGAAAGTAATCTCAGATCTCCTTCCTCCACCATTAAGCCTCCCCTTTCCAACCTCCACTTCCATTTGCCCCAGAGGAGGCTCCTTGGCTAAGGTCCTTGTCCCCATAACTTCCACATCCTCCCTTTCCAATGACATTCCTACTTCCCAGGCACTTGTGACATTACCCCTTTCACTTCCTTCATCTTCAGAACTTTCAAGTTCCCCATCTTCGAATCAAAACTCTAGCCTCCCATCTTGTAGTGCCATTTCACCTTTTTCTTCCGGAACCTCTTTTCTTGTTCCTTTCGAGCCAAGGGAACAATTTTCTATACCACATTATTCTTCACCCATTATGAGTGAGTCGACCCTCCTCATTGCTTCTACTCCTTCTCCTTCTGCAAGGGACTCACATATCCTCAATTTGGATGAATTAATCCCGCTGATGGAAAGCTCACAAGATGATTTGGAATTGGTAAGATTCTCTAAGTCATTTCTGCCTGTGTCTTCAATAACAATTCTCTCCCTAATTTACTGTCTTCAGGCGATGATAAATTACCAAGAGCTGAAGTGTTCCTTCTCTGATTACAAAGCACAACTTCAGCAACAAACTCTACAGTAATCTATTGCCAGTTTAGCATCTCAAGAGATGTTTAGATAGAGACAAACTTCCTTACTTCAAGGATTGACACAATGTCGTGCCCAACTATCAAAAGCCCAACAATAGTAACAGAAGAATATAGAGACCATATCTACCCTACAAACCAAAGTAAGTAGGAAAATTAGCCACAACTCAGCTTTACTATCAGAAAGAAATCGAACCCTTTCTCAAGTGCACTGACATGAAGTTTCCTCGCAGCAAGTGAGGAACGAAGTCGCCCACACTAGAGCCTATACTGAGGCTATGGAAGGAATTTCAACCTAGATGCACGCAGGATTTGGTGGATATGTCAAGGTTCGTACAACAAGATCATGTCTCCCAATCTCAGGGCATGTTCATCTTAAATGATACTATAACCCAAGTATCACACCAATACCATCGAGTTCATCAGGATTTTTTAGAGCATAGGGAATGCTGTATAAAATTTTGACAAGATGTACAGGCTGTTGGCCAATGCCGACAAGAATGCCTGAAGCCCCTAATGCAAACCACTTACAAGGATGATTTCAATGAGGTGGTCAGATAGTATGTTGCTCAAGGGTCCTCCCCCCCCCCCCCCCAGCTCATCAACTAACTCCTTTTTTTAACTAGGAACTTGGCTTTAGACGTTATCCCCCCAACCATTTTAAGTTATAATTTTCTTATTATTCTCTTTATTCTTATTGTGGTGGTGGACAATTACTGATTCCAATGATGCAAGACAATATTTGAATGACATTACTCCTTCTTAATAGAAAATCTTCTTGAACATTTTAAACTGTGATTTTCTTACTTTCCTTCTCTTAAAGAGTGTAGTGGACTACTGATTGCAATGACAAAAAAATGTTGTTAAGTTGCATTCCTTCTTTTTATAAGTAATAGAAAAACATGTAACAGATAAATCTATTCATTGATGTCTCCTAATTACATAGTATGAAAATACTTTAAATGCACAACATTCTAGGGCCTAAGTAACTCCTTGCCTTCAATATTTTTTAAGAAATATGTCGATCCAACAACTCGGCGAGTGATGGTATAAGGTCTTTTCCAATTAGGGGGTAACTTTTCAGGACCTCCGGAAGGATTGACTTTGCGCAAAACTAAGTCACCCTCTTGAAATCTCTTTGGCACTACCTTCTTGTTAAAGACTTGTTATTCTTTGCTTGTATGCTTCAGCCCGGATTCGAGCTTTCTCCCACATTTCTTCCAACAGATATAATTCAGTACATCTCATAATTTGGTTCTGCTCCGGCTCATAAGCTTCAACTTAGGCACTATTCAAAATAGTTTCTATCGAGATGACGACTTCAGTTCCGTACACCAAAATGAATGGAGTTTCTTCAGTAGCTATTTTGGGTGTAGTTCGATAAGCCCATAATATCCCTGGAAACTCGTCTATCCAATTTTCTTGTTTGGCACCCAACTTGGTTTTTAACCCTTGAATGAGGATTCTATTGACTACTTCCATCTGACTATTGGCTTGGGGGTGAGCTACCGAGGTGAAGGCTTGTTGAATATTGAGACTTTGACATTACTCCCTAATCCTTCAACCCTAGAACTGGAATTCATTATCACTGACCAACTTTTGGGGAACTCCATAATGACAAATAATGTTCTTCCAAAGAAATTGGATTACTGCACTCTTTGTGATATTGGCTAGAGGTTCATCTTCCACTCATTTAGAGAAATAATACACTGCCACTAATAAGAACTTCTTCTATAAGGGGGATGTAGGCATCAGGCCGACTATATTCATTCCCCACTGATCAAAGGGGTAGGAAGCAACTATTTCCTTCATCAACATGGTGGGACACTCTGCCCTGTTGCTATGCTTTTGATAGGCTAGACAGACTTGCACTAGATGTGTTGCATCTGGATGAAGGGTTGGCCAAAAGTATCCGGCTAATAACACTTTCCGAGTTAGTACCCTTCCTGCCAAATGGTTACTGCAATATCCTTCATGTATTTCTCTGAGTACCCACTCAGCGTCTCCTTTTCCAAGACACTTCAGCAGAGGCTGGCCAAAAGATGTCTTGTATAGAATTCTATCAATAATTACAAATCGTTTCACCCTTCTTAATAAAGATGAGACTGCCCCACCCTTGGTTGGAATATTTTCGTGTTGTAGATAAGTCATGATGTCAGTTCTCTAGTCAGATGTATTATTACTTTCCGACACCACGTCTTCAACATTATGTACCACCAAGGAATGAGGAACTTCCACATGGACAGAATATGAAAGCCTCCATCCCTTTAAGGCACTAGCCAACCAAGCCAACTCATCTACTCTTCGATTCTCTTCTCTCGGGATTTGATGTAGGGTTACTTCTTGAACAGAAGTCTTTCCTTTCTTAAAACCCACAAAGTATTTCTGTAACCTATCCTCCCGAATGGCAAAAGTACCCTTGAGTTATGACTGAGGTGGCTCCCACTGCCCTAGCTGCTTGTAATCTAGCCAGAATTGCCTCATACTCTGCCTCATTGTTGGATACTTTATACCCCAAGCAAATGGCGATACGGGTTTCTTCATCTAAGGGAGATATTAGTACCACTCCAGCTCCACTTCCTCTATCTCTTGAAGATTCATCCACAAAGATGTCCCAGACATTCTTCCTCTCTTTTTCTCTCACTGAATTGTTCTCCATATCCATGGGCACTTCGGCTAAGAAATCGACAAGTGACTGAGCCTTGATGGCAGTTCGGGGATGATAGTTCATATCATACTCACTTAACTCTACCACCCATTTGGCCAATCTCCCTGAGGAATTTGGTTTGGTGACTATCCAACCCAACTCATTATTTGTCAGCACATTCACCTGATGAGCCAAGACGTACGACCTCAATATGCAAGTAGTTAGGATGAGTATATATGTCAACTTCTCTAATTCAGTGTATTTCAACTCATCCCCCTTCAGTATGTGACTGGTATAATAAATAGGTTGCTACTGCGCACCTTCCTTTCTTAACGGAACTGAACTAATAGTTATCTCAGACATGACCAGATACACCCACAATGGTTCTTCCGAAACAGGTTTAGCTAGTAACGGGAGTCCTGCTAAGTATTTCTTCAGATCTTGGAAACCCTTTCACACTTTTCAACCCATTGAAATTGAGTATCTTTTCTCAGAATATGGGAAAAGGGTAAACCTCGATCTGCTGATCTAGCAATGAATAGAGATAGAGAGACTATCCTGCCTACTAATTTTTTGATTTCTCATAAATTAATAGGTGACTTCATATTGCACAATGGTTGCACTTTTTCAGAATTGGCATGTAGCCCTTTTTTATTACAATATATCCCAGAAACTTCTCACTCTTTACCCCGAACAAACATTTCTTGGGATTTAGCTTCATGTTGCAGCGTATAAGGGTGGCAAATTTTTATTCAAGATCTTGCACTAAATTGCAAGTGAGCCTCAATTTCACTAAAATATCATCAACATATACTTCCACATTCTTGCCTTTTTGCCCAGCGAATATCTTATCCATGAGCCTTTGATAAGTGGCTCCTGTATTTTTTAACCCAAAAGGCATCACCACATAAGCATACAACCCTCCTGCCATGACAAATCTAACCCGCTTTTGATCATCCCGTGCCAAGGGAATTTGGTGATGCCCTTGATAAGCATTCATAAGTGATACCACTTCATATCCCATAGTAGAATTTACCAACTAATCAATATAAGGCAAGGGATAGCAGTCTTCAGGGCATGCTTTATTTAAATCATGAAAGTTAATACATATCCTTCATTGCCCGGAAGGCTTGGGGACTAATACTACATTTGAGACTCATTTAGGGAATTGAATTTATTAAATGTGACCAGCTTACAACAACTTATCCACCTCCTTGGCGATAACCTTGTCCTTCTCCGGTTCGAAGTGTCGCCTCTTCTGTTGAACTGGCCGAGCTCCCCGGATAATGTTGAGATGATGCTCGGTAATCAGGGGATCAATCCCTGTGAGGTCATGCTCATCTTTGGCGAAGATATCTTCATTCCTTTGTAGGCAAGCAACTAGTTCTTCCTTCACATCCAGCTACTAGGCTACTCAAGTGACTTTCCCGAGGGCTATCTCCATAGACTCACATTCTTCCATTTTCTCTACTTTGGGTAAAGCTTCTTCCAGCACATACACCCCCGAAGTAGCAATAGTCTTTCCTTTGGGATCATCCACTCAGGCTTTCTTCTGGTCATCCTTCACCATCTGGATGTAACAACTTTGAGCTGCCCTCTGCTCCCCTCATACTTCTCCAATAAGATGGCCTACCAGGAACTTGACCTTCTTGTCGTAGAGAGAGGCTACCGCCTAAAAAGTTGATAGAAAATGATGACCCAAGATAACATTATAGGTGGAGGGAGCATCCACTACAAGGAAAGGAATCATGTTAGTCTTTTGGCTGGGCTTTGTGCCCAAAGTAAGAGGTAAAGATATTTGCCCTATAGGATGCACCATGTGTCTGACAAATCCAAAAAGCGAGGTAGCAACATCTTCCAACTGCACATTCCCCAGTTGTATTTGCTCAAAAGTTTCCTGTAAAAGAATATTAACAGAGCTTCCTGAGTCCACCAGGACTTGGGCTACCTCATAATTCACCAAGGAGACCCTAACCGCTAAGGCATCAGTGTGAGGTAAGAGTATGCCTTGTAGATCTTCAGGTCTAAAGTATATCTAGGGCATACTCTAGATGGCCCAATCTTCTCCAATAGCCAAACTCTCCATTAAATGAGCGTAGGATTTTCTAGCTCTATTGGAATCCCCATAAGCAAGTCCTCCTGCAATAACATTTATGACTCCCCAAGTGGAGATGTCACCATAAGTAGCTAATGTTGGTGCAATCAGCCTAGGTCACAATTGACCGGACTCGAGTTTGACTCAAGCGATGTTTTGATGTTTGACATGGAGATTTGACATTGATGTCTGATAATGTTTTGGGGAGATTGTTGGTGCAATCAATCCGGGTCATGATTGACCGGACTTGAGTTTGACTAGAGGAGGATTTTGATGGTTGACTGGGGTTGACCATGTTATTGAAAGTCCATGTCTTGAGCACATGGCATGAAAAGTCCAAGCATGGATCTTGGCATGGAAAGTCCAACATGGGTTGGCAAGGGAAAGTCCAAGCTTGAGTCTTGCCATTTGAGAAGTCCAAGGGGTTTGATATTAGCGGTGTAAAGTCCAAGTGGGAGTCTTGGCAGCATAAGTCCAATGGTTGGCGGTGTAAAGTCCAAACGGAGTCTTGGAAGCGTAAGTCCAATGTGCATTGGCGGTGTAGACACCATTAGCATGACATAGTCGATAGAAGCACCTGAAGGCTAGCGTATGGATGAACAAGTCATGAATAACTTGGAGGGATCCGATAGGTGCGAGGCTGATAGAGGTGGCTAGAAGGCGTAGGTCTAGACTAAGGGTGGTCTAGCAAGTATGGGGGAACCATACTTGGGTTAAAATCTTATGTTTGAGGTGTATCAGTCGACTGGTGTGAGTCAACTAGGGTTTGATTGTGGGGAGTGCCCTAGCAGTTGACTGTCGGAGGTGGGCAGTCAACTACTAGTCCGAGAAGTCGACTGATCTGGTGATCAGTCGACTGGTGCTCGGGATTTCGGGCATAGAAGGTTTTCCAGTCGAGTGATCAGCGCGACCACTCGACTGATTGAGCCATCAGTCGACTGATGGGTATGGTCAGTCGACTGATGGTGCATCCGTTGGATTTTTCCAGCATGGATGTAGTCGTTGTCTCATGACAATAGTGGCATCAGTCAACTGATGGTCCCGAGAAGTCGACTGATTGGCGAAATCCAGCCCAGGCAGTAGCTTTAAAGGGAGCTCATGGAGGAGATTTCGATAACTGATTCTTGAGGAGTTTTGGGACGATTTGCTGCTACAAATCAAGGTCTCTAAGTGCATTTCAAGCAACCACAAAGCAGGCAATCAAAAGAGCAATTGTAAAGTGTTGTTTTCTTTACTTGTTGTGTATTTCATTTGTATCTTGCTTGTATTTGTTTCTTACTATTGTAAGACCATTTGTACGAGGTTTCTCCACCTCCAGATTGTTCCGAGAAGGAGTATTTGTGATTAGTAGTGCGTGTTTGCATTGCTAGGGCTTTTAGAGCCCAATCCGTGGAGTATGAACCATTCGGTTCCGAACCATATTATATCGTTGTGTCTCTTGTTCTTGTGTTGTATTTATTTTTGTTATTATATATTTTGCTGCGTTAACAAGTATTGTAGAGATGAATGCGATCAAATTCCATCAAGCATCGACAACGCTATTCAACCCCCCCCCCCTCTAGCAGTCACCGAATCCTCAACAATTGGTATCAGAGCACGGGGCTCTTCTACGACTAACTACCGGGAGCAAAACCTCTAGAGGAAGAAGATGGATTTTCAAGAACAACTAGGATGGGACATCAACACACCGATCCCGTACGCACTATATGGACGAGAAGATTTCAATTCTTGGAAGAGAAGAATTGAAGACTTTATCATGATGAAAGATTTTGAGGAGTGGTCCATTTTGATGGAAGGATTCGAATATCCAAGAGGACCAAAGGGAGGATTCTTCAAGAGGAAGAGATGGAGTGAGGAACAACTCCAAAGATTCGAGAAAAATAAGAAGGTAATTAAATTTATTTTTGATTTAATTCCTAATGACATCTTGTGTATCCTAGGGGATTGCATGGATGCAAAAGAATTTTGGAGTGAATTGGCCAAGGTCCATGAAGACCCATTATTGGCTCAAGAAGAGGAGGCTGAAAATGAATCCTCATCCTCACAAGCAAGTGAGGATTCGGAAGTTGATAGAGAATCGACATCCGGATCGATGGAAGAGGAAGAGGTAGAGGAAGCTTCCACCTCTAGGATTGAGGGGGAGGAAATTAGACCTTCCACACCAGAGGAACCTCAAGAAGAACCATCAACCTTCGGTCGAGAGGAAGAGGAAGCTCGGGACTCCCCTACCGTGGAAGGTAACTCAAATACACTGTTTCAAAATAAAATTCATATAATGTGTTTTGAGTGTAGGGAGTTTGGGCACTATAAAAGTAAGTGCCCGAAAAGAGTAAGAAAAGCTCCACCGGCGCCTAAAAGTCAAGAAAAGTCAAAGGATGTCGATGTCCCCATTAAGAAGAGCAAGGAGCACGTGGTGTACTTCAAATGCCGACAACCGGGACACTATAGGAGCCAATGCCCTAGGAGAAAAGAAAAAACATCACAAGTAGGGGGAGCTAAGGCAAACCCTAAGGTAACCTTTAAGTATGCATCTTCTAGTTTAAATGTCAAAAAAGCATGCTAGAAATTTTAATTCTCTTGTAATTTATCATGAAAAGCATGCTAGGAATAATAAATACTTTTGTTTAGGAGCTAAAAATGTCCACATTTCAAATAAGGAGAAATTTGGGACTAATGTTCCTAAAAATATTTTACCTAAGGCAAGTATTAGGAAAATTGAGGACCATCTAGGCCTTAATTCAAAGAATTCTAGACATATGCCTAGGAAGGGTAAAAATGATCATAGAAACAATGGACCCACAAAATTAGAGAAATTAGAATTAGAGAACCAAGCCTTGAGGTCAAGGCTTGATAAATTAGAGAAGACCCTTATGAATATACAAAATCAATTTAAAGGATCAAATGATCAAAAATCTAGGTCCAAGAGTCAAGGTCTAGAGTCTAGGAGGCAAGGCTCATCTATGGGCAAAAAAGGTTTGAGTCACAAGCCTAGGTCCAAGGTAGATAAGTCTACCTACCATAGTGTTCCATTTGACTATGGAACTAAACCTAGGTCTAGGAAGACCAAGGTTACTAGGGAAGTCATCCCCAAGGGTAACCAAGGAATGTGCCTAGTGGCTAGGGTTTCAAGGAAACCTAGGGAAGTCACTAAGAAGGTTACAAGGGGAGTCACCCCTAGAGTTAACCATGGCAAGACCACAATGACCAAGGCTAACAAGCCTAGAAGGGTCATTAGGAAAGTATCTAAGGAGGTTATCCCTAAGGAATACCTAATTAACCTAAGGAGCTCAAATAGGTCTTGGGTTCCTAAGAGCGTGATTGATTCACGCTAGATGGGTTTAGGTGTGCCAACCTTAAATGGATAGGTAGTTAACCTAACCATGGTAAAGGTGTCATTTTAGGTAATTTTCAAGGTTATGGATACCTTGGAAATAGATTTGAATTATGATCCTAAAAGATATTAGGACGTGCCAATACATTGTTGGGATTATGAAAAATCAATTAAATTGACACAATTTAGGTTTAGAGATTGTAGTGTGTCATTTTGGATTTTTGGCACACTTGGGAGATTAGTAGCAATATGGCAAAATGAGATTAATAATAACAAATGTCAATTAATATTAAATTTAGGTATTATATATCTTTACATTTTATTTGTCATGCTTTGCTTGCCATATAACATGCCATGACATCATATCTATTTTTAATCATTTAATATGTCATGATCATGTTTAGGATTAAGGTTTAATGTCATATGTTTTTAGATTATATCATATATCATGACATCATGATCATTGGTCATGCTTAATTTTGTTATCATTTATGCCATGATCATCCATGCATTTAATTTGATTAAAATTGATTTAAGGACAATGACATGCCTTGAAGTCTCATTTATAAGGGAATCAAGTAGTGTTGCCTTAGAAAATGCATGAGGCTTTAGTTTAAGATGAACCAAAATTCACATCTCACATCTAAATTGACATGTATGTGTATTGATACACCCTAGATATATGTGAGATGCTAGGATATGAGTTGAGTTCAAAGTGCATAATTTTTGCATCTAGATGAACTAAAACTCATCTATATCATATTGGTGGATCATTGGGAAAATTGTGTACAAGTCATGTACACTAAGCCCAAAGAATATGATCCAATATAGGTTTTCAAAAACATATTAAAATCCTTTTAGAAAACCATGGTGAAGTATATCTTTTGATAGTAATCACCATTGATGAAGTCAATACAAAGTGAGCTAAAATATTAAAGTTTTTCTTCACTCTTGAACTTTGTATCAATTTCGATATTTTGTGAGTAAAATATTTTTCTAACATTTTTCACCCATTGTATTGGTTATAAATATTATACGTATGAAGTTTCATGATTTTTCAAATTACGTATAATTATTTATGCTTTTCTGAAATTCGATTTTGATAATTGAAATTCGAAAATTTGATTATCGATCATTGCCCTTGGTGGCGTAGTGATCGATTTACAATGATCGATTGATTTCGATAAAATTCGAGAAAAACAAGATTGTTTAGCCATTTTTCAGCTACGGTAAAGTTCCCTAACCACTCCTAACCCTAGGATATATTTTAGGAAGCATTATAAATGATGAAAATCCATTGGATATGAATTAGGAGAGTTGTTAGGGTGATGTATCAAATTTAAGGGGTTGGAAAGTTCAATATTGAACTTTGAACCTTATTTTTGATGGTTTAGAGTTCCTATTGGCTTAGGGACTTCCCAAGGACATTGTTGGTGCAATGGTCAAGGGGGAGCAAGCCTTTAGGGGGAGGTATCTGTTGGACTATCTGAGTCGCAAAAACCGCTTTTTGCATTGCGGAAACCCCAGAAGTCGGCGACGGATCCGTGCGAAGGTAAATAATACTACATGTACGTGTTTAAAACTTTAGATCTACTCTAGATCTACATGTTAAGAGTTTACCCTCGATGCGACGCCCTTCGCTTATCTCGCTCGTCCAAACGGCTTGCCGGAACTCGAGAGTGTCAAGTGTGCACTCGTCTATTGGTATCCACACAAGCAATAGGTGGAAAAAAGCAACCTAGAGTGTGCTAACACCCCTTGGAGGCTCACGGCAAGATGAGGAAGAGAGAGCTTGAGGGAAGAGAGGATGAAGAAGATGAAGTTACACAACTTAACTTCACACTTTCATAACCCACTATAAGGGGGTTACATGCATGCATGTAACTCCAAGAGCCAATGGCTCTTGGTCTCCCTCATGAGGTGGCATCCCAGGATGAGTCCATGATGATGTGGAACATCATCATTGGCCAGACCCCATGTCAAGTCACCATGACATGGCAATTGGTCAAGTCAAAAGATCATTCATCTTCCCTCTCAAGTCTAGTCAAACTTGACCTCTTATCTCCCATGGTTGATCAAATCCAACCATTTGATTCAAGTCAATTTGATTTAATGAATCTCTATTCATTATTTTAAATTGACTTAATGAATCAAATCTAAATTAGACTCATTCAACACTTGAATCAAATTGAGTCTAACTCAATTAGTCTAATTTGGATTACCCTTAATCCAATTTGGTTCATCCCATGAATCTAATCCTCATGGTTCATCATATGAACCTAATCTCCATCTAATTGCCCTTTGTGTGTGACCCTATAGGTTCTTGTAACATTGGCAATGCTCCTAAACCTATTTAGAAACATAAACAATGAGCGGTATCTAGCAACACATCATTGCTACCCAAGTTACAAGAATGTTGAGATCCAACATCACCTTTGTGACTCTCACAATATGTGATAATGTTCCTCTATCCTTGACATTTAGATTGACCAATTGAGGTATAGACCGTGTCATCCTCGGTACAATCTATATCTTGAACTCCAAGTAGACTCACTCTAATCAAATGAGTTCAATATCTCATATTGACTCATTTGAGCATGGTCATGCACTTTGTGGTCACACTCTATCAAGAATAACGATGTCACTCTCATCATATAGGAGGGATAGATCTCATCTACATCACTCACATCCCTCCGCATAATTTGTTACATACCCAGTAATCGCCTTTATAGTTCACCCATTTACGGGTGACGTTTGACGTAGCCAAAGTATGTAACTCCTTATGTAGGGAACCATGGTGACTTCAGGTCCAAGGACTAATAGTCATACTGATAGTCACATGAGAAAGTATATAACACTCATATAGCGATCCATGATACTTTCTCATGGCGGATCATTCAGTATACATTCTCCAATGCATACTCATGTGTCAACTTGATATCTCATATCCATGACTTGTAAGATCAAGTCATCGAATTGACCTATATGCTAGTCTCTTCGTATTAACATTATCCCTGAATGTTAATACTTGACTAAGAATGATTAAGAGTAGTGTTCTCTATATCATCTCATTATCGATTCAACCAATCGATTGATATAGATAAGAACCTTCTACTCAAGGACGTTATTATACTTAGTTATTTGACACCAATACAAGTAAGTATAATAATCATGCCTTTATAAATAGGAATATGATACAACAAAGTCCATACAACAATCATCACATGATTAACTCTAGGGCTTTCACTAACAATCTCCCACTAGCACTAGCGCCAATTACTATAGTATCTAATACCCAATGACCTAGTGTGACCATCATGCTTTTTTTGTGCCAAAGCTTTGGTCAAGGATCTGCGATGTTAGCCTCTGTGGGTAGTCTAGAAATCTTCACATCTCCTCTATCGATAATCTCTCGAATGAGATGGAAGCGTCATAGTATATGTTTGGTCCGCTAGTGTGAGTGAGGTTCCTTAGCCTGAGCAATCGCTCCATTGTTGTCACAATAGAGCTCTATAGGATCTGCTATGCTAAGAACCACCCCAAGCTCAGTAATGAACTCGCGGATCCAAACTGCCTCCTTTGCTGCCTCTGATGCAGCGATATATTCGGCCTCTATTGTAGAATCAGCAACTGTGTTTTGCTTCGAACTCTTCCAGCTCACAGTGCCACCATTCAAGTAAAACACAAACCCTGACTACGATCTATAATCATCCTGGTCAGTTTGGAAGCTGGCATCGCTGTAACCCTTTACAGCTATCTCTTCATCGCCTCCAAATATCAAGAAATATTCTTTAGTCCTTCTCAAGTACTTAAGAATATTCTTGACTGCTATCCAGTGATGCTCACCTGGATATGACTGGTATCTACTCGTCATACTCAAAGCATACGAGACATCAGGAAGAGTACATAGCATGGCGTACATGATAGATCCTATGACAAATGCATAAGAGATTTTATCCATGCAGTCTCTCTCCTCTCTAGAAGAGGGACTTTGAGTCTTCGAAAGACTCACACCATGTGACATCGGCAGAAGTCCCTTCTTAGAATTCTGAAGGACAAACCATAGTAATAGCGTGTTAATATATGTACTCTGACTTAGGCCAAGCAATCTCTTAGATCTATCTCTATAGATCTTGATGCCTAGAATACAGGCTGCTTCACCTAAGTCATTTATTGAGAAGCACGTCCCCAGCCAAGTCTTCACAGACTGTAGCGAAGGGATGTCATTCCCAATGAGTAGTATGTCATCCACATACAATACAAGGAAGACAACTGTGTTTCCATTAACTCTCTTGTAGACACAGGGTTCATCTTCATTCTTGATGAAACCAAAGTGTTTGATCGCATCATCGAATCGAAGATTCCAGCTCCGAGAAGCTTGCTTTAGCCCATAAATGGACCTTTACAGCTTACATACCTTCCCAGTATGTTGTGGATCCATAAAACCCTCAGGTTGTGTCATGTACACATCCTCGAGCAAGTTTCCATTCAGAAATATGGTTTTGACATTCATCTGCCAGATCTCATAATCATGGTATGCTGCAATAGCAAGCATGATCTGAATGGACTTAAACATTGCCACTGGAGAAAAGGTTTCATCATAGTCAATACTATGAATTTGCTTGAAACCTTTAGCCACCAATCAACCCTTATAGGTATGCGTAAGTCCATCCATGTCAGTCTTTCTCTTAAAGACCCACTTACACCCAATGGGTTTGATGCCTTCAGGTGAATCAACCAAAGTCCATACTTGGTTGGTGTACATAGATTCTATCTCGGATCTCATGACCTCTAGCCATTTCTCAGAATCTGGGCTCATCACAGCTTCCTGATAAGAGATAGGCTCATTCTCAATGAGCATAACATCATCATGGTCAGACAAGAGAAATGAGTATCTTTCAGGCTGACGACGTACCCTATCAGACCTGCGAAGAGGTAGGTCTACCTGAATAGGTTGTTGTTCCATAACTCTTTGTGCAACAATCTCCTCATCCACAACACTTTGTGGTTCCTGTTCAACCTCCATCAAGGCCTCAGTGCTATGGTCCCTATCTTGAATTTCTTCAAGATCGAACGTACTCCCACTAATTTTTCTAAAAACAAAATATCTTTCTAGAAATACCCCAGTCTTTGTCACAAACACTTTGTGCTGACTATGAATGTAGAAGTAATATCCTTTCGTTTTCTTGAGATATTCAACAAAATAGTACTTATCGGATTTGAGTCCCAGTTTGTCTGAGACTCAACGTCGAACGTAAGCTTTACAACCTCAAATCCTCATGAAAGACATCTTGGGATTTCTCCTTGTCCATATCGTATATGGTATCTTTATCACAGCCTTGGATGGTACACGGTTAAGTGTAAAGACTGCTGTGTCTAGAGCATATCCCCAAAAGGATATAGGAAGATCTGTGTGACTCATCATAGATCGTACCATATCTAATAGGGTACGATTCCTCCTTTCAGATATAACATTCCACTGTGGTGTTTCAGGAGGAGTGAGTTGGGATAGAATCTCACACTGAGCTAGATAGTCACGAAACTCATGGCTAAGGTATTCACCACCTCGATCTGATCGAAGTATCTTAATTCTCTTGCTAAGCTGGTTTTGTACTTCATTCTTGAATTCTTTGAACTTTTCAAAGGATTATGATTTATGTGTCATCAGATACACATAATCATATCTACTGAAGTCATCAGTAAATGTAATGAAGTACCTATAACCACCTCTAGCAGCAACATTGAAAGGGTCGCATACATCACTATGTATAAGTCCTAACAAGTCTATTGCTCTCTCGCTGTGTCCACTAAAGGGAGTCTTGGTCATCTTGCCTAAAAGACAAGACTCGCATGTCTCATATGATTCAAAATCAAATGAGTCCAGCAGCCTATCCATATGGAGTTGGGATAAGTGACTCTCATTTATGTGGCCTAAGCGACAATGGCAGAGATAGATTTGGTTCAACTCATTTGACTTGAACCTTTTAGTACTTATGTTATAGATGGGGCTCTCTAAGTCTAGAATGTAGAGTCCATTTATTAGAGGTGCACTACAAAAGAACATATCATTTAAATAAACTGAACAACATTTGTTCTTTATTATAAATGAAAAACCTTTCTTGTCCAAACAAGAAACTGAAATTATGTTCTTAGTTAAAGAAGGCACATAACAACATTCATCTAGTTCTAGTACAAGCCCAGAGGGCAGAGATAGAAAATAAGTTCCTACAGCAACAAGCAACAACCCTTGCTCCATTGCCTACTCGTAGGTCCACCTCGCCCTTCGTCAATGCCCTGCTATTTCTCAGCGCCTGCACATTGCTACAAATGTGAGATGCACATCCGGTATCTAATACCCATGATGAAGAAATAGATATATTAACTTATATAACATTTATACTTGAAGTAGAAGTCTCACTTCTCTTCTTCTTAAGATCTTCCAAGTATGCCTTGCAGTTACGCTTCCAGTATTCAGCTTCCTTACAATGGAAGCAAGTCCCTTCCTTAGCCACCCCTCCTTTCGGTTTCAGTGTCTTGCCTTTGCCCTTAGCTTGGGACTTTCCCTTACCTTTAGTCTTGCTCTTGTCTTTATTCTTTTGCACCATCAAAATGGAGTCAGGTTTTTCCTTCTTAAGGTTGAGCTTAGCAGTTCTCAACATGCTGAGCATCTCAAGCAGTGGCTTATCAATTTCATTCATGTTGTAATTTATGACAAATTGATTGTAGCTTTGTGGCAAAGATTACAAGATCAAGTCAGTGGCCAGCTCTTGGCCAAGTGGGAACCCCAACCTCTATAGGTTTTCTATGTACCCAATCATCTTGAGTACATATGGACCTACGGGAGTCCCATCTTGCATCTTGGGTTGAAACAGTGCCTTAGAGATCTCATATCTCTCATGTCTTGCTTGTCCTTGCTATAGTTGATGAAAATGTTCAACCATATCAAAAGCATTCATGAACTCGTGTTGCTTCTGAAGCTCAGAGTTCATAGTCACGAGCATGAGGCATGACACATCTAATGCATCATCTTGATGCTTCTTGTAAGCATCTCGGTCAGCTCGCGAGGCAGTGGCAGGAGGTGCCTCCGGAATGGGCTGCTCTAGGACGTACAGTTTTCTTTCTTAGGTGAGAACGATTCTCAGATTCCTGTACCAGTCCAGGAAATTAGCTCCATTGAGCTTGTCCTTCTCAAGGACAAAACGCAGGGAGAGAGTGTTCGTGTTTGTCGACATAGTAATTTATAACATACACAATGCAGAAAATTAATATCATATTTCATTTATCATTTAATTAGGCCTTTAATCAAATGGTGATCCCACTGAATTATAGGACTTTTGTATAATCGAGTCATGGATATGGTCAAACCACATTACTAGATTCATACAAACTAGCTATAATTCTCGCGGGATAAGATCCACATCATACTATGCCTTGAGTTAGCTTTGGCTAAATCTCCCAAGACTTAGTATGATCGGTAGGTAACAAATTACCAATTACATCTCTATGCAACTCTTGTTTATAGGATCAAGATCCACATTTACAAAAGACCTTGAGTTAGCTTTGGCTAAATCGCCCAAGATTTAGTGTAAATGCGATCATATCCTATCTTTCCAACGGTTGGAATATACCTATAGTTTTACTCGATCCAATTGAGTTAACTAGTTTTACTCAATCTAATTGAACTTATTCTCACCCAAGCTATGATAGGCGAGACCAAGATTGCCCCTCCGCACCCTACTAAGATAATATGCGTTGCTCTGCTTTGGCAGATTCAACAACAACAAATGATCGAGGTAGTGATGGGTATCAAAACTTGGTAGGCATTTTTGAGTTGATTCGATTAAAATCTAATCTAATCGTTAATGTGTATCATATACACATTAAGGCCTTTATTACCCTACACTAGCATGCATCACATACATACAAGCAAAATATATTAGCATGTATCATATACATACAAGAAAAATATCCTAGCATGAATCATATACATACAAGCAAAATTTACTAGCATGCATCACATAAATACAAGAAAAAACAAATATATATATATATATATATATATATATATATATATATATATTGTGATGAGTTCATGACCTTACTACGATCTTCTCAAGCCAATGAGAAGATCGGGCGGTCAATCTAGGGTTAGCAGCTTCTCCAAGCGCCTCCTTTGACCGCCATGTATCGTCGGCACCCTCCTCGTAACTCCGTCTACTAGTGGACCTTCCACCGCTCTATTTTTGTACATTACAAACATGAAACTCGAGTTACATTTGAGTCTAAAACTATTTACAATTGGAATTTTAAAAGAAGAGGCATGACGCGCAGGTCGCATACCCTGTACAACATGTACAACCACAAAAATAGCGTGCAAGCCGTATTATGAATTACAATACATTTATCCAATCACATTGGGGTTCTTGGGCCATGACCATCACAGTATTATACATAATTCAAAATTATGTGTTTTACAGAAATTTCTATAATTTTTCTTATTTTTTTTTAATTTTTATGAGTCACATCTCTGTAACGGTCCCGCTAAGCGATTTCCGAGTGCGATCGCGGGACAATGCCCCTTTCGGGGTTAGGGGCAACGCCCCTACTCTCAAAATGAACTTTGCAAGTGTCTCATCTTGATCTTATAGCGACTTAAGTCACTGTCCCAAAAACCTAAAGCGAGAATTCGCCGTTTCGAAGAGTTTTTCTCGGTGGTTGAAGCCTATAAGTGTCCCAACACTTGTTGCTTTAACTCTTCGAGAAATATACCTAAAAAATCTATAAAAATAGGAAATTTACAAAAACTTACAAATATGTAATTTTTATATCTAATATAAAAACTACAAAATTGAAACACATACATGCTTCGCACGTGGCTCTGATATCACTGTTGTACTTGTTTAAAAATCTTAGATCTACTCTAGATCTACATGTTAAGAGTTTACCCTCGATGCGACACTCTTCGCTTATCCCTCTCATCCAAACGGTTTGCCGAAACTCGAGAGTGTCAAGTGTACACTCCTCTATTGGCATCCACACAAGCAATAGGTGGAGAAAAGCAACCTAGAGCGTACTAGCACCCCTTGGAGGCTCACGGCAAGATGAGGAAGAGAGAGCTTGAGAGAAGAGAGGAGGAAGAAGATGAAGTTACACAACTTAACTTCACACTTTCATAACCTACTATAAGGGGGTTACATGCATGCATGTAACTCCAAGAGCCAATGACTCTTGGTCTCCCTCATGAGGTGGCACCCCATGATGAGTCTATGATGATGTGGAACATCATCATTGGCCAGACCCCATGCCAAGTCACCATGACATGACAATTGGTCAAGTCAAAAGACCATTCATCTTCCCTCTCAAGTCAAGTCAAACTTGACCTCTTATCTCCCATGGTTGATCAAATCCAACCATTTGATTCAAGTCAATTTGATTTAATGAATCTCTATTCATTATTTTAAATTGACTCAATGAATCAAATCTAAATTAGACTCATTCAACACTTGAATTAAATTGAGTCTAACTCAATTAGTCTAATTTGGATTACCCTTAATCCAATTTGGTTCATCCCATAAACCTAATCCTCATGGTTCATCATATGAACATAATCTCCATCTAATTGCCCTTTGTGTGTGACCTTATAAGTTCTTGTAACATTGGCAATGCTCCTAAACTGATTTAGGAACATAAACAATGAGCGGTATCTAGCAACACATCATTGCTACCCAAGTTACAAGAATGTTGAGATCCAACATCACCTTTGTGACTACTAATTGTGACTCTCACAATATGTGACAATGTCCCTCTATCCTTGACATTTAGATTGACCAATTAAGGCATAGACCGTGTCATCCTTGGTACAATCTATATCTTGAACTCCAAGTAGACTCACTCTAATCAAATGAGTTCAATATCTCATATTGACTCATTTGGGCATGGTCATGCACTTCGTGATCTCACTCTATCAAGAATAACGATGTCACTCCCATCATATAGGAGGGATAGATCTCATCTACATCACTCACATACCTCCGCATAATTTGTTACATACCCAGTAATAGTCTTTATAGTCCACCCATTTATGAGTAACATTTGACGAAGCCAAAGTATGCAACTCCTTATATAGGGAACCATGGTGACTTCAGGTCCAAGGACTGATAGTCACATGAGAAAGTATATGACACTCATATAACGATCCATGATACTTTCTCATGGCGGGTCATTCAGTATACATTCTCCAATGCATACCCATGTGTCAACTTGATATCTCATATCCATGACTTGTAAGATCAAGTCATCGAGTTGACCTATATGCTAGTCTCTTTGCATTAACATTGTCTCTGAATGTCAATACTTAACTAGGAATGATTAAGAGTAGTGTTCTCTATATCATCTCATTATCGATTCAACCAATCGATTGATATAGATAAGAACCTTCTACTCAAGGACGTTATTATACTTAGTTATTTGACACCAATACAAGTAAGTATAATAACCATGCCTTTATAAATAGGAATATGATACAACAAAGTCTATACAATAATCATCACATGATTGACTCTAGGGCTTTCACTAACAGTGTCCATCATGGGATGATGGATGGTATTTTTCCTCATGAGGGGGAAAATAAAATTTTGAGATACCCAACTTGGAAATTGAGATAGTTTGTAGGATTGTCTCTCTTGAGTGATATGAGACTTATCACTAGGAAGATTATAGGCATCCTAGGTGTTTTTGAACTAAAGGGGAGATTGTAAGATCTCATCGCGACATGAGACGTTGACCTCCTTGGAGAAAACCTTTTTGATGTTAGTCAAAAAGGGGGAGAATGTTTGGAAGAATTATTGGGAGAATTTATGGGATTACCAATTTGGGATAATTGATAAGAAGATTTGAGTTAGTGTTCTAACTCAAAGGTATGTGATTTTGTCAAACATAAAAAATGGGGAGATTGTTGGTGCAATCGATCCAGGTCACGATTGATCGGACTCGAGTTTGACTCGAGCGATATTTTGATGTTTGACATGGAGATTTGACATTGATGTCTGATAATATTTTTAGGAGATTGTTGGTGCAATCGATCCGGATCATGATTGACCAGACTCGAGTTTGACTCGAGGAGGATTTTGATGGTTGACTGGGGTTGACCATGTTATGGAAAGTCCAAGTCTTGAGTTCTTGGCATGAAAAGTCCAAGCATGGGTCTTGGCATGGAAAGTCCAACATGGGTTGGCAAGGAAAAGTCCAAGCGTGAGTCTTGACATTTGAGAAGTCCAAGGGGTTTGATATTGGTAGCGTAAAGTCCAAGCGGGAGTCTTAGCAGCATAAGTCTAATGGTTGGCGGCGTAAAGTCCAAGCGGAGTCTTAGCAGCATAAGTCAAATGTGCCTTGGTAGTGTAGACACCGTTAGCATGACATAGCCGATGGAAGCACCTGAAGACTAGCGTATGGATGAACAAGTCATGGATGACTTGGAGGGATCCGATAGGCACGAGGCTGATGGAGGTGGCTAGAAGGCTTAGGTCTAGGCCAAGGGTGGTCTAGCGAGTATGTGGGAACCATACTTGGGTTAAAATCTCATTTTGTTGGTACCATGTGGTCAACTAGGGTTTGACTATGAGAGTGCCACGAAGTCATTGCGGAGGTGGGCGGTCCGGCCCGAGAAGTCGACTGATCTAGTGATCAGTCGACTGGTGCTCAGGATTTTGGGCACAGAAGGTTCTCCAGTCGAGTGATTGGCGCGACCACTCGACTGATTGAGCCATCAGTCAATTGATGGGTATGGTCAGTCGACTGATGGTGTATCCGTTGGATTTTTCCAACGTTGTCTCACGACAACAGTGGCATCAGTCGACTATTGGTTTCAAGCAATCGACTGATTGGCGAAATTCAGCCCAGGTAGCAGCTTTAAAGGGAGCTCGTGGATTAGATTTCGATAACCTATTCTTGAGGAGTTTTGGGGCGATTTGCTGCTACAAATCAGGGTTTTCAAGTGCATTTCAAGCAACCACAAAGCAAGCAATAAAAAAAACAATTGTAAAGTGTTGTTTTCTTTACTTGTTGTGTATTTCATTTGTATCTTGCTTGTATTTATTTCTTACTATTGTAAGACCATTTGTACGAGGTTTCTCTACCTCCGAATTGTTCCGAGAAGGAGTATTTGTGATTAGTAGTGCGTGTTTGCATTGCTAGGGCTTTTAGAGCCCAATCCGTGGAGTATGAACCATTCAATTCCGAACCACGTTATATCGCTATATCTTTTGTTCTTGTGTTGTATTTATTTTTGTTATTATATATTCCGCTGCATTAACAAGTATTGTAGAGACGAACGTGATCAAATTCTATCAAGCATCGACTATATTATTCACCCCCCCACTAGCGGTCACCGAATCCTCAATAGCTAACGCACCTTCACTAGCTAACCCTTCTTGCGAGACACCTTCCTGGTTGGATGGTCGTGGATCTGGTGGGGGGAGAGCCTGGGGTCTAATGTTGTAAGGCCTCGGACGAGTAATATTTGGTCGGTGACCTCTTCTTGCTTTCCCTCCCATATGTGGTTGTAGGTGTGGATATTCAACTATGATACGCTCCAACTCACTTTGTATCTTGAAACAGTGGCCGCTAGTGTGCCCATACTCTATGTGGTATTGGCAGAAGAATGAGGTTGGAGGATTATGGGGAATCCCTCTGTATCTAATTGGGCATTGAAGGATACTCTGGTGATCATACGCCTTCATTTCCCATTCCTTCCATGCCCACAGGGGGCAGGGGGGGCAAGGCTTATGTAGCCATAATCTGCAAGGGAGGGGTGAGGGAGAACTTCCAGCGTTAGTGGTCGCATTCGAGGGTCTTTGACCAAAAAGGGTCTGACATATTCCCATTTGGGAAGCCCTTGCTAGATAGGAGGGAGGTTCCTTTTTGTCGAGGTAGAGGCAACCTTCTTTTCTGCCCTTCTTACTCTCAATCCTTCTTCATCATTGATATATTCTTTACCACGTCCCAGGAACTCTTTATAACTGATGGTTGGTTTTCTCAACAGGGAACTAAGGAATGGTCTCTCCTTTAACCCATGAGGAATAGCGACCCTCAAGAGATCAGGCATTGCTGAGGGTATTTCTCGGACAGTAGCAGTGAAGCGATGGATATAGCTTCTTAAAGATTATGAGAGTTTTTATTTTAAATGAAGCAAAATAGAAGCATCATGCAACTAGCAAACTGTTGAAGAAAACTCCCTTGAAATTAGCAAAACACATAATGGAACTAGGAGGTAAAGACTTAAACAATCTTTGAGCAGAGGCGACCAAAGTAATACAGAAAGCCCTGCACTTAAGGGCGTCAGAATAGCAATTGAAGAAGGTTGCCGCTTCAAGCTGAGATAGGTGTTCCTCTGGATCAGAAGTGTCATTGTACATCCCCACCTAGGGAGCTTGAAAGTGTGGGGGTGGTTGCTCTACCATAATGTCTCGTAAGGTTCAGGCGTCCTTGTGGACTGACTTTCCTCCTGGTCCTCATGTCTTGTCAGAGCCATGGGGAAGGGATACTGATACGCTCTCTTCGTTGAAATTTTTTCTGGCAATATTTCAATCTCCTGTGGACCAAGTGGAGGGACATGAGAAGGTCCTTCAAGTGGTTGTTCCCTCTGAGAAGGTTCACCGGAATGTGGATGGAGATATCCCGTCCTTTTCCTTTCTCTTACTAGAGCTTCGGATACTGCTATATCTACCATGACCCTAAGCTGGGATGGCAATAGTGTGATGGGGGTTTCCTCTGCGAAAGAAGTCGCAGGAAGAGGGATCTCTTATGAATGCATCTCTATATCTTATCAGCAAAAATTTTCCCACAGACGGTGTCAACGCTGATGCGACAATGGATTTTCTACCTCCTTTCGAATGTAAACGTCAAGGAGGCCTGGGGGTCCTCTCCGACCACAACAGTAAGAAAATGGTGATGACGAGAATGACAGAGAATGATAACAGAAGATTTAACGTGATTCGGAATTCTAATTCCTACTCCATGGGTGAGCTCGCTAGTGAGCTCTGACACCAAACACCTTTATTATGAATTCCTCTTTTTCAGAAGTACTTCTGAAGGTCGAGAAAACCCCTTACAGAGAAAATATGTATACAAAATAGAGACAAGTAAGGTTAGTGTAACAGTCCGCCTCCTTCCTTCGTCTTTGAACCCCTTTCTTTCCCCAATCACCAGCCTTCCTTCAGAAAGCTCCTTCCTCTTCTTCCCTCCTTTCATAGGTTGAAGATGAAGTTGAGTTTACCCACCACCCCTTTCTTCGTTACCCCTCATCTTCCTTTTATACTTCTTCCTTCTAGAGCAGTTGTTGTGTAACAAACTATCTAGATCACCGTCCACCTGGAGAGCTCTTCTCTCCGGAGGAATCATTCTGTTGTGATGTTAGCAAACGAAGGTTATTGAGAATCTTCGACAGAGTCCTCTAGGTGTTTTGGTTTGTTATACTGTGTAACAAACTCTTATGTTAAAGTATAGTAGAAAATACCTTCCTCTTTTCTTTACCCCCACCTTACTCCTTGGCCCTTTTTTCTCCTAATCATCTTTCCTTACCTCCACCCTGACTCGGCTTTATTTTCCGAGTAGCTTCGTCACTGACTCATCTTATTCTCCTTAGTTGCTCACTAGCTCTACTTTGCCCACTGGTTGTTCCCAAGTTGTCAGGTCGTCAACTCGGTCTACTTTCCCGAGTCGAGTCTTGTCAGGCTGGACTGTATGTCTTACCCTATATCTTTTTCTTCCAATTTCATTTTGTCCACTATAATTCTCTTCCCTCAAATTTCTAAGTCATATTATCAGAGATAATGAACGACTGTCACTCGTGAGACGGATATTGTTTTACTAAATAATAAGTAATTATTTTATATGCGATCGCTTCACGAACGATTTCAAATAATTGATGATCAATCTTAAATAATTTGAAATCCTGACTACACTCCTACATTCAACGAGTCTTTTATGCATGTTTATGTCTACAAATTCAATCGCATTGCGCGAAGAAAATTTCATCCACCATTTTCAAATGGTGGAGCAGATTTCCACCGCACCAATAACACACACGCACAAAGCGCTAAGTATGCATGCAAACGAAATGTTCCGGTTTAACGGAATTCAAGAAATACAATAATATTTGTGCGGATGTTTGTTAGTTTAGGTGAAGTGCCAGCTGGAGGCAGATGTGACTCGGGATATATGGCCTCTTAATTTTTATCGAATATAATTTGATTAAATTTTGTTATGCCTTTCGTAAAGAAATCAATCTGTAACTTTCAGCGGCCTCACAGTGAGCTAGGTATGATGCAGTACGAATTTCTGTACCAAAAAACACTTCCCCAAAGAAACTAAAAAGTTCCACTAATTAATCATTCACTAAGTACCGGACTAAACATACAACTTTAATTTACGGGAAATTATTAATAATCACTTTCTATTAGGGGTAAAGGTAGCCAAGTCACTCATATCCGGGTTCAATCTAAGTTGTCGACTAACATGTGTTAGATCTGGGCTCGAGCTTATTATATCCATCCTATGCTCGGCAAATAGTGCCGGTGTCGCGGGACATATTAGATTTTTTTTTTCAACACAGTTTTAATCTCCTCAAATGCAAAGAGTAAAATTTGGTGATTTATTTTCTTTGGTTTGAATGTGAGATCTCCAGAGCGATAATTTTATCCTTCGCTCTTAGTGGAATTTTATTTTTTTCGATAATTTATCAAACAATGCACATAAAATTTAGAATTGTTCAAACAATATTCCATACTTTCATATTTATCAAATAGCGTACTTAATTTCCTTTCTACTCCTTCCACCAAATAGACTTATACTACAGTACAAATTCCGAACGTGATGCTGAAAATTTAAATCCCAACACTACCACTGTACGAATTTTAATCCTAAAGACTATGATGTTAATTCTGATTCCAAAGACCATAGTAGTGGTGGTCTGGGATCAACAAGTCTTTGAGATTTGAATTTCACCACCAATGGTGTTGAAATTTATAATTTGATCTAGTGCAGATCTATTTGACGGGAGGAGTAAAAAAAGAATTAAGTACGCTTTTTGATAAATATGAAAGTACAGAGCGCTGTTTGAACAATTCTAAACTTCACGTGTGTTGTTTGATAAATCGTCGTATTTTTTTAATTAGTATCAAATATTTAAATTTTTGATCGAATTAATTCTAGAGATAACAGATACTATCTCATGGATATTTAATATGTTATTAAATTATTTTTAAATGAGATATATTTTATCGATCATCAGAATACACAAGGAGTGATTCTTAATTTATCATTCTATTTTTTAAAAAATATATATAAATATTTAATAACTGAATTGAACGTCTACCGTTGCCCGTAACGAATCTTGTTCCTTCCTCTTTTCCCTTAGCATGCATTGGCCGGGCAATTTTTACTTATTTATTTTATTATGTGACTGAGCTACTACATTGAATATTGATATGTTCAGTGCTCTCCCACCTTTGAGCCATTCGCAAGATTTGGGGAAAAAAACAAAGGAAAAGTTAGTGCAATAGGAGGAGGATATGGATTCGCCTAAGCTAAAGCAATTGGATTCCTACTTGTCCCTTTCGCAAAACTCGCCAAATTAGTAAGAAACGGGGAGAGGTTAATATGTCATAAAGGGCGACTCGTACTAGATTTTGTGTGCACAAAGTAGATGGTCATGGCTTTGGTGCCTATAAAAGCCGGTGTATGGCAGCCAGACGCCTCTCACTCATTCATTCAGGCATAAAGTGGCGGCGCCGTCCGCAGAGAGAGAGAGAGAGAGAGACAGACCCAGAAGAATCCAGCTGGATGGCACCGGGCGCGGCGAGGACAGTGCCAAAGATGACGGCGGCGATGGCGACGACGAGGAAAGGGCCGTGGACAGAACAGGAGGACCTCCAACTGGTATGGTTTGTGCGCTTGTTCGGTGAACGTCGTTGGGATTTCTTAGCCAAGGTATCAGGTTTGAGCGGTGGCGGGGGAAATAGCTAGGGAGGCCCCCTGATCGGGCCTCACCTAAAGGGTGGCACCTCGCAGTGCTGGTTTAAACTTAACCTCCGTGTCTCTCCTCCACCTGTTGTTGCAGGTCTTAACAGAACAGGCAAGAGCTGCAGGTTGCGCTGGGTCAACTACCTCCATCCCGACCTCAAGCACGGCCGCATGACTCCCCAGGAAGAAGAACTTGTGCTCCGACTCCACGCTAAATGGGGCAACAGGTCAGTCTTATTTCCACCTGCCCATACACATGCATCGAGATCACTAGTGTACATTTTCTCGCCTTTTAAACTTGTGCTTGCAGGTGGTCTCGCATTGCTCGGAAGCTCCCCGGCCGCACTGACAACGAGATCAAGAACTACTGGAGGACTCTCATGAGAAAGAGGGCGCAGGAGAGGAATGGGAGTGCCATCTCTTCCTCATCTTCATCCTCCTCCTCCACTTCCAGCAATGCCTCCTCCTCCTCCTCGCCTAATAATAATGGACCTCATGGAAGCGGTGGCATCCCGGCGGGGAACTCCCTGGATCTGTCACAGGTCAAAGCGTACACGATGGATCAAATATGGAATGAGATCGCTGCATCGGACTCAGTTAGCAACCTGACTTTTGAAGAGTACAAGCACGGTTCAGCTTGCAGCATGGTCGGCACTAGTCCAGTGGCTTCCCCCATCTGGGAAGCTTGCGAGTCACTGTGGAGGATAGATACTCAAGACATGGCGACGATGATGTGCTCCATGCCCGACTTCTTGGACTCTCACTGCAAGCAGAGAATAGATTCTCAGAAGCATTAAGCTTTAGCCATAACTAATAGTAGCTTTTCCCAATTCCCTTGGTCTGAGATGCTTTATGGTGAGGCCTCGAATAGGATAGCTCATAGCTCTAGACGTCTGTAAAGTTTAGCTAGATCGATCGTTTCAAGTCTGCAGCCTTGCTTATATTCCATCCATGTGTACGTGACGAAGATGAATCATCTAGGCTATCTACGTAGAAGCCTATATATCCTAAAAGATAATGGTTGTGAGCGTGTACAAGCTAATCCAATCGAAGTACTTTTTTATGTGCAAATCCAAATATGCTTCTTTATGTCTTTTAAATCTCAAGTTTCAAGGCATTTCATGCGATGTGTGCGGCTGCAATAGGACAGACCACCAAAAAGCTGTTTAATAGAATTGGATGGTGCCACTCTGCCAATCAAGCAGCGACCTGTTAGCGCGCGACTAATGGCAGTTCGTGGAGTTGTGTAATAGGGTTGTCGGGGAGCAACTTGGAAGCTTTAGAGATTTCATAACCACGTATTTTGAAAGTAAAACTAACAGGAACAAAGGTCTAGAACTTTTGAAGAGTACAAAGTGTACCGACCAACCCACTAGAAGTGTGAGTTCATCGATGTAATTTAGTACTTCAGCTTTTCTTGTCTCATCCCTCTCTGAACAATCTATATATAGATTGTTGGAAGGGGTGATGGATGCGTTGGGTAAGGCTTGACCATTGCAAACGACAAGGAGCAATCTGTGAGAAGAGACGTAGGTTAATCTGATGTAACAAAGTGAGTGAGTGTGTGTCGAGAGTGAGCACGCAACAGTAAACAAGTTGATTTCATGAGGTTTAAGCGACCATGTCGTATGAAGTCATTGATAAAGCTCAGATTTCCAAGACTATGAAAGGTAGGACTTAGTCATTAAGGGGAACAAATTGCAAGAAAAATCATGAATATCAAACATGCACCAATGTTTTAATTTTCTCAGTTTGATGCGTAAACCTTAACTAAAGCCTGTTCGATCCAAAGCTATGTCTTAACTCACCTTGCTTCACTTAGTCCTACCTATCACGTTTAGGAATATAATTCAATAAACTCGAAAACTAAACGACGAACAAATTTGGGCAAGTTAAACCTTTAGAAACCTACCAAATCTTTCATCGCATACTCTAGCTTAATTGAACTGTTCTGTCACGCCCCGGGGGCCTATTCGTCATCCAAATAACGGAGAAGCCCCTTAGTGACAATATTCATAAACACAATACTGAAACCAGATCTGGTAAAAACTCCGAAATAATATAGAAATATAATTATTTTATGGATCGCATGCATGCATGACTAAGTATCAATTAATTAAAAGTAAAATACATTTTAAACACTAAATCCAATTTCGACAAAATCCAAAATGCGTAAACAAACTACGATAACAACAAAAGAAAAATCGAACGACATCTTGATCAAATGTTGTGGGACCAGCACAGCCAGGGACTCTCTGAGCGACACAATGGTAAGTCAACTGGACTCATCCTCTATCAGCTAACCTGAAGAATATGAGAAAAAGGGGGGTGAGTACAACCACTCAGTGGGTGGATAGAATAAAGTGCATAATCATAATGGACATAATGGATAGCTGGACATAATGAACATAATGAAAGTCAAAGAAACCAACTAGAGTAACTCAAACCTCAGAGTACCGGTATCAGTCCGCCACTAACCTGGACAGCAATATAATAAATACATCTATAACACATAACCAACTGCAAATCTACAAGTAATGAATATCAAGAAATCGCGACAAAGCCTCGGCTCTCGAGGTAATGCAAAGAGGTACTATCTACTAACTACCACGAACGAGACTCGTAGATCGACAAACAAAATACGAAGTACTGTCTATGAAGTGTAGGCCATACTAGCAGGAGTAAGGTCGTCAGACCAAATACAATATGTATCCTATATGCATGTCAATCATATGCAAAAGAACTAAAATGCAAGAACACAAACAAATGCAATCCATGCGATATGCATGCAATGCAAATGACATGGTCACCCCTGACGCCAGTCAGCCGCCTCACACGCGATGGTGAGGCCGAGTGGATAGGGCTATGATAACTGTGCACTCTGTCATCACTGCTCCTGAGTGACCGAGTGGACAGGATGCTGTCGGAGTACACCTATCCTCCTACCCCAAACAGAGTGGGGGAGCAAAGCTCTCATCTCCCGGTGTCGTAGACCAGAGGAGGGATCCCTGCCCGCTACCACACTGCATCACAGCTACCCATGAGCGGATCAGGGGAGCCTGACAGAGCAACTGCACACACCCTCCTGATGTACCACTAACCCATGAGTGACAGTGTGTGCAGGCCATGTAACTGGCTGCAGGCTCACTACAAAGGAGTCGCTGCTCGCCAGCATGCAATCATGCAAGATGGTGCATGTCCCTAAAGCATGTAACACCAACCAATATACGTCTCCAAATAATATGTACAAAAAAATGAGTACATATAGATGACCTAGGTATACAGGGAAAGTATATCTAAAAGCTAGTCAAGTGCATGTCACAACTCCTAAAATAAGTACATCAAGGTAGTTAAACCTAGGGTTCCAACCCTTCTAACATGAACTCCTATCACGGTCGATAAGATCATAAACCTTCTCATAACACATCGAGACGATCAAGTCTAAATTATACCATTTCTGCCAATTCAATCCTGCATGCTACCACATGCTACCACGAACAGGTCGCGTGAGTACTTAAGATGTAAGGTAGTCATTTAGCTACAACCGATATACGATTCCAATTATCACTAACTCCGAACGGACAATACCATAGTATGACTTTACGGTAAATCATCTCATCCATGATTGGGAAACACGATCGACCTCGGATATACAAAGCGACCATAGAGAAACTCTACTGTAAACTTTCTCAACTATGAATGAGAGACTTAGTTGACAGCCGAAATAGGAGAAAATAGTATATACCCTCTAAGGATCATACCACCTCTGATAGTTCAATCACAATATCCACCGAACCAATAAGTAGATCAAACCTATACCAACAACATCTACCAATAAGCATGTCCGAATTATTATGTCTAGGATTCCAACACCTAGGGTTATCTCATTGTCGTTTCATTCCTTAGATTCGCTCCTAAGAGATAACCTCATCTAAATTATACTATCTCTATAGCAATTGGATGTCCCTATACCAATGAGCACGTCTGAGTTATTACACCTAGGATTCTACTAATGTTGTTTTATTCCTGAGATCTGCTCCTACGGAATCACCTCACCTAAGTTATACTATCTACTGATTTCAATCATGGTATCAATCGCGATAATACATAACCAAATAAGCATTTAACCATGATGTCCAATAATTACAGCAAAAACATATTAATGGAGATCAATGACAGAAGTTAATTAAGTTATAACTAAAGGGGTCATGTCAATACGAAATCAAGACAATACTAAAAAGAGCATCCAGTGCAAATACACTATAAACCACATAAGCAACGTAATCATATTACCATGCACAAAAATCTAGAGAGTCAAAGAACCAATATATACCTTCTAAGCATTTATCTCATCTTAGTCATATTATCCTACTAGTCCAATCCTAATACTAATCCAACCAATAATAGGTAAACATCTACCAATAAACATCTAACAATTTATATCACAGCGAAAACTAGGCGCATATAACCGTAATAGCAATCAATAACTATACGCTAACAAATATCAAACAACCTAGAACCTAGGTTCAACAGTTATAAGGTTAAAGCAATACTAGTCAGATCCCCAAGTGAAAACATAATACAACCTATGAAAATAGCATAACCAATATAACCAATACAACTATGCACTAAATTCTGAAATTATAAAATCCACCCACCTCTGATGGCAGAGCGTCTTAACCATCTTTCAATCCAAAGATGCTTCAACTCCCAACTCTGTATGAACATTCTTTCTGCATAATAAGCCAGATTCAACCACTGTATATTCCATGAATAATACCACCTCAGTAATAATTCTAGAATGAAATTCATTACCGTAGAGCTAAACTACTTTCAGATTTAAGCCTACCTATCTTTGATTCAATCACCACCAGCTTCTTGATTTTGCTTAATGAGATCCAATCTGAAGTAACCAATCTGACCAAAATATCACCATAAATTAGAGGTGTTGACTATAATTATTCCCTTGGCCAATTCACAGATCAAAGCCCACCCTTCCTCATCGTAGCGACAATGTTGCCCAAACCTATGGAAATCACAGAGCCTAGAGATCACTGACTCTCTTTTCCTTCACTATCATTGGCATCCCCTTCTTCACCTCAATTGATCACGACAATGGAGCTGTCGTTGTGCGCTGTAAGGAAAGGTAGCAGCGGTTGATTCTACTTGCAGCGGGAATAGGTTGCGAGAAGATCCTGCTCACAGTGGTAGAGCTACTAGTGGCAATGACGAAAACGACTCACAATGATAGAGACGGTTGGCTGCGAGGCTTAGAGACATTGTGGAGCTGGCCTCAAAGCTTGCCTCAGTGGGCGCAGGTTGGCATCGACCGCAGAGTCGTCGGTGTCCACGAGAACGCCGACGGCGGGTCGGCGACGACAATTGAAGGTAGGCCGGACCTCGCAGCTACGGGCGGCGCCGAAAAACGATGGAGGCTGGTCAGGCGAGTGTGATGTGGCCAGCAACGGTGGCGACGGTGAATCGACGCTGCAGCTGCGGCTGCTGATGGCGATGGTGGTCGCGTGGCTTGCCACGGGCGACTGGTCGATGGCCGCTGGCAGCGGCGACCTGCGTGGCAGGCGGTGCAGAGAAGATCAGCAGCATGCGCGAAGGGAAGAGGAGTGCGACGTCGACGGTTCCAACTCGCGAGAAGAGGTGCGGTGCGAGAACGAAAAGGGGATGCGACGGGGAAAGAAAGAAAAAAAACAAAGGGATTAAATCCCTAATTTCCACCTTAGGACTTTATTAAACCCTAACTTAAATTTTGTTTTATATTAATTGAATTATTCAACATGATTATCACTAATTAGACCTCATCTAATTTAATAAAAAATCTTATCCCATAATTAACAACCAAAATACTAATAAATAATCACATTTCCTTTTTAATAAATAAATAAATTTTATGTTATTTATCACGTTTTAAATTACATTATATTAAATTTTTAATTTGATTTATTATTATTATAAAAAAAATTCCCGATATATTACATGTTCACTGGCAAACTTAACCACTAACTTAACACGACTCAGTCAAACTTCTCTCAAATAGATAAGAATTTCGGCAGTGAGCAAACTTATATTATCCATGAAAGTTTTACCATAAATGATTTTGCTTCATCTATATATGGGAAAAGAGGTTAGGGAGGAGAATATAGCAACGCTAAGTTTATCAAATTCACTAGGTCTTGTTTGGGAGGAGGGGAGGGGAGTGTAAATAATGGAAGAGGAATGGATCGGAGGAGAGGGGAAATGAGATTTACACTCTAAATCGGGGTGTAAGAAAAGTCCAATTTTTATGAGGAGGAGGGATATAAATTCACCTCCATTCCCCTCCCTTCTCCTCCCTTTCCCTTTCCCTCACTTCTTCTCAAACAAAGATAAATTTTTTTTCTTCCTTATTTAGTCTTACCCTTCCCTCACCTCCTCCCAGACAAGCCCTTATGAAGATAGGGGGTGGCTAAGGGAGAGAAGAATTTGTGGTCTCTCTTGCAAATGAAAAATTGTTTGACTTATATGTCCTGAACTCTAAGTCCCTAACTATTTCAATAGTCTTAGACAAGGAAGTGATAAGCTCATAGCTAAAAATGATAGAAAGAGAAGATTTAATGAAATTGGAAAAGCAAAGGACTGTAATGAAACACTTAAAGGAAACTTTCCTAATGAAGAGAGTGGAATCAAAGCATTCGAAGAAGGAATAGTGTTCAAAAGTTTCTTCGCCTTGATTGTGTGAAGAACATGTAACTAGGACAAGATTTTGAGGCATACTTTGTGTGCTAGATCATCACACAAGCCGAAGCACTAGCAACTTGATCATTCTAATGTAGCACATTGATTCTCAAAGCCTAAGGAGGATTATATATAGATGTCATTAATTAAGTTTATTTTTATAACTTCAGGTTCATCTTGAGGCCCTTCGAATTTTTTGACCATTGTAGGAAAGTATTCTAAGAGATTATGCTAAAATATATGAAAGAGAGGGAAAGTACATTATTTAGATGATGTTATGTAGATGAAGGAAGTGGAATTGAAGTCCCAAGAGGACCTAAGAAGGTTTTAATAAAAGACAAACCTAAGGGATATTGGTATAGTGGCCTCCTAATGCAGAGACCAGAGTGAACAAGTATAAATACTCCATAGTCCAAAGTGTCTTGTAGGTAAAGGATAAGAGTTTACCTTTGGCAGAACCGCATTCAATAGAGTGATTTTTCCAAAAGGATTAAATGAAGTATTATTAGTACTATTGCATCTACATGTGGCAAAATGTGATACCGCTCACGTCAAGTGATTCTTATGGCCAAGCTTCTAGCTTAATGAAGGATGGTAAATCACAGAGGACTTCATCTTGACACAATAGTCCTTTTGTATGGGAGAGATCAGAAACTCAACAAAGCATTTTGCACCCGCTAAAAATTAATTATAAAATCTCATATGACAAACACCCATATAGGTACCAATTGTGCCAACCTATGGGAGCCACTATCGTGTCTACATAGACAATACAAATGAAAGCATATATTTGAAGATTGATATTGATCAAGAAGAGTCATTTGAAAATTTTTGTTGGAGCAAAATCTAAAGAGCAAAGATTGACTTGGAACCATTCAAAAAACATATCCACATTATAATTAATGAATCAAAATGTATTGGGACTAGGGTGCAAACGAATCAAATTTATTTGCATGCTTACTCAAAAAATAATTGATTCATATTCGAAATTATCAAATTCAAGAAAAACTAAAACATGTTCAATAATTTGTCATTGAGCAAAATCCGAACCCATAATATTTTGTTTAATTGTTTATAAGACACTCCTGAGTCAAATTCAAATTGAACTCTACTTATTTTTATACAATTTAAATATGCTCAAATTTAGGTCCGAATATCTCAAATAGAGCTCAAATTTAAATCATTTTGAGTTATAATTCGATTTTACTCGAATTAATATCTAAACAATTCAAATAGAACTCAAATTTAATTTCAAACCGAGTTCGTGCCAAAATCATTTATATTTTCGAGTTTTGAATCGAATTTAAATATCACTTATATTTTTCAAGCTTGAGTTTGAATATTAATATTTTTATATTGTTCGGCTCGATTTGATTCGTTTGCACTCCTAATTGGGGTTCTCATTTTTGACTTATATGATAAATGTTAGGACCTGTGCGCCCGCTAGAGAAGGGGGGGGGTGAATAGCATTTTGTTGTTTCATGGAATTTGATCGTTTTCGCGTGCTTGATTGTCTACGATGTTTGTTAGCGCAGCGAAAATAATAGAAATACAAAACAAATACAAATATAATGCACAAGACAAACGATATAACGTGATTCGGAACTGTATGGTTCTTACTCCACGGATTGAGCTTAAATGAGCTCTAGCGATGCCAACACACACCACTACTCAAATATTCCTTCTCGACAATATGTCGGAGGTGAAGAAATCTCGTACAAGTAATTACAACAGTAATAAAAAGAAATACAAAAAATTACAATTGAAATGTAAAGAACACTTTACAAACTAGGTTTTGAGCGCTTTGCTTGTTGGTTGTTTGGATGAGCTTAAAGGACCCTAAAATGCACCTGCATTTCACCTTCAAATCGCCTCAAGAAAGCTCCCAAAGAATCATTGGCCAAATATCTCATGAACAACTCCTTTTAACCTGTATCAGGCTGGATTTCCGCCTAGCAGTCGATTGTCATAAGACCCCAATCGACTACCAACATTGTTATTGTGAGACAACGACTCGATCCACGCTGAAAAAATTTCAACAGAACTCTCATCAGTCGACTGACAACATTGGCAGTCGACTGTTAATGGTCGTAGCCGACTGCCCAGTCGGCTATGGTGCATTCTGTGCTCGCGACTAAACCGTCAGTCGACTGCCATATATGGTAGTCGACTGTCATATATGGCAGTCGACTGCCATCAGTCGACTGATCTAATGATCAGTCGACTGCCATTCCTTTTCGGCTTTAAACAGTAGTCGAGCACTAGTCGACTCACAGCAGTCGAACCGGCCATAATCTCAGTCGACTGCTGAGTGTCGACTCGGCTGCCAAGTGTTAAAACACTTGTCCAGTCGACTGGTCTATAACCCAGGTCGACTAACAAATCTCAACCATGAGGTTTAACACCAAGTATGGTGCCCTCATACTTGCCAGACCATCCTTAGTCTAGACCTAAGCCTTTTAGCCATCTCCGTCAGCCTCGCGCCTATCGGATCCCTTCAAGTCATCCATGACTTATTCATCTATACGCTAGTCTTCAAGTGCTTCCATCAGCTATTGTCATGCTAATGTGGTCTACACTGCCAAGACACATTGGGCTTACACTGCCAAGACTCCGCTTGGACTATACGCCGTCAACTATTGGACTTATGCTACCAAGACTCCACCCTTGGACTTTACGCTGCCAATATTCTCCTTGAACTTTCCAATTTCCAAGACCCATGCTTGGACTTTCCTTGCCAACCCATGTTGGACTTTCCATGCCAAGACTCAAGCTTAGACTTTCCCTTTCCAAGACTCATACTTGGACTTTTCTTGCCAACCCATATTAGACTTTCTATGCCAAGACTCAAGCTTGGTCTTTCCCGTGACAATGGTCAAACCATCGTCAAACATCAAACATGACTTGGGTCGATTGCACCAACAATCTCTCCAACACATTGCCAAACATCAAAACACTACTCGAGTCTGGTCAATCGTGACTTAGGCCGATTGCACCAACAGTAAAATCATGGTTGAGTTTGAACATTTTTATATAGCTTAACTTTTTCTTGCATACCAATCTTTTGATTTTTTTATGGAAATTTATGTTAGGATCTGTACGCCCGCTAGAGGGGGTGAATAGCGCGTTTTCATCGTGGAATTTGATCGTTCGTACTTGCATTTCTACAATCGTCGTTAGCACAGTGGAAATAATAATAACAAGAATAAACACGACAATTTACAATCACAAGACAAATACGCAAGCGATATAACGTGATTCGGAATCGAATGGTTTATACTACACAGATTGAGCCCGTAAGAGCCCTAGCGATGCCAATCACATACCACTACTCAAATACTCCTTCTCGACAACAAGTCGGAAGCAGAGAAACCTCGTACAAGTATTCTTACAACAACAAGAATGAAATACAACAAAAGAAGTAAAGAACACTTTATAAAAACTCTTTTGGATGCATGCTTGTTTAGTTGCTTGAGTTACACTTGGAGACCCCGATTTGCAGTAGCAAATCGCCTCAAAACTCCTCAAAGAATCGATGTCAAATCCCTCCTTCAAAACTGCTTTTATAACCTGCATTCGGGCTAGATTTTCACCTAGCAGTCAACTGATCGAGACTATCAGTCGACTTCTCCTGTACCCATTGTCTCATAATGGCATAAGCAACGTTGGATAAGTTCCAACGGATAGATCATCAGTCGACTGATTATACCCATCAGTCGACTTATCGAGTCATCACTCGACTATCAAACCCTAATAGTCGACTCGGGAACTTTCTATTCCCGAATTCTCGACCAGCAGTCGACTGATCTCTAGATCAGTCGATTTCCCAATGTTGGCAGTCGACTGCTAGGCCATCTTCCCACAGTCGAACCCTAGTCGACTCGAATCAGTTGACTGCCCTTAATATCAGTCGACTGATATACCTCAAACATGAGGTTTTAACCCAAGTATGATGCCCTCATACTTGCTAGACCACCCTTAGCCTAGACATAAGCCTTCTAGCCACCTCCATCGGTCTCACGCCTATCAGATCCCTCCAAGTCATCCATGACTTGTTCATCCATAAGCTAGCCTTGTCACGCCCCGAGAGTATACCGTGCCGAAAAGTAAACGGACGACATCTCCCCTGTACGTGGCAACATATCGAGTTAATATAAGGCCCGTAGGCCCACAACAACAATATAATATGAAGATACTACAGATAAAACATACCAAACACAGCGGAAACATATTACAGATAAAACAAGATACAAAGACCCAACTGTGCACTCCGGAGTGACTTGACACAACAAGAATCATAATAGAAACCACAACAACGACCAAATACATACAATACATCCGTATATCACAAATACGGAAACAATACAGGCTAGAAACCAAAACAACAATACGGAATACATCAATCCACAAGAATACAATAAAATGTAAATAAACCTCCATCCGTTCGGTGTGAGATGGGATCAACTGGCGGAGCTCCGAACGTCCAAGGAATCCTCTACCTATTACCTGGGCGACAGGAAGCCCAGGGTCCCGGGGTGGTGAGTATAAACTCAGGGGTAATATGTAGAAAGTGCATGAACAACATATAAGGATATAGAGATCTACAAGTATACATGTGAAGATCTACAGGTATACAACATGAGTCCAATAGACATACAGTCCTATCCAAATCTAATAACAAGTAACCACAGTATAGTCATACTCAATGTATATACTAAATTGATCAACTGAACATGAAGTAATGTACCAACGTACCTGACGGTCTGCAACACCATAAGCTATATCATCCTGAACAGATTTACAATAACATAACCCATATAACGTACCAAGTCAATCCCATATCTGACCAATACTCAGACATATGAACAGTATATAATAACATGTAATAACATTCCGGTCCATACCACACTATGACATGACGCTAATCAAGTGCATACATCAATCTGGACCAACACATATATCATGCTCAACACATAGCAGTATATAAAATGCAAATGACATGTATCATGATGAACAACCATATGCAGCAATCATAGTTCAATCAAATACAACATCTCACAGGCATATGTAAAACATATATCAAAATACATGCATACATATATATCAGCAATGCATATGCATGGTCATGCCTGCGCACCCAACTCTCTACCACGACCCCAGTGTGGCCTAGGTGGCACGACATGACAACTATCCCGACTCCAGCCGCCACCACTCTCGAGTGACCAAGTTGGGTAGTATGAAACAGTAGCTAGCACGCCATAGAGCTATATGCTACCCACATGGGGGTCCCTGCTGCTAGCCGCTCCGTTCCTACCCATGAGTAGATGAGCACCGCACCCAGGACAACTGCACATCACACGACCACTGTCTATAGTGGGTGAGTGCGCTAACTACCACTCCACACAGTGCCCAAGTGCGCATCTCCAGCTACCACCATCCATAGTGGCCGAGAACGGCACGCACAAAAATGCTCTGCCCTCAACCCTGCTACCACTACCCCGAGTGGCCGGGGAGGCAGGATGACTGACGACCCGTCTCAACCACAAGGGAGACCCGGATGTAATGATACATAGCTCCATACATGTATCCTCGCCACACTCCCTATCCCACGGGGAGTCCTGGTCAACCAAAAGTCAACTATGCAAGGACTACAATTTACAAGACTCTCTCTATCGCACAAAGAGTCATACACCTCTGACAATCAACCACGCTAAGACCTCTAGTCAGTAGCGAGATACTATCGACCATCCATATAATCATATACAGGCACACAATCCATAATGGATATACCATCACGCTAGGACCTCTAGTCCATGGTCACATACTGACAACCACATACTTATCTATGCACAGACAACTAGATCCACCATAGATGCACCACTAATACGGGTATGATATAACAATCGACTCCATAATCCAATCCATCACCTAACCCTAGTGATGTAACATAGTAACCCAATCTGAGGTCACAAAGATAACCCTAACCACCTGTACTTACTGAACATCCATCAGCTAACACATAATAGGGTTTATAGTTCCTATCCGTGCTAGATAATCAATGAAGTAACAGAGTATATATCTCAAAGGTCAAGGCAGTACAAGCATATGATTAAATAAGAGTGGATCTAAGATCAAAGTAATAGCATAAGTCCAAGTTCATGCATTGGAATTTGATCAAAACTACCGGACCAGGTAGATATTACCCACATGATACGAAGCTCGAATAATCCTCACGGTCGCGAACCCGCTTCGTATCCCAAACCTGCACAATATAGAAACTATGATTAAGTACAATCACCAGACAAATATACGAACCAAACACTACTCGTTTCTATGTTCGTATTCTTTCCTTGTTTACGAGTTAGATACTTGACTATCCCAATCTGATACACCATAACCAAACTCACAATAGATCACCGACATCCTCAAGATCAATTAAGGAATACATATCTCAGCCACAACTCATCACTTCAATACAAACACCGAATACATCCAATCAACAAAACCCACAAACTCCAACAATGAATGATCTCACCCTCCAATGCAATCCACAGCCAACTACACATAATTAGAACCTGCAATTGGACTGATCAACATCCTCATCGACAATAACCATAAAGTGTCGGCAACACTACCTAAATACCTCCCTCAAATTCAAACAGATCAGTATAAAACCATTGATAATACCCAAATCACAGCCGCCAACCACCGAACCATCGATAGCAAACTCATTGGATTCATAGGTATTTACACACCACCCAAAATACAACAGTAACCATTGAACTAGCAAATGAAAAACAAAGCTTACCGACCTCAGATCTCCACCAGCAGCCCCCCCTTCCTTGACCCTTGTTCACCCACGAAATCTGGGCTCCGATCAGATTACCCAACTACAAAAACTCCCGATGGCATCTGGTCGCTGCGACGATCACAAATAGAGGAGCAGTAATCCAATCAACCGAAGCAAGAACAAAGAACTAAGCTAGAGAGAAGTAGGGATACCAACGATGCTTAACTATGGCATCAATGGCGCCGATCCGAGCTCCCCTCGTTGCCGGCGAAGAGAGTCGACGGTAGCTCCTTATCCAATAGCGTAAAACTACTGCCAATCCCTAGCTCCCAGCGAGGACTCTCCACCGGAATCGAACTCGGGAACCCGAAATCAAAGATCCCCTCCGGCGACAATTGGCATGGCGCCTCCCAAATCCGACAAATTGAACCTCCTGCCGATCCTTAGCCACTGATGAGAGTTCTCAATCTGTCGGCCTTGACCGACTACCCTCCCTCCAGTCGGACCTCCCTCTCGGTGACCGGCAAGGGGGCGAGCTCAAGCGTGGCGGTGTGCGGGGAGAAGAGAAGAAAGTTGGGATCACGGCGTGGAATCGGGGAAAAATAGGAAATCGCGATCGAAAAGGAAATCGCGATGTGAAGATGCAATTGATCGAGTTTTTTCCGGCATTTAATTCGATCGAACCAGTTCAAACACCAACCGGTTCAGCCAAATTCCATTAAACCCAAAGAATTCAGCCCAATGGGCTCAGCCCAATAGATTCAACCCATTAAACTAATTAAACCCCCATTAACCCACTAATTAACCCAATTAATTAGAGGGTTAATCCATAATTTTTTATATTTTATTATTATTATTATTTTTTTTCCGTATCTTACAAGCCTTCAGGTGCTTCCATCAGCTATTATCATGCTAATGTGTTCTACACCGCCAAGGCACATTGGGCTTACACTGTCAAGACTCCGCTTAGACTTTACTTTGCCAACCATTGGACTTATACTACCAAGACTCCACCCTTGGACTTTACGCCGCCAATATTCTCCTTGGACTTCTTAATTGTCAAGACTCAAGCTTGGACTTTCCCTTGCCAACCCATGTTGGACTTTCCATGACAAGACCCATGCTTGGACTTTCCATGTCATGACTCAAGCTTGGACTTTTCATGTCAAGTACACAAGACTTGGACTTCTCCCATGACAATGGTCAAACCATCGTCAAAAATCAAACATGACTTGGGTTGATTGCTCCAACAATCTCCCCAATACATTGTCAGACATCAATGTCAAACATCAAAACACTACTCGAGTCAAACTCGAGTATGGTCAATCGTGACTTGGGTCGATTGCACCAACAATCTCCCCCTTTTTGATATTTGACAAAAACCAAACACCTTTGAGTTAGGCCCCTAACTCAAATTCCCTTACTAATTTTCTCCCCCTTGGTCCAAAACACCTAGGATGCCTTCACTCTTTCTAGTGATAAGTCCCATATCACTTAAGAGAGGCTTCCTATAAACTCTCCCAATTTCCAAATTGGGCATCTCAAATTCTCATTTCTCCCCCTCATGAGGAAGAACACATCTATCATCCCATAATGGATACCTCCCCCTAAAGGCTTGCTCCCTCTTGACCATTGCACCAATAATGTCCTTGGGAAGTCCCTAAGCCAATAGGAACACCATACCATCAAAAATAAGGTTAAAAGTTCAACATTGAACTTTCCCATACCTTAAAATTGATACACACCCTAATAACTCTCCTAATCCATATCCAATGGATTTTCACCCTTTCTAATGCTTCCCAAAGTATATCCTAGGGTTAGGAGCAGTTAGGGAACCCTAACATAGCTGAACATGGGCAAAACATACCTTGTTTATCCAAAATCAGTTATGGCAGTCGACTCTCTTAGTCAATAGTCATTGTCATATGATTAAGTCGTCGCCGCCACAAGCGTGATAGCAATAAATTTCAGAAATACATAAGTAATTATACGTAATTTGAAAAAATCGTGAAACTTCATACGTATAATACTCATAACCAATACAATGGGTGAAAAATATTTGAAAAATAATTTACCCATAAAATAGCAAAATTGACACAAAGCTCAAAAGTGAAGAAAACTTCATTGTTTTGAGCTCACTTTATATCAACTTCATCAATGGTGACTTCTATCAAAAGATAGTCTGCACCAAGGTTTTTAAAATGATTTTAAAGTGTTTTCAAAATCTTATATTGGATCATGTTCTTTGGGTTGCTTGAACATAAGCTTTCCCAATGATCCATCAATAGTATAAGATGAGTTTTAGTTCATCTAGATACAAAAGCTATGCACCTTGAACTCAACTCATATCCTAACATCTCACATGTATCTAGGGTGTATCAATACACATACATGTCAATGTAATGTAAGATGTGGGTTTTGTTCATTCTAATCTAGGGTTTCATGTATTTTTCTAAGACAACTCTACTTGATTCCCTTATACATGAGACTTCAAGTCATGTCAATTGTCCTTAAATCAATTTCAATTACTTTAAATGCATGAATGATCATGACATAAAAGAAAACAAGAATAAGCATAGCCAATGATCATGATGTCATGATATATGATATAACCTAAATATACATGACATTAAAAGACAAACCCTGAGCATAATCATGACATTTATATGATAAAAATAGATATGATGTCATGACATATTATATGGAAAATCAAACATGGTAAATAAAATATAAAGGTATATAAATACCTAAATTTTAACATTAATTGTCATTTGTTATTATTAAATTCATTTTGCCATATTATTCTCTAAGTGTACCAAAAACCCAAAATGACACATCTCAACCTCTAAATCTAAATTGTACCAATTTGATTGATTTTTCATGATCTTCAAAATATATTGGCACATCCTAAAAACCTTTAGGATAATAATCATCCTTATTTCCAAAGTACCCCATTACCTTAGAAATAACCTAAAGTGTCACCTTTACCATGGTTAGGTTAACTTCCTATCCATTCAAGGTTGGCACACCTAAACTCATCTAGCGTGAATCAATCACGCTCCTAGGATCCCAATACCTATTCGAGTTCCTTGGGTTAACTAGGTATTCATTAGGGATAACTTCCCTAGATACCCTCCTAATGACCCTCCTAGGAAAAGAAGCCTTGGTTATTTGGGTCTTGCCTAGGTTAACTCTAGGGGTAGTTCCCCTTGTAACCTTCTTAGTAGTTTCCCTAAGTTTCTTCGAAACCCTAGCCACTAAGCACCCACTATGGTCAACTCTAGGGATGAATTCCCTAGTGGCCTTGGTTTTCCTAGACCTAACTTGAGTTTCATAATTGAATGGAACATTGTGATAGGTCTTTTTGGGCTTAAACTTGCTCTTGGATGGTTCTTGCTTAAAACCTAGGTTTTGACTCTTAGACCTAGATTTTTGATCCTTTGACCCTTGTATTTGATTTTTCATAATCTTAAGGGTCTTTTCTAGTTTTTCAAGCATTGACCTCAAGGCTTGATTTTCTAGCTCTAATTGTCTAATTTTTGATTTTTCATTTATTCTTTGGACATTGTTCCATTTCTTAGGCATATGCCTATCCTTCTTAGGGTTAATGCCTAAATGGTCTTCTACTTTCCTAATGGATTCCCTAGGTAGGATTTTTCTAGGAACATTAGTCCCAAATTTCACCTTATTTGAAATGTTATATGATTTTGCACCTAGACAATAAAATCTATTTCTAGCATGCTTTTGTGCATGAGTAATAGCAATAAAATTCCTAGCATGCTTTTGCCTATTAATTAAAGAAGGTGCATTATTGAATTTTACCTTAGGGTTTACCTTAGAGGTTCCCCCTACTTGTGATGCTCCTTTATGGACCTTCTTCTTCCCCTTTGGACATTGACTCTAGTAGTGTCTCGGTTGTCGACATTTGTAGCACACCACGTGCTCCTTGCTTTTTCTAGTGGGGGCACCGGCATCCTTAGCTTTCTCTTGACTTCTAGGCGTCGGTGGAGTCTTCTTAACTCTTTTTGGACACTTACTCTTGTAGTGTCCTTGCTCCCTACACTCAAAGCATATAATATGAATTTTATTCTTAATCGAAATGCTTGAGTTACCTAGGTCAATGGTGGCCGGATTTTGAGCTTCTTCATCTTGATTGGAGATAGATGGTTCATGTTCTTCTTGCTCTGGTATTGAGGATGATCTAATATCCTCCCCCTCAACCCTAGAGGTGGAGGCTTCTTCTAATTCCACCTCCTCTACTGATTCGGATGTCGACTCTCTATCACCATCTGAATCATCAAGCTCTTGTGATGAAGATGTGCTTTCTTCTTCTTGAGCTTGAGAGGATGAGCACTCCTCCTCTTCCTTTTCTTCTTGGACCGATTGTGGGTTCTCATGGAATCTTACCACTTGGCTCCATAGCTCCTTAGCATCCATGTAGTCCCCTAAACTAGACAAAACATTGTTAGATATTAAATCAATCAAAAATTTCATTACCTTCTTATTTTTCTCAAACCCTTGGAGTTGTTCCTCAATCAATTTCTTCATTTTGAGGAAACATTTCTTTGGCACTCTTGGGTATTGGAATCCTTCCATTAAGATGGACCATTCTTCAAAGTCCCTCATCATGATAAAGTCTTCAATTCTTTCCTTCTATGAATTGAAGTCTTTTCATCCATATAATGCATACGGGATCGGCATGTTGATATTCCATCCTAATTTATCTTCGAATTCCATCTTCCCTCTAGCGTCTTTTTGCTCCCGGGTGTTAGTCCGTTGAAGAGCTCCTAGCTCTGATACCAATTGTTAAGATCTGTACATCCGCTAGAGGGGGGTGAATAGTGTGTTTTCGTCGTGGAATTTGATCGTTCGTCCTTGCGTCTCTACAATCGTCGTTAGCACAGAGGAAATAATAATAACAAGAATAAACACGACAATTACAATCACAAGATAAATATGCAAGCGATATAACGTGGTTCGGAACTGGATGGTTCCTACTTCACGGATTGGGCTCGTAAGAGCCCTAGTGATGTCAATCACACGCCACTACTCAAATACTCCTTCTCGACAATAAATCGGAGGCGGAGAAATCTCGTACAAGTATTCTTACAATAATAATAATGAAATACAAGCAATTACAAATGAAATACAACAAAAGAAGTAAAGAACACTTTACAAAAACTCTTTTGGATGTTTGCTTGTTTGGTTGCTTGAGTTGCACTTGGAGACCCCGATTTGTAGCAGCAAATCGCCCCAAAACTCCTCAAAGAACCGATGCCAAATCCCTCCTTCCGAGCTACTTTTTTAACTTGCATTCAGACTGGATTTTTGCCTAGCAGTCGACTGATCGGGACCATCAGTTGACTGCTCCTGTAGCCGTTATCTCACAACGACATGAGCCACGTTGGATAAGTTCTAATAGATAGACCATCAGTCGACTGATCGGATCATCACTCGACTGTCAAACCCTAATAGTCGACTCGGGAACTTTCTGTTCTCAAATTCCTGACTAGCAGTCGACTGATCTCAATGCTGGCAGTCGACTGCTCAGGCTATTAGTTGATTGCCCAATGTTGGCAGTCGACTGCTAGGCCATCTTCCCGCAGTCGAACCCTAGTTGACTCAAATCAGTCGATTTCCCTTAATATCAGTCGACTGATACACCTCAAACATGAGGTTTTAACCAAGTATGATGCCCTCATACTTGCTAGACCACCCTTAGCCTAGACCTAGACCTTCTAGCCACCTCCATTAGCCTCACGCTTATCAGATCCCTCCAAGTCATCCATGACTTGTTCATCCATACACTAGCCTTTAAGTGCTTCCATCAGCTATTGTCATGCTAATGTGGTCTACACTGCCAAGGCATATTGGGCTTACACTGCCAAGACTCCGCTTGGATTTTATGCTGCCAACCATTGGACTTATGCTGCCAAGACTCCACCCTTGGACTTTATGTAAAATAAAAATATAATAATTAAAAATAAAATAAAATAAAATAAATATTGGGTAATTAGGAGAATACTCTATGGAATTTTTCAGGAATTTTTAGGAATTTTTCTAGACTTAAATGGAGATTTCTAAGACCCTCTTTGTTTAGAGGGAGTTAAAAGGCTTAACGGGTCTGAAATCCAACCCGTTAAGCTGCCCACATCCGACCCGTTTCTCACTTAACGCCAAGTCGCCGTCCATCTTTTAATCTCATCGAAAACATTACTCGAGCGTTTCAGCCCCAGCCAGCCACGATTAACTTCTCTCTCGATCGCAGCTCTTTCCATTCACCTTCTGCTCCTCATCGAAACGAAGCCCTCCTCGCTCGTCTGCCTTCTGCTCGCGCCTCCAATTTTCGCTCCGCCGTTCCTTTTCCCTGTGTCGAGCGAACCTATCGATCAGGCCCCTCGACAACCTCCGTAGCTATTCCTCGCCGAACAATCGGCTGTCGACGTTGTCCTGTGCTCGGTGGAAGGTCCAGCTGGCGGCTGTCCTATGTCAGGCTGTGAGTGGAGGTTTTCTCAGAATCAAGGACACCAAGGATCTTGGCCGGCGAATAGGGCAGCCATCTTCGAGTTTCTTCCCTCGCGATTACTGATCTCTGTTGTCGATCAGCGCTGGAACTAGGTAAGAGCGATCGCTGCTTTATTTTGGGACGAGGATACAACTCCTATTTGTGATTTCCCTCGTGTGACCTAAATTGTGATTTGGGCAGAATCGGTGAACAAGAGAATAGGAGGGGTTGGCTGTCGGTTTTGGGGTAATGCTCGGCCGGTGAGGTTCCAACTGTCGGTAAGTCTAATCTATCCTTAGGTTACTATGTTGTTCCTTTCCTTGGCTGACACCAGTGCAAATTTGGAGCAGAGGCCTTCTTCCGACAGACTAAGGATTAGGGAACACTGCCGATGGAGTCCAGGGCAGGTATATCTCAAACTATTCCTTTTCTTCTATCTGCTGTTTGTTTGGCTCGATTGATTGTTGCGGTATTGTGATCTGGGAGGGGGAATTCATCTCGGTGGTGTTGGCTAGGGTGGGAGTTAAGGTCGGTTGAGATGGCTGTGAGTTAGAGATTCTTGTTGGCCGACTGTGTTCTGTGTGATGGTTGTGATGTTCCGTGTGTGAGCTGTAAAATGGTTGTGGATGGTGTATTGAGCTCAATGGGAGGTTGCCGTGTGATTGTGGGTAGCTGTCGTGTCCTGTGGAGTTGTGAGTTAAAATTCTAGTCGATTATGGGTTGTTGGTGGCTGCGTGAGGAGCTGTATGGTTGGAATTGAGTTGCAATTGGATTGTTGTGTTGTTGTAATGTCTATGAGTGAGAGGAGAAGACGTGTGTGGCATGTTCCGGTGAATAGGACAGGTTGAGAAGGTTGTTCACGGGCTGTGTAGGCTGTGCAGTGTTGTGCATGATCTGTGGAGTTGGTTGTGAGGTTTTTGTTTGGGTGTTTGACCGGCTGTGAAGTAGTAGCTTTGTTTGAGCTATGAATAGAGATGTGTATCGGTGTGAATATGGGTTAGATTTATACTTAATTTGTTGGTGATCCTATTACATCAAATTAAGTGTAAAAAGATTAAATCTTCATGAGATTGACTTTGTTAAGTGGGTATGGAGTTAGATGAGTAGGTTAGCACTTTTGCTAATTGAAAACGGTGGGTTAAATTAAATGGTCAAGTCTGGCTATTTGAGCTTCTAATTCGTATTTGATAAAGGGTCACGAATATAGAAACGATATAATAGTAAATTTATATATCTATTGTCGTATGCTTGAACATAACCAAAATGTTTGAAATGTGCAGGACGTGGATACGAGACGAGTCCGCGGTTATGGGGATTTTATTACTACGAGCATTTACAACAGGTGGGTAATTTCCTACCCTGGTCAGGTAGATGTAATTGCATTCAGATTTAGTCATAGATATGAGCATGTTAGTTGTTCATATTATCTTGACCCTGCTCTTATTTATCTTATGCTTGATACTTGTCGTTGGCTATATTTGCTCAAAGGTTGATATCACATTTTCCTTTATTATGATTTAGGAGTTACAGATGTGATGTAAATAGGTCTAAATGTTCAGTAGGGTGTAGATGTTAGAGCACGGGTGATGACCCAATTTATAAATTGGCAAAAAGGTCATCCGTGGAAAAGTAATGCCCTAAATGTAGGAGTTATTCCAATACCCGTGTATGTTGCTTACTTATTTACCAACCATGTATTTTGTAAATGGTCAGGTGAGTCGTGAATAGTATGTCGCTACGGACCGGTGGTCATAGCTTGCCACGATCAGTTGAGTACGACTCTCTACAGGATAGAGAGTGTATTGATCAAATAGGTATGACTCTCTGTTGAACAGAGAGTTTGTGGTAGATGTCTATTTGTGACATAGCATTCATGTCATTTGCATGCATGCTGGCAACGTGGTCTCCCTTATGGCCGAGAGGATTTTCAGTCATCCTGTCTCCACGATTTCTCATAGGAGGAGTAACCAGTGTGAGGGCAAATCATTGTGGTGCCGCACTCTACCACTATAGATGGTGGTAGTTGGATTTGCATGCCGTAGTCCTGCGTGTGTGGCACTCGACCACTCATGGGTAGTGACTGTCGGAGTGGCCAACAGCAGGGCCCCCCATCGAGTAGCTTGCTCTTCACGCTTATATACTACTCGATCATACTGCCCACTCGGCCACTCGAGAGTAGTGGTTGGTGTTGAGTTGGGACAGTTGTCATGTCGAGCCACCGAGGCCACACTGGGGTCGTGGTAGCTTTAGGGTGAGCCGACATGACCATGCATACTGCATTGCCGACTTATGACATTTTTACATATTGCCATATATATACATATATATATATATATGGATGATTGTGACTAGTAAATATATATAGATGCAGACTATATATATATATACTTATTGTGATGCTGCATTTGATTGTACTATGTTTGTTGCATTTGGTTGTACATCATCTTCATACATGCTACCTACATCACTTATATGGTTATGCTGGATATTTGTATAGTTGTTGAATTTTTTATTGCATTCTTTGACCCGTATTTATGTCGTTATATGGTTTAGAGCAGACTTCCTGTATATGTATATATTGTGGATATGTGTTCAGGTTGGATAGGTGTAGCGTAGCAGACTTTTAGGTATGTCTGCATTTTACATTGACCTTTGGTTAGAAGGTATATACATGGATATATTATCATGATAGTGTTACCTGATATTCCTGTATATTTTTCTATCGAATTACATGTGATATTGATATATACATGTTTTTCTATTACCTGTTGAGTTTTACTCACCACCACAGACCCTGGGTTTTTCTGTCGCCCAGGTAACAGGTAGAAGTCTTCATGATGACTTGGAGCTACGCCGGCGATCCATCCCATCTCCGTTTTTTCGAGCTTCCCGGGGAATTTGTTTATGTTATGGACTTGTTATATATTATGGACTTTGTCGTTATGTCGTGAACTTTATTTCTGTGTCCAATGATTTATGTACGATTTTAGTACTGTGGACTTGTCAGGTGGTGTACACCTGTGTGTTTTCGGTTTGTATGTCAGTATGTATGTTGTGGGTATGTGGTTTATGTTTCCGCTGTGTTTGATATATTTATATTTGCATATTATGTTGTTGTTGTGGATCTACGGGCCTTGTATTAACCTGAGATGTTGCCACGTACAGGGGAGATGTCGTTCATTTGCTTTTCGACACGACATACTCTCGGGGTGTGACACTTTACGCTGCCAATATTCCCCTTGGACTTCTCAATTGCCAAGACTCAAGCTTGGACTTTCTCTTGCCAAACCATGTTGGACTTTCCATGCCAAGACCCATGCTTGGACTTTCCTTGCCAACCCATATTGGACTTTCCATGCCAAGACTCAAGCTTAGACTTTTCATGCCAAGTACACAAGACTTGGACTTCTCCCATAACAATGGTCAAACCATCGTCAAACATCAAACATGACCTGAGTTGATTGCTCCAACAATCTCCCTAATACATTGTCAAACATCAATGTCAGACATCAATATCAAACATCAAAACACTACTCGAGTCAAACTCGAGTCTGGTCAATCGTGACTTGGGCCGATTGCACCAACAGTTTATGGATTGATTTTGTTTCTTCATGTAATGTTACCTTGAAGGCACCTTTGGGATGGTTTTTATAATGAGAATACAAAGAATTAACACAATACCTATCATCCATTAGAATTGAACAAAAAATTAATTTTTATTATCACATGGTATGATTCCTAGGGAAATCATGTGTTCACTTCAAAATAATGGAAGATACATAACATAATATGTGTTTAAGATAGAATATCAATGATTTGTATACTTTATAAATTATGGCTAGAGACCACCATTGATGAAGGAAGGTCAAGGTATTCAAATAATAAAGATTGAGACGATCAAAAGAAATCGTGTATCAAATTCTTCTAAAACACTTCACGAAACTTGACAATTAAATGATGTAGGGTAATATTGCTTAGTATCTCTATGAATTATTCAACAAGTGCATGCGGGGAACTTACTAATGCGAACAATGAGAAACACTACAAAAACATTAAGCATTTGCAATGAATTTTGAGTAAAAATTCATTGCAAAAATATTTTGCAACAAAAATTATATCGTTGCAAATAAGTCGCAAAAAAATTTTGCGACGTAAAAATAAAATTTGTCGCAAATTTTGCGATGAAAAAATATTTCGTCATAATATTTGTTGCAAATTAGAGACACAATTTGCAATAGAAAAATATATGTTCCAAATTTTTGCGACGAAATTATTTTTTTGTCTCAAATATTTACGATGAAAAATTAATTTCGTCACCAAATCCATGACGAAAATAAGTTTTCGTCGCAAAAATATGCGACAAAAATATTATTCGTCGCAAATATTTGCCATGAAAATCAGTTTTCATTGCTAAATTAGGTAAACACGGTTGTGTAAGATTTATGTAATTTACTGACAAATTATATTTTCATTGTAAAATTTGGACTAGCAGTCGACTGTCAATGCAACAGTCGACTGACCAATCGATAAAAAAATATTTTATGATTTGCTACAGTATTATCAGTTGACTGGTCAATTCACTGTCGACTAATGGTCCATACTTTACAACGAATAAATTTTTCGTCGCACACTTGGTGACGAAACAAATCCTTCATTGCAAAATATGGACTAGCAGTCGACTGCTCTTATCCATCAGTCAACTACCAATACAATAGCCAATTGACCAGTCAACTAAAAAATATTTTGTATCCTGCTACAGTATTACCAGTCGACTGATGGTCCATATTTTGCAACGAAAAAAAACTTTCGTTACAAAATTTAGACAATCAGTCGATTGCTGTGTTTTTGTAGTCGACTGGTACTCAGTAGTTTGAATGGTTGTGAACCAGTAGTCGACTGGTGGATGTTTCCAATCTACTGATGGTGCAAATTTTGCAACGAAACTATGTTTTCAAGGTAAAATTAGCAACAATTTTTTTTTCATCGCTAAATCTGCGACGAATCTTGTTTTCGTTGTAAATATGGAAAACATGAAAAAACACCATGATAGAACCTACTATTTTTACCTGTTTTTACAAATTTTACATCAAACACAACTAACAATATATAATAATTCACATATCAAACTTTATAAACACATCTAATCATTCAAAATGATTCATCAATATAAATAAAAAACCATTCATTATATGCAACTTATAATACAAAGATATCGAATGTAACAAATCAAGTAATATTTAGATATAAAAATTTAAACATATCCACCATCATCACAACCATCATCAAAAAATTCATCTTCATCGTCATTATTATAGGCATCAGCAGGAGGAGATCAAGAAGGAGGAAGTTGATTTAAACTAGTAGATAACTGAAGATGCTACATCATTAACATCTGTTGTCTACGAAAGTCATTTATCTGTTTATTTAAATCCTTGATTTCCTGATCCCTTTGTCTTTGTAAAGTGCAGACATCTTCAAGTTCAATATCTTTTTGCATTAGCAACTGTTTCAAATGATTTTTGCTCTTACTATCGGTGAGGCCGAAGAAGAAGATGCACTAGAGACTCTATAAGTTCGGCTCAAAGAACCCAATCCAATTATTCTTCCACCTTTTGATCCACCAATCGCTTTGAGCCATAGATTCATATTACCAACAGATGACTCAGATTCGATAGCATTATCACTTGCATCCTCATTTATCTGTGCAAGTTCATGATATTTCTCCTATATTGAAAGGAAAAAATGTTAAATCACAACAAATGAGTTTAAAATGTTTGAAATTATAAACCATCATTGTTCTAACTCTCTCTCCACTTCACGTCTTGTCTTTCTTTTGAAATATGCGGGTGAAAGTGTCTATGAATAATGACTCAGTCCCCATTTCCTTGGCCTATAAACAAACATCATTATAAATAATAAAATATAGTGTGTATTAGATTCAAAATTTAAGATTCAAAAAAACTCACCAATCGATTTCTATGTTCATCGATATTGATTGAGCCTCCCGCATACATCGCAGACATAGTGCCAGAATTGTAAGTTTGATTTTTCTTATTTTGTTCACTTCTTCATTTACTTTCCTCATATCTCTAATGTTTAGCAATTTTATTTCAATTTTTCTCGATTATGCAGTGTGACTTTTTCCCCCTGCTCTTCGCATGGTTTAGTATGGTTCTGATGTGATCGCCACACTTTTTTTAAAACCTCCTTATCTCCATTATTTCACTCTCCTCCCAAATAAATACCCGCTGCAATAGAGAAAAAAATTAATTGATTATATTAACTTCAAATGGATATATAAATTGATTGGAAAAACTTACCTTGAACTCACATATTTTTTATTTCTTTCGGCGTGCTCGTATAAGTCAACAAAGCTCCGCCCCAATGGTTGTTCACTATTTTATTAACCTCATGAATAACATGTACAAAATTTATAAATCTATTATAAAATAAAAAAAAATCATGTCAAATATTTATGAAAAATAATACGTAATTAAAAACATAGATAATTTAAAAATTGAATACTTTTAAATCTCCGCGAGGGGATATCAACTCTCGCATATCTTCTCTCTCAACAAATGATCCTTCAACTTGGGTAGATACATTAGCAGGCACATGCTAATAACTAGACGATCCTGCAACTGTAGAAGGAGATCTTGCAACTGGAGTAGGGGTCGAAGGCACATATCTTACAAGTGAATCAAACTGTACAGGGGTTAAAGCAGAGGAAAAGTGTGTTCTTCCATCACTATTTCGTCTATGACCATCACGCTGAAACTATTAATCATAATTATTAGAATAATAAAGTAAAAAAGAATTACATCTTCATCGGATGTATAATGAATAATATAAAAAAAAACTTACCATATTTAATCTGAAGTACTAGATGCCAAAATAATCTACTAATATATCAAAAAAGTTCTCTAACAACCTATAAAAACAAGATATTTCATTAATATATCAAATATACGAAATTTATAATAAGATAGTAAATAGAAACATATTTGACACTGAATAAAAGTTATCCATAATCATAAATCGAAGTCCTCATTGTCATTTCCATCCTCATCATTTGTCTCTTCAATCTCATCCTTCTCATCCTCATCGTCATCCTCATCAATTATCTCAAAATTAAAATCTTCATCTTCATCTTTATTTATTTCCCTTGCATCAATATCTATCACTATGTCACTGGGATCTCATAATGTTAAAATATTATATTCTTTGATCAGAAATGTATTGACAACTTTATCTTGTTGATATGTTATGCCTTCCCGATGTTCATCAATTTTTTTCTATGCTTTTATTTCACAAATAGCCCACCAATCAATTTTGTCACATTTCAAACTAGGATATGAAGCATAAAAAACTTGAATTGATTGTTATGCCAACACAAAAGGTTCATACCTCTTATATAATTTTTTATGATTTATTTTAACCAAATTAAACTGTGGATGCACCTTCATGCCTTTGACAGGGTCAAATCAACGACACATAAATAAAACAACTTGCAAATCTGAGTCAGGGTACTCAACCTCTATAATTTCATCCAGCAAACCATAAAAATCATTCTTTGCACCTCCATCATTAGATGATTGAACACAAACTCTACTATTCATTATAGTTTTGCTTATTCAATATTCTTGAGTATGAAAATTATATTCATTTATGAAATATATCAGCCAAGTTTTCATCATTGATTTTGGACCCCATGATAAATGGATTAGCAATTCTTGCTCAATGTGAGCTTGATTATCTTGAACCTAAAGTCAAATAAATATGTGTTAACAACAAGATTTAACCAATTGGTTATTATAGACTACTTACATATTTTTTGAACCATGCTGCAAACTCTTCATTGTAGAAACGATCAAACTTATGCACCGATAGCTAAGAATATAATTTTTGGAAAATCCTATCATAAAAATAATTATAACATGAACAATAATTTAGGATATAAGAAATACATAATATAACATATATATGCTAACTCGAAATACAACGTTACTTTTGGACAATTCAATAAAATATATATGTGGGTTGCTCATCATTCTTGATTAGTTAAGTATCTATGTGTACAAGATCTACTCGGTCGACCAAGGTAGTTAAAAATTAAGAATGACTTTAAATTTGGATCAACAAGACCCTCATCATTTCTTCCCTCTCTCCATCTTTTGCATTGAACGTGAGGTTTAAAATAATATGATGCAAAAGTTGTAACTTCCTCTACAATATATGCATTAATAATAGAAGTCTCAACATGTGCCTTATTTTTCACTTTTTTTCTTCAAGTGTAAAGGAATCTAATAGTAATAAAACAAAATATATTAGAAAATAATATATACTAAAATTAATCAATTTATAATGCACTAAAAATGATCAACGAAAATGAAAAAATCACCTTTCAAATAGATGTTGGTGCAATCGGCCCAGGTCACGATTGACCAGGACTCGAGTTTGGCTCGAGTGATGTTTTGATGTGTTTTGATGTTTCGACAAAAACATATGACAATGTAATTGTCATTTGGTAAAGTCCAAGTCTTGAGTACTTGGCATGGAAAGTCCAAGTGGGACACTTGGCATTGGGAAAAGTCCAAGCATGGGTCTTGGCAATGTAAAGTCCAACATGGGTTGGCAAGGGAAAGTCCAAGCATGGTCTTGGCATTTGAGAAGTCCAAGCATGGTCTTGGCATGGAAAGTCCAACATGGGTTGGCATTTGAAGTCCAAGGGGATTGATATTGGCGGCGTAAAGTCCAAGCGGTAGTCTTGGCGGATAAGTCCAATGGTTGGCGTAAAGTCCAAGCGAGTCTTGGCGGCGTAAGTCCAATGTGCCTTGGCGGTGTAGACACCGTTAGCATGACATAGCCGATGGAAGCACCTGAAGGCTAGCGCGATGGATGAACAAGTCATGGATGACTTGGAGGGATCCGAGAGGCGTGAGGCTGATGGAGTTGACTAGAAGGCTTAGGTCTAGGCTAAGGGTGGTCTAGCAAGTCTGGGGGAACCATACTTAGGTTAAAACCTCATGTTTGAGGTGTGCCGGTCGGCCAGTGCCATGTGGCGGTCGGGACCGAAATCAACTAGGGTTTATTTGCGGGTTATGGCCTGCGATCGCCATAGGTTGGCGGTCGTGATGGCTCGGCGATCGTGATAGTCGATCGGATCGGGTGCTCGAGAATTCGACCGCGAGAATGGAGTCGAGACTCGACTGGTCGAGTGAGGACTCCATCAGTCGACTGATGGTCACAATCAGTCGACTGATGGTAGTTCCGTTGGACTTATCCAACGTGGAACTAGTCGTTGTCTCACGACGACAAGTGGAATCGATCGTGATGGTCTCGATCGGTCGGTGATCGACTTTTCGACGAGTTGAAGCTATATATGGAGCTCGTGGTGGAAGAAAAGGCATGGTTCTTTGAGGCGATTTGGGGCGATTCTGCAATTCAGGGTCTCCAAGTGCTACTCGATCAACCAAGTGATCAAGCATTCAAAGAGCATTTGTAAAGTGTTTCCTTTACTTGTATTGCTTTGTATTTCACTATATTGCTTGTATTCATTTGATTATTGTTGTAATCATATTGTACGAGGTTTCTCCACCTCCGGATTGTTCCGAGAAGGAGTTATTTGATAGTGGTATGTGATTGGCATCGCTAGGGCTCATTTGAGCCCGATCCGTGGAGTAGGAACCGTGCGGTTCCGAACCACGTTATATACTCGTGTTAGCGTGTTGTGTTTTCATTATTGTTATTGTATTATCTATATTCAGCTGCGCTAACGAATTTGTAGACACAACCGCGATTGAATTCCATTGACGCTAATCACCCCCCCTCTAGCGTTACAAAAGTCCTAACAAGTGGTATCAGAGCCCGGGGCTCTTCTACGGACTAACCGCCGAGAGTTGAAGAAGCTAGAGGGAAGAATATGGAATTTCAAGAAAAATTGGGTGACGACGTCAACATCCCACCTTCCTTCAACCGCGAACATTTCGCGTATTGGAAAGGTAGAATGCAATATTTTCTAATGACAAATATAGAAAATTGGTTTGCCGTGACTATAGGTTTTGATGCTCCGAGAGGAGAAAACGGCGAAATCCTCAAGATGAAGAGATGGACCGAGGAGCAACGGGAAAAATTCAAGACAACCGTTAAGGTAACAAAAATGCTAATTGATTTGATACCTAACGATATTTTGTCTAGATTAGGAAGCTATAGGGATGCCAAGGAATTGTGGAACAAGTTGATCAAGTTCCACGAAAATCCCGAATCGGTCCAAGAAGATTCGGAAGAGGAGGAGACCGAAGAAGAGAGCTCATCCTCAAGTGAAAGTGAGGAGTCAACTTCCGGATCGGAAGAGGAAATAGAAGAGGAGGAGAGACCATCCTCGATACCGGAGCAACCTCAAGAAGAGCCTTCAACATCCGGTCAAGATGAAGAAGCTCAAAGTCCAATTCCGGTCTCCACCACCATCGGTAACTCAGTTACATGTTGCTGCTAAACTTTATTTTTTCTCGAAGATAAATAGAGTACAACTAGCCCGACTCGGTACGCCACCACTCTCGGTGGCGAGTTGGGTAGTATGGTGAGTAGCGTATAAGCGTAAAAAGCTAACTACTCCTAGGGGCCCCTGCTAAGCCGCGTCCCTACCCATGAGTAGACAAACGCCGCAGATAGGACAACTGCACATCACACAACCACCGTCTATAGTGGGCGAGTGCTAACACCACTCTGCACAGTGGCCAAGTGCGCATCTCCAGCTACCACCATCCATAGTGGCCGAGCGCGGCACATCCAATGCTCTGCCCTCAACCCTGCTACCACTACCCCGAGTGGCCGGGGAGGCAGGATGACTGACGACCCGTCTCATCCATAAGGGAGACCCAGTCGTCAGCATGCATGCAAATGTAATGATGCATAGATCCACACAAGTATCCTCGCAACACTCCCTATCTCACGGGGAGTCCTGGTCAACTAAAAGTCAACTATGCAAGGACTACAATCCACAAGACTCTCTCTATCGTACAAAGAGTCATACTCATCTGACAGTCAACCACGCTAAGACCTTTAGTCAGTAGCGAGATACTATCGACCATCCATATAACCATACACAGATATACGATCCATAATGGATATACAATCATGCTAGGACCTCTAGTCCGTAACCACATACTGACAACCATACACATTTATCTATGCATAGACAACTAAATCCACCATAGATGCACAACTAATATGTGTACGATACAACGATCGACTCCATAACCCAATTCATCACCTAACCCTAGTGATGTAACACAGTAACCCAATCTGAGGTCACAAAGATAACCCTAACCACCTGTACTTACTGAACATCCATCAGCTAATACATAATAGAGTTTATAGTTCCTATCCGAGCTAGATAATCAATGAAGTACCAGAGTTTATATCTCAAAGGTCAAGGCAGTACAAGCATATGATTAAATAAGAGTGGATTTAAGGTAAACAGGTATAAACATAAATCCAAGATCATGCACTAGAATTTGATCAAAACTACCGGACCAGGTAGATATTACCCACCTGATACGAAGCTCGAATAATCCTCACTACGCGCGGACTGCCGATCCCAAACCTACCAAATTATGGTTAAGTACAAGTATCCAACAAACGTAGGAACTAAACACTACATCGTTCCTATACTCGCATCCTTTCCTCACCTACGAGTTATAAGCTCGATTATCCCAATCCAATACATCATAACCCAACTCATAATAGATCACGACATCCACAGGATCAATTAAGTTAAATAGATCTAAATAACATTCAAAACAGCCTCACCTGATTGCACTAACTCACTGATTACAGATCTGGAACCACCATGAATAGAACATGTAAGGGAAAAATAGGGATTAACCCAATTTACACTTCACAGCTGCATCAACCACCCATCCATCGACAACAACCTCATCAGATCCCATCCTTATCTCAAGCACGATCCACATCTCCAACCTCACCGGATCGATGACAGTAAAACCTCCCCAACTCATCCACCAAATGGATCACAACACATATACAGCAATACCATTACCGCAACCACATTGATCTATCGGAAAACACCTTGAACAGAACAGAAAAGGACATAAAACTTACCGATCCTAGATCTCCACCGGTAGCCCTCCTCCCCTGTTCATCGGAAATTCTTCCCACAACAGCTACCCGTCACTAACTCTGGCGGTGTTCGGACAGGGAAACTCACAGGATAGAAATTAGCAATGGAGATATTGGTGGCAGGTGGGGGCAGCGGCCAATCGGACAAAGAAATCGACACCGACGGTTTGCACAGCGTGCTCGCAATGGAGATCAACATCAATGACCTAGCTCCGGATGCCGGCGAGCTCAGGTGGCGGTGGCGGCACTTGCTGCCGTTGGACCAGAAGAATAGTCGGTGAAGAGAAACGAAGGAGTTGGCTAGAGATCAGAGTGGAATTGAGAAGGCAAATCGAGCATGGCAGCGGCGACCGGCGGATGCTTAGTTGGAGCTCCCTAGCAATGAGTTGGCTAGAGCAGACGACTGCCTGAGCTGGGGAAGACGACGACGATCGCTCACATGGCCAACGCAATTGGAAAGGCAGAAACGATCGGGAGGCACGCTGAACTCGCGATCGACGACAGACGGAGAGGTCGCAATGAGTGTGAAGTGCCATCGATCGGGGAAGAAAAACGATAGAGAAGGAAAGGAGGAGAAACGCGACGGAGAAATGGGAAATTAGATCGGGTAATCGAGATTTTAGGGTTGACCGAATTGATTAAGCTAGCCCAGGTTTAACCTAAGGCTGACCTAGGTTAACTCAATCTCCCATTAGGCTTTAACTTATCTCGTTTGCACTCCTTTTTAATTTAGAAAAATTTCTGAAAATTCTTGAAAATTCCATAAGCTAATTCTCAATTAGCGAGGCTATTATTTTATTTTATTTTTACCATATTTTACATTCTCCCCCACTTATAAAAATTTGGTCCCCAAATTTCCGACTTATATACTTGCATGATATGTCAAAATAACCATCTCAAGTATCCGGAGAAAAGTCACACCTCAAGTGACTAAGTGGGGTACTGAGCTCGAATATTATATTCTAGCTCTTATATACACTCTCAACTGACCTAATAAAAGATCAATAAGTGTACCAGAGTGGAGCTCTATATCCATAACCGATGGGAGACTTTGCCAAAATCGTAAGGTGAATCATGAATCACCATCAGAAATGATACTCAAGGTTACTCCATGGATATAATTCCATCAAACGATCCAACCAAATCCATCTTACGACTCGGAAGAAAATGAGCGGACCTAGCTAATCGATCATCGACTACCCAAATCCTATTAAGTCCTTTCCGAATTTTAGATAATCTCCCAACACAATCTAACGTACTAGGCTACCACTTCTATCTCGGTACATAACCCTACTGGTCATAATAATCCACCTTTGCTTGTTGGCATACCCAACATCAAACTACGAAATCAACCGTGTCCCACCAATATGAACGTCCCAATACTCATTATTTTCGGAAACACTCCGAATAAATCCTCATTCTCGAATGAAGAGTCTCCTGAAACAACTCTTCCTAAAGCGAATGCAACTCTGGGAACCACCATCCTTCCTAGAGACGGAGATTTATTCTCACAAGAGAAATTAATCTAATGTCCAAAATTCACTATGTCACCCAGAACTGAAAGTAACTGGAAGACTATAATGATTAATCTCGCTAGTTTCTCAACTAGTATACACATAATATACGTCTCATTTAACTGCATTGGGATCGCTCCTAATCCCTGAAATGATGCATCTGCGTACAATACCCTTCCATCCATATCGGACGGATTAACTAACACTGACACAAAAGTCAGCCACCTTCTAGGCCCTGAAACCTAACTTCCTAAGCTTCCGACCAAATGATTTCCATCACCTTCTTGGTCTAACGAATCATCTATGGTAAATACCAAATCAATCTAGGGATACCACAACTTCCCTTAAGATTGTGGATATATCCATAAACATATTCTCCACAGATATGATGACAATCGATCCCAAATACTCCAAGAGTACTTGATTCCTCAAATCCATGAACGACTAAATCGTCGATAATACTAACAACATTATCAATCGGCTTTATACACCTGAATCCTTTTACTCTACGCTAATGATAGCTCAATCATCACACCGACAATGATAATTGTATGACACTAGGTCACTACAATATCAAACCTCCAATCGTAGACCAACCCTAGGATATACACAGGTGTCATTTAGCTGATCTAAATAAATCATCTATCCCTAATGAAGGATACTCATTCTCAACTACTGCATTCCAATCATCGATAATCGATACATAACCTCAAAGGTCTATCTCTCTTTTAACGAAGAGTTTCGAAAATTCTCTAGAAGGAATACTGAAATGGATAAATATCCCATCCAACACCTCCTATAATCGCAACTTACGTTCTTCCAATTACCACAGTGTTTAGCAACACTGATACCAATAAAAATCATCTCTCGGTATGAGGTCCCCAATATCAAGACTATTTCCGAAATCACCTCAATCGCTTACTCCACTTGCCCATGCAATGATAAGCCTGGGAGTTCATCCGAAACTATATCCAATACTCTTACCAATTATACCCTCATTCTCAGTCATTTAACTATCCGTAAAGATATGTCTATAGTGGAGATATGTCTAGCAAAGGCTAAGGGTATCCCTTGACTTCTTGGTTGTTGATCAACATCTCACCTGACGGTAGAGAAAATCACCAACCCACAAGTCGATAGGAACCCTTCGAACCCTATCCAAGAATGTTCTAGACAAAGATACCTGTAAACTACTAGTATCTCTCGATATATCCGCAAATAGGATAACCTAAAAGGACCGATCCTTCGATCTTCTATACTTCTTCTCGAGTAATCATGTAATGTTGTCCAACATCTGTTCTGGACGACTGTGCTCATGTAGATGCAAAGACTATCATGGAGGAACTGAAGTCAACTGCTGAACTGAGGTACAAACTGCAACAACTACAATGGAGATGATAAACACTGTTGTACTGGCAAAGGGTACACATTCGACTGTAAGGTACTGAAGAACTGCCAACATCGTAGCCCACTCCGACTCTGTGAAAGGTATAGCTGCAACTGGAGAATACTGCGTAGATACAACCATCATCGTAAAATATCTCCTCTGTATAAAGCATAACCACGCCTGGGAAGGTAACAATTGTTGTCGTCTGGATGTCTGAATCTTCTGAGATGTCTTCTGCTGATAGTGTTGAGTAACTCGCTTCTCTCGGTTGAAAGTATCAAAGAGCTCCAACTATATTTGAGGTAGTAGATTGCTGCTGATGTGATAATCCATTCTTCTGTCATGATCTCAGCTTCCGAGGTTGTAGATCGTCCGCTCGAAAGCATCATCCATAGTCTTCAACTGGGTCTTCAAAGTACATACTCTCCTCGTAGATACCGGCTGCTTATAGTGGAAACAGATACAATGGTCCATCGGATAATCTGACTCTGTGTCTCGTCGTAACCCGCACTGCACACCCTTAATCTCCCTTCGAAGTCTTTCCTCTGAGTTCACTGATAAACATGAGAAGATGCTGACAATCTGCAATCGGTCTTCTATGATCGAAAAACTCTCCAATAGTCGCTCGTGACTCATGACTTTAATCTTGCTCCTTTTATCCAACATTCGGAGACTTCTAATTCTCATAATTTGACTTGCAATATATGCTAATCAAATCTCCAACTCTTAAAACACTTGCTACGGAGTCATTTCTATACACATGACTCGGTCTATGCACTTCCAGTAGGATCTGGTAGGAGATCCATACATCATGATCAAGATGTCAGCCAATAAACCGTAGGTGGCCGAAATCAACCCAATCACATTCTCGAGATATTAGGTGGTTGTAACCCTCGCAAGTCTAACGACTCTGCATGATACCTTCATTACCAAACGATCACCCTACTCGATGCCCAAGAATTCTCTGACAATGAGTCAAAGAAAATGACGTGGGGAAATATTATCTCACAACATCACTAACCTGTGACCAAGTGATACATTATTTCCCGTAGGTTACTTTCCATCTCTTCCACCAAGTACCGGCTAAAATCCGGATAATGGTATTCAACTAACACTACTATCTTCGTATAACCCGAGTCAAGTACTCCAAAAGTACTCCCAATTTTATACAACCTAGAATAACCAACTCAGGGATCAAAATCCCTATGAATATCTCCAAACTAATCTTCTACTATCTGCATCAGCAATAGTATACTCGCTTAGTCCATTACCCCTCAGGTAATAATCTGACAAACATAATTAGTGGAAATTCTTAGGACTATAATCCTTGATCTCCACAAGAGATGTGCTTACCTAATCCCTGCTTTCCGACTCAGTATCAGTCAGCTCTCAAAGGTAATTACCTTTTCGATAGCAGATACATATCTAATAACCTCAACATATCGTTCCAGTGGTCAAACTCAAACCATGGTTACGAATATTAACCAATATCCTACAAGTCATCCATGTTATAAGCAACTAAATGCATAACCAATAGAAGGATATGTAATAACAATTAACATACCTTAAACCTTGTAGCTCGGAGATGTCCGCAACAACCAGATCCCAGAACTCACGAAACCAAAACCGAGTAAAGCAAAACTCGATATCTGAACAAAATTAAATCCGAAAATGGACTTCGCAACCTAGGGCTCTGATACCAATAAAATTGTCACGCCCCGAGAGTATACTGTGCCGAAAAGCAAACGGACGACATCTCCCCTGTACGTGACAACATATCGGGTTAATACAAGGCCCGTAGGCCTACAACAACAATATCACATAAAGCTATCAATATATCAAACACAGCGGAAACAATACAAACAGATAAAACAAGATACAAGGACTAACTGTGTGTTGGTACAACAATGCTCCAAGAATTTATATGTTTTGATGTTTGGATAATCATCTAAGTTAGGCAATATCTTGTGATCTAATTGCGAATATGTTTAAGTGACCAAGAAATCCAAGGATGAAGACTTGGTAAAAGAGAAGTCCAAGTATGATCTTGGCAAGGGAAGTCCAAGGGATGGACTTGGCAGCATAAGACCAAGCTTGTAGTCTTGGCAGCATAAAGTCCAAGTGAACCTTGGCAAAGGAAGTCCAAGGGATGGACTTGGGAGCGTAAGACCAAGCCTGTAGTCTTGGCAGCGTAAAGTCCAAGTGAACCTTGGCAAAGGAAGTCCAAAGTAAGGTCTTGGCAGCATAAGTCCAAGATTGTAGTCTTGGCGGCGTAAAGTCCAAGCATTTGGCAACCCAAGACATGACGAAGAAGGCTCTTGGAAGCAAAGCGCAAAGGATGAACAAGTCGCGGACTCGGAGGGATCCTGAAGGCGCAAGGCTTAATGAGGAGCTAGAAGGTTGAGTCTAGGTCTAGGGTATAAAATCAAGTGTGAATTACTCATACTTGATGAGTATCGATCGATAACGATGTATCGATCGGCCCAGTCGCGTTCGAGTCGGTGAAACCACGACCATCGATCGGCCTTGACTGTCGAGCATTGGATCGATCGCTATCATCGATCGGCCAAGGAATCGATCGGTGATCAAGAATATCGCCACGAATGCGGTCACTCACTGCGCCTTGATCACTCGGTGATCACCCCATCGATCGGTGATGGAGAGGATCGATCGTGATCACGCCGTTGGAGATTGCGGCTATGAATCTCCACGGAGATCGCGTTTCAGAAGTCGTTTGGCTTGGCGGCGGTGATGGTAAGCATGTCGGTGATCAACGGAAAAACAGTCCCTCTTCTATAAAAAGGGGTCATGGGGAGCTAGTTCTCTTGCTCCTAACTACACCCTCGTGCTCACCAAGATTTCCAAGTGTTTTTAGTGATTCAAAACCTCCTCTTCTCTTGTTCTTGATCATCCATCATTGTAAAGAAGAGGAGCGCATTGTAAGAAAGGTTTCTCCACCTTGGTTCATCCAAAGGAGGTTCTAGTGAAGATTGATTAGGGCTAATCCACCTTATAGATTGCCGTGGAGTAGGAGCGTCATCTCCGAACCACGTACATCGGGTGTTAGCTTTGTTTCTTGCTTTGATTTGTGTTTATATTTTGTATTGCTTCCGCTAACATTTTTGTAGAAACGAAGAAAGGCTAATCACCCCCCTCTAGCCATTTCAATATTTCTAACAAGTGGTATCAGAGCCCGGATAGTTTGGAAGATCTCACCATCAACCAAGACATCAATGGCTCTTCAAGAGGGATATAGCACCGCCAAGCCACCGCTCTTCGATGGGAGTCATTTTGCGTATTGGAAAGGTAGGATGAAGTACTATCTTATGAGTAATATTGAAATTTGGCATAGCATTGTAGATGGCTTCAAGGAACCGGTGGATGAACATGGAGACCCTATTCCAAGCAAGGATTGGACAAGGGAGATGAATCGGAAGTTCGAGTCAAATGCGAAAGCCGTACTCACCATCCAATGCGGCATTACAATGGAGCAACTCAACAAGGTGGGGCCTTTCGAATCCACCAAGGAGCTATGGGAAAAGCTCATTGAGCTAAATGAAGGTTCCAAGGAGTCAAAGAGGGCCAAGAAGGACCTACTAATTGGACAACTTCAAGCCTTCCAAATGAAGATGCATGAAACCGTAAGTCAAATGCATGGAAGGTTCAAGGAAATTGTGAATGGACTTCACATCATAGGTGAGCGAGTTGACAATCGGGACTTGGTAAGGTATATTCTTCAAGCGTTTCCTAGAAATTCTTTATGGACTTCTATAGTTGATGCCATTAAGGTAACTAGGGATCTTTCTCAAATTAAAATTGATAAATTATTTTGTGAGTTTGAATTGCATGAGCAAACTAACATGTCTTCTAAGGAAAAGGGTTTAGCTCTATTTGTTGAGAAGAAAGAAAAGAAGAAGAAAGAAAGGAAAGAGGTGTCATCATCATCCGAGTCGGAGCGTGAGTCAAGTAGTGATGGAGACTCGGCTAGTGAGATGGCCCATTTTGTCAAGAAGTTCCTTAGAAAATCAAAGGAATTCAAGAATAGAGAAGCAAGGAAGGGGTCCCATTCTTCAAGAGGTAAAATTAGTGGCAATTTAAAATTTAACAATAATGTAATTTGCCATGCTTGCAATAAGAAAGGGCACATAAAGCCAAATTGCCCGGAGCTAAAGAAGAAGGAGGAAAAGGAAAAGAAAAAGAAGGACAAGAAGGAGAAGAAGAAGAAGGAGGCCATGGTGGCTCAAACCACATGGGACACACCAAGTGTTGAAGACTCCTCCTCCGATGATGAGCTTTGCCACATCACACGCCATGTGGCACTCATGGCATTAGAAGATGATTCCGGCACATCAAGCCACGAAGACTCCTCAAGTGATGAATCGTCATCTAGTAACGATGAGGTAATGAACTCTCCCAAAGTTACGCTTCTTTATAAATCAATTGCCTATCTTCAAGAAGCTCTAGATAAGTCTAAATCTAAGGTTAAGAGCATGAAGGTAGAACTAAAGGCTATTAGGAATGAGAAACCCTCACATGTTGATTCTTGCATGCTTAAGGAAGAAAATGACAAACTTAAGGATGAGGTTAGTGAATTGACAGCATGGTTAGAGAAATTTTCAAATGGCTCAAAATGTCTTGATATGATCATTAGTCGACAAAGAGCCGTTTACAACAAGGCGGTTTAGGATATAAGCCAAAAGAAAAGAAGTTGCTTATATTTCATTGATTAATAGGAAAGCAACCATTAAGGGAAAAGTTAAGAAAGCATGGGTACCTAAGAAGTTTTTACTTAATGTTACGGTCCAAATGTTTGGGTACCAAAAGCTTGTGTTTTTCATGTGATTTAGGTAGGAGAGCGAGGTATGTGGATTGTGGATAGCGGTTGCTCAACACATATGACCGGGGATGTGAGCAAGTTCTCCACAATTAAATATGTGAAGAAGGGAGCAGTGTCATTTGGGAATAGTGGAAAACTCAAGATATTAGGTAGAGGTACAATTGAGGTATCCCCCAAAATTGTCATTCACAAAGTTTTACTAGTTGAAAATATGAAATTTAATCTATTAAGTGTTAGTCAACTTTGTGATGCAAACTATCATGTCTCTTTTGAATCCTCTAAATGCATGATTAGGCACAAGGAATTAAATGATTGCATGTTAGTTGGATATAGGAAATCAAATATCTATTATGTTGATCTTTCATATGCTTCTAACATTTCTACTAAGTGCTTTGTTGCAAAAGAAGAGGAAAGTTGACTATGGCATAGGAGATTGGGGCACATCAACATGAAAAACATAGCCAAGGTAGCCAAGATGGAGTTGGTCAAAGGACTACCAAAGATCAAGTATGTCAAGAATAAAATGTGTGATGCATGTCAAGAGGGAAAACAAACAAAGGCATCACACAAAGGTAAAACCCTAATTAATACTTCCTTACCATTAGAATTATTGCATCTTGACCTATTTGATTGTCATAGTACTCCATCTTTAAATGACAACAAATATTGTTTGGTTATTGTAGATGATTTCTCTAGGTATACTTGGGTCTACTTTATGAAACATAAGGATGATACCTTAGAAATAATCATAGGATTTAGTAAAAGGGTTGAAAATGAAAAGAGTCTCAAAATCAACCGGATCCATAGTGATCATGGTGGTGAATTTGAAAACTTAAAATTTTCACAATTTTGTCTAGAGCAAGGGTACAAGCATGAGTTCTCTTGTCCTAGAACACCCCAACAAAATGGAGTGGTGGAAAGGAGAAATCGTGCCCTACAAGAGGCGGCTAGGACTATGCTTAATGAATATTCTCTATCTAGCTACTTGTGGGCGGAAGCGGTTAATACCGCTTGCTATATCCAAAATAGGGTTCAAATCCATAGGTTTTTAGGAAAGACACCTTTTGAATTATGGAATGGGACTATTCCCACAATTCATTATTTTAAAGTCTTTGGATGTAAAGTTTATATTCTAAACACCAAGGATAACTTAGGAAAATTTGAATCCAAAGCAGATGAGGGAATCCTAGTTGGATACTCATCCACAAGTAGAGGATATAGAGTCTACAATAAGATAACCCAAGGGATTGAGGAGTCCTCCAATGTTCAATTTGATGAAGCTACTAGTACCTACCCTAGAAAGTCCTCTATTGATAAGGATATTAATGACAATAATCAAGACATTACTCAAAAACTTCAAAACTTGACCATTAGGGGTAATGATCAAGGGGGAGGAAGAGGAGACTCCGATGATGAAAGAAGGGTGGAAGATAACAATGATCAAATTGAAACCCTTCTAGAAACCTAAGAATTCATCAAGATCATCCACTTGACCAAGTAGTAGGAGATCTATCTCAAGGAGTAAGAACTAGGTCATTTCATAGACCTCCTACTAGTCAAGTAGCTCTTATCTCACAAATTGAGCCCAAATCGATCAATGATGCATTACATGATCCGGATTGGATTTTGGCAATGCAAGATGAATTGACTCAATTTGAGAGAAGTCAAGTGTGGGAATTAGTACCTAGACCCAATGATAGCACCATAATTACTACAAGATGGGTCTTTAGGAATAAGCTAGATGATCAAGGAAATATCACTAGAAATAAGGCTAGGTTGGTTGCTAGGGGATTCAATCAAGTTGAGGGGCTTGACTATGATGAGACTTATGCCCCGGTTGCGAGATTAGAATCTATTAGGATTCTCTTAGGGTATGCTTCCTACATGGGATTTAAACTTTACCAAATGGATGTTAAATCGGCATTCTTAAATGGTTATATTAAGGAGGAAGTATATGTAGAGCAACCACCGGTTGAGAACATAGATTATCCAAATCATGTATGTAAGCTTAGGAAAGCATTATATGGGTTAAAACAAGCTCCCCGGGCATGGTATGAAAGATTGTCATCTTTCTTAATTTCTAAGGATTTTAGAAGAGGCCAAGTAGATCAAACATTGTTTATAAAGTCAACATTAAAGGATATATTCATAGCCCAAGTATATGTTGATGATATCATTTTTGGGTCAACGAATGATGATCTTCTTCAAGACTTTATAAAAAATATGGAAAATGAATTTGAAATGAGTTTGGTTGGAGAGCTTACCTTTTTCCTAGGTTTACAAGTCAAACAAACCAATGAGGGTATTCATATTTATCAAACCAAATATGCAAATGAAATGATCAAGAAATTTGGTTTGGAAAATGCCAAAATTGTAACCACTCCTATGGCCACTAGCACTAGAATAGATAGTGATCATGAAGGTAAATCAATTGATCTTAAACTTTATAGGAGTATGATTGGTAGTCTGCTTAGAGCATTATATGGGTTAAAACAAGCTCCCCGGGCATGGTATGAAAGATTGTCATCTTTCTTAATTTCTAAGGATTTTAGAAGAGGCCAAGTAGATCAAACATTGTTTATAAAGTCAACATTAAAAGATATATTCATAGCCCAAGTATATGTTGATGATATCATTTTTGGGTCAACGAATGATGATCTTCTTCAAGACTTTATAAAAAATATGGAAAATGAATTTGAAATGAGTTTGGTTGGAGAGCTTACCTTTTTCCTAGGTTTACAAGTCAAACAAACCAATGAGGGTATTCATATTTATCAAACCAAATATGCAAATGAAATGATCAAGAAATTTGGTTTGGAAAATGCCAAAATTGTAACCACTCCTATGGCCACTAGCACTAGAATAGATAGTGATCATGAAGGTAAATCAATTGATCTTAAACTTTATAGGAGTATGATTGGTAGTCTACTATACCTAACCGCTAGTAGACCCGATATTTTATTTGCGGTAGGTATGTGTGCAAGATACCAATCTTGTGCCAAAGAATCACATTTAGTAGCCGTTAAGAGAATATTAAGATATATTAAAGGCACCCTAAATGTAGGACTTTGGTATCCTAGGACTAGGTCATTTGAATTGCTTGGATATACCGATTCCGATTATGCCGGGTGCAAATTGGATAGGAAGAGTACTAGTGGTGGATGCCAATTTCTTGGGTCCTCCCTAGTTAGTTGGAGTAGTAGGAAGCAACATTGTGTTGCTTTATCAACCACCGAAGCCGAGTATGTGGCTATGGGTGGTTGTGTAGCTCAATTACTTTGGATGAGACATACTCTTGTGGACTATGAGCTACACTACTCTAACATTAAAGTTTATTGTGATAATGTGAGTACCATCAACTTGACCAAAAATCCGGTACATCACTCTAGGACCAAGCACATTGAAGTGAAACATCACTTCATAAGAGATCATGTGGCAAGAGGGGACATTGAACTTAATTATGTAGAATCTAAGTCCAACCTTGCCGATATCTTCACAAAAGCTCTTCCCGAAGCCGAATTTTCATCATTAAGGAGGGAGCTTGGTATGTGCTTTGTAGAGTAAAACTCTAGGTTTGCATGATCCTATACTTTTATAGTAGATTTATACCTTGATGCATCTCACAAAAAGCCTTAAGAAACCTTGATTTTTGTATTGAGACACTTATAACCATGTGAGATGATAGGGAAGGTGTACTTGGCTCATCATGCTTGTTATGATGCATTACTATGAGCCAATAACACACCTAGAGACATAAAAACCTTATGGACCAATCATTGGGAAGGCTTGTATTCAAGTAATGAATACATAGCTCAAAGAACATGGTTGGAAATTCCAAATAATATATATTTTAAACTATGTTCATCATATTTTGAAAAACAGTTTTCAAATGGAACACAAAAGTGATACAAAGTTTGCAAAATCTTTAGAACTTTTGTTAGGTTCCAAGTTTGTATCAATCTTGAAATATGGAAAACATATATTTTTCAAATTATTTTTCCTTAATAAAGTATGATTTCAGAAATATGTACGCAAAGTTTCGTGATTTTTCGAGATTTCTGGAATTTCTAACGCATTTCTGAAGTTGGGCTGAAAAGGCTGAAATTTCGATTTCAGGCGTAGCAGTCGACTGGTTCAGAAACCAGTCGACTGATACACTGTATTTTCTGATAACAGCTCCATTTTATGGTATTTAGTGTATCCTTGATGTCCTACAACTTTAGCTTGATAATATTGCGTATAAACAAAGGTTTAGGACTGTTTAGTGCAGTGGTTTAGGGGGAGTTTCATAAAATTGTATCTTTTTCGTCCCCAAATCCATTGTTGGTGCAAAGTTAGGACTTAATGTTTTTAAATTTCTGTTATGCTTTGCTTCAAATATTATTTACACATTATAAAGCTTATCTTGGATTAAGGGGGAGCTTTAATTTCAATTTTATACCTTAGTCCAAGATCCAACACCTTTGATTCCTTCATTTTTGAATCCTTCTCTTTTTGATGTATGTCAAACGGGGAGAAGGGATGTTTAAGTTATATGATTATGTGTGTATTCTTAAAGACCTAACTTATATGATTGTCAAACATCAAAAAGGGGGAGATTGTTGGTGCAACAATGCTCCAAGCATTTATATGTTTTGATGTTTGGATAATCATCTAAGTTAGGCAATATCTTGTGATCTAATTGCGAATATGTTTAAGTGACAGGGAAATCCAAGGATGAAGAATTGGTAAAAGAGAAGTCCAAGTATGATCTTGGCAAGGGAAGTCCAAGGGATGGACTTGGCAGCATAAGACCAAGCTTGTAGTCTTGGCAGCATAAAGTCCAAGTGAACCTTGGCAAAGGAAGTCCAAGGGATGGACTTGGCAGCGTAAGACCAAGCCTGTAGTCTTGGCAGCGTAAAGTCCAAGTGAACCTTGGCAAAGGAAGTCCAAAGTAAGGTCTTGGCAGCATAAGTCCAAGCTTGTAGTCTTGGCAGAAAGTCCAAGCATTTGGCAACCCAAGACATGACGAACAAGGAAACTCACGAAGCAAAGCGCAAAGGATGAACAAGTCGCGGACTCGGAGGGATCCTGAAGGCGCAAGGCTTAATGAGGAGCTAGAAGGTTGAGTCTAGGTCTAGGGTATAAAATCAAGTGTGAATTACTCATACTTGATGAGTATCAGTCGACTGATACGATGTATCAATCTAGTCAGCGTTCGGCCAGGTCGGTGAAACCACGACCATCGATCGACGCCTTGATCGATCGAGCGATCGGCCGTGCTATCGATCGACCGCAAGGGAATCGATCGGTGATCAAGGGAATATCGCCACGTACGCCTCACTGATCACGCCTTGATCACTCGGTCGATCACCCATCGACCGATCGTGATGGAGGATCGATCGTGATCACCTGGCCGTTGGAGATTGCGGCTACGAATCTCCACGGAGATCGCGTTTCAGAAGCTGTTGGCTTCGGCGGCAGTCGACTGATGGTAAGCATCAGTCGACTGATCGAAGCCCAACGGGAAAAACAACCCCTCTTCTATAAAAAGGGGTCATGGGGAGTTTGGTGAAGCTAGTGCTCTTGCTCCTAACTACACCCTCATGCTCACCAAGCTTTCCAAGTGTTTTTAGTGATTTAAAACCTCCTCTTCTCTTGTTCTTGATCATCCATCATTGTAAAGAAGAGGAGCGCATTGTAAGAAAGGTTTCTCCACCTTGGTTCATCCAAAGGAGGTTCTAGTGAAGATTGATTAGGGCTAATCCACCTTACGGATTGCTGTGGAGTAGGAGCGTCATCTCCGAACCATATACATCGAGTGTTAGCTTTGTTTCTTGCTTTGATTTGTGTTTATATTTTGTATTGCTTCCGCTAACATTTTTGTAGAAACGAAGAAAGGCTAATCACCCCCTCTAGCCATTCCAATATTTCTAACACTGTGCACTTCGGAGTGACTTGACACGACAAGAATCATAACAAAAATCGAATCAACGACCAAATACGTACATCACATCCGTATATCACAAATACGGAAACAATACAGGGTAAAAACCCAAACTAACAATCCATAGTAATACAACAATACGGAAAAACATATCCATTCGTCCGGTGTGAGATGGGATCAGCTGGCGGAGCTCCGAACGTCCAAGGAATCTTCTACCTGTTACCTGGGCGACAGGAAGCCCAGGGTCCCGGGGTGGTGAGTATAAACTCAGGGGTAATATGTAGAAAGTGCATGAACAACATATAAGGATAGATCTACAAGTATACATGTGAAGATCTACAGGTATACAGCATGAGTCCAATAGACATACAGTCCTATCCAACTCTAATAACAAGTAACTACAGTAAAGTCATACTCAGTGTATATACTAAACTGATCAACTGAACATGAAGTAATGTACCAACGTACCTGACGGTCTGTAACACCAGATGCTAGATCATCCTGAACAGATTTACAATAACATAACTCATATAACGTACCAAGTCAATCTCATACCTGACCAATACTCCAACATATGAACAGTATATGATCACCTGTAATAACAAATCGGTCGATACCACACAATGACATGAATGATAATCAAATGCATATAATAGTCTGAATCAACGCATGTATCATGCTCAACACATAGCAGTATATAAAATGCAGATGGCATGTATCATGATGAACAACCATATGCAACAATCATAGCTCAATCAAATGCAGCATCTCACAGGCATATGTAAAACATATATCAAATACATGCATACATATATATCAGCAATGCATATGCATGGTCACTGTCATGGATCGGCCCAACCACGACCCGAGTGGCTGTGGTGGCACGACGACAAATGACAACTAGCCCGACTCGGTGCCACCACTCTCGAGTGGTAGGTTGGGTAGTATGATGAGTAGCGTATAAGCGTAAAAGCTAACTACTCTAGCCTCCGCAAGCCACGCTGTCCCTACCCATGAGTAGACAAACGCCGCACAAAGGACAACTGTACGTCACACAACCACCGTCTATAGTGGGCGAGTGCTAACACCATTCTGCACAGTGGCCAGGTGCGCATCTCCAGCTACCATCATCCATAGTGGCCGAGCACGACACATCCAATGCTCTGCCCTCAACCCTGCTACCACTACCCCGAGTGGCCGGGGAGGCAGGATGACTAACGACCCGTCTCATCCATAAGGGAGATCCAGTCGTCAGCATGCATGCAAATGTAATGATGCATAGATCCACACAAGTATCCTCGCAACACTCCCTATCTCACGAGGAGTCCTGGTCAACCAAAAGTCAACTATGCAAGGACTACAATCCACAAGACTCTCTATCGCATAAAGAGTCATACTCATCCGATACCAACCACGCTAAGACCTCTAGTCGAGCGAGATACTATCGACCATCCATATAACCATACACGGATATCACGATCCATAATGGATATACAATCATGCTAGCAGAACCACATACTGACAACCACACACATTTATCTATGCACAGACAACTAAATCCACCATAGATGCACAACTAATATGTGTACGATACAACGATCGACTCCATAACCCAATTCATCACCTAACCCTAGTGATGTAACACAGTAACCCAATCTGAGGTCACAAAGATAACCCTAACCACCTGTACTTACTGAACATCCATCAGCTAATACATAATAGGGTTTATAGTTCCTATCCGAGCTAGATAATCAATGAAGTACCAGAGTTTATATCTCAAAGGTCAAGGCAGTACAAGCATATGATTAAATAAGAGTGGATTTAAGGTAAACAGGTATAAACATAAATCCAAGATCATGCACTAGAATTTGATCAAAACTACCGGACCAGGTAGATATTACCCACCTGATACGAAGCTCGAATAATCCTCACGGCCGCGGACCTGCTTCGTATCCCAAACCTGCACAATAGTAACAAATTATGGTTAAGTACAAGTATCCAACAAACGTAGGAACTAAACACTACATCGTTCCTATACTTGCATCCTTTCCTCACCTACGAGTTATAAACTCGATTACCCCAATCTAATACATCATAACCCAACTCATAATAGATCACGACATCCACAGGATCAATTAAGTTAAATAGATCTAAACAACATTCAAAACAGCCTCACCTGATTGCACTAACTCACTGATTACATATCTGGAACCACCATGAATAGAACAGGTAAGGGAAAAATAGGGATTAACCCAATTTACACTTCACAGCTGCATCAACCACCCATCCATCGACAACAACCTCATCAGATCCCATCCTTATCTCAGGCACGATCCACATCTCCAACCTCATCGGATCGATGACAGTAAAACCTCCCCAACTCATCCACCAAATGGATCACAACACATATACAACAATACCATTACCGCAACCACATTGATCCATCGGAAAAAACCTTGAACAGAACAGAAAAGGATACAAAACTTACCGATCCTAGATCTCCACCGGTAGCCCTCCTCCCCTGTTCATCGGAAATTCCTCCCACAACAGCTACCCATCACTAACTCTGGCGGTGTTCTGACAGGGAAACTCACCGGATAGGAATTAGCAATGGAGAAATCGACAAGCGGTTTGCACAGCGTGCTCGCAATGGAGATCAACATCAATGACCTAGCTTCGGATGTCGGCGATCTCAGGTGGCGGCGGTGGCACTTGCTTCCGTTGGACCAGAAGAATAGTCGGTGAAGAGAAACGAAGGAGTTGGCTAGAGATCAGAGTGGAATTGGGATGGCAAATCGAGCATGGCAGTGATGACCGGCGGATGCTTAGTTGGAGCTCCCTAGCAATGAGTTGGCTAGAGCAGACGGCTGCCTGAGCTGGGGAAGACGATGATGATCGCTCACATGGCCAACGTGATTGGAAAGGCAGAAACGATCGGGAGGCACGCTGAACTCGCGATTGACGACAGACGGAGAGGTCGCAACGAGTGTGAAGAGCCATCGATCGGGGAAGAAAAACGATAGAGAAGGAAAGGAGGAGAAACGCGACGGAAAAATGGGAAATTAGATCGGGTAATCGAGATTTTAGGGTTGACTGAATTGATTAAGCTAGCCCAGGTTTAACCTAAGGTTGACCTAGGTTAACTCAATCTCCCATTAGGCTTTAACTTATCTCGTTTGCACTCTTTTTAAATTTAGAAAAATTTCTGAAAATTCTTGAAAATTCCATAAGCTAATTCTCAATTAGCGAGGCTATTATTTTATTTTATTTTATTTTTTACCATATTTTACATTCTCCCCCACTTATAAAAATTTGGTCCCCAAATTTCCGACTTATATACTTGCATGATATGTCAAAATAACCATCTCAAGTATCCGGAGAAAAGTCACACCTCAAGTGACTAAGTGGGGTACTGAGCTCGAATATTATATTCTAGCTCTTATATACACTCTCAACTGACCTAATAAAAGGTCAATAATTGTACAAGAGTGGAGCTCTATATCCATAACCGATGGGAGACTTTGCCAAAATCGTAAGGTGAATCATGAATCACCATCAGAAATGATACTCAAGGTTACTCCATGGATATAATTCCATCAAACGATCCAACCAAATCCATCTTACGGCTCGGAAGAAAATGAGCGGACCTAGCTAATCGATCATCGACTACCCAAATCCTATTAAGTCCTTTCCGAATTTTAGATAATCTCCCAACACAATCTAACGTACTAGGCTACCACTTCTATCTCGGTACATAACCCTACTGGTCATAATAATCCACCTTTGCTTGTTGGCATACCCAACATCAAACTACGAAATCAACCGTGTCCCACCAATATGAACGTCCCAATACTCATTATTTTCGGAAACACTCCGAATAAATCCTCATTCTCGAATGAAGAGTCTCCTGAAACAACTCTTCCTAAAGCGAATGCAACTCTGGGAACCACCATCCTTCCCAGAGACGGAGATTTATTCTCACAAGAGAAATTAATCTAATGTCCAAAATTCACTATGTCACCCAGAACTGAAAGTAACTGGAAGACTATAATGATTAATCTCGCTAGTTTCTCAACTAGTATACACATAATATACGTCTCATTTAACTGCATTGGGATCGCTCCTAATCCCTGAAATGATGCATCTGCGTACAATACCCTTCCATCCATATCGGACGGATTAACTAACACTGACACAAAAGTCAGCCACCTTCTAGGCCCTGAAACCTAACTTCCTAAGCTTCCGACCAAATGATTTCCATCACCTTCTTGGTCTAACGAATCATCTATGGTAAATACCAAATCAATCTAGGGATACCACAACTTCCCTTAAGATTGTGGATATATCCATAAACATATCCTCCACAGATATGATGACAATCGATCCCAAATACTCCAAGAGTACTTGATTCCTCAAATCCATGAACGACTAAATCGTCGATAAGTCTAACAACATTATCAATCAGCTTTATACACCTGAATCCTTTTACTCTACGCTAATGATAGCTCAATCATCACACCGACAATGATAATTGTATGACACTAGGTCACTACAATATCAAACCTCCAATCGTAGACCAACCCTAGGATATACACAGGTGTCATTTAGCTGATCTAAATAAATCATCTATCCCTAACGAAGGATACTCATTCTCAACTACTGCATTCCAATCATCGATAATCGATACATAACCTCAAAGGTCTATCTCTCTTTTAACGAAGAGTTTCGAAAATTCTCTAGAAGGAATACTGAAATGGATAAATATCCCATCCAACACCTCCTATAATCGCAACTTACGTTCTTCCAATTACCACAGTGTTTAGCAACACTGATACCAATAAAAATCATCTCCCGGTATGAGGTCCCCAATATCAGGACTATTCTCGAAATCACCTCAATCGCTTACTCCACTTGCCCATGCAATGACAAGCCCGGGAGTTCATCCGAATCTATATCCAATACTCTTACCAATTATACCCTCATTCTCAGTCATTTAACTATCCGTAAAGATATGTCTATAGTGGAGGTATGTCTAGCAAAGGCTAAGGGTATCCCTTGACTTCTTGGTTGTTGATCAACATCTCACCTGACGGTAGAGAAAATCACCAACCCACAAGTCGATAGGAACCCTTCGAACCCTATCCAAGAATGTTCTAGACAAAGATACCTGTAAACTACCAGTATCTCTCGATATATCCGCAAATAGGATAACCTAAAAGGACCGATCCTTCGGTCTTCTATACTTCTTCTCGAGTAATCATGTAAAGTTGTCCAACATCTGTTCTGGACGGCTGTGCTCATGTAGATGCAAAGACTATCATGGAGGAACTGAAGTCAACTGCTGAACTGAGGTACAAACTGCAACAACTGCAATGGAGATGATAAACACTGTTGTACTGGCAAAGGGTACACATTCGGCTGTAAGGTACTGAAGAACTGCCAACATCGTAGCCCGCTCCGACTCTGTGAAAGGTATAGCTGCAACTGGAGAATACTGCGTAGATACGACCATCATCGTAAAATCTCTCCTCTGTATAAAGCATAACCACGCCTGGGAAGGTAACAGTTGCTGTCGTCTGGATGTCTGAATCTTCTGAGATGTCTTCTGCTGATAGTGCTGAGTAACTCGCTTCTCTCGGTTGAAAGTATCAAAGAGCTCCAACTATATCTGAGGTAGTAGATCGCTGCTGATGTGATAATCCATTCTTCTGTCATGATCTCGGCTTTCGAGGTTGTGGATCGTCCGCTCGAAAGCATCATCCATAGTCTTCAACTGGGTCTTCAAAGTACATACTCTCCTCGTAGATACCGGCTGCTTATAGTGGAAACAGATACCATGGTCCATCGGATAATCTGACTCTGTGTCTCGTCGTAACCCGCACTGCACACCCTTAATCTCCCTTCGGAGTCTTTCCTCTGAGTTCACTGATAAACATGAGAAGCTGCTGACAATCTGCAATCGGTCTTCTATGATCGAAAAACTCTCCAATAGTCGCTCGTGACTCATGACTTTAATCTTGCTCCTTTTATCCAACATTCGGAGACTTCTAATTCTCATAATTTGACTTGCAATATATGCTTATCAAATCTCCAACTCTTAAAACACTTGCTACGGAGTCATTTCTATACACATGACTCGGTCTATGCACTTCCAGTAGGATCTGGTAGGAGATCCATACATCATGATCAAGATGTCAGCCAATAAACCGTAGGTGGCCGAAATCAACCCAATCACATTCTCGAGCTATTAGGTGGTCGTAACCCTCGCAAGTCTAACAACTCTGCATGGTACCTTCATTACCAAACGATTACCCTACTCGATGCCCAAGAATTCTCTGACAATCAGTCAAAGAAAATGACGTGGGGAAATATTATCTCACAACATCACTAAACTGTGACCAAGTGATACATTATTTCCCGTAGGTTACTTTCCATCTCTTCCACCAAGTACCGGCTAAAATCCGGATAATGGTATTCAACTAACACTACTATCTTCGTATAACCCGAGTCAAGTACTCCAACAGTACTCCCAATGTTATACAACCTAGAATAACCAACTCAGAGATCAAAATCCCTATGAATATCTCCAAACTAATCCTCTACTATCTGCATCAGCAATAGTATACTCGCTTAGTCCATTACCCCTCAGGTAATAATCTGACAAACATAATTAGTGGAAATTCTTAGGACTATAATCCTTGATCTCCACAAGAGATGTGCTTACCTAATCCCTGCTTTCCGACTCAGTATCAGTCGGCTCTCAAAGGTAATTAACTTTTCGATAGCAGATACATATCTAATAACCTCAACATATCGTTCCAGTGGTCAAACTCAAACCATGGTTACGAATATTAACCAATATCCTACAAGTCATCCATGTTATAAGCAACTAAATGCATAACCAATAGAAGGATATGTAATAACAATTAACATACCTTAAACCTTGTAGCTCAGAAATGTCCGCAACAGCCAGATCCCAGATCAACTGAACATGAAGTAATGTACCAACGTACCTGATGGTCTGTAACACCAAATGCTAGATCATCCTGAACAGATTTACAATAACATAACTCATATAACGTACCAAGTCAATCTCATACCTGACCAATACTCCAACATATGAACAGTATATGATCACCTGTAATAACAAACCGGTCTGTACCACACAATGACATGAATGCTAATCAAATGCATATAACAGTCTGAATCAACGCATGTATCATGCTCAACACATAGCAGTATATAAAATGCAGATGACATGTATCATGATGAACAACCATATGTAGCAATCATAGCTCAATCAAATGCAGCATCTCACAGGCATATGTAAAACATATATCAAATACATGCATACATATATATCAGCAATGCATATGCATGGTCACTGTCTGCGGACCCATCCAACCATGATCCCAGAGTGGCCAGGGTGGCACGACAAATGACAACTAGCCCGACTCCAGCTGCCACTGTTGGTGCAATCGGCCCAGGTTAGGTTTACTCGAGTTTGACTCGAGCAGTACCTTAATGATATTTTGATGATAGACAAAACTCATGACATGGGATTGTCATGGGAAAGTCCAACATGGGGTTGGTATGGAAAATCCAAGCATGGAGCTTGGTGTGGAAGTCCAAGGGGGAAGCCTTGGCATGGGAAAGTCCAAAGCATTGCGAAGCCGTGCGCTTGGTGCTTGGCATGGGAAATCCAAAGCATTGTGAAGCCGTGCGCTTGGTGCTTGGTGAGAAATGCATTGCGAAGCCGTGCGCTTGGTGCATTTGGGAAGTCTTGAGAACTTGGCAAGTTCACTAGGCTCGGGTCCTTGAGTCGGTGAAGGATGACATTGCGAAGTCGTGCGCTTGGTGCATCCGAGGGACCGCCGGACGGGGAGCGAATGGAGTGAGCCCAAAGGGAAGCATACTTCTAGGGCATGAGACGTGAAGGATGGCGTTGCGAAGTCATACTCTTGGTGCATCCGAGGGACGTAGGCCGAGGGAAGAGAGCTTCGGTGGGGAACTCCATGTGGGATAAGGTGGACTTGGCCAAGTGGCTAAGACTGAGTGTCGGAGGCTCAAACATCGTTATGTTTGAGGTTTTAGCCGACATCAGTCGACTGGCATAGGTGCCAGTCGACTGCTCTAGGTCGTATGGGTTCGACCAGTGTTCGACTGAACCAAGTCTGGCTGATCGATCCGGGGAGGGGCGATCATTGAGAATCGATTACGCCGAGGATGAATGATCGATGACACGTGCGCGAGCAGAATAGAGTCGAGCTCGCCAGCACTCGACTGATGGATGATTAGTCGACTGATGGGTGTCATCAATCGACTGATGTGTGATCCGTTGGAACTTAACCAACGTGGATCGGGCCGTTATGAGACAACGGCTACGGGACTAGTCGACTGATGGTCACGATCAGTCGACTGATGGGCGCGAAATCAACTTGATGCAGGTTATAAAAGGAGCTCAAGAGGGAGGATTTCGCCAAGTCTTTTGTGGAGCTATTGGAGGGGAATTGCTGCTGCATTCCAGTCCTTCAAGAGCCATCTAAAGCAAGCAACAAGCAAAGTAATCAAAGCAATCGGTGAAAGTTTTCTTGTGTATTGTATTTGTGTATTTGCTTGTATTTCTATATTACTGTTGTAATTGCTTGTGAGAGGTTTCTCCACCTCTGACGTGTAGTCGAGAAGGAGTTTGAGTATTGCCGTGTGCATCTCTAGAGCTCGAGGAGCTCGCCCGTGGAGTAGAAACCATTCGGTTCCGAACCACGTATATCGTGTGTGTTTGCGTGTGCTTATTTGTTGTTAGTATTATTATTGTTTTATTGTTTCCGCTGCTCTAACGACAATCGTAGACAAGCAACGCAACGAGAACGAGTGAATTACGACATCCAACGAAAGAGGGCTATTCACCCCCTCTAGCCGGCCAATCGATCCGTCCCAACAAGTGGTATCAGAGCCGAGGTCGCTCTTCAAGGACTAACCGCCGCGAGAGCACTACAAGATGGCCGACTTCATCCATCCACCGAAATTCGATGGAGATTTTTCTTGGTGGAGGAAACGGATGGAGGTATATCTCGAAACCGATTTTGATTATATGATTATTATAGAAAATGGTTTTGAGATGCCTAGGGACAAACACAACAAGCCCATTGAGAAGTCAAAATGGACCCAAGACCAAATCAAGAACTTCAAGACAAATCTCAAGGTAATCAAGTTGATTAGTGATTTGTTACCTAACACTATTTGGTCTAGATTGGGTGATTATAGGGATGCAAGGGAATTATGGAATAAGGTAATGAAATTCCAAGAAAATTCCCAATCGGCACAAGAAGAGGAGAATGCCGAAGAAGAACCCACAACATTTGAAGATGTTGATGACTTGGTGGAGACCTCCACCTCTAGCATTGAGGGGGAGGAGAGGCAATCTTCCATCCCGGAGCAAGAACAAGAAGCATCCACATCCGGGAGAAGTGAAGATCATGAAGAGGCCTCCACCACCTCCCTAGGTAACTCAAGTGTTATTATTTTAAATAAAAATCACATAATATGCTTTGAGTGTAGGGAGAAAGGGCATTACAAGAGCAAATGCCCTAAATTGGCTAAGAAGAAGGCATCGACACCAAAAGTCAACCCAAAGTCAAACGATGCCGGTGTTCCCAAAATCAAGAGCAAAGAGCACATTGTGTGCTTCAAATGCAATCAAAAGGGACACTACCGAAGCCAATGCCCTAGGGGGAGGAAGAAAGGGCAAGAAGGTGCAATTCATGTAGGGAGAGCTCCTAAAGCTAACCCTAAGGTAAATTTAGTTAATGCACCTTTAATTCCTAAAGTCAAAAAGCATGCTAAGAATTATTTTAGCTCTCTTGCTATTATCAACAAAAAGCATGCTAAGAGAAATAATAAGGTGTATTGTCTAGGTGCCAAGCATCATGACAAACCTAGGACACAAAACACTAGACCTATATTACCTAGGGAGTCCATTAGGAGAATCGAAAACCACCTAAGTGCCAATCCCAAAAAATCTAGGCATATGCCTAAAAGGAAAAACATTTCCCAAAAGATAAATGAAAATGCAAAATTGGGAAAATTAGAGTTAGAAAACCAAGCCTTGAGGTCAAGGCTAGAAAAATTGGAGAAGACCCTAGCAATAATATCAAACTCGGTTAAGGGGTCTAATGCACAAAAGTCAAGACCTAGGAAACAAGAAACATCTAAGGGCAAGAAGGGTTTGGGTCACAAACCTATGTCCTACCATAATGTTCCATTTAATTATGGAACCACATCTAGGTCTAGGAAAACCAAGGCTAATAGGGAAGTCATCCCTAAGTCTAGCCATGGTATGTGTTTAGTGGCTAACACCTCAAAGAAATCAAATGTAGCCACTAAGAAGGTCAATGGAGGAGTCACCTCTAGAGTTGACCTAGGAAAGACCCAAAAGACTATGACTTCAAAGCCTAAAAGGGTCATTAGGAAGGTATCTAGGGAAGTTATCCCTAGAGAATACCTTGTTAACCCAAGGAGCTCCAATAGATATTGGGTTCCTAAAAGCGTGATCGATTCACGCTAAATGGGTTAGGGTGTGTCAACCCTAAGTGGATGGGTGGTTAACCTAGCCATTACGAGTTGACACATTAGGGTGTGCCAATATGGTTTGAGAAGTTAAAAATGATTTAAATTGGCACAATTAGGTCATAGAGGTCGTGGTGTGCTATTTTGGGTTTTTGGCACACTAAGGAAATAATGGCATTAAGGCAAAATGAATTTAATCCCTAGAAATGACAAATTGATTTTAACACTTAGGTATTTTATACCTTAGTATATTTTTCTTGCCATGCTTTATTTGCCTTGCCATGTCATGACATCATTTTCATTTTCATCTATAAAAATGTCATGATCATGTTTAGATTTATGTTTAGATGTCATGTATGCTTAAGTTTCATTCATATGCCATGACATCATGATATTGACATATGTTTTTATCTATATCATATCTATGCCATAATCATATCATGCATATAAATAAAATGAAATTATGGACTATGACATGATTTGATGGGAATCAAAGAATATTGCCTTAGAAATATGCATGAGAACATAAACAAAACAAAACCCACATCTCACAAAAATTTGACTTGTATGTGTTTTACACATCTAGATATTGGTGAGATGTTTAGGAAAAATAAAATAAAGGTTTGAAAAATATTTTGAAAACATTTTGAAAAACCTTGGTGAAGCCTATCTTTTGATAGCTATCACCATTGAATGGGATGATACAAAGATGACTCTTTATTGAAGCTTTTCTTAAATTTTGAACTTTGTATCAATCTCCTAATTTAATGGGTAAAATAAATTTTCAATATTTTTCACCCATAGTGTTTAGGATAAGTATTATACGTATGCATTTTCAAGATTTTTAAAATTACGTATATTTACTTATGGATTTCGAAAATCTATTTTCTGAAACTGAAAATCGAGAATAGATTATCTCGATCACTGTAATGGCAATGATCGATGGTAAGTCCATCGACCGTATCCGACGAGTCGATCGCACAAATGATTTTGGGTAAACTTGATAGTTAGGCCCATGTTTAGCCATGTTTTGGTCCCCTAACCACTCCTAGCCCTAGGATATGCTTGGGAGAGCATTAGAGAGGGTGGAAATCCATTGGATATGGATTAGGAGTTGGGTTGAGGGTGAGTATCAATTTTAAGGTGGAAGAGAGTTCATTGTTGAACTTTGCCTTAATTTTGATTTGGTTAATGTTCCTATTGACTTAGGGACTCTCCAAGGACATTGTTGGTGCAATGGTCAAGGGGGAGCAAGCCTCTAGGGGGAGGTATCCATCATGGGAAGATGGATGTGTATTTCCTCATGGGAGGAAAATTGGGTTGCCTCTCTTTAAGTAATATGGGATCACTAGAAAGATGGTAGGCATGTGTTCCTCCAAGAGAGAGATTGTAAGATCTCATTGGGATATGAGACATTCGTACCCTTGGGGAGGACCTTTTTGATGTAATGTCAAAAAGGGGGAGAAGTTACCAAGTTACCAATTAGGGTTCGTTGGAATTCTCATTGGGATATGAGAATTGCCAATATGAGAGAATTGGTAGACTTGAGATGGTAGTTTTGTCAATCATCAAAAAGGGGGAGATTGTTGGTGCAATCGGCACAGGTTAGGTTGACTCGAGTTTGACTCGAGTAGTACCTTAATGATATTTTGATGATAGACAAAACTCATGACATGGGATTGTCATGGGAAAGTCCAACATGGGGTTGGCATGGAAAATCCAAGCATGGAGCTTGGTGTGGAAGTCCAAGGCGGAAGCCTTGGCATGGGAAAGTCCAAAGCATTGCAAAGCCGTGCGCTTGGTGCTTGGCATGGGAAATCCAAAGCATTGCGAAGCCGTGCGCTTGGTGCATTTGGGAATTCTTGAGAACTTGGCAAGTTCACTAGGATCGGGTCCTTGAGTCGGTGAAGGATGACATTGCGAAGCCGTGCGCTTGGTGCATCCGAGGGACCGCCGGACGGGGAGCGAATGGAGTGAGCCCAAAGGGAAGCATACTTCTAGGGCATGAGACGCGAAGGATGACATTGCGAAGCTGTGCGCTTGGCGCATCCGAGGGACGTAGGCCGAGGGAAGAGAGCTTCAGTGGGGAACTCCATGTGGGATAAGGTGGACTTGGCCAAGTGGCTAAGACTGAGTGTCGGAGGCTCAAACATCGTTATGTTTGAGGTTTTGATCGCTTCTAGGTCGTATGGGTTCGACAGTTCGACCGAACTAAGTTCGGTCGATCACCGACCGAGGGAGGGCAATGATCGAGGATCCGATCGCCGAGGATGGTAGTCGATCGATGACACTGCAGTACGCATCGGAGTCGAGCTCGCCAAAGACTGACCGATGGATGATCAGTCGACTGATGGGTGTCATCAGTCGACTGATGTGTGATCCGTTGGAACTTAACCAACGTGGATCGGGCCGTTGTGAGACAACGACTACGGGACCAGTCGACTGATGGTCACGATCAGTCGACTGATGGGCGCAAAATCAGCTTGATGCAGGTTATAAAAGGAGCTCAAGAGGGAGGATTTCGCCAAGTCTTTTGTGGATCTATTGGAGGGGAATTGCTGCTGCATTCCAGTCCTTCAAGAGCCATCTAAAGCAAGCAACAAGCAAAGCGATCAAAACAATCGGTGAAAGTTTTCTTGTGTATTGTATTTGTATATTTGCTTGTATTTCTATATTACTGTTGTAATTGCTTGTGAGAGGTTTCTCCACCTCCGACGTGTAGTCGAGAAGGAGTTTGAGTATTGTCGTGTGCATCTCTAGAGCTCGAGGAGCTCGCCCGTGGAGTAGGAACCATTCGGTTTCGAACCACGTATATCGTGTGTGTTTGCGTGTGCTTATTTGTTGTTAGTATTATTATTGTTTTATTGTTTCCGCTGTGCTAACGACAATCGTAGACAAGCAACGCAACGAGAACGAGCGAATTACGACATCCAACGAAAGAGGGCTATTCACCCCCTCTAGCCGGCCAATCGATCCGTCCCAACAGCCACCACTCTTGAGTGACCGAGTTGGGTAGTATGACTGAGTAGCGTATAAGCGTAAAAAGCTAACTACTCCTAGGGGCCCCTGCTGTAAGCCACGCTGTCCCTACCCATGAGTAGATAAACGCCTCACACAGGACAACTGCACGTCACACAACCACCGTCTATAGTGGGCGAGTGCTAACACCACTCTGCACAGTGGCCAGGTGCGCATCTCCAGCTACCACCATCCATAGTGGCCGAGCGCGGCACATCCAATGCTCTGCCCTCAACCCTGCTACCACTACCCCGAGTGGCCGGAGAGGCAGGATGACTGAAGACCCGTCTCATTCATAAGGGAGACCCAGTCGTCAGCATGCATGCAAATGTAATGATGCATAGATCCACACAAGTATCCTCGCAACACTCCCTATCTCACGGGGAGTCCTGGTCAACCAAAAGTCAACTATGCAAGGACTACAATCCACAAGACTCTCTCTATCGTACAAAGAGTCATACTCATCTGACAGTCAACCACGCTAAGACCTCTAGTTAGTAGCGAGATACTATCGACCATCCATATAACCATACACAGATATACGATCCATAATGGATATACAATCATGCTAGGACCTCTAGTCCGTAACCACATACTGACAACCACACACATTTATCTATGCATAGACAACTAAATCCACCATAGATGCACAACTAATATGTGTACGATACAATGATCGACTCCATAACCCAATTCATCACCTAACCCTAGTGATGTAACACAGTAACCCAATCTGAGGTCACAAAGATAATCCTAACCACCTGTACTTACTGAACATCCATCAGCTAATACATAATAGGGTTTATAGTTCCTATCCGAGCTAGATAATCAATGAAGTACCAGAGTTTATATTTCAAAGGTCAAGGCAGTACAAGTATATGATTAAATAAGAGTGGATTTAAGATAAACAGGTATAAACATAAATCCAAGATCATGCACTAGAATTTGATCAAAACTACCGGACCAGGTAGATATTACCCACCTGATACGAAGCTCGAATAATCCTCACTATGGACACGCTCGTATCCCAAACCTGCACAATAGTAACAAATTATGGTTAAGTACAAGTATCCAACAAACGTAGGAACTAAACACTACATCGTTCCTATACTCGCATCCTTTCCTCACCTACGAGTTATAAACTCGATTATCCCAATCCAATACATCATAACCCAACTCATAATAGATCACGACATCCACAAGATCAATTAAGTTAAATAGATCTAAACAACATTTAAAACAGCCTCACCTGATTGCCCTAACTCACTGATTACAGATCTGGAACCACCATGAATAGAACAGGTAAGGGAAAAATAGGGATTAACCCAATTTACACTTCACAGCTGCATCAACCACCCATCCATCGACAACAACCTCATCAGATCCCATCCTTATCTCAAGCACGATCCACATCTCCAACCTCACCGGATCGATGACAGTAAAACCTCCCCAACTCATCCACCAAATGGATCACAACACATATACAGCAATAGCATCACCGCAACCACATTGATCCATCGGAAAACACCTTGAACAGAACAGAAAAGGATACAAAACTTACCGATCCTAGATCTCCACCGGTAGCCCTCCTCCCCTGTTCACCAGAAATTCCTCCCACAGCAGCTACCCGTCACTAACTCTGGCGGTGTTCGGACAGGGCAACTCACCGGATAGGAATTAGCAATGGAGATATTGGTGGCAGGTGGGGGCAGCGGCCAATCGGACAAAGAAATCGACACCGACGGTTTGCACAGCGTGCTCGCAATGGAGATCAACATCAATGACTTAGCTCCGGATGCCGGCGAGCTCAGGTGGTGGCGGCGACACTTGCTGCCGTTGGACCAGAAGAATAGTCGATGAAGAGAAACGAAGGAGTTGGCTAGAGATCAGAGTGTAATTGGGATGGCAAATCGAGCATGGCAGCGGCGACCGGCGGATGCTTAGTTGGAGCTCCCTAGCAACGAGTTGGCTAGAGCAGACGGCTACCTGAGCTGGGGAAGACGACGACGATCGCTCACATGGCCAATGCGATTGGAAAGGCAGAAACGATCGGGAGGCACGCTGAACTCGCGATCGACGACAGACGGAGAGGTCGCAACGAGTGTGAAGAGCCATCGATCGGGGAAGAAAAACGATAGAGAAGGAAAGGAGGAGAAACGCGACGGAGAAATGGGAAATTAGATCAGGTAATTGAGATTTTAAGGTTGACCGAATTGATTAAGCTAGCCCAGGTTTAACCTAAGGCTGACCTAGGTTAACTCAATCTCCCATTAGGCTTTAACTTATCTCGTTTGCACTCCTTTTTAATTTAGAAAAATTTCTAAAAATTCTTGAAAATTCCATAAGCTAATTCTCAATTAGCGAGGCTATTATTTTATTTTGTTTTTTTTTTACCATATTTTACACAACTAGTGGTTGCATGTAAACATCTATTAACTTCTTTAGATTCTGTGGGCCAGGAACTATCAATGTTAAAAATATATACAATATTTTCATACACATACTGGGTAAAAGATTATATGAATTTAAGATAATTAGCCAATAAGAATAAGTTCTTCCTGATTTGCCAAATGAAGCAAATCCATCAGAACAAAGACCTAACCTAATGCTTTGAGTATCATTCGCAAACTTAGGATATATTCTATCAAAAATTTTCCATGACTCTGCCTCTGATAGATGACAATTATTCCTTCCGTTGTTTCATGATTTGCATGCCAAGTTATGTGTTTAGCAGTGACCTTTGATGCATAAAGCCTTTGCAATCTATGAGTTAAAGGCAAATAGAATATTTGTCTGTATGATTTACATCGGTTATTACAACCCAATCTTATAGTACTCTTATACCTATATTGATTCATGAATTCACAATTCTATGTATCTGCATTATCTCCCCAATATAACATACAACTATTTCTACAGACATCAATTCTTTCTATCGGAAGACCTAATTCTTTCACAAGTTTTTTCATATTATAAAAATCATTAGTCATTATGTGATCATGTGACAATAATTCTCCAATAAATTGAATAAAATCATTAAAATAATCTTCATACACATTATACTCATCTTTAACATTCAACAATCTTGTAGTTAGAGATAATTTAGTGTGACTGTCACAATCAGATTATATGGGTTCATCTGCAACTCTCAACACTTCTTGAAATTGAAGATATAGTTCATTGTTTACATTTTCATCAACATCTGTTACTTCTACGTCCTCCAACGACGATGAATAACTGGCATACATGTGTTCAAATATTTGAGGATAACTAGAACTTGCAGCGCTCGGTTCGGTAATCAAATTATGACCCATTGCACCAACTATCATCCTCTAAAATGGATTGAATTGATCATAATATCTTTGATCTCCACCAACTATCCTTTATATGTTTCGTCCAACCTCTTCATCTGATATAAACGGTTCACCATGACACGTCCAATTATAATAATTTGGGATAAAATCAAATCTATAAAGATGTTCTCGGACTTTATCACACTGAAAAAATTTATCATTATGACATTTCTTGTATGGACACCTTAATTTATTCTCATCCATAAACTCAACATTACTACGAGCAAAATTTAAAAATTATTCCAGCCCAATAATAAATTCATTGGATAAACCCGACGTTTAGGTAAGTTCTTTTTTTACTTCTAACTTCTTTCTTTCTCCATTGTTCATATTTCCAAATTTATATTAAAAATATATTTTTCTAATTAATTCATATCTATTTTTGGTAAGATAATGAATTATAGCTAAAGTATAACATATCAAACTAATAGTAAATTTTACAGTAAAAGAAATATATAAAAATAGACATTATATATATTATAAGATGATAAATATAAAAATTTTGAATAAAGAGTACCGTCACTGGTGGCAAGCAATGTATGATGAGCTGATCAATACAATCCTTCGCGTACGTGTTGATCACTTGATCAAAGACGAACAACCGTGTAACAAATTAAACATATAGAAGATCAAAAACATTGAAATTCAGTACACTTTATATAAACCATTAAAGGGGGACAACACGACCGTGAAAACCTTCAGAATGATGATGACCGTAGGCTTGGGCGATCCCAACACTGATCGTCGCTAGGGACGCACTGGGTGTTGCCCTCACGCGGATAGTGAGGACACAGTGGGTATTGCCCCCACGCGGGTTGTGAGCACGCATTGGGTGTCGTTGAGCCAACAGGGGGTTTCGTCGGCTAGCATGGGGTGTCCTTGGGCCAGCAGGGGGGTTGACCTCGCAAGAGGACGTCGCTAGGTCAGCGGAGGTCATCGTCGATTAGTAGGAGGGCGTCGTTGGGCCAACAACGGGCCCCAACAACCCCCCTCTCCTCGCGAGGGCGCCTCAGTAGGGGTTGTCACCCCCTGGGGGTGTCACCCTCGCTCGGGGATGCCACACCAGGGGTTGTCACCCCCGCCCCCGAGATGGGCGTCCTCACAAGGGGTGTCACCCTTGCGGTGGATGACACCCCCTGGGCACGGGGACACACCAATAGAGGTGTCATCAACGACCCCTATGCGTGGAGATGCCCCAGCAGGGGGTGTCAACCCCTACGTACGAGGACGCCTCAGCAGGGGGCGTCGTTGGTCATCGACCCTGCGACGATCGATGTAGGCCCTGCGATGGTCAGTGTCGGCCCCGCGAAGGTCAATGTTGGCCCATCGGGGACGATATCGACGCCAATCCATCGAATCCAGTAGTGGATCGAGTGGGAGGAGGGAGAGTGTACCTTTGGAGCGCGGACGCGGAATGATCGAGAGAAAGGAAAGGGGTAAGGAAATAGTGGAATTTGGTGATGAAATATATTTGTTGCCAATTTGGTCGTAAATTTACAACAAAAGATAAAATTCATCGTAGAATTGACGATAAATTTCAAATTCATTGCAAAATTTGTGATGAATTTAATATTCGTCACAGAAATGATGACCAATTTGAAATTCATCGCCAATTCTGTGACGAAAGATGAAATTCATCGCAAACTTTGTGTTTTATACTTTGTAGACTATTGCCACATTTTTTTACCGAAATAATTTAAAAAATACGATGAAATTTTTTCATCGCGAAATTTTTTCGTCCCAACAAGGGGTTGTCGGTCGTCGGCCCCGTGACGGTTGACATCGTCTCGTCGGGGGGCGTTGCTGAGGTTGATCCGTCGAGGGCGACGGTGATCGAGAGAGAGTGGAGGGAGAACGTACCTTTTGAGCGCGGACATGGGATGATGGGGATAAAGGAAAGGAGGAAAGGAGTAAAGGATTATAGCGGAACTTGGTGACGAAATATATTCGTTGCAAACTTACAACGAAAGATAAAAATTTTAAATTTGTTGTAAATTGTGCAATGAATTTAATATTCATCGCATAATTTGAGACAAATTTAAAATTCATCGCCAATTCTAGGACGAAAGATAAAATTCGTCGCAAACTTTGTGTTTTATACTTCGCGAGCAATTGCCGTATTTTTTCTGAAATAATTTAAAAAATCCGATGAAATTGTTGCGTTGCGAAATTTATCACAAAATTTGGAACGAATTCTGAATTCGTTGGAAATTCTACGACAAAAATATAATTTGTCGCAAAATTTAGCGACGAATTCTATTTTTGTCATAGAATTGTAACAAATCTAGAATTTGTTGTAATTTTTGCAACTAATCTAGATTTCGTTGCAAATTTTGCAACGAATTTCTAATTCATTGCAAAAAATTTGTGACGAATTCCTAATTCGTTGTAAAAATTTACTACGAATTTGATTTTTCATCGTAAATTTACAATGAAAAATCAAATTCGTTGCAAAACAGTGTCAATCTTTGCGACGAATTTAATTTGTTGCAAATGTTGAAATTTTACACCATAATATTTTTTGTTGCAAATATCGTTATTAATTTACGACGATTTAATAATTTATTGTAAATTTCATTATAATTTTGTAACAAGCTATTTTCGTTGCTAAATTTCATTGATATTTTGATGTTTTTTTTAGTAAAATTTGTTGGAGTAAAATTGGATCAATTGACAGCTAGTCCATGTACGGAGAGAGGGTTGCAATAGGCATGAGTTTGTGTTTTGCAATGGTTAAGTAATCATGTAGGCATGAAATCTTTGATTGGGTGGAATCCTAGAGCCTACTAAAGGTGGGACACTCGATAATTATAGATCGAATTGAGCAAGCGACAAAACATTCCTATCTCATACTTGTAATCCTTAGTCTAGACGCTAACGATCTCCATTTTGACCGATAAACCTTCTAGACCTTCTCCAATTTAAAGCTCAACCACAACTTTCCTCGCCCGACCTTCTCCAATGTATTGCATTCAAGAAACTAATAAATTAAACTTGACTTAGCCAAACTACTATCAAGTCAAACAACTTGCTTGCCCACGTATCAAGTCGAACTAAATTCAAGTCAAGTCAACCAAATTAGCTAGCATCTATACATAGACAATAAACTTCTCTTAAGCTAGAGTGAAAAATATTACTTTAACACCAATACTTAACATCTTGTCGTGCATAGTTATCCAAGCAATTTGATAAAAATATCGAATTAAAAATATTATCTATTGAAACTAAATAATGATACTTATAAATTAATAAAAAATATATATGTAAAAATATTATATTAATTAGTTTATGCACTGATTAAAGTGCTAGTTGGCACATGGTGATTGTAGTGACAAGTGCTACACAATCAAGAGGTTTTGGCCGGTGGTGCCCTCCTTTATCGTCCTCTTTCCTTAGCATTATATTTAGGGAGAAAACAAAGCTAATTATGCTAGAAAGTTTGAGAGGTACGTGAACGCCTCTAGCAACACCAAAAAGAACCATGCATGTACCTCTTTCTTTCACCATCTTATCCCCACAAAGAAAGCCATAGATTGTTAAATATATATGAAAATTGCTTATTCAGTGGTCGAACACTTCGAGTATAATTAATTAAGACAAAGGCGATTACAATTGTTTAGGATGGGTGATGGGCAAAGTAGATATACCCTACTAGAACTTCTACAATCTTTTATTTCAAGGCCAGGCAAGTTACTTGGTTGTTTCATCTCCGAGTCATGACAAGGGTCCTGCTTAGTGATGGATGTCATCATTCATCTTTTCTAAGATAGTCATACCTTCATTACTAAGTAAGCATGGACTGTGTGGCCACTTGATCAAAATCCTCATTATCAACTAAGAAGAACTGTAATATGTACAAAATCAAAGTCCTCTATGTGTGAATGCCGTCACTTTCTCTGTTGCTTCCACTGCAGCAAGCAATAGAAGAGGATTGGCGGCACCAGGTTTTGAAGAACAGGATTCTGAAAGAGATGCCACATGCTAAAGATCCCAAGTATGTGGAAATTTAGTACCTTCCAACAGTCTTGTGGACCTGCAGTTAATGCCTTTCAACTTCTAACTTTTAGTGCGGGCTCACAGTAATGCACTCTACCAAGAGTTTTTGTGCCTAATAAACAGGGTGTGAAACTGTCAATTAAAGTGATGGGTTCGGGTGGGCATTTGAGGACGAGTTCAGTGCCAAACGGCTTCTTGAATTGTGAATGAAAGGGGGAAGCAGAGAACCAACATCTGCTGCATTGCAGACTACCTTCTTGAATTGTGGAATATTTTTATCGAACCTTCGCTCAATACCTCCCCAGGTCTTAAATAAATATTGCTCCAACAAGCATTTTTTATTCACCTCCAATCAAGTGGAATTGGCTTCAGTCAATTATTCAACGACTGTGTTTGCAATCGATTAGAATCTAATTCAATCTACTGCTCTAGTTGAATGAAAACCAATCCAATTGGTTGTTGCGGTCACTCAACTCATCTACTCGAGTGAATAACCATCGAGTCGATTGGATTTTTTTTATGATGCAGTCACTTTTGGTCCCTGTCGTTGAGTCTATAGAATAGGGCAGGTTCTTACGACCACAATAGTAAATCCTGTTGAATATTAACATGCGTCAGATGGTCGTCGGTACTCCCGACGATAACTCTCCGATGCTTAAGTCAGACAGATGGAAGATGAGAAAAAATGGAAGTACCAAAGGTAGCAATAGTGAAGTAGCAAGTGCATTTTTTTAGGATGATGATCGAGAGAACGTTTTTATCTCGACCTTACCTTTATATAACTACTCTGAGATATTTGTTCTACTCCCATGACCACTCCCGAGATGTCTTTTGGTAAGCTGTTAGGGAACAATCTCTGTAAAGAATCTTCACGTGGTATGCCACATATGCCATAAGTATCATTGAGACAGATTGTTAGGGGACCAGATGTAATGACTGTTAAGGGAGGGATCCCATTGTGGCTCATAGATACCCGACTTCAACAATGCCTTGAGTGACCAGTTTCCGAGTAAATGCCCTAAGAATCTCCATGTGTCCAAGTGCTTGGACACCCGAGTGTCTGACTCCTCGAGTCCTGTGCACATGCTTCATGTCTTACCGACTGGATAATCTCTTAATGGCCCCTCGGGAATATCCACATTGAGAACTAATACATCTTTCCTTGAATTTGTGATTTGTTCAATCACTGTAATAAATTTGACTTTCCACAATGCATTATTAACAACACACGATTATAGCACACCGTTAATAATAATTTTTATGTCGTATCCAATCAAGTGTATTGTGAATAGTATTATATTTTTACAAACAACAACTTTAGGACCTATATATAAGGACCACACCCTATATATAGCCTTAGATCCCTTTCTATTATCAACTCATTAATAATAATAGAAAGAAATTTTTTTAAGCTAACGAGTTCTACACATATAAACTCACATCTAATAACTCAAACTTACAATTATTATAATTAGATTATTTTATCAAGTTTGATTCATAGTGGCATATGTTTGTTATTAAATTAACATATAAGTCCACCTGTCAAAAAAAAAAAATAAATTTAGCAATCTCCCTCTTAGGATATATGTGATTTTGCATATAATGCACAAATAAATTCCTTAGTTAAGCTCAACAACGTCAAACTATAAATATAACAATTTAGTCAATTAACTTCATTAATATAGGACTATAGAGATGACAGTTACTTGTAATAACACTCAACAATAATTACAATATTGACATCATTAATGACATAAATTAGATATCGATGTGTAGCATCATAGCATGAGAGTTACATAAAATATAATTTACACATGTCAATTATTAACTAGTCCTACTTATGAACTAAAAGAGTTCAAATCATATTTGCAAGCACTTTATGTTAAACTGCAGTAGCAAAAAATGACTATAACTTTATAACTTTGAATAGAGTCCAACATCACATTTACAAATATTATATGAAAAATTGTATTAGTAATCATGATGACTTTATTCAGAGTATCAAATTAAATAAAAAATATATGTATCTATGAACATTTTAGTACATATGAAAATTAAAAAAGATAGATATGTTCATTACATATTAACTACATATCCATATAAAAGACTTCCATACTCATCACATGCCGATGATAAACTTAATGTGGCAAGGTATTGGTAATTGGGTCTACTAGCATGGAATCTATTCAAATATTCTCTATTGACATTTGGTCACTCTAGACTATTTCTTTAATCATCAAAAACTTCATGTCAATGTGCTTGGACTTCGATGAGTCGTAGTTGTTTTTGGCATAAAATTCTATAGCTTTATCATCATAGTTATTCTTCAATAGTCTATTAATGTCATTAATGATCTACAACGTTGTGATGAAATTTGACAATCCATGATTGAATGCCTCGTAATAGGCTATGAATTTTGCCTCCATCATGGAAGTGGTTATTAGAGTATGTTTAACTCTTTTTTATGAGATAGCCCCTCTAACCCCTCCAGCAAGTATGTAGATATAGCTCAAAGTGAACCTCCTGCTATTCAGATATCCAATAAAGTCAGAGTCTGAATATTCAATCACATCCAAGTGACCAGACCTTCATTACATGAGTATGAAATCTTTGGTTCTCTGTAAATATTGCATTACTCTCTTCATAACTTTTTAGTGTGTCAGTCCTAGATTACTTAAATATTTGTCTAATATCCCTACTATGTACGTAATATCAAGACACGTACAACCCTAAGTATACATGAAACTTTCTACAACCAACGCATAAGAGAAGTTACATCTACTTTATTTCAAGTTTAAATTATGGACATTGTTGTAAATTAAATCTTTCACTTTTTGACACAAGTGTATCCCTAGGTGTGCGGTTCTACATATCATATCGATTGAGCATCTTTTTTATATAGACCTTTTGTGAAAATCTAAGTATACTCTTGACATATCTATATGTCTAACACAAAGGATACCTCATCAAAATCTTTCATTTCAAAATTACTTTATACAAATGACTTAGTTTCATACAGTAGTTGTTTACAAGTGTTGGCCAGTAAAATGTCATCCATATACAGAACAAATATAATGAACTTTTTTTCATTGAACTTAACATATATGCATTGATCAATGGGGTTCTTCATAAAATTAAATAAGGTAACAACTTGATCAAATTTATGATACAACTGATAAGATGTATGATTTATATTATCAATGGACTTCTTTAATTTATATACTAGATACTTTGAATCCTCAGATTCAAAGTTCTCAAGTTGTACTATATATATAGTTTCCTCAATATGACCATTGAGGAATGCAGTCTTAATTTCCATTTGATGTAGCTCTAAATTGTAATGAGCTACAAGTGCTATGATTATCTTCAATATATGTTAAATACGAAAATTTAAAATACTAAATTAAATGGCCAAAATTTAGGAAAATAATCCTAGGAATTATTTTCGAGATTTTTGGAGAATTTTAAAATTTTTTCTGGAATTAAACGGGGCTTGTATGAGGTATTTATGGGGATAAGAAAAATAAGCTTTTAAAGAGCCTGTTTAGATTATTCAATAGGTTTAATTAACCTAATTTATAAATCTAGGTTTTCTATCCCTATTTCCCCGATTACCTTCCCACGTGCAGCCGAATTTTCTTCTTCCTCTTCCTCTCGTGTTTCTCTCCCGATCGCGACTTCTCTCTATTTCTTCCATCTCGCGATCTCTTCTCCAAGCACCCGACCTTCCCTCTTTTCTCTTCGCGAGATCTCTTTCCTATCTCTGCGAGCGCCGGTCTCCTTCCTCCCGCTCGATTTCTTGCAAATCCTCGCCCTTCTCCCGATCTCGCTCGAAGTGCCCCGCACCCCGCCTCCTCGCTGCCTGGGCCTCCGTCACGAGCATAGGTCGTCGCCATTGACCCCTCTCCGTCTGCGAGCAACTCCATCATCACTTGCTTCACCACCGACTCGACGATCCTAGCACTACCCCCTTCTCCTGATTTCGATGGTATCAAAGCATCATCGCCCTTCAACGCAAGCAACAACTCAGTCGTCCCCTCTTAATGCCGTCGCTCTTCCCTCAAACCCGTCGTCGACTTCTAGCCAACGTACACTTCCTCTCCATCGATCTAGTTCCCGAGCAGATCTCCCAATCGTAGCAACCTTTCTTCTCATCTGCTCTGCGGTTGCCCGACGGTGGACCGGTGGGTGAGCCGGCTGGAAGGAAGGAGGCCGATGCTTTCTTGTTGGGAGATCCGGATGGAGGGAGGGTTACCGAGCAGCACCACCGGGGGGGATTCGGGCGAGTGTGCACCTCAAGCAGGGAATCAGCAGCAACATCGTTGTTGTCGAGTTGGGAGTCTCCGCTGCCCCAATTATTGCGGTAATTAGGTAAGTTGTTGAGTTTTTTTTCTCAACTTTGCACAAGCTGTGGTTTTCCTTCGTTGTCTTGGGTTGTGATTTGGGCAGTGGTCTTGTGTATTGAACAGGGGATAAAGAGGAAAGGAAAAAGGGGGGTTGCCGAGGGACTCCTAATGCAAGTAAGCAGTATTTACAGCTTTAATTTGAGTGTTGTTGAATTTCTTTGCTGCTGTGCGTGGAAATTTGTGATGAGATTGGTGCTTGGGGGTCAGATGTGTTGATGCCGACTATGAATTGGAGTTTCACATGGCTGCGAGTGAGAGGAGAAGCCTTAATGGGCTGTGATGTGGGCGGTGAGTGTTGTTATTGGCTGTAAATGGTGATAAACGGTTGAGAAGGCTGTAATGGTTGTTGATTGTGGTTCATGAGTTAGGGAGTCGTTAATCTGAAAGGAGAGTTCATATGGAAATCCTAACGGGATTTGGTTAGATGTACAAAGTGGGGGTTTCTAATTCGTATTCATTAAAAAAGGGATGCGAATATAAGAACTATATAGTAGTTAATTCGTAAGTAGTCGTGTGCTTGGATTTGATGGTAATCATGTTATATGCAGGTTTCGATCACGAGATAGGTCCACGGGCGAAAAGACAGTTGATATTCTTCATAGCAGGTGGGTATCTTTGACTTATCTTCTTTTAGATATTGTCATCTTGTTGTGCATTGTTTACTATAACTAGTAGTAGTTTTCTATGCTTATTAACTGCCCTGGTATGTCACTACCTAGTACGTGTTGTAGTTGTTTCATATGCTTGTTATATTATGCTCTATCACTTTGATACTTGTCATTTGTCAAAGGTTTATTTAGCATTAGAGTAGTGACATACCTTACATACTGGGCATTGAATGAAGAATGAATATATCTTGCATGTGTACATAGACTTATGTACTTAGGTTATTTGATATGAGCCCCTATTGGTACATACCATAGGTAGTCATGGGTTAATAGGTGTATAGTGCATTAGTGACATGCACCATCTTGTATTATTGCATGACTGACGATCATCGGCTCCTCGATATGAGGTGATGCTACTTAGTAGTTGAGCCCATCGTTAGTTACATTATCTACACACACAATCACTCGTGGGTTAGTGGTATTTTAGGTGTGTTTTGTGTAGTTGTCACTCGTGTTTGTCACTCGGTGATTTGTATTGCGGCGACGGTAGCGCAGGATCCCTTCTTTGTCGTGAGACGAGGTGCTGTCCCCCATATATATACATGGGGTAGAAGGGTGATACTGATCCAGCATCCTGTCCACTCGATCACATAGGTGTGGTGACAACAGAGTATACAGTTGTCACAACCCTACTCAGTCGGTCGACACACATGACATGTCGGTGGCTTGACTGGCGTCAGGGGTGACACAGGTGATTGTATCATGTGCATACATTTTTACTATATGCATTGATTGTTGCACTTTTGGTTGTTGCATATGATTGTCATGCACATACAGGAGGTATTATATGGTTTGTTTTGGTGATTCTACATATGCTTGTGTGGATGTATTTTATGTCAGCTTAGGTGATTCTAGTATGTACAGTTTCAGGTATATATTTCTGTTGAGAAACTGTACCAGCATGATTATTATTGCTATTTATAGTTTACTATTCATGACTATTAGATATTTGTTGAGTTTTACTCACTTCGTTGATATCTCTTTATTTCAGGATGAAGCCTTCTGGAGAGTCCAGTTGTCAGTCCCCTGATCTGATGACTCCGTCTTTTATTTTTCAGGCTTCCGCATGTTTTTGTTGTCTCGAGTATTCTATGTTTCAATCTTGTAATACTTTATACTCGTGGTTGTTTTGGTGGTATTTGGTTATGTTTTCGTATGGTCTTTTTGTTCGATTGGTTTTGGTTATGTGTGTATGGTTTTGAATTCCTGCTCAGAAGGAAGAAGGGGTAAGTCTAAAAGTTTTAGACTTAGTATGTATTTTGGTAGTTGGCCTGAGGCCCTTATGTTATAAGTATTGTGGTGTTTGATGTTTCGGTCGTGTTGGCCGATGTATAGTGGGTCGTGTAGGCCTTGTATACAGGTTTCAATTGTCCGCAGTACAGGGGAGGTGTTGTTTGATTTTCATCAGACAAGTACCCCTCTCGGGGCATGACAATTTATTTGGTATTAGAGCATAGGTTCCGAGTTCCTAAGGATGTTTGGGTTTTCGGAGTTCGCCACATTTGGCAGGTCAACATGTGCATTTTCGGATTTTTATGGATTTTCGTGGATTTGGCGTTTCGGATATTTTGGAGTCATATTTCGATAAGATCATATTGGGGACTTGGTAGCGACAGGACATCTCCAGATGACTAACAGATGAAATTATTGATTTTCTATTTGTAGTAATACTTGGTAATAATTTAGCAGTTATGAAACGAGGTGGGCGTGCTCCCGCACTGAGGCGGGGTGCAGGGCAACCACACAAGAGGGCATTGAGATCTACTCAGTTGCTAGAAAGGTCTACGGAGAATGAGCCTGTCGATCAGGGTCAGACTTCACATGGTGTCGTGGTGTAGTTGGTTATCACATTCATTTATTTCTCGAGCATTCCTGAGAGAGATTGGTAGACTACCCACCCTTAGGTCACAAGGATTGATGGTATCTCTGCCCTCTGGGGATAAATTAGAAGTCACCTAGGAGGTTAGAGGATGTCCATTAGATTTCGACAGTGATATACTCTCGGTAGATTTGTTGGTGCTCGACACCATCGAATCCAACATCATACTTGGCATGGCCTGGCTAACAACGTATCATGCCACTGTGGATTGCCATACGAGAGTGGTTACGTTCCATCCTCCTAACCAACCATCGTGGGATTTCATTGGCACCAAAAACGATGGTATATCGATCGTTTTTTTCGATTTAGTCTCGGGAGGTTTTATCACATGGCTGTCAGGGTTTTTTGATATCATTGATCAACGCTGAGGACAGTGGTGACTGTCAGATCTCAAACATTCCTATTGTCTGGGAGTATCTGGATGTCTTTCTAGAGGAGTTACTGAGCCTACCTTCTAGAAGGCAAGTAGAGTTCACAATTGAGTTAATTCCGAGGACGGCCCCGACATCGAAAACTCCTTATCGTATGGCCCCAAAAGAGTTGAATGAGCTAAAGGTCCAGCTTCAAGAGCTTTTGGACAGAGGTTTTATTTGCTTTAGCGTATCTCCCTGAGGTTCTCCGCTTCTCTTCATAAAGAAGAAAGATGGCTCGATGAGATTATGCATCGACTATAAGAAGTTGAACGCTGTCACCATCAAGAATAAATATCCCCTGCCACGTATTGAGGACTTGTTTGATCAGCTTAGAGGTATGTCAGTGTATTCTAAGATTGATTTGCGATCCGGATATCATCAGGTAAGGGTTAAGGTTTCGAACGTTTAGAAGACAGCATTTCGTACCATATATGGGCACTATGAGTTTTTAGTAATGCCATTTGGGCTTACCAGTGCTCCGGCAGTATTCATCGACTGGATGAACCATGAATTTATGGATTTCCTAGATCGGTTCGTCATTGTCTTTATTGATGACATTCTAGTCTATTCCCGTTCTGAAGAGGAACACACACAGCATCTTCGCCTTGTCCTAGATAGGCTTCGACAAAATCAACTATATGCAGAGTTCAGTAAATGCGCATTCTGGTTACCCTCAGTCGATTTTATGGGACACGTGGTTTCCAACAAAGGCATTTCAGTTGATCCCCAGAAGATCGAGGTTGTTACCAGTTGGGAGCAGCCGAAATCGATTCAGGAGGTTCGCAGTTTCTGGGGCTTAGCTGGATACTACAGACAGTTCGTTGAGGATTTTGCTCGAGCATTGCTATGTTGTTGACACGCCTTACCAGGAAGGGTGTGAAGTTCACGTGGTCAAAGGTCTACGAGACCAGCTTTCAGGAGTTGAAAGAGAGACTGGTGTCAGCACTGATTCTGGTATTACCATCAGGGGATGACGGTTTTGTCCTTTATACCGATGCATCTCTCCAGGGTTTAGGCGCAGTACTGATGCAGCATGGCAGGGTGGTCTCTTATGCTTCTCGCCGGTTGAAGGAGCATGAGAAAAACTACCCAATACATGATCTAGAGTTGGTTGTTATTATCTTCGCCTTGAAGATTTAGAGGCATTATCTGTATGGTGTTATATTTGAGATTCTCACTGATCATAAAAGTCTCAAATATCTAGTTATGCAGAAGGAACTCAATCTCCGATAGGGGAGATTGGTGGAGTTCCTGAAGGATTAGGACTGTACCATTAACTACCACCAAAGGGAACCTAGATTATTAAGATAAATGCTTAGAAGGTATATATTGGTTCTTGACTCTCTAGATTTTAGTGCATGGTGATATGATTATGTTGCTTACGTGGTTTATAGTGTATTTGCACTTGATGCTCTATTTAGTATTGTCTTGACTTCGTACTGGCATGACCCCTTTAGTTATACCTTAATTAATTTCAGTCATTGATTTCTATTAGTATGTTTTTGCTATTATTATTGGACATCATGGTTAAATGTTTATTTGGTTATGTATTGTCGCGGTTGATACCACAATTGAGACTAGTAGATAGTATAATTTAGATGAGGTCATGCCGTAGGAGCGGATCTCAGGAATGAAACAACATTATTTGAACCCTAGGCATAATAACCTCGACGTACTTATTGGTAGATCGATGATCTTTATCGACTTTGATAGACATTCTATGCTAGATGTATTGAATAACGTTAGGCTTAACACCCTAGGATAATCGACTACCCACGAGACTTGTTCGTGGTAGCATGTTGTTGCGTGCAGTCGATAACTAGATAGTTATACACTCTGACTGCCCACGAGATCTGTTCGTGGTAGCATGTTATTGCGTGCAGTCGATAACTAGATAGTTATACACTCTGACTACCCACGAGACCTGTTCGTGGTAGAATGTTGTAGCATGCATGATTGAATTGGTAGAAATGATATAATTTAGAATTAACCGTCTTGACGTGTTTATGAGTAGATTTATGATCTTATTGGCCTTGATAAGTGTTCATGTTAGAAGGGTTGGAACCCTAAGCTTAAACACCCGGGGAAAGCCAATGTGGTTGTCGATGCACTTAGCCGGAAGTCTCGAGGGACTTTAGCTTGCTACCGAGTTTTAGTCACGGATTTGATTCAGGGTTTCTCTGAGTTTGGCCTTGAGGAGAAGGGACCGACATAGTAGGGCATTCTTGTTACCATGGTTGCTCAGTCATCTATCAGGATGAGATTCCGCAGGCGGTGATCGATGACTCATTCATTGGCGATAATCTCTAGGCAATGAATCGAGTTGACCCGAGCTGACGAGGGTATTATTTTATCTTCAGGGTGGATTATGCGTATCTCAATCTCACCTGGTCATGGAGGAGTTACTCCAGGAGGATCATCACTCTCGATTTGTGATCCACCTTGGCGGAACCCGCATGTGTCGAGATTTAAGGTGTTTGTATTGGTGGAACGGCATGAAGAAAGACATCGCAGATTTTGTAGCTAGATGTCTAGTTTGCCAACAGGTGAAGGTTGAGCACCAGAGACCAGCCAAACTACTTTAGAGGATTCCTATTCCCGAGTGGAAGTGGGATCACATTACTATGGATTTTGTGGTGTGTCTTCTTAGGACACGACAAGGCCATGACACGATTTGGGTAGTCGTTGACCGATTAACCAAATTCGCACACTTCTTAGCGATTTAGAAGACTGACTCTCTGGATCATTTGGCAGAGTTATATTGTCGAGAAAACATCAGATTGCATGGTGTTCCTTTAAGCATTATATCAGATAGAGATCCCCGATTCACGTCCCGGTTCTGACAGAGTCTACAGCAGACCTTAGGCACACAACTCCGTTTTAGTACAACATTTCATCCGCAGACAGATGAACAGTTTGAGCAGACCATTCAGACTCTAGAGGACTTGCTGAGGTCCTGCGTTATGGATTTCGGGGACAGTTGGAAGGACCACTTGCCATTAGTGGAATTCGCCTGCAACAACAGCTATCATTCGGCTAGCCAAGTGACACCATTTGAAGCATTGTATGGTAGATAGTGTCAGACACCCACCCTTTGGGAGGAGGTTGGGGAGGCCCAGTTGCTAGGACCCCATAGAGCTCAGCATGAGGCGGAGTTGGTCCATACTATCAGACAAAGGATGGCAGAGGCGTAGGATCATCAGAAGAGTTATGTCGATCGGAGACAGAGACCTCTGGAGTTCTCTATTAGTGACCTCCGTGGTAAGCTAGCTCCAAGGTACATTGGTCCTTTTGAGATTTTGGAGAGGATCTGAGCAGTTGCTTACCGCCTAGTGCTCCCACCATCCTTGGTTGGTATTCATGATGTATTTTATGTGTCCATGCTGAGGAAGTAGGTACCAGACCCTACACATATTCTGTCAGATGTGTCAGGTTCCATTCAACCTGATGCTACTTACAGAGAGGTTCCAATACGGATCTTTGGTCGCAAGGAGCGATAGTTGTGGAACAAAACCATCCGGCTCGTAAAGGTTGGATGGAAGCATCATACTGATGAGGAGGCTACTTAGGAGCTTGAGAAAAAGATCAGAGCTCAATACCCCCACCTGTTTATGTAAGATACGTGATATATACTTTCAGTACTGGTGCTACTTGAATGTGCTATCTCTTACTCATTATACATTTGAGTGAGAAATTTGGGGACCAAATTTTTTATTAGTGGGGGAGAATGTTAAATACGGAAATTTAAAATACTAAATTAAATGGACAAAATTTAGGGAAATAATCCTAAGAATTATTTTCGAGATTTTTGGAGAATTTTAGAATTTTTTTTAGAATTTTTTTGGAATTAAATGGGGCTTGTATGAGGTATTTATGGGGATAAGAAAAATAAGCTTTTAAAGAGTCTGTTTAGATTATTTAATAGGTTTAATTAACCTAAGTTATAAATCTAGGTTTTCTATCCCTATTTCCCCGATTACCTTCTCACGCACAACCGAATTTTCTTCTTCCTCTTCCTCTCGTGTTTCTCTCCCGATCGCGACTTCTCCCTATTTCTTCCATCTCGCGACCTTTTCTCCACACACCCGACCTTCCCTCTTTTCTCTTTGCGAGATATCTTTCCTATCTCTGTGAGCACCGGTCTCCTTCATCCCGCTCGATTTCTTGCCGATCTCCACCCTTCTCCCGATCTCGCTCGAAGTGCCCCGCACCCCGCCTCCTCGCTGCCTGGGCCTCTGTCATGAGCATAGGTCGTCGCCATTGACCCCTCTCTATCCATGAGCAACTCCATCGTCACTTGCTTCACCACCAACCCGACGATCCTAGCACTACCCCCTTCTCCCGATTTCGACGGTAGAAAAGCATCATCGCCCTTCAACGCAAGCAACAACTCAGTCGCCCCCTCTTAATGCCTTCGCTCTTCCCTCTAACCCATCGCCGACTTCTAGCCAACATACACTTCCTCTCCATCGATCCAATTCTTGAGCATATCTCCCAGTCGCAGCAACCTTTCTTCTCATCTGCTCCGCGGTTGGCCGACGGTGGACCGGTGGGTGAGCTGGCTGGAAGGAAGAAGGCCGACGCTTTCTTGTTGGGAGATCCGGATGGAGGGAGGGTTACCGAGTAACACCACTGGGGGGGATTCGAGCGAGTGTGTACCTCGAGCAGGGAATCAGCAGCAACATTGTTGTTGTCGAGTTGGGAGTCACCGCTGCCCCAATTGTTGCGGTAATTAGGTAAGTTGCTGAGTTTTTTTCTCAACTTTGGACAAGCTGTGGTTTTCCTTCGTTGTGTTGGGTTGTGATTTGGGTAGTGGTCTTGTGTGCTAAATAGGGGATAAAGAGGAAAGGAAAAAAGGGGGGCTGCCGAGGGACTCCTAAGGAAGGTAAGCAGTATTTACAGCTTTAATTTGAGTGATGTTGAATTTCTTTGCTGCTGTACGTGTGGAAATTTATGATGAGATTGGTGCTTGGGGGTCAGATGTGTTGATGCCGACTATGAATTAGAGGTTTACATGGCTGTGAGTGAGAGGAGAATCCTTAATGGGCTCTGTAGGGGATCGATTGGCCAGCTAGAGGGGGGTGAATAGCCCTCGTTCGTTCGATGATGGAATTTGCTTGTCTACAAAGATGATTAGCGCAAGCGGAATATGCAAATACAAATAGACAAGCAAATCAAATAAAGAAGAATACAAGCAAAGGAAACAAACAATGCTAACACGGAAATGTAACGTGGTTCATGGCTACGCCGCTAATCCACGACCCGATTCGTCCTCGGTGAATTACTCCGCCAAAACCAATCCACTTTTTGTCTCTCCTTTGCACCAAGCTAGGTGGAGGTAACCTTTACAACCAAGATCACTCTTCTTACAATAAGAATGAAGTAAAAGCAAGTAAGAAGAGTGGGAAGACGTTTATGGCACTTTGGGAGAAGATTAGAGTTGAAGCATTAGCCCCCCAAAGCCCCATACCCTTCCTTTTTATAGAGGAAGAGGGTTTCTTTCCATTGACACAGGAGCAGTCGACTGATGGCACCATCAGTCGACTGGTCCTGTAGCCGTTGCCCAATAACGACTGCTTTACACGTTGGATTTCATCCAACGACAACATCATCAGTCGACTGATCTTACCATCAGTCGACTGATGGACCATCAGTCGAGTGCTCTACGAGCTCGACTCCATTCTGTGCCCATGCACAGTGCCATCAGTCGACTGCCATCCCTTGGCAAATAATCCATCGTCGACGAATTGCCGATCCATGGCGATCATCGCTTGGGCCAAATGCCCATGAGTCGGACACTAGTCGAACCCGTTCGACTCAGAGTAGTCGATTGTCATTCATGGCAGTCGACTGATGTCGGGAAAACTCATTCGACACTTAGCCAAATGGAAGTTTCACCTAAGATCTACTACCCCTTCCCAGGTTACATTCGCTCACTCTCATCCCTCGGAGTCCCTCGCCTTCGAAGTTATCTTCGTCCGACCACGTCCCTCGGATGCACCAAGCACACGACTCTGCAGCACCATCTTTCGCGTCTCGCCCTGAAGTCTACTTCCTCCGGCTTCACTCCAAGCTCCTCGTCCGGCGATCCCTCGGATGCTCCAAGCGCACGACTTTCGCAAAGCTATCCTTCACCGACTCAAGGACCGAGTCATGAGAGGTGAAACTCGCCAAGGATCCATGTGCGAATTACTAAGCCCTGCAAGACTCCAACACACATATCAAACCATAACCACAACCTAACTTAAACCCTTTGCCACACACATTAAAACCTTATCATGGCAAGAGATTGCCCTAACAGGCTGTGATGTGGGTGGTGAGTGTTGTTATTGGCTATAAATGGTGGTAAACGGTTGAGAAGGCTGTAATGATTGTTGATTGTGGTGCATGAGTTAGGGAGTCGTTAATCTGAAAGAAGAGTTCATTTGGAAATCCTAACGGGATTTGGTTAGATGTACAAGTGGGGGTTTCTAATTCGTATTCGTTAAAAAAGTGATGCGAATATAAGAACTATATAGTAGTTAATTCATAAGTAATTGTGTGCTTGGATTTGATGGTAATCATGTTATATGCAAGTTTCGGTCATGAGACAGGTCCACGGGCAAAAAGACAGTTGATATTCTTCATAGCAGGCGGGTATCTTTGACTTATCTTCTTTTAGATATTGTCATCTTGTTGTTCATTGTTTACTATAGCTAGTAGCAGTTTTCTATGCTTGTTAACTGCCCTGGTATGTCACTACCTAGTACATGTTGTAGTTGTTTCATATGCTTGTTATATTATGCTCTATCACTTTGATACTTGTCATTTGTCAAAGGTTTATTTAGCATTAGAGTAGTGACATACCTTACATACTGAGAATTGAATGAAGAATGAATATATCTTGCATGTGTACATAGACTTATGTACTTAGGTTATTTGATATGGGCCCCTATTGGTATATACCATAGGTAGCCATGGGTTAATAGGTGTATCGTGCATTAGTGACATGCACCATCTTGCATTATTGCATGACTGACGATCATCGGCTCCTCGGTAGGAGGTGATGCTACTTAGTAGTTGAGCCCATCGTTAGTTACATTATCTACACACACAACCACTCGTGGGTTAGTGATATTTCAAGTGTGTGGTGTGTAGTTGCTCTGTTAGGGCTCCACGGTGGTCGCTCAGGTGATTTGTATTGCGACGTGGTAGCAGACAGGGATCCCTCCTTTATCGTGAGACGAGGTGATGTCCCCCATATATATACATGGGGTAGAAGGGTGATACTGATCCAGCATTTTGTCCACTCAATCACATAGGTGTGGTGACGGCAGAGTGTACAGTTGTCACAACTCTACTCACTCGGCCAGCACACATGACATGTTGGTGGCTTGACTGGTGTCAGGGGTGACATAGGTGATTGTATCATGTGCATACATTTTTACTATATGCATTGATTGTTGCACTTTTAGTTGTTGCATATGATTATCATGCACATACAGGAGATATTATATGGTTTGTTTTGGTGATTCTACATATGCTTGTGTGGATGTATTTTATGTCAGCTTAGGTGATTCTGGTATGTACAGTTTCAGGTATGTATTTCTGTTGAGAAACTGTACCAGCATGATTATTATTGCTATTTATAGTTTACTATGCATGACTATTAAATATCCGTTGAGTTTTACTCAATTCGTTGATATCTCTTTATTTCAAGATGAAGCCTTCTGGAGAGTCTAGTTGTCAGTCCCCTGATCTAATGACTCTGTCATTTGGTTTTCAGACTTCCGCATGTTTTTGTTGTCTCGAGTATTCTATGTTTCAAACTTGTAATACTTTATACTCGTGGTTGTTTTTGTGGTACTTGGTTATGTTTTTGTATGGTCTTTTTGTTCGATTGGTTTTGGTTATGTGTGTATGGTTGTATATTCCTGCTCAGATGGCAGAAGGGGTAAGTCTAAAAGTTTTAGACTTAGTATGTATTTTGGTAGTTGGCCTGAGACCCTTATGTCATATGTATTGTGGTGTTTGATGTTCCGACCGTGTTGGCCGATGTATAGTGGGTCGTGTAGGCCTTGTATACAGGTTTCAATTGTCCGCAGTACAGGGGAGGTGCTGTCTGATTTTTATCGGACAAGTACCCCTTTCGGGGCATGACAATATCATATTGAGGAATGCAGTCTTAATTTCCATTTGATGTTGCTCTAAATTGTAATGAACTATAAGTGTCATGATTATCTTAAGAGAGTCTTTCATTAATACGAGTGAAAAAGTCTCATTGTAATCAATGTCTTTCGTCTGAGTGAATCTGTCACACCCCGAAGGAGTCCCCGCCTAGACAAAAATCCGACAGCATCTCCCCTGTACGGGTGACAATATCAATTTTTATACAAGGCCTACACGGCCACTATACATTGGTCAACACGACCGGAATCCAAACACACACGCAGGTAATAAAATAGGCCTCTGGCCAACTATCACAGTAAATGGTAACCAGTCCACAATAACTAGACTTACCCCTTCTGCCATCTGGGCAGGAATACCGATGTCACGCCCCGAGAGCATACCGAGCCGAAAATCAAACGGACGGCACCTCCCCTGTACGTGGCAACATTTCGGGTTAATACAAGGCCCGTAGGCCCACAATAACAACAATATATATGTATGAAAATAAAAACTACACAAGACACAGCGGAAACATACTACAATAATACAACAATCCCACACATGCATACTGGTATGACTAACACAACACAACAACACAGAACCTTGATAAAATCCGAATATACAATATGTACATCAAGAAAACTCCAAATACAATACACAACGGACAGCAGGCCCAAAACAAAATACGGGAGCCTCGTGAGATGAGATGGCGTCACGGTGCTCAAGTCATCACGGTCTTCTACCTACAGGCTGCGAAACCTGTGGTCCGCGGGGGGTGGTGAGTAAAACTCAGCAGGTAATAGAAAACATGTATATATGTAATATCACATGTATTTCGACAACATAATCTAGAGGTACAACAGGTATATCAGCATAGTATATAAATACAAGCATATACCGTCTAACTGAAATGAATAACATAAAATGCAGACATACCTGAAGTCTGCTACGCTACTCTAATCCCACCTGAACATATATCCAACATATATATAACAGGAAGAGTAATACCAACACATAATCTACTCATGCTACAGGCCAAGGTATCTATGGTCTATCCAACACATACCAACATCCGACACAATCGTATAACAAATGCAAGAGACATGCATGAATATGATGTCCACCCAAATGCAGCAAGCATAGTACAAACAAATGCAACATCACAATAATCATATATATATAGACTGTATCCATATATATATTAATCACAATCATCCATATATATATATATACATGCATATATGTATATATATATGGCAATATGCAAAAATGCCATCAGTCGGCAATGCAGCATGCATGGTCATGTCGGCTCACCCTAAAGCTACCACGACCCCAGTGTGGCCTCGGTGGCTCGAGCATGACAACTGTCCCAACTCAACACCAACCACTACTCTCGAGTGGCCGAGCGGGCAGTATGATCGAGTAGCATATAAGCGTAAAGAGCAAGCTACACGATGGGGTCCTCTTGTTGGTCACTCGACAAATACTACCACATGAGTGGTCGAGTACCACACACGCAGGACTACGACACGCAAATCCAACTACAACCGTCTATAGTGGTAGAGTGCGGCACCTCAATGCTCTGCCCTCACACCGGTTACTCCTCCTATGAGTAACCGTGGAGGCAGAATGACTGGCGACCCTCTCAACCACAAGGGAGACCTCGTCGCCAGCGTGCATGTAAATGCATGAATGCAATGTCTCACATACAGACATCCACCATAGACTCTCTATCCTGTACAGAGTCATGCCAGTCTACTCGACGCACTCTCTATCCTGTAGAGAGTCATACTCAACTGATCATAATACTCTCTATCCTGTAGAGAGTCATACTAATCTACTCGACGCACTCTCTATCCTGTAGAGAGTCGTACTCATCTGATTATAACAAGCTAGGACCACCGGTCCGTAGCGATACCCTAAGTATCATTCCTCTGACCATTTACACAACACATGTTCGGTGGTAACATATAACCTAAGGGTACTAGAACTAACCCTAGGTTAAAGACATTATCTACCTATGGATGACCTTTTTGCCCAATGTACAATCAGGTTGTCATCCGAACTTTACCATTTGCACTTAACTTAAACAAATTCTAAGTTACTTGCATCACCTATATGTATAACTCCTAATCATGATAAAATAAACATGATATCAGCAATAGAGTTAATAGCCAACGATAAAGGATCAAGCATGCGATAAAAAGAACAGGGTCAAGGTAATATGAACACCTAACATGCTCATATCAATGACTAAATCTGAATGAAATACAACTACCCGGACCAGGTAGGAAATTACCCACCTATTTTGATGACTTTTCTGAGAATACAAGTTGTCTCCACATCCGTGAACCAGCCTCATATCAAAGTCCTCGCGTTGTTTCCATCTCAACCACTTCTTAATCTGCTTTAAGAGTCTAGTCTCAATTTAATCTAAATAAATCAAACATCATCATGTAATGAACAGGTACTATCATCACTACATAATTATAGCATATCCAGATCAGTTTACTAAACAAAACGGATACACAACTATGTACAACCAAATCTTACTTACCTAGTCGAGCTTCCTCTGTACTGCTTCATGATCTCAACTCTCCCGTAATTGAACTAAATCCATCACATATGTACATAAATTGGGATTCAGCCAACCTACAACATTTAGCCCGTCCATAAATAATTTAACATATCAATCCACAATATTAGTTGTGAATATACCAATCAATACTTACTAGCCTAGCTCCCAATTCTGAATTTCCCTTCACTGCCTATCACTCTGCAAGGTGTCACAAGGTGTCACAGCACCCGGTCTTCATCAATTCTCCAAATCAATTTACCTGCACGGCTACTCATCCCAAAAAAAAAAAAAAATCAGAAATCGAGTTGGAGCTATAGCAAACACAAAATGGTGGATTCTTCGGTCTGGCCTTCAAACCACCGTAAGCTACAGGGGTAGGGGCTGCCGACGAAAAAAATGGGTGATCGATCAACTTACCAACCTTAGGAACTCCACCGGCGATACTCCTTCCTCTTCTCAGTTCATCGACCACAGACCCTGCTCAATTTCAACAGATCAAGCTCAAATCTGAAACAAAATCATAGCTTGACCTTATATCTCATCCAAGATTGAAGAAAACAACCCCTACTCACCCGACTCAACCGATCCTTGAACTCCCGGGGCGGAGGATCTGATTTGGCGTTAGGCACCGCATCCATCGGCGAATGAGGTCCAACCCTAATCCTCGAGACCGAAGAGATCGGCAACCCTCATCCGACAGTTCGTGCTCGCAGTGAAGATCAACAACGATGGCCAAGGCCGGTGGTGGTCGGTACTGTGCACGCGGCGACGATCGGCGATCTGTGCGCCACGATAAAGCGAGGCGGTGGAATGCGTGATGCTCGATCCGGTCGCGAGCTCGATCCGAAGTCGCGAAACAATCTAATTTGAGTGCATATGATGTAAGCAGGAGAATTAGCTTGAAGTGAGGAGGCGACAGGAAGGAAGAAAAGGTTCGGCCGGGATCGAAGAACTAGAGGCGCGGCGGTGAAATCTGGTGTGGCCAATGACAGGCTTATCGGTGCGTCTTGAAGGGAAAGTGCGACGGTGGGAAATCGAGAAGAAGAATCGTGATCGGGCGGAGAAATCACGAAGGGGAAAAGAAAAGAAGAGTTTCACCAATCGTTCGGGATTTCGTTCGGCGTAGAAACGCTCGGAAATTTGACGGTTTTGAATAAGAATCACATCGGGTTTATCCAAGAAGACTTAGATCTAGATCCACTTAAACCCCCTTTTATCATTAAACATGGTTTGGTTCTATTAAATCCCTCACCATGTTTTTTTTTTATTGTATTTTACATTCTCCCCCACTTAATAAAATTTGGTCCCCAAATTTCGTACTAATATGTAAAAATTACTTCAAGCAAGTTTCTGAAATGACCACATACACACCTCAAGTGAAAAGATGAGGATATCGAGCTCGGATACTATCTTCCAGCTCCCACGTAGCCTCCTCATCCGATATGGTGCTGTCATCCAACCTTTACGAGTCGGATGGTTTTGTCTCACTTTTGTCACTCCTTGTGACCCAGGATCCACCCTGGAATCTTCTCGTAAGTCGCATTAGACTGAGGTAGAATTCGGAACCTCTTTTAGAACATAATCAATATGCGACACGTATTTCCTCAGTATAACAACAGGAAATACGTTGTGAGCACCCGCAAGTGTCGGAGGTAAAGCCAACCGATAAGTTACACCTCCATAATCCATGACACAAGATCTGAATAGATTCTCCAACGTTTGAATGTCATGCTCAGACAGTCCATCAGTTCGCGGATGAAATGTTGCACTAAGCCGAAGCTCTGTGCCCATAGCCTGATGCAGACTCTGTCAAAAATCGCGAGGTAAATCGCGGGTCTCCATTCGATATGGTACTTAAGAGTACCCCAGGCAATCTGATAATCTTTCGGTAATACAACTCTACCGAATGATCCAACAAGTACGACCCACGAATAGGAAGGAAATGGACGGATTTGGTTAATCGATCTACGATCACCCAATTCGCATCATGTCATTTACGGGTTCTAGACAATCCCGTAACGTAATCAATAGTGATATGCTCTCACTTTCATTCCGGAATTGGAATTTCCTGGAGCAACCCACTGGGTTTCTGATGTTCAGCCTTCACTCGCTGGCATACTAAACATCGAGCAGCAAAATCTGCCATATCTCTCTTTATACCGTTCTACTAGTATAAGCATTCCAAGTCTCGATACATCTGAGTACCACCAAAATATATAGCCCATCTCGAATGATGTGCTTTCTGTAGTAACTCTTCCTTAAACACTGCAACTCCGGAACCCACAATCCTTATCAGAGACAGAGAATTATCTTCTCAAAAAAGAAGTCCATCAACCTTCCAAGATACACTCCACACACATTGTAAGTGCATGAAAGACTATAGCAATCAATCTCCCTTGTTGCAACTGTTCGCGCTCCAGCAACTCTATAGTAGCTACCCAGTAGCTTGTAAAATTCAATGAGCACTTCTGCTCCATACATCCACAAATCCAAATAATAACTACTAAGGCCATGTCATGTATATGACAGCCTATCCCGTAGTTTCTTAACTGTCGTAAGCATAAGGTATGCCTCATTCAACTGCATCGGAATCATTCCGATCCTTGAAACGACGCATCTGCGTACATCATCCTTTTATCCACACTGGAAGGATTAACTAATACTCGTGTAAAAGTTAACCGCCGTCTAAGCCTTGTAACTGGTTTCACCAGCTTCCGACTACATGATTTCTATCATCACCTTTGTCAAACAAGTCCGTGGTATAGTAATGCTAAGACATTCTATCCACATCTACAGTACTAACCAAAACATACAAGGAAAACCACCATCTATGGTGGTCGAGTGCGCAACTCCAACTACCACAATCAACAGTGGTCAGGTTACGCAACTCCAACAACCACAAAAGGATCCAATCGTGTTCAAGATACACGATTCTCAAATCCAGTGACGACTAAATCGTTAATTAATCTAACAACTTAATCACAACTTATAAAATTCATACTAAGTATGAAATTGACATCTCTACACATCTGCATCCCCCTTACTCTAAGCTGATGATATATATTAATCATCACAACGACAATGATATTTGTATGACACTATGTCACTACAATGTCATCACTCCAGTCGTAAACCAACCCTAGAGTATACACAGGTGTCTTCGACTGATCTCAATAGATCATCTATCCACAACGAAGGGTATTCTTCACAACAACAACCGTATTCATCATCGATAATCGATGCATAATCTCAAATGTCCATCTCTCTTTCAACAAAGAGTTCTGGATCTTCACAAGGAGGAATACTGGGATAGATAAATATCCCCTCCAATATCTCCTATAGTCACAACTTACATTCTTCCAATTTCTATAGTGTTTAACAACACTGATACCCATAAAACTATCACTCAATATGTGATCTTCGATACCGGACTATTTTCGCAATCAATTCGATCGCCTACTCCACTTGCCTAAGCAACGACAAGGCTAGGAGTTCTTCCGAACTACATCCGAAGGCTCTCGGATTATACGCACATCCGAGAAACATATCATACCATACTTCCAACAATTTGACCATCCGTAAGGATATGTCTATAGTAAAAGTATGTCTATCAAAGTCTAAGGGTATCCCTTGACTTCTTAATTATTGGTCCACCTCTCACCTGACAGTAGAGATACCACCGACCCACAAGTCGATGTATAGGAACCTTCTAATCCAACTGAGAATGTTCTAGATACAGATACCTGTAACTACAAGCATCTCTCAATATATTAACCTAAAGGGTAAAACTAGAGTAATACCCTGAACGATAAAATATCTGTCGATCCGATCCCAAAGGCTCCACGCAGGTCTCGGCCTTTCTCCGAAGAGAATAAGATCAGATCCAACTGTCCACGACAAAACGGTCGCATTTCTGCGATGAATGATCCAAGGATTTTTTTTTCCTAGATCATCTGATCCTATCACTTAAATCTATGAGCTACAACTGAAGATTACCGAATAAATACGACCTTCGTCGTATACTTTCTCTTCTGTACTAAGCAAAACATATCTGGAGGTAACTGTTTGTTGTTGTCTGCTGAGTCTTCTACAATGTCTTCTGCTGATGCTGCTTCTGTGTTGATATCTGCTGTAGGGAAGTATCAAGAAACTTCAACCACGCCTGAGGTAGTAGGTTGCTGCTGTTGAGATAACTCAATCTTCTGTGCTGATCTCTCCTGTCGAGCTGATACATCATCCTCCCGGAACACCATTGGTAATCTTCAACTGAGTCTTCAAAGTACACCACCTCCACTGTACTGATTGCTCACAATAGCAACTGATGAATTGATCCAACAGATTATCTGACTTTACGTGTCTTTGTGATCTGCACTGTATGCTTATAATCCCTTCAGAGTCTTTGTTCTGATTTTTCTGATGTGCATGAGAACATCCTGATGATCTGCGGTTGGTCTTCTATAATCGAAAAGTAGCTCAAGGCCTGTGACCCTGATCTTACTCCTTTAATCTAACAGTCGGAGACTTCTAACTCTATTAAGTTGACCTGCAATATTTGCTTATCGGTCTCCAACTCTTAAACCCTTGTACGAAGTCATTTCTAAACTCCTGTTTCAATCCAACGTCTTCCGGCAGGATCTGGTAGAAGATCCCGATATCCTAATCCAACTATAAGCCAAACTCTGAGTGGCTTAAATCATCCATCCATCTTCTTGAGCTATTAGGTGGTCGTAACCTCCGCAAGTCTCACGACTCTGCACCGTATACTGTTACTAATTGATCACCCTTTCTTGAAGCTCAAGAATTTCTTGTAATGTGTCACTAAAAGTGACACGGGAAAACACACTCTTTCAACATCACTAATCCATGATCAAGTGATATACTATTTCCCGAAGATTATTTTCTGCATTTATCACCAAATACCGGCTTGATCCCGATAATGGTATGCAAACAACTCTTCTTTCTCGGTATAACATGAGTTAAGTACTCAAAAGTACCCTCAAAGTTATACAACTCCGTACGAACAACTCAGGGATAAAATCCCTATGAAACTCCATAACCTAGCCTTCCGCTATCTGCATCAACAATAGTCTACAAGTCTGTTCATTACCCACAGGTAATGATCCGACTAGCACAGTTAGTGGAAATCTCTAAGACTGTAGTCTCTGATTTCCATAATAAATGTGACGACTTGGCCCCTATTTTCCGACTCGGTATCAGTTGGCTCTCAGAGGTAAATCACCTCCTCGACACAGGTTCAAGACTCACAGACTCAACAGGTCGTTCCCGTGGTCAACTCATACCACGGTTACGAATAATAACCAACACACTACAGGTTATTCCCTGGTATAAGCATCTAAATGCATAGCCAACAAAACTAGGAGTATAAACACTAAGGTAACTCCAGTTGGTCGCCTCGGTGGACGACCCCTACTACAAGTCTGCACAGGTGTCATAACTCTATTGTATACACCTACTGATCAAGTTTAGATAAATATCTACTAAACCATAAGTTATTAGGAATTCTTACCTCGTGCTGCTTGGAGCTCGTCATGTCCATCTCATCTCAGAAAACCAAAACCGAATAAATCGACTCCCGAGAATCCAAGACTCGACTCAAAAATAACATAGTACGGCATCGCAGAACCTTGGGCTCTGATACCACTAAAGTTGTCACGCCCCGAGAGCATACCGAGCCGAAAATCAAACGGACGGCACCTCCCCTGTACGTGGCAACATTTCGGGTTAATACAAGGCCCGTAGGCCCACAATAACAACAATATATATGTATGAAAATAAAAACTACACAAGACACAGCGGAAACATACTACAATAATACAACAATCCCACACATGCATACCGGTATGACTAACACAACACAACAACATAGAACCTCGATAAAATCTGAATATACAATATGTACATCAAGAAAACTCCAAATACAATACACAACGGACAGCAGGCCCAAAACAAAATATGGGAGCCTCGTGAGATGAGATGACGTCAGTCGGCGGTGCTCCAAGTCACACGGTCTTCTACCGCACAGGCGACGAAACCTGTGGTCCGGGGTGGTGAGTAAAACTCAGCAGGTAATAGAAAACATGTATATATGTAATATCACATGTATTTCGACAACATAATCTAGAGGTACAACAGGTATATCAGCATAGTATATAAATACAAGCATATACCGTCTAACTGAAATGAATAACATAAAATACAGACATACGAAGTTCAACTCGCTATCTAATCCCACGAACATATATCCAACATATATATAACGGAAGAGTAATACCAACACATAATCTACTCATGCTACGGGCCAAGGTATCTATGGTCTATCCACATACCAACATCCGACACAATCGTATAACAAATGCAAGAGACATGCATGAATATGATGTCCACCCAAATGCAGCAAGCATAGTACAAACAAATGCAACATCACAATAATCATATATATATAGACTGTATCCATATATATATTAATCACAATCATCCATATATATATAATGCATATATGTATATATATATGGCAATATGCAAAAATGCCATCAGTCGGCAATGCAGCATGCATGGTCATGTCGGCTCACCCTAAAGCTACCACGACCCCAGTGTGGCCTCGGTGGCTCGAGCATGACAACTGTCCCAACTCAACACCAACCACTACTCTCGAGTGGCCGAGCGGGCAGTATGATCGAGTAGCATATAAGCGTAAAGAGCAAGCTACACGATGGGGGTCCCTGCTGTTGGTCACTCCGACAGTCACTACCCATGAGTGGTCGAGTACCACACACGCAGGACTACGACACGCAAATCCAACTACAACCGTCTATAGTGGTAGAGTGCGGCACCTCAATGCTCTGCTCTCACACCGGTTACTCCTCCTATGAGTAACCGTGGAGGCAGAATGACTGGCAACCCTCTCAACCACAAGGGAGACCTCGTCGCCAGCGTGCATGTAAATGCATGAATGCAATGTCTCACATACAGACATCCACCATAGACTCTCTATCCTGTACAGAGTCATGCCAGTCTACTCGACGCACTCTCTATCCTGTAGAGAGTCATACTCAACTGATCATAATACTCTATATCCTGTAGAGAGTCATACTAATCTACTCGACGCACTCTCTATCCTGTAGAGAGTCGTACTCATCTGATTATAACAAGCTAAGACCACCGGTCCGTAGCGATACCCTAAGTATCATTCCTCTGACCATTTACACAACACATGTTCGGTGGTAACATATAACCTAAGGGTACTAGAACTAACCCTAGGTTAAAGACATTATCTACCTATGGATGACCTTTTTGCCCAATGTACAATCAGGTTGTCATCCGAACTTTACCATTTGCACTTAACTTAAACAAATTCCAAGTTACTTGCATCACCTATATGTATAACTCCTAATCATGATAAAATAAACATGATATCAGCAATAGAGTTAATAGCCAACGATAAAGGATCAAGCATGCGATAAAAAGAACAGGGTCAAGGTAATATGAACACCTAACATGCTCATATCAATGACTAAATCTGAATGAAATACAACTACCCGGACCAGGTAGGAAATTACCCACCTATTTTGATGACTTTTCTGAGAATACAAGTTGTCTCCACATCCGTGAACCAGCCTCATATCAAAGTCCTCGCGTTGTTTCCATCTCAACCACTTCTTAATCTGCTTTAAGAGTCTAGTCTCAATTTAATCTAAATAAATCAAACATCATCATGTAATGAACAGGTACTATCATCACTACATAATTATAGCATATCCAGATCAGTTTACTAAACAAAACGGATACACAACTATGTACAACCAAATCTTACTTACCTAGTCGAGCTTCCTCTGTACTGCTTCATGATCTCAACTCTCCCGTAATTGAACTAAATCCATCACATATGTACATAAATTGGGATTCAGCCAACCTACAACATTTAGCCCGTCCATAAATAATTTAACATATCAATCCACAATATTAGTTGTGAATATACCAATCAATACTTACTAGCCTAGCTCCCAATTCTGAATTTCCCTTCACTGCCTATCACTCTGCAAGGTGTCACAAGGTGTCACAGCACCCGGTCTTCATCAATTCTCCAAATCAATTTACCTGCACGGCTACTCATCCCAAAAAAAAAAAATCAGAAATCGAGTTGGAGCTATAGCAAACACAAAATGGTGGATTCTTCGGTCTGGCCTTCAAACCACCGTAAGCTACAGGGGTAGGGGCTGCCGACGAAAAAAATGGGTGATCGATCAACTTACCAACCTTAGGAACTCCACCGGCGATACTCCTTCCTCTTCTCGCCATCATCGACCACCTGCTCAATTTCAACAGATCAAGCTCAAATCTGAAACAAAATCATAGCTTGACCTTATATCTCATCCAAGATTGAAGAAAACAACCCCTACTCACCCGACTCAACCGATCCTTGAACTCCCAGGACGGAGGATCTGATTTGGCGTTGGCACTGTCCATCGGCAGCGGAGGTCCAACCCTAATCCTCGAGACCGAAGAGATCGGCAACCCTCATCCGACAGTTCGTGCTCGCAGTGAAGATCAACAACGATGGCCAAGGCTGTGGTGGTCGTCGGCCGTGTGCACAGGGGCGGCGATCGACGATCCTGTGCGCACGACAAACAGGGCGGCTGGAATGCGTGATGCTCAGTCCGGGGGTCGCGAGTACTCGCCGGTCGACGGCGAAGGCGAGGAGGGTGGCGCGCGAAGTGAGGAGGGCGGCGAGAAACCGAGAGGAAGAAGAAAGGTTTGCGGCCGGATCGAGAGAACTAGGGCACAGGAGATGGACAGCGGTGAAGTCTGGCTGAGTGACGGCGAGCGACAGGGCTTCGGCTCGGTGGCGTGCGCTCGCGAGAAGGGAAAGTGCGACGGTGGGAAATCGAGAAGAAGAATCGTGATCGGGCGGAGAAATCACGAAGGGGAAAAGAAAAGAAGAGTTTCACCAATCGTTCGGGATTTCGTTCGGCGTAGAAACGCTCGGAAATTCGACGGTTTGGCATTACAAACGGGTCGGGTTTTGAATAAGAATCACATCGGGTTTATCCAAGAAGACTTAGATCTAGATCCACTTAAACCCCCTTTTATCATTAAACATGGTTTGGTTCTATTAAATCCCTCACCATGTTTTTTTTTATTGTATTTTACAACCGAACCAAATCCAATCGAAACAAAACCGAATAAAGGTCCATAAGGATACCAAAAATCCACGAATACAAATATCCAACTCCCATCCTAAACATGCCTTCTAATCAAAATATCCAAACCATAGAAACAAATAACAAATAAAAACTTTCACAACGAGTGGGATTTGGCAGCTGGACTCTCCTGACAGCTTCATCCTGAAATAGATATAAATCAACGGGGTAAGTTCAAAGAACTCAGCGAGTATAGTAGATATGCAAAGTAAGGTATAGCTAACAATAAAAATCATGCCAGTACAGTCTCACATATAGGGTAAGCAAGAAATAAATGTAAAAGGATTGTACTCACCTGAATCTCCTACTATGATATAGGAGCATGTGCCCTACTATAAGAGATAAAGTCATCACCATATACGAATATGAATCCTGTATGCATGACAATCATATGCAACATCCAAGGCATCAATACAATAATGCAGCAAACACAATACAAATGTGATCCGTGCAAAGTGCATGCCGTGCATATGACATGGTCACCCCTGACGCCAGTCAGCCGCCTCACACGCGATGGTGAAGCCGAGTGGATAAGGTTATGATAACTGTGCACTCTGCCATCACTGCTTCTGAGTGACCGAGTGGACAGGATGCTGTCGGAGTACACCTATCCTCCTACCCCAAACAGAGTGGGGGAGCTAAGCTCTCATCTCCCAGTGTCATAGACCAGAGGAGGGATCCCTGCCCGCTACCACGCTGCCTCATCGCTACCCATGAGCGGACCAGCAGAGTCTGACAGAGAAACTGCACACACCCTCCTGATGTACCACTAACCCATGAGTGGCAGTGTGTGCAGGCCATGTAACTGGTTGCGGGCTCAACAATAATGGAACCCCGTCCAGCCAGCATGCAATCATGCAAGATGGTGCATGATACTAAAGCATGTCAATCCTACTTAAAATATCTATCCGAATAATATGTACAATTAATATGTACATATCCATAATCCAAGTAACTATGTTCCAAATAAAAACAGGGAAGATATAATCATAACCTATCACATGCATGTATCAAGTAGGTACCAACCATATACTAGGCATATAAACATGAAAATTATTGCATGTTATCCTAACTAGCATATCAACAATGACTATATCTAAAAGATAAGTCAAAATACCCACCTGAATATAAATATCTGTAATAATGAAAACGTCACGACCGGGGACCTACCTCGTGACCGAAACCTGCATATAGCATAACAATAGTTAAGCATAAAAATACAAATCATCGACAAATTGAATACTTAATCAATTTCCTTCATAACCCAAATAAATTTCCAATTTTTCACTAATTTTCCAACCATCTTATTAGTCTTTTCCTACCACAAATATCCATACAATTAATTTAGCCCACTAAATCAATTGATATAAATTTTGATTAATTAATGATAAGCTAATTAATCAATTAAACCTGGATTAACTCGCATTTTAACAACCTAAGCCAAATAAATAAAATTTAATGGCTTTTAATTTATCCAATAATTGTACCAATCAATTTACCCAATTAGTTCCTAATCAACTAACCTAATTCATCACCTACAAAAATCCTCAAGATCAAACAATATCACCCAACCATCCCATATCCTTCGAATACAATACGATCAACCGAATAACACCAAAATCAGCCCAAATCGACCACAAATCCGGCTCACACTGCAGTCATACTTTACATGACCTCCACCCACTACACCGAAAGAAATTCCCCAACCCTGTACATCGAAGAAAAAATCCCGACTGCCCTAAATCAACCAATCAAATTCACCTGCCCTAGGAATTCCACCGGCAGAATGTGCAACTACTTGCAGAGGCGGCGACCGGTGCTGTGGGTGGCGATGCGTCGGCGGCGTAGGGGAAAAGGAGGCTCGGGCGGTCCTGTGGCCGCAGAGACCGGTGCTTGTCCTCTAGGGAAGAGGAGTCCGGCGATGATCCCATGGCTTTGGAGGTTGGCGCGCGCGGCTGGGGTCGGTGAGCATGCAGAGGGTCGTCGGGGCGACGGCGGAAGGGCACTGCGGCGACAATTGCGGAGGGACGGCCGATCTCGGCGTCGGGCAACGGAGGGGAGCCTGGCGCATACCGCGGTGGACGGCGAGCTAGCGTTACGTCGGGGCGGTGGTGCTCGCGGTGAGGAGGACGTTAGGGATCGACGGTCGGTGCGTCGCGTGTGAGAAGAGAACGAGGAAGAAGGGATGGCTTCGGTGCGTGAAGGAACTGCCGAAGGAGGTCGGGGCAAAGAAAATAGAAAAAGAAAAGAAATATGTGGCAGGGGATATTTATTTTTGATAGTAACGACATTCAACTGCTTGTAGTCGATGCACAGTCTCATCGAACCATCTTTCTTCTTCACGAAGAGAACCGGAGAACCCCAGGGTGATACACTAGGGCGAATAAAACCTCTATTCAAAAGTTCCTGGAGCTGAACCTTTAACTCGTCCAACTCTCTCGGGGCCATATGATAAGGATCTTTCGATGCCGGCGACGTCCCAGGTATTAACTCAATCATAAACTCCACTTACCTTCTGGGAGGTAGGCCCGGTAACTCCTCTGGAAAGACATCTGAATACTCTCGGACAATAGGGGTGTCTGCAATCTGAGTGTCACCACTATCTTCTACATTGATCATAGATAATAGAAAACCCTGGCAACCGTGCAATAAAAGCTTCTGAGCCTGAATCGCAGAAATGGTCGCTATACCGTCATCCCAGATGCCAGTGAAATCCCACGAGGGTTGGTTCGGAGGTCAGAATGTGACCACCCTCGTCTGGCAATCAACTGTGGCATGATATGCTGACAGCCAATCCATGCCAAGGATAATGTCGAACTCGACCATGTCCAGTACCAATAAATCTACTGTAAGAATGATGTTACCGAAATCTAAGGGACAACCTCGGACCTCCTGGGTAACGTCCAATGTATCGCCAGACGGTAGGGAGACGACTAATCTCTGTGATCTACTAGTAGGTAGTCTACCAATCTCTCTCATAAAAGTACAAGAAATGAACGAATGCGAACTACCAGTATCAACTAGCATAATAGCTGAAAATGCATAAATTGAAACCGTACTGTGAAATACGGATTCGTTGGCTCGTTGCGCATCCTCTCTGGTAATCGCATGAATCCGCCCAGTCTCCAATGGAGGTGGAGGTGGTATCACTGCTAGAGGTGGCTGTGTCTGGACCTAAGACTGATACGAAGGATGGTACGAAGGCTGATATGAAGGCTGGTATAACGGCTGTGACTGGTACTGTACCGGTAGCGGCGGCTGATCCTAAACTAGTGGCGAAGGCGGTGATACTATATCGGTGTGGCCGCGAATGGAATCGACTAGTAGTGGCAGGATCGCATCTCGTATCGCGTCTGAATCGAACCACAGACACCTTTGTACCTTTGGTGTATACATCCATGAATGCCATAGCGACTCTGAAGGGGAGCCTGCCCTCTGCGGCATTGTGAAGGTCCGCTATCTCGCCCCTCTTCGAGTCCTGCATCGAGCGGTCCTCCCTGAATCGAAACCCCGGAAGCCACATGCTAAGCCTTCAACGAACAATCTCGGCTCAAGTGTCCAGGCAGTTTGCAATAATAGCAAACTGATTGTCCCAAGGTGCAGGCTGAGACGATATGCTCTCTCGATCTGCAACGAGTACAGTGGGTGTCACTAGTGGCCGACCTCCGGCTCTGCTGAGAAGACCGGGGGGGGGGGGGGGTCCAGATGAAGATCGTCCTGATTTTTGAGGCCGGCTAGATGCCCCATAATGACTCTGACCCGACTGACTGCGGCCACTTTGCTGCTGTCCAGTAGTCTGTGGCTGCTGGGACTGACCTGTGGTTATGATATCATCAATTAAGGGTTAGAGATTCTGACATTCAGAAGACAGCGTTCCGTACCAGATATGGACACTATGAGTTTTGGTAATGCCATTTGGGCTTACCAATGCTCCAACGGTATTCATGGATTGGATGAACCATGAATTTATGGATTTCCTAGATCGGTTTGTCATTGTTTTTATCGATGACATTCTGGTCTATTCTCGTTCCGAGGAGGAACATGCGCAGCATCTTCGTCTTGTTCTAAATAGGCTCCGACAGAAGCGACAAAATGTGAAGTTCAATAAATGCGCATTTTGGTTACACTCAGTCGGTTTTTTGGGACATGTGGTTTCGAGTAGAGGTATTTCAGTTGACCCCCAGAAGATCGAGGTCACACCGTTGGGAGCAATAAATCGTTTAGAAGGTTCCAGCTTCCCAGGCTTGGCCGTATTACAGATGGTTCGCTGAGGGTTTCGAGCATTGCTATGCCATTGACACGCCTTACCGTAGAAGGGCGTGAAGTTCACGTGACAGAGGCGGCGAGACTAGTTTTCAGAGTCAAGAGGAGATTGTGTCACACCGATTCGCATTACCATCGGGGACGATGGTTTCGCTTCTTATACAGATGCGCCTCTACTGTGGTTTAGGCAGATGATGATGCAAAGACTACAGGTAGTCTCTTATGCTTCTCGTCAGTTGAAGGACCATGAGAAAAACTACCCAATTCATGATTTAGAGTTAGCCGTTATTATCTTTGCCTTGAAGATTTGGAGGCATCATTTATATGGTATTACATTTGAGATTCTTACTGATCATAAGAGTCTCAAGTATCTGTTTACGTAGAAGGAACTCAATCTCCGACAGAGGAGATAGATGGAGTTCCTGAAGGATTATGACTGTACCATCAGCTACCACCCAGGGAAAGACAATGTGGTTGCCGATGCACTTAGCCGGAAGTCCCGAGGGACTTTAGCTTCCTTCCAAGTTTTGGTAACGGATTTGATTCAGGGTTTCTCTGAGTTGAGCCTTGAGGAGAAGGGACCGACAGAGCAAGGCGTTCTGGTTACCATGGTTGCTCAGTCGTCTATCCAGACGAGAGTCTGGGAGGCTCAGGCCAGTGATCAACATTTACAGTTCATTGGTAGTCAGATAACTTCTGGACAGCAGACTGAGTTCAACCGCGATGATGAAGGTATAATTTATTTTCGACGCAGATTATGCGTACCTCAGCCTCACCCGATTTGAAGGAGTTACTACAGGAGGCTCATCGCTTTCGATTTGCGATCCACCCAGGCGGAACCCGCATGTATCGAGATTTAAAGCGTTTGTATTGGTGGAACGGTATGAAGAAAGACATCACAGATTTTGTAGCTAGATGTCTGATTTGTCAGCAGGTAAAGGCTGAGCACCAGAGACCAGCTGGATTACTTCAGAGGATTCCTATTCCTGAGTGGAAGTGGGATCATATTACTATGGATTTTGTGATGGGTTTGCCTAGGACACATCAAGGCCATGACGCGATTTGGGTAGTCGTAGACCGACTAACCAAATCCGACTTTATCGATTCGAAGACCGACTCTGGATCGGTTGCGAGTGTATTGTTGGGAGATCATCAGATTGTATGGTGTTCCTTTGAGAATTATATCAGATAGAGATCCCCGGTTCACGTCTAGGTTCGCGAGTCTCGCAGCAGCTTTAAGCACAGCTTTGCTTAGTATCGCTTCCATCCGCAGACAGATGGACAGTCTGAGCGGACCATTCAGACACTAGAGGATTTGCTGAGGTCCTGTATTATAGATTTCAGAGGCAACTGGGAGGATCATTTGTCGTTAGTGGAATTCGCCTACAATAACAGTTATCATTCGGCTATCCAAATGGCCCCGTATGAGGCATTGTATGGTAGACAGTGTCGTACACCCACCCTCTGGGAGGAGGTTGAGGAGGCTCAGTTGCTAGGACCCTAGAGAGCTCAGCATGAGGCAGAGTTGGTCCGTACTATCATACGTAGGATGGCAGAGGCGCAGGATCGCCAGAAGAGTTATGCAGATCGTAGATGGAGATTTTTGGAGTTCTTTGTTGGTGATCATGTATTCCTGCGAGTTTCACCCACGAAAGGGGTGAAGAGATTTGTCCTCCGTGGTAAGCTAGCTCCTAGATATATTGGCCCGTTTGAGATTTTGGAGAGGATCGGAGCAGTGACTTATCATCTAGCGCTACCACCATCTTTGACGAGTATACATGATGTGTTCCATGTGTCTATGTTGAGGAAGTATGTGCCAGACTCTACACACATTCTGTCAGATGTGTCAGGTTCCATTCAACCTGATGCTACTTACGCAGAGGTTTCGGTACGGATTTTGAATTTCAAGGAACGACAGTTGCGAAATAAGGTTGTGCGACTTGTCAAGGTCGGGTGGAGTCACCACACGGATGAGGAGGCTACTTGGGAGCTTGAAGAAAAGATCCGAGCTCAATACCCCTACTTGTTTACTTAAGGTACGTGAAGTATATTTTTCAGTACTTGTGTTATTTCTTACTCGTTATGCATCTGAGTAGGAAATTTGGGGACCAAATTTTTATTAGTGGGGGAGAATGTTAAATGCTGAAAATTTAAAATATTAAATTAAATGGCCAAAGAATTAAGAAAATAATCCTGGATTTTTTTTGGGATTTTTAGGAATTTTTTCGGAATTTTTCTGGATTTAAACAGAGGTCGTACGAGATAATTACGGGGATAAAATAAATAGGCTTTTGTGGAGTCTATTTAAGGGGTATTAACCTAAACAGAAAACTTAAAATTTCTTTTAAATCCCGAAAAATTTTCAGGATTATTTTCTTAATTCTTTGGCCATTTAATTTAATATTTTAAATTTTTAGTATTTAACAGAATCCTTGACAACAAGGCTAGCTTTATACATTTCAATATTGCCTTTCAAATCCTATTTGATTTTGAATATTCATTTGTAACCAACCAATTTCGTTCATTTAGGCAATTCAACAAGTTTCCAAATGTCATTGTCTAATATAGACTTCATCTCTTCCTTCATTGCTTCGATATACTTTTTGAGGTTATTTGAATTGTTGGAAAGATACAAGATCACTTTCCAACTCTATGCAAAAATCATGTCCTTAGAGATAAACATAATCATATAAAACCATGGATATCCTTTTCCTAGTGGATTTTCTTAGTGGCATTTGTACTTGAGATGGTTGGGGCACTTGCTCAACTATAGGAGAGAGTTCCTCGACTTGAGTAGGTTGTTTCTCCATTATTGGAGAGGACACATGAATATCATAGTGTACTATTTCCATTGGATGTGGAAGTTCAATATGGTCGTCATACCACTATTAGTTGCACGAGTAATAACTATTGTAGGATTTTCAATACTCTCCTCCTTAAAAGATATGTCCTTAGTTTAGTACTTCCACTATCCTATATAAATTTGGCATTATCTGCCTAAAAAAAGAACCTGGTTGAGGGGGCATAGAATTTAAAGCCCCTTAACCTTTCCAAGTAACCCAATTGTTGGACAACATTAAACATGAAAATGTTTAATGCTAAACTTCTTATTAGTTCACAACTTATATGGGAGTTTAGCCACTACCTTACTAGGTACTCTATAAGTAGATATACTATAATCTTAAGTACCTTAGGCCACAAAAACTCTAATAAGAAGAGAAAGTCATTATTCTCCTTACCATATACTTTAAGATTTAGTTTCATCTCTCAACTACACCATTTTGATGAAATGTACGAGGTATGGTGTATTGAGCTATGATCCTACACTTAACAAAGTATTTTACAAATGACCTAGGGTATTGTTCATCCAATCCACTATATTAAATATAATATTAACCATCATGGTCAAATCTAACAAACTTAATCTTCTTATCTAGTTGATTTTTAACTTTGATTTCGAAGACATTGAGCATATCTAGATAATGTGACTTCTTATGGATAAGGTACAAATAGTCTATCATGAATAGTCATCTATGAAGCTAATAAAATATATTTGATCATTTCAATATGCCTTAGAAAATGATTTGCATATATATATATGTATGCACTAATTCCAAGACATCACTACATCAATTTATACCTTTATCTTTTTGGTTAGTTGTTCTCTCTTTAGCACTCTCTATGCATACATCAAAGTCTAACATGCTAAGGTAATCAAAAATTTCTTGTAACATTAACCATTCTAGGGATTGGTTGGATATATGTTCTAAATGTTGGAAGTATTGAGAATACAATCAAAGTCTTACATTGGTAAGATATAGAAAAGACCATGTGCATATAAGATGAAAAGATATCTCCATTGGTATGAGACCTTTTGGATATAGTCCAAAAATAAAACTATGAGGGCTTAAGTCCAAAGTGGACAATATCATACTATTGTGAAGATATGTGAATCTTATTTTCACCAACAATTGGTATCAGAGCAATGGTCAATGTCAAGCCATGCACCTCAAACGAAGGAAGTGGAGCTCCCATGTCTGGATCAAGAGAACCAGACAGAAAGTCTAGTTGGACCAAAAGGATCGGATAATTGGTAGGAAGTTCAGTTGGGTTAGAAGGATCAGACAACTAGAAAGAAGTTCAGCTAGGCCAGGAGGATTAGACAGTTAGTAGGAAGACCAAGTGGGTTGAGAATCGGGCATCAAACAGAAGAAGTCATTTGAGGACGGATAAGCTTGAGGGGGGGGGGCAATGTAGTCCTTTGTTTGAGGGGAGGATTGTTGGGAGTATTGGGAATACAATCAAAGTCCCACATTGGTAAGATATGGAAAAGATCATATCCTTATAAGATGAAAAGATATCTCCATTGGTATGAGACTTTTTTGGGTATAGGCTAAAAAAAAATCATGAGGGTTTAGACCCAAAGTAGATAATATCATACCATTGTAGAGATATATGAATCTTATTTGCACCAACACTAAATTCCTATGCCATAATATAGATGAATTCTCATTAGTCAAGTTGCATTTTATACCTATATTATGCATTATTTCATTGTCGATAGGAGTTAAGGTGTTTAATCTATATAACTTATCAATTAAGGAATCATTGTCAATTTGTTAAGGGGGAGGGGGTGAATAATGACTGTGATTTGATTGTCGATTTCATTCTTCGATTGCATTCATGTGTTTGTCTCTGTATCTTGTTAGTGCGCAGCAGAAATAAAAACACAAAAAAACACAAACACAGAATATTACACCAATTTTATGTAGTTCATAATCCCCGATTCCTACTCTATGGCTTAGCTCTCAGTTGATAGCTCCACTATCTTCTTTCTCTTTCTCAGAAACACACTAGAGGTGGAGAAACCTCTTACAACCTGAGCTTTTACAATATAACTAAATACAAGTGTAAAGATGCAAATGAAATATAGAAACAAAAATACTTTACATGGAAGCTTTGCTTGGTTGCTTTGGAATGCCTTGGAAGTCTGGAATGCAGTAGCATTTTCCCTTCAAAATCTTTAGAAATCGACACTTTAAATTTTGGTGAAGTCCTTCATTTATAAACTCGACATCGGCTGATTGCCACCTATTAGTCGATTGGTCTTATCCCCAGTCGATTGGTCACTCGATCGTTTTCTCCCAACGACATGATCCATGTCGAATTTCAGTCAATCAGTTGACTGATAAGCCTTTAGTCAAACTGGTCAGTCGATTCAGTGCCTTTCTGTTCGCCTGACATTGTAGTCATTCGACTTCTTCAACATAACAGTCGACTGTTGTATCGTAACCTTCTCGAGCACTCGGTTTCTCTTCTCGAGCAATGGACTCACAACTTTTCACGAGCACCCGCCTTAGTCGATTGATCAACTCATCAGTTGACTGACTTATTGAGCAACCGAGTCTCGAGTACTAAGCACCCCATTTTTCGCTTGCCCGAGCATGATCTTACCCAAGCACGGTCTCTCGAGCATTGCTCTCAAGCATCTGCTTTCCCAAGCACTGATCTCATGATTGTCCAAGCACTAGAGCACCCGAGTCCCTGACTCGAGCACTCGATCACTTTGGCACTCTCGTTGCCCGAGCACTAACCTAAGTGCCTCTTCCTCGTCGCCTGAGCACTCGCTTCCTCAACACATTTCTAAGCAGCTACTGCTCGAGGATCGCTTTCTCAATCACCTGGGCGTGGATGCCCAAGCACCGCTTTTCATCACCCGAGCACCTCATTGAGTGTTGTTCCTCATTGCCCAAGCACCTTCCCGAGCGACTATGATGTATCAATCGACTGATAATTATCTCCAATCCATTGATGCCTTAGTTAGCCTCATTTCCAAGCTAACTCCTACTTCATCTGGTATTCAATCAATCCTCAATATATCAGGACTTTTCTCATCCAGTATTCGATCACTCTTGATCTGTTGGAACTTCCCTTGCCTAGCATACTGTCAACCGTGACCTATCAGGACCTCCCTTGCCAACCACGGTCACCTTGACCGACTGAGACTTCACTTTCCAAGCATGGTCACCCTAACCTGAAGGGACTTCACTTGCTAAGCACGGTTACCCTAACCTACCGGGACTTCACTTACCAAGCACGTTCACCCTAACTTGCCAGGACTTCACTTGTCAAGCACGGTCACCCTGACCTGCCGGAACTTCACTTGCCAAGCACGGTCAACTTAACCTGCTGCGACTTCCCTTGTCAAGTCATCTTATCACCTTGACCTTCCAGGACTTCATATCACCAAACATCTAGTCCTTCTTAACTTATTTGGACTTTCCTTGCCTTGTATCTGGTCTCTAGACCTGCAAGTGTTTTTCCGTCATCAAGAATCCAGTCCTACTTGGACTTTCCTTTCTGTGTCAAGTGTTCGGTAAACCTTGACCTACCTGGACTTCACACTTTCCAACTCCTAGTTGGACTTTCCATCACCAAGTGGTCGATCCTCCATAACCCACTTCGATTTCTACCTTGCCAACACTCTCATCTATCATGGTCACCCAAACCAATGATGATTATATCAACCCTCTTATCCATATGACTACGGATGTCTCATACCATCCTATATTCATATCCTTAACTATATTGTCAACCATGCATCATCGATCAACTTGATTCAATGATGGATATAACAACACTGTGCTATATACGACCTCAAATGTCCTAACTATGCCATAGTCATATACCAGCCATATTGTCAAACATCGAAACTCAACTCCAACTCGAGTCACACTTGAGTTTGGTCATCCTTGACTTGAGATTGATTGCACCAATAATCTCCTCCTAACACAATTAACACTGAATTTAGAAAAATACTAAAAAATTTATTTCCTAATGTACAAGAGTAATCTAATTGGATCAAACAAGAAATATATATTAAATTTCATCTGAAAGACAGTACAATAAATGTATTTTCTAAATCTACATAAACATTTATTCCTAAATAAAACCTAAAAACACCTATGCTTATACTCTAACCTTCTTACTATTTCTCATATGGATGTGACTTTCATCATTAAGTGACAATTGACTCCTGAGACTATCCTATATAATGACATTTATGTAAGTGGTAGCCAAATTGACTTTTGAAAAACATACCTTTCTTCTTGGGGTAATCCTTCATCAAATGACCTTTCTTCTTGCAGAAGAAATAGGTAGATTTCTTATCTTATTTCTTTTGCACCCCTGGTCAGATACCTCAGAATCGGTAGTTTGCTTACCTTTACCCTTAATTGTAGTCCTTTTACCCTTCTTGCTCATACCCTAAGAGGTGAATGTTAAGTGATACCCTTGGATATTTTATTGAGCTATAAATTTATTTAATGTTCACTATTCCTTTTTAGTATTATAACTAATCTTAAAATGAGTGAATTGTGGTGGGAGAGACATCAAAATAAAGTGCACTAATATACTCTCAAGCATTTCTAATTGTAGTCCCTTTAGTCTTGTCATGCGATTAGATATCTCCACAATGTACTTCTTATACTCTCTTTTCCATTATATCCCATTGAGACCAGTTTTCATAAAATCATAGTTTCTCGACCTTTTCATTTGAGGTGAAATGATCTGCAAGTTGTTTAAAAAAAAATTCTAGCATCCTCTTGCTCAATTATTAAGCCCATGATTAATTTTGAGATGAACAACTTCATGATACTTAGACTCATGCGATTAGATCGCTTTCACTTTTCAAATTTATCCCTCTATTCCATAGTGCTAGCACTGGTCAGGGGTGTGGGGTCATCATACCTCTATGTATAGTCTAAGTCCATACAATCTAAGACAACTATAGCATATTCTTTTCATTGGACAAAGTTAGAACCAGAAAGTATAAGGATGTTATTTATGTTGGCATTTACTGATTCCATTGGATTGGAAAGAGAGAATATTATAAACTCACATTATCACCAAGAACATAGATAAACATATACAAAAAGTAAATATTACAATGTAAAACAACATACATAATTGTAGGCTCTTAATGAGATATCTAGTACAACATTATATGCATTCTTTGAACTGAAATGCAACTTATTAGCAATACTCTCAAGTTATAGCTCATGAAAACCTTCATTGGTCATATAATTTATCTTCTTTTGGATCGACACACCATGTGCATAACCTATAGAACCATGCTTTATATGAGCTATTTGTGTATGTCTGAGTTTACAGTCCACGATTTTCATAATCAACTACACAACATCTTTTTTTTTAGCTAACATATTATGCGCATGATCAATTGAATTTGTTTCTTATATAGGTGTTGTCCTTATATATATATATATATATATATATATATATATATATAGCCTAAAAGTAATTTTCCTTTGGGCCTATTACATTTAGTATATATATATTTATATATACAAAAATGTGCTAAAAGTATCTAATAGTTTTCACTTTAATGATAGTATTAGATCAACTTAGTAACATATGTATAAATAGATTCAAGAATATTCTAGAAAATCTAACTGAAAAGAGATAGTCGATTGATCCCAAACAATAGTTAAGTGATCGCCCCACATTCGATTGGTGCATGAACATTAGTCGATTGTTAAGGCTATTGAGCTCAACTAATCTTGATTAGTCAAGTGGTGCACTCGACTATTGACCAACAGTTTAGTGACTTGATCAATTGCTAAATCTACTATACTCAGGTTAACCACATCAGTCGACTAGTACTTAATAGAAATTGACTAATGAAAACAATCGAGTGCTCTAGTCGACTAACAAACCAACTATGTCTGACCCTATGCGCAACAATAGATAGTAGTTGATTGATGTTATCAGTCGAGTGCACTAGTCATTCCTATAAACTTTCGTGCACAACCTCAAACACAGTAATTGACTAATATTATCAATCGAGTGCAACAATCGAACTATAAACTTTTTATGTCCAAATTTACGCACAACAGTTGACTAGTTGGTATGACAGTCAATTGATTAACATTAGTTGAGTACCTCAATCAACTCAAAAGGGTTCTATTTGTTATTTTAGGTGCAACAGTCAACTACTCAATTATAACAATCACCTAATGGTGGCATAGTTTGATTTTTTTAGATTGAATGTGATTTCATTAAAAACTATAGCAGTTTCTTTATGTTCTTCATGAAAAGTATGAGAAACTCAAAAACAACATCGTATCCTAATTTTCTTTTATTTTTGATGATCAAGCATCCTTTTATGATAATAGATCAAAATCTAACATAAAACAGTTGAAAACCACTAAAAACCCTAACTTTATTGCTATAAAATCGATGAAAATGACATATGGTTCTGATACCATTTCTAGGAGGTTCTAATACTGAATCTTAACATCGAAATTCTTGCACACTGTATGAACTCAAAAAGACTCATGCATAGAATCTGATAACATTAATATCTACAACACAAATAAAATAAAAATAAAAATGATGACCAAATAAACCTGATATGAATGTAGTGAAATTGTTATCTTCTCGACGTCATCCATAAAATACATAGATTTTGGCAAAAAGTAGTAGACTGATATTCTGCAAGGATTGGAGTGGAAACATCGTACTATTTTCATTTTTTGGATGAAAGGTAAATATTTTAGATCAAAAGGTGCTATAAATGTTTAGATGTCTACAAAACAATAGACATGTGTCTACATTCTATCAAAATGGGGCACATCACCCTTGTATTTGCATCTATTCTAATGTTGTTATATAAGGTAAATCATGCATGTGACCGCCAAAAGCCAGGCCTTGACAAGGCAGTCGTTGCCTTGGTACAACCTTCGGATAGTGCGCAGTAGCCATGGGATGTTAGATAGGTGTTGACAGATGTCTAGCCATCTCCTCGCCTTTGTCCATTGATCCTTACTGATTGGGCATTAAAAGAAGGGATGGTCCCTCGATTCATCAACTTGTTGTTATAGTGGGCATGTCTTGCATGGCTCATACAACAGCTGATCCTTTGTTTGTAATTTGCCATGGGCAAGTAGCCACAATGTGAACCTATGCTTGGGAGGAGATAGGCCTTCCACACAGTTTTGACCCATGGTTGTTTTGCCCCTTTCAGACAAAAGAATTCATATGCCAAAAGGGGCTAAACAACCATGGGTCTAAGACTTACTAGCCTATGAGCTTCATGTTAGCACTGCTTTGTCTACCTATTTGGCACACAATCTAGTCACACAACTCCAACAATCTCTTGATCGACGATGAATCTGAGTCCTTGTCTTGCCACTGCCATATGTCTGTGCATTGGAGGTATTGGTGGTGTATCTATGACACCCATAAGGATTCCTTCTTGCGTTGGATGTTTTATAAGGCCCTACATAGCAAGGTCGAATTCCAACCATATAAATCTCGGGCTCCATATCCACTCTCCTCTTTTGATAAGAAAATTTTTACCCAAGAAATTGAAGGGTGTTTCATGGACCAGACGAAAGATCTTCATATGCTATATAGCTTGTCAAATACATCATTTAGAATAGGGAGGATAGAAAGCCAAAAAAACATTTCACCATTTGCAGCATCATCTTCACCAGCTCAAGTTTTCATGCATATGATAGTGTGTGTGCTTTGGTCAAGAAATTAACTTTTGCACCATTGTATCAATAAGAACATTGTAGTTGTTGATACAATAGCAGTGTTTCTTTGGTCCAAGGGTCAACTCCAACACAATATAGGTTAGATTTTAGGGGTTGCCTCATAGTCCTATAGTGTCACTAAAGTCCCACAAACAATTTGCAATCATGGTGATGGTGGTCTCATCCCCCTTGCAAACGATAGCAAATCATCTGCATACGTAGGTGCATGATTCCGATGTCCATGCACATGGGGTGAAAATGAAAGCTAGAATATTTAGCTGGGCCCTTTTAGGATCTTGAGAACACTTCAAGGCACAATCTGAATAATAACTAAGATAAAGAGTCACATTATCGTAGTCCTCATTGCTTTCGGAAGAAACCATATTGTCCGCCTTTAAGGCTGATAGAATATGACATTATGAAAGTGCCCTTGATCCATGCATAGAACTATTGGGGAAAACTAAAATCAACAAGTGTTGCTTGCATGAAACTCTAATCCACCAAGTCAAATGTCTTCTAGAGGTCAACTTTGAGTACACAACATAGGGATATTCTCTTCCAAGCATACTTTCTTAGCAATTCCTGAGCTAAGTGTATGTTGTCAACAATGGAGCGCCCTTTCACAAAGGCTACTTGCACTGGGTCAAGCAGACTACCCATCACATTAGCTAATATGCAGGCCAATATCTTTACAATCACTTTGTATACAATTGTGCAACATAAGATCAGTCAGGAGTTGGTTACGCTAGGAGAGTGCTCAGATTTTGGAACCAAGGCAATGAGTGTATGGTTTCACTATCTGAGCAAACTCCCTGTCACAAAGAATTCTTGCATAGCTCATTGAAAGTCAGGACCCACAGTGCCCTATGTTGAGGTGAAAAACTTGGCTCCATAGTGGTCTGGCCTTGTTGCCTTATTGCTGCCAATGCTGAAGACAACAACCTGTATTTCCTCTATTGTGACTAGCTTGATGAGCTCCTGCCTCTGTCAGTCAGTGAGATGTTAGCCAGTGAGGTGCTCACTATCCAACGGTGTGTAGTGAGCCTTGCACCCAAGCAAGATCTAAAAATGGGTCGTGAACTCAGTTGCCACCTCTTCAAGGTTGGTTGTATATTCACCTAAAGCCTTCGTGATTGCTACAATGGAATTGCACTTGTTGTTCTTCTTTACTAGATAATGAAAGAGCCTTGTGCACCTGGCACCCTCCTTTAGTGTTAGCACTTGACTTGCTACGAGATGTGGTGGAAGTGTTGTTGATTTAGTGTTAGCAACCTTGTTTTTTAATCTGGCCATTTTGCCTTACAGAATGTAGTGGTCAATGCAAGAGATTGGCTCTGGCCACGCATGAGTGACCAAGTCCTAATATGTGGGATGCAATGTCCACATGTTGAAGAACTTGAAGGGTCATCGCTTTTTTTGCTCCCTCCAGCCACCCCGTGGGAAGAATTTCACAAACCCATTGAAATCTACCATGGACCAATGGTTGTTAATTAAATCACGATCTAACTTGCAAGACACCATACCATTGGTCCAATTTAGGTGACAACCAATGGATTGTAGATCTATCAATGCTTGATTTTGTCAACTATTCGAGTTCTAGCAATTCATAATTTGTGACTGGTTGTCCACCTATTTTATCAGCAGCTGAGAGCAAGGCATTGAAGTTTCCCAAAATTAGCCAAGGCTCAATGATACCTTCTCCTAGCTCCTCTTGCGCTTTCCATAATGGTCGATGGTTGACTATGAAGTGAGATCCATAGACAAAGGTAGTGAGCATTTGTTGCCCCGTGATGAGGCACAGAATTCAATAATGCATGAGTAGGTCACATGTCCTCAGCACCTCCAAATTTGCAAACTACTTGTCCCACAAGACAAGGATGCACCTACAGTCAAAATGAGAAAAAATTGTGTACAACACTCATACCTTGGAAGTGTCGATGAATGATGGTGCCTAACATGCCCTCATTGAGCTTGGTTTCTAGCCGATAGAGTACATTGATGCCTTTTCGTTTGAGGAGGTGTTACACCTCCCTAGGTTTAAGGTGTTTATGGAAACCCCTTATGTTCCATGATGTAATCATTATCAGTGGTTGGCTAGGCTGCTCACACTCATCATTGTCTTGCACTATAGTTTTTCGCAGTCCAGCCTGAAGCCCATTGTTCGTTATTTAGCATGAGGAGTTTGTCGGAGTGCTTCGTGTATTACTCGTATGATTAGCACTCTATGCCAAGGTTGTAGTGCCATCACTCTGAGAGGTGGCAACGCCGACATCACTCTGTGTAGACGAAGAGGTGGCAGTGCCTGCATCGCTCTATGCAAGCGAAGCGGTGGATGTAAAAGTTTGTTCAATACTCTGCTGAACTGCATCGTTGGCTTGGCACCATGCAACTGTGTGCTCATGGCCCTCAACCTGTGTTGGGGTTGCCTCCGCCTTCTCCATAGGTCAGTTGGTTTGCTTTCGCATGAGGTTTTCATTGCCTTGTCTTATTGCTATTGTCATGGGCTCTTCACCCAACATAAGTTATTGCCATTGTCCCCCCCCCCCCCCTATCATGCACTGATTCTTCTCTATCATTCGTTGTGTGCTTACTCTGCTCCAATGCCTTTGTCTAGATTTGTGTGTTGGTGGTAGGCTTACATGTGATTATCATAACCGTCCGATTGTGCCATATTGATTCTGTTCGGGATCGAACGGCCAGCTAGAGGGGGGTGAATAGCCCTCTTACAATGGATGTCGGAATTCTCTCGTTCGTTTGCTCGTCTACACAATCGTTAGCGCAAGCGGAAGCATAAACAATAAAGACAAAGCAATAAATGAAAATATAAACGCTAACAAAGAAGATGTCACGTGGTTCACGGCTACGCCGCTAATCCACGGTCCGATTCGTCCAAGGTGAATCACTCCTTCAAAGCCAATCACTATTGGTCTCTCCTTTGCACCAAGCTAGGTGGAGGTAACCTTTACAATCAAGATCACTCTTCTTACAATAAGAATGGAGTAAAAACAAGTAAGAAGAGTTTAGAGCTTGTGGAGCACTAGGAAGATCACTTAGAGCATAAGCATTAGCCTCTCAAAGGCTCACACCCTCTCTTTTTATAGAGAGGGTTGATTTCTTCCCGTTGGCCGCCACCAGTCGATTGCTGCCCTTGGCAGTCGACTGCCATCACTATAACGGCCTCCGAACACGTCGGATCCCGACCGTTGTAGTCCAACGGAACTCTTGGCAGTCGACTGATGGACCTCACCAGTTGATCTTTGCCTCGTAGTTGATCGCCCGATCGGCTACTGGCGGTTCTCGCGATATCCTCTGCGATCGACCGCGCCATTCCATGGCGATCGATCGCTGGGCATAAACCCATCGATCGGATACGGTCGAACTTCATTCGACTTCGGGCGATCGACTTCCATGACATGGCAGTCGACTGGTGTCGGGAAAACCCATCCGACACTTGGCCAAATGGCCAAGTTTCACCTAAGAGCTACCCCTTCCCGGGTTACAATCGCTCACTCTCATCCCTTGGAGTCCCTCGCCTTCGAAGTTCTCTTCGTTCGCGGCCACGTCCCTTGGCAGCATCAGGCGCACGACTCTGCAATGCTCCTTCGCGTCTCTTGCCTCGAAGTCTACTTCCTCCGGCTTCACTCCAAGCTTCTCGTCCGGCGGTCCCTCGGATGCTCCAAGCGCACGGCTTCCGCAAAGCTATCCTTCACCGACTCAAGGCACGAGTCATGAGATGTGAAACTCGCCACGGCTCCATGTGTGAATTACTAAGTCCTGCACGACTTCAACGCACATATCAAATCAATATATCAAACTAACTTAAACCCTTTGCCACACCATCAAAACCATATTACGGCAAGAGATTGCCCTAACAATCTCCCCCTTTTTGATGTGTGGCAATCCGTTTAAGTTAGGTAAAAACATTTGATATAAATTTTAAAGGAAAGAAAGCATGTAAACATAAACATGATATAGCAACATGCAACTCCCCCTTAATCCATGAAACTCCCCATAAAAATGTTCTCCCCCTATCATAAGCATAATCATTTCTCCCCCTAAATATGTTCCCCTTTACTTAAACATACATTTCTCCCCCTTTGACACCATCAAAAAGATTAATCCTAATTTATAAACTCATGGCATCAAGTATAGTAGAAAGAGAACACCAAAAACTTGATTAAAATCTGAAATCAGAAAATATTGGGCTATTTTTCAGGTTATCAGTCGACTGCTATCAGTATGGCAATCGACTGGCACAATGGATTCCGAAATTCTGATTTTCTGGGCGAATTTTAGAAATGCATTAAAAATTCTTGAAAATTCGAAAAATCATGAAATTTTGGGAACACATTTATTTTAAGTATATCTATCAGTGAAAAATAGATTTTCATGAAAAATCATTATATTTCCACATATTTGTTAAAAATCTAAAATCTTTAAAAACTACTAGGTTTTTGATCATAAGAGTATCCATTTTAACACCTAGTCTTGCATCCAATTGTTTCAAAACATGAATACTTAGATTTTAGATTAAGAAATTGTTTTGAAAACATATGAAATATCCAACCATGATCTTTGGGCAATATGTCTATGAATTAAACATAAGCCTTCCCCATGATTGGTCTATTATTGCTATTTTGATACTTTAAATGACCATCTAAATGCCATAGGCATTAGTGGACATTTGTATCATCCTAACATCTCACTCATGCTAAGTTTTCAATCAAGGTAGCCTATGGTGAGTGTGAGATGTATCCTAGGGGGGGGGGTATTTGTGTATACTTAACCAATATATTCATGCAATTCTATCAAGGTTAAGTATCAACCTAATAATCCTCATGATCATAAAGGCATATATGAATGAATTCTACATTATGATCATGAAACTCATGTATTCATCAAATAATAGTCATGCATTAGGTATTATATGATGATAATAAACAAAGTATCACCTAAAGCATGATTCAACCCTATTTCTCATGATTACGTGCCAAATATTAAAATCATAAATCATGATTTCAAACATTCATAGCAATTACATTAATCATCATGATTTAAGCATTGTTATCTATTTATGGGCACGTTATCATCACCCAACACTATTCTAAAAATGTTGTCCCACCATCCTAAGTCAACCAAAATATGATATAGGTCAATTGCATATGGTTGACTACCCTAGGGGTTATCCTAACCCTTAAGGATGGATTTTGGAACCCAAAATAAGTTCTTTCCTATTGGGTTCACTAAGTATTCCTTGGGAATCCATTTCCTAGCTATTACTTTCTTCTTATCTTGTCCCCTAGCTATTAGGCATTTGTAGGACTTCTCATTTTTCTTTTCCTTGTAGCCTAGGCCCTTTTTGTTGAAGCTAGCTCTTTGGCTCCCTAAGATCATGTTCAATGTGTTAGAGCCAATTGTGAATTTTTCTAAGGCTTTTGTTAAATAATCTACCTTTTCCCTTAAGACCCTATTTTCATTTATACATGCATCACTAACATCTAATGGCACATAAAGGTCATGTGAGCATGCATCATTTAAGCTAGAAGAAATATTATCATTTAAGCATGCATTTTCTAGCTTATTTTCCAATGCCTTAATTTGATTAAGCATGCTTTTATTTTTCTTTTTCATTCCAAATAAGTCCTTAGTTAAACTAGAAATTATGGAAACTATTTTCTTAGGAGAGATTTTCGTTACCATAGTTTCCATATCCTCTTCTTCTTCTTTGGATGAGGAGGATGTAGAAGCTCCCCCTTCACTTGAGCTCTCTCCTCTTGAGCTTGATCCTTCATTTTCGGATGAAGAGCAATCCAAGTCATCAATGGCCATCAAGGCCAAATTGGTGACAAAGGCATTCTCCTCATCCGATGATGATGAGGAGGATGAGGATGGGTCATCCCAAGTCCTTGCCTTTAGAGCTTTGGTCTTCCCCTTTTCTTTTGTCTTCTTCTCCTCTTCCTTCTTTTTCTTGCTCCCCTTTTTCTTCTTCTTTTCTTCTTTCTTTTTCCTCTCTTCCTTGCTCTTGTTTAGGAGAGGACAATTGTCCCTTATGTGCCCCTCTCCTTGGCAATTGTAGCATATGACCTTCCCCCTTGGTCTCCTATTCCTATCATTTGATTTATGAAAATGAAAACCTTTTAAAGCACGTCTTACCCTTCTTACCATATAGGCTTCTTCGGTGCTATCCATGGAGGAGGAGGAAGACGCTTCGTCATCGGAGGAGGAGGAGATCTCTATCTTCTTCTTCCCCTTATTTGCCAACAATGCTACTCCCCTTGAAGGTTGTATTTTTGGCTCTTCTTGTATTCCTTCAAGCCTAGATTCATGTAATTCCATAGTGGAGAAAAATTCATCTAGAGTACTTACCTCTAGATTCTTTGAAATGTAAAATGAGTCCACCATTGAACTCCACTTGGATGATCGGGGGAAAGCATCCATGACCTTCATTATCATATCGCGATTGGAGAGCCTTTCTCCTACACTTGTTAGTCCATTTAAAATTTCTTTGAATCTAGAATGCAAAGAAGTTACCTTTTCTCCCTTTTCTAATTTAATGTTGGATAGTTGGGAGCGGAGGAGATCTCTCCTTGCTAGCTTCGCCTCGGATGTGCCTTCATGAAGCTCAATTAGCTTCTCCCACATCTCCTTGGCGCTTAGGCATTCTCCTATTCGGTTGATTTCTTGTTGGGGAAGCACATTGAAGAGATGATGCTTGGCTTTTGAATTTGCAAGGTGCTCTTCCCTTTGCCTTTTGGTCCACCTAGATTTCTCTATTGGCTTCCCCTCTTCATCCCTAGGCAAAACGAAACCGGATTCCATTGTAATCATAATATCAAAATCCGTTTCGAAAAATACCTCCATTCGCTTCTTCCACCAAGCGAATTCTCCTTCAAACTTTGGAGGATGGATGTTGGAGCCGGCCATTTTGAAAATTGCTTGTTGTGGCGGTTAGTCCTCGACAAGCTTTCCTTGGCTCTGATACCACTTGTTGGGGATCGAACGGCCGGCTAGAGGGGGGTGAATAGCCCTCTTACGATGGATGTCGGAATTCTCTCGTTCGTTTGCTTGTCTACACAATCGTTAGCGCAAGCGGAAGCATAAACAATAAAGACAAAACAATAAATGAAAATACAAACGCTAACAAAGAAGATGTAACGTGGTTCATGGCTACGCCGCTAATCCACGGTCTGATTCGTCCAAGGTGAATCACTCCTCCAAAGCCAATCACTATTGGTCTCTCCTTTGCACCAAGCTAGGTGGAGGTAACCTTTACAATCAAGATCACTCTTCTTACAATAAGAATGGAGTAAAAACAAGTAAGAAGAGTTTAGAGCTTGTGGGGCACTAGGAAGATCACTTAGAGCATAAGCATTAGCCTCTCAAAGGCTCACACCCTCTCTTTTTATAGAGAGGGTTGATTTCTTCCCGTTGGCCGCCACCAGTCGACTGCTGCCCTTGGCAGTCGACTGCCATCACTATAACGACCTCCGAACACGTTGGATTCTGACCGTTGTAGTCCAACAGAACTCTTGGCAGTCGACTGATGGACCTCACCAGTCGACTGCTGCCTCCGTAGTCGACTGCCCAGTCGGCTACGAGCGGTTCTGTGCCCGCGATATCCTCTGGCAGTCGACTGCTGGGCATAAACCCATCAGTCGGATACCAGTCGAACTTCATTCGACTCAGAGCAGTCGACTGCCATGACATGGCAGTCGACTGGTGTCGGGAAAACCCATCCGACACTTGGCCAAATGGCCAAGTTTCACCTAAGAGCTACCCCTTCCCGGGTTACAATCGCTCACTCTCATCCCTTGGAGTCCCTCGCCTTCGAAGTTCTCTTCGTTCGCGGCCACGTCCCTTGGCAGCATCAGGTGCACGGCTCTGCAATGCTCCTTCGCGTCTCTTGCCTCGAAGTCTACTTCCTCCGGCTTCACTCCAAACTTCTCGTCTGGCGGTCCCTCGGATGCTCCAAGCGCACGGCTTCCGCAAAGCTATCCTTCACCGACTCAAGGCACGAGTCATGAGATGTGAAACTCGCCACGGCTCCATGTGCGAATTACTAAGTCCTGCACGACTTCAACGCACATATCAAATCAATATATCAAACTAACTTAAACCCTTTGCCACACCATCAAAACCATATTACGGCAAGAGATTGCCCTAACAGATTCAAACCCGATTAAGTGATCTACGTATTGATTTGTAGGTTTCGATTATTTGATGTGGGATTTAATGTGTAGAACCCGTTATAGAACGGATCCATTATTGATGATAGGTCGATAACGGATCTGACCCATTTTCTATATACAGGGCATAGCCCTCATAGGGGCTGAAATTTTGATAGACTCCTCGCATCCTATCGGTGAGAAGTTTACGGTGTCATCACTCCAGAATCCAACGGAAGACCTACTCCTTGCTTCTTCGCAGGAACGATGGCGTAGATCTTAAGGACGAGGAATGATGGTTACTCCGCTACAATCAGGTTCCTTTGTTTATGCTATCATTTAATTTTTTATTGTATTTATTGCCATATAAATTGAGAAAACTAGATCTACTCCATGAATCTTATTGTATATATCCAGTTGTTTGTATACATGCTTAGAATTGATGCACACAAACGTGATCCTCAAATCTATGATGAGAATCGTCGAGGACTCAAAGTGCATGCTCGCGCTCAATGCCCACAAGTGCACGGATGTCATCAAGTAATAAAGATTATCGATCCCACATGGATAGAGATTCAAGTATCTATTGTCCAGTGAATCTTGTTGTTCAGAGTGAATGCCCTAAATACGAGGGTTGCGAGGTCGACGACAATCCTAACTCAAGTACGGTGTCACTTAGAGGAAGGGAAGGTTGGTTCAAAGTTCTTAGAAGGATTCTAGGACTTCAGTTTCACTTGTGCGTCGTGGAACATACTATCAATTAAATATTGTCTAGATCTCTAATTATAATCTTGTGGAAGGGACATCATACACTTTCCTAATGAGCTTTCACTTCTACCGGGAACTACCTATTCCTAAACAGGCTAACCTTTCATTAAGATAGGATAGATAATACTAGGATGCCAAATCAATGCCTATGAAGATTCAGAACGTGTCTCATTTCCTACTCCATCATACTCTTCTATCTATGGTTACCGGAGGGAGGACAAACGCTAGGTTCCTCCTTAGTTCTCCTACATCTTTGATACAAGGGTTGTGACCCCTTGTATCGACTATGAACAATAGATAGAAAATAAAAACAAAATTGTCATCAATCCTAACAACACCAATTGCAAATATAAATTCAGAAACAGAATATATATTCAAATTAGCATGTTCTATGTACACAAGCTACTCCCTAATCCTAGAATCAAAGTATCTACTCCATATACAGAAAGGAAAGGACACAAGGCATAATAGAATCAATCATTACAATGCAAACGATGAATAGGAATCAAATTACTGTACTCTTGGTCCTTATCTTTGCCGTTGGAATACAAATTACGATCCTCGAGCTGCTTCCTTCCTCCTCATTACGAGTCTTTGGTGCTTTTTAGGGCATCTTCTTGGCGTCCCAGTCATCATGCCTCCCCCTAGGGTTTGGGCATGGCTTTTCTTTTATAGACTTGAAGCTGACACTGTATAAATCCACGAAAGAACCCTAGTCACGTCGAAATAACCCAATGCCACATGGCCATGTGGATTCACATGGTCAGGTCGTGTGTGGTGTTGGGTTGGCCAATTCTGTGGTTTGGACATGACCGTGTGGATTAACACGGCTAGGTCGTGTCCCCTTCCATTCCACCTGCCAAATGTCTTCCTTTTGCTCTAAAAGTGTGCCATTTTCCTTGTAAAATACTATCCTGTACACAAAAGCACAACGAGCAGATCTCCAAACCAAAAAATAGGAAATGCATGCAAAACAAAGTAAGATATGCATGAAACAAGTATAAAATGCAACGAGATATGAGCAAAAACTACTTCTAAAACCCTATATATTTTTCTCACATCAATTCCCCCAGACTTAAATCTTTGCTTGTCCTCAAGAAAACCTCAATGCCATGAAATTTTAAAAAGCATTGTGCCATACTTGGCATATTAACTAGATTTATCAAGTGCTATTTTCAATCAAAGTCAAATAGATATGTTCTAAAATTTAACTAAGTTAGCTTCTTGTGCATGTGCTAAGTGAATCTTCTTAAGGGATACTCGTTCCACAGTAAGTTAACTCATCATCTTATAGCTTTCCTAAGGTCTCCGACTTTTAGGCACTTAGCTGCCCAAAGTGAAGGTCGTTCCCTGGATTTAGCACCAAGTCTCAAAGGCTTGCTCGGTATTGAGAGAAATTGGTAGGTGTTCCCCAGTAACATAACTCGGTCTCAAAGGGGCACCTAACTATTTCCACCCACGACAACTGTTTTATTACCCGCTTACACAATCCGAGCATCTCCAGTAACTAAAATGCTAAGTTTAGAGTCGCTTGTGGATTCTGAAGTACTAGACTTCTGAGATGAATCATAACTAAGTATGTAATAGATTCTACCTTTCACAATATTCATCAAGTGTAAGTGTAAAAATAAAAGCTAACCAATGCAAGTCTAGAACATTCATTAGAGCAATCAAAATAAAATACCATGAGATAAATGAAGTTAAGCTACCTACGGAAAATATTCCTGAAGAGATCTTAAAAATATTACTGAGGTAGTTTAAAGATAGCAAACACTAAGTGCTGAAAGAAACTAAACACTCTATGCATGAACAAATGAATGAAAATTAAAACTAAAATATAAGTATCAAGAAAGAAGTACTGTTAGAAACAAAACATATCAAAACATGGGGTTCCCCCCAGATTTATATGAAATAGTACCTCTAATACGACAACCGAGATGGAAAATCCAGTAGTCTCGGCATGTTGGGCTCCTGGAAAAACCTAGTGCTTAGCCGCTGATACCATATGTACATGAGGTCGATCTGGGAGCTAGTGGATGCAACGACCACTCTATGCTCCTCCTGTTGGTGCAGTAGGCACCTAAGTCGAACCTGAGTTTTGATTATAGAAAATGATACAAAGTTAAGATCATATCATTTTCTCACGAGCTGAATCGAGTGTGCAGAAGATTGCTATAGCTGGAGCTGAAGGCTAGTGACACCCGGAGGAAGCCGCGGTGGTCGGGCGACACTTGAGTGACTTTGGAGGGAGCCGAAGGAATCAAGTGGAAGGCCGGAAGCAAAAGCGACACGTAAGTATCGAGGTAAGCTCATGTGTGCGAGCATAAGTGAGGTCGTATCCTCTTTACAGGGATAATCTTAAGCGTAGATCCGACCAAAGACATCTTATAGATGGTCTAGGTCAAGATCGGATAGTCGACGACCATCGAAATTATGTTTTTGTTGAGCTAATTTTGACCTGCAGCAAGCATCGATCATTGCCCGGCTTGGAGGACTCATCGCCTCGTCAATCGATCATTGTCGAAGGTCGGCCTCGATGATCTTTGCCATCGATCGATGATGGCCATCGATCGATGGTCAAAGGATCAGCCTCGAGGAGTCAAGGTTTATCACCAAATTTCAAGGGGAGTGGTGCTCAATTGTGATTGGCTAGGGTTCCTCTCGAAAAGGGGCTCAAAGGCTATAAAAGGAGGGTCAAACCTAGGGTTTGATAATCAATTCTAAGTGCTCAAAAGCTTCCGCAACGCTGCGACTCTCCGACTCTCGACAACTCGCCAACAACCCCTTAAGGTCTTTTTTTTTAGTTGTTGGTATAATCCTTGTTATTGTTTTCAATATTGCAACTCTTTTACTCGAGGTTTTTCTATCGTTGCATTTTACTTTAATAGAAGAGAGGGTTTGTCTCTCTATCATTTTGCTTCGAAAGTTTTTTTGTAATCGTCAAACTCCTACCTCCAACGAGGAGGAGTGTTTTAGTGAATTGCCCTCCGTACACGGTCTAGGACCGTTAGGGCCTTGGAGTAGTAGCCGAAGGCTACGAACCAAGTAAAAAATAAACTTGTCTCTTTTTGTTTCATTTACATTTCCGCTGCGTATATTTGTCTTGAAACGAATTCGAAAGAAAAAGGTTTTTCGCTATTCACCCCCCCTCTAGCGAACCGCATCGATCCAACAATTGGTATCAGAGCCGGGGGTTGCTAAGATTTGGTGAAACCACCAATCTAGCCATTTTTACAGATTTATTTTTTCTTTTAATTCTTTTTTTCTTGTTTTTTTTGGATTTATTTTATTTAAACTGTTAAGTTTTCTCCTTTTCTACTAATCCAAGGCGAGTCTTGGTACTTGTTTTTGTTTTGTCATTGCTAGTTTCTTCGTCTTCGTCTCCTTCGGTCTTTTGTTCTAATGGCCCATCTCGAGGGTTTTAGCACCGTCCGACCTCCGTTTTACAACGGAGATGACTTCCGTTATTGGAAGGGTCGGATGGAATGCTTTCTCAAAACCCAAATCGAGATGTGGATCATAATCCAAACGGGTTTCACACTTCCGACTAATGAAGTGGGTGACTCCTTGGATTATGATCAATGGACCATTGCGACAAAACGACAAGTCGAAGCCGGCAAACAACACAAATCCTCAATGGCCTATCAGGAGCTAAATCGCGTCGGCCCCTTCATAGCGCAAAGGATCTTTGGACAAAACTAATCGAGTTACACGAAGGATCGGATCAAGCTAAGGTTTGCAAGCGTGATTTGTTGTTCAATAAATTGTACACACTAAAAATGCGGGAACACGAGTCGCGACGCTCCATGCCCGTGTCCAAGACATAGTCAACAACCTACACGCAATCGGGCAAAAGGTCGAAAACCGCGACCTTATAAGGTATGTTCTAAACTCTTTTCCGAGGACTACCTTGTGGGCATCCATGGTCGATGCCTACAAGGTCTCCAAAGATCTTTCTAAAATTAGGTTAGATGAATTATTCTCAGATTTCGAATTACATGAGCAGTCCAACTCGGAACTCGAGAGGGGTATAGCCTTGTTTGCAGGTTCAAAGAAGAAGAAAATCGCAAGCAAGCCACCACCAACCGAGGAGGAAGACGAGTCCGAAGAAGAAGTTGACCCGGAATTGACTGCCGAGCTAATGAACCTAGCTCGAAGGATAGCCAAGGGACAAAAGCGAACCACGACTCGACCCAACCAAGGTAAGCCTAAAAGTTCTAATATTAGGTGTTATGAGTGTAACAGGTTTGGACATATCAAGTCCGAGTGCCCCAAGCTCAACCACAAAGCACCTAAGCACAAGAAGGCCCTCAACGCGACATGGGAAGAAGCGTCATCCGAAGAAGACGAAGACCACGTCTTCATGGCGAAATCAATTGAGTCAGACACGGAGACCGAACTTGAACTTGAGTCAGAACCTGAGGATGACTCGGACTATGAAGCTACCTTCAAGTCAAGCCACGGATACGCATCCGGTTCAAAAGATACCCTTAAAGTAAGTCGAACTTTATTTAATACTTTACAAAATACGGTTAGGTTTTTGTCTAGGAAATTAGTTAAATCCGAGTCCAAGGTCGAGACCCTGGTTGAGGAGGTCAAACTCCTCAAAAACAAGGTCTCCCTAACCTCTTCGACTAGTCGAGTTCAAGAGAAGGACTCAACTCGGGTTGAAAAACTCGAAGTTGAGAACTCACTCTTGAAAAGTCAAGTCGAAGATCTTAGGAACACGTTGGAAAGGTTCACTTCGGGATCCAAAGGACTTGACCTCCTACTTGGATCTCAAAGGGCCGTGTGCAACAAGGCTGGACTAGGGTTTAACTCAAACACGACTAATAGGTCGTATATGTCGATTGTAAGTCGACATAGGAAACATGTCCAAGCATGGGTCCCTAAGAACCTTTTGATTTCAACTCTAGGATCCAACCCGTACTGGATTCCCAAGGACCAAATCCACTATGTGGATAGACCGAACCAATTCAACGGTCTAGGGGGAGCCAGTACAAAACATGTTTGTGCTTTAACTTAGAAATTGCATGTTTTAACTTAGAAAGTTTGTGCTTTGACTTAGAAATTGCATGCTTTAACTTAGAAAGTATGTGCTTTAACTTAGAAATTGCATGTTTTAACTTAGAAAGTTTGTGCTTTAACTTAGAAAGTTTGTGCTTTAAAACTTGTGAACTCACTTAGAACACGAATATAACCAACTAAAATTCTTCGAAAAGATTGAGCCTCGGGGAGCCTCTTTTCAAAAACATAACCAACTAAAATTCTTTGAAAAGATTGAGCCTCGGGGAGCCTCTTTTCAAAAATAACCAGTTAGACTAGGAAATAGTCTTAGGTGAGTCAAGTCATCATTTTCTTGAAAATGGCTTTGTCTAAGGAAGTGGTCGATGATCCGATAAAAGAAGGCCTCTGCGCCTCGCCACGACCTGGAAGCCATGATCTTGAAAAGGTAAACTTGACAAGCCTAGGGTCAAATCCAAATCTAACATAAAATTACTTGAACCTAAATCCACTTAATCAACTTAATTGGAAGTCATCTCACAAAAACCACATAAGTATAACATGCTTGATCATATAGACACAGGTGAGATGACCTAGGTTTAACAACTTACAACCAATTTTTTTTAAAAAAAAAATCTAACATCCAATCCAACCACCTTGTGTGTAGGATCAATGGATGTTGGACAGCGGTTGCTCCCGACACATGATCGGGGATCAACTCAAATTCACGAAGCTTCGATTCAAACGACAAGGATCAGTAGCCTTTGGGAATAACGACAAGCTCAAAATCATTGAATCAGGTGATATCGAGCTTAACTCAAATTTTGTTATTAAAAATGTATTACTTGTAGAGAATTTTGAATATAACCTGCTTAGCGTAAGCCAATTATGTGACAATAACTATAAGTTCGTATTTTTAGAAAATGAATGTGTAATTAAAACAAATAAAACAGCTAAAACAATACTCAAAGGAACTAGGACAAATAACATTTATACAATTAACTTAATCAAATCCTCAGCCAAATGTCTTATGACACAGGAAGAGGAATCATGGTTGTGGCACCGACGACTCGGTCACTCGCACCCAAGACTCGTCCACAAGATGAGTCAGAGTGGCTTAGTCAAAGGCTTACCCAACCTCAACAACTTGGTTAATAAAATCTGTAATGCTTGTCAACAAGGAAAACAACCTAGGACACAACACAAATTAACTAACCAAGAACGAACCTCAAGTGTACTTGAGCTCCTGCATATGGATCTATTCGATTCACATGGAGCCAAGTCACTCAATAGAAGTCAATATTGCTTAGTCATAATTGACGACTACTCCAGTTTACAGGTTAGGTTCATCAAACATAAAAATGATACCCTAGATCAATTAATCAATCTATTCAAATTAATCGAGAATCAAAAAGACCTTAAGGTTAAAAGACTTAGAAGCGATCATGGTGGTGAATTCAAAAATCAAAGGTTCACCGACTTCTGTAACCTAAACGGATACCACCATGAATTCTCTTGCCCTAGGACCCCTCAACAAAATGGCCTAGTGGAGCGGAAAAACCGAACTCTACAAGAAGTCGCTAGGACCATGTTAAACGAATACGACCTACCCGATAGGTTTTGGGCAGAAGCCGTGAGTACAGCATGCTATGTCCAAAATAGGATCCTTATGGTAAAAAGGCACCTTAAGACCTCATACGAGATTTATCACGATAAAGTACCCAACATCAAGTACTTTAGGGTATTTGGGTGTAAGGTACATATCCTAAACACTAAGGATTACCTAGGGAAATTTATATCCAAAACCACGACCGGAATCTTTCTAGGATACTCGACTACAAGTCGAGCTTATAGAGTATATAACCACGACACCCTTAGAGTCGAGGATACTATCAATGTAGTATTTGATGAAGGACATGAACCTACAAAACCCCCAGCAACCCCAATTAGCGAGCCGATTCATACTAGACCTAACTCTGATCCGGAGATCAGGTCTAGTGTTAATCCTAACCTAAGTCAACCAAGTCACTCTATTGATCAAGTGATAGATGACTCCAACCAAACTAGTGTTCAACCAAGTCACCCCATTGATCAAGCATTAGGTGACACAAACCCAACCCAATCTAGGATTCAGACTAACCACCCTATCGATCAAGTGATAGGAGATCCTAATCTAGGAGTTCGAACTAGAGCATCCTATAGGAACCTTAGTCAAATTTCCTTAATTTCAAAGATAGACCCCAAATCAATTGAACAAGCTCTTCTTGATCCCGATTGGATTATTGCAATGCAAGAAGAGCTAGCTCAATTTACTAGGAATGAAGTGTGGGAATTAGTACCACCACCTAAAGACAAAACGATAATTGGAACAAGGTGGGTGTTTCGAAATAAGCTTGATGATAAAGGTGAAGTAGTTAGAAACAAAGCTAGGTTAGTCGCCAAAGGGTTTAGTCAAGTCGAAGGCTTAGATTACGACGAAACCTATGCCCCAGTAGCTAGACTCGAATCCATTCGAATGTTGCTAGCTTATGCCGCACATCGAGGATTTAAGCTGTTACAAATGGATGTTAAGTCGGCATTCCTAAATGGATACATTAAAGAAGAAGTTTATGTTAGCCAACCCCCCAGATTCGAAAATCTAGATAAACCCGACCATGTTCTAAAACTTAAGAAAGCTCTCTATGGACTTAAACAAGCTCCTCGAGCTTGGTACGAGAGACTTTCAATCCATCTTAAGTCAAAAGGGTTTAACCAAGGCTTAGTTGACCCAACTCTCTTCGTAAAAACCTTAGGTAAAGAAATATTCATAGTTCAAATTTAAGTAGACGATATAATTTTTGGAACCTCTAACTCAGCCTTACTAAACGAGTTCGTTTCACTCATGGAAAGTGAGTTCGAAATGAACTTGGTAGGCGAGTTAAGTTTCTTTTTAGGTCTACAAATTAAACAAACTAAGGATGGTATATACCTATACACTAAGGAGTTAATTAAAAGATTTGGAATGCAAGACGCTAAGGTAATAAACACCCCAATGGTGATAAATGTTAACATAGGAGAAGACCTAGAAAGTAAGTCCATTGACTTAAAGTACTATAGGAGCACGATAGGAAGTCTCCTATACTTAGCTATGATCGACACGACATCCTATTCGCAGTAAGTATGTGCGCCAGGTTTCAAACCTGTGCTAAGGAGTCTCACCTAACCCTAGTTAAGCGTATCCTTAGATATCTAAAGGGTACACTTAATGTCGGTATTTGGTATCCTAGATCTACCGAGTTCGAACTAACCGGCTACTCCGATTCGGACTATGCCGGTAGTAAGCTCGATAGAAAGAGCACGAGTGGTTGTTGTCAACTTCTCGGCTCGAGTCTAGTGAGTTGGTGCAGTAGGAAACAACACTGTGTTGCTTTATCTACCACCGAAGCTGAATACATCGCGATGGGTGAGTGTGTCACGCAACTTCTTTGGATGAAGCACACTCTCCGCGACTTTAAATTAGACTTTACGAATACTAAACTTCACGTAGATAACATTAGTTCAATTAATCTTACAAAGAATCTGATATGTCACTCTAGGACCAAACATATAGAGGTCAAATACCATTTCATTCGAGAACATGTGGCCAACGGAGCCATACACCTCGAATACGTCGAATCGAAGTCTAACTTGGCAGATCTATTTACTAAACCCCTACCCGAAGCCGAATTTAGTCTATTAAGATGAAAATTGGGCATGTGCGTAATAGAATAGGTACTTGCAAATTATATGTTCTTACTACTATTTCTTTAATTTCATGGAACTAGCATAGGACATACCTTAGATATCATGCACCTATAGATTTAAGGAGCCAGTACATCTCACAACACATAGGACTAATGTGTTTGTGTACTTAGCCACGTAGATGGGCGTGAGATGTTAGGACCTTACTCACAGTTCCAGATGTAGAGCTAGTGCATCGCTATGAACCACGGAGTATAATCATACATACTAACCGACTCTGACCAGGATTGGTTGATCTTTTATATCAATCAAGCCAAATATGAGTCGAACATTTTATAGATGAACTTATTTTCAGTATATTATTTTCAAAATAATATGGAACATGCTTGGACTTTAAAATTAAAACTTATTTTTTATTATCACACACACCCTCACTCTTTTCGATATATGGCAAAAGGGGGAGAAAAAAAGGCCAAAGTTAAGGGATCATTTTTTTTTATGGCCAAGGCTTACTTAACCTTAAGTTAACAAAACAAGTTAAGGGAGTTCTTAACTTAAACATATTTAGTTAACTTGTTTTTGTTAACAAATAATTTACTTAACTTTAAGTTAACTTGTTAACAAAAACAAGTAAAGGCCAAGGTTAAGAAATCAATTTTTTGATTTCTTAACTTAAAACTAATTTTAAATACTATGGCCAATATTAAGTAATTTCGGTTACTTAATTCTTTTTTAGTAGCAAATATCAAGGGGGAGAGTTAAAACTCTTTCTCAAGTACTCACCTTCGGTCAAGGGGGAGCACTTGAAAAAGAGTTTTTATATACTCCTGCTCATTCATGCATATCTCTTACTCATTTTACTTAATGCACTTAATTTATTTTTCTTAACTTTGTATGCGGGTTTGCCATAAATCAAAAAGGGGGAGATTGTTGGTGCAGTAGGCACCTAAGTCGAACCTGAGTTTTGATTATAGCAAACGATACAAAGTTAAGATCATATCGTTTTCTCACGAGCTGAATCGAGTGTGCAGAAGATTGCTATAGCTGGAGCTGAAGGCTAGCGACACCCGGAGGAAGCCGCGGTGGTCGGGCGACACTTGAGTGACTTCGGAGGGAGCCGAAGGAATCAAGTGGAAGGCCGGAAGCAAAAGCGACACGTAAGTATCGAGGTAAGCTCGTGTGTGCGAGCGTAAGTGAGGTCGTATCCTCATCGACGGATAATCTTAAGCGTAGATCCGACCAAAGACATCTTATAGATGGTCTAGGTCGAGATCGGATGGTCGACGACCATCGAAATTATGTTTTTGTTGAGCTAATTTTGACCTGCAGCAAGCATCAGTCGACTGCCAGCTTGGAGGACTCGACTGCCGTCAATCAGTCGACTGCCGAAGGTCAGCACTCGACTGATGCTGCCATCAGTCGACTGATGGTCAAAGGATCAGCCTCGAGGAGTCAAGGTTTATCACCAAATTTCAAGGGGAGTGGTGCTCAATTGTGATTGGCTAGGGTTCCTCTCGAAAAGGGGCTCAAAGGCTATAAAAGGAGGGCCAAACCTAGGGTTTGATCATCAATTCTAAGTGCTCAAAAGCTTCCGCAACGCTGCGACTCTCCGACGACTCTACGACAACGAAGTGCTGCCAACAACCCTAGCTTAAGGTCTTTCTTTTTAGTTGTTGGTATAATCCTTGTTATTGTTTTCAATATTGCAACTCTTTTACTCGAGGTTTTTCTATCGTTGCATTTTACTTTAATAGAAGAGAGGGTTTGTCTCTCTATCATTTTGCTTCGAAAGTTTTTTTGTAATCGTCAAACTCCTACCTCCAACGAGGAGGAGTGTTTTAGTGAATTGCCCTCCGTACACGGTCTAGGACCGTTAGGGCCTTGGAGTAGTAGCCGAAGGCTACGAACCAAGTAAAAAAATAAACTTGTCTCTTTTTGTTTCATTTACATTTTCGCTGCGTATATTTGTCTTGAAACGAATTCGAAAGAAAAAGGTTTTTCGCTATTCACCCCCCCCTCTAGCGAACCGCATCGATCCAACACCTCCTCCCTGATCCACTGTGATTGAGTGTCTCTCATGAACTGTCGAACCTCCTGACGATAAGCGGCCTCCTCCTGGCGATGGGCAGCCTCCTCCTAAAAATATATACGGGCCTCGTCGTAGAACACCTCGACCCATTGGAAGTGCTCTTGTAAGCCTTGAAACTCTGCCTGCACATAGGTGTTATGCTCCTCCCATCATTTTCTATGCGTCTACTGCTTGGCGTATATGTCATCGAGGTGCGATCGGAACTCAAAAAAATCGTAGGCAAATATACCTTCATCCTGCTCAAAAGTAGAAAAAGAAGGTGGTATAGGTGTAGGCTCTCGACGTGGACTAGGTGAGCTTCTATACCTCTGTGGACTCGAGGGAGAGTTATGGGTAGGAGGTGAGACGGATGCCTCAGTGGAAGGCCCCGCATGTAGTGGGGACTCCACTACCCGGTCCAGGTGCCAGTTGGCACTGTTGGTGATGGTGGTATGATCTATTGGTACAATAGACCCAGGTCACGATTGACCAGACTCGAGTTTGACTCAAGTAGTGTTTTGATGTTTGACATTAATGTCTGATAATGTATTGGGGAGATTGTTAGTGCAATCGACTCAGGTCATATTTTGATATTTGACAATGGTTTGACCATTGTCATGGGAGAAGTCCAAGTCTTGTATACTTGGCATGGAAAGTCCAACATGGGTTGGAAAGGAAAGTCCAAGCATGGGTCTTGGCAAGGGAAAGTCCAAGCTTGAGTCTTGGCATGGAAAGTTCAACGTGGGTTGGCAAGGAAAGTCCAAGCATGAGTATTGGCAAGGGAAAATCCAAGCATGGGTCTTGGCGTGGAAAGTCCAACATGGATTGGCAAGGGAATGTCCAAGTTTGAGTCTTGGCAATTGAAAAGTCCAAGGGGTGATATTGGCGCCATAAAGTCCAAGGCTGGAGTCTTGGCAGCATAGGTCCAATGGTTGACAGCATAAAGTTCAAGCGAAGTCTTAGCAGTGTAAGCCCAATGTGCCTTGGCGGTGTAGACCACATTAGCATGACAATAGCTGATGGAAGCACCTGAAGGCTAGCGTATGGATGAATAAGTCATGGATGACTTGGAGGGACCCCATAGGCGCGAGGCTGACGGAGGTGGCTAGAAGGCTTAGGTCTAGGCTAAGAGTGGTCTAGCAAGTATGAGGGCACCATACTTGGGGTTAAAACCTCATGATGAGGTTATCAGTCGACTGATATTATGGTTAGTCGACTGATGGGAGTCGACTAGAGTCCGATCACGGAATTGGCCAGCAGCTGATCGCCAAAGATTGGGCGCCTGATGGCCCGAGCAATGATCGAAAGTTCCTGAGTCGACTGTTAGGATTTGACAGTCGAGTGATGACCCGATCAGTCGAATGATGGGTATAATCAGTCGACTGATGGTCTATCCGTTGGAACTTATCCAACGTGTCTCATGCCGTTGTCTCACAATCGGTTATAGGGCCGATCGATAGTCCTAACTCCGATCGTCAAAGTAAAAATCTAGCCCGAGTGAAGCTTTAAAAGGAGCTCGTGGAGTAGATTTTGGCTAAGGTTTTCTTGAGGAGTTTTGGGGTGATTTTCTACTGCAATTCAGGGTCTCCAAGTGCAACTCAAGCAACCAAATAAGCAAGCATCAAAAAGAGCATTTATAAAGTTTTCTTTACATAGATTGTTGTATTCATTTTGTATTTGCTTGTTTACTTCTTGTATTACTGTTGTAATTACTTGTACGAGGTTTCTCCACCTCCGACTTGTTGTCGAAAAGGAGTATTTTGATTAGTGGTGTTGTTCGCATCGCTAGAGCTCGTTTGAGCTCAATCCGTGGAGTAAGAACCATTCGGTTCCAAATCACGTTATATCGTTTGTCTTGCGCATTGTATTTGTGTTTGTTTTTGTATTTCTATTATTTCCGTTGCGCTAACAAACATCGTAGACAATCAAGCACGAGAATGATCAAATTTCGTGAAGCGACGATGCGCTATTCACCCCCCCCCCTCTAGCGGGCGCATAGGTCCCAACAAGTGGTATCAGAGCTTGAAGCTCTTCTACGGACTAACACCTGGGAGTAAGATCGCTAAAGGGAAGATGGAGTTTGAAGAACAATTAGGATAGGACATCAACACACCAGTCCCGTATGCACTTTATGGACGAGAAGGCTTCAATTCATGGAAGGGAACAATTGAAGACTTCATCATGATGAGGGACTTTGAAGAATGGTCCATTTTGATGGAGGGATTTAACTATCCAAGAGGACCAAAGGGAGGTTTCCTCAAGATGAAGAGATGGACCACGGAACAACTCCAAGGGTTTGAGAAAAATAAGAAGGTAATGAAATTTTTGATTGATTTCATACATAACAATATTGTGTCTAGTTTAGGGGACTACATGGATGTCAAGGAGCTATGGAGCCAAGTGGCAAGATTCCATGAAGACCCATCATCGGCTCAAATTGAGGAAGAGATCGAAGAAGCAAGTTCTTCCTCACAAGAAAGTGAGGATTCGGAGGTCGAAGAATGTTCGACATCCGAGGAGGAAGAGAAGGTAGAAGAAGTAGAGGAACCCTCCACCTCTAGAATTGAGGGGGAGGAGAGATCACATTCCATGCCGGAGTAAGAAGAGCCATCTACCTCCGGTCGAGGAGATGAAGAATCAACTCCGGTTCCCACTATTGACCTAGGTAACTCAAGCATTTTGGTTAATATTAAATATCATATTATATGTTTTGAGTGTAGGGAAGTAGGACACCACAAGAGCAAGTGTCCTAAGAAAGTCAAGAAAAGTTAACCGGCGCCTAAGAGTCAAGAGAAGTCAAAGGAAGCCAGACCCCCAACAATTAAAAGTAAGGAGCACGTGGTGTGCTTCAAATGTTAACAACGGGGCAATTATAGGAGTCAATGTCGTAGGGGGAAGAAGAAGGTCCAAGAGGGAGAATCACATGTAGGGGGAGCCTCTAAGACAAATCCTAAGGTATATTTTAATGCACCTTCTAGTTCTAGGATCAAAAAGCATGCTTTTAATTCACTTGCAATTACTCATGAAAAGTATGCTAGTAAAAATAGGTTTTATTGATTAGGAGCTAAAAATGTCAACTTTAGGAATAAGGAGAAATTTGGGACTAATGTCCCTAAAACAATTTTACCTAAGGACAAACCTAGATCAAACAATTCTAGACCTAACCTTCCTAGGGAGACCATTAGGAAGATAGAAGATCACCTAGGCATCAACCCGAAATGGACTAGACATATGCCTAGAAATAAGAATATCTCAAGAGTTAATGAAAAATCAAAAATTGAGATATTAGAAAAGGAAAATCAAGTCTTGAGGTCAAGACTTGAGAAAATGGAAAAGACTCTTAGGAATATACAAGATCAAATTAAAGGGTTAAATAATCAAAAATTTAGGTCAAGGAGTCAAAACCTAGGGTTTAGGAAGCAAAGTACAACCGAGGCAAGAAAGGTTTGGGTCACAAACCTAAGCCCAAGGAGACCTACTATAGTGTTCCATTCGATAATGGAACACAACCTAGTGTTGGATCGAAGCGGATCGCTAGAGGGGGGGTGAACAGCGATAAACCTTTTTTCTTTTCGAAATCGTTTCAAAACACTTATACGCAACGGAAATGTAAATGTAAAGTAAAAGAGACAAGGGAATTTTACTTGGTTCGTAGGCTTCGGCTACTACTCCAAGGCCCTAGTGGTCCTTGACCACGTACGGAGGGCAAAAACACTAAAGAACTCCTCCTCGTTAGAGGTAGGAGTTAATTGATACAAATGAAGCACAAATCTTGAGGTAGAGGGATACTCCCCCTCTCCTCGTTACGATAAAAGCTCCGAGAATTGAAAGTAATGAACTGAAATAAAAACTTAAACCGACGTAATAAAATGAAAACAATTAAAACCTAGACGTCGGAGAAGAAGCACTTCGTTGTCGAAGAGTTGTAGCTTGGCGGAGGCTTTTGGAAGCTTAGAATTGATGAAGAAACCCTAGGGTAGGCCATCCTTTTATAGCCTTTGAGCCCCTTTTCGAGAGGAACTTTAGCCAATCACAATTGAACACCAATCTCCTTGAAATGGGCTGATAAGCCTTGACTCCTCGAAGCTGATCATTGACGATCGTCGAATCGGCCGGCCGATCGGTGATGGGCCAACGTCGAGTCCTCCAAGTCGGGCAATGATCGATACTAGCTGAAATGACAAGTTAGCTAAAAAATAACATTATTTCAACGGCCTCCGACCATCCGATCTCGACCTAGACCACCGATGGGATGTCTTGGGTCGGATCTACGCTTAAGTCTATCCCCGTAAAGAGGATACGACCTCACTTACACTTGCACACACGAGCTTACCTCGATACTTACTGTGTCACTTTCGCTTCCGGCCTTCCACTCGATTCCTTCGGCTCCCTCCGAAGTCACTCAAGTGTCGCCCGACCACCGCGGCTTCCTCTGGGTGTCGCTAACCTTCAACTCCAGCTATAGCAATTTTCTGCACACTCGATTCAGCTTGTGAGATAACAACATGAGCTTAACTTTGTATCATTTGCTATAATTAAAACTCAGGTTCGACTTAGGTGCCTACTGCACCAACAATCTCTCCCTTTTTGATTTATGGCAAACCCACATACAAATTTAAGTAAATAGCAAGCATAATAATGTGCATGAGAAACAAAAGTGAAGATTAAGTTGGAGTAGTAAGGATTTTCTTCAAGTACTCCCCCTTGACCGAGGGTGAGTCTTGAAGAAAGACCTTAATCCTCCCCCTTGAGGGTTGCTTTAAGTAATTAACATTACTTAAAGTTTGCCTTAGTAAAACGTTTAAGTTAAGAGGTCTTCTTAACTTGGCCCTTTCTCCCCCTTAAGTAAAACATTAACGTTTTTGTTAAGAATAAGTTTTTAAGTTAATAATTCTCTTAACTTAGCCTTTACTTCTTTTTGTTAAAATGTTAAGTTTTCAAAACTTAAAGTTAACTTTTGGTCATGTAAATAAATATGAAGTAAGAGTTAAGTTATCAAAAAAAATTTGGCCCCTTAACTTTGGCCTTTTTCTCCCCCTTTTGCCATCTATCGAAAAGTGTAAGGGCGTGTGGAAACCAATAAAAAATAAGTATTAAATTTAAATTCCAAGCATGTTTCACATTATTTTGAAAATAATATACTAAAAATAAGCTCATCTACAAAATGTTCGACTCATATTTGGCTTGATTGATATGAAAGATCAACCAGTCCTGGTCAGAGTCGGTTAGTATGTATGATTATACTCCGTGGTTCATAGCGATGCACTAGCTCTACATCTGGAACCAGGAGTAAGGTCCTAACATTTCACGCCCATCTACGTGGCTAAGTACACAAACACATTAGTCCTATGTGTTGTGAGATGTATTGGCTCCTTAAATCTATAGGTGCATGATATCTAAAGTATGTCCTATACTAGTTCCATGAAAAATGAAAAGTAAGAAATAGTAGTAATATAATTTGCAAAGTCCTATTCTACTACGCACATGCCCAATTTTCGTCTTAATAGACTAAATTCGGCTTCGGGTAGGGGTTTAGTAAATAGGTCTGCCAAGTTAGACTTCGATTCGATGTATTCGAGTTGTATGGCTCCGTTGGCCACATGTTCTCGAATGAAATGGTGTTTGACCTATATATGTTTGGTCCTAGAGTGACATATCAGATTCTTAGTAAGATTAATTGAACTACTATTATCTACGTGAAGTTTAGTATTTGTAAAGTCTAACTTAAAGTCGCGGAGAGTGTGCTTCATCCAAAGAAGCTGAGTGACACACTCACCCATTGCGATGTATTCGGCTTCGGTGGTAGATAAGGCAACACAGTGTTGCTTCATACTGCACCAACTTACTAGACTCGAGCCGAGAAGTTGACAACAACCACTCGTACTCTTTCTATCGAGCTTACTACCGGCATAGTCTGAATCAGAGTAGCCAGTTAGTTCGAACTCGGTAGATCTAGAGTACCAAATACCGACATTAAGTGTACCCTTTAGATATCTAAGGATATGCTTGACTAGAGTTAGGTGAGACTCCTTGGCATAGGTTTGGAACCTTGTGCACATACTTACTGCAAATAAGATATCAGATCGGCTTGTAGTTAAGTAAAGGAGACTTCCTATTACACTCCTATAGTATTTTAAATCAATTGAGTTTCCGATTACATCTTCTTCTATATTCACATTAGTTGCCATTGGGGTATTAATAATTTTAGTATCTTGCATTCCAAAGCGTTTAATTAATTTCCTAGTATATTTGCGTTGATGTAGGTATATTCCATATTTAGTTTGTTTAATTTGTAGACCTAAGAAGAAACTCAACTCGCCTACTAAATTCATTTCAAATTCACTTTCCATAAGTGAAATGAACTCATTCAGTAGGATCGAGTTAGTGGTTCCGAAAATAATATCATCTACGTAGATTTGGGCTATGAATATGTCTTTACCTAAGGTTTTTACGAAAAGGGTTGGGTCAACTACACCTTGGTTAAATCCTTTAGACTTAAGATAAATTGAAAATCTCTCGTACCAAGCTCGAAGAGCTTGTTTAAGTCCATAGAGGGCTTTCTTTAACCTAAGGACATGGTCGGGTTTATCTACACTTTCGAAACCGGGAGGTTGACTAACATAAACCTCTTCCTTAATGTATCCATTTAAGAACGTTGATTTCACATCCATTTGAAACAACTTAAATCCTCGATGTGCAACATACACTAATAGCATTCGAATGGACTCTAATCTAGCTACTGGGGCATAGGTCTCGTCGTAATCTAAACCTTCAACTTGACTAAACCCTTTAGCGACTAGTCTAGCTTTATTTCTAACTACTTCACCTTTATCATCAAGTTTATTTCTAAACACCCACCTTGTTCCAACGATTGTTTTATCTTTAGGTGGTGGTACTAATTCCCATACTTCGTTCCTAGTGAATTGAGCCATCTCTTCTTGCATTGCAATAATCCAATCGGGATCAAGAACAGCTTGGTCAATAGTTTTGGGTTCAATTTTAGAAATCAAGGAGATTTGACTAAGGTTTCTGTATGAGGCTCTAGTTCGAACTCCTAGACTTGGATCACCTATCACTTGGTCGATAGGATGATTTGTTTGAGTCCTAGTTGGATTTGGGTTTGAGTCTACAACTTGATCAATAGGATGACTCGTTTGAGTTCTAGTTTGGTTAGAGTCATCTATCACTTGGTCGATAGAGTGACTTGGTTGACTTAGGTTAGGATTAACACTAGACCTGATCTCCGGATCAGAGTTAAGTCTAGTATGAATCGGCTCGCTAATTGGGGTTGCCGGGGGTTTTGTAGGTTCGTGTCCTTCATCAAATATTACATTGATAGTCTCCTCGACTCTAAGGGTGTCATGGTTATATACTCTATAAGCTCTACTTATAGTCGAGTATCCTAGAAAGATTCCGGTCGTGGTTTTGGATGTAAATTTCCCTAGGTAATCCTTAGTGTTTAGGATATGTACCTTACACCCAAATACCCTAAAGTACTTGATGTTAGGTATTTTATCGTGATAAATCTCGTATGAGGTCTTAAGGTGCCTCTTTACCATAAGGATCCTATTTTGGACATAGCATGTCGTACTCATGGCTTCCACCCAAAATCTATCGGGTAGGTTATACTCGTTTAACATTGTCCTAGCGGCTTCTTGTAGGTTTCTATTTTTGCATTCTACTAGGCCATTTTGTTGTGGAGTTCTAGGGCAAGAGAACTCGTGGTGGTATCCATTTAGGTTACAGAATTCTGTAAACCTATGGTTCTCTAATTCACTACCATGATCAGTCCTAAGTCTTTTGATTTTAATGCTTTGTTGATTTTCTATTAATTTAAATAGGTTGATTAATTGATCTAGGGTATCACTTTTGTGTTTGATGAACCTAACCCAAGTAAATCTAGAATAGTCATCAATTATGACTAAGAAGAATTTACTTCCATTAAGTGACTTAGCTTCGTGTGAATCAAATAGATCTATGTGTAGGAGCTCAAGCACACTTTTGGTTCGTTCTTGATTAGTTAGTTGATGTTGTGTCCTAGATTGTTTACCTTGTTGACAAGCATTACATATTTTATTATCCAAGTTATTGAGGTTAGGCAAACCTCTGACTAAGTCACTCTGACTCATCTTGTAGATGAGTCTTGGGTGTGAGTGACCGAGTCGTCGGTGCCACAACCATGATTTCTCTTGTCATGTCATAAGACACTTAGTTGAGGAGTTAGTTAAGTTAATTGTGTAAATATTGTTATTTCTAGTTCCCTTAAGAATTATTTTAGAAGTTTCATTTGTATTAATTACGCATTCATTTTCTAGAAATATGACCTTATAATTATTATCACACAATTGGCTTACACTAAGTAAATTATATTGAAAATTTTCTACTAATAAAACATTTTGAATAACAAAATTTGAGTTGAGCTCAATATCACCTGATCCGATGATTTTGAGCTTGCCGTTATTTCCGAAGGCTACCGATCCTTGTCGTTTGAATTGAAGCTTCAAAAACTTGAGTTCATCCCCAATCATGTGTCGGGAGCAACCACTGTCCAACATCCATTGATCCTACATGCAAGGTAGTTGGATAGGATATTGGATTTATTAAAGATTGGTTGAAGATTATTAACCTAAATCATCTCACCCATGTCTACATGATCAAACATGCTAACCCTATATGTTCTTGTGAGATTACTTCCAATTTTACTTGATTTAAATTTAATGACTTGAACACTTGTCAACCTTGCGTTAGATTCAAATTTGACCTTAGGCTCATCAAGTCACCTTTTCAAGATCATGGCTTCCAGGTCGTGGCGAGGCACAGATGCCTTCTTTGATCGGAACAACGACCACTTCCTTAGACAAAGCCATTTTCAAGAAAATAGAGACTTGACTTACCTAAGACCACTTCCTGGTCTAACTAGTCTAGGATACGACGAGGTAGCTTCATCTAGTTCCGCTCGGTCAAGTGCACCGAACTAGATACGCCTTATCTAGCCCGAATACACAAGACTCCACTTTCCTAGCGTACTATCATCTCGCCGTGTCCTGGTACTATGTTATCAAGTATTGACGAGTTATAGTCCTATCTAACCATTCTAAAAAGGAAAATCAAACTAAATAAAAACCTAAGCATGCAATTTCTAAGTTAAAACACAAACAAGTTTTGTACTAGCTCCCCCTGGACCGTTGAATCGATTCGGTCTCTCCACATAGTGGATTTGGTCCATGGGAACCCAGTACTGGTTCGATCCTAAGTTTGAAATCAAGATGGTCTTAGGGACCTATGCTTGGACACGTTTTTTATGTCGACTTACAATCGACATATACGACTTGTTGGTCGTATTTGAGCTAAACCCTAGTCCGATCTTGTTGTACACGGCCCTTTGCGATCCAAGTAGGAGGTCAAGTCCTTTGGATCCCAAAGTAAACCTTTCCAACGTGTTCCTAAGATCTTCGACTTGACTCTTCAAGAGTGAGTTCTCAACTTCGAGTTTTTCAACCCGAGTTGAGTCCTCCTCTTGAACTCGACTAGTCGAAGAGGTTAGGGAGACCTCATGTTTGAGGAGTTTAACTTCCTCAACCACGGTCTCGACCTTGGACTCGGACTTAGCTAATTTTTTAGTTAAAAACTTAATTGCACTATAAAGTGTACTAATGAGGGATCGACTTACCTTGAGTGTATCTTTTGAACCGGATGTGTATCCGTGGCTTGTCTTGAATAGTGCTTCGTAGTCCGACTCGTCTTCAGTTTTCGATTCATGTTCTGGTTCTGACTCTGTCTTCGATTCCACCAGTTTAGCCATGAGAACACGATCATTATCTTCTTCCTCGGATGCTTCTTCCCAAGTAGCGGTGAGTGTCTTTTTGTGTTTTGGTGTTTTGCTCTTGATTTTTGGGAATTCGGACTTGATATGTCCAAACCTGTTGCATTCATAGCATCTAATATTTGAACTTTTAGTCTTACCTTCATTGGGTCGAGTGACGGTTCATTTTCGACCCTTGACTATCCTCCGAACTAGGTTGACTAGTTCGGCCTCCATTTTCGAGTCGACCTCCGAATCGGACTCATCCTCTTCTTCCTTCGAAGGTGCCTTGCTTGCGGTTTTCTTCCTTGAACCTACAAAAAGTGATATACCCTTCTCGGGTTCCGAGTTAGACTACTCATGAAGTTCAAAATCGGAAAATAATTCATCTAACCTAAGTTTCGAAAGATCCTTGGAGACCTTGTCGGCATCAACCATGGATGCCCACAAGGTAGTCCTCGGAAAGGAGTTAAGAACATACCTTATAAGGTCGCGATTTTTGATCTTTTGCCTGATTGCGTGTAGATTGTTGACTATGTCTTGAACGCAGGCGTGAAGTTGCATCACAGACTCATGTTCCTGCATTTTTATATTATATAGTTTATTAAATAAAAGATCTCGCTTACATACCTTGGCTTCATCGGTCCCTTCGTGTAGCTCCACTAGCTTCTTCCAAAGGTCCTTTGCACTGATGAAGGGGCCGACGCGATTTAGTTCCTCCTTGAACAAACTGCATTGGAGGATTTGAGTTGCCTTGGCGTCGGCTTCGACTTGTCGTTTTGTCGCAATGGTCCATTGGTCATAATCCAAGGATTCACCCACTTCGTTAGTCAGAAGTGTGAAACCCGTTTGGATTATGATCCACATCTCGATTTGGGTTTTGAGAAAGCATTCCATCCGACCCTTCCAATAATGGAAGTCATCTCCGTTGTAAAACGGAGGTCGAACGGTGCTAAAACCCTCGATATGGGCCATTAAAACAAAAGAAATAAGGAGATGAAGACGAAAAACCTAGCAACGACAAAAACACACAAAAATGTACCAAGACTCGCATCTTGGATTAGTAGTGCAGGAAAAAAAACTAACCAAATGAAATAAATTTGGAATAAACAGAATTAAAAAGAAAAAAAAATCTGTAAAAAGTTAGATCGATGGTTTCACCAAATCTTAGCAACCCTTGGCTCTGATACCAATTGTTGGATCGAAGCGGATCGCTAGAGGGGGGTGAATAGCGATAAACCTTTTTTCTTTTTGAAATCGTTTCAAAACACTTATACGTAGTGGAAATGTAAATGTAAAGTAAAAGAGACAAGGGAATTTTACTTGGTTCGTAGCCTTCGGCTACTACTCCAAGGCCCTAGTGGTCCTTGACCAAGTACGGAGGGCAAAAATACTAAAGAACTCCTCCTCGTTAGAGGTAGGAGTTAATCGATACAAATGAAGCACAAAGCTTGAGGTAGAGGGACACTCCCCCTCTCCTCGTTACGATAAAAGCTCCGAGAATTGAAAGTAATGAACTGAAATAAAAACTTAAACTGACGTAATAAAATGAAAACAATTAAAACCTAGATGTCGGAGAAGAAGCACTTCATTGTCAGAAAGTTGTAGTTTGGCGGAGGCTTTTGGAAGCTTAGAATTGATGAAGAAACCCTAGGATAGGCCCTCCTTTTATAGCTTTTGAGCCCTTTTTCGAGAGGAACTTTAGCCAATCACAATTGAACACCAATCTCCTTGAAATGGCCCGATAAGCCTTGACTCCTCGAAGCTGATCATTGACCATCAGTCGACTGATGGCCATCATCAATCGACTGATGGCAAGATCGGGCCGAATGTTGACCGCAGCAATGATCGATGGACGGCAATCGAGTCCTCCAAGCCGGCGAGATCGCCTAGTCAAATGACAAGTTAGCTAAAAAATAACATTATTTCGTCGGCCTCCGACCATCCGATCTCGACCTAGACCACCGATGGGATGTCTTGGGTCGGATCTACGCTTAAGTCTATCCACGTAAAGAGGATACGACCTCACTTACACTCGCACACACGAGCTTACCTCGATACTTACTGTGTCGCTTTCGCTTCCGGCCTTCCACTCGATTCCTTCGGCTCCCTCCGAAGTCACTCAAGTGTCGCCCGACCACCGCGGCTTCCTCCAGGTGTCGCTAACCTTCAGCTCCAGCTATAGCAATTTTGTGCACACTCGATTCAGCTTGTGAGATAACAACATGAGCTTAACTTTGTATCGTTTGCTATAATCAAAACTCAGGTTGGACTTAGGTGCCTACTGCACCAACACCTAGGTCTAGGAAAACCAAGGTCACTAGGAAGTCATCCCTAGAATGGCTAAGGTTTCAAGGAAACCTAGGGAAGTCATTAAGAAGATTTCAAGGGGAGTTACCCCTAGAGTTAACCTAAGTAAGACCCAAATGACCAAGGCTTCAAAGTCTAGGGGGGTCATTAGGAGGGTATCAAGGGAAGTTATCCCTAGTGAATACCTAGTTAACCCAAGGAGCTCCAATAGGTATTGGGTTCCTAAGAGCGTGATCGATTCACGCTGGATGGGTTTAGGTGTGCCAACCTTGAATGGATAGGTAGTTAATTTAACCATGGTAAAGGTGACACTTTAGGTCATTTTCAAGGTTATGGATACCTTGAAAATAGGTTTGAATTTAAATCCTAAAAGATTTTAGGATGTGTCAATATTATTTAAGAAGTTTGATAAATTGATCAAATTGACACAATTTAGATTTAGAGGTTGAAATGTGTCATTTTGGGGTTTTGGCACACTTGGGATAAGCTAGTAATATGGAAAAATGGGTAACAAATGGCAATTAATGTTAAAATTTAGGTATTATATACCTTTACTTTTTATTTGTCATATAACATGTCATGACATCATATCTACTTTTAATTATATAATATGTTATGATCATCCTTAGGATTAATGTTAAATGTTATGTATGCTTAGTTTCCATTTTGTGCCATGACATCATGATTATGTGCACATGTTTATTTATATCATCATTAATTTCATAATCATTCATGCATTAATAAAAATTGAGTTAAGGACAGTTGACATGACTTGAAGTCCCATGTATAAGGGAATCAAGTAGTGTTGCCCTAGAAAATGCATGAAACCCTAGTTTAGGAGAACAAAACTCACATCTCACATCACATTGACATGTGTGTGTATTGATACACCCTAGATACATGTGAGATGCTAGGATATGAGTTGAGTTCAAGGTGCATAGTTTTTACATCTAGATGAACTAAAACTCATTTATATTATTGATGGATCATTGGGAAAGCTTATGTTCAAGCCATGTGCATGGATCCCAAAGAACATGATTCAATATAAGGTTTTAAAAACATTTCAAAATCATTTTGAAAAACCTTAGTGAAGTCTATCTTTTGATAGCAATCACCATTGATGATGTTGATACAAAGTGAGCTCAAACATTGAAGTTTTTCTTCACTTTTGAACTTTGTATCAATTTTACTATTTTATGGGTAAATTATTTTTCATATATTTTTAACCCATTGTATTTATTATAAGTAATGTACGTATGAATTTTCATGATTTTTCAAAATACATAGAATTACTTATGAATTTCTAAAATTCATTTCTAATTAGCTTGATGGATCAGTGATGATCATATAAACGATCAATGATTCTTATCAGTCATCGTCAGAGCTGATTTAAGGTAAACAAGAATGTTTAGCCCATGTTTCAGCTATGGTAAGGTTCTCTAACTGCTCCTAACCCTAAGATATGCTTTGGAAAGCATTAGAAAGGGTAAAAATCTGTTGGATATGGATTAAGAGAGTTGTTAGGGTGTATATCAATTTTAAGGTGTGGGAAAGTTCAATGTTGAACCTTTAACCTTATTTTTGAGGGTTTAGCATTCCTATTGGCTTAGGGACTTCTCAAGTACATTGTTGGTGCAATGGTCATGGGGGAGCGAGCCTTTAGGAGGAGGTATCCATCATGGGATGATGGATGTATTTTTCCTCATGAGGGGGAGAAATGGGAATATGAGATGCCCAATTTAGAAATTGGGAGGATTTATAGGAAGCCTCTTTTAATTGATATGGGACTTATCACTAGGAAGAGTGAAGGCATCCTAGGTATTTTTGGACCAAGGAAGAAATTGTAAGATCTCATTGGGATATGAGATATTGACCTCCTTGGGGAGAACCTTTTTGATGTATGTCAAAAAGGAGAGAATGTTAGAATTATCAATTTGGGATAATTGGTAAGGGAATTTGAGTTAGGTGGCCTAACTCAAAGGTGTTTGGTTTTTGTCAAACATCAAAAAGGGGGAGATTGTTGGTGCAATCGACCCAGGTCACAATTGACTAGACTCGAGTTTGACTCGAATAGTGTTTTGATATTTGACATTAATGTCTGACAATATATTGGGGAGATTGTTGGTGCAATCGACCCAAGTCATGTTTTGATGTTTGATGATAGTTTGACCATTGTCATGGGAGAAGTCCAAGTCTTGTGTACTTGGCATGGAAAGTCCAACATGGGTTGGCAAGAAAAGTCCAAGCATGGGTCTTGGCAAGGAAAAGTCCAAGCTTGAGTCTTGGCATGGAAAGTCTAACATGGGTTGGCAAGGAAAGTCCAAGCATGGGTCTTGGCAAGGGAAAGTCCAAGAATGGGTCTTGGCATGGAAAGTCCAACATAGGTTGGCAAGGAAAAGTCCAAGCTTGAGTCTTGGCAATTGGAAAGTTCAAGGGGTGATATTGGTGGCGTAAAGTCCAAGGTTGGAGTCTTGGCAGCATAAGTCCAATAGTTGGCGGCGTAAAGTCCAAGCGGAGTCTTGGAAGCGTAAACCTAATGTCCCTTGGCGGTGTAGACCACATTAGCATGACAATAGCTGATGGAAGCACCTGAAGGCTAGCGTATGGATGAACAAGTCATTAATGACTTGGAGGGATCCGATAGGCGTGAGGCTGACGGAGGTGGCTAGTGTAGGGTCGCGGTTGGCCGGCTAGAGGGGGTGAATAGCCCTCTTTCGTCGTATGATGGAAGTCATTCTTAATCGTCTACAATAAACATTAGTGCAAGCGGAAAATGCAAAGCAAAGACAATTAAGAACAAACACAAAGATAAACAATGCTAACAAACAATATAACGTGGTTCATGGCCTCGCCGCTAATCCACGGTCCGATTCGTCCCCGGTGAATCACTCTGCAACCAATCCAATATCGGGCTCTCCCTTTAGCCAATGCAAGGTGGAGGTAAACCCTTACAACAATGAGAATACTCCTTCTTTTACAATAGATGTGAAAGAAAACTAGGAGAAGGAGTTTTAACACTTGTGGAGCACTTGGATGGTAGTTTGAAGCATAAGCATTAGCCATCCAAAAGCCCACACCCTCTCTTTTTATAGAGAGGTTCACGATCACGCTTTGACAATCGATCGATGACCTCAACACGCTGGATCCCAAGTAGTCCAACAGAACCCTTGGCGCCGACGGATGTATCCATCGCTGATCGATGTCGTAGGCGGCATCGTCACGGCCACGGAGGTTCTCGCGTTCGCGATCGCTTCATCGCCGACGACCTTCATCACCGATCGCCACCTTGGCATCGATCGATGGTTCTGGCGATCGGCCCGCCATTCCATGGCGACCATCTTGGGCCAAAAACCCACCAGTCGAACCCCGTTCGACTTAGAGCAGTCAACTGTCATTTCATGGCAGTCGACTGATGTCGGGAAATCTCATCCGACACTTGGTCATTCGGCCAAGTTCACCTAATGAGCTACTTACATTTCACTCATTCTTTCATCTCACTCGAAGTCCCTCGCTGAAGCTCTCTTCGTTCGTGGCCACGTCCCTCGGCAGCATCAAGCGAACGACTCTGCAATGCTCCTTCGCATCTCTTGCCTTCGAAGTCTGCTTCCTTGGCTTCGCTTCAAGTCATCTCGTCCGACGGTCCCTCGGCAGTATCAAGCGCACGACTCTGCAATGCTCCTTCTCCGACTCAAGCATGAGGTTGTGAGTGGTGAACCCGTCAAAGCTTCATGTGTGAATTACTAAGTCCTGCATGACTTCAACGTATATATCAAATCACAATAACAACCTAACTTAAACCCTTTGCCACACACATCAAAACCATATCACGGGTCGATTGCACTAACAATCTTTCCCTTTTTGATGTGTGGCAATCCGTCTAAGTTAGGTAAACATTTGATAAAAATATTAAGGTAAGAAAGCATGTAAATAACATGATTAGCAACTCTCCCCCTAAATAAAATTTCCCCTTACTTAAACATGCATATTTCTCCCCCTTTGACACCATCAAAAATATTAAACAGGGTTTATATAAGCATGACATAAAGTCTAGGGAACAGAAATTACCAAAACATGCCTTAAATTTGATAAACGAAGGTTATTGGGCATGTTATCAGTCTAGCAGTCGACTGGTTCAGACTACCAGTCGAATGGCACTCTGATTTCAGGTTTTTCTGAATTTCAGGGTGAATTTCAGAAACACATAAAAATTTCTATAAAATTCTAAAAATCATGAAATTTGGGGAAAACATTTCTTTTAAGGTCCTTTATCAATTAAAAATAGTTTTCCATGAAAAATCATTATATTTTCAAATATTTACCAAAAATCCAAAAGTTTAAAAATCAACTAGGTTTTTGATCAAGTTTGTATCAATTTTAACACCTAGTTTTGCATTAGATTGTTTCAAAACATGAAGGCACAGATTTTAAAGTAAGAAGTTATTTTGAAAACATATGAAATATCCAACCATGATCTTTGGGCAATATGTCTATAAATTAAACATAAGCCTTCCCCATGATTGGTCTATTATTGTTATTTTGATACTTTAAATGACCATCTAAATGTCATAGGCATTAGTGGACCATTAGTATCATCCTATCATCTCACCCATGCTAAGTTTTCAATCAAGGTAGCCTATGGTGAGTGTGAGATGTTCCTAAGGTATTTGTATATACTTAACCTTCAATTTCATGCAATTCCATACAAGGTTAAGTATCATCCTAACATACCACAAGATCATAAAACTATATATGAATTAAATTTACATTATGATCATGAAACAAATATATTCATCAATTTGTAATCATGCATTAGGTATGAAGTCATGATAATAAATCAAGTATTACCCAAGGCATGATTTAAAATCTTATTGGCCATGACTATGTGTCAAATATCAAGATCATAAATCATGATTGAAAACATGTGTAACAATTTCATTAACCATCATGATTTAAGCATTATTATCCATTTATGGGCACATTATCATCACCCAACACTATGCTAAAGATTTATAGGTCATGAGTATCAATATATATAACACTAAGTGTTGAGCATGATCTAAACTATTTAAGGGTGCATTATCATCACCCAACACTATTTCTAAAATTAAGTCCCACCATCCTAAGTCAACCAAAAAATAAGATATAGGTGAAATCCTTATGGTTGACTATCATAGGGTTTTCCTAACCCTTAAGGATGGATTTAGGAACCCAAAACAAGTTCTTTCCTATGGGGTTCACTAAAAATTCCTTAGGGATCCATTTTCTAGCTATTGTTTTTTTTTTTATCTTGACCCCTAGAAATCAAATATTTATATGCCTTTTCATTCCTATTTTCCTTATATCCTAGGCCTTTCTTATTGAAACTTGCCCTTTTGCTCCCTATAATCATATTAAGGGTGTTGGAGCCAATTGTAAACTTGTCTAGGGCCTTGGTCAAATGATCTACCTTTTCCCTTAACATCCTATTTTCCTCAATGCATGCATCATTAACATCAAATGACATATAGTCATGTGAGCATGCATCATTAAGACTAGAGGAAATATTTTCATTAATATCTAAGCATGCTTTTTCTAGTTTTTCTTCTAAGTCCTTAATTTGATCTAGCATGCTTTTATTCTTTTTCGTAGCCCTAAATAAATCCTTAGTAAGGCTAGAAATCATGGAAACTATTTTATTGGGTGAGAGATTCATTACCATAGTCTCCATGTCTTCTTCTTCGGATGAGGAGGATGGTGATGAGTCTCCCCCTTCACTAGAGCTCTCCTCACTTGTGCTTCATTCTTCTTGCTCGGAGGAGGAGGTGTCTAGGTCATCAAATGTCATTAGTGCCAAATTTGTGACAAAGACATTTTCTTCCTCCGATAATGATGAGGAGGAGAAAGGGTCATCCCAAGTTCTTGCTTTTTGTGCCTTGGCCTTCCCCTTTTCTTTGGCCTTCTTCTCTTCTTCCTTCTTTTTGCTCCCCTTTTTCTTCTTTTCTTCTTTCTTCTTCCTCTCTTCTTTGCTCTTGTTCAAGAGGGGACAATTATCTCTTATGTGTCCCTCTTGTTGGCAATTGTAGCATATGATTTTCCTCTTGTGCCTTCTCCTATCATAAGATTTGTTAAACTTTAAGTTTCTTAAATCATGCTTTACCTTCCTTACCATATAAGCATCTTCATTGCTATTCATGGAGAATGATGAGGATGCTTCATCGGAGGAGGAGGAAGTCTCTATCTTCTTCTTCTTCCCCTTGTTGGCTACCAAGGCTACTCCTCTTGATGGCTTGATACTTGATTCTTCATTTATCCCTTCAAGCCTTGTTTCGTGGAGCTCCATGGTTGAGAAGAACTCCTCCAAGGTTCTCACTTCTAGGTTCTTCGACATGTAGAAGGAGTCCACCATTGAACTCCATTTCGATGACCGGGGAAAGACATCGAATGTAATGATGTTACCTTTTCTCCCTTTTCTAATTTGATGTTTGATAGTTGGGAGCGGAGGAGGTCTCTCCTTGCAAGCTTGGCCTCGGAAGTGCCTTCATAGAGTTCTATAAGCTTCTCTCATATTTCCTTGGCGCTTGCACATTTCCCTATCCGGTTTACTTCTTGTTGGGGGAGTACGTTGTAGAGATGGTGTTTTGCCTTTGAGTTCGCCAAGTACTCCTCCCTTTGCCTTTTAGTCCATCTAGACTTCTCAATTGGCTTCCCTTCTTCATCCCTAGGTATTTCGAAACCATTTTCCATTATTAATAGAATTTCAAAATCGGTTTCGAAAAATACCTCCATTCGCTTCTTCCACCAAGCGAATTCTCCCTCGAACTTTGGCGGATGAATATTAGAGCCGGCCATCTTTTGATAAAGTTCTTGTTGCGGCGGTTAGTCCTCGACAAGCTCCTTGGCTCTGATACCACTTGTATGGTCGCGATTGGCAGGCTAGAGGGGGGTGAATAGCTCTCTTTCATCGTATGATGGAAGTCGTTCTTAATCGTCTACAATAAACGTTAGCGCAAGAGGAAAATGCAAAGCAAAGACAATTAAGAACAAACACAAAGATAAACAATGCTAACAAACAATATAACGTGGTTCACAGCCTCGCCGCTAATCCACGGTCCGATTCGTCCCCGGTGAATCACTCCGCAACCAATTCAATATCGGTCTCTCCCTTTAGCCAATGCAAGGTGGAGGTAAACCCTTACAACAATGAGAACACTCCTTCTTTTACAATAGATGTGAAAGAAAACTAGGAGAAGGAGTTTTAACACTTATGGAGCACTTGGATGGTAGTTTGGAGCATAAGCATTAGCCATCCAAAAGCCCACACCCTCTCTTTTAATAGAGAGGGTTGATTTCTTCCCGTTGGCCGCTATCAGTCGACTGCTGCCTTTGGCAGTCGACTGGCACCGTTACAACGGCCTCTGAACACGTCAGATCCCAACCGTTGTAGTCCAACAGAACCCTTGGCAGTCGACTGATGTATCCATCAGTCGACTAATGCCTCCGTAGGTGATTGGTCAGTCGGCTATGGGAGGTTCTATGCCCACGACTTTCTTCATCAGTTGACTGCCACCCTTGGCAGTCGACTGATGATCTGGCAGTCGAGTGACATTCCATGGCAGTCGATTGCTCGGCCAAAAACCCACCAGTCGAACCCCGTTCGACTTAGAGCAGTCAACTATTATTTCATGGCAGTCGACTGATGACGGGAAATCTCATTCGACACTTAGCCATTCGGCCAAGTTCACCTAATGAGCAACTTACATTTCACTCATTCTTTCATCTCACTCGAAGTCTCTCACCGAAGCTCTCTTCGTTCGTGGCCATGTCCCTCGGCAGCATCAAGCGCACAGCTCTGCAATGCTCCTTCGCGTCTCTTGCCTTCGAAGTCTGCTTCCTTGGCTTCGCTTCAAGTCATCTCGTTCGGCAGTCCCTCGGCAGCATCAAGCACACGGCTCTGCAATGCTCCTTCTCCGACTCAAGCACGAGGTTGTGAGTGGTGAACCCGTCAAAGCTTCATGTGCGAATTACTAAGTTCTGCATGACTTCAACGAACATATCAAATCACAATAACAACCTAACTTAAACCCTTTGCCACACACATCAAAACCATATCACGGGTCGATTGCAATAACAATCTCCCCTTTTTTTATGTGTGACAATCCGTTTAAGTTAGGTAAATATTTGATAAAAATATTAAGGTAAGAAAGCATGTAAATAACATGATTAGCAATTCTCCCCCTTGATACATGAAACTCCCCCTAAATACAATTCCCCCTTACTTAAACATGCATATTTCTCCCCCTTTGACACCATAAAAAATATTAAACAGAGTTTATATAAGCATGACATCAAGTCTAGGGAACAGAAATTACCAAAACATGCCTTAAATTTGATAAACGGCGTTATCAAGTATGTTATCTATCCTGGCAATGAACTCGTTCGTACTACCAATGATCGGCACTCTTATTTCTGTGTTTTTCAATTTTCAGTGAATTTCATAAATGCATAAAAATTTCAATAAAATTCAAAAAATCATGAAATTTGGGGAACACATTTTTTTTAAGGTCTTTTATCAATGAAAAATAGTTTTCCATGAAAAATCATTATATTTTCAAGTATTTGCCAAAAATCCAAAAGTTTCAAAATCAACTAGATTTTTGATCAAGTTTGTATCAATTTTAACACCTAGTTCTGCATTAGATTGTTTCAAAATATGAAGGCACAGATTTTAAAGTAAGAAATTGTTTTGAAAACATATGAAATATCCAACCATGATCTTTCGGCAATATGTCTATGAATAAAACATAAGCCTTCCCCATGATTGGTCTATTATTGTTATTTTGATACTTTAAATGACCATCTAAATGTCATAGGCATTAGTGGACCATTAGTATCATCCTATCATCTCACCCATGCTAAGTTTTCAATCAAGGTAGCCTATGGTGAGTGTGAGATGTTCCTAAGGTATTTGTATATACTTAACCTTCAATTTCATGCAATTCCATACAAGGTTAAGTATCATCCTAACATACCACAAGATCATAAAACTATATATGAATTAATTTTACATTATGATCATGAAACAAATGTAATCATCAATTTGTAATCATGCATTAGGTATGAAGTCATGATAATAAATCAAGTATTACCCAAGGCATGATTTAAAATCTTATTGCCCATGACTATGTGTCAAATATCAAGATCATAAATCATGATTGCAAACATGTGTAACAATTTCATTAACCATCATGATTTAAGCATTATTATCCATTTATGGGCACATTATCATCACCCAACACTATGCTAAAGATTTATAGGTCATGAGTATCAACATATATAACACTAAGTGTTGAGCATGATCTAAACTATTTAAGGGTGCATTATCATCACCCAACACTATTTCTAAAATTAAGTCCCACCATCCTAAGTCAACCAAAACATAATATATAGGTGAAATCCTTATGGTTGACTATCCTAGGGTTTTCCAAACCCTTAAGGATGGATTTAGGAACCCAAAACAAGTTCTTTCCTATGGGGTTCACTAAAAATTCCTTAGGGATCCATTTTCTAGCTATTGTTTTCTTTTTATCTTGACCCCTAGCAATCAAACATTTATAGGCCTTTTCATTTCTATTTTCCTTATATCCTAGGCCTTTCTTATTGAAACTTGCCCTTTGGCTCCCTATAATCATATTAAGGGTGTTGGAGCCAATTGTAAACTTTTCTAGGGCCTTGGTCAAATGATCTACCTTTTCCCTTAACATCCTATTTTCTTCAATGCATGCATCATTAACATCAAATGGCATATAGTCATGTGAGCATGCATCATTAAGAATAGAGGAAATATTTTCATTAATATCTAAGCATGCTTTTTCTAGTTTTTCTTCTAAGTCCTTAATTTGATCTAGCATGCTTTTATTAATTTTATTAGCCCTAAATAAATCCTTAGTAAGGCTAGAAATCATGGAAACTATTTTATTGGGTGAGAGATTCGTTACCATAGTCTCAATGTCTTCTTCTTCGGATGAGGAGGATGGTGATGAGCCTCCCCCTTCACTAGAGCTCTCCTCACTTGTGCTTCATTCTTCTTGCTCGGAGGAGGAGGTGTCTAGGTCATCAAATGCCATTAGTGCAAAATTTGTGACAAAGGCATTTTCTTCCTCCAATAATGATGAGGAGGAGGAAGGGTCATCCCAAGTTCTTGCTTTTAGTGTCTTGGCCTTCCCCTTTTCTTTGGCCTTCTTCTCTTCTTTTTTCTTTTTGCTTCCCTTTTTCTTCTTTTCTTCTTTCTTCTTCTTCTCTTCTTTGCTCTTGTTCAAGAGGGGATAATTATCTCTTATGTGTCCCTCTTGTTGGCAATTGTAGCATATGATTTTCCTCTTGTGCGTTCTCCTATCATAAGATTTGTTAAACTTTAAATTTCTTAAATCACGCTTTACCTTCCTTACCATATAAGCATCTTCATTGCTATTCATGGAGGATGATGAGGATGCTTCATCAGAGGAGGAGGAAGTCTCTATCTTCTTCTTCTTCCCCTTGTTGGCTACCAAGGCTACTCTTCTTGATGGCTTGATACTTGATTCTTCATTTATCCCTTTAAGCCTTGTTTCGTGGAGCTCCATGGTTGAGAAGAACTCCTCCAAGGTGCTCACTTCTAGGTTCTTCGACATGTAGAAGGAGTCCACCATTGAACTCCATTTCGATGGCCGGGGAAAGACATCGATTTCTTTCATAAGCATATCCCGGTTCGAAAGTTTTTCTCCTACACTTGTTAGCCCAATTAAAATTTCTTTAAACCTAGAATGTAATGATGTTACCTTTTCTCCCTTTTCTAATTTGATGTTTGATAGTTGGGAGCGGAGGAGGTCTCTCCTTGCAAGCTTGGCCTCGGAAGTGCCTTCATGGAGTTCTATAAGCTTCTCCCACATTTCCTTGGCGCTTGCACATTTCCCTATCCGGTTTACTTCTTGTTGGGGGAGTACGTTGTAGAGATGGTGCTTTGCCTTTGAGTTCGCCAAGTACTCCTCCCTTTGCCTTTTAGTCCATCTAGACTTCTCAATTGGCTTCCCTTCTTCATCCCTAGGTATTTCAAAACCATTTTCCATTATTAATAGAATTTCGAAATCCGTTTCGAAAAATACCTCCATTCGTTTCTTCCACCAAGCGAATTCTCCCTCGAACTTCGGCGGATGAATATTAGAGCCGGCCATCTCTTGATGAAGTGCTTGTTGCGGTGGTTAGTCCTCGACAAGCTCCTTGGCTCTGATACCACTTGTAGGGTCACGGTTGGCAAGCTAGAGGGGGGTGAATATCCCTCTTTCATCGTATCATGGAAGTCGTTCTTAATCATCTACAATAAACATTAGCGCAAGCGAAAAATGCAAAGCAAAGACAATTAAGAACAAACACAAAGATAAACAATGCTAACAAACAATATAACGTGGTTCACGGCCTCGCCACTAATCCACAGTTCGATTCGTCCCCGGTGAATCACTCCGCAACCAATCCAATATCGGTCTCTCCCTTTAGCCAATGCAAGGTGGAGGTAAACCCTTACAACAATGAGAATACTCCTTCTTTTCCAATAGATGTGAAAGAAAACTAGGAGAAGGTGTTTTAACACTTGTGGAGAACTTGGATGGTAGTTTGGAGCATAAGCATTAGCCATCCAAAAGCCCACACCCTCTCTTTTTATAGAGAGGGCTGATTTCTTCCCGTTGGTCACTATCAGTCGACTGTTGCCTTTGGCAGCCGACTGGTGCCGTTACAACGACCTCTGAACATGTCAGATCCCAACCGTTGTAGTCCGACAGAACCCTTGGCAGTCAACTTATGTATCCATCAGTCGACTGATGCCTCCGTAGGCGACTGGTCAGTCGGCTATGGAAGGTTATGTCCTCCTTTGCGCTTCATCGATCATGCCACCCTTAGCGATCGGTGATGTCTAGCGATCGATCATTCCATGGCAGTCGATTGCTAGGCCAAAAACCCACCAGTCGAACCCCGTTCGACTTAGAGCAGTCAACTTTCATTTCATGGCAGTCGACTTATGTTGGGAAATCTCATTCGACACTTAGCCATTCGGCCAAGTTCACCTAATGAGCTACTTACATTTCACTCATTCTTTCATCTCACTCGAAGTCCCTCGTCGAAGCTCTCTTCGTTCGTGGCCATGTCCCTCGGCAACATCAAGCGCACGGCTCTGCAATGCTCCTTCGCGTCTCTTGCCTTCGAAGTCTTCTTCCTTTGCTTCGCTTCAAGTCATCTCATCCGGCGGTCCCTCGGCAGCATCAAGTGCACAGCTTTGCAATGCTCCTTCTCTGACTCAAGCACGAGGTTGTTGTGGTGAACCCGTCAAAGCTTCATGTGTGAATTACTAAGTCCTGCATGACTTCAACGCACATATCAAATCACAATAACAACCTAACTTAAACCCTTTTCCACACACATCAAAACCATATCACAGGTCGATTGCACTAACAGCTAGAAGGCTTTGGTCTAGGCTAAGGGTGGTCTAGCAAGTATGGGGGCATCATACTTGGGGTTAAAACCTCATGGATGAGGTTATCAGTCGACTGATATTATGGTAAGTCGACTGATGGGAGTCGACTAGAGTTCAACTATTGAAATTGGCCTAGCAGTCGACTAATAGCCTGAGAAATTGACTGATCTGGAAATCTTTCGACTGTTGGTCGGGTATTCGGGAACAGAAAGTTTTCGAGTCGACTGTTAGAGTTTGACAGTCGAGTGATGACCCTATCAGTCGACTGATGGTTTATTCGTTCCAACTTATCCAACGTGTCTCATGTCGTTGTCTCACAACGACTACAGGGTCAGTCGACTGATGGTCCCGACCAGTCGACTGCCAGGTGAAAATCAAGCCTGAGTGAAGATTTAAAAGGAGATCGTGGAGAATATTTTGGCTAAGGTTTTCTTGATGAGTTTTGGGGTGATTTGCTGCTGCAATTCAGGGTCTCCAAGTGCTACTCAAGCAACCAAACAAGCAAGCATCAAAAAGAGCATTTGTAAAGTTTTCTTTACATAGATTGTTGTATTCATTTTGTATTTTCTTGTTTACTTCTTGTATTACTTTTGTAATTACTTGTATGAGGTTTCTCCACCTCCGACTTATTGTTGAGAAGGAGTATTTTGATTAGTGGTGTTGTTCGCATCGCTAGAGCTGGTTTGAGCTCAATCGGTGGAGTAGGAACCATTCGGTTCCGAACCACGTTATATCGTTTGTCTTGCGCATTGTATTTGTGTTTGTTTTTGTATTTATATTATTTCCGCTATGCTAACAAACATCATAGACAATCAAGCACGAGAATGATCAAATTCCATGAAGCGACGACGCGCTATTCACTCCCCCCCCCCTCTAGTGGGCGCACAGGTCCCAACATGATCAACGTTGGGGAGCCTAAGGGGTGGCAAGGTTTTCCTTACAAAACAAAAAGAGTGCCCCTCTCTCACTATCATCTTCATCGCCATACACACCCCTATGTCGATTCTAGGGCTCCCCTCTATCTAGTGCAATGTAATCGTACCCCTTTCTATGGCAAATATGGGTGATTAGTCCCCCCAAAATAATTTCTCCCTTTGCTGCTTTGACCATTTTTACTAGGTGTCTATTGAAATGGAACCCTACATCAATGTTACTCCTCTCTTGTAGCATGTCCCACAGGCAAAGCAGCTCACTCGCTCTCACTACTCCATCACTCTCTCCTCTCTCAAAAATGGTACTTTCCATAACACGGTGTAGGTACCGAAAGATAGGTTTTGGAGGCGCAAGGCTTTTGCCCTAGAAGGGTCATAATTATACTCCCCCATCAATTCAGACCAAAAGGTCCATGCATTAAATCCAATAGGGGTCCTCCGCTCTCCCCCACTAGGCAGTCCAAAACATATGTTCCATTGGTGTAAGGTCCACTCATGTTCATTGTTGAATATCTTAAATGTAATCCTCCCCTCGTCGCTTTGTCTTCCCATCAAAATCTCCACTTCTAACGAACTCAAAAATTCTAAAACTATCCTAGGGTAGGTTGGGTGTCTTACCCCCATAGTCTCTTCCCACCCTATTTTTGCAAATAGGGCTTGAACATCACCCAAAAAACCTAGGGTTTATAAGATACTTTCATCTAAATACCTAGTAGCAGTGATTTTTCGAGTAGAAAGCATGTTAAATCTATCTCTATGCTCATTATTATGAAATACAAGGGTTGAAAGGGTGTCACCTTCCTCCAGAGCTTGTGGGGTGTCCCTTCTCCTTGATCTTCACTCCGAGGTAGCGGATCATGGTGTCACTTGCTTTGTCCTCCTCATCTTTGCTTCTTTTGGGCTTCCTTGAAGGTTATAGAGGCTCCTAGGAGGTGGGGAAGGCGATTTCACACGGCTAGGGCAAGAGAAATTGAAGCGCACAATGGGTTTGGGGCAAAACACACGATGTAACACCTTTTATCCCTCACGCGACACGGCCGTGTGAATACACACGGCCTAGTCGTGTGTGTTGTTGGGCTCAAAATGATTTTTTTTTCTTCTACCTAGCAAGTTCTTTCTAATCCTAAACTATTTGAAAAAAAACATAAGTGACAATAAATCAAAATCTAAATTATACACTTAAATGCAATAAAGTCAAAAACATATATAAAACTAAACTTGGGTTGCCTCTCAAGAAGCGCTTGTTTAAGGTCTCTAGCTCGACCGTACTCTATCACTTCAGCTCGGCTCCGGTGGCTCCATGAACTCCCATTCATCTGCCTTAGTATCTCCACTTTCTAGTTTAGCTCTAGTTGGAATAACATACTTACCTAACGCGAGCCTCGGCCTGCCGCATTAGCAAGTTCAAACTCTAGCTTATCATCTCCCATTGTCAAGGTCAGCTTGTGATTCTTGATGTATATGACAATTCTAGCTGTGACTAAAAATGGTCGTCCAAGAATAACGGAGATCTTCGGGTCCTTTTCCATTTTCATGACCACAAAATCTGTCGAAAGTGTAAAATTCCCCACTCTAACTGGCACATCTTCCAAAATCCCCAGCGGGTATCGATATGAGTGGTTGGCAAGCTGTAACATCATGGTTGTGAGCTTCAAATCTCCCAACTCCAGTTTTTTCATAAGGTATAAGGCATCAAGCTCACACTTGCCCCCAGGTCACATAAGACTTTGTTAATTAGAGTTGTTCCTATATGGCATGGAATATAGAAACTCCCCGGATCTTTTAATTTCTGCATGGTCTCGTCCCAGAGGTAAGCACTTGATTCCTCCGTGAGGGCCACTATCTCTGCCTGCTCAACCTTCCTATGGTGCGCCAGGATATCGTTCATGAATCTTGCAAATTGAGACATTTGATGCAAGGCTTCAAGGATCAGCACTTCTACTAAGATCAATTTTAACAAGTTAAGGAATTTTTCGAACTCAACATCTCTCCTTGCATGGGTCAGCCCTGAGGAAAGGGCACCATCAAGGGTGGTTGAGTTTTTGTGGTGGGCTCCCGATCTACGTTTTCGACTTCTTCCTTCCCAATCTTTCCCAAAGGTTCCCTTACTTTGGGTCCTTGTTCAAGTTTAGCAACCCACCGGCTCGGCGTTTCCTTCAGAATCTTTTGGTTCCGCAACATCACTTCCTAGCACTGCTCCACTGGGTTAGCTTCTGACTTTCCTAGTAGTTGCCCCAGTGCTCTGGCAATTTGGCTGGCAATCTGTGCCACTTGAATTTTTAGCATCTTTTCATGTTGGCGAGATCCTTCACAGAAGGATTTAATTCTTCAATCATTGTATCTGCTTGCGAATGTCACCACTGGAATTCAGCGTTCACCTCCCATTGCGTCTGAATGAAGTTTTCTATCATACTCTCCAAATGGGTGTTAGGTGGTTGCAGCTACCCATTGCCATGTTGTTTCCCATATCCTCCCGATTATTGGAAATTTCCTGAATTATTCTTATAGGAAAACCTCCATCCAGGGTTGTAGGTGCTAGAATATGAGTTATTGTGTCTCTGATTGTAGTCGCCAACCGCATCGACATGCTCGATCTTCTCCTCAGAGCTACCCTTCCCTCCATAGTAGTCCTCCTAATATGCCGCTCCTCCCTCTCCATAGGTATTGGCCACACATGGAGAAATAGGGGTTAAAGAGTAAAATCGTCTACTCAGTGCATCCATTCTTACTGCTAGGTGATTAACAAAGTTGACAACATATCTACCGGCTGTAGGTGTTGGGTGATTACGCTTGGAAGCCCATTGATGGTGGTTTTGGGCCACCTCTTCAATCATCTCTTCCGCTTCCTCGATGGTTTTATTCATTAATGCTCCTCCTGCAACAGAATCAAGAGATACCTTAGTGGTATATGTGATCCCATTATAGAATATATGGATCACCAGCGACCTCTCTAGACCATAATGGGGGCATTGATAGAGTAGCCCTTTGTAGTGATCCCAGACCTCAAACAGGGACTCTCCTTCCTTTTGACGGAAGCTAGTAATCAAATGGCACATATGAGCAGTCTTACTTGGTGGGAAGAATTTATTCAAGAATTGTTGCTCACACTGCTCCCACGTGGTAATGCTTCTTAAGGGTAAGGAATGTAACCATGTCTTTGCCTTATCCCACAATGAGAACGGGAATAGGCTCAGACGAATCGCATCAACAGGCACTCCATTGAACTTCATTGTCGAGCATATCTCCAAAAATGTCTCTAAGTGTCGGTTCGGATCTTTAGTTGCAGCTCCTCCGAATTGGCTCTGTTGGACCATATGTATGAGTGTTGGTTTTAATTAAAAATTATTGGTTACGATGGATGGTCCCGCTATGCTTGGTCTATATCCTCTAGCACTGGGGGTTGCATAATCCTGTAAAGGTTGGCTACCCAGGTTCACCAAAGGGGTGTCCTGGTCTTCCATGTTCCTTTGCTCAGCTCTCCTATGATGGTAGGTTCATTCTATTTCTGGGTCAACCAGAAGCAGATTTTTTGATCCTAATTGTCTATGCATGCAATGAACTAAGCTGCGCAAATTTAGAGTATGTCTACTACTTATTGAAAGGAAATAAAATAAATCTAGTTAACTGCACTGAATGAAATGTGACTGCTAAAATTACTCTAAACTGAAGCAAATAGAAAAAAAAATTAAAACTAAAATAAAATAAAACAAATCTAACCTAAGTCTGATTCAAACTATCCACTTTCGATTCGATATCAAATCAACAATCTCCAGCAATGGCGTAAAAACTTGATGCACGCAAACGCGATCCTCAAATCTATGACGAGAATTATCGAGGACTCGAAGCATGCACTCGCGCTCAATGCCCGCAAGTGCACGAATGTTGTCTAGTAATAAAGATTATCGATCCCACAGGTACTGAGATTCAAGTATCGCTTGTCCAGTGGATCTCGTTGTTTGGAATCAATGTCCTAAATACGAGGGTTGCAAGGTCAATGGCAATCCTAACTCAAGTACGGTGTCACTTGGAAGAAGGGAAGGTTGGTTCAAAGTTCTCAGAAGGAGTCTAGGGCTTCAGTTTCACTTGTGTGTCATGGAACATACTATCAATTAAATGTTGTCTAGATCTCTAATTATGATCTTGTGGAAAGGACATCATACAAACCAAAACAAAATTGTCATCAATCCTAACAACACCAATTGCAAATATAAATTTAGAAACATAATATATATTCAAACTAGCATGTTCTACGTACACAAGCTACTCCCTAATCCTAGAATCAAAGTATCTACTCCATATACGGAAAAGAAAGGACACAAGGCATAATAGTATCAATCATTACAATGCAAAAGATGAAAAGGAATCAAATTATAGTACTTTTGGTCCTTCTCTTTGGCGTTGGAACACAGATTATGATCCTCGAGCCACTTCCTTCCTCCCCGTTGCAAGTCTCAGGTGCTTTTTAGGGCACATTCTTGCCATCCCAGCCGTCGTGCCTCCCCTAGGGTTTGGGCATGGCTTCCCTTTTATAGACTTGAAGTCAGCGCTGCATAAATCCATGAAAGAACCCTAGTTGAGTCAAAATAACCCAGTGCCACACGACCATGTGGATTCACATGGCGAGGTCGTGTGTGGCATTGGGTTGGCCAATTCTGTGGTTTGGATACGACCATGTGGATTCACACGACTAGGTTGTGTCCCCTTCGATTCCACCTGCCAAATGTCTTCCTTTTGCTCCAAAAGTGTGCCATTTTCCCTGTAAAATGATGTCTTGCACACAAAAGCACAACGAGCAGATCTCCGAACCAGAAAATAGGAAATGCATGCAAAACAAAGTAAAATATGCATGAAACAAGTATAAAATGCAACTAGATGTGAGCGAAAACTACTCTAAACCCCTATATATTTTGCTCACATTAAGAATTATGGATTTCCATCAATTGGTATCAGAGCTTTGGTTGTCTTATTGATTTATTTGGCATTAGGTTGCAGTTTTCATCGTTTTTTATCGATTTTGCACAAGATTTGGATATTTTGTCACAAAATGTTGATTATTTGATGAAAACATAAGTAGGAAACCTAGTTTTGGGTGCTAGATCTAAGGTTTTTCATTTTTCAATGAAGAACACGAAAAACGGCAGCGTAACCACTGCCGTCATGGTGAAACCATCATGTTTTCCCTAGAAAAATCACAATGAGTCACCGATCAGTCGACTGAATGGTCTATTAGTTGACTGATGTCAAGCACCGGTCGACTGTTGCGCCTAAAATTGAACTTGACTGCACATACCAGTCGACTGCCGTCAATAGCAGTCGACTGTTATGCTCAAACTCGGGTATAGAACCTTTCTTAGTTGACTGGGCAATGGACTGATGTACATCAGTCCATTGCCATAAGGCTCACTCGACTTGTGAGATCGAGTTTGCGCACGAAAGCTATTTTAGTCGATTGAAGCAATCGACTGATTTGATCAATCGACTGGTGCTCATGAAATTGTCCATAAAAAGTATTCTAGTCGACTGAGGCAATCGACTGATGTCTATCAGTCAACTGTCGTAACTATAAGTTGACTAGTGATGAGCGTGGATGAGTTCGAGCACGTTTTTACGTAGGAAACTTCTGGAGGCCATAACTTTTCGCTCAGGATGAGTTTTGAGGCATTCTCAATCGCATTTTGAAGCTCATTCAGAGCTCTACGTGTGTTACAATGGAGTAACCCCCAATAATAGTTTATTTCGGGCCTTAAAAACATTGTTTAGGGCTTTTTCGGAGGCTCCGAAGTTTTTAGTCCGATGTTATGGCCGTTTTCTACATCATAAGGCTATTAAAGTATAATTGAGTTTACTAGGTTTCTAAAGTATCTATTTACACATATGATTCTATTTCAAACTAATAATTATCACCAAAGTTAGAACTATTAGGGAAGTTTAGGATATATTATGTCGATAGATGTATGTCTATACTAAATATAATTTGCCCAAAGGAAAGCTATGTTTATGTCAGACATATGTTAGGAATGGTTTACATATTGATACCGCCATAACCCGATTTGGAGAGTAAGATAAAGCAAGAATGATCGGTAGGGTGAGATAGGAGAGAAGGGAGGTAGTGTGGGATATATGACCTAGTCCGGCTAGACCTGACTGGGAAAAATAAATTGAGTTGATAAGATATCGACATAGGATAGGACGGAGAAGGCTGGGGACCAGAAGGAAACCGGAAAGATGACCTGGGAAGTTAGTCGGGGAGTGACCCGGGAGGTGAGTTGAGAGGCAACTCGGGGAATTAGGATGAGTATAAGTTAGTGGGCCTTATGGTTGGAGTAGGGATAATTATCAACTCGGTGAGCTGAGTCGAGTTAGATACACCCTGGTTTAAACAAACCAAAAGGGTATAGGGGACTACATTGGGAATACTAACTAAGGGTTAGCCGGAAATGGGACCGAGATGATGTAAAAGTCAGAGGAGGTGCCTAGGGAGAATAAAGACGTGAGGAAGAAAGAGAAGGTAAAGAAGAAGGGAGGACGCTTATCGATACACTGATTTGTAGAAGTTTATTACATGGTGAAACAAACTGGGACCCCATATAAGATTCCCACGAGTCCCTATTTCCTATCCTCCTAACAGAATTATTCTTCAGGTAAAAAGGGCCTTCCATGTGGACGGTGATCCTAATGGGTTGTTACATCGCAACTGGGGGGGGACATGTATAAAAGAGGGGAATGAAGGAAGGAGAAGGGGATAACCTCCATTCAGTAACCATCTACACCTTTTTGACATCTGAAGACTGGAGGAAGGGAAGACCGGCCAGAGAGGGCGAGAAGAGACTAAAGAAGGGAAAAGCTAGCAAAGGGTTGTTTCAGAGGGATCCATCTCTTTACTTTGTACACCTTGTAACCTGTAAGAGGTTTTCTGCACCTAGGGAAGCACTTCTGATAAGGAGGGTTTAAATAGTTGAGGTGTTTAGCACCGTAGCTCACTCTAGAGCTCATCCCGTGGAGTAGAAATTGGAATTTTAAACCATATTAAATACTGTATCATCATTCTCTATGACTTGCTTCATCATTATCAACCTTTTTACTTTTGCAACCGGAGAGGACCCTAAGCCTCCGTGACATCATCGTCTTCCTCTCAAGAAGGTGAAAAATTTCTACTCGCATCAATTGGCGCCGTCTATGGGAACTCATTGTTGAGCAAGACGTTGAGATGCATGTAGAGGAGATTCATCCTCCAGCAACTTCTTCCACAGAAGATAGCCCTATTATGCTATTATCATCTCAGTTGAGGACCATGGTAGATAAGTAGTATCTGAGGCTCTAGCCAAAGAGATGAGAAGGATGGGAAATCTTCATCCCCATTCTGGCGAACCCTCTCAAAGAGAGTAGCCACATGAAGGACCTTCCCATGTCCATCCAACGGCTTCGCAAAACACCGAAGTATTGCCAGGCGAGGTGCCATTGGGGAGGGCATATCAATACACCATCCCAGCGACACAGATAAGGCATGAAGATCATGGAGAAAGCCAGTCTACCAAGGTTCCTAAAGCTTACAAGTCCTGTCCATTCACTGGAGATATTATGTTGGAGCAACCACCCCCACACTTTCGAACTCCTCAGGTGGGGATGTACGATGGCACTTTAGATCCAAAAGAGCATTTATTACAATTCGAGGGAGCCGCCTCTCTTCATTGCTAATCGGATGCCCTCAAATGCAAAGCTTTCTGTATCACTCTGACGGCCTTTGCGCAAAGATGGTTCAGGTCTCTACCCCCTGGTTCTATTACTTGTTTTGTAGATTTCAAGGGAGTTTTTAGTCAACAATTTACTAGCTTTAAGACCTATAAGCATAACGCCTCTATTTTACTACATATAAGACAAGAACCCTCAGAATCTTTAAGGGGTTATATCCATCATTTTACCGCCTCTGCTAGGGGCATCCCCTTAGCAGGGCATGATATCCTAAAGGTTGCCATCCCTCATGGGTTGAGGAAAGGATCTTTCCTCAGTTCCTTGTTGAGAAAGCCTACGGCCAGCTATGAAGAGTTTCTAAGTCATGCTGAGGAGTATATTAATGAAGAAGAAGGGTTGAAAGTGAGAAGAGCCGAACAGAGGCCTATATCTACCCTAACAGAAAGAAACTGTCCTCCAATTCCTCGGGGACCTCCCAGGAGGGAATACAGTCGACCTTTCTTGCCTGAAGCACCTTGACCGCGACTATTGATGCTGGGGATTCGTCTTGCCCCTCCCTTGCGAATTATGGTTGCATAAGCCTTACCTCCCCCGCAAACAAGGAAAGAGAGAGAAATGAAGGCATATGACCAGCAAGGTATTCTTCAATGCCTAACTAGATACAGGGGAATCCCCCGTAATCCCCCGACTCCTTTTTTATGCCAATGCCACATAGAGTATGGTCATACTAGTGACTACTATTTCAAGATGCAAATGGAATTGGAGCGTATCTGAGCTGAGTACCCGCATCTACAACCCCGGGTGGGAGAGCCAGTGAGAATAGGTAGATGACCAAATATTGTTCACCCTAGACCCTACAATAGAAGGCCCCAAGCTCCCCTCTTTCCAGACCTGCAACCACCCAACCAGGAAGGTACTTTGTAAGAAGGGTTAGCAAGTGAGTGTGCATTGGCTGCCCCAGGTGACGTCCCCACTCGGGGAGTCATCTATGTTATTGTAGGAGGACCCACTGATGGAGATTCTAATAGAGCCTGAATATCATACGTCCACCTCATGGAGAGTTTCACTATTGGAGAAGATCAGACAATTCAGAATACACCACAGATATCTTTTGGACCTGAGGATCTGCGAGGCGTCCTCCTACCTCACACTGACGCTTTGGTAATCAGGATCTCTTTGGCAAACTATGAGGTAGCCCGAGTCCTGGTTGACTCGAGAAGTTCTGTCAACATCCTTTTCCAGGAGAACAGATGCAACTGAGAAATGTGCAATTAGAGGACATGGCGACTCCTCTATTTGGTTTTGTTGGCCACGGTGCATCCCATTGGGAAAATCTCCTTGCCTCTTACTTTGGGCACAAAGTCTAGTTAGAATACTAATATTATTCCTTTCCTCATGGTGGATGTTCCTTCCACTTATAATGCTATTTTGGGTTGTCCTTTTCTGTCAATTTTTCAGGCGATGGCCTCCCCTCACCATCAAATGGTGAAATTCCTTGTCGACCAACTTATTAGAGAAGCACAAGGGGAGAAAAAAGCAACTCGGAGCTATTACATCCAAATGGTGAGGGATGACCAGAAGAAAGTCAAGGTGGACGACCCCAAAGGGAAGGTTTTTGTTGCTTCAGGAGTGTATGTGTTGGAAGAGTCCCCTCCCAAGGCTGAGAAGATGGAGGTGGTGAGTCTATGGAGATAGCTCCCGAAAAGGTCACTCGGGTGGCTCAGTAGTTGGAAGTGAAGGAAGAGCTCGTTGCCTGCTTGCGAAGGAATGAAGACATCTTTTCCATGGACGTGCACGACCTCATAGGGATTGATCCTCTGGTTGCTAAACACCATCTCAACATCATCCATGGAATCCGGCCCATTCAATAGAAGAGGCATCACTTCACGCCAGAAAAGGACAAGGTCATTGCTGAAGAGGTGGATAAACTACTGCAAGCTGGTCATATCCGAGAGATTCAATTCTCGAGTGGGTTTCTAATGTAGTTTTGGTCCCCAAGTCTTTTGGGCAGTGGAGAATGTGTATCGATTTCCATTATTTGAATAAAGAAGACCCTAAAGACTGCTATCCCTTGTCTCGTATTGATCAGTTAATTGACTCCACAGTGAGATATGAAGTGATATCCCTTATGGATGCTTACCAAGGGTATCATGAAATTCCCTTGACGAAGGATGATCAAAAGCGGATTAGATTTGTGACAGCAGGAGGGTTGTATACTTATGTGGTAATGCCCCTTGGGTTAAATAATGCAGGAGCTACTTATCAGACGCTTATGGACAAGATTTTTACAGAACAGAAAGGTAAGAATGTGGAAGTATATGTTGATGATTTCTCGTCAAGTCAAAAACTACTCAAGATTTAGTTGTGGATCTAGAGGAGACTTTTGCCACCCTTAGACGGTACAACATGAAGTTGAATCCAAAAAAGTGTTTGTTCAGGGTGAAGAGTGAAAATTTTTTGGGATATATTGTGACAGAGAAGGGATTGCAGGCCAATCTAGAGAAAGTGCAGACATTATGTAATATGAAGTCACCCACTAATCTATGGGAGACTCAAAAGTTAGTGGGAATGATAGTCTCTTTGTCTCGCTTTATAGCTAGATCAACGGACAGGGAGCTACCCTTCTTTCGGATTCTACGCAAGGCTACTCGGTTTCATTGGGATGAGCAGTGTGAGCAAGCTTTTCGAGAATTAAAGAAGTATTTAGCTGAACTCTCTTCGTTAGCCAAACCTATTTTTGGGGAGCCACTTTGGATGTATTTAGGTGTTTCAAAAGGAGCAGTTAGTTCAGTATTATTGAAGCGGGATGATTCTCAATAGCAATCCATCTATTATACCAGTCACATATTGAAGGGAGCAGAGTTACAGTACACCGAGTTGGAAAAGTTGGCATATATCTTAATCTTAACAGCTCACAAGTTGAGGCCTTATTTCCTAGCCCATTCGATAAATGTGCTAACTAACAGTGAGTTAGGCCGGGTGGTTACTAAACCTAATTTCTCAGGAAGGTTAGCTAAATGGGATGAGGAACTAAGTGACTATGACATCCATTACCATCCTCGAACTGCTATCAAGGCTTAGTCATTGGCCGATTTCCTAGCTGAGGTGTCAGTAGGCTTGGAGAATAGCTTGGCCAAAGTAGAAGAAGAAAAGAAAGCCTGGAGCACTTTTGTTGATGGATCTTCCGAAACTATAGGGAGTGGGGTAGGAGTGGTGCTCATATCTTCAGAATGGGAGGAAACTTGTATAGCCATTCGTCTTGGATATAGAGCATCCAACAATGAGGCAGAATATGAAGCCATCTTGATAGGGTTACAAGCAGCTCGGGCAGTAGGAGCCACTTCAATCGCTATTCATTCAGCTTCCCAGTCGGCCATATCGTGACTCACAGGTGCTTTCACCGTCCGGGAAGAAAGGTTGCAGAAATATTTGGTGGCTTTCGAAAAAGGGAAGGCTCATTTTCAAGAAGTAATTCTGCAGTAGATTCCAAGGGAAGATAATCAAAAAGCAGATGAGTTGGCCCTATTGGCTAGTGCCCTAGAAGGGGTGAGACAGCAGGATTGTTTGTGTTGAAGTTCTTAGCAGTGTGTAATGTGGAAGACATGGTGCCACAAGGCAATTGTGCATCCGATTGGAGAACTGATATTATGGCATATTTACAGCATGGGAAGGTTCCCACCGAAGGTGGAGTAGCGTCGGTCTTAAAAAAGAGGGTGAAGCGATTCACAATTATTGATGGGACTTTATAGAAACATCTTTTGGTCGACCTTTGTTGAAATGCTTAGGGTAGGAAGACGCTGAGTGGGTGGTTTGGGAAGTACATGAAGGATGTTGTAGAAATCACTTTGAAGGAAGGGCGTTAACTAGGAAAGTACTACTGGCTAAGTACTTTTGGCCAACTCTTCATCAAGATGCAACATGCCTAGTGCAAACTTATCCAGCCTGCCAGAAGCACGACAACCGATCAGAGCGGCCTGCCGAGTTGATGAAAGTTGTGGTTGCTTCTTGCCCCTTTGATCAATGGGGAATGGACATAGTAGGCCTAATGCCTACTGCCCATTTATAGAAGTTCTTATTAGTAGCGGTCGCTTACTTTTCTAAATGGGTGGAAGCTGAACCCTTAGCCAAAATCACAGAAAATGCACCGATATAGTTCCTGTGGAAAAATATTGTATGCTGATTTGGAGCTCCCTGAAGATTAGTTAGCAATAATGGACACCAATTCCAAGGTCGAAAGATTAGAGAATGGTGTCAAAGTCTCAACATTCAACAAGCCTTCACCTCGGTGGCTCATCCTCAGGCCAATGGTCAAGTTGAGGTTACTAATAGGATTCTCAGTCAAGGGTTGAAGACTAAGTTGGGTGCCAAACGAGGAAACTAGGTGGATGAGTTGCCCGGGATACTATGGGCTTACCGAGCCACCCCCAAAATAGCCACTGAAGAAACCCCGTTTAGTCTGGTGTATGGAACTGAGGCAGTTATCCCAGTGGAAGCCATTTTAAGCAGTGCTTGAGTTGAAGCTTATGAGCCAGAACAAAACCATATTGCTAGAAGTACTAAATTAGATCTTCTAGAAGAAAAGAGGGAGCAAGGTCGAATTCGGGATGAAACCTACAAGCGAAGAATACAACAAGCCTTCAACAAAAGAGTAGTTCCCAGGAGGTTTCAAGAGGGTGACTTAGTGTTGCGCAAGGTCAACCTTGTTGGAGTCCCCGAAAAGCCAACCCCTAATTGGGAAGGGTCATACACTGTTACTCGTCGAGTGGTCGGGTTGTCCTATTATTTAAAAGATAATGATGGTAAAGAATTACCTAGACCATGGAATGTTGTACACCTAAAATATTTTCATACCATGTAACTGAAGGGTGTCAAGAGGAGAAGATTTACATATTCTCTATAAATCTCGAAAAGCAAGAATATAGCATGAATACCAAGGCATGACATTGCGACCAATAGTTACATACAATTATGAAAAGCATGTGTCAATGGAAACTAGTTTCTCGTTCCAAGGAAAAAGAAATCAAAGAGCAGTGCTGAGGACAATCTATTCAGAAAAAGTAATGTCATTCAAATATCATGGCATGCAGTTAGCAATTGTCCATCATTATCACAAGAAGAAACCAGACAGAAAATTTACAACCTAAAATGTTCCTGGGGATAGCATCTAAAGCCAATCTCCCAGTTTAAGAACGGAGCTGGTTGCTGAGTTAGAGGGAATCCTTGATTAGCATATTGTCGAACCGCCTCGTTGTATCCATCCTAGTAGGTGGCTTGCATCAGCGACTGCAAACATTCTTGTCAAGTTTGATCAGTCGCGTGTGCATCTTGGTGGAACTTGGCACAGCGTTCTCTGTGTTGGTGCAGTAGGCACTAGATAATCGAACCTAGGTTTTGATTATGGAAAAGACCCAAAGCTAAGGTCATATTTTTATCTAATGAGTTGAACCAAGTGTGAAGGAATGATTAAGCTAAGCTAAAGATCAACGACACCCGGAGAATCTCGAGTCAAGAAACTATGGTGGTCGGGCGACACCGGGAGAACTTTGGAGGGAGCTAAAGAATCCAGGTGAAGACCGGAAGCTAAGTTACAAGTCACAAAGAACCAAAGGTAAGCTCGAGTGTGAGTAAAGGTGAGGTCGGGTCCTCCGTATGGGGACATCTTTAGGCGCCGATCCGACTAAAACTTTCCATGGAAGGTCTAGGTCGAGATCGAACGGTAAGTGGTCTTTGAAATTACCTTTACTATTGTGTTTTTGAGCTAACTCTTTACTACAATCGAAAAACCTAGCCATCAGTCGACTGATGGCTATTAGCAGTTGACTGCCGGTGGCATCAATCGACTGATGAAGGTGAACAGTCGACTGCCAGTCAAACATCCCACCTCGAGGAGAGTCAAGATAAGCTCCACTTATCTTGGAGAGATGAGGTCCTTTGACCATGAGCTAGAACTGAACATTGAGGAGCTTCCAAGGCTATAAAAGAAGGGGGTTTCACCCCTTTAGGTCATCCCAAGTGCTTACAAAGTGATCCCACAACACTGAAGGTCTATGACAACGCTACAACGTCGAAACACTGCCGCAACACCGACGACATGCTCCTAACTTCAAGCTTCAAACGTTGTCGATAAAGTCGTTAGTTGTCTTGTAAAGGGGATCATTGTGCTTTCATTGTAAAGGGGAGAGGTGGAATTGTATCTACCTCCAACAAGGAGGAGATTGATAGTGCTTTGCCCTCCGTACGCGATCTAGGATCGCAAGGGCCTTGGATTAGCAACCGGTCGGTTGTGAATCAAGTAAAAATAAACTTGTCTCATTTACTTTTCTACTCTGCATCTCTCTTTTATTCGAACATATGAAAAGTTTTTATCGCCCGCTATTCACCCCCCTCTCCCTCTAGCGCTCTTACGATCCAACACTTTGTGCTCCAAGAAAGCTCGATGAGCTTGGAAGTATCACTATGATACTTGAATTATAGCATTAGTCAGGGTGGACATGTCATGAGATCGAGAAGTTTGACCTTGTTGCATAACCCTGGACATGTCCACTACAGCCTGATGCATTGAAGTGGAAATCTCCTCCATTGCCTCAGTATAAGCCTTGGTGTCGGCAATCTCATTCCTCAATTGCTACAAAGAGACTTCTTGCCTGCGTATTTGAGAGTGAGCTCGAGCTCTTTCTGATATCAGAGCTAAATTTTGGCAAATCTCCTTGCTTAATTGGGTTTGGAGGGTGGCTATGGTTTCTTCATCCTTTTGCTTCTGGCACCGAAGTGTGGCTATGGTTTCTTCATTTTGTTGCTTTTGGCGTTGGAGGGTGGTTATGATCTCAGCATCCCTTTGTTGTTGGCGTTGAAGAGTTGATATAGTTTTTGCATCCCTCTGTTGTTGGCATGGGAAAGCTGATATGGTCTCAACATCTTTTTGTCTTTGGCGTTGAGCTTCCAGTAGCTGGGCATGGCATATTGATAGTTCTTGCAGCAAGGATTCTTCTCTTTCTCGGGAGACCATGCTGGCCACAAACTGTTGCAGAGTCTACTGTTGAAGCTAAGATTGGTACTGGGAGAAGGAGCGGCCCAGCTCCTGGTAATTCACCATTGCTTGAAGGTAATAAGTTCAGAGGAAAAGTATCATTCAAGATATGGGTCAGGATAGTTATAGAAGCTTACCAGCTCCAAGACCTAGTGCAAACTCTCCATCTGCAGTCTGAGTTCCTCCAAATTGAGTATTCGTGAATCTCGGGCAGATGGAGTAGAAGCAACCAAGGGTGTGGGTTCATTTATAATGGGCAAAAATGGAGATGACATAGAAGATTGTGCCATTGGTTGAAGAGGAGGAGGAACAATGATTTCGTAAGAGAAGGAAGGAATATCCATGGAAAGGGGGGAATATGAAAGTTGCAGGGAAGAGAGCCACCGCTAAGGGCCTTATGGAGGTAGGAGATGAGAAGGGGAGGTTCAATGATGACCGAAGAATGTCCAAAACTACTTGTTGAATGACAAAAGAAGGGGAACCCTCTAGAAAAGGGAGGGAAGAGAGAATAGGAGGACTGGGAAATTCAAGTGACATGGACATCGTAGTGGAAGCTAAAGCTGAAGGTGTGCGAGAAGTCGAGGATGACATGACCATCGACGGCTCTTCGCTGGCGAGAGGAAGGATGCCAGAGTCAAAATCTGAACCAGGTTGTTGATAGAGGCCTTCCGATGTTAGGGTATGTATGGGAGAAGGTAAGAGTGTTAGTGGACTTGGTGAAGTCGAAGACAAAGGGAGCATGACTGAGGTCAACTCCATGTCTATAGGAAGCACATGGGAATAAGAGGAGTTAAGGGAAGAAGTTTCTTCTCCCTGCATCCATTGGCATGCCACTCCCACAATTCGGTTTGAACATGCAAAAAAGGGAGAGGCGGCCTAGGGCTATGAAGAAGTGAAGGAGCAGGAGAAGGGGGCTAGGGTTTGGTGATACTGAGCGAGAGGAAAAGGAAGATTGTGATAATGACCAGGGGCTTGTAGTAGATGGTGGTGGAATGATAGGGGATGAAGTTGTTGATGAACCGGGAGGAGACGTAGTTGGAGAAGCGGTGACGAAGGGCCCAATGGGAGCTGGAGCAAGGGGCAGCGATGTAAGTGCAGCAAGCGGTTGACCCCTGCTTTTCGTGGCCTTGCATCATTGTTGGGAAAGTGCTTGCTGAAAGAGAGCCTTCACCTCATCGTAAAGAGGTGGGGAGAGGTGTGGAAGACAGGAGTAGAGGATGAAGAAGAGGGGAGGCGAAGAGTCGTATATAAAGGGAAGAGATGTATTTGCGGTAGGAAAAGTAGTTGGGCCTTAGAGCAAGGGTGGGGGTCCTAAAAGGAGATTGAGGTGTGATGCAACAGAAGCTTAAACCTTGATTTGCCTTCTTTACGGCTCAGTGATAACCGAACTCATTATCCCCGTGCGGTGGCAGAACGAAGGAGTAGGATTTAAGGTAAATACACCTGTGAAGAACGGCGGAGTAAAAAATTAATTTCGACTTGATGGGGAAAAGCCCTAGATCAAGTCGTCACACTTTTACAGCTCGGTGTTAACCGATGCTATTATCCCTGTGTGATTGCGGAATAGAGGAGTAGGGTTTAAGATAAATACACCTGTGAAGAATGGTGGAGTAAAAAATTCATTCTGGCTTGATGGAGCAAAGCCCTAGATCATATCATCACACTTTTACAGCTCAGTGTTAGCCGAAGCCATTATCCCTGTGCGGTTGCTGAATCGAGGAGTAGGGTTTAAGGTAAATACATCTGTGAAGAACGATGGAGTAAAAAATTCATTCTAACCTAATGGGGAAAAGCCCTAGATCATATCATCACACTTTTATGACTCGGTGTTAGCCGAAGCCATTATCCCTGTACGGTTGCGGAACGGAGGAGTAGGATTTAAGGTAAATACACCTGTGAAGAATGGCGAAGTAAAAAATTCATTCCGACCTGATGGAGAAAAGCCCTAGATCAAGTCATCACACTTTTATGGCTCGGTGTTAATCGAAGTTATTATCCCCGTGCGGTTGCAGAACGGAGGAGTAGGATTTAAGGTAAATACACTTGTAAAGAACGACGGAGTAAAAAATTATCCAACTTTACAAGGCGAAGCCCTCGGTCAAGTCGTCACTATTCTTATAGCTTGCCTTCAAGCAAAGCTATTATCCTCGTATGGTGGCGGAATGGAGGAGTTGGGTTCAAGGTAGATACACTGATGAAGAGCGGCAGAGTAAAAAATTATTCTGACTTGACCAGGCGAATTCCTAGGTCAAGTCATCACTATTCTTATAACTTACCTTCAAGCCAAGATATTATCCCCATGTGGTGGCGGAACGAAGGAGTTGGGTTCAAGGTAGATGCACTGATGAAGAGCGGCGGAGTAAAAAATTATTCCAACTTGACCAGGTGAAGCTCTAAGTCAAGTCATCACTATTTTTATAGCTTGTCTTCAAGCTAAGCTATTATCCTCGTGTGGTGGCGGAATAGAGGGGTTGAGTCCAAGGTAGATGCATTGATGAATAGCGGTGAAGTAAAAAATTATTCCGACTTGCCTAGGCGAAGCCTTGGGTCAAGTCATCACTATTCTTACAGCTTGCCTTCAAGCCAAGCTATTATTCTCATGTGGTGGCGGAATGGAAAAGTTTGGTTCAAGGTAGATGCACTGATGAAGAGAGACGAAGTAAAAAATTATTCTAACTTGACTAGGTGAATCCCTGGGTCAAGTCGTCACTATTCTTACAGCTTGCCTTCAAGCCAAGCTATTATCTTCGTGTGGTGGTGGAACGGAGGAGTTGGGTTCAAGGTAGATGCATTGATGAAGAGCGACGGAGTAAAAAATTATTCCGACTTGAGCAGGCGAAGCCCTGGGTCAAGTCGTCACTATTCTTATAGCTTGCCTTCAAGCCAAGCTATTATCCCCGTGTGGTGGTTGAACGAAGGAATTGGGTTCAAGGTAGATGCACTGATGAAGGGCGACGGAGTAAAAAATTACTCCAACTTGACCAGGCGAAGCCCTGGGTCAAGTCATCACTATTCTTACAGCTTGCCTTCAAGCCAAGCTATTATCCTCGTATGGTGGCGGAACGGAGGAGTTGGGTTCAAGGTAGATGCACTAATGAAGAGCGATGGAGTAAAAAATTATTCCAACTTGACCAAGTGAAGCCCTGGGTCAAGTCGTCACTATTCTTAAAGCTTGCCTTCAAGCCAAGCTATTATTCCTGTGTGGTGGTGGAATGGAGGTGTTGGGTTCAAGGTAGATGCACTGATGAAGAGAGATAGAGTAAAAAATTATTCCAACTTGACTAGGCGAAGCCCTGGGTAAAGTCATCACTATTCTTACAGCTTGCCTTCAAGCTAAGCTATTATCCCTGTGTGGTGGCAGAACAGAGGAGTTGGGTTCAAGGTTGATGCACTGATGAAGAGAGACGGAGTAAAAAATTATTCTGACTTGCCCAGGTGAAGCCCTGGGTCAAGTCGTCACTATTCTTACAGCTTGCCTTCAAGCCAAGCTATTATCCCTGTGTGGTGGCAGAACAGAAGAGTTGGGTTCAAGGTAGATGCACCGATGAAGAGTAATGGAGTAAAAAATTATTCTGACTTGGTCAGGTGAAGCCCTAGGTAAAGTCATCACTATTCTTATAACTTGCCTTCAAGTCAAGCTATTATCCCCGTGTGGTGGCGGAATGGAGGAGTTGGGTTCAAGGTAGATGCACTGATGACGAGCAGTAGAGTAAAAAAAATTTCCGATCACCAGACGAAGCCTTGAGTCAAGTCGTCACTATTCTTACATCTTGCCTTCAATCCAAGCTATTATCCCCATGTGGTGGCGAATGAAGGAGTTGGGTTCCAGATAGATGCACTGATAAAGAGCGATGGAGTAAAAAATTATTTCAATTTGACGAGGCGATTGTTGGAGCAATCAAACCTCAGTTCATGGTTGACTAGTAACCTTAGTCGAGCCTAGGTAAGGAGGCATCATGCATCATTGTCAATGATTTTAACTCATACAAATTATTTATGTCATGATCATAATTCATGCATTAAAGTTATTCAATTGAAATTAAGGACAAATGACATTAATTGACATCCTAGGTAAGGAGGTCAAATTTGATGTACCTAGATAACAATGCATGAACCCTTACTTTAAGGAAGAACCAACTCACATCACAAAGACTATAGAATGACATGTGTGTGTATTGAAATACTCTAGACACATGTGAGATGGTAGAAAAATGAGATAAGTTCAAGGTGCTTAGATGATGCATCTATATGAACTCAAACTCTTTGAAATTATATGAAGAATCATGAAAAAAGCTAATGTAAAAGTTGTTGGTGCAATCGACCGAGGTCACAATTGACCAGACTCAAGTGGGACTCGAGTAGGATTTTGATGTTTGACAATGGGTTTAACCATTATTTGATAATATAGTTTGACCATATATTGACCATATTACTAGTGGATGACTGGGATATCCAAAGTCATATAGGGGAGATTATTTAAGAGAGATTGTTGGAGCAATCAAATCTTAGGTCATGATTGACCAAACTTGAGTGAGACTCATGGGGAAGTCCAAGAATGGTCTTGGCAATGGAAAGTCCAAGTATGGATACTTGGCATGAAAAGTCCAAGAATAGTATTGGCAACGGAAAGTCCAAGAATGGCCATGGAAAAGGAGAAGTCCAACATGAGTTGGCAAGGAAAGTCCAAGTATGGATACTTGGCAAGGGAAAAGTCTAAAGATGAAGTCTTGACAGTATATGTCCAAGTGTATAGTCTTGGTGGCATAATGTCCAAGTAAACTTTGGAAAAGGAAAGTCTAAGGGTGAAGTTTTGGTCACATAAGTCCAAGTGTGTAGTCTTGGCAGTGAAAGTCCAAGCATTGACGCTTGGCGATGGGAAAGTTTAAGAGTGTAGTTTTTGTTGAAACTTTGGTGAGCACTAGAGAGGGGTGAATGGCGCATTCTCGTTGGCTTGACGGAATTCGATTGTGCTTGTCTAAAATTATGTTAGTACGCAGTGAAAATAGAAAATACAATATGAATACAAACACATAAGCACAAAGACAAGCGATATAACGTGGTTAGGAACCTTAGGGTTCCTACTCCACGGATTGAGCTTGAGTGAGCTCTAGTGATGCACACACCACCACTAATCAAAAACACTCCTTCTCGGTGATACATCGGAGATGGAGAAACCTCTTACAATGATTACATAAGTAATATAAGGAAATACAAGCAATTATAAATGAAATACACAAAACAATGTAAAGAAAACTTTACAACAATTGTTTTGGATGCTTGCTTGTTTGATTGCTTGAACCACACTTGAAGACCCTGATTTGCACCAGCAAATCATCTTAAATCGCCCAAGAAATCACTGCAAAAATCCTCCCCTTCATGCTCCTTTTAAAGCTACAACTCGGGCTAATTATCATCTAGCAGTCGACTACTCATACCCATCAATCGACTGCTCCTGTAGTCATTGTCTCACAACGACTTGATCCAAGCTGAAAGAACTCCAACGGATAGCCGAACAATCGACTGTCAAACCCTAGCAGTCAATTGATGCACAGGAAGTCGAGCTGCTGGTCGAACCTGCCTCACTTCTGTGAACATATATATTAGTTGACTGCCATCCATGGCAGTTGACTGAACAAGGCAAGTCGACTGTCCCAAGATGGCAATCGACTTTCAATGCCACTCAGCCGCAGTCAATCGTTAGTCAACTCTCAACCAGTCGACTGGTCATAATCCTAGTCAACTGCTCAGAGTCAACTCGACTACCAAGTGTCAAAACACTTGACCATTCGACTGGTCCATGACCCAGTCGACTGATAACCTCAAACATGAGGTTTAACCTCAAGTATGATGTTCTCATACTTGCTATATCACCCTTAGCCTAGACCTAAGCTTTCTAGCCACCTCCATCAGCCTCACGCCTATCAGATCCCTCCAAATCATCCATGACTTGTTCATCCATACGTTAGACTTCATGTGCTTCCATTGACTATTGTCATGCTAAGCTAGCCTACACCACCAAGGCATATTGGACTTATGCTACCAAGACACACGCTTGGACTTTATGCTGCCAACCATTGTACTTATGCTTCCAAGACTCTACCCTTGGACTTTACACCGCCAATATCAACCCTTGGACTTCCCATGCCAACCCATGTTGGACTTTCCATTTGCCAAGACTCAAGCTTGGACTTTCCCTTACCAAGACCCATGCTTGGACTTTCCATGGCAAGTACTCAAGAATTGGACTTTACCATTGCCAAGACCCATGCTTGGACTTTCCATGTCAAGTTTTCCACTTGGACTTCTCCATCATATGATCAACCCTATGTCAACCACATAATCAACCCTTTGTCAAACAATGGTCTGTTGGTGCAGGGGCACTAGATAATCGAACCTGTATTTTGATTATGGCAAAGACACAAAGTTAAGTTTACATCGTTATCTCACGAGCTAAATCGAGTGTGCAGAAAAGTACTAAAGCTGGAGCTGAAGGCTAGCGACACCCGGAGGAAGCCGAGGTGGTCAGGCGACACTCGAGTGACTTCGGAGGGAGCCAAAAGAATCGAGTGGAAGGCCGAAAGTGAGAGCTACAAGGTAAGTATCGAGGAAAGCTCATGTGAGTGAGAGATGGTAAGGTCGTGTCCTCTGTACGGGGACGACCATAGGCAACGATCTGACTAAGACTTCCTGTGGAAGGTCTAGGTCAAGATCGGACGGTTAGAAACCATCGCATTTATCATTTTCTGAGCTAACCTCTTACTGTAGGGAAGTGGTCAGTGCTGATCGGCTTTGGACATTGACGATTGATGCTCATCGATCGATGCTCATCGATCAATCGATGGGAGGCATCGATTGGTGATGGCGGCATTTAATCAACCTTTGCACTAGGTCAAAACAGATAAGGTTTGACGTGGCCACTTCGCGATAAAATTTGTACAACTTCGTGATCTGTTCCGAAATATGAGGAGACAAATTTAGAGGCCAAACTCTATAAAAGGAGGGGAGGATTCCAACTCCAAAGATCATCAAGTTTATTCTCAAGTGCTCCTACAACGCTAAAGCTCCAACACCATCACAACGCCGACGCGACGACAAGTTCTCATCCTCTTCGTTAGTAGCAGCAACAAGTAACATATTCTATTGTATTCTTTGTTTTTATTCATAACGAGGTGAGGTAGGCTTGTTGCCTCATCCTCGTACCTTCGGTTTTGTTATCGTTGTCTCCTACCTCCAACGAGGAGGAGACGTTATAGTGATTTGCCCTCCATATGCGGTCTAGGACCATTAGGGCCTTGGAGTAGCAACCGCTGGGTTGTGAACCAAGTAAAAATAAACATGTTTCTTTATCTTCCATTGTGCTTACTCGTGTATCGAACGAACGAACGAAAAGATTTACGCTCACTATTCACCCCCCCCCTCTAGCGACGCTTCTCGATCCAACATGGTCAACTCATCATCAAACATCAAAATACTACTCGAGTCAAACTTGAGTCTGGTCAATTGTGACTTGGGATGATTGCACCAATAGTTTTGGCAGCGTAAAGTCCAAGCGTGTAGTCTTGGCGGCAGAAGTCCAAATGGATCTTGGCAAGGAAGTTCACGAGTGAGGTTTTGGCAGTGTAAAGTCTAAACATGTAGTCTTGGCAACATAAGTCCAAATGTACATTGGAAAAATACCCAGTTAGCATGACATAGTCGATGGAAGCACCTGAAGGCTAACATGAAGGGTGAAGAGTCATAGACTTAAGGGATCCAAGAGGCATGAAGCTGATAGAGGTGGCTAGAAAGCTTAGGTCTAGGCTATGAGTGAGTATCAAGTCCGAGGGGATCAAACTTGAGTTAAACCTCATGATTGAGGTTTGCCAGTCAACTAGGGTTATGGACCAGTTGACTAGTCGAGTGTTTGACACTTGAAAGAGCCTAGTTTAACTCGAGCAGTCGACTGGAATTATGACCCAGATCGAGGAGTCGATTGAGGCTCGACTACTCGGCTGAGGCAGTAGCAGTCGATTGCCATGTATGGATAGTCGATTGTCCTTAAAAAGTTGACTGTCATGTATGAGTCAACTGATGACACTATAGCAGTCCATAGATTGTTGCATAGTTGACTGGTCAGTCGACTATAGGTTAGCAGTCGACTGTTGGTAAGGGTAATTGAGTGTTGGAGTATCTGTTGGACATATTCTAGCGTGGATGGAGTTGTTGTGAGACAACGACATTGAGGCTAGTCGACTGCTCTTACTGGGTAAGAGCAGTCGACTGGAAGGCAAAAATCAACCAAAGTTGCAGGTTTATATGGAGCTCGAGAATGAGGGTTGAAGCTAGCACTTCTTGAGAAAGTTGAAGGGGAATTGATGGTGCATTCCAAATATTTAAGGCATTCTAAAAGCATTCAAAGATCAAGCATTCAAAAATTCACATGTATAAAGTGTTTTCACTTTTAGTTTGTATCTGCTTGTTGTATTTACTTGTATCTTATTTTTTTATTATTGTAAACATCTTGTAAGGGGTTTCTCACCTCCGGTGTCATACCGAGAAGGAGAAGTTTGATAGTGGCGGTGTGCATCACTAGAGTTCAACTAGAGCTCGGCCCGTGGAGTAGGAATCCTAGTTCTGAACAACATAGATACTCATCTTGTGGTGTGTACTTGTATTTGTTATTTTACTTTATTATTTTGCTGCATATTACTAATAAATTGTAGATGAGCATGTAATCCATCGAAGCAAAGCGAAAACCACTATTCACCCCCTCTAGCGTGTAACAAACGATCCTCAACAAGTGGTTTCAGAGCCTGGTTTGCTCAAAAGAACAAATCACCCTGATTACCAACTCAACAAGTGGTATCAACAGGGCGCTCTTCACTAGATTAGCAATCGAGGGAGCAAAGCGCTAGAGGAAGATAGAACTACACAATGATGGATTGGTCTATGACATCACCATTCCACCTATCTTTGACGGCGAAAACTTCATTTACTGGAAAGATAGGATGACATATTTTTTAATGAACGAATTTGACAATTGGCTTTACATTGTACATGGGTTCGATCCCCCTAAGGACAAGAAAGGAAAAGTTCTAAAGAAGAAGAAGTGGACTGAAGAGCAAAATCAGAATATAAAGTTAATAAAAAGGTAATGTTAATGTTAGCTAATCAAGTCCTAAGGATTTATTGTATATCCTAGGAGAATTCTATGATACTAAGGAGCTATGGGACAAGTTGGTTGAGCTCCACGAAAAACCCTCACCGACACAAGATAAAGAGGAAGCCAAGGAAAGATCATCATCAACTCAAGAATATGAGGAATCAAAATTTGAGAGATGCTCAACATTCGAGGAAGAAGAGGTCTTGGAAGTCTCCACCTCTAGGATTGAGGGGGAGGAGAGACACTCAACACCAGAGCAAGAAGAACCATCTACCTCCATAGCTCATGAAGAACAAGCTCAAAGTTCTTCTCTAGGTAACTCAAGCATATGTATTAAAAATAAAAATAATATAATGCGCTTTAAGTTAGGGAACAAGGTCACTACAAAAGTAAGTACCCAAAAAGAGTCAAAAAGACTCAACCAGCACCCAAGGCCAAGGAAAAGATCAAGGAGGTCGAAGCCCCAATTTGAAAGAGCAAGGAGCATGTAGTATGCTTCCGGTGCAACAAAAGGGGTCACTATAGGATTCAATGCCCAAAGGGGAGAAATCCAAATAAGGATAAGGTAAAGAGCTCAAGTGTAGGGGGAGCTCCAAAGGCAAAGCCTAAGGTAATTTTCAATAATAAAATTTTAATTATTAATGATAAGAAGCATGCTAGGAATGATTTTAATTCACTTGCAATTGTTCATGATAACAAGCATGCTAGAAATAATAATAAATATTATTTCTTAGGTTCTAAACATGTTCGTTTGCCTAAGAACAATTCTAAGTCAACCCCACCTAATGATAAGAACAATCTAGGCATCTAAGAAATCTAAACACATACCTAGGAAGAAGAATATCTCAAGAAATAATGAAAATTCAAAAATTGAGATATTGGAAAAGGAAAACCAAGCCTTGAGGTCAAGGATTGAGAAATTAGAAAAGGTCATTGCAAAAAATGTCAAATTCAAGTCAAGGGTCAAGTAGTCAAAGGTTAGAGTCTAGGAGGCAAGCATTGTCTAAGGACAAGAAAGGTTTAAGTCACAAGCCTATGTCCAAGGTGGATAAGTCCTCTTACCACAGTGTTCCATTTAACTATGTAACAAGTCCTAGGTCTATGAAGGTCAAGGTCACAAGGGAGGTGTAGGACCGTTGGCATCGCTAGAAGGGGGGGTTGAATAGCGTCGATCGTCATCACTTGAACTTTCATAGAGAAACGAGCTTGTTCGACGATAAGCAGTGGAAACAAAAAGACAAAAAATAGCACATAAGAACACACTATTTTTTACTTGGTTCACAGTTCCCCCACGAACTACTACGTCCAAGGCCTACCTCTACTCTTTCTCCTTCTTGGAAAAACTCCGAAGGTGGAGAAACCTCTTAATACAAGTTTACAAGAGTTACACAAGAACTTACAGCTGAAAGTGTTTGAGAATAGCAAGATTACAATGTGCAATATTAGCTAGGGCTTCTTCTCATCACTCCCTTGATTGCATTTGAGGATGTTTGGAGCTTGGAGGATGAAAGCAAAACACTAGAGAATCACTTTAGAGAGTATGGTAAACAACAGAGTAGAGTACTGAGGAAAAGAGATGGAGAAAGCCTTTATAACGAATCTGATTAGGGCTTTTTTCGCCCGCGCAATCGAGTCACCTCGACTGGCGCCTTGACTGTCGTTTGATTACCATAGCTAACGGTAAGTTTTCCCCCTCAATTTTGACTTATTGCCCATTGTAACATAGATTCAGTCGAGGTGATGGTTCATCGCATCGATTGGTAACCTTAGTCAAGCTTCCAGTAGAGCCTACCTCGCTTCTGTTTCAACTGAACAGAGCATCGGTCGAGGCACCGCCTCGACTGCTATGGATTTCTACTTAAGTTATGTTATGATAGTCGAGGTTGCAATCGACATCGCCTTGCCTCTGTTCAATTGAACAAAGCACCAGTCGATGCACCACCTTAATTGCTCTGGGTCTCTGCTCCAAGCATGCTACCCCAGTCGAGGTGGCAATCGACTTTGCCTTGCTCATGTTCGATTGAATGAAGCACCAGTCGAGGCGCCGCCTTGACTGACATTGCTTCCTCAGCAACCACGAGGTTAGTCGAGTTGATTCCTAAAACCTTACTAACCACTTCCAGTCAAGGTGACACCTTGATTGGAAAGGCTTTAAACCAGTCCCGAGCTCTAAGCTTAGCAACTCGTCTAGGATATCAAGTACCAGTCGAGGTGCCGCCTAGACTGATAAGGCAATCAGTCGAGGTGTTGCCTCGATTACTACTGTAAAATACCACAGAAAAAAAATAATAATAATAAAATAAATAAGATAAATGTTGGGTAATTAGGAGAATACCCTATGGAATTTTTCAAGAATTTTTTAGAAATTTTCCTGGACTTAATTGGAGATTTCTAAGACTCTCTTTGCTTAAAGGGAGTTAAAAGGCTTAACGGGTCTGAAATCCAACCCGTTAATCTATCCAAATCTGACCCATTTTCTCAACTTAACGCTGAGCCGCCGTCCAGCTTTTAATTTCGCCGAAAACCATTACTCGAGCATTTCCTGATCGCGATCTTACTCCCTTTTATTTCTCCGCGACCACGGCACGACCTTTCCTTCCCACGCAATCTCTCCAATCTCCCCCATCCCAATTACCGGCTTCTCTGCGGCGGCAACGGCGTCACAGCGACCCTAGAGCGGCTAGCGTCCATGCGACCCCATGGACGAGTTGGGCGACAGCGAGCGGTGGCGTCTGCCTTCTCTTCTTCTCCGAGACCTACAGCCGGCGAGCCTCCTCTCCCTCTCGTCTCTTCTATTTTTCTGCAAGTGGCAGCGAGAGGAGCAACCTCGACCGTCTCCACAGACGAGCCAACGGTGAGCGTGCGGCTGGTTGCTAGCACCGGTGGTCGTTGGAACTAGGTAAGGGGCAATTCCTTACCTTGGATGAGACCTACACCTGCTGTGGTGGTCATTCGGTAATTGGATTTGTGATTGGGCAGGAGGTTGATTAGTGAACAAGGTTGCCGGTTGTTGGGATTTATTTTGCTATCGACAGGGTTCAACATCGGGTAAGCAAGATTAAATTTCTTTGTTTTTGTCTGTGAACTCCTTTCGGTAAAAATTGCTTGTGGTGATGGTTGTTTGGGTTTGGGCAGTAGTCTCGAGCAGTTGAACAGGGCAGAGTTGGAGAGGATTGCCACCGGTGACATTTCTAGGGTTGGTAAGCTAATCTATGCTCTCATCTTCATCTATTAATTGCTAGAATAATGGATGTGAGTTAGAGTTTGTTAGCCGACTATGTTATGTATGAATCGGCTTGGTTTTTATCTGTGTGAGGGTTGTTGGATGTGAATTAGAGGGGTTGTGAACAGGATGTGCCGGCTGTGCGACTGTAATTAAGGGGGGATAAGTTCTGTGTAGGCCTTGTTGTGAACGGTTGTGATGCTCTATTTATGCCTTGTATTAGAGCTGTAGTTGTTGGTTGTGAATAAGGTTGATCTTGGTCTAAAAAGGGGAATGTGAGGTGATGTTTTGGCAGACTGTGAGTGAGCCATAAACGGACCTATGGGTGTCAATGTAGCTGTTCATGGGTTGTGATCGGCTGCGAGTTGAGGTGTATTCATGTAGGGTTGTCATATTTTTATATCTGTATGAATAAATGGTAGCAGAGTGCGCTAGGGTGAAGCCCTATTTATGTTGCGAGTGGAGTTGTGAACTGGGTTAATTATGGTGTTAAATGTACAAGTGGGGGGTTTCTAATTTGTATTCGATAAAGGGACGCGAATATAGAAATGATAGAATAGAGAATTTATATATTGTTGTGTGCTTGGATTTGATTGTAATTGATGATATTTACAGAACGTGGATACGAGATCGGTCCGCAGACGTGAGGACTCTAGTACTACGAGTATTTACAGTGGGTGGGTAATTTCCTACCCTGGTCAGGTAGATGTAATTGCATTCAGATTTTGTCGTAGATATGAGCATGTTAGGTGTTCATATTATCTTGATCCTGCTCTTATTTATCTTATGCTTGATACTTATCGTTGGCTATATTTACTCAAAAGTTGATATCACATTTCCTTTATTATGATTTAGGGTTATAGATGTGATGTAAATAGGCCTAGATGTTTAGTAGGGTGTAGATGTTAGAGTACGGGTGATGACCCAATTTATAAATTGGCAAAAAGGTCATCCGTGGGTAGGTAATGCCCTAAATGTAGGAGTTATACCAATACTTGTATGTTGTATACTTATTTACCAACCACGTGTTATGTAAATGGTCAAACGAGTCATGGATAATGTGTTGCTATGGACCGGTGGTCCTAGCTTGTCATGATCAGTTAAGTACACCTCTCTACAGGATAGAGAGTGTACTGATCAAATGGGCATGACTCTCTGTTGAACAGAGAGTCTGTGGTAGATGTCTGTATGTGAGATAGTACCTTCATGTCATTGCATGCATACTAACGACATCGTCTCCCTTGGGGTTAAGAGAGTCGTCAGTCATCCTGCCTCCCAGGTTACTCCCAGAGGAGTAACTGGTGTGAGGGCAGAGCATTTGTTGTGTCGCACTCTACCACTATAGACGGTGGTAGTTGGAGTGCGTGCAGTTGTCCTGGGTGTGTGGCACTCGACCATTCATTGGTAGTGTTAGTCAGAGTGGTCAGCAGCAGGGACCCCTGTTGCATAGCGAGCTCTTTATGCTCATATGCTACTTGTTCATACTGCTCACTCGGCCACTCTAGAGCAGTGGTTGGTGTGAGTTGGGACAGTTGTTGTTGGTGCAATCAGCCCAGGTTGACTCGAGTTTGACTCGAGCAGTACTTTGATAGTATTTTGATGATAGACAAAACTCATGACATGGAATTATCATGGGAAAGTCCAACAAGGAGTTGGCATGGAAAATCCAAGCATGGAGCTTGGTGTGGGAAAGTCCAACATGGAGTTGGCATGGAAAATCCAAGCATGGGGCTTGGTGTGGAAAAGTCCAAAGCATTGCGAAGCCGTGCGCTTGGTGCTTTGTGAGAAATGCATTGCGAAGTCGTGCGCTTGGTGCATGTGGGAAGTCTTGAGGACTTGGCAAGTTCACTAGGCTCGGGGTCCTTGAGTCGGTGAAGGATGGCATTGCGAAGTCATGCGTTTGGTGCATCCGAGGGACCACCGGACGGGGAGCGAATGGAGTGAGGCCAAAGGGAAGCATACTTCGAGGGCATGAGATGCGAAGGATGGCGTTGCGAAGTCGTGCGCTTGGCACATCCGAGGGACGTAGGCCGAGGGAAGAGAGCTTCGGTGGGGAACTCCATGAGGGATAAGGTGGACTTGGCCAAGTGGCTAAGACTGAGTGTCGGAGGCTCAAACTTAATGTTTGAGGGTTTACCCGACGGTCAGATGCTCAAACAACTTTGTGTTTGAGGTTTTGCTCGACGGCAGTCGACTGAAATAGGTGTCGGTTCGACTGGTCCAAGTCGACTAGGGTTTGACTGGTGTTAGACTGTAGTTTTGTGGCTGGCAGTCGACTGCCATGGATTGGCAGTCGACTGATGTCGATAGCAGTCGACTGCCGAGGGATGGCAGTCGACTGATGGGAGTGTCGCGAGCACAGAACGCTCCGTAGCCGACTGGGCAGTCGACTACTAGGTCACCAGTCGACTGATGGGCATGATCAGTCGACTGATGGGCATAATCAGTCGACTGGTAGGTGATCCGTTGGAACTTGTCCAACGTGGATCTGGCCATTGTGATACAATGGCTACAGGGGCAGTTGATTGGGGCCTTTTGGCAGTCGACTGATGCGCACGAAATCAGCTTGATGCAGGTTATAAAAGGAGCTCAAGAGGGAGGATTTCGCCAAGACTTTAAGGAAGCTATTGGAGGGGAATTGCTGCTGCATTCCAGACCTTCAAGAGCCATCCAAAGCAAGCTACAAGCAAAGGGTTCAAAGCAAGCGTTGTAAAGTGTTCTTTACGTGTATTTCGTATTTGTCTTTGTATTGCTTGTATTTCATATTACTTAGTGTAATTGCTTGTGAGAGGTTTCTCCACCTCCGACGTGTTGTCGAGAATGAGTGGTTTAGTTAGTGTCGTGCGCATAACTAGAGCTCGGTGAGCTCGCCCGTGGAGTAGGAACCATTCGGTTTCGAACCACGTATTTCGTGTGTGTTTGCGTATGCTTGTATTGTTGTTAGTATTATTATTGTTTCTATTGTTTCTGCTGTGCTAACGATAATTGTAGACGAGCACGCAACGAGAATGATCGTATTCCATCGTACGACGATTGAGGGCTATTCACCCCCCCCCCTCTAGCTGGCCAACATACATATCGATTCCCTACAAGTGGTATCAGAGCCAAGGAGCTTGTCAAGGACTAACCGCCGACACAAGCACTACAAGATGGCCGACTACAACCTCCAACCACCAAAATTCGAAGGATATTTTCTATGGTGGAGAAGAAAAATGGAGGTATATCTAGAAACCGATTTTGATTTTATGCTAATCCTAGAAAACGGTTTCGAATTGCCTAGGGATGAAAGAAATAGGCAAATTGAAAGTCAAGGTGGACCCAAGACCAAATCAAGGACTTCGAGATAAATCTCAAGGTAATCGAATTACTTAGTGATTTGATTCCTAACAATATTTGGTCTAGGTTGGGTAATTTTAGGGATTCAAATGAATTATGGGATAAAGTAATGAAATTCTAAGAAAATTTCAAATCGGCACAAGTAGAGGAGAATGCCGAGGAAGAAGCACCCATCACATTTGAAGATGTTGTTGATTTGGTGGAGACCTCCACCTCTAGCATTGAGGGGGAGGAAAGGATTTCCATTCCGGAGCAAGATCAAAATGAAGCTTCTACCTCCGGAAGAAGTGAAGAGGCCTCCACCACTTCCCTAGGTAACTCAAGTATTATAATTTTAAATAAAAATCATATAATATGCTTTGAGTGTAGGGAGAAAGGGCATTACAAGAGTAAATGCCCAAAATTGGCTAAGGAAAAGGCATCGGCACCAAAAGTCAACCTAAATTCAAAGGATGTCGGAGTCCCCACAACTAGAAGCAAAGAGCACATTGTGTGCTTTAAATGCAATCAAAAGGGGCACTACCGAAGCCAATGCCCTAGGGGGAGGAAGAAAGGGCAAGAAGGTGTTTCATGTAGGGGGAGCTTCCAAAGCTAACCCTAAGGTATATTTGAATAATGCACCTTTAATTCCTAAAGCTAAAAAGCATGCTAAAAATTATTTTAGCTCTCTTGCAATCATTAATGAAAAGCATGCTAGTAGGAATAAATATGTGTGATTAGGTGCTAAGCATGTTAGTTTCTATAAGGACAAACCTAGGACACAAAACACTAGACCTATTTTACCTAAAGAGTCCATTAGAAGAGTTGAAAACCATCTAGGCATTAACCCTAAGAAGGGTAGACACATGCCTAAGAAGAAGAATATTTTCCAAAAGATAAATGAAAACTCAAAATTGGGAAAATTAGAGCTAGAAAATCAAGTCTTGAGGTCAAGGCTTGAGAGAATGGAGAAAACCCTTAGGATTATTGAAAATTCAATTCAAGGGTCAAATGCCCAAAAGTCAAGACCTAGGAAACAAGAACGATCTAAGGGCAAGAAGGGTTTAGGTCACAAACCTATGTCCTATCATAATGTTTCATTTAATTATGGAACAACATCTAGGTCTAGAAAAACCAAGGCTAATAGGGAAGCTATCCCTAAGTCTAGCCATGGTGTTTGCTTAGTGGCTAAGGACTTAAGAAAATCTAAGAAAGCCACTAGGAAGGTCATTGGGGGAGTTACCTCTAGAGTTGACCTAGGAAAGACCCAAAACACTATGGCTTCAAAGCCTAAAAGGGTCATTAGGAAGGTATCTAGGGAAGTTATCCCTAGGGAATACCTTGTTAACCCAAGGAGCTCCAATAGGTATTGGATTCCTAAGAGTGTGATCGATTCACGCTAGATGGGTTAGGGTGTGTCAACCCTAAGTAGATGGGTAGTTAACCTAGCCATGGTGAGTTAACACATTAGGATGTGCCAATGTGCTTCAGAAGTTGAAAAATGATTAAATTGGAACATTTAGGTCTTAGAGTTATTGATGTGTCATTTTGGGTTTATGGCACACTAGGGGGATAAATGGCTTTAAGGCAAAATGGACTTAACCCTAGAAATGGCAATTTGGATTCAACACTTAGGTATTTTATACCTTAGCATATTTTTCTTTCCATGATTTATTTGCCTTACCATGTCATGATATCATTTTCATTTTTATCTATAAAAATGTCATGATCATGTTTAGACTTATTCTTTATATGTTATGTATGCTAAAAATGTCATTCACGTGCCATGACATCATGATTTTGGCATATGCTTTTATCTATATCATATTTATGCCATAATCATCATCATGCATATAATTAAAATGGATTTAAGGACTATGACATGATTTGAAGGGAATCAAACAATATTGCCTAGAAATATGCATGAGACCATTAAAGATCAAAACCCCACATCTCACTAAAAATTTGACTTGTATGTGTTTTACACATCTAGATACAAGTAAGATGTTTAGGAAAAAGGAATTAAAGGTTTCAAAAACATTTTGAAAACCCTTAGTGAAGCCTATCTTTTGATAGCTATCACTATTGAATGGGATGATACAAAGAGGGCTCTTTATTGAAGTTTTTCTTAACTTTTGGACTTTGTATCAATCTCCTAATTTAGTGGGTAAAATAATTTTCAAATATTTTTCACCCATAGTGTTTATGATAAGTAATATACATACCAAATTTCAAGATTTTTAAACTTATATATATTTACTTATGAATTTCGGAAAGTCATTTCTGAAATTCAAAAACTAAATGTATTATCATGACGCCATGGTGGCGATCGATGGGGTGGCAAACACCGATTTGATTCAATTGATCGCCCAAAGCTGATTTCGGGTAAACCTTGTTGGTTAGGCCCATGTTCAGCTAGGTTAAGATATCCTAACCACTCCTAACCCTAGGATATGCTTGGGAGAGCATTAGAAAGGGTGGAAATCCATTGGACATGGATTAGGAGAAGGGTTTAGGAAGAGTATCAATTTTAAGGTGGATGAGAGTTCATTGTTGAACTTTGCCTTAATTTTGATTGGTTAAATGTTCTTATTGGCTTAGGGACTCTCCAAGGACATTGTTGGTGCAATGGTCAAGGGGGAGCAAGCCTTTAGGGGGAGGTATCCATCATGGAAAGATGGATGTGTGTTTCCTCATGGGAGGAAATTTTGGGTTGCCTCTCTTAAGTGATATGGGATCACTAGAAAGATTGAGGGCATGCCAAGGGGAAGATTGTATGATCTCATTGGGATATGAGACATTGAAACCCTTGAGGACCTTTTTGATGTAGTGTCAAAAAGGGGGAGAAGTTACCAATTAGGGTTCATTGGAATTCTCATTGGGATATGAGAATTGTCAATATGGGAGAATTGGTAGACTTGAGATGGTAGTTTTGCCAATCATCAAAAAGGGGGAGATTGTTGGTGCAATCGGCCTAGGTTGACTCGAGTTTAACTTGAGCAGTATTTTGATGATAGACAAAACTCATGACATGGGATTGTCATGGGAAAGTCCAACAGGGAGTTGGCATGGAAAATCCAGGCATGGAGCTTGGTGTGGGAAAGTCCAACATGGAGTTGGCATGGAAAATCCAAGCATGGGGCTTGGTGTGGAAAAGTCCAAAGCATTGTGAAGCCGTGCGCTTGGTGCTTGGTGAGAAATGCATTGCGAAGCCGTGCGCTTGTTGCATGTGGGAAGTCTTGAGGACTTGGCAAGTTCACTAGGCTCGGGGTCCTTGAGTCAGTGAAGAATGGCATTGCGAAGTCATACGCTTGGTGCATCCGAGGGACCGCCGGACGGGGAGCGAATAGAGTGAGGCCAAAGGGAAGCATACTTCGAGGGCATGAGACGCGAAGGTTGGTGTTGCGAAGTCATGCGCTTGGCGCATCCGAGGGACGTAGGCCGAGGGAAGAGAGCTTCGGTGGGGAACTCCATGAGGGATAAGGTGGACTTGGCCAAGTGGCTAAGACTGAGTGTCGGAGGCTCAAACTTAATGTTTAAGGGTTTACCCGACAGTCGGATGCTCAAACAACTTGGTGTTTGAAGTTTTGCCCAACAGCAGTCGACTGGAATAGGTGTCGGTTCGACTGGTCCAAGTCGACTAGGATTTGACTGGTGTTAGACTGCAGTTTTGTGGCTAGCAGTCGACTACCATGGATTGGCAGTCGACTGATGTCGACAGCAGTTGACTGCCGAGGGATGACAGTCGACTGATGGGAGTGTCGCGAGCACAGAACGCTCCGTAGCCGACTGGGCAGTCGACTACTAGGTCACCAGTCGACTGATGGGCATGATCAGTCGACTGGTAGGTGATCCGTTGGAACTTGTCCAACGTGGATCTGGTCATTGTGAGACAACGGCTACAGGGGCAGTCGACTGGGGCCTTTTGACAGTTGATTGATGCGCGCGAAATCAGCTTGATGCAGGTTATAAAAGGAGCTCAAGAGGGAAGATTTCGCCAAGACTTTAAGGAAGCTATTAGAGGGGAATTGCTGTTGCATTCCAGACCTTCAAGAGCCATCCAAAGCAAGCTATAAGCAAAGGGTTCAAAGCAAGCATTGTAAAGTGTTCTTTACGTGTATTTCGTATTTATCTTTGTATTGCTTGTATTTCATATTACTTAGTGTAATTGCTTGTGAGAGGTTTCTCCACCTTCGTTGTGTTGTCGAGAAGGAGTGATTTAGTTAGTGTCGTGCGCATAACTAGAGCTCGTTGAGCTCGCCCGTGGAGTAGGAATCATTCGGTTCCGAACCAGGTATATCATGTGTGTTTGTGTATGCTTATATTGTTGTTAGTATTATTATTGTTTCTATTGTTTCCACTGCGCTAATGACAATTGTAGACGAGCACGCAACGAGAACGATCATATTCCACCGTATGACGATTGAGGGCTATTCACTCCCCCCCCCCTCTAGTCGGCCAACATACATATCGAGCCCCTACAGTTGTCATGTCGTGCCACCTAGGCGACACTGGAGTCGTGGTAGCGAGTAGGGGGTGCATAGGCATGACCATGCATGTTTCATTGCCGTATCATATAGTGTTTTTCATATTGTTATATATATATACATACATGCTTGTATATATATATATATGGATGATGGTGATTAGTATACATACAGATGCAATCTATATGTATACTCACTTTGATGATGCATTTGTATGTACTATGCTTGTTGCATTTATTTGTACATATTCATACATGCTATTGCATTTTCTGTATGGTAGTAGGTTGGGTACTTGTATACCTGTTGGTTATTCACTGTGATACCCTCGACCCATATCATGATGTAGTGTGAGTTAGTATTATTCGTTATACCTTGTGTTGTGGATATATGCCCAGGTTGGATGAGGATAGAGTAGCTGACTGTCAGGTATGTCAGCATCGTTTGTTGTTCAGTTTATTTAGTGTATGCATGCATATGTACTTGTTATGCTGATGTATACCTATTGTACGAGTAGATTAAACTGTTGAATGACATGTAATTTTGATACATATATTTACATGTCCTATCTTATTACTTGCTGAGTTTTACTCACCACCACAGACCCTGGGTTTTTCTATCGCCCAGGTAACAGATAGAAGTCTTCGTGATGACTTGGAGTTGCATCGACGATTCATCCCATCTCCATTTTCCGAGTCTCCCGAGGAATTCATTTTATGTCTTGGACTTTGATTATGTTATGAACTTGTTTTATTATAGACTTTGTTGTGATGTCATGGACTTTATTTCTATAGTCGATGTTTTATTTACGGCTTTATTACTGTGGACTTGTTAGGTGGTGTACACCTGTATGTTTTTAGTATGTTTGTTGTAGGTATGTGATTTATATTTCTGCTGTGGTTGTTATATTTATATTATGTTATTGTTGTGGGCCTACGGGCCTTGTATTAATCCGAAATGTTGTCACGTACAGGGGAGATGTCGTCCGTTTGATTTTCGGCATGGCATACTCTCGGGGCGTGACAACTACCTTGACCCTTGACCATTTCAACTCGTCTAGAGCTAAAACCATGCCTAGGAAGAAATCTACCCTGTACCCTTTACTTGATGCCTGTGAACCACTGTTCATAGGTCTTCCGTGCCAAGAATCGCTTCCAGGACTTCATCCGCCAAGACTTCTCGTCCGAGTTCTAGGTCTTCACTTGCCAGGACTTCTCGTCCAGGTCTTCACTTGTCAGGACCCCTCATCCGGGTCTTCACTTGCCAAGACTCCTTGTCCGAGTCTTCACTTGCCAAAAATCCTCGTCCAGGACTTCACTTGCCAAGACTCCTCGTCCAAGACTTCATTTGCCAAGACTCTTTGTCCGAGACTTCATCACCCTACATCCAGTCCTCGACCTACAAGGAATTTCTTGGAAATACATCTCAACCAACCGCGTGAGATAACACATGATTATCACCTTGACTTAAACCCTTGTCAAACACCAAAACATCATTTGGGCCTGATTGCACCAACAAGAGGCACTCCCTAGAGTTTACCTTAGAAAGACTAAAGTGACTGAGGTCTCTAAAGGCCTAAGAAAGTCACTAGAAAGGTTACAAAGGGAGTTACCCCTAAGGTTAACCTAGATAAGGTCCAAATGACTAAGGCTTCAAAGCCTATAAGGGCCATTAGGAGGGTATCTAGTGAAGTTATCCCTAGTAAGTACTTATAAAACCCAAGGAGCTCCAATAGGTATTAGGTTCCTAAGAGTGTGATTCCATCATGCTAGCTAGATGGGTTTAGGCTGTGTTAACCCTAAATAGATGGATAGTTAATCTAACTATAGTAGAATTGGCACTTTAGGTCATTTTCAAGGTAATGGGGTACCTTAAAAATAAGACTAAGTAAATATCCTAAAAGATTTTAGGATGTACCAATAAAATTTGAGAAGTTTGAAAAGTCAATCAAAATTGTCACAAGATATATTAGAGTCAATGGTGTGTTATTTTGGATTTTTTGTACACTTGAAAAATTGATGTATTATGACAAAATGGAATTTAGTCCTAGAAAATGACAATTTTAATTAAAACTTAGGTATTTTTATACCTTTATATTTTATTTGTCATGTTTTGTTTGTCACATGTCATGTCATGATATCATGCTTTGTATTAATCATTTACAATGTCATGATAATTTTTAGGTTAATTATGTCATACTCATGTTTAGATTTAACTTTTTTATGCCAGGACATCATGATTATTGACAAATATTTTAAATTATGCACATTCATTATGCCATGATCATATTCATCCATTTAGGATAATTAAAATTAAATTAAGGACAATGGTATGATTTGAAGTCTCATGCATGATAAGATAATCAAATAGAGTTGTCTAGATAAAATGCATGAACCCTTTAGGGAAAAATAAAATCCACATTTCACAAAAATGTTAAATTAATATGTGTGTGTATTGATACACCTTAGACACATGTGAGATGTTAGGAAAATGAGTTAAGTTCAAGGTGCATAGATGTTGCATCTAGATAAACTCAAACTCATAATATGACATTAAGGAATCATGGGAAAGCTAATGTACAAGTCATGTACATCTAGATCATAGACTATGGTTTAAAATGAGGTTTTAAAAATAATTTAAAATAATTTTGAAAAATCTTGGTAAAGTCTATCTTTTGATAGTAATCACCATTGAGAAAATTGACACAAAGTTAGACAAAAACATTAAAATTTTCAATGGTTTTGAACTTTATATCAATAGTTCGATTTAACAGGTATTTTATTATAAAATTATTTTTCACCCATTATATTTCATGTAAATTGTACATATGAATTTTTAGAATTTTTTAAAATACATATATTTACTTATGCATTTTTTGTTAGTGTCAGCCTTTAGTGTCAATCATGAGATGATTGATTAGGGATCATATGTATCATATTTCATTAATAATAGGCAAAGATTGATTATTATATTTACTTTATGCGTGTGCCAACTAAATAAATATAATAATGCCCTTGAATAATAAGTTCTAATCTACAGTATATCAATTGGTAGAATTGATTATGTGAAGTTGTAGAGAACACTATACTTAAACATTCCTAGTCAAGTATTGTATCAATAGACAAAGGGATATATCGATACATTGAGACTAGAATGTAGGTCAATGGATAATTTGATCTCACAAATCATGGATATGTTATATCACATTGACACATGTGTATATATATTGGAGAATATATGTACTGAATTGACCTACCATGAGAAAATTTCATGGATAGTTATATGAGTGTCATAAACCTTCTCAAGTGACTATTAGTATGAATAGTCCTTAGATCCGAAATCACTACGGTTCCCTACATAAGGAGTTATGTACTTTGGTATCTTCTAACGTCACCCGTAACAGGGTGCACTATAACGACGATTACTAGGTATGTAACAAATTATGCGAAGAGATGTGAGTGATGTAGATGGGACATATTCCTCTCATATGACAAGAGTGATATCTTTGGCCTCTTGATAGAGTATGACCACGAAATGCATGGTCATGCTCAAATGAGTCAATATGAGATATTGAGCTCATTTGTTTGAGTGAGTCTACTTGGGGATCAAGAAACATAAAGATCGATAAGGGGATGACACGGTCTATGCCTCATTGATCGATCTAAGATATTAAGGATATAAGGACACCGTCATACATGATAATAGTCACAGAAAGGTTGTCAGATCTCGACTTTCTTGTATCTTGGGTAGCAATGATGTATTGCTAGATGTCGCTCATTGCTTATGCATCTAAAATGATTTTAGATACATTACCAACGCTATGAGAGCCTATTGGGTCACACACAAATGACATTCTGATTTGGAGATGGTTTCTTTTAGTTGACTAAAAGAACAATTGAGCAAATGGCCAAGACTTGAATTAGACTCAAGCTAGTTAAACTTGAGTTAGACTCAAGTTAGACCATGGAAGATGATTCATCATGCAGAAAATCCAAGGATCATCTATCATCATGTGATTAATCATGCAAGGGAATACCAAGGGTCTTGGTATTCATTTGTGCAAAAGGTTGGAACCGCCAACCTAGCGGCCCCTACCAGCCCGCCCCCGGGCCATCGTAAGGGAGGTAAATCATGGTGGGTCTTTGGCCCTTGAGAGTAGTAACTAGCGCATGGAGGGACGGAACTCGCTTTTGCGAGGGATTGACCCATTGTCCATTTGTGTAACTTTCTGCATGTGCTAGCCACTAGCCCCTTCTCGTGGGGGCAGGGTCTTGGTATTCATGATGAGGAGATGAGAGGTTTTCATGCATTAATGAAAGGGAATACCAAAGGTCATGGTATTCATGAGGAGATAAGGGAGTTGATTAAGAGGGAGGCTTTAAGTTTGGACGTGTAAGCCAAGAGGCAAGCCAAGGAAGCTCTCTCCTTCTTCTCCTTCTTTTCTTCCAAGTGTTCTTGGTGGTTTACTAGGGTTGCTAGCACAACATGACTCCAAAACTGCTGAGTGTCATTGTGGATACCATGGAGATACGGTTGTTCTTACCGTATTGAGATCCAGGAGCGCTTGGATTAGCAGGATTGCGAAGGGCTACCATCAAAGGTACACTTCTTCTTCTAGATAAGATATAGACAAAGTAGGATAATCGAAAATGATTTATAAGTATTGCATAGATCTTTGAAGGGATCTGGTTTGTATTTTTATTTCCGCTGCGGTTGTTCGAAGTATTTCGCCCATGATATTGTGAATGTCACGATCCGGATTTCCCTATATTTTTCAATTTTGTATCTAAAGTTTGACTTCTGCATTTGCAGAAACCAGTCGACTGTCGCTTTGGGCAATCAACTGGTAATGGTGCAGTTAACTGTCATGTTTGATTTCTGCTGAACAAAGTGTGTTTAGCCCTTTATCAACAATGTTAGGTTACCCTAGTGTCTCCTAACCCTAGGATATGCTTTAGAAAGCATTGGAAGGGTGAAATTATCATTGAAAATGATTGTGATATTTATTTAGGATAGAGTATCGAATTTTAAGGGAGGTTAAAGTTCAAGTTTGAATCTTTACCCTTATTTTCGATGGTTTAAGTTTCCTATAGGATTAGGAAATCTCCAAAGACATTGTTGGTGCAATGGTCAAGGAAGAGTAAGCCTTTTAGGGGAATTTTGTCCATCTTGGTATAATGGATAACCTTTGATTACAAAGGGGAGAAGTGAGAGTTAGATAAACCTTCATTATGGATTGCCTTTAATTTAGTGATATGTGATTTATCACTAGGAAGAGTGAAAGCATCCAAGATGATTTTGGACCAAGGGAGAGAATGTAAGATCTCATGGGAGATGAAACATTGAAAACCTTAGTAGCCTTTTTTGATGTGTGCCAAGGGGGGAGAAGTGAGGTTTAAGTTAGGTAAACCTTCACTATGTTTACTATGCTTTGGAATTGGAAGAGTTAAGTTGGGTTATTGTTAGCCTAAATTGAATGTATTGTCAAACATAAAAAAAAGGAGAGATTGTTGGTGCAATCGGCCTAGGTCATGATTGACCAGATTTGAGTGGGACTCGAGTAGGGTTTTGATGTTAGACATGGGTTGACAATGGATTTTACCATTGTTTGACAATATGGTTTGATCAAATTTTGACCATATGACTAGTGAATGATTGAGATATCCAAAGTCATATGGGGGAGATTATTTGAGGAAGATTGTTGGAGCAATCAAACCTCAGGTCATGGTTGACCAGACTCGAGGGAAAGTCCAAGAATGGCTTGGCAATGAAAAGTTCAAATACGGATACTTGACATGGAAAGTCCAAGAATGGTCTTGGAAATGGAAAGTCCAAGAATAGTCTTGGAAAAAGAGAAGTTCAACATGGAGTTGGCAAGGAAAGTTCAAGTATGGATACTTGGCAAGGGAAAGGTCCAAAGGTAAAGTCTTGGCAACATAAGTTCAAGTGTGTAGTCTTGGCGGCGTAAAGTCCAAGTGAACTTTGACAAAGGAAAGTCGAAGGGTGAAGTCTTGACCACGTAAGTCCAAGTGCATAGTCTTGGTGGCGAAAGTCCAAGCATTGAGGTTTGGCAATGGAAAAGTCCAAGAGTGTAGTTTTTACAATATAAAATCCAAGCTGTAGTCTTGGCGGTGTAAGTCCAAATAGATCTTGACAAGGAAGTCCAAGGGTGAGGTTTTGACAACATAAAGTCTAAGAATGTAGTCTTGGTAGTATAAGTCTAAATGAACCTTGGCAAAGGATCCGGTTAGCATGACATAACTAAAGGAAACACCTGAAGGCTAATGCGAAGGATGAAGAGTCACGAACTTGAGGGATCCGAGCATGAGGCTGATGGAGGTGGTTAAAAGTGTAGGAGGATCATTTGCCACCAAAGGGGAGGGTGAATAGTGATTTTGTCATTTGATGATGGAATTCGTTCACGTTTGTCTACAACAAGGTTAGTGTGCACAGTGGAATACAAATGGAAATAGACACAAACCAAGACAAACACTCACATGCAGAAGACAAGAATATACGTGGTTCGGAACCTAGGGTTCTTACTTCACAGGGTGAGCTCAAGTGAGATCTAGTGATATACACCACTACTATCAATTCTCTTCTTCTCGGTGACATGCCAGAGGTAGAGAAACCTCTTACAATGATTCTTACAACAATAAGAGAGATATACAACCAAATACAAGCAATTACACTAGCATATGAATACAAAGTAAAGAAAACACTTTACAAATGAGCTTTGATTGCTTGATCACGCTTTGGTTGCTTTGGATAGCTTGGAAGGTCTGGAAATCATCAACTTATCCACTTCAAGATCACCAAGACCTGGCATCCATCTCCTCCTCTTCGAGTTCCATTTAAAGTTGCATCTAGGGTTGATTTTCGTCGATCAGTTGACAGCCAGAGGGCCCAGTCAACTGCTCATCAGGTCGTTGCCCCGCAATGGACTAATCCATGTCAAATTAGGGCTCACCAGTCAACTGATCTTACCATTAGTCGATTGCCTATAGCCATCAGTCGACTATCCTTACTCAGCAGTCAACTGAGGAACTTTCTGTGCTCGTGTCCGCAATCATTAGTCGATTGCCTTCCATGGCAATCGACTGATCAAGCCATCAGTCAACTTCCCAAGGCTAGAAGTCGACTTCCAATTCCACGCGACCGCAGTTGAGCGCCAATTGACTCCTGACTAGTCGACTGGTCATAATCCCAGTCGATTGCTTAAAGTTGACTCGGTTGTCAAGTGTCAAAACACTTGACCAATCGACTGATAAACCTCAACAATGAGGTTTAACCCCAAGTGTGATGCCCTCATACTTGCTAGACCACCCTTAGCCTAAACCTAAGCCTTCTAGCCACCTCTATTAGCCTCACGCTTATCGGATCCCTCCAAGTCATCCATGATTTATTTATCCATATGCTAGCCTTCAGGTACTTTCATTGGCTATTGTCATGCTAACCGGGTCTACACTGCCAAGGCACATTTGGGCTTACACTTCCAAGACACACGCTTGGACTTTATGTTGCTAAACATTGAACTTATGCTGCCAAGACTACCGCTTGGACTTTACGCCGCCAATATCATACCCTTGGACTTCCCAATTGCCAAGTACCCATGACTTGGACTTTCACCGCCAAGACTACACACTTGGACTTACGTGGCCAAGACTACACCCTTGGACTTTCCATGCCAACTCCTTGTTGGACTTTCCAAATGCCAAGATCCATGCTTAGATTTTCCATGCCAAGACCAATGCTTGGACTTTCCTTTGCCAAGTACCCATGACTTGGACTTTACCATTGCCAAGTACCTAAGACTTGGACTTTCCATGCTAAGTACCCAAGACTTGGACTTTCCTTTGCCAAGTACACAAGACTTGGACTTTCTATGCCAAGTGTCCCACTTGGACTTCTCCGTCATATGGTCAATCCCATGTCAACCATATAGTCGACCCATTGTCAAACAATGGTCAACTCATCGTCAAACATCAACACACTACTCGAGTCAAACTCGAGTCTGGTCAATCGTAACCTGGGCCAATTGCACCAACAATCTTTCCCTTTTTGATGTTTGACAAAAACCACAAAACCTTTGAGTTATGCCACCTAACTCAATCCAATTAAACTCTCCCAATTCTCCCAATTGGGAAATCTCCAAATTCTCTCCCTTTTTGACATACATCAAAAAGACTCTATCCGCAAGGGTGTCAATGTCTCATATCCCAATGAGATTTTACAATCTCCCCTTGGTCCAAAAATATCTAGGATGTCTTCACTCTTCTTAGTGATAAGTCTCATATCACTAAATGAGAGGTCATCCTCACTTCTCCAATTCTCCCCTTTATGAGGAAGAACATATCCATCATCCCATGATGGATAACCTCCCCCTAAAGGTTTGCTCCCCCTTGACCATTACACCAACAATGTCCATGGAAAGTCCCTAAGCTTATAGGAACACTAAACCATCAAAATTAAAGGTAAAAGTTCAACCTTGAACTTTCACACACCTTAAAAATTGATTCTCACCCTAAACAACTCTCCTACTTCATATCCAATAGATTTTCATCCTTCCAATGCTTTCCAAAGCATATCCTAGGGTTAGGAGCAGTTAGGGTAGCATAACATGGGTTAAACAACCTTGTTTATCCGAAATCATCCTTGGCAATCAACTCAGTCAGTAACCAGTCGACTACCCTTAACTTCAGTCAACTACCATAAGCGGCAGTCGATTGATTTTTGCAAATGCAAAAATCCAATTTCAGAATCCAAATTCGGAAAAGCACAAGTAATTATACATAATTCAAAAAAATCATGAAAATGTATATGTATAATACTTATAACAATCATTATGGGTGAAAAATATTTGAAAAATAAAATACCCATAAAATAGTGAGATTGACACAAAATTTAAAATCATTGATAACTTTAATATTTTTGACCTATTTTGTATCAACTTCATCAATGGTGATTGCTATCAAAAGATAGACTTCATCAAGATTTTTTAAAATAATTTTGAAATGATTTTAAAACCTTATATTGGACCATTATCTATAGGCTCAATGCACCTGACTTGCACATTAGCTTTGTTGGAGGATCGGTGGTCCGGCTTGTCACACCCCGAGAGTATGTCGTGCCGAAAAGCAAACGGACGGCATCTCCCCTGTACGTGGCAACATCTCGTGTTAATACAAGGCCCGTAGGCCACAACAACAATAACATATATATATATAAACAAACCACAGCGGAAACATACCACAATCAACAGAACAACTACATAGTGCATACCGGTATAACTAACCACATCACAACTACATACAGAAAACATCAGCAAAGACCCAAAACCACAAATGATTACATCACATGACAATCCCATAACATGTTATACCACGAAAAACTCCAAATACATAACACATATACGGAAAGCCCAAAACGACCACCAGAGTCTCGGGGGTGAGATGAGATGTCAGCCAGCGGTGCTCCAAGTCATCACGAAGACTTCTACCTGTTACCTGGGCGATAGAAAAACCCAGGGTCCGTGGTGGTGAGTATAACTGAGCAGGTAATAGGAAAAATATATATATATCAAATATCACATGTAATTCAATAGCATAACCTAAATGTACCACAGGTATAATAGCACAGTATATAAATACATGCATATACCGTCTAACCAAATAAACAACGTATAACGCAGACATACTTGAACATCTGCTACGCTACTCTGATCCAACCTGAGAATATATCCAACATACATAACAGGAAGAGTAATACTAACTCACAATATACTCATGATACAGGTCAAGGTATCTAATGGTCTGTCCAACAAATATACAAGTATCCGACACAACTATATAACAGATGCAAGGAGCATGCATGAATATGATGTACAACCAAATGCAGCAAGAATAGTACAATCAAATGCAATATCACAATAAGCATATATATATAGACTACATCTATATATATATATATATTAATCACAACCATCCATATATATATATATATGCATGGTCATGTCGACTCACCCTAAAGCTACCACGACCCCAGTGTGGCCTCGGTGGCTCGAGCATGACAAATATCCCAACTCAACACCAACCACTACTCTCGAGTGGCCGAGTGGGCAGTATGATCGAGTAGCATATAAGCGTGAAGAGCAAACTACACGATGGGGGTCCCTGTTGTTGGCCACTCCGACAGTCATTACCCATGAGCGGTCGAGTGCCACACACGCAAGACTACGACACGCAAATCCAACTACCACCGTCTATAGTGGTAGAGTGCAGCACCACAATGCTCTGCCCTCACACTGGTTACTCCTCCTATGAGTAACCGTGGAGGCAGGATAACTGGCGACCCTCTCAACCACAAGGGAGACCACGTTGTCAGCGTGCATGCAAATGACATGAATGCAATGTCCCACATACAGACATCCACCACAGACTCTCTATTCTATAGCGAGTCATACTAATCAGATCAACGCACTCTCTATCCTGCAGAGAGTCGTACTCAACTGATCATAACACTCTCTATCCTGTAGAGAGTCATACCAATCTAATCGACACACTCTCTATCCTGTAAAGAGTCATACTCAACTGATGGACACACTCTATCCTGTAGAGAGTCATACTCATCTGATCGACGCACTCTCTATCCTGTAGAAAGTCGTACTTACTGATCGATGCACTCTCTATCCTGTAGAGAGTCATACTTAACTGATTATAATAAGCTAGGACCACCGGTCAGTAATGACACACTAAGTATCATTCACCTGACCATTTACACAATACATGGTCGGTAGTAAACATGCAACCTAAGGGTATTAGAATTAACCCTACGTTCAAAACATTACCTACCCACAGATGACCTCTTTACCCAATTTACAATCAGGTTGTCATCCGGACTTTACTATTTGCACTTAACTAAACAAATTCTAGGTTACTTACATCACCTATATATATAACTCATAATCATGATAAAATGTAACATGATAGCAGCAATGGAGTTAACATCCAACGGTAAGGTATCAAGCGCAAGAGTAAATAAGAACCGAGTCAAGGTAACATGATCATATAATATGATCATGTATCTAAATCTACATGCATTTAAAACTACCTGACCAGGGTAAGAATTACCCACCTGCTGTAATGCTCATGATAATAGAGTCCTCACGTCCGTGGACCTATCTCGTATCCATGTCCTGTAAATATCAAACACTATGATTAAGTGCAAACATACAACGAATGATTAAATCGAATCCTATATCGACTTCGCATCCCGATCGACTAGATTGATCTAGTTACCCAATTAACCTAATCAATCCTCCACATTAATCCCTTAGTTTGTAAAGTTAACACCATAATTAAACCAACCGGTCTCCAATTAGCAATTATGCTAACCTACAACATTCAACTCCATACGTCAATTCCTACATTGACAAAATGGTTCATAGTCTCCCAATCCATTACAAACAGGTTTTCAATTACACCTTGTCTATCTCCAACTCACAGCCACTCCATCGAAGGGAAAACCACCATAAATCAACCAATCCAATCTGTTCACCACTCCATCACAAGTGAACAGAACATCACCAGTAAATCTCTAAAGGGAAACATCACAGCTAACCCTTCTCACTCATCCACTGTCGAACAATTCACAAACCGAACCCCACTACTTTGATTCACCACACTGCCACAACCCCTCATTGATTTCACACAACATCAACCACAATCACACCCACCACGATCCACAAAATCACATACACAGAAAGGAAAGAGGGAGATGGATTATGCTTACCAGCCTTAGACTCCACCAGCAACCACCTTCCTCTTACCCTCTTGTTCAATCCGCCGGAACAAGCCACTACCCAAAATATATCCTCATTCAACCAAAGGCAAATCATAGTTGAGCAGTAAACAAGGAAGGAGAGATTAGAGGCCTTGCAAAAATTTGAATCTAGCATCTCCATAAGAAACAGAAGAACATAACCCAACCTGGAGATTGAAAACATACCTAATGATCAATCCGCACCCCCCCCTAATCCCGCAACCCATTGTGAGCTCCAGCCAAATCGTTCCTTCTCACCACAATCCTACACCACAAATCCCTCGAAAAGAAAGTTGACTCGGATGAGCATAGGAAGGATTGCAGCGACAGATCAAAGGACTCACAGTACCGGCATGACTTGTAATCGGAGACACTGCTCAAGATGGAGATCCGGACCAAAACCAGGTGACAGCGATCGCGTCGACTGGAGGAACTCGCGGTGGTGGCTAAGGAAGGAGACGAGTTGCGTCGACGAGTGGAGAAGAGGCGGTGGCAGCAAGCACGGGAAGGAGATCAGGTCGGCGGCGAAGTCTGGTCGGCTCGGATTCAAGGTGGAATGGGGCGACGACGTCGCGAGGAGGCATACCCGGCGCCCGATGTGGCGCATAATTGGGAGGGGTCGAAGATGATGGCGGCGATCTAAGCTCGGGCGACTGTGATCACGTCGGCTGGAGGGTTTACGGTGGTCGACGAGTGGAAGTAAGGCTATGCGTCGGGAGAGAAAGGGAAAGGGTTGGCAGTCGTGCGCTCCGAAGAAGAAGGGAAAACGAAGCAGTCGGCGAAGAGGAAAAATCGCATCGGTAAGAAATGGAGATGGCGCTCTACATTCAGTCGCGAGGAGAAACCACAATGCAGATTAACGCTCGGCATTAATAAAGGAATCGGGTCGGATTTAACTTTATTATCAGGTTGGATTTAAAACCCAATAGGACTTAAACCTAGATCCAATTAAACAATTTCCATTAACCCTAGGTTAGGTTTAACTAAATCCCTAACCATGCTTTATTATTATTATTATTATTATTATTTTCCGGTATTTTACACGGCTAGAGGGGTGTGAATAGCCCTCAATATATACGATGGAATTCTCTCACTTCTTGATTGTCTACGATTAAGGTTAGCATAGCGGAAACAAAGCTAAATAAACAATTAAGACAAATACAAAGAGAAAAGAAGAGAGCAAATATAAACTCGGAGATGTAACGTGGTGCACGACCCTTACCGCTAATCCACGGACGATTCGTTCGGCGAATCACTCCCTCAATAATCACTAATCTCTCTTTCAAGGTGGAGATAAACCTTTCTTACAAAATCCACTCCCTCTTACAATAGAATAGAAATAAACACAAATAGAGGAGTGGAAAATCGTGTGGAGCACTTGGGAGAAGTTTAGAGTAGAAGCATTAGCCTCCTAAGAGTACTCAAGGCCTCTTCTTATAGGGAAGAGGTCATTCTTCCCATTGGATAGCAAGCAGTCAACTGATGTGTGTCATTAGTCGACTACTGCTGTAGTCGTTGCCTTGCAACGGCTTCATCCATGTTGGCATCCAGCCAACGGCTCCCACATCAGTCGACTGATCATGCGCATCAGTCGACTGATAGAGCCATCAATCAAGTGATCCAGACGATCAGTCGACTTTCAAACCTTCTGTGCCCACGACCACCTTGATCAGTTGACTGTCATCCCTTGGCAGCCGACTGATGGTGCAACAGTCGACTGCCAAATCCTAGCAGTCGATTGCTGGGCCAGAAAGCCATCAATCGAACACCGGTCGAGCACCAGTCAAGTGCCATCGACCCAGAGCAGTCGACTGATATCTATATCAGTAGACTGGTGTCAGGTAAAACCTCAAATAAACCATTTGTTTGAGCATCTGACACTTTCATTCGTTGGGTAGAAACCTCAAATTCATGTTTGAGCATCCGACTTATCCACATGTCGGGTAAAACCTCAAACACAAGTTTGAGCGTCCAACTTGTCGGGTAAAGCTCAAACCTACATTTGAGCGTCTAACACTTGACTTAGCCATTAGACTAAGTTCACCTATGAGCTACCCCATCCCAAGTTACAATCGCTCACTCTCATCTCCCTTGGAGTCCCTCTCCGAAGCTCTCTTCGTCTGGCCACGTCCCTCGGATGCACCAAGCACACGGCTTCGCAATATCATCCTTCGTGTCTCGCCCTAAAGTTTGCTTCCTTTGGCTTCACTCCAATGCTCCTCGTCCGGTGGTCCCTCGGATGCACCAAGCGCACGACTTCCACAATGTCATCCTTCACCGACTCAAGGACCTGAGCCATGAGGTGGTGAACTCACCAATGCTAACATCAAGCCAATCCATGTGTGGTTCACTTAAGTCCTGCACAACTTAAACACACACATCAAATCCATAGCAACCTAACTTAAACCCTTTGCCACACACATCAAAACCACATCATATATGGGTTGATTGCCCTAACAAGCTTTCCCCATGATCCCTCAATGGTATAAGATGAGTTTGAGTTCATCTAAATGCAAAAACTTTGCACCTTGAACTTAACTTATTTTCCTAACATCTCACATGTGTCTATAGTGTATCAATATACACACATGTCAATTTGATGTAAGATATGGGTTTTGGTTCATCCCTATACTAAGTTGATACAACCTAACCCATTTAGCGTGAAGGGATCACGCTCTTAGGAACCCAATATCTATTGGAGCTCCTTGGATTTACTAGGTACTCACTAGGGATATCCTCCCTTAGTACCTTCCTAATGACCCTTTTTGGCTTCAAAGCCTTGGTCATTTGGGTCTTGCCTAGGTTAACTCTAGGGCTAACTCCCCTTGTAACCTTCTTAGTGGTTTCCCTAGGTTTCTTCGAAACCTTGGCCACTAGACACACCATTGTTAGCCTTAGGGATGACTTCCCTAATAACCTTGGTTTTCCTAGACCTAGAAATGGTTCCATAATCGAATGGAACACTATGGTAGGTCTCTTTGGGCTTAGGTTTGTGACCCAAATCTTTTCTGCCCCTAAATGATTCTTGCCTCCTAGACTTTGATTTTTTATCATTTGACCCTTGAATTTGATTTTGCATCTTCTTAAGGGTCTTCTTTAATTTCTCAAGCCTTGACCTCAAGGCTTAGTTCTCTAACTCTAATTTTCCCAATTTTAATTTTTCATTAATCCTTTAGGAAAGATTCTTCCTAGACATATGTCTACCCTTCTTAGGGTTAATGCCTAAGTGATCTTCTACCTTCCTAATTGCTTCTTTAGGTAGAATTGTTTTAGGGTTATTGTTTCTAGATTTGTCCTTAACCCTAAAGTTACAAGATTTAGCGCCTAAGTAATAAAATCTATTATTTCTAGAATGATCCTTATGATTATGCACAATTGCAAGAGTATTAAAAGCATGCTTCTTAACATATGGATTTGAAGGTGCATTACTAAAATATACCTTAGGGTTTGTTTTAGAAGCTCCCCTTATATTTGAGACTCCTTCTTTGCCCTTGGTTTGCTTCCTCCCCCTAGGGCATTGACTTCTATAATGTCCCCTTTGATTGCACTTGAAGTAAATTACATGCTCCTTGCTCTTGATTGTTGGGGCTCCGACATCCTTAGGTTTTTCTTGAACTTTTGGTGCCGGTTGAGTCTTCTTGACTCTTTTTGGGCACTTACTCTTGTAATGCTCGGCTTCCCTACAATCAAAACATATTATATGATTCTTATTTTTTTTATTACAATATTTGAGTTACCTAGAGTGGTGGTGGAATGAATTTGGTCAGATTCTTCATGCCTCCCGGAGGTTGAAGCTTCCTCTTGATTTTGCTCCGGTGATCTAATCTCCTCCTCCTCAATCCTAGAGGTGGAGGCTTCCTCAAATTCTTCCTCTTCCTCGGATGTTGATGGTCTTTCAACCTCCGATTCCTCAAGCTCTTGTGAGGATGAGCTTTCTTCTTCTTGAACTTGAGAGAATGAACACTCCTCATCATTGGATTCTTCCTCCTCTTGGGCCGATTGAAGCTCATAGAATTTTACCAACTCGCTCCAAAGCTCCTTGGCATCCTTATATTCACCTAATCTACACAAAATATCATTAGGGATTAAATCAACCAAGAATTTTATTACCTTCTTATTTTTCTCAAACTTTTGGAGTTGTTCCTCGGTCCATTTCTTCATCTTGAGGAATACTCCTTTCGGCCCTCTTGGATATTCGAATCCTTCCATCAAGATGAACAAATCGTTGATGTTCATCATCATTATGAATTCTTCAATCCTTTCCTTCCATTTATTGAAGCCTCCTCATCCATAAAATGCATATGGAATTGGAGTGTTGATGTCTCATCCAAATCCATCATTTGACAACTCTATCCTCTAGCTCTTTTGCTCCTTCAGTTGTGAAGCCAGTGAAGAGCGAACCACTCTAATACCAATTATAGGAGGAACGTTGGCCGCTAGAGGGGGGATGAATAGAAATTTTATCGTTTGATAATGGAATTCGTTCACGTTTGTCTACAACAAGGTTAGTGCACACAGTGGAATACAAATGGAAATAGACACAAACCAAGACAAACACTCACATGCACAAGACAAGAATATAGGTGATTCATAACCAAGGGTTCCTACTCCACGGGATGAGCTCAAGTGAGATCTAGTGATGTACACCACCACTATCAATTCTCTCCTTCTCGATGACACACCGGAGGTGGAGAAACCTCTTACAATGATTCTTACAATAATAAGAAAGATATACAACCAAATACAAGCAATTACACTAGCATATGAATACAAAGTAAAAAAAATACTTTACAAATAAGCTTTGATTGCTTGATCACACTTTGGTTGCTTTGGATAGCTTGGAAGGTCTGGAAAGCATCAACTTATCCCCTTCAAGATCACCAAGAATCGGCATCCATCTCCTCCTTTTCGAGCTCCATTTAAAGTTGCGTCTAGGGCTGATTTTCATCAATTAGTCGACTGCTCATAGAGTTGTTTCCCTGTAGCAGACTAATCCATGTTAGATTAGAGCTCACCAATCGACTTATCTTACCATCAGTCAATTTCCCTTACTCAGTAGTCGACTGAGGAACTTTCTGTGCTCGTGTCTGCAATCATTAGTCAATTGCCCTCCATGGCAATCAACTAATCAAGTTATCAGTCGACTGTCCAAGGCTAACAGTTGACTACCAAGGCCACGCGAACGCAATTGAGTGTCAGTCGACTCTTGACCAATCGACTGGTCATAATCCCAGTCGATTGCTCAGAGTCAACTCGATTGCCAAGTGTCAAAACACTTGATCAATTGATTGGTCCATAACTTCAGTCGACTGATAAACCTCAACAATGAGGTTTAACCCTAAGTGTGATGCCCTCATACTTGCTAGACCACCCTTAGTTTAAACCTAAGCTTTCTAGCTACCTCCATCAACCTCATGCCTATCGAATCCTTCCAAGTCATCCATAACTTATTCATCCATACGCTAGCCTCTAGGTGCTTCCATTGACTATTGTCATGCTAACCGGGTCTACACTGCCAAGGTACATTTGGGCTTACACTGTTAAGACACATGCTTGAACTTTACGCTGTCAAACATTTGACTTATGTTGTCAAGACTATCACTTAGATTTTATGTCATCAATATCATACCCTTAGACTTCTCAATTGCCAAGTATCCATAACTTGGACTTTCACCGCCAAGACTACACACTTGGACTTACGTGGCCAAGACTACACCCTTAGACTTTCTATGCCAACTCCATGTTAGACTTTCCAAATGCTAAGACCCATGTTTGGACTTTCCATGCCAAGACTCATGCTTGGACTTTCCTTTGCCAAGTACCCATGATTTAGACTTTACAATTGCCAAGTACCTAAGACTTGGACTTTCCATGCCAAGTACCCAAGACTTGGACTTTCCTTTGCCAAGTACACGAGACTTGGACTTTCCATGCCAAGTGTCCCACTTAGACTTCTCCATCATATGGTCAACCTCATGTCAACCATATAGTCAACCCATTATCAAACAATGGTCAACTCATCGTCAAACATCAAAACACTACTTGAGTCAAACTCGACTCTAGTCAATCGCGACCTGGGTCAATTGCACCAACAAAAAGACTTAGGTCTAGACTATGGGTGAGTATCAAGTATGAAAGGATCAAAATGAGTTAAACCTCATGATTGAGATTTACCAGTCGACTGATCGAGTGTTTGGCACTCGAAATAGCCTAGTTTAACACGAGAAGTCGATTGGGATTATGACTAGTCGACTAGTCAAGGAGTCGACTAAAGCTCAACAACTCGACTGAGGCTGTAGCAGTCGACTACCATGTATGGGCAGTCGATTGATGGCATTGTAGCATTCCATAGATTATTGCATAGTCGACAGGACAGTCGACTATAGGCCAGCAGTCGACTGCTGGTAAGAGCAGTCGATTGTTGGGGTATCTGTTGGGCATATTCCAATGTGAATGGAGTCATTGTGAGACAATGACATTGAGGTCAGTCGACTACTGAGTAAGAGCAGTTGATTGGAAGGCGAAAATCAACCCTAGTGGAAACTTTATAAGGAGCTCAAGAAGGAGGGTTGAAGCTAGCGTTTCTTGAGAAAGTTGAAGGGGAATTACTGCTGCATTCCAGACCTTCAAGACATTCCAAAAGCAACTAAAGATCAAGCATTCAAAAACTCACATTTGTAAAGTTGTTCACTTCTAGTTTTCATTTCCTTATTGTATTTGCTTGTATCTTATTGTTTATTGTTGTAAATGTCTTGTAAGAGGTTTCTCCACCTCAGGTATCATATCAAGAATGAGAAGTTTGATAGTGGTGGTGTGCATCACTAGAGCTCAACCCGTAGGAATCCTAGTTTCGAACCACGTAAATACTCTTGTCTTGTGGTGTGTGCTTATATTTGTTTTTTTACTTTATTATTCCATTGAGTATTACTAATAAATTGTAGACAAGTATGCAACCCATCGAAGTAAAGCGAAAATCGCTATTCACCCCCCTCTAGCGTGCAACAAACAATCCTCAACACAAGTCATGTACACTTAGCCCATAGATCATGATTGAAAATAAGGTTTGAAAATAATTTTAAAATCATTTTGAAAAACTCTAGTGAAGTCTATTTTTTGATAGCAATCACCAATGAGGATATTAATACAAGTTAGGCAAAATATTAAAAATTTTTATGGTTTTGAATTTTGTATCATTCTTGCAAAATAATGGATATTTTCATATAAAACTATTTTCTTCCATAGTATTTAGCATAAGTAATGTGTATAAAATTTTAATATTTTTCGAAAATCATAGAATTACTTATGCATTTTTGAAATTCGTTCAAAAACCTCTGATTCTATAAATGCAGATACCAGTCGACTGCTCGTGTAGTCAGTCGACTGGTGGTCGTATCAATCAACTGGTTACTGAACTAGTTGATTGATTAGGATGATTTCGATTAAACAATGTTCGTTTGGCTATTTATCAACAACCCTAAGTACCCTAACTACTCCTAATACTCTAATATACTTAGACAAGCATTTAAAAAGTGATATTTTCAGTGAAAATGATTAGGAGTGTTGATTAGGATAAGAATCAAGTGTTAAGGGATATTAATGTTCAACTTTTTCTCTTATTTTTAATTATTTAGATTCCCTATAAGCTTAGGAACTCTCCAAAAATATTGTTAGTACAATGGTCAAGGAGGAGCAAGTATTTAGGGGAAAATTATCTATCAAGGTATGATGGATGAATTTTAAAAAGGGGGGAAATGAAAAATTATCTTTTCTTGTGTGGTAAGGGTTTTATCACTAAGGAAAATGAAGGGATTCTAGATGAAGGATTGGAAAAAGGGAAGAATGAAGGATCTCATTGGAAGATGAGATTTGGAGGTCTTTGAGAGACTTTTTGATATGTGCCAAAGGGGGAGAATGAAGGATTTAAGTTAGGAAACCTTCATTATACTTTGGCATAAGAAGAGGCGAGTTAGACTTAAGGGCTAGCCTAATTTAAAGATATTGTCAAACATTAAAAGGGGGAGATTGTTGGGGAGATCAACCTCAGGTCAAGGTTGACCAAGTTCGAGTGGGACTCGAATAGTATTTTGATATTTGACAATACGTTTGACAACATCCATAGTCATATGAAGTTGTTGACCGAGAAGTCAAGTGGGTCAAGATTGACCAGAGACTTGGCAAGAAAAAGTCCAAATATGGATACTTGGCAAGAAAGTCCAAGTATGAAGACTTGGCAAAGAAGAGTCCAAGTATGGATGCTTGACAAGAAAAGTTCAAGTATGAATACTTGGCAAGAAAAAGTCTAAGTATTAGACTTGGCAAAGAAATGTCGTAGTATGGATACTTGGCAAGGAAAGTCTAAATATGGATACTTGGCAAGAGAAAGTTCAAGTATGGAGACTTAGCAATGGAAGTCCCGAAGGCACAGCCTCTTGACAAAGGAAGACTTGATAGCATGACAAAGCCGAAGGAAACACTTGAAGATTAGCGCAAAGGGTGAAGATTTGTGGAGGACTCGATGCATTCTAAAGGCGTGAGGTTGATGTAAGAAGCTTGAAGGCTTAGGTCTAGGCTAAGGGTAAGTGTCAAGTATGAGAGGATCATAATTAATGTGTTAAACCTTAATTTTTAGGTGAACCGATCGACTAGTAGCCTTAATCAATCGACTAGTTGAGTGCTCGTGCGAGTGGAAGTCACGACACTCGAAAAACTCCGATAGGTGCTCGGGTAGTCGACTGGTGGTTTAGACCAGTTGACTGGCCATGGGTAGTGGGGCCTACTCGGTGCTCGAGCAATCGACTGCTGTGGTGAGGCAGTCGACTAACCACGGGTAGTAGGGACGAGTCGAGTCAAGCTAAGAAACAATGCTCCGACGAAGTAGTTGACTAACTTTAAATGGACAGAGCATAGAATGCTTCTGAGCTGACTAGGCAGTCGACTGGTGGCTTGGCAGTCGACTGGTGGCTTGGCAGTCGACTAATGCCTATAATCAGTCAACTGATCGACTAAAATTCGACGTGGATTAAGCCGCTATGAGATAATAGAAAAATGACCAATCGACTGATTGGCGAAAATCAGTTTGTGATAGAGCTTACAAAAAGAGGAAGCTAAGGAAATTTCGACAATCAATTCTTGGGGATTTTAAAGGGAAGTGTTGTTGCATTCCAAAACTGTTAGTGCTTATAAGATCCACATATCTCCACAATGGCATGATATTGTCCACTTTGGGTCTAAGCCCTCATGGTTTTATTTTTGGGCTTTACCCAAAAGGCCTCATACCAATGGAGATATCTTTTTTCTTATAAGCACATGATCTTTTCCATGTCTTACCAATGTGGGACTTTGATTGTATTCCTCATACTCCCAACAATCCCCCCCTCAAACGAAGGACCACATTGGGCCCCCCCTCAAGCCTATCCCTCCTCGAAGGATTTTCTCTGCTTGATGTCCGATCTTCAACCCACTAGGACTTCCTGCCAGTTGTTCGGTCCCCCCGACCCAACTAGACTTCCTTCCTGATGTCTGGTTCTCTTGATCCGGACGTGGGAGCTCAACTTCCTTCGTTCGAGGTTCATGGCTTGACATGGACCATGGCTCTGATACCAATTGTTAGTGCTTATAAGATCCACATATCTCCACAATGGCATGATATTGTCCACTTTGGGTCTAAGCCCTCATGGTTTTATTTTTGGGCTTTACCCAAAAGGCCTCATACCAATGGAGATATCTTTTTTCTTATAAGCACATGATCTTTTCCATGTCTTACCAATGTGGGACTTTGATTGTATTCCTCATACTCCCAACAAAAACAACTAAAAGCAATCAAGTAAAAGGATTCTTATGTAAAGGTTCTTTTCATTTGCATTCATATTCAATTTACACTTGTATTTGTTTGGTTGTTGTATTAGTAGCTCCATTGCAAGAGATTTCTCCACCTCTAATGTGATTCCAAGAAGGAGAACATTTTAGTGGTGATGCATCGCTAAAACTCGACCATGGAGTAGGAACTAAGATTCCGAACCACGTAAAATTCTGATGTTGTGTTTGTGAGTTTGTTATTTCTATTTATATTTGTTGCTGCTTCATACTAATGACTTGTAGACATATACAAACAAAGATTGATTTCCGACGCTTTCTACCCCCTCTAGCACTAAACAATGGTCCCAACAAAGATCTTATACACTAGGGTTCCAGAGGTAATGGCTAGTGCCCTCACAGCTTGTGGTCAGGCTGCAAGCTTGTTGTCGCTGCCCGCCAACACCGCCTTCCGTCGCTACCAGCTTGCCAAGAAGGGCAAGATAGAAACACAAGGTAGCTTGCTCAAATCAACCCTCACAATCTACTACCAACCTCCAACCACCTTCTCTGTTAGAGAATCTAGAGAGAAAGGAGAGACTCTCTCTCTGAATTGGAAGGGAGAGGACGCACGCATCTTTCATCAATGAAAAATAGAAAGACCTCAAAAGTTATTCAAATCTACGAAAACCACATCCTCTATGTAGCCTATCTCTTTCTGTTATAAACTCATCAATAATAACAAAAAAAAGAATTTACCACGTCCTATATATGGCTTTAGATATTTTTCTATTATCAGTCCATCAATAATAACAACAATAAAAAATTTTAAGTTAACGAATTCTACACATATAAATTTACCTTCAATAATTTAAATTCATAAATATTTCAATTTTATATATATATACGAATCCGATCTGCTGAGTGCCCGAAATCTACGCGCCTGTGCGCGAATTACAATCGTGAACAGTGTTTTTCACTGTTCACAACACTGATGTGAACAACGTGTTTCGCACACAGTTGCGCACAAATCCGGCGCTCAGTTGATCTGCGTCCTATATATATATATATATTATTAAATTAACGTACAAGTCCACCGATCGAAGAAATTAAATCCAATATTAAAATCTTTATATTGACTTCCAAAACTTGAACGATTAAAGAAAAAACCTAGCTTGACTTGGCATTTCATTCAACTGCTTAACTGATGAGTAATTTTACGTAAACGTAATTCCACTGCTAAACTCTTCTTCTAAAAGTACTGTTTTGATCCGCTTCAAAAATTTCAAGTTTTTTTTTTTTTTTTTGTGAGACAGAGCACTTGAAACCAATGATCGATATATCAAGACGACAAAATAATCCAGGGCACAAGAAGAAAGAAAGAAAGAAAGATCCAAACAACAAGGGAAACTAGAAATTAAAGAGATTAAAACAAAAGTATTTACTGAAATGAATCAATCGCTGTAGGAGGAGCAGAGAGTAGTGGAGAACATGTTGTTGTCGCCACTGGACGAGCTTAATCCTCCATGATCGCAGCTAGTCACGAACTGGAGCTGCAACTCGGTCTCCAGCGGCGGCAAGTTCAAGTCGAGCCACTGCAGCTGTTTACTCATCGTCGACGTCATTGCCACTGCTCCATCTTCTTTGGCCCCCAACCGGTGGCGGCGCATGTGACCGCCGAGTGCCTGCCCCATCGGGAACACTGCGCCGCAGACAGGGCAGGCGTGGACCCGGCTCACCTTCAGCGGCGGTTTCGCCAGCGTCGCCGTCAGCCTCCGCCGCGCGTGGCTCGTGCGGTGGCCTCCCAGCGCCTGGAACGTGTCGAACTGCCGGCCGCACGTCCTGCACTCGAACTTGGGCGGCGCGCCGCCGGCCGCGGCCTTCCCGAAGCTCTCCGTGTTCGCCTCCCCCATTATTGCAGCGGATCAACCTGAAGTGTACGGCGTTCCGTGTGTCAGCCTGGCAGCGCCGATGGGGCCGCAGGCAATCGGTTGAGTGCAAGTCTTATAGAGGGGGTGGATACATGACGAGGTCGTCACGTCATGGCATAGCGTCGGAGGTGGATGGAGAGTGGAAGAAGGAGCGGGACGGGAGAGAAGTCACGGCACGGAGTGCGGCAACCGCGTTTCCAGCACATCAGGTGGAAACACGGTCAGTCCTTCGTTAGATTCTTGCCGTTTCTTATTTCTTTTATTGTTTTATCAAAAAATCAAGCCGCTAAAATTCGTCCCTCTATATATCTTAACTCCCCTTAATCTCATGCTATCACTTTAAATTTCAAAATAACATTTTCAGAAATATCTCCCCCTTAATCTCATGCTTATGTCACTTAATGATGCAAGTATGATAAAAATACAATCTTATTTAAGGACAACAACTTTATAAGCATGGATCCTTTGTGATAAAAGATATATCGAATATCTAAACATAAATATTTTTAAGTAAAAGTTTGGATTATGCTAAGCTAACTTCCCCTTTGAATTACATTGATTTACAAAGTCTTTGATTAAAATATTTAAGATAAATACTAGTTCAAGATTAAGTAATTTAGATAGACAAGTTCAAGTTTAAGTTTCAATTCTTAAATTTCTTCCTCTTCCCCTCAAAGTAAGACCTATGTTCTCAACTTAAATCCATTTTAATTTTCAAAAAATTTTAAAGATTATTATAAATTCAAGTTTTGAAAGTATTGTAGTAATTTTGACCAAAATACTTTGAAATATAAATTGATTTTCCTAAGCTCCCTTTAAAATGATGCTAGGAATAATTAGTTAGTTTGATTGAATTAACCTCAGTTATCTCACCAAGACTAGGTTTTCAATACACGTTAGCCTTATGTGTTTTGTAAGATAAGGGTTCATTTTAATTTGATTAATTTTAATGAATATTAAAAGAGTTTAAACTTAAATTAAATTCAAGTTTAGCTTGAGCTAATCAAGTAAAATTTTCAAACTCAACTTCCAAGTAGTGGCGAGGCATATAACCTTTGTGAATATCAAGTGGACCACTTCCTAAAACAAAGTTGGTTAAGGAATTAAGTACTTGACTTACTTTGGACTAAGCTTTGGTCTAACTAGTTTAGGGCTTAGTGAGTTAACTTCAGTTAATACCACTCAGCTTAGTGTACCAAGTAGGGCGTATCCAACCTAGACATGCACTTTGAAAAACTTTCCTAACTTACTATCAATTCACTTTGCCTCAATATTATGTTGTTAAGTTTAAACTACTTCCTTCCTATCTAGTCCATTCTAAATTAAGCAAGTAAGACTAAGCATGTGATTGATTATCTAATTAAACAAACATACAAGTTATTAGCTCCCCCTAAGTGGTAACTTAGTTGAGTCTTGTTCACAAAGTGAATTTGACCCTTGGAAACCCAAAATTGGTTAGGTCTAACTTGATTAACTAGACAAAATTTAGTGACTCATGCTTGGACATTGCTCTTAGCATTTCGGCTAAGTAAGGACATATAAGATTTGTTGGTTGACTTAGCCTTGTATCTAAGTCCGGACTTGTTGTACGTGACTCGTTGGGACTAAGCATCATGTTGAGATATTTTGAGCCTGATGTAAACCTTTCCACAATCCGATAAGATCTTCTACTTGTCTTTTCAAGGCAAAGTTCTCTTCCTCAAACTTTGCCATTTGAGTTGAGTATCTACCTTGAATTAGGCAAGTCAAAGTTTTTGAGTTAACTTGCCCCTTAAGTACTTATATTTCCTTAAGAAGTAACTCAACTCTATCCCCGGACTTAGTTAGTTTCCTACATAAGCATACTATGATCTTATACATTTTATCTTCTAAAGGAGAAGTTACCTCATCTTACCCTTCGAAAATGGATGTTGATCCGTGGCTTGTCTCGGACACGGACTCGGAGCTTGAATTGGCCTTGGATTCATTGACTGTCATGAATGCGACAAAGCTCGTCTTCGGAATGTCCGCGTTCGATTCCTCCAATGACGACTTGTCCCAAGTTGCTTTGAGTGCTTTCTTTTTCCTTTCCTTTTTTGGCTTATCTTCCTTTTTTAGATTTGAGCACTCGTAACATGTAACCTTCGATTTTGGTCTACTCGGCTTGTTATCGACCATTTTCTTCGTGTCCTTTTTGTGAACTTCTTCCTCCGATTGACCATTTTTCAGACCATGTTTACCATTTCTTCTTCTCCATTTACATCTGATTTCGATTCGTACTCGGACTCATGCATGTTTAGGTTTGGACTTCTTTCCTTCTTTGTTCCTACCTGCGACCAAAGTTATACCATTCTCGGTTTGACCCGAATTAACTTGTTCGTGCAGTTCAAGTTCACAAAAAAGATCATCTAACTTAATTAAGGAAAGATCCCTAGAAACCTTATAGGCATCTACTATCGATGTCCACAGAGTGTTCCGGAGAAATGCCTTAAGTGTATACTAAATTACATCGCGGTTTTCCACTTGGTGTCCTATAAGATGAAGTCCATTTAAAATGTCCTTAATCCTAGTGTGCAATTGACTTGCACTTTCACCATCTAACATCTTGCAATTAAAGAGTTTGTTTAAAAGGATGTCTCTTTTTGTTATTTTTATGCCACTAGATCCTTCATGAAAACCTATCAATTTGTCTCAAAGTTCTTTAGAGTTTTCAAAAGGTCCAACTATATTAAGCTTTTTTTTCGTAAGTCTGCATTGCAAGGTGTTAAGGGTCTTGTAATCGACTTGAGCTCTTTTCCTTATTTCTACGGTCCATTTTTCAGATCTAACAACTCTCTCGAGTCGTCAACCAGAGCCACGAATCCTTTTCTAACAAAAAATCAAACATCTAGATCGGTTTTCAAGAAGTGCTCCATTTACCTCTTCCAATAGCTAAAGTCCTCTTCGTTAAAGAGAGGAGGACGAACAATGTTATAATCCTCTAGATGCGACATTTTTAATTTGCTAAAAATTTAAAATAATGCAAAAATTAAACTAAGACAAGAATGAAAAAACTTAAGAAAAATTTTCTATTGCTCTCTTTAGTGGTTGCACAAAAATCGGAGCACCCCCATGCTCTAATACCAATTGTAGGATCGTGAGTTCCGAGATAGGGGTGAATCTCGGAGTTATAAAAAATTTCTTTTTAACTTTAAAAAAAAATTCTTTTGACTTTTGAATTCAAGAGTAATAATGCAGCGGAAAGTAAAACAAAACACTCAAGGGATTTACTTTGTTCGCAATCCTAGCTGGTTGCCACTCCATGGCTTGTGACTCCCCAAGAGTCACATCGTCGGGCAATACACTAAACTCCCTTCGAATCGAGAACATTCGATCTCGGAGGGGTTCACTTTTACAAAGATTGGAGGGTAAGGTAACAAGCTACCTTCCCTCATAATTAAAAGGTCAATAGAAAAATTAAAGTGCAACTAAAATAAATCTAAACCAACACTTCAAAAGTTGAACTTGGAGCTCATAGTGTCGGAATTGTAGAGTTGCGACGTGATAAGGATCTTGTCGACAGCAAATGAAGTAGCAGCACTTAGATGAGTAATAGCAATATTCGATTCGGAGCTGACCCTCCATTTTTTTTATAAGTCATTTCCAATCGCCTGGACCACCCTCTAGTCGATGCCATATCAGTCCGTCAATATGATATTCTAGACTTTCTAGTCAACTCCATATCAGTCTGATCCACTCCATTGCTTTTTCGATATTTTCCTATCCCAGTCACCTGATCCGGTCCAGTTGACTGGAATACTTGCCATCTCAGTCACAAGAACTCCAGTCGAACTCCAGCTTGCCTTGCCAACTTGGAATCCCAATCGCCTAGATCTGGTCCAGCCGACTAGGTCTAAGGTGCATGGATTTTGTCCAATCACCTGGAGACCTGAAACACAAAGTTAGCATGATATAGAATATAATATCACTTGGCAGTAGTAATACTTCCTTATCTCAACTTCTGAGTCCAACATGGACCCTCTATCAAATCGACACTTACCTTGTCCCCTATTGAGAACTCGACCTCGCCTCTTCATTCGAGGCTTACCTGTCGACTGTCTAGTCAGATTTACCTTGCTTGACATTTGATCTGACTCACCAAGTCTTCATGTCAGTTGTCCGGTCTCCTTGACCCACCTAGGCTTCCTATCGGTTGTCTGGTCTCTCTGACCAACCAGTCTTCTGCCAGATGTCCAGTCCACTCGACCCATCTAGACTTCATGCCTTGTGTCCGGTCCTCCCGATCTATCAAGACTTTTGCCTAGTATCCGGTCAGCATGACCTACTAGGATTTCCAATATATTGTCTAGTATTCGTTCAACCTGACCTATTAGGGTTTTTCTGTTAAGCCTGCACACTTAAAACATATATCAAATCACATGATTATCCTAACTTTAAATCTTGCTCATACATCGAAACATAGGAATGATGGTCCCTGCATCAACAAACATCTCTCTCTCTCTCTCTCTCTCTCTCTCTCTCTATATATATATATATATATATATATATATACACACACACAACTCATCCGTGAGCATCTCCATTATCCACCGTCCGATCAAATGTGCACTATAGCCCAATCATATATATAGAGATAGAAATGTTATGTTATACAACTCATCCTTGAGCACCCATGAGCACCTCCATTATCCACCATCTGATCGGGTGGGCACTATAATCCAATTCTTGAACCCTAGGAGTCGGACGATAGATAATAGATATGCTCATGGATAAGTTGTGTAACATAACATTTCTATATATATATATAGAGAGAGAGAAATGTTATGCTACACAATTCATCCGTGAGCACCTCCATTATCCACCGTTCGATCTAGTGCACACTATAGCCCAATCCTTGAACCCTATGGAATCAGACGATAGATAATGAATGTACTCACGGATATATATATATATATATATATAGACAACACATAATACAATATACAACACATAATACAACTACCGCATTAGTTATGTTGTTCCTTCATCTATCAACCATCTTGATTCACCAACTATGATATGAAACCGCATTAGTTGCATGTTTCATTATATATGAATAGTTCTTTCTATTATTTTTACTAATGACATAATATTTTTTTTAAATTACAAGGGATATGATGCAATTGAGGCATGACGTCGATATTATTGTACAGAAAAGGACGAGTGCACCAGTGAGCTTGCACAAAAGCAATTGTAAGTCATAATTTATGTATTTTTTTTCTACATTATTTTTGGTACAATAAGTTGGCGATATCAATACATGTTTATTTAATAGGAGACAATGATCACTCTCTATAATGATAAAAAAAACTTCACTTTTGGCAAGAATAAAAGAGGATGATATTTTTTTGTCCACCTCCGATGATTTCAATAATCTAGCATTTGAATGCCATCAAAATATACTTAGCCGCAAATCTTGTTATATTCGTGGATTAGGATTGAGTCTCAAACCATCGCCAAAGGTATATAAGACTTCTACATCTACTTCCTCTATATCAGCTAATGTACAAGTAAAGATCGACTTCCTCTTGTTATATTAACTATTTGACATATACTTTTATATGACGTGATGTTTCTTTTATCATTTTGGATAATTTATTATTGTGTCTAAAATTCACGATTTTATTAGTTGTTAAACTAGTATTTTGAAATTTACTGACTATTGTTTTTTAAAAAAAATGTTTGATAAATTACAAAAAAAATAGCAATTAAATATATTTTGGCTTTCAAATTTTAAAAAACTACTGGCCAAAAAATATTTCAACCAATACATATTTGGTTGATATTTTAAAAAATATATACCGGCCATTTATTTTAAAAATTACCGATTAAATATATAATTGGTTGTTATTTTTTAGATAAGTCTATCGACCATTTATTTGGTCAGTAATTAAAAAAAAAGATACCGACCACTATTTGGCCAGTAAATAATATTTACCAATCATGAATTATCGATCAAGTCCTGACGAATTTTTTTTTTTTGCCGACAATCTATATTACCGGCCAAAAAATTAAGATTATCAACCATTATTTTTTCTCGATAATTCTTTCTTTTTTTATTGTGATTCAAGGATTGAATTATAATGCACATCCGATTGAACAGTAGATAATAAAAATATTCACGAATAAATTATATAAGATTATATCAATTATTTTAAGAAATTTTTACTGAGTCACGGGTACATATGCACCCTCAATTTTTCTCCTCCATCAATCTATCTTAACACGGCGGTCACTCGAATAGATGACTAAATTGGCCGTGAAATCACCATCGATTTGACTATAAAGTTATGACTAAGTGTTCGATTGACCATGTGGTCACAACGATTTCACATTTGTTTGATTGTGATTTTGTGATTAATTGGCTATGATTTCATGACACGATCAAATTGAGTGTAAAATTATGACTAATTGACCGATTGATTATGTGGTGACAAATTCACATGGGTTTGATTGTGATTTTGCGACTAATTGGTTATGATTTCATAGCTAAATTATCATGAACTTGTGATCACAAAATCATGGCCACTTGACTATGATTTCTTAACTGCTTCAATCATCTATGGGAGCAATCGAAGATTATGTTAGCATATGATTCTGATATCAATTGTTAGTACATATAAGATTCATATATCTTTATAATGATATGATATTGTCCACTTTGAATTTAAACCCTCATGATTTTATTTTTGAGTTTTACCCAAAAGGTCTTATGACAATAGAAATATCTTTTCATCTTATAAGCATATGATCTTTTTCATGTCTTATCAATGTGGGACTTTAATTGTATTCTTCATACTCCCAACAGATTAGACAAATGCACTAGGAGATGCAGTGAAAAAAGTGGATCGGAGAGGCATTCCATGGAGAACGCAGTTCGATCCTCTGATGCGATATCATTTGGCGGTGAATTTAAAAAAAATCATTTAAGCGGCCCTAAGACCCAGAAGTTTATCTGATGAATTGAGTGCAACTTCGGTGTTGGATCGTCCTTCAGGAATGACATGACTGTGAAGTCTGGACTGAATTATAAAAAAACTACGAGCGCTTCCCTGATTTATTCTTGATGGACAATCGAGGCCGCTTAAACTCCGACCTTATTCGGCTCAGCTAAAGTAAAATTGATAATCTATAGTTTTTTTTAGTCCTCCAAACATATGTCTAAATATTTTTAAATCTAAATTCGTATTTAACTTTTTAATCTATATTTAATTTTGGTATTATTCCAATTTTATCTTTTTATTTTGTATGATAATATTGTTTCCTTGAAGAGAAAATTCGTGTTTAAGAATATTATAGAGAAAAAATCGATCCAAAACACATTTTTTAATTAAAAAAATTCTGAAGCACCTTTTTTTTTTGTCTAATTAATCTCTTCAAATACTTTGCCTTGGATGGCAGGGTTTGGTTCCACTCGCCGGCAGCCAATGAGAAATTGTCACATAAACACTCCAAATCATTAATTATACGTTTAGAATGGTCAGTCCATGATTTTATATTTACTAAATCATGCACTTCATTTTCTTTTTATCCCTCCCGTCAAATAAACATACAATTAATACTGAGATTTTACATGCATCCAAGCAACAACTAAAAATCTCGAGTCATCCAAACGTCACTTAATATTATATGTGATAATGAAAATTTAAATCTCAACTTCACTATGTTCCTGGTAATATAATTTTTAGCACCATCTTTTTTTTCAACCAGCTTGATATTGTATGTGGTGCTGGGAATTTAAATCCCAACACCACTATATTCCTGGTAATATAATTCTCAGCACCATCTTTTTTTCGGTCATCTTGATATTGTACATGGTGCTGGAAATTTAAATTTCGGCACAACTATGTGCCTGATAATATAATTCTCAGCACCATCTTTTTTTCGGCCAGTTTAATATTGTACGTGGTGCTGAAAATTTAAATCTCAGCACCACTATCTTCCTGGTAATATAATGTAAGTGATTTGAGGCCGCTAGAGGGGATGAATAGCGTCGCGTGATGGAATTCGATCGTGATTGCGTCTACAAATCATGTTAGCGCAGTGGAATAATAATAATAAAAACAATAACACGAAACACAATCACACAAACGCAAGGATATAATGTGGTTCGGAACCGAACGGTTCCTACTCCACGGATCGAGCTCTAAAGAGTTCTAGTGATGCACACGCACTCACTAATCACAAATAACTCCTTCTCGACACAAGTCAGAGGTGGTGAAACCTCATACAATAGATTACAACAATAATCTAAATACAACAAGCAAATACAAAATGAAATACAACAAGAGAAGTAAAGAACACTTTACAAAAACTCTTTGGAAGTTTGCTTGCTGATTGCCTTGGACTAGCACTTGAAGGCACTGATTTGCAGCAGCAAATCGCTTCAAAACGTCCAAGAAAACCGATGCTTTTTCCTCCATCACGAGTTCCTTTTATAGCTTCAACCTGTGCTGGAAAAAGACGATCAGTCAACTGGTCGGGACCATCAGTCGACTAATGTCATGTTGTCGTTAGACAACGGCTAGATCCACGCTGGATAAGTCCAACGGATCCATCATCAGTCGACTGATGATACCCATCAGTCGACTGATGGAGCCTTCACTCGACCAGTCGAGTCTCGACTCCATTCTGTGCCTGATTTCACGAGCACCATGTAACGCCCGTAAAATTCCTAGCAATTTTACAAGAATTTTTGGCTTGATGATAATGGACTTTATGTGGGCTTTTTCAAAATAAAAGAAAATAAGCCAAAAAGGGATGCAAGATCTGGGGAATTGAACCCCAAACCAGAGATAGCCAAGCCCTATAGGTGCACCCACTAACCAGAAGCCCAATAGGATTATATCATTAGAGAAAGAGGGGAAATTATAGATGAGTGTGATGAGGGTAAATGAAGAGACATGGAAAAGAGAAGAGAAACTTCTCTTCCTCCCTTTATAAAGAAGAGGGAAGGTTCCACTTGGCCACTTCTTCTTCTCTTCTTCTTCCTCACCGAAAACCATCCCTCCCCCTCTCCATTTTCACCCTTGGCTGAAACTCATCCAAGCAAGAAGCAAGGGCTAGGTTTGGTTCCTTAGGTCATCTTCCCACTACAAGCAAAGCGAAGAATGTAAGTATCCCTCACCTGCATACGAGTAGCCCGATTCTTTGTTTTGTAAAAGAATCCATATGCTATATTCGGCCACCCCTAGATCTTGATGATCCAATGAAGTTTTAATCCATGTTTTGTAGGATTATGATGTTGTTGTTATGTTTAATGAATTAGGTTAAAGGTTAACCCTAAAAACCCTACATGGACCATTCGGCCACCCCTAGATCTTGATGATCCAATGAAGTTTTAATCCATGTTTTGTAGGATTATGATGTTGTTGTTATGTTTAATGAATTAGGTTAAAGGTTAACCCTAAAAACCCTACATGGACCATTCGGCCACCCCTAGATCTTGATGATCCAATGAAGTTTTAATCCATGTTTTGTAGGATTATGATGTTGTTGTTATGTTTAATGAATTAGGTTAAAGGTTAACCCTAAAACCCTACATGGACCATTCGGCCACCCCTAGATCTTGATGATCCAATGAAGTTTTAATCCATGTTTTGTAGGATTATGATGTTGTTGTTATGTTTAATGAATTAGGTTAAAGGTTAACCCTAAAAACCCTACATGGACCATTCGGCCACCCCTAGATCTTGATGATCCAATGAAGTTTTAATCCATGTTTTTGTAGGATTATGATGTTGTTGTTATGTTTAATGAATTAGGTTAAAGGTTAACCCTAAAAACCCTACATGGACCATTCGGCCACCCCTAGATCTTGATGATCCAATGAAGTTTTAATCCATGTTTTTGTAGGATTATGATGTTGTTGTTATGTTAAATGAATTAGGTTAAAAGATAACCCTAGAACCCCTATAGACCATTCGGCCATCATGTAATTTTGGGTGATTAAATGAAGTTTAATTCATGTCCTATGTGCAAATGAAGTTGTTGTTGTGTTAAATGAATTAGGTTGAAAGATAACCCTAGAAACCCCTATAGACCATTCGGCCATCATGTAATTTTGGGTGATTAAATGAAGTTTAATTCATGTCCTATGTGCGAATGAAGTTGTTGTTGTGTTAAATGAATTAGGATGAAGGATAACCCTAGAAACCCCTATGGACCATTCGGCCATCATGTATTTTTAGGGTTTAAATGAAGTTTTAATTCAATTTTTATATGCAGATGAAGTTATTGTTATGATTAATGAATTAGGTTAACATGTATTTTATGTTTGGGTGAATTCATGTTGACTGTGATATTAAAAGATGTCAGATGAAGATAATATGCCTTAGGTTAGTGTTTACTTACTCTTGATGTCATGCCTTACGTCATGCCCTATGTGTATGTGGTATTTAAAATATGTTATGAAATGAAGTATGGTATGTTTATGAAATGAAAGATGATATGTTCACGAAGTGAAGCATGATGTGTTATGAAATGAAGTATGCTATGTTTGCAAAATGAAATAAGCTATGTTATAAAGTAAGCATATAAGTATTTTACCTTCTGCATGGCTTGTACCAAGACCTTAACAAGGTCCAAGAAGGGATGGGCTCCTAAGATGCCCTAGGTCGATGGAATAAGACTCGGACCTAGGATGGGCTATGTATGATTGCCCCTAGGTCGATGGAATAAGACTCGGGCCTAGTACGGGATGGGCTCCAAGATGCCCTAGGTCGATGGAGTAAGACTCGGACCTAGGATGGGCTTCTACGCTATGACGATTGCCCTAGGTCGACGGACTAAGATCGGGCCTAGTAACCTAGTATGTTCGAGACTTGCTACCTCGGGCCTATTTAGGGATGTACGCTATGATAATGAAGAAGTGGTACAATGTCGGGCCCAAATATGTTGAGATTTATGTTTACGTACCTAAAATATATGTTTTCAAAAGCATCCTGCATATGTTTACCTGATTGATTGGTATGTTCACATGTTATGTTTAATATGTCATGTTTACGCCACTATGTTACATAGGTTGTATGTTATGTTGATATGTCATGTACACGTTGCTATGTTACATATGATGCATGATATGTTTGATTAAGTATATATATTCATGTTATGCTGCTAAGTTGTGGATTATACATGTTATGTTTACTCATGTTACTTATGCTACATGTTAAGTTGATTACGCCATGTATGTTACATGTTATATTGCTTATATGTTATGAATGTTACATGCCATGATTAATGCTGATGTATGGTTTTGTGAGTAGGACAGGATCTTACTAAGCCTATGTGCTTATAGTTTATCTTTCCCTCGTACTGCAGATAAGGGTAAGGGATGGATAAACTAAAGGGAGTAGCAGGAGGAGCCAATGTGTGTGGTAGTGGCATGGTGGAGAAGATCCGTTAGGTCTATATATATACGTTTACCTATGATGATGATGTCTATGGATGTCCTTACTTGTGTCTCCTTATGACGATGATGTTTATGAACCTGAACTAAGCACTAAGTATCTATATATATGATGCATGCTCTATGTTGATAAGAAGAAGTAAAGAAGAAGTAAGAAGAAGTATCTATACATGTCTCCTTACTTGTGTCGAGGACTAACCGCCACAACAAGCAATTTTTGGAATGGTCGGCTAGAGGGGGGTGAATAGCCCTTTTCGTTTGGATGTCGGTATTTGCTCGTCTACAAAACTAATTAGCGCAAGCGGAAGACTAATAAAGACAAGCAGATAGAAATACGAGAAAACAAACGCTAACAAAGAATGTAACGTGGTTCACGGCTACGCCGCTAATCCACGGTCCCCGATTCGTCCTCGGTGAATCACTCCGCTAAACCAATCCACTAAATGGTCTCTCCTTTGCACCAAGCTAGGTGGAGGTAACCTTTACAATCAAGATCACTCTTCTTACAAATAGAATGGAGTAAAAGCGAGTAAGAAGAGTTTAGAGCTTGTGGGGCACTGGGAAGATCACTTGGAGCCTAAGCATTAGCCTCTTAAAGGCTTACACCCTCCCTTTTTATAGAGAGGGCTGTTTTCTTCCCGTTGGCCGCCACCAGTCATTGCACCCGGCAGCGATCGTAATATGCGGCCTCCGAACACGTCGGATCCCGACCGTTGTAGTCCAATGGAACTCTTGGCAGTCGACTGATGGACCTCGCCGATCGCCGCTCCGTAATCGACCGCGATCGGATCTGAACGGTTATGTGGCCAAAACCCTATTGACGATCGATCGCGCAGTGATCGATGGTCTTGGCGATCGGCCCATGTATGGCGATCGGCGCTACAATCGATCGATCGTATACCGATCAAACTCACTCGACTCAGTACGATTGCCATGTCATGGCGATCGGTGTCGGGAAAACCCATCCGACACTTGGCCAAATGGCCAAGTTTCACCTAAGAGCTACCCCTCCCCGGGTTACAATCGCTCACTCTCATCTCTCAGAGTCCCTCGCCTTCGAAGTTCTCTTCGTTCGCGGCCATGTCCCTCGGCAGCATCAGGCGCACGGCTCTGCAATGCTCCTTCGCGTCTCTTGCTTCGAAGTCTACTTCCTCCGGCTTCACTCCAAGCTTCTCGTCCGGCGGTCCCTCGGATGCCCGTAAAGCTATCCTTCATCGACTCAAGGCACGAGTCATGAGATGTGAAACTCGCCATGGCTCCATGTGCGAATTACTAAGTCCTGCACGACTTCAACGCACATATCAAATCAACATATCAAACTAATTTAAACCCTTTGCCACACCATCAAAACCATATTACGGCAAGAGATTGCCCTAACAATCTCCCCCTTTTTGATGTGTGGCAATCCGTTTAAGTTAGGTAAAAATATTTGATATAAATTCTAAGGTAAGAAAGCATGTAAGGATAAACATGATATAACAACATGCAACTCTCCCTTAATCCATGAAACTCTCTATACAGATTTTCTCCCCCTATCATATATTTCTCCCCCTAAAGCAATTAACTTAAACATAATTATTTCTCCCCCTTTGACACCATCACGAAGTTATAAACTCATGGCATCAAGTATAATGGAGGGAAAATACCAAAAAACATGATTAAAATCTGAAATCAGAAAATTGCAGGCTAATTTTTAGGTGAGCGATCATTGCTATCGATAGCCGATCGGCACAATTGATTCAAATTACGATTTTACGGCGATTTTCAGAAATGCATTAAAAATTCCAGAAAATTCGAAAAATCATGAAATTTGAGGAGCATATTTCTATTAAGTATATCTATCCAGGAAAAATAGTTTTTCTTGAAAAATCATTATATTTTCCGAGATTTGCCAAAAATCCAAACACTTGAAAAACCACTAGTTTTTGAGCATGTTAGTATCCATTTTAACACCTAGTCTTGCTTTGAATTGTTCCAAAACATGAATACATAGATTTTAGATTAAGGAATTGTTTTGAAAACATATGAAATATCCAACCATGATCTTTGGGCAATATGTCTATGAATTAAACATAAGCCTTCCCCATGATTGGTCTATTATTGCTATTTTGATACTTTAAATGACCATCTAAATGCCATAGGCATTAGTGGACATTTGTATCATCCTAATATCTCACCCATGCTAAGTTTGCAATCAAGTTAGCCTATAGTGAGTGTGAGATGCATCCTAGGGGGTATTTGTATATACTTAACCAATATATCCATGCAATTCTATCATGGTTAAGTATCAACCTAACAACCTACATGATCATAATGACATATATGATTTAATTTCACATTATGATCATGAAATGCATGTTTTCATCAATTTATAACCATGCATTAGGTATTATGTGATGATAATAAACAAAGTATTACCTAAAGCATGATTCAAAACTATTTCTCATGATAACGTGCCAAATTTCAAGAACATAAATCATGATTGCAAATATACATAGGAATTATATCAATCATCATGATTTAAGCATTATTATCTATTTATGGGCACGTTATCATCACCCAACACTATCTAAAAAATGTTGTCCCGTCATCCTAAGTCAACCAAAATATGATATAGGTCAAGTTCATATGGTTGACTACCCTAGGGGTTTTCTAACCCTTAAGGATGGATTTTGGAACCCAAAATAGATTCTTTCCTATTGGGTTCACTAAATACTCCTTGGGGATCCATTTCCTAGCAATTACTTTCTTTTTATCTTGTCCCCTAGCTATTAGGCATTTATAGGCCTTTTCATTTTTCTTTTCTTTGTATCCTAGGCCTTTCTTGTTGAAACTAGCTCTTTGGCTTCCTAAGATCATATTTAAGGTGTTGGAGCCAATTGTGAATTTCTCTAGGGCTTTGGTTAAATGATCTACCTTTTCCCTTAATGCCCTATTTTCTTCTATGCATGCATCATTAACATCCAAAGGCATATAATCCATCAGCAGCCTAGACCTAAGCCTTCTAGCCACCTCCATCAGCCTCATGCCTCTCGGATCCCTCCAAGTCATCCATGACTTGTTCATCCATTGCGCTAGCCTTCAGGTGCTTCCATCGGCTATGTCATGCTAACGGTGTCTACACCGCCAAGGCACATTGGACTTACGCCGCCAAGACTCCGCTTGGACTTTACGCCGCCAACTATTGGACTTATGCTGCCAAGACTACCGCTTGGACTTTACGCCGCCAATATCAATCCCCTTGGACTTCAAATGCCAACCCATGTTGGACTTCTCAAATGCCAAGACCATACTTGGACTTTCCTTGCCAACCCATGTTGGACTTCTCAAATGCCAAGACCATGCTTGGACTTTCCCTTGCCAACTCATGTTGGACTTTTACATTGCCAAGACTATGCTTGGACTTTCCAGTCCAAGAACTCAAGACTTGGACTTACCATGACAATTACATTGTCATATGTTTTTGTCAAAACATCAAAACACATCAAGACATCACTCGAGCCAAACTCGAGTCCTGGTCAATCGTGACCTGGGCCGATTGCACCAACAATCTCCTCCTTTTTGATGTTTGACAAAAACCAAACAAACTATTGAGTTAGAACACTAACTCAAATCCCTTACCAATTTTCCCAAATTGGTAAATACTCTTCAAATGTTCTCCCCCAAACATTCTCCCCCTTTTTGACTATGACAAAGGTTGTCTCCCCAAAAGGGTCAATGTCTCATGTCCCAATGAGATCTTACAATCTCCCCCTTGGTCCAAAAATACTTAGGATGCCTACCATCTTCCTAGTGATAAGTCTCATATCACTCAAGAGAGGCAATCCTATTCACTCTCCCAATTTCCAAATTGGGTATGAAGAATCCCATTTTCCTCCTCATGAGGAAAAAAAAATACCATCCATCATCCCATGATGGATACTTCCCCCTAAAGGCTTGCTCCCCCTTGACCATTTCACCAACAATGTCCTTGGGAATTCCCTAAGCCAATAGGAATTCTAAGCCATCAAAATTAAGGTTAGAAATTCAATATTGAACTTTCCAGCACCTTAAAATTGATACAAACCCTAAACACCTCTCCTAATCCATATCCAATGGATTTTCACCCTTTATCATGCTTCCCAAAGCATATCATAGGGTTAAGAGTGGTTGGTGAAATCGGGTTAAACAACTTTGGTTACCGAAATCGGGCTATCGATCGACTCTGTCGGCTACGATTCGGTGATGTATCCATCGATCGTGACGCGAAGCAGCGGTCGAGTGATACAATCTTTGCGATCGAGTCAAGCGCTGCCATCGATCATTGCCTTTGTAGAAGCGATCGTGATAATCGAAAACCTGATTTTCAGATATCAGACTCGACTTTTGGAAATGCATAAGTAATTCTACGTAAATCAAAAAATCACGAAACTTAATACGTATATTACTTAACACACATATAATCAGTGAAAAATTTTGGAAAAATATTTTTACCATTGAATTAGGAGATTGATACAAAATCCAAAAGTGACTAAAAACTTTAAGGTTGAAGCTCACTTTGTATCAATCTTATCAATGGTGATTGCTATCAAAAGATAGACTTCACCAAGGTTTTTCAAAATGATTTTAAAATGTTTTTAAAGCCCTAATTTGGATCATTTTCCTTGGGCTCTATGCACATGGCTTGTACCCAAGCTTTCCTAATGATCCAAATGGGATTGGATGAGTTTTAGTTCATCTAGATGCAAAAATTATGCACCTTGAACTTAACTCATATCCTAGCATCTCACATGTATCTATGGTATATAAATACACATACATATCAATTAGATGTGAGATGTGGGTTTTGTTCTCCCTAAACTAGGATTTCATGCATTTTCTAAAGCAACTCTACTTGATTCCCTTATAACTGGGACTCCAAGTCATGCCATAGTCCTTAAATAAATTTTAATCAAGTTAATGCATAAATGTATGATCATGGCATAAATAATAGCATTATTAAAACATGTCCAATGATCATGATGTCATGACATATGATGAAATTTAAGAACACATGACATCTAAAATAACCCTAAACAATGTCATGACATGGTATATGATAGGATGCAATTTCATGTCATAATATATCAACTTTCATAAGCAATACAATTATACAAATATTCATCCATACACACAAGATTTTCAGAAACAAAGATTTCATTTAACTTAAAACTTGTCTTTTACATTCAAAATGGAGATTGGCTATGCTCAATCTCACTACAAAAATTGACGACCACAGAACATCTAATATCCTCTAATCGTCCGCAGGAGGTGGCGGTGGAGGAGGCTGCTGACTTCGAGTCGAGCGCATCATCTCTAGCATATCGGTGATCTTTGCTCTATGCGAACTGAGACTCCTCCATCCTATCGAGGCGTCGTAGAAGGATGCACGCCTGCCAATATCTCTGACAGCCTAGAGTCCACCGACTGCTGATAGTCCTGAAATCTGGACTCCAGCCGGCCACGACGATCTGATGGACCCGCCGCTGATGTGTCTGCCGGCATCTGGTCATCCTCATCAGTGGTATCCGCATCCTCGTAGTCCTCTGTCGCCTCTCTGGGTGCCGGAGGATGCTGTCTGTGTGCCCTGGGTGGTGGTCGTGGCGCCAACTCCATCTGTCCAGCGCCCATCCGTAGCTTTGCTAACGAGAAGTTCTGGTGATATCTGATCGTACACCTCCGATAGCGCTCGCAGAGAACCCCTGTGGATGTTGACGCCTACGGACTCTAGCCATGCTGTGATGATATGACCAAATGGCATATGCACTTTCCCTTGTACAGGGGAAATGAAGTGCACAATGCAGTGGAAAATGTTTAATGCAAAGTTTATATCTAACTGATGACGCATGGCGTATAAAAGAAAGAGATGGGGAGGCCGAATCTTGGCCAGACCCCGAGTGACGATGGGAAGAAAACACCCAACAATGACCTTGTAAAGGACATTGTCAGGTGCAGATAACTCAGTGATAGGAAATAGATTCTGGGTCGGTGGACGAGGATAACCAAAGATATGCTCATGCATGGACTCTATAGAGATATGGTCAAAAGGCTCAGGTAAAGGAAAATCCATGGTAGGGTAAAAGATAAAAGTGTCATCTGAGGGCCTACACTCGAGAAACTCCTGCAGTATCGCAGGAGTGAACTCTAACTCGCGTTTTGCAACGCGAGTAGTGTAAGTAGGGTCGTCATCCACCTTTTTAAGGTTTTGATAAAATTCCTTAACAAGGTCATCATTAATTGGATGCGTGCATAAGACGATTTTCATTAGATTGTAGTATGCAATTAATTCCATGACATCACTACAATGTCGATTGAAAAAATCCCTATCGATGTACCTAACCAACATAGGTTGGTACAATCGAGATTCACCCTCGGGTGGATCATTCCTACGGGCTCTCCTATTATGAATGCAATGTAATGATATGACATGCAATGGCAATAATACACGATTAGATAAACCTAAATTGTAATGGAAATGAAATTTAGGGCTCGGGAAAAAAATCGTTACTTAGGCGCCATTTGAAGATGTGGCCGGAGGGAAGACTCAAATGTTGCTGGGGGTCGCCGGAAAAGTCGCCGGAGAACTTCAGACGCCGGAACCCTAATCGGAACAAGGAAAAATAAGCCCTAAATCGCGTGAACTAGGGCTCGAAATAGGTGAAAAATGGAAGAGGAGAGACTTGTCTATCAAACCTAACACTTGGGAGGTTGGCACGGCCGGAAGAGTCGGTCGGAGAGGGAGACGGCGATCAGAGAAGGAAGGGAGAAGAAAGGCTCGTCGCGTGAAGACGCCGAACCCTAGCGGTTCGATGTTATAAAAATGCAATGCAGTCGACTGATGTGGATCATCAGTCGACTGATAGTGGTCTATTACCGAGTTTCTGCGCGGCCGGTCGGTGATCGATCCGGCTCGCAATCGATCTTGAACCTTCTGTAACGTGCTACAGTAGCATCAGTCGACTGATGTTGCTCATCAGTCGACTGATGTGCACATCACTCGACTGCTCGTCGAGCACTCGACTGATGGCCCTCGGCCTCGGTGAACAGTACCATCAGTCGACTGATGGACCTCATCAGTCGACTGATGTTCAATCAGTCGAGTCATGAAGCTAGCACTCGACTGATGGCCGTATCGTATCGCGCTACAGTGTTATCAGTCGATAATCGTATCGATCGTGATATCGATTTCTGAAAATCAGAAGATCTCGATTTCATCATCTTAATTATTCCATTTTATCACGTTAGATCTTGTATATCGAATGTATTGATGTTATACTTTTATTCATGTATTCGTTAATGTATTTTAATGTTTTATTTCATTTTTGCAAACATTAACATTCAATGATTTCTAAAACCTAACATCTCACCCTTTCTAAGTGTTAAAATACACAATCAAGGTGAAAGACTTGTTTTGTGAGATGCAATCTATCCTAGACATTCCTTCCATGCAAACATATGGTAAAACATATGAAGCATGGTGAGTACAAGACATCAAGTTGTGTGGCACTTGAGTATCACTCTAGATGTTACTTTTAACATCTTAAACACACATCTCTTGATACATGAACTTCTAAAGTGTGCCAACAATCAAAGTTACACACTATGACATCTAAATCTAGATCGTGTCAATTTTATTGATTTTCATGTTTTCAAGATATATATTGACACATCCTAAAATTCTTTGAAGTTAAGGCTCAAATATATTTCCAAGGTAACCATAACCTTGAAAGTAACCTAAGGTGCCACCTTTATCATGGTTGAGTTAACTACCCATCCAATCAAGGTTGGCACACCCTAAACCCATTTAGCGTGAATCAATCACGCTCTTAGGAACCCAAAACCGATTTGAGCTCCTAGGGTTAATTAGGTATTCCTTAGGGATAACCTCCCTAGATACCTTCCTAATGACCCTCCTAGGCTTATTAGCCTTGGTCATTTTGGTCTTGCCTAGGTTAACCTTAGGGATTGCCTCCCTAACAACCTTCTTAGTGGCCATCCTAGGTTTCTTCGAAACCTTGACCATTAGGCATAGACCTTGGTCAACTCTAGGAATGACTCCCCCATTGACCTTGGTCTTCCTAGACCTAGTTAGTGTCCCATAGTCAAATGGAACACTATGGTAAGTCACCTTGGACTTAGGTTTGTGACCCAAACCATTCTTTCCCTTGGTTGACTTTTGACTCTTAGGTCCTAGATGTTGACTTTGACTTCTTGACCTAAGAGTTTGACAATTTGACCCTTGAAATTGATTTTGTATCTTGTTTAGGGTCTTTTCCAATGTCTCAAGCCTTGACCTCAAGGCTTGGTTCTCTAATTCTAATTGCCCAATTTTAGAATTTTTATTTAAATATTGGGCATTGGACTTTCTTGGCATATGCCTAATCCATTTTGGATTAAAACCTAGATGTTCTTGTATTTTCTTAATAGATTCCCTAGGTATTGTTTTTCTAGGGACATTAGTCCCAAATTTCTCCTTATTCTTAAGGTGAACATTCTTAGCTCCGAAACAAATATGTTTGTTATTTCTAGCATGCTCTTTATGATACATAACAAAATTGCTAAAATTAGTTCTAGCATGCTTTTTAATATTTAAATTAGACGGAGCATTATTTAAATATACCTTAGGGTTTGCCTTAGTGGCTCCCCCTACTTGTGATGCTCCCCTTTGCCCCTTCTTCTTCTTCTTTGGGCATTGACTCCGGTAATGATCAGGTAGTCGGCATTTGAAGCAAATGACATGCTCCTTGCTCTTTTGACTTGGAGAACCGGTGTCCGTTGACTTTTGTTGACTTTTAGGCGTCGGAGGAGCTTTCTTGATCCTCTTTGGGCATTTGCTCTTGTAATGCCCATACTCCCTACACTCAAAGCACATAATATGATTTTTATTTGAAAGTAAAGTGTTTGAGTTACCTAAGGTGGTGGTAGGTGCCGGAGCTGAATTTTGAGCTTCTTCATCTTGATCGGATGTTGAAGGCTCTTCTTGAGGTTGCTCCGGTGTAGAAAATGGTCTCTCCTTCTCAATCCTAGAGGTAGATGCTTCTTCCACCTCTTCTACTTCTTTCTCCGATTCGGAAGTTGACTCCATCTCAACTTCCGATTCCTCACTTTCACTTGAGAATGAACTCTCCTCATGGAATCTTGCCAATTTTCTCCATAGCTCCTTGGCATACATGTAATCCCCTAGCTTGCACAAAACATCATTAGGGATTAAATCTTCCAAAAGTTTCGTTACCTTAACTTCAGTCTTGAGCTTTTGGCGTTGCTCTTGGGTCCACTTTTTCAATTTTAGGACATTCCCCTTCTTATCCCTAGGGGGTTCAAAGCCTTCAACGAGGATGAACCAATCCTCTATGTTCATCATCAAGAATGTTTCCATTCTTGCTCTCCATGCCGGAAAATCTTCTGGATCATATGGAGGTGGAGTGTTGATTTCCCAACCAAGCTTGTCTTGGAATTCCATCTTCACCCTCTAGCCTTTTGCCTTAGCTTCCGGTTGTTAATCCGTAGAAGAGCCCCGGGCTCTGATACCACTTGTTAGAGATCGTTTGGAAGCTAGAGGGGGGGTGAATAGCGTAGATGAAATTCGATCCCGTTCGTGTCTACAATTTCGTTAGTGCGCAGCGGAAATAGAAATAATAAAAGCAATAACGAAATGGACACAACACAAATCACAACAAGAGCATATAACGTGGTTCGGAACCGAACCGGTTCCTACTCCACAGATTGGGTTCGTACGAACCCTAGCGATGCCACAAACACCACTAACCAATAAAACTCCTTCTTGACACAAGTCAAGGGTGGAGAAACCCCTTACAAGTAATCTTACACCAATAAGATACAAATACAAGCAATTACAATAATGAATACGAAATGCAAGTAAAGAAGACACTTTACAACACTTGTTTTGATTGCTTGAATGCTTGGTTGCTTTCTTGCACTTGGAGACCTGATTTGCACCAACAAATCGCCACAATAGCCCTCAAGAACCGATCCCAAAATCCTCCATCACGAGCTCCTTATAAAGCTTCAACCTGTGCTGGAAAAGGTCTATCAGTCGACTGATCGGGACCATCAGTCGACTGATGCCACTGTTGTCGTGAGACAACGGCTAGATCCACGCTGGATAAGTCCAACGGAACCTTCATCAGTCGACTGATCATGACCATCAGTCGACTGATGGAGCCTTCACTCGACCAGTCGAGTCTCGACTCCGATACGTGCGAAAATATCGAGCACCCGATCGATCACGATCGATCGATTGCTCGAGCCATCGATCGTTGCCCACCTCGGCGATCATCGCTAGCTATAACCGCGTGATCAAACCCTAGTTGACTCGGTCCAGTCGACTGCCACATGGCACCAGTCGACTGGCATACCTCAAACATGAGGTTTTAGCCCAAGTATGGTTCCCCCATACTTGCTAGACTACCCTTAGCCTAGACCTAAGCCTTCTAGCCACCTCCATCAGCCTCACGCCTCTCGAATCCCTCCAAGTCATCCATGACTTGTTCATCCATTGCACTAGCCTTCAGGTGCTTCCATCGGCTATGTCATGCTAACGGTGTCTACACCGCCAAGGCACATTGGACTTACGCCGCCAAGACTCCGCTTGGACTTTACGCCGCCAACTATTGGACTTATGCTGCCAAGACTACCGCTTGGACTTTACGCCGCCAATATCAATCCCCTTGGACTTCAAATGCCAACCCATGTTGGACTTCTCAAATGCCAAGACCATATTTGGACTTTCCTTGCCAACCCATGTTGGACTTCTCAAATGCCAAGACCATGCTTGGACTTTCCCTTGCCAACTCATGTTGGACTTTTACATTGCCAAGACCATGCTTGGACTTTCCAGTCCAAGAACTCAAGACTTGGACTTACCATGACAATTACATTGTCATATGTTTTTGTCAAAACATCAAAACACATCAAGACATCACTCGAGCCAAACTCGAGTCCTGGTCAATCGTGACCTGGGCCGATTGCACCAACATCAAGCTCCGAATCCTGCCGCTCCAAGTAAGAATTCTATGTCTACTCTAATTTTGTTAATTTTTTTCATGTATGATAGGAAATGTTTCTAGCTTAAATATGCATGAAAATATGTATGATACCCTTATGCTTGTTCATGTATGATATAGAATACCTTAAGCTTAAATTATGCATGAGAACATGAATGATGCCTTAAGCTTAAAATGACTTTATGCTAGCTTTAGTCTAATTATGCGTAGGTCAACGAACGAAAACATATACTAGCTTTACTTTAATATATGAAGATAAACATGTCTGGAAGACGCAGTAGTAGAGCTAATGAGATAGCACCCCCGCATGACCTTACACACGTAGTCACAGAACTCCAGCGACAAGTCACAGAATAACAACAAGTAATAAATACCCTAATGAATCAGCGAGGAAACCCTACTGCCCCACCAACGGGCCCCGACCCGATGGTTCGTGAGAAGCTTACGATCGATGGCGCGAGACTAAAGCGAAAAATTTCTCTGCATCGGTGAGCCATGGGATGCCGAACTGGTTCAAGACGGTGGAAAGCATCGGAGCTCTACTGGGTGGCCCGAATGTGAGAAGATTAAGTGTGCATCATACGCCTTTCGGAGATGCTCGGATGTGGTGGGAGCGGTTAAAGCAAAGAGACAAGTAAATCGGGATGAGATGGACAGATTTTTGAGTACGAGTTCTTGAAGAATTCTTCCACATGAGGGTGACCAACAAGCATTACGACGAGTTCACTGGTTCCGACAAGGTGACTCTATCACCGGGCGCAAGAGATTCAACCGACTGCACGCCTATGCCCGAGTTGGTCAAGACGGAAAGAGAAAGGGTCGACTCATGTCAAGATGTTCGACCGTAAATAGCTCAATGTGGCCGGAGTTCATAGACCGCAGACCGCAGAGGAGCTGCTCAAGAGTGCCTGATTAATGAGCCGAGCATTACCCGAACAACATTAATCAAGAAAAGAAAGCACCGAGTGAAGGTGGGTCAGCCTCCAGAGAGGTCGAGGAACCAGTAGCTTTTGGAAAGGGAACCACACCGAAAGAGAAGACAATGGGAGGATCCTAAAGGTGGTCCAACAAAAAGCATCCCAGGATCCCTTTGTGTACTACCTGCGGAAAAGTACATCCTGGAGTATGCTTCCAAGGCACGAATAGATGTTACAACTGTGGACGGACAGGACATAGAATCCGGATCCCTATCAGTTCAGCACCTCTCACCAGATGCTCAGTTCAGAGTGCTCCTCCACAGCTACATCGATGCAGTCCGCAATAAGGGAACCCCGATCCACCAAGGGAGACTAGAAGCCCCACCAGTTATGACAGATGCCAGGGTATTCTCTCTCACCCAAGAAGATGTGGCGAATGCCTCTACAGTTGTCACAGGTTAGATATTTATTTTCACAAAGATTCTACCGCATTATTTGACATCGGGCAACACATTCGCTTGTTTCTACACACTTTATCGAGAGATAGACATACCACCACAAGCTCTAGATCGCAAGTTCTTAACCACTCGCCCTGAGAAGTAATGCCTCCACTCATATGTCGAGCCGCACTCCATCGTAATTGCGATGAGAACTCTACTGCGATCTGATAGTGCTTGACATGCAGGATTATGATATTATACTGGGCATGGATTTCTTAAGCAAGTACGGTGCTTCAATCGAGTGTCGTAAAAGAAAAGTGGTATTCCAGCCGGAGGCGGAACCTATGTTTGAATTTATCGAGAGCCAAGGAGAAGAGTCAATAAGATTTTATCAAGATGTTAGGGTTTCGCCGCACATAGTTGATACAAGCCGTGAGGATCGAGAAGCTAGAAGATGTCGTAGTTGTATGCAACTACCCAGAGGTATTCTGCATGAATTACTGTGGTTAGCCCAGATAGAGAAGTTGAATTTGAGATTGAGTTGATTCCTGGTACTAACCCGATCTCTAAAGCACCTTACCGTATGGCGCCGGATGAATTAAAGGAACTTCAGGGACAGCTATAGGAGTTACTCGACAAGGGACTTATCTGCCCAAGTCGCTCTCCATGGGGAGCTCCAGTGCTGTTGGTGAAGAAGAAAGATGGGTCTATGCGAATGTGCATAGACTACAGGCGAAATAACAATGTGACGATCAAGAACCGATATCCTTTACCACGGATTGATGACCTGTTCGACCAACTAAAGGGTGTCGCCGTCTTCTCTAAGATTGACCTGAGGTCCGACTATCATCAAGTAAAAGTGAAACCAGATGATATACCAAAGACGGCCTTCCGGACAAGGTATGGACATTGCGAGTTTGTAGTTATGCCCTTCGGAGTGAATGCACCGCCTGTTCATGCATGGATTCGATGACCGCATTCTGCATTCCTCGATAAGTTTGTGATCGCCTTCATAGACTACATATTGATATATTCGAGGACCCCCGAGGAGCATGCAGAACACTTGAATGTGGTATTGCAGATTCTTCGGGAAAAACAGCTATTCGCAAAGTTCTCCAAATGCGAGTTCTGGCTTGAACAAGTATCATTTTTGGGTCACATGATATCCAAGCACGGAGTGATGGTAGACCCAATAAAGATCGAAGCCGTGAGTAACTGGAACCGACCAAAGAATGCCAGTGAGATCAGAAGCTTTCTTGGGCTAGCAAGCTACTGCCGGAAGTTTGTAGAGAACTTCTCCAGGATTGCCGCCCCTATGACAGTCCTCACCAGAAAGAATAAGAAATATGAGTGGACGGACGCCTGCGAGAGGAGTTTCACAGAATTGAAAGGGAGACTGACCAGTGCTCCAATCCTTGCTCTTCCGGACAGTAATGAAGGCTTCGACATGTACAGTGACGCTTCCAAGTTGGGACTCAGAGTTGTACTCATGCAGAATGGCAAGGTCATTGCCTACGCCTCTAGGCAACTCAAGGAACACGAAAGGAATTATCTCACCCACGACTTAGAGATAGCGGTCGTGGTCTTCGCTCTCAAAACATGGAGGCATTATCTATATAGAGCTCAGTGTAAGATTTATACCGACCACCAGAGTCTGAAATATTTCTTCACACAGAAGGACATGAACATGAGACAATGCAGATGGCTCGAGCTCGTCAAGGATTATGACTGCGAGATTCTCTACCATCCGGGAAAAGCAAACAAGGTGGCTGATGCACTCAGCAGGAAGTCCTGCGCCACCTTGATGTCTCTATCAGTGTTATCTCGGCCCTTAGAAAGAGAGATTATGCGTTACGGGGTTGAAATCATTTTCGGACAACTCTCGACCATGATGATAGCACCGACACTGTTCGATGATATCCTGGAAAAGCAAGCCCGTGACCCAAGCCTTCAGAGGATCAAGAAAGAGGTCTTAGAAGGAAAGGACGACGGGTTTCGGATCTCTGATAGTGGAGTACTCTACCTCAGGGATCGCTTGTGTATTCCCGACGATCCAGAATTACGGAAGGAGATATTTGAGGAAGCTCACGGAACTCCTTATGCGATGCATCCTGGAACCACCAAAATGTACCAAGACCTGAAACGAAAGTTCTGGTGGTTCGGAATGAAAAGAGATGTGGCTCAGTATGTCAGTACCTGCCTGACCTGCCAGAGGGTTAAGGCAGAACACCAGAGACCTGGAGGAACACTGCAGCCGATCCAGATTCCAGAATGGAAATGGGAAGACATTTCTATGGATTTCATCTCAGGATTGCCCAAGACGACAAACGGTTATGATGCTATATGGGTAATCAGGATGATTGACGAAGTCCGCCCACTTCTTAGCAATCAAGATGACCTATTCGACGAGCAATCGCTCGCTTATATGCTAGGAAATTATCGACTACATGGAATTCCTAAGACCATCATTTCGAGAGATGGTCACTTTATTTCCCATTTCTAGGAATGTGTCTGTAAGGCCCTGGCACGGCTATTGTTCAAGATCGCTTCCATCCCTGCATGGACTGATGCATCAAAGAGTAAATCAATCGGAGGATATGTTACGAGCTTGCACCCTGAATTTCAAAGGTAGCTGGTGTCGATACTTATGTTTGGCAGAATTCGCCTACAATAATAGCTACCAAGCTACTATTGGAATGGCACCCTACGAGGCTCTATACGGGAGGAAATGTAGATCTCCCATATGTTGGTACGAGGGTAGTGAAAAGAAGAGGATGGGACTCCAGACGGATTTCATCGACGACACCACCCGAGCTATACGTAACATCCGTCAGAGAATTGAAACTGCTCAGAGCCGACAAAAGAGCTATGTGGATATGCGCGATCGTTAGAATTCGAAGTTGGGGACCTAGTATTCCTCAAAGTGGCTCCTATGAAGGGAGTGATGAGATTCGGAAGGAAGGGTAAACTGAGTCCATGCTACGTGGGACCGTATCCGATATTGCAGAGGATTGGCAAGGTAGCTTACAAGCTAGAGCTGCCTCAAGAGATGTCGGCTATTCACAACGTGTTCCATGTCTCTGTGCTCAAGAAATGCATTTCCAGTGCGGACCAAGTGATCGAGCCGCAAACAGTACAAGTTCAAGAGGACCTGAGTATTGAAAGTCGGCCTATCCAGATACTAGACCGAGAAGTCAAGAGGCTAAGGAACAAAGAGGTGCCCATAGTAAAGGTCCTATGGCAGAATCAACGGTACGAGGAAGCTACCTGGGAACGCGAGGAGGAGGCGAAGTACCCAGAATTGTTCTAAGTTTCGAGGACGAAACTTTTAAAAAGTATGAAGGATTGTAACGCCCGTAAAATTCCTAGCAATTTTACAAGAATTTTTGGCTTAATGATAATGGGCTTTATGTGGGCCTTTTCAAAATAAAAGAAAATAAGCCAAAAAGGGATGCAAGACTTGGGGAATTGAACCCCAAACCTCTAGAGATAGCCAAGCCCTATAGGTGCACCCACTAACCAGAAGCCTAATAGGATTATATCATTAGAGGAAGAGGGGAAATTGTAGATAAGTGTGATGAGGGTAAATGAAGAGACATGGAAAAGAGAAGAGAAACTTCTCTTCCTCCCTTTATAAAGAAGAGGGAAGGTTCCACTTGGCCACTTCTTCTTCTCTTCTTCTTCCTCACCGAAAACCATCCCTCCCCTTCTCCATTTTCACCCTTGGCCGAAACTCATCCAAGCAAGAAGCAAGGGCTAGGTTTGGTTCCTTAGGTCATCTTCCTACTACAAGCAAAGCGAAGGATGTAAGTATCCCTCACCTGCATACGAGTAGCTTCGATTGCTGTTTTGTAAAAGAATCCATATGCTATATTCGGCCACCCCTAGATCTTGATGATCCAATGAAGTTTTAATCCATGTTTTGTAGGATTATGATGTTGTTGTTATGTTTAATGAATTAGGTTAAAGGTTAACCCTAAAAACCCTACATAGATCATTCAGCCACCCCTAGATCTTGATGATCCAATGAAGTTTTAATCCATGTTTTGTAGGATTATGATATTGTTGTTATGTTTAATGAATTAGGTTAAAGGTTAACCCTAAAAACCCTACATGGACCATTCGGCCACCCCTAGATCTTGATGATCCAATGAAGTTTTAATCCATGTTTTGTAGGATTATGATGTTGTTGTTATGTTTAATGAATTAGGTTAAAGGTTAACCCTAAAAACCCTACATGGACCATTCGGCCACCCCTAGATCTTGATGATCCAATGAAGTTTTAATCCATGTTTTTGTAGGATTATGATGTTGTTGTTATGTTTAATGAATTAGGTTAAAGGTTAACCCTAAAAACCTTACATGGACCATTCGGCCACCCCTAGATCTTGATGATCCAATGAAGTTTTAATCCATGTTTTTGTAGGATTATGATGTTGTTGTTATGTTAAATGAATTAGGTTAAAAGATAACCCTAGAACCCTATAGACCATTCGCCATCATGTAATTTTGGGTGATTAAATGAAGTTTAATTCATGTCCTATGTGCAAATGAAGTTGTTGTGTTAAATGAATTAGGTTGAAAGATAACCCTAGAAACCCTATAGACCATTCGCCATCATGTAATTTTGGGTGATTAAATGAAGTTTAATTCATGTCCTATGTGCGAATGAAGTTGTTGTTGTGTTAAATGAATTAGGATGAAGGATAACCCTAGAAACCCCTATGGACCATTCGGCCATCATGTATTTTTAGGGTTTAAATGAAGTTTTAATTCAAGTTTTATATGCAGATGAAGTTATTGTTATGATTAATGAATTAGGTTAACATGTATTTTATGTTTGGGTGAATTCATGTTGACTGTGATATTAAAAGATGCCAGATGAAGATAATATGCCTTAGGTTAGTGTTTACTTACTCTTGATGCCATGCCTTACGTCATGCCCTATGTGTATGTGGTATTTAAAATATGTTATGAAATGAAGTATGGTATGTTTATGAAATGAAAGATGATATGTTCACAAAGTGAAGCATGATGTGTTATGAAATGAAGTATGCTATGTTTGCAAAATGAAATAAGCTATGTTATAAAGTAAGCATATAAGTATTTTACCTTCTGCATGGCTTGTACCAAGACCTTAACAGGTCCAAGAAGGGATGGGCTCCTAAGATGCCCTAGGTCGATGGAATAAGACTCGGGCCTAGGATGGGCTTCTATGTATGATTGCCCCTAGGTCGATGGAATAAGACTCGGGCCTAGTACGGGATGGGCTCCAAGATGCCCTAGGTCGATGGAGTAAGACTCGGGCCTAGGATGGGCTTCTATGCTATGATGATTGTCTTAGGTCGACGGACTAAGATCGGGCCTAGTAACCTAGTAGGTTCGAGACTTGCTACCTCGGGCCTATTTAGGGATGCGCGCTATGATAATGAAGAAGTGGTACAATGTCGGGCCCAAATATGTTGAGATTTATGTTTACGTACCTAAAATATATGTTTTCAAAAGCATCCTGCATATGTTTACCTGATTGATTGGTATGTTCACATGTTATGTTTAATATGTCATGTTTACGCCACTATGTTACATAGGTTGTATGTTATGTTGATATGTCATGTACACGTTGCTATGTTACATATGATGCATGATATGTTTGATTAAGTATATATATTCATGTTATGCTGCTAAGTTATGGATTATACATGTTATGTTTACTCATGTTACTTATGCTACATGTTAAGTTGATTACGCCATGTATGTTACATGTTATATTGCTTATATGTTATGAATGTTACATGTCATGATTAATGCTGATGTATGGTTTTGTGAGTAGGACAGGATCTTACTAAGCCTATGTGCTTATAGTTTATCTTTCCCTCGTACTGCAGATAAGGGTAAGGGATGGATAAACTAAAGGGAGCAGCAGGAGGAGCCAATGTGTGTGGTAGTGGCATGGTGGAGAAGATCCGTTAGGTCTATATATATACGTTTACCTATGATGATGATGTCTATGGATGTCCTTACTTGTGTCTCCTTATGACGATGATGTTTATGAACCTGAACTAAGCACTAAGTATCTATATATATGATGCATGCTCTATGTTGATAAGAAGAAGTAAAGAAGAAGTAAGAAGAAGTATCTATACATGTTATGAAGCATACTCTATGTTAAAAAGAAGAAGTATATATATATATGTATATATATATATGTCAATGCATGTTTATGTTTAAAAAAAAAAAATAGGTCTAAAGTCTTCCGCTGTAAGAATTAAGAAGTATGTATAAAGTCTTCCGCTGTATGTAATGTATGTATGTACGGTCGCATCACGCGCCGCCCCTCCGGATTCGGGTCCGAAAAGGGCGGGCGTGACACACCAATCGACTGATCACAAGATCGATCGGCCTCTTCCATCGATCATTGCCCACCTATGGCGCGATCATTGCTAGGCAATCCACGATCAAACCCTAGTTGACTCAGGCCAGTTGACTACCACATGACACCAGTTGACTGACACACCTCAAACATGAGGTTTTAGCCCAAGTATTGTTCCCCCATAATTGCTAGACCACCCTTAGCCTAGACCTAAGCCTTCTAGCCACCTCCATCAGCCTCACGCCTCTTGGATCCCTCCAAGTCATCCATGACTTGTTCATCCATCGCGCTAGCCTTCATATGCTTCCATCGGCTATGTCATGCTAATGGTGTCTACACCGCCAAGGCACATTGGACTTACGCTACCAAGACTCCGCTTGGACTTTACGCCGCCAAACATTGGACTTATGCTGTCAAGACTCCCGCTTGGACTTTACGCCGCCAATATCAAACCCCTTAGACTTCTCAAATGCCAAGACTCGTGCTTGGACTTCCCTTGTGCCAAGTACTCAAGACTTGGACTTTCCCAAATGCCAAGTGTTCCACTTGGACTTTCCATGCCAAGTACCCATGACTTGGATATACCTTGCCAAGACCCATGCTTGGACTTTCCCAAATGCCAAGTGTCCCACTTGGACTTTCCATGCCAAGTACCCATGACTTGGGCTTTACCATGACAATTACATTGTCATATGTTTTTGTCTAACATCAAAACATCTCTCGAGCCAAGCTCGAGTCTTGGTCAATCGTGACCTGAGTCGATTGCACCAACAATCTCTCCCTTTTTGATGTTTGACAAAAACCAAACAAATCATTTGAGTTAGACCATCTAACTCAAAAACTCCTTACCAATTATCCCAAATTGGTAATCTTATCTTTCTCCCCCTTTTTGACATACATTAAAAAGGTTATCTCTCCAAGGAGGTCAATGTCTCATGTCCCAATGAGATCTTACAATCTCCCCCTTGATCCAAAAATACCTAGGATGCCTACCATCTTCCTAGTGATAAGTCTCATATCACTCAAGAGAGACAATCCTATCCACTCTCCCAATTTCCAAATTGGGTCTCTCAAAAACCCATCAATTTTCTCAATTGATGATACTCTCCCAATAACTTCTCTCATTCAAGAAGAGAAAAACACATCCATCATCCCATGATGGATACCTCCCTCTAAAGGCTTGCTCCCCCTTGACCATTGCACCAACAATGTCCTTGGGAAGTCCCTAAGCCAATAGGAACTCTAAACCATCAAAATTAAGGTTCTAAGTTCAAACATGAACTCTTCCACCCTTAAATTTGATACTTTGACCTAACACCTCTCCAAATCCATATCCAATGGATTTTCACCCTTTATAATGTTTCCCAAAGCATATCCTAGGGTTAGGAGTGGTTAGGGACCTTAACCGCAGCTGAACACGGACTAAACAAACCTTGTTTTCGAAATCAATTGGCAATGACTGACTACAATACCATCGATCGCTACTACATCACCGATACCACAGAAGTCGATCGATAATCAAATTTCGAATTTCAGTTATCAGAATCGAATTTTAGAAAATCATAAGTAATTCTATGTATATCGAAAAAATACGAAATTTGATACGTATATTACTTATAGTCAATACAATGGGTGAAAAATATTTGAAAATTATTTTACCCATAAAATACTGAAATTGATACAAAATTCAAAAGTAAAGAAAACTTCTAAGTTTTGGCTCACTTTGTATCAACTTCATCAATGGTGATTGCTATCAAAAAATAGGTCTCACCAAGGTTTTTCAAAAGGATTTTAAAATGTTTTCGAAACCTTATTTTGGATCATATTCCTTGGGCTCAATGTACATGACTTGTACACAAGCTTTCCCAATGATCCACAACTCATATAAGATGAGTTTGAGTTCACCTAGATGCAAAAACTATGCACCTTGAACTTAACTCATATTCTAGCATCTCACATGTATCTAGGGTGTATAAATACACATACATGTCAATGTAATGTGAGATGTGGGTTTTGTTCTTCTTAAACTAGGGTTTCATGCATTTTCTAAGGCAACTCTACTTGATTCCCTTATAAATGGGACTTCAAATCATGCCAATTATCCTTAACTCAATTTTAATCAAATGCATGAATGATTATGACATTTATGATGATATAAATAAGCATATGCTCATAATCATGATGTCATGGCATAATATGAAATCTAAAAATACATGACATTTATCCTTAATCCTAAAAACATGATCATGATATATAAATGCTAGAAATAAATATGATGTCATGGCATGTTATATGGTAAATCAAGACATGACAAATAAAAAGTATAGGTATAATAATACCTAAATTCTAATATTAATTGCCTTTTGAGATAATTAAGTATATTTTTGTCATATTCCTATTAATCTCCCAAGTGTGCCAAAAATCCAAAATGACACACTATGACCTCTAAACCTAAAATGTGCCAATTCAATTGATTTTTCATAATCCCAAATATACATTGACACATCCTAAAATCTTTTAGGATCACAATATCAATTCTATTCCCAAGGTACCCATAACCTTGAAATTTGCCTAAAATATCACATTTACCATGGTTAGGTTAACTACCCATCCATTTAAGGTTGACATACCCTAACCCATTTAGCGTGAATCAATCACGCTCTTAGGAACCCAAAACCTATTTGAGCTCCTAGGGTTTACTAGGTATTCCTTAAGGATGACCTCCCTAGATATCTTTCTAATGACCCTCCTAGGCTTAGAAGCCTTGGTCATTGTGGTCTTGCCATGGTTAACCTTATGGATTGCCTCCCTAATAACCTTCTTAGTGGCCATCCTAGGTTTCCTAGAAACCCTAGCCACTAGGCATTTACCATGGTTACTCTTAGGGATAACTTTCCTAGTAACCTTGGTCTTCCTAGACCTAGTTAGTGTTCCATAATCTAATGGAACACTATGATAAGCCACCTTAGGCTTAGGTTTGTGACCCAAACCTTTCTTGCCCTTGGTTGCCTTTTGTCTTTTAGGTCCTAGGTGTTGACTTTGAGATTTGGACCCTTGACTTTGACCATTAGACCCTTGAAATTGATTTTGTATATTCCTAAGGGTCTTTTCCAATTTCTCAAGCCTTGACCTCAAGGCTTGATTTTCTAATTCTAATTTCCCAATTGATTTTTGATTAGGTTCTTAGGCATGGGACTTCCTAGGCATATGCCTAGTCCATTTAGGGTTGAGACCTAGATGCTCTTGTACCTTTCTAATGGTTTTCCTAGGTAGAATTTGTCTAGAATTGTTTGACCTAGGGTTGTCCTTAGGTAAAATATTTCTAGGGACATTAGTCCCAAATTTTTCCTTCTTCCTAAGATTGACTTTCTTAGCTCCTAAACAAAAATCCCTATTTCTAGCATGCTCTTTATGATAAATTGCAAGATAATTAAAATTTCTAGCATGTTTTTTGACATTTAAACTAGAAGATGCATTACTAAAATATACCTTAGGGTTAGCCTTAGCTCCCCCTACTTGTGATGCTTCTTCTTGGGTCTTTTTGCTCCCCCTAGGGCATTGGCTTCTATAGTGCCCCTTTTGATGGCACTTGAAGCATACTACATGCTCCTTGTTTTTGATGGTTGAGGGACCGGTTTCCTTTGATTTTTCTTGACTTTTAGGTGCCGGAGGAGTCTTCGTAACCTTCTTTGGGCACTTGCTCTTGTAGTGCCCATATTCCCTACACTCAAAACACATTATATGACTTTTATTTGAAACTAGAGTGTTTGAGTTACCTAGGTTAATGGAGACCGGAATTGGATTTTAGGCTTCTTCATCTTGACCGGATGCCGAAGCTTCTTCTTGGTATTGCTCCGGTGTTGAGGATGGTCTCTCCTCCTCAATCCTAGAAGTGGATGCTTCTTCCACTTCTTCCACCTTTTCTGATTCAGATGTTGATTCCCTATCAACCTCCGAATCCTCAAGCTCTTTAGATGATGATGTACTTGCTTGAGCTTGAGAGGGTGAGCACTCCTCTTCTTCTTCTTCTTCTTGAATTGATGATGAATTTTCATGAAGCTTGGCCAAATCGCTCCATAGCTCCTTAGCATCCATGCACTCACCTAGGCTACACAAGAAGTCATTAGGAATTAAATCAAAAATGAAATTGATTACCTTCTTGTTTTTCTCAAATCTTTGGAGTTGATCTTCACTCCATTTCTTCTTCTTGAGGAAGCCACCCTTTGGTCTTTTTGGATATTCGAATCCTTCCATTAATATGGACCATTCCTCAAAATCCTTCATTATCAAAAAATCTTCAATTCTTCTCTTCCAAGAATTGAAGTCTTCTCGTCCATAGAAAGCATATGGGATCGGCGTGTTGATATCCCATCCTAGTTGTCCTTGGACTTCCATCTTCCCTCTAGCTTCTTTAGCTCTCGGCGGTTAGTCCATAGAAGAGCCCCTGGCTCTGATACCACTGGAGCAAAATGGCTTTCCAAGAGGGGTATAGCACGGCGAGGCCTCCGTTCTTCGACGGCAATGACTTCGGCTACTGGAAAGATAGGATGGAGTATTATTTAATAAATGATATTGAAAATTGGTTTAGCGTTGTAGATGGTTTCGAGAAGCCAGTCGATGAACACGGAGCGCCCATACCGACCAAGGATTGGATGAGAGACATGGCCAAGAAGGCTCAAGCCAACGCCAAGGCAACAACCACACTTCAATGTGGTTTGTCAAAAGAGCAACTAAGCAAGGTGGGGCCATTTGAATCGGCGAAGGAACTTTGGGAGAAGTTGATAGAGCTCAACGAGGGATCCAAGGAAATAAGAAGGACCAAGAGAGATCTCCTAATTGGCCAACTTCAAAGCTTCTCCATGAAGACCAATGAGACCGTGAGCCAAATGCATGGTCGCTTCAAAGAAGTAGTCAACGGACTACATATAATAGGTGAGAAGGTCGACAACCGAGACCTTGTAAGGTATGTGCTCCAAGCCTTCCCTAGAACAACCTTATGGGCTTCAATGGTAGATGCCTATAAGGTCTCTAGGGATCTCTCTTTGGTTAAATTAGATGAGTTATTTTGTGAATTTAAATTACATGAACAAGCTAACACTTCATCCAAAGAGAAGGGTATAGCTCTTTTTGTAGGAAAGAAGGACAAAAAGAAGAAGGAGAAGAAATAAGTGTCCTCCTCATCTGAATCCGAGGAAGACTCATCAAGTAGTGAAGATGAGCTATCGACAAGCGAGGTGGCTCATTATGTCAAGAAGTTTGGTGGGAAGTCAAGGAAACTCACCAAGAAAGATGTGAGAAGGATGTTCCAATCCTCAAGAGGTAAGTCTTCAAATAGTTCAAATTCTACACCTAACGTAACTTGCTATGGTTGCAACAAAAAAGGGCATATCAAGCCAAATTGCCCGGAACTAAAGAAGAAGGAGGAGAAGGAAAAGAAGAAGAAGAAGGCAATGGTGGCACAAACATGGGACACCCTAAGCATGGAGGACTCTTCCAACGATGAAGAAGTATGTCATGCCACCCGGAATCTAGCCCTCATGGCCTTAGAGGAAGAAGCCGGGAGCTCAAGTGAGGAGTCTTCATCTTCTTCTTCAAGCGACGAATCATCATCAAGTGATGATGATGAAGTAAACAACTCCCCTAGGGTAGATTTACTTTACAAGACAATTGCATGCCTCCAAAATGCATTGAATAGATCGAAAACTAGGATTAAGGACTTAAAAGTAGAGATTAAATCACTTAAGAGTGTAGAACCATCTTGTGATAAATTATCTTGTGATGATGATGCATGTACCCTTAGAGATGAAAATGATGAATTGAGAAAAGAAATAGGTAACTTAAGAGCATGCTTAGAAAAATTTACTAATGACTCTAAATACCTAGACATGATAATTAAGGATCAAAGGGCTATTTACAACAAGGACGGACTAGGATATAGGCCTAAGGAAAAGGAGGTAGCATTTACATCTCTTGTTAGTAGAAAAACCATAATTAGAAGCAAGGGTATAAAGGCTTGGGTCCCTAAGAAATTTCTAATTGATGCTAGTGGTCCTAAAATTTGGGTACCTAAGGATTGTGTTTTTCATGTGATATAGGTAGAAGAACCAAGCTTGTGGATTGTTGATAGTGGGTGTTCAAAACACATGACCGGTGATGAGATAAAATTCTCCACTATCAACCACACTAGCAAGGGAAAGGTATCATTTGGTAATAGTGACAAACTTAAGATTCTAGGAAAGGGCACAATTGAGGTATCCTCCAATCTTGCCATTCATAAAGTGTTATTAGTTAAGGATATGAAATTTAATTTACTTAGTGTAAGCCAACTATGTGATGCAAATTTTGATGTTAAATTTGACTCTTCAAAATGTTTTATAAAACACAAAACCTTAGATGATTGCATGCTAGTAGGTTTTAGCAAATCAAATATATACTATGTTGATTTATCCTATGCTACTAATGTCTCTACTAAGTGTCTTATTGTAAAAGAAGAGGAGAGTTGGCTTTGGCATAGGAGGCTAGGACACATAAACATAAAGAACATAGCCAAAATAGCAAAAATGAAGTTAGTCAAAGGGTTGCCTAAAGTCAAATTTCTCAAGGACAAAATGTGTGATGCATGCCAAGAAGGGAAACAATCAAAAACATCACACAAAGGTAAAAATTTACTTAGTACCACTTTACCTTTAGAACTTTTACATATGGACTTATTTGATTATCATAGTACCCCTTCTATGATTGGTAGTAGATATTGCTTAGTAATAGTAGATGATTTCTCTAGGTTTACTTGGGTATTTTTCTTGAAAAATAAAGATGAAACCCTAGGAATAATCATAGGATTTAGCAAGAGAGTAGAGAATGAAAGAAAACTCAAAATCAACCGGATCCGTAATGATCATGGTGCAGAATTTGAGAATTCTAATTTCTCAATCTTTTGCTTAGAACAAGGGTACAAGCATGAGTTTTCTTGTCCTAGAACACCCCAACAAAATGGGGTTGTGGAAAGGAAAAATCGTGTCTTACAAGAAGCGGCTAGGACTATGTTAAATGCATATTCTTTACCTAGCTACTTGTGGGTGGAAGCGGTTAATACCGCTTGCTATATCCAAAATAGGGTGTTAATTCATAGGTTTTTAGGAAAAACTCCATTTGAATTATGGAATGGTACAATTCCAACAATTCATTATTTTAAGGTTTTTGAATGCAAAGTTTATATTTTAAACACCAAAGATAACCTAAGTAAATTTGAGTCCAAAGCGGATGAGGGAATCCTAGTTGGATACTCATCCACTAGTGTAGGATATAGAGTTTATAATAAAAGGACTCAAAAGATTGAGGAATCTTTAAATGTCCAATTTGATGAAACTTCCAATACATACCCTAGGAAATCTCATATTGATGATGATATTAATAATGAAAATCAAGAAATTATCCAACAATTTTAAGATTTAACCTTAGGGGGTAATGATCAAGGGGGAGGTTTGAATCAAGGGGGAGTAAGAGGTGATTCCGATGATGAGCATAGGATTGAGGTTAATTATGATCAAACTCAAATTAATACACCTCCTAGAACCATAAGAGTTCATCAAAATCACCCCTTAGATCAAATTGTGGGTGAATTATCTCAAGGTGTTAGGACTAGGTCATTTCATAGGGATCCCACTAGTCATATAGCTCTAATTTCTTAAATTGAGCCCAAAATAATCAAAGATGCATTACTTGATCCGGATTGGATCTTAGCAATGCAAGATGAATTGGCTCAATTTGAAAGGAGTCAAGTATGGGAGTTAGTTCCTAGACCAAATGAAAACACCATTATTACTACAAGATGGGTTTTTAGGAACAAACTAGATGACCAAGGGAATATTACTAGAAATAAAGCAAGATTAGTTGCAAGGGGTTTTAATCAAGTTGAAGGACTTGACTATGATGAAACATATGCCCCAGTTGCTAGATTAGAGTCTATTAGGATACTATTAGGGTATGCCTCCTATATGGGTTGCAAACTTCATCAAATGGATGTTAAATCGGCATTCCTAAATGAGTTTATTAAGGAAGAGGTATATGTAGAACAACCTCCCGGGTTTGAGAATATGGACTATCCAAACCATGTATACAAGCTTAGGAAAGCTTTGTATGGTTTGAAACAAGCTCCCCGGGATTGGTATGAAAGATTATCATCTTTCTTAATTTCTAAGGATTTTAAAAGGGGTAGTGTAGATCAAACTCTATTTATAAAGTCAACATCAAAGGACATCTTTGTAGCCCAAGTATATATTGATGACATTATCTTTGGGTCAACAAATGATGAACTTCTTCAAGACTTTATTAAAAATATGGAAAAAGAGTTTGAAATGAGTCTAGTTGGGGAATTAAATTTCTTCCTAGGATTACAAGTCAAACAAACAAGTAAAGGAATTTATATTTATCAAACCAAATATGCTAAGGAAATGATTAATAAATTTGGTTTGGAAAATGCTAAGGTAGTTTCAACTCCAATGGCAACCAATACAAAAATAGATAGTGATAATGAAGGAAAACAAATTGATCTTACACTCTATAGGAGCATGATTGGTAGCCTTTTGTACCTAACCGCTAGTAGACCCGACATATTATTTGCGGTTAGTATGTGTGCTAGGTATCAATCATGTGCAAAAGAATCTCATTTAGTTGCCGTTAATAGAATCTTAAGATATATTAAGGGCACACTAAATGTAGGACTATGGTACCTTAGCACTAGGTTTTTTGATTTGGTTGGGTACACCGATTCCGATTATGTCGGTTACAAATTGGATCGGAAGAGTACTAGTGGTGGATGTCAATTCCTTGAGTCCTCCCTAGTTAGTTGGAGTAGTAGGAAGCAACCTTGTGTTGCCCTATCCACCACCGAGGCCGAGTATGTGGCTATGGGTGGTTGTGTAGCTCCACTACTATGGATGAAACATACCTTAGAGGATTATGAGCTATCTTACTCCAACATGAAAGTATTTTGTGATAATGTGAGCACCATAAATTTGACCAAAAATCCGGTGCATCACTCTAGGACCAAACACATTGAAGTGAAACATCACTTCATTAGAGATCATGTGACTAAGGGGGACATTGAGCTTAATTACATTGAATCCAAGTCCAACCTAGCCGACATATTTACCAAGGCTCGATTCGAGGTAGAATTTTCATCACTTAGGAGAGAACTTGGAATTTGCTTGGTTGAATAAAGGTGTAGGTTTGCATGATCTTATAGAAATCCTAGGATTTATACCTTTAAGCATCTCACAAAATATCTAAGAAACCATGATTTTTGTATTGAGCCACTTAGACAATATGTGAGATGTTAGGAAGATGCACTTGGTTCATCATGCTTGTTATGATGCATTACTATAGACCAAAGTGTTATCTAGAGACATTAATCCTTCATTGGACCAATCATTGGGAAGGCTTATACACAATTGATGTGCATATAGCTCCAAGAATATGATTGTAAATGTCAAATAAAATATATTTTAAACTATGTTTATCATATTTTGAAAAACAGTTTTCAAGTGGAATACAAAAGTGATACAAAGTTTGCAAAAAATATTAGAACTTTTGTTAGTTTCCAAGTTTGTATCAATCTTGAAATATGAAAAACATATATTTTTCAAATTTATTTTCCTTGATAAAGTATGATTTTAGAAATGTGTACACAAAATTTCATGATTTTTCTAGGTTTCTAGAATTTCTAACGCATTTCTGAAGTTGAGATGAAAAGGCTGAAATTCGGATTTCAGGCGCAGCAGTCGACTGAGTCAGAAACCAGTCGACTGATACACTGTGTTTTCTGAAAAATAGCTCAATTTTCAGATATTTAGTGTATCTTTGATGTCCTAAAACTATAACATGATAATATTGAGTATAAACAAATTCTTAGGACTGTTTAATGCGGTGTTTTAGGGGGAGTTTCATAAAATATATCTCTTTCATCCCCAAACTTACATTGTTGGTGCAAAGTTAGGATTTAACCTTCAAATTGTTTGTTAGGCTTTTGCTCCACATGTCTTTTACTCATCATTAACTATATCTTGGATTAAGGGGGAGCTAAATTTCAATTCTATACCTTAGTTCAAGATTACAACACATTTAATTCTTTTATGGAATATATGACTTCTTCTCTTTTTGATGTATGTCAAAGGGGGAGAATAAATATTTAAGTTAGAATTGTTTAAGTTAGAATTGGATATATGATTATGTGATTTTGAAATATGATTATGTGCGTATTTTTAAAAGACCTAACTTAAATGATTGTCAAACATCAAAAAAGGGGAGATTGTTGGTGCAACAATGCCCCAAGCATTTATATGTTTTGATGTTTGAATAATCATCTAAGTTAGGCAACAATTTGTGATCTAATTGTGAACATGTTCAAGTGACAGGGAAATTCAAGTATGAAGACTTGGTAAAGGCAAAGTCCAAATATGATCTTGGCAAGAGAAGTCCAAATAGATTTTGGCAAAGGAAGTTTAAAGGTAAGTCTTAGCAGCATAAGTCCAAGCATGTAGACTTGACGGCGTAAAGTCCAAGCGCGCTTTGGCAAAGGGAAACCCAAGACATGACAAAACCGAAGGAAGCTCTTGGAAGCAAAGCGCAAAGGATGAACAAGTCGCGGACTCGGAGGGATCTTGGAGATGCAAGACTTAAGGAAGAGCTAGAAGGTTGAGTCTAGGTCTAGGGGGTGAAATCAAGTATGAATTATTCATACTTGATGAGTATCAGTCGACTGAGTCAGGATGAAACCCTGCCAATCAGTCGATTGCTTTGGTCGTGATCGATGTTGCGATCGCGATCACCGATCGAACAAGTTAAACACCGGACACGCGAATGGAGTCTCACTTTCGTGGCACTGTGATCACTCGGATCGATCACTCCATCGATCGATGAGAGTGTCGTTGGAGGTAACGACTCTGAATCCCGCGAATCCGGCTATTCAGAAGCCGTTAACCACGTCGACAGTCGACTGATGTTGTACATCAGTCGACTGATGGTGCTCCAACGGGAAAATCAACCCTCTCTCTATAAAAAGAGGGCTTATGGTGGTTTTGAGGGCTAATGCTTATTCTCTGATAATACTCTCAAGCCTCCACGATTTTTTCCAAGCTTTCTAGTGATTTTAAATCCCCTCCTCCTCTCTAAGCTCCATCTTCATTCTTTGTAAGAAGAGGAGGATTGTTGTAAAGGAAAGCTTCATAGTGATATTGATTAGGGTTGATCCACCTCAAGGATCATCGTGGAGTAGGAGCGCTATCTCCGAACCACGTAAAAGAATCGTGTTAGCATTGCTTTCATTTGTGTTATTATTATTTTTATTGTACTTCTGCTAATCTTTTTGTAGAAACGAAAAATAAGCTATTCACCCCCCCTCTCTAGCTTCCAATCGATCACCAATATATAATTCTCAGCACTATTTTTTTTCCGACCAACTTGATATTGCACGTGGTGTTGGAAATTTAAATTACAATGTCATTATGTTCCTGGTAATATAATTCTCAGTACCACCTTTTATTTTGGCCAACTTAAAATTGTACGTAGTACTGAGAATTTAAATCCCAGAATCACTGTATTCCTGGGAATATAATTCCCAACACTATTTTTTTTCTCGGCCAACTTAATATTATATGGTGCTGAGATTTTAAATCTCAGGACCACTGTGTTCCTAGGAATATAATTCCCAGTACTACTGTTTTTCTCGGTCAGTTTAAATTGGACGTGTTGTTGGAAATTTAAATCTCAGGACTACTATGTTCCTGGGATTTAAACCCTAGGACCACTATGTTCCTGGAGAATATAATTCTCAGTACCATTTTTTTTCACCCAGCTTGAATTTATACGTGACACATGGCCAAAACTGGGAGGTAGGAGGATCAAAACCAAGTTTCTTCGACAAATCAATAATTCATGATGTAAGATCTTTCAGTCCATGTCAAGATTTCAGAAATTGGACTCCTCTAAGTCCATCAATGGATTTCGGTCAAAACCCATTATTGATGACCCTACTTATCTCTTTTTCTATCCAATCCAAGTCAGTTGGATTTGAGAAGTGCCCCTCTGTGTATCCGTGTCTAAAATTTCTTGTAATCTAGATTTTATTAGGTGTCTACAGCCATATATCAAAAATTAAGTCCCGTGCCATGTGGTGTTAAAAATTTAAATCCCAGGACTACTGTATTGTTGGGAATATAATTCTCAGCACTACCTTTTGGATGGTTCGAAATTTCCAGTTGTGGCTCGGATGTATGCAATATCTGAGCATTAAATTCACATTTAGCAAGAGGGATAAAAAAGGAATGAAGTGTGTTCTTTGATAAATATAAAACTATAGAACTGTATTTGAACAATTCTAAATTTGAGGTGTGCCCTTTGATAAATTATCGTTAATTGTAGCTATACGTTCTATGCAGATATTTAAATCTATCTAGTAGGTTATTTAATATGCATATATCTTTAAATATTATTTTTATTATTGTTAATTACTCAATATTAACGCTTAATCATGGGGTATGTGGATAATAATCTAAAAGTTTGCTTAAACCTTGGCTATAGCCTATGTGTTTGGCAAACCTTAATATTAAATTATTAATACAAATTTTTTGAATGTTCAATGGAAAAATTTACATTTAAATGTAACAAGAACCCTATCCACATTACTGTTCTTGGCACACTGTTTGCTTAAGTGTGTTAGTTGCTGAGTTCCTTTCTCTTCCTTTGCTTAGCAAAGTTGGCAAGAGGACGTGCCGCATAGCAAATGGTGTGAGACTCAGAGCATATCCAAGGTTGACTTGACTAGTTGACCTTATCTCTTAGGACAATTATAATATGGGGTAGACAATTATTTGCACAATATTCTTGCACCAACCTTTCTTCAAATTACTCATCAATCATTCACACACACACACAAAAAAAAAGACAAAATTACTTATCAATCAATTATCTCAAATTATAGTCCTAGAAAATGGAGAGGAGTACTGAAACTCAAACTAGTAGCTTAGACAAAGAAATGAAGTTCAAAATGGAGCTAGGGCTAGAAGCCCTAACCCTTTGATTTACTTGACCTAGATATCTATAATAAAAGCCATAGTTCCCTTTGATTATGTGCATATTTTCAAAACTAGAATATCCTCCTATTCCATTTTCAAGTGTTCACACAACTCTAACAACGCTTTGGGAAGAGGTGAGAGAAGGATAAATAAAGGAAAAAAGAACTTTTAATTAACCTTGTTTGGATAGGAATAAAAGAAGGGTAGGGAAAAGATGAATAAGATTTAATTTCTCTTATCCATAGAGAGACTAAGTAATGGAAAGAAAAGGAAAGGTAAAAGAGGGGGGAGGGAAAGAGGATTAAATATAAAGAAATTCTTCTTTTTCATGGATAAGATCTAGAGATTAAAATTTATTCTTTTTTACTCTCCCTTCCTCTTCTCTCCTCTACAAAGATTAAAATCGTTAATTCAGCGGTCCCTATCGATTTATCTCACGATCATTGTGAGAGAGGTAAATAACGGAGAGCTCTATGAGTCTTGACGTGGTGACAAGACATGTAGAAGTCATCTGAATCTAAAAAAAAAAAAATTTAGACTTCCTCCAGAATTGATCCATGTCACTTCTGCAAACATCATCGTATCTTAGCCACCACATCATTCCCGTGGGACTCTTCCTCTTCTCTCACTTCTTCCCAAATAGGTCTTTGATGTACATTTTTTTGTGGCAACCATCCAATAACCTAAGGCATTGATTTCTTGTCGAGTTTGGAGTACATTTTTTTATGGCAACCATCGGATAACTTATAGAAGGGAGCCTTAACACAATGGTAATATTGCTGTCTTGTGACCAAGAGGTCACGGGTTCAAATTCTGAAAATGACCTCTTGTAAAAAAGCAAGGTAAGGCTACGTACAATGGATTCCTTCTCCGGTACCCCGCGTAGCGGGAGCTTCGTGCACCGGGTTGTAGTTTTAACCATCGGATAACTTATCTAACTATTCTTTTTTACTAAGTTGAATGTCACGTAGATAACCTTGACCTCCAAGTGCTTATAGAGCTGTCAAATTGGATTAGGCTTGTCGGGTTAATCCGCCCACCAAGTAATTAAAATGGGTTGGATTGAAATTTTATCAACCCGTTATTTTGGCGGACCTAAACGAATCAATCCGCGTGGGTTGCAGATTAGACGGGTTTGGGTTGGCCCACGAGTTGAAAAATATCAAAAGAACATAAAACTTGTAAACAAATTTATTTAAGCTTTTTTTATTAATATTCTAATATTAAACAAGCTCATAATCACAATCTTCTTCTATCACACAGCATAAAGTGTTGGAGAATTTAAAGAAAATAATAAAAAAAATATTTGATTTAATTACTCTAATAATTTTTTTTTGATATACTCTAATTAATTTATAATTATTTTGTCACTACTATTTCAATTTCAATTAATATAGAAAATAATGATATATCAGAGTCAACCAATTACAAATGCCGAAAAATCTCAATTAGATTTTGGAGGAGCCAAAACATGAATTTGTATATTATCAAGATTTGAATATTTTGGAGTGTTGGAAAAATAAAAAATATTAGTATCTAACATTGTCGAGCAATAATTGGATCTCAATTATAAGATTTTAGTTATTGCAAATGCATATTTTTTTTTATCATGATATTCTATTCTTCTTGTCATTTATCACTTCAAGCCTTCAACACCTCAATAATTTTGGATTTTTTTTTATGTTTTTGACCCGCGGGTTAGCCCGCCTAATCTGCAACCCGCCTTGGGTTGGATTAGATTAGAGATTTCTCAACCCGCCAAGATAGCGGGTTGATCCGCCTCTCCCCGTTAAATGTTGGATTTGCGACGGATTGATCTGTCCCGTCATGAATCGGTCTGTTTGACAAGTCTAAGTGCCTACATTAAAGTTTTCCATGTAAACGTCTTAATTATCAAATTACTTGCACAAAATCTGGGTTTCCTGTCGCCCAAGTAGCAAGTAGAAGATTCCTTGAGGGCTATACATAAGCCCTGCACCGCCCGAGGCTCTCATTCTCCATTCAGCACGAACATGCCATACGTAAGCCCTACACATCCCAAGGCTTTCATTCTCCATTCAACACGGACAAGCCATATATAAGTCTTGCACCGCCCGAGACTCTCATGCTCCATTTGACGTAGACAAGCCATACATATGCCCTGCACTACCTTAGGCTCTCATTCTCTAGTCAGCATGGACAGGCCATACGTAAGCCCTGCACCGCCCGAGGCTCTCATTATCCTTTCGGCATGGACAAACCATACATGAGCCCTGCACCACTCCAAGTGCATGTTCTCCATTCGGCACAGACATGCCATATGTAAGTCTTGCACTGTCCCAAGTGCATGTTCTCCATTCGGCACGGACAAACCACGCTTAAGCCCTGCACCACCTGAAATGTTCATCATCCAATTGACATGGACAATCATAAGTCCTGCATCGCCCAAAATGCATATTCTTCTGCTCAGCACGGTCAGGCCAATTGCAAGCCCTGGACTGCTGATAACTATCATTTTGTCGTATTATTTTTCTCCTTAATCTTAATATTTTTATCCTCTCGAGTGATTAATTATCGATTATTTGTATTTTTTATGAGTTGGATATTTTTAGACCTTATTGTAAATTCTCATAAATTTTGGACTTATATGCAAATTTTATCTCTTATTTTGTAGAAGATCGAGATGAGTCAATGGACTAAACTCAAGTTGGATCAAATATGACTTCATCTAGGGTCATAACGTGCATTTCAAGCTGATTTAATCTGAGTCCTTCATCAAGATCTGAAGCAACTTAATCAAGGGACAAGATCTAATCAATCTGGACTATCTGATGAGATTAACTTGATTCTGAGCCATCTATTTAGATCTGGAGAGATCCAGTCCATATATTTACATCTGGACATCTTAGTCCTTCATCTAGATTAGACCGACCATGTTCGTCCATTCCGATCTAATCAGATCCATCCATTTTGAATCAGACAAATCCGGGTCGTTGGATCAAATTTGGATTAATCTGTATAAAAGCCTTCTTCCCGATGCAATTTCTCCATCCACGATCTCAGCAGCTTCTTCTTCCTCACCACAGTCCACCACTTATTCTCCTTGCTCCACCGCTGGCCATCCATCTCCTCCATCAAGGCCGGCGGTGGTGGTCCTCATCCATCACAGCTTTGGCAAACCTAAATCCGCCGTCGACGACATCGGTGAAGGGGTTTCCCCTCCGATCGTCATCACGTCAATCCAATCATCGAGCAACACCCACCTCACTATTGGTTGAAGAGGTCTTCAGCTGCGCCATTGCAATTTATCCCCCATCCAGCCACATCCACAACCCCACAACCATCTTCATCTCTGGCAACACCATCACAACTCTGACCAGCCACCCATCACAACCTCCAACAACAATTTCTAGCTCCGAACAACCACCATCTTCTTCGGATAGCTTCCTATGGCATCGGATAGATTTTTACAGTAACTTTCACAGCCTTTCCAATTTTCAAACAGTAAGGTCTTCATTTGTTTTGATTGTTTCTTCATTTAGGTTGTGTTGAATGATCGTAATAGATTCAATCTTTCATGTTTAGAATTAAACGTACTTGCTTTAATTTGTTGCATGTTTACATATTGCTTGATGAAATGCTTCTTCTAGGTTGTAATGGATGTAGTTGTTAATTACTCCCTTCAATTTATGATAGCTTTAAATTCTTGTTTTCAAGTTCATGAATCAATTTGCATTTAGAGAATTAGTTGTTTGAATTTTCATTAAGAGCACATGTTTAGTTTCTTGTTTCAATTGTTATTTCATATCATTCAAACCCCCAACCCTTAGATCATGAATAAATTGATCCTATTTGCACAAATGAATAAATTGATCCTAAGTTTATCATTCTTCCATTACATTCATTGGGAGACGATCTGAGTCATTCTTATACTACATTAGTGTAGTTAGGGGGTTCGATAATATGTTTTGATATGGTGGTACGACACACACACACGTGTCAACCGCCCCCAGTGTATATCTTCCACTCTACATGGTTAGGCTAATCGTAAGTCTTAGACCATCCACAGTATACATCTTCCACTTGACATGCCCAAGCCAATCGTTAGCCCTAGACCGTCCGTAGTGTACAACTTCCACTCATCACGGTCAGATCAATCGTAAGCCCTAGACTGTCCACAGTGTATATCTTCCACTCGGCATGGCCAAGTCAATTATAAGCCCTGGACCACCCATAGTGTATATCTTCCACTCAACACAGTCAGGCCAATCGTAAGTCCTAGATCGCCCACAGTGTACATCTTCCACTCGGCATAGCCAGACCAATCGTAAGCCTTGGACTGTCCGCAGTGTACATCTTCCACTCAGCCCATCCAGGCCAATCGGAAGCCCTGGACCACCCGCAATGTATATCTTTCACTCGACGCAGCCAGGCCAATAGTAAGCCCTGGACTACCTGCAGTGTACATCTTTCACTCGGCACGGCTAGACAAATCATAAGCCCTGGACCGCTCACAGTGTACATCTTCCACTCAACATGATCAGGCCAATCGTAAGCCCTGGATTGCCCATAGTATACATCTTCCACTCGGCACAGCCAAACCAATCATAAGCCCTGAACCCCTTACAGTGTAAATCTTCCACTTGGCACGACCAATCCAATCATATGCCTTAGACTGACCGTAGTGTAAATCTTCCACTTGGAACGGCCAGGTTAATCGTAGGCCCTGGATGCCTGCAGTGTCTATCTTTCACTGACCCAATTAGGCCTAGCATAAGGAAAAGGCCACTTGTAACCACCATCTTCAGGAAGGATGATGAAGGCTGAAAGCAGAGATATTTCGGCAACTAGTACTCCAATTATTTGAGGCAGTTCTTAAGCCCTCGTGCCAGCTTTTTGCCTATTCGGCTGAGGCAGCTAATAAGCCCTCACGCTGATATCCTTACTATCCAAACGAGGCAATTCATAAGCCCTTGAACTGACCTTATTTCGATCGAGGCAATTCGTAAGCCCTCGTGCTAACATTCTTCTTATTTCAGTTGAGGCAAATTGTAAGCCCTCACACTGACATTCTTCTTATTTTGGCCAAGGCAATTCATAAGCCCTCACGCCGACATTATTCCTATATTGGTCGAGGCAGTTCATAAGCTCTCGCACTGACATTCTTCTCATTTCATCCAAAGTAGTTCATAAGCCCTCATACCAACATTCTTCCTATTTGACCAAGGCAGTTTGTAAGCCCTCGTGCCAAGATTTTTTCTATTCGACTGAGACGGTTCATAATCCCTCGTGCTAATATTCTTTTTATTCAGTCGAGGTAGTTTGTAAGCCCTCGTGTCCATATCCTTCTTATATGATTGAGCCAATTTGTAAGCCCTCAAGTCGAAAATACAAGGCAATTCATAAGCCCTTACGTCCTATTCATCTCTGATAATTCATGAGCCGTCATTTTGGTTGACAAAACATTATTGATAATTATGATCCCTCCCACTAAATGAATAGAGATAGGGTCCGAGTCAAGGCAACAAAGTAGTAAAATTGAAGTCATACTCATCAGAGTGAATCGTCTAATTATTTAAGGGATTACTTATGATACTGCTGGAATTGCCCTAGGGTTTTCTAGAAGGATCTCTCCTGAACTTCATTAGTATCTCCCGAGTCGAGTCACAGATTTACTAAGTAAGTCTCCCAAGTCAAGTCACAATGTTTCGAGTGACTCGCCCACTTCACAGCTTTCCTGAATCAGATGTTGGCTCTCCCTCTTGAGTGTCGAGTTCCTAACCGAGTCATGGGTAGCTCCAGAGTGTTGAGTTCCTAGTAGAATCATGGCTAGCTCTCGAGTGTTGAGTTCCTGGCCGAATCATGGCTAGCTCTTGAGTGCTGAGCTCCGGGCTGAGTTGTAGCTAGATCTTGAATGCAGAGTTCCATACTGAGTTGGCAGTGCGCCCCTAATGTCGAGCGGCTCTTCCCAAGTCCGCCTCTCCCGAGTCGGTAGTTCTTCCCGAGTCAGTATCTCCTCTCGAGTCGATGACTCTTCCTGAGTTGTAGGTCCGTTCGAGTGCTTCTTGACATTACCTGCTCGACCTATATGACATACAACAATCGGGAATACGCTGGTTTCATCCATATTTGGCAAAAAAGGTATATGTCAGAACATATGAGTCTCTATATAGTTTTTATCCCCTAATAGCTTGACAAAGGAGAAAGAGCAGATAAGCTTAGTCGGCGAAGGAATCAGGGAATCAATATAAAGGCCAATGGAGACTTCTGAAAAAGGGGTTGACTTCTTCTTCTTCTTCCCTAAGCATTATCTCCTAGGAAGGCAACTCAAGGGAGGTGGCTTCTAGGGTTCTCTCTCTCTCTCTCTCTCATATTTCCGAATACACAAGAGATAACTCTTCTCTTCTTCTTCTACATTATTTTTACTGTACTTAATACCTTTTCTTTCATATATGTCTTGTCTGACTTAAGCATTGGAGGGTTGTCATTGGAATCTCTGCAGCGCCCTCTGATGCATGTTCATTTTGATAGGATTTACTTCTGCTGTCATGAAGAACCCACCCTTCTTTGACACTTTTGCAGAGGGGCTAAAAAACAACCACATCACTTCCCTTTTCCCTTTCGCCACATTCTCCTAATTGCTCTCCTCCTTCCGTCCCCTTTTGCCGCCGATTGCTTCGTCCATTCCCTTCCCCTTTCAGTGGCTTCTCACGCCTGTAGGACATCATTCAATGGCCATTGCTCCTTCCCCTTTTGCCACTAATTGCTTGGCCTCCGTCCATTCCATTTCCCTTCGATTGCCTTCTCACACCATGGCTCACCCTCCAAGGCTATCAGTCGATAGCAAATTAAGGTCCTTATATGTATCTTCCTGATTCTTAGAACTTGATACTTGACTAAATTTCTTCATGAATTTTTGCCATTATGAAAACACAAATTGACATGCTATTATGTGTAGGGAAAAATATCTTAACATATGAAAATACTAATTTTTTAAATCTATTATCCGTACACAAAGTGTGTTCTTCTCCAAAATAAGTGTGATAATGCTGTAGTATTTCTTCTCATTCCTAGTATCAACCTAACATATGATCAACTTTGATGAACTATATTACTAACCAGTCATATGATAATTATTATATTGACATGGAGTTTTGATGTGAGCAAAACATATAGGATTTTAGGAGTAGTTTTCGCACACATCTCGTTACATTTCATCCTTGTTTCATGCATATTCTACTTTGTTTTGTATGCATTTTCTATTTTCTAGTTTGGAGACATGCTCTTGTTGCTTTTGCGTGCAGGATGGTATTTTATAGGTGAAACTACATATTTTTGGAGAAAAAGTAAGGCATTCACCAGGTGGAATAGAGGCGGACACAATCGACCGTGTGAATTCCACACGGCTGTGTCCAAACTACGAAGCCAACCATCCCAACGCCCCGCATGGCCAACCGTGTGGAATCTACATGGTCGTGTGGCACTGGGTTGTTTTGATGCAACTAAGGTTTTCGTGGAATTTATGAAGAGCCGACTGCACATCTATAAATATGATGGCCGATACGGTCGATATGATGGTCGCGTGCACTGCAGTGAAGGCTGCGGCCGATCCCGAACCAGCGGCGGGCCGCACCGAGCATCAGACTGGCCGGCGTCGCGATCTGTATCGCATGGCCGGGCTGCACATGATACTGAGGTTCTGAAATAGAATCCTGTGACATCGTACGAACACTAGAGTACTCCTGTCCATGCATGCCATATGCGGCTCCTGTAGGGGGAGCTGTCCTCTGCGGGCGTTGCGAAGGTATGGTTGTTTGCCCCCCCCTTCCTCTCTGAGTCCCAAACTGACGCAACTGTCCTCCCTGGATAGAAACCCCGGAAGCCACATGTTGAGCCTTCAACGAACAATCTCGGCTCAGGTGTCTAGGCAGTTTGCAATAATAGCAAACTGACTGTCCCAAGGTGCAGGATGAGACGATATGCTCTCTCGACCCACAACGGGTACAATAGCTGTCACTAGTGGGCGGCCTCCGGCTCTGCTAAAAAGACCGGGAGGGTCCAGCTGAAGATCATCCTGACTTCTGAGGCCGGCTAGAAGCCCCAGAATGACTCTGACCCGATTGACTGCGACCACTTTACTGTTGTCCAGTAGTCTGTGGCTGCTGGGTCTGTCCTGTGGTTCGCTCTGTTTGTTTCCTCTTCCTGTCAGTATTAGCTCTCTGTTGAGTCGACTCGATCAACAAAGCTCTATCCAATGACTCTCGGTAGGAAGAACTGCCAAATCCTGCCATCTTGACCTGGAGATGCCCATCTAGTCCCGCGCGACTGTCCTCAAAGAACTAACTCTGGACAAAACCTGGCTAACCAATTAAATTCTGTATTATACTCCATCACTGAGCAATTATTCTGTCGAAGACTCAGAAAATCCTGACGATGCATCATCTGATATGCTCGTGGGAAGTACTTACTCTCAAAGGCCTCTCTAAATCTCGCCCAGGTAATCTGCTGCTCATCGATGATCGAGCGCTACGTGTCCCACCAGATCTCGGCCTCGCCTCGTAAATGGAAGGCTGCCAACTCTGCCTTCTCCCACTCGGAGCAGACCATATAGTAGAAAGCATGCTCCATCGTCTCGATCCAAGACTGAGCCACGCTCAGATCAGTCTCTCTGCCGAATAAGGTGAACCGGCTTTTCATCGACTTTGCTAAACCGGGAATCCGAGCTCGTGCCGCAGCCACATCAGCAGGATGAGTAGGGGTCGTCGCAGGAGCTGGCGAAACAACTGTAGATGGTGCCGCTGCATACTCAGGGGGCAGACACCGAGTGAGAACCGACCGACACCACTGATGGGCTTGTCGGGTCTGCTGTAGTAGGCCCTACTGGCGGGGGTGGTTGGTGTGTAGCAGCAGGATCTCCCGCTGGTACATCGGATACCCCAAAAGTGGGGATCTCTGGAGGAGGAACCGCCGAGGACTGAGGATCCACGACTCCCGCAGCACCATGTGGAACCTGACCCTGATCAACATGCGCACCCTCAGTAGATCTTTCTGGCAACTCAGTCGACAAAGATCTCAATGTCCTTTGTCGTGGCCGCCCCGCACCACGTCTTGGCACAGGAGCACGCCCACCTCGTCTCATATCTGTTAAATTATTACAGATGTTACTATAAGTAAAAACATATAAAATTAATCAGCATACCTATTTCACTGTCAGGAGAGGTCCCATCGCTGCCAAATCCCCAAATTGACCTCGTCAATAATACCTCGAATTTCTGAAACATAAAAATCGTCGGAAATCCGTACCAATCCATAAATACTCAAGTTAACCTGCCAAACATGGCGAACTCCGAAAAATCCACAAATCCCTAGGAACTCGTAAACCTAGGCGCTCTGATACCAAATAAATTGTCACGCCCCGGGGGAGTCCCCGCCAGACGAAAATCCGGCAGCATCTCCCCTATACGGGTGACAATACCAAACTTATATACAAGGCCTACACGACCACTATACATCGGTCAACACGACCGGAATCCAAACAACACACGCAGGTAATAAAATAGACCTCAGGACAACAATCAAATGATTTAACCAAAAGTATATCACATCTAAACCTACCCCTTCTGCCATCTGGGCAGGAATACTCAACCAAAACCAATCGAAATAAAATCCGAATAAAGGTCCATAAGGACACCAAAAATCCACGAGTACATAAATCCAACTCCAGTCCTAAACATATCTTCTAATCAAGATATCCAAAACCATAAAACAAATAACCAAATAAAACTTTTACGACGAGGGGGTTTGGCATCTAGACTCTCCTGACAGCTTCATCCTGAAATAGATATAAATCAACAGGGTAAGTTCAAAGAACTCAGCGGATATAGTCGATAAGCAAAGTAAGATATAGCTAACACTAATAATCATGTCAGTACAATCTCATATATATAGGGTATGCAAGAAAGAAATATAAAAGGACTGTACTTACCTGAATCTCCTACCCTGATATAGGAGCATGTGCCATACTAGAAGAAATAAAGTCATCACCATATACAAATATGTATCCTGTATGCATGACAATCATATGCAACATCCAAGGCAACAATAAAAATGCAGCAAATACAATACAAATGCTATCCATGCAAAATGCATGTGATACAAATGACATGGTCACCCCTGACGCCAGTAAGCTGCCTCACACGCGATGGTGAAGCCGAGTGGGTAGGGCTATGACAACTGTGCACTCTACCATCACTGCTCCTGAGTGACAGAGTGGACAGGATGTTGTCGGAGTACACCTATTCTCCTGTCCCAAACAGAGTGGGGGAGCAAAGCTTTCATCTCCCGGTGTCGTATACCAGAGGAGGGATCTCTGCCCGCTACCACGCTGCCTCATCGCTACCCATGAGCAGACCAGCGGAGCCTGACAGAGCAACTGCACACACCCTCCTAATGTACCACTAACCCATGAGTGGTAGTGTATGCATACCATGTAACTGGCTGCGGGCTCAACTATAAAGGAACCCCGTCCAGCCAGTATGTAATCATGCAAGATGGTGCATGATACTAAAGCATGTAAATCCAACTAAAACACATATCTGAATAATATGCACAACCAATAAGTACATATCTATGATCCAAGAAAAACAGGGAAGATATAATCATAACCGATCAAATGCATGTATCAAGTAGGCACAAAAAAACATACTAGGCATATAAACATGAAAATTATTGCAAGTTATCCTAACTAGCATATCAACATGACTATATCTAAGAGACAAGTCAAAATACCCGCCTGATAAAATGTCCACAAAAAAATGAAGTCGTCATGACCGTGGACCTGCCTCGTGACCGAAACATGCATACAACATAACTATTGTTAAGCACAAAATGCAATTCACCGATAAATCGAATACTTAATCGATTTCTTACATAAACCAATTAACCTAAAGGCTTAATAAAATCTCGATCACCTTCCACCTAATATAACCGTCCTTTCGTCCAATTACTAGAATATAATTTCTCAACCCCTGTCATCATGTGTACCACATCCAAACAAAACCTCACAACTAACTCGCCGAAAGTAGATCCATCCCACAACCTAAAATTTATCCGAAATCAACAAAATATCACCCAACCATCCCATATCCATCGAATACAATACGATCAACCGAATAACACCAAAATCGTGCTTACCAGCCCTAAGATCCCACCGGCAACCAATATCCCCAACTCCTCTCTTTGTTGACCCTAGGTAAACTGCCCAAATTACAGACCAAACTCAACCAATAAAGGTGATCCACAACAGCCCTAAATCCGATAGAGACTCATCGCTCCTGAACAGTACCGAACGGAACACTGTCGGCGCACGCTTCAAGCCGCTGCCCTAAATCACTGTCCAAACATAATCCACTGTCAAATCGCGGAAAATACCACAGGGGTTAGACAAAACACCAGTCGACCCCTTACCTTGCTCCGGCGATGCTCGGCCAGAAGGGCAGCTCCCCCACCGGCAGAAATCTCCACTCAATTTGCCATAATCACCTGCTCCGACAACCACCGGAGAGACCACACCCCCCAACGGAGGCGGCGACAGCGCGGTGGTGTGAGATGACAACACGCATGGCACTGACCCCTACTTGTGGTGTCGGACGCCGGCCCGGCAGCTGTCGTCATTGTGTGAATGTGAGGGTGACGGCATCGGGTGTCACGTGTGAGGAAGAGAAGAAGAGGCTGCGGCCGCGGTCTTGTGAGAGGAGGTCGACGCACGTGGCGGTGAGAATGAGGAAGAAGTGGCTCGCACCGGAAGGGTGGCGGCGCGAGGAGGAGACGCCGATGTGAGAAAGCGGCGGCCATGAGCTCGGCGCTTGGAGCAATGGCGGCGGGCGCGTGAGAAGAGATCGCAAGGAAACCGTCGACGGAGGAGAGGGGGTCGCGCGAGAGAAACAGGTGTCGGGCGCGGCGGGGGAAAATAAAAAGGGAAATAGAAAAACTTAGGTTTTCTATTTAAAACCTTAGGTTAATAAAATTTATTAACCCCTCAACACAGATAAACCAAACATGCCTTGTAAAAGCCTATTGACTTTTTCCATATATAATATCATAAGATCTCCGTTTAAATCCAGAAAAATTTCTAAAATTTCCTAAAAATCTCGAAAAATTTCCAGTATTATTTCTCTTAATTTTTGGCCCCTTTATTTTGATATTTTAAATTTTCCGTATTTAACAATTAGTCATATTACATCTCGCTTTAGTTAAGTTTATCTAGCTTTAGTTATTTTCTAGTAGTTTTTTCTTTTTAGTCTCTTGCTGAGGTACTACTATTTCTTTCTTTATCTACAATTTCCTATATATAACAATGCATGCTTTCACTCATGGTTATGATCAATTTAATGTTGTGAGTTTTGGTAACATTTATTGTGAGCATTGTGGTGAAACATGACATACCATTAATGATTGTTCAGATATATTTGAACCTTCACAATTTGAGCAAGAAGATGTCACCTATGATTACAATCAGTGGCCATAAGATGATCCCTATTCATATAACTATGACCCTGGCTACTTAGACCCTCAATATTGTTTCCCAAGTGAGAATGAGAGCTATGAACCATCGTACGAGTTTTATCCAGAACCAAGTCCCCACTTAGAAGCCTTGCTAGACAATTTTATTAGGCAATGCGAGGAGCATAGTCGACAATTCATAGAGTTTATTCAACGACAGCTGGTAGAAGAAGAATCCAAATGACTAAAAGGTGGCTTAGATGACTAGATTACACCTAATATGGCAGAGACTCACTTCGAACGAGCGGAGGAGGAAGACGTAGATGACATATGAAGTGAAGAAGGACAATCCATTCAATCACCACTAGCGGGAGAACTTGAGGATTATATAGTTGATACTTTAGTTGAGAAGTGCATTACTTCAATTAAAATATCTCCTACCCTCAAGGACCCAGAAGAGCCTGTCTTAACCCTCACTGAAACTTCAGTTATCAATAACGAAGCCCTTTTAGTGATTGGTAATGATAAAATTTCATTTGACATAATAGAATATGCTAATCAATCTTTTGGTGAGGATCTCGATGGTGAGTTACATTATTTACAACATTTGGACAAAATGGAATATTATGATCAAACTCCTGATAATTCTTTGAGGCTAAGCATGCTCAATCTCGAGCCAAGGAAAGCAGCTAACAAGTATCTTGCCCCTCCACGAGCAAAATTTAAGAGATATAGTGATGGAGGACCAAAAGGCAAGAAGCGAAAAGTGAGCAAATATCTTGCTCATCCACAAGCAAGATTTAAGAGATATAGTAAGGGAGGACCACAAGGCAAGAGGTATAACATGAGCAAGTATCTTGCTCCCCCACGAGAAAGATTCAAACACATCAGGAGAGGGAGGAAGAAAAATCTCCTTGAGTCAAAGGCACAGAGCGAGGTTAAAAATTCTGACAAATGGAAGTTCACGAAACCACTGAAGTCGAGCTGAAACATAGGAGTGCGGTTGAGCTAAAGACCTTAAACAAGTGCTTCTTGGGAGGCACCTCAAGTTTAATTTTATATGTTTTTACTTATATTGCATTCATGTGTATAATTTAGACTTTACCTTATGGACATCAACGTCTTTGCAAATAGTTTAGGGTCAGAAAGAACTTGCTAGGTAGAAACATCATTCTTTTTTTAAACCCTCATAAAAAGGCACGGGGCGACCATGTGGTCGTTCCCAATGATCAGAAGCACACACGGCAGGGCGTGTGAAAGATTCAGACTGTGTTGCACTCTGGGAGAAAATTAGGGTTTCACACGGCCGATCGTGTGAATTTCACATGGGCAACCGTGTAAATTTCACATGGTCATGCCAAATTTCAGCCTCTCTCCCAGCGTCACACATGGCTGGTCGTGTGGATTCCACACGGCCATGTCACGTGGTTTTAAAAGGCAAAGCACCATGTGTTTTGCCCCAAATCCCTCATGTGCTTCAATCCCTCTTGCCCTAACCATGTGAAATTGCCTTCCCCACCCTCTAAGGACCCTCTCTAACCTTCCAAAAGCCTTCAAGAAGTGAGAATGAGGAGGATTAAGCATGTGACAACTAGGGTCATCCCTTTAAGGTCAAGATCGAGAGGAAGAGGCACTCGTCAAGCTCCAAAGGAAGGTAATGCTCTCCCAAGCATCATATTCTAAAATAACGAGTATAGGGATAGATTTAACATGCTTTCCAATTGTAAAATCACGGCTACTAGGTATTTGGATGAAGCACTTTTAGAAACCCTAAGTTTTATTGGGGATGTACAAGGGCTTTTTGCAAAAATGGGTTGGCGAGAAATTATGGGGGGTGAGATGCCAAACTTACCCTAGGATAGTTTTGGAGTTTTTAAGTTCATTGGAGTCATAGATCTTGACGGGGAGAGAAAGTGAAGAGGGTAAGATCACTTTTAGGCTTTTTAACATAGAACATGAGTGGATATTGCACCAATGGAACCCGTGTTTTGGATTGCCTAGTGGAGGAGAGTGAAGAACCCCTAATGAGTTCCATGCGAGATTGTTTTGGATGGAGCTGACTGAAGAAACCTCCTATAACCCCTCTAGAGCTAAGGCATCATGATTACAAAACCCTATTTTCTGGTACATTCACCGGGTTATGGCAAGTACCATCTTTGGTAAAGGAGAGAGCAATGGAGTAATAAGGATGAGTGAGCTCCTTTGTTTGTGGGACATGCTTCAAGAGAGGAATGACATTGATGTAGGATCTCACTTTATTAGGCATTTAGTGAAGATGAGCAAGGCGGCAAAGGGGGAAATTATTTTGGGGAGACTGATCACCCACATTTGATATAGGATGGGGTACGATTATACTACATTAGATAGAGTAGAGGGGAGCCCTAGTATCGACCTAGGAGTGTGCATGGCAATGAAAATGATAGTGAGAGAAGAGCACTATTTTTGTTTTGTAAGGAATAACTTGGGACCCCTTAGGCTTTCCAACACTGACCGTACCACCATCACCAACTGTACTAATTGGCGGTTGGATCTTATAGTGGAGTCTCCACCACACACAGGGCCTTCCACTCATACACCCCTCTCACCCCTTGTCCATCACTCTCTTTCGAGTCCACCTATGCATAGGAGCCCCCCTAGTCCACGACATGAGCCTACACCTGCACCTCCTTCTTTTTCTATTTTTGAGTAGGATGTAAGTATGTCCGTCTATGACTTCTCTGAGTTTCGATTGTGCCTCGACGATATTTACGCCGAGCAGTAGACACAGGGGCAATGATGGGAGGAGCATAGGACCTACACTCGAGCAGAGTTTCAGGGCCTCTGTGATCACTTTCAGTGGGCCGAGGAGTTTTACGACCATGAACAACATTACTTTCAGAAGGAGGCCACTTACTATGAGGAGGTCCGGCAGTTCATGAGGGGCGCCCGTTCACAGTGGGCCTGAGAGGAGGAGCATAGAGCCGACATTGCATCCACAAGTTCCCAGGTAGACCACATGTACATATAGCATCAGCGGTGTTGGTGCAATCGACCCAGATCACGATTGACCGAACTCGAGTAAGTGTTTTGATGTTTGACATTGATGTCTGACATTGATGTCTGACATGTGTTGGGGAGATTGCTGATGCAATCGACCCAGATTAGTATTTGATGTTTGACGATGGTTTGACCATTGTCATGGGAAAGTCTAAGTCTTGAGTACTTGTGTCATGCCCCGAGAGTATGCCGTGCCGAAAGACAAACGGACGACATCTCCCCTGTACGTGGCAACATATCTGGTTAATACAAGGCCCGTAGGCCCACAACTACAACATAATAAGCAAACATAAATATACTAAACACAGCGGAAACATACCGACAGATAAAACAAGATACAAAGACCCAACTGTGCACTCCAGAGTGACTTTGACACAACAAGAATCATAACAGAAATCACATCAAAGATCAAATACATACATCACATCCGTATAACGTAAATACGGAAACAACACAGGGTAAAATCCCAAAACAACAATCCACAAGAATACAACAATATGAAATACATATCTATCCGTTCGGTGTGAGATGGGATCAGCTGGCGGAGCTCCGAACGTCCAAGGCAATCTTCTACCTGTTACCTGGGCGATAGGAAACCCAGGGTCCGGGGTGGTGAGTATAAACTCAGGGGTAATATATAGAAAGTACATGAACAACATATAGGATATAGAGATCTACAAGTATACATGTGAATATCTACAGGTATACAAAATATGTCCAATAGCTATATAGTCCTATCCAAATCTAATAACAAGTAACCACAGTATAGTCATACTCAATGTATATACTAAACTGATCAACTGAACATGAAGTAATGTACCAACGTACCTGACGATCTACAACACCATAAGCTATATCATCCTGAACAGATATACAATAACATAACCCATATAACGTACAAAGTTAATCCCATACTTGACCAACACTCAGACATATAAACAGTATATAATCACCTGTAATAACATCCCGATCCATACCACACTATGACATGATGCTAATCAAATACATACAACAGTCTGGACCAACACATATATCATGCTCAACACACAGCAGTATATAATATGCAAATGACATGTATCATGATGTACAAGCATATGCAACAATCATAGCTCAATCAAATGGAGCATCTCACAGGCATATGTAAAATATATATCAAATACATGCATACATATATATCAGCAATGCATATGCATGGCCATGTCTATGGACCCGTCCAACCACGACCCCAGTATGGCCCGAGTGGCACGATATGACGACTAGCCCGACTCCAGCTACCACTACTCTCGAGTGGCCGAGTTAGGTAGTATGAATGAGTAACATATAAGCGTAAAAAGCTAACTACTCCACGGGGGTCCCTGCTGCTGGCCGCTCCGTCACTACCCATGAGTAGACGAGCTCCGCACACAGGACAACTGCATGTCACACAACCACCATCTATAGTGGGCGAGTGCTAACACCACTCTGCACAGTGGCCAGGTGCGCATCTCCAGCTACTACCATCTATAGTGGCCGAGCGCGGCACATCCAATGCTCTACTCTAAACCCTGCTACCACTACCCCGAGTGGCCGGGGAGGCAGGATGACTGACGACCCGTCTCAACCACAAGGGAGACCCCAGTCGATAGCATGCATGCAAATGTAATGATGCATAGCTCCATATACGTATCCTCGCAACACTCCCTATCCCACGGGGAGTCCTGGTCAACCAAAAGTCAACTATGCAAGGACTACTAATCCACAAGGCACTCTCTACCACACAGAGAGTCATACACAACTGACAGTCAATCATGCTAAGACCTCTAGTCCGTAGCGATATACTATCGACAATCCATATAACCATACACAGATACACAATCCATAATGGATATACCATCACGCTAGGACCTCCAGTCCATAGCCACATACTGACAACCACACACTTATCTATGCACAACCACTAGATCCACCATAGATGCACCACTGATATGTGTATGATATAACAATCGACTCCATAATCTAACCCATCACCTAACCCTAGTGATGTAACACGATAACCCAATCTGAGATCACAAAGATAACCCTAACCACATGTACTTACTGAACATCCATTAGCTAACACACAATAGGATTTGTAGTTCAGATCCGTGATAGATAATCAATGAAGTAACAACAATATATCTCAAAGGTTAAGGCAGTACAAGCATATGATTAAATAAGAGTCGATCTAAGATCAAAGTAATAGTATAAGTCCAAATTCATGCACCAGATTCAGATCAAACTACCTGACCAGGGTAGATATTACCCACCTGATACATGGATTGTACTTAGTGTCTTCATAGTCGTATCTCTTTCCCGAATCAACATCCTGCAACCAAAGAATACAACATATGTCAAAGTCCTGTAACAATATGATACAGTTAAGTACCATCACACAGCTAATGATCGAATCAAATCCTATATCAACCTTGTATCTCGATCAACAAAATTGATCTAGTTATCCAATTAACCTAAACAAGCCTTCACATCTATCCTCATAATGCATCACAACTCAGGTCAACTTCAGACATCAACTATTACTATATCAATTAATTCACAAGGATAATGGTATTCATTCATAAACTACCCTCATCCAACTTACCTTTCACTGCCAATTCGAATCCAGCTTCTCTGTTCAACTCTAATTTCCACGGCAGTTTCAACAGCCACAACCTTCTGCCCAAACCACCAATTGTCGATTCAACATAACTGAGCTCTCAAACTCATAACTCATCAACGCCGTAGAACACACCCGGCAACACCATCTAATCAATAGGATACCATTCCAATTTCAGATTCAACTTCAAAATCCTTTGACAGAAACCAACAAATTCCATAGGCATTGACATACCATGAAAAATACAGCAATTAACATAGAAATAGCAAAGGTAAACCAACTTACCGGTCCTAGATCTCCACCAGCAGCCCCCCTTCCTCGTCCCCTGTTCACCGACAAAAAATCTGAGCTCAACTCACTACTGATACCACAGATCCAAGCTTAAACAAGAATCCACATCTAGATCTAAAAGGAAAATCAGCAGTTAAAAACCTAAACCTAGCAGAACACATCATCTAAATCGGCAGCGATGCAGATCTTGCTAACGTTGAGCTCACTGATCGGTCTTGCGCAAGAAGAAGGGGCATCGGCGATCCAAGGCGACTGCGACAGTTGAAGAGATCGCGGTGGTCGCTGACGAAGAAGACAAGCGACGACGATGGAGAAATCGACGGAAGAGGCGATGGTGCGGAGAAGGAGAGAAAGAAATCATGAGAGAAAGAAATCGCGATCCCTCACCCGTTTCAAGCCCGGCGAAGCTTGGTCGACCTCTTTTCCTCAGCTAGATCACCCACCGGAGGCGTCGACAACACCTGGCTCGTGGAGGAAGCGAAGTGAAGATCACCGATCGCGCGAGTGAGGAGAGGAAAAAGGAGCGATCGAGAGCGAGAAGAAGTGAGGCGGATCGGGTTCGTTCGGTTCTTTTAGAGGCCATTCGGATTTCGTTTCGAGTGAACCGGTTCAAACCCAACTGGTTCACCTTCAACCCTAGTTAAACCCAATTAGGTTTGAGCCGAAACCTAACCTAAGTTGTCGCAGCTGAGAAATCAGAATCTAAGGGCCGGTTTGGTTGAGCTAGCTGAGGCTTGACTTAAAGCTAACCTAAGTTTAACTCAAACACCCCATTGGATTTTAACCTTCTTCATATGAACTCCTTTTGAATCCGAAAAAATTTCTGTGAACTCCTGAAAAATTATATAAGATAATTTCCTAATTAAAAAGTATATTTTATTTTATTTTATTATTTTTTTTTCATATCTTACAACTTGGCATGTAACGTCCAAGCATGGGTCTTGGCAAGGGAAAGTCCAATATGGGTTGGCAAAGGAAAGTCCAAGCTTGGGTCTTGGCATTTGGAAAGTCCAAGGGGTTTGATATTGGCGGCGTAAAGTCCAAGGGTGGAGTCTTGGCAGCATAAGTCCAATGGTTGGCAGCGTAAAGTCTAAGCGGAGTTTGGGTAGCGTAAGTCCAATGTGCCTTGGTGGTGTAGACACCGTTAGCATGACAATAGCCAATGGAAGCACCTAAAGGCTAGCGTATGGATGAACAAGTCATGGATGACTTGGAGGGATCCGATAGGCGCGAGAATGACGGAGGTGGCTAGAAGGCTTTGGTCTAGGCTACGGGTGGTCTAGCAAGTATGGGGGCACCATACTTGAGTTAAAACCTCATGTTTGAGGTGTATCAGTCGACTGAAACCATGGGTTAGTCGACTGGTGTGAGTCAACTAGGGTTTGACTGCGGGAAGTGTCCTGGCGATCATTGCGAGCTTAGCGATCGCGCGGCCCGAGCGATCGATCGATCGGTGATCGATCGTGATGCTCGAGATCTCGGGCGACCGATCGGTGATGGTGTATCCGTTGAATTTTTCCAGTGTGGATCTAGTCGTTGTCTCACGACAACAGTGGCACCAGTCGACTGATGGTCCTGAGCAGTCGACTGATAGGCGAAATCCAGTCTAGGTAGAAGCTTTAAATGGAGCTCGTGGAGGAGGGATTTAGCAGTAATTCTTGAAGAGTTTTGGGGCGATTTGCTGCAGTAAATCAGGGTCTCCAAGTGCATTTCAAGCAACCACAAAGCAAGCAATCTAAGAGCTCTTGTAAAGTTGTTTTCTTTACTTGCATTGTAATTTATTATTGTATCTTGCTTGTATTTGTTTCTTACTATTGTAAGAGCTATTATACGAGGTTTCTCTATCTCTGGATTGTTCCGAGAAAGAGTATTTGTGATTAGTAGTGCGTGTTTGCATTGCTAGGGCTTTTAGAGCCCAATCCATAGAGTAGGAATCATTCGGTTCCGAACCACATTATATCCTTGTGTCTTGATCGTGTTTGTGTGTTTGTATTATATATTTTCTATTTCCGCTGCGTTCTAATATATTTGTAGCAAGCACGATCGCGATCGAGTTCCATCGACGACGCTATGCACTCCCCCTCTAGCGGGCGCAACATTCCTAACAATTGGTATCAGAGCGGGTCGCTCTTCACCGGCTTCACATCCAAGGGAGCAAGTTAGAGGGAAGATGGAATTCAAAGATAAATTGGGATGGGACGTCAACACCCCAATCCCGTACACCTTCTATGGACAAGAAGGGTTTAGGCAATGGAGGGCACAGATCAAAGAATTCATTATGATGAAGGACTTCGAAGATTGGTCCGCCTTGATGGATGGGTTTGATTTTCCAAGAGGGCCAAAAGGAGGATTCCTCAAGATGAAGAAATGGACCGAGGAATAACTCCAAGAGTTCAAGAGAAATCAAAAGGTAATAAAATTTTTGATTCAATTAATACCTAACAATGTTGTGTCCAAGTTAGGTGAATATAAGAATGCAAAGGAATTTTAGAATGAATTGGTCAAGCTCCATGAAGAACCATCCATGGCTCAAGTAGAGAGAGCCTGAAGAAGAAGAAAGATCATCCTCACAAGAAAGTGAGGATTCGGAGGTTGATAGGGAATCAATATCCGGATCGGAATCGGTGGAAGAGGTGAAAGAATTAGAGGAGACCTCCACCTCTAGGATTGAGGGGGAGGAGAGAATTTCCACTCCGGAGCATCAAGAAGAAGAGTCATCTACCTCCGGAAGAGATGAAGAACTCACTCCGACACAAACTACCAACCTAGGTAACTCAAGCACATCATTTCAAAATAAAATTCATATAATATGTTTTGAGTGTATGGAGTATGGGCACTACAAGAGCAAGTGCTCAAAGAAGGTCAAAAAAAGTCCACCGGCACCTAAAAGTCAAGAAAAGTCAAAGGAAGCCGGTTCCCCAACAATCAAACATAAGGACCACATCATTTGCTTCAAATGTCGACAAAAAGGGCACTTTAGGAGTCAATGTCCTAGAGGGAGGAAGAAAGGCCAAGAAGGAGTCAACAATGTAGGGGGAGCTTCAAAAGCTAATCCTAAGGTATATTTCAATAATGCACCTTCTAGTTTAAATGTCAAAAAGCATGCTATGGATGATTTTAACAATCTTGCTATTGTTCATGAAAAGCATACTAGGAACAATAAATACTTTTGTCTAGGTGCTAAGAGTTTTAATTTTTCAAATAAGGAGAAATTTGGGACTAATGTCCCTAGAAAACCTTACTTAGGGAATCTATCAAGAAAATAGAAGACCACCTAGGTTTTAATCCTAAATGGACTAGGCATATGCCTAAGAAAAACAATGTCCAAAGAATAGATGCAAAATCAAAAATTGGACAACTAGAATTGGAAAACCAAGCCTTGAGGTCAAGGCTTGAGAAATTAGAGAAGACCCTTAAGAAAATGCAAAATCAATTTCAAGGGTCAAGTGATAAAAAATCTTGCTCTAGGAGTCAAAGTCAAAGACCTAGAAATCAAGAACCATCCAAGGGCAAGCTTAAGCCCAAAAAGACCTACCATGATGTTCCATTTGATTATGGAACTCAAACTAGGTCTAGAAAAAATAAGGTTACTAGGGAAGTCATCCCTAAGGGTAACCAAGGTGTGTGTCTAGTGGCTAAGGTTTCAAGGAAACCTAGGGAAGCCATTAAGAAGGTCAAAGGGGGAGTTACCTCTAGAGTTGACCTTAGTAAGACCAAAATGATCAAGGCTTCAAAGCCTAGAAGGGTCATTAGGAGGGTATCTAGGGAGGTTATCCCTAAAGAATACCTAATTAATCCAAGGAGCTCAAATAGGTATTGGGTTCCTAAGAGCATGATCGATTCACGCTAGATGGGTTTAGGTGTGCCAACTTTAAATGGATGGGTAGTTAACCTAACAATGGTAAAGGTGACACTTTAGGTCATTTCCAAGGTTATGGATACCTTGGAAATAGATTTGATTTTTAATCCTAAAAGATTTTAGGATGTGCCAATATATTTTGAAGATTATGAAAAATCAATCAAATTGACACAATTTAGGTTTAGAGGTTGTTGTGTGCCATTTTGGATTTTTGGCACACTTGGGGGATTAGTAGCAATATGGAAAAATATACTTAAGTATAACAAATGGCAATTAACATTAAAGTTTTGGTATTATATACCTTATATTTTATTTGTCATGTTTTGTTTGTCATATAACATGTCATGACATCATATTTATCTTTATCATATAAAATGTCATGAGTATGTTGGTTAGTTTTTAATGTCATGTATATTTAGATTATATCATATGCCATGACATCATAATCATTGACCATGCTTAATTAATATTATCATTTGTGTCATGATCATTCATGCATTTAATTTGATTAAAAATAGATTTAAGGACTATGACATGACTTGAAGTCCCATGTATAAGGGAATCAAGTAGAGTTGCCTTAGAGAATGCATGAAAACTTAGATTAGGATGAACAAAACTCATATCTCACATTATATTGACATGTATGTGCATTGATACACCCTAGATATATGTGAGATGTTAGAATATGAGTTAAATTCAAGGTGTATAGTTTTTGCATCGAGATGAACTCAAACTCATTTAAAATCATGTGTGGATCATGGGGAAAGCTTATGTGCAAGTCATGTGCATTGAGCCCATTTATCATGATCCAATATAGGTTTTCAAAAATATTTTAAAATCATTTTAGAAAACCTTGGTGAAGTCTATCTTTTGATAACAATCACCATTGATGAAATTGATACAAAGTGAGCTAAAACATTAAAATTTTTCTTCACTTTTGAACTTTGTGTCTATTTCGTTATTTTATGGGTAAAATATTTTTCAAACATTTTTCACTCATTGTATTTGTCATAAGTATTATACGTATGAAGTTTCATCATTTTTCAAATTACGTATAATTATTTATGCATTTCTGAAATTAGTTTCTGATAATTGAAAATCAAAATTTTCAGTTATCAGTCGACTGCCCTTGTTGGCAGTCGACTGATGAGCAAGGCAGTCGACTATTGCCTGATAAAGTCGACTGCCAATGCTGATTTCGGAAAAACAAGGTTTGTTTAGTCCAATTTCAGCTATGGTAAGGTTCCCTAACCACTCATAACCCTAGGATATGCTTTGGGAAGCATTATAAAGGGTAAAAATCCATTGGATATGGATTAGGAGAGTTGTTAGGATGATGTATCAAATATAAGGTATGGGAAAGTTCATGTTAAACTTTAGATCTTATTTTTGATGGTTTAGAATTCCTATTGGCTTAGGGACTTCCCAAGGACATTGTTGGTGCAATGGTCAAGGGGGAGCAAGCCTTTAGGGGGAGGTATCCATCATGGGATGATGGATGTTATTTTTCTTCATGAGGGAGAGAATTAATGGGAATTTAAGATACCCAATTTGGAAATTGAGAGAGTTTATAGAAGTGTCTCTCTTGAGTGATATGAGACTTATCACTAGGAAGATTGTAGGCATCCTAGGTATTTTTGGACCAAGGGAGAGATTGTAAGATCTCATTGGGACATAAGACATTGACCTCCTTGAGAGAACCTTTTTGATGTATGTCAAAAAGGGGGAGAATGTTAAAATTACCAATTTGGGATAATTGGTAAGGGAATTTGAGTTAGGGGCCTAACTCAAGGGTGTTTTTGTCAAACATAAAAAATGGGGAGATTGTTGGTGCAATCGACCCATGTCACGATTGACCGGACTCGAGTTTGACTCGAGTAAGTTTTTTTATGTTTGACATGGATGTCTGACATGTGTTGGGGAGATTGCTGATGCAATCGACCCAGGTTAGTATTTGATGTTTGACGATGGTTTGACTATTGTCATGAGAAAGTCCAAGTCTTGAGTACTTGACATGTAAAGTCCAAGCATGGGTCTTGGCAAGGGAAAGTCCAATATGGGTTGGCAAAAGAAAGTCCAAGCATGGGTCTTGGCAAGGGAAAGTCCAACATGGGTTGGCAAAGGAAAGTCCAAGCATGAGTCTTGGCATGGAAAGTCTAACATGGGTTGGCAAAGGAAAGTCCAAGCTTGAGTCTTGGCATTTGGAAAGTCCAAGGGGTTTGATATTGGCAGCATAAAGTCCAAGGGTGGAATCTTGGCAGCATAAGTCCAATGGTTGGCGACGTAAAGTCCAAGCGGAGTCTTGGCAGCGTAAGTCCAATGTGCCTTGGCGGTGTAGACACCGTTAGCATGACAATAGCCAATGGAAGCACCTGAAGGCTAGCATATAGATGAACAAGTCATGGATAACTTGGAGGGATCCGATAGAGGCGAGGTTGACGAAGGTGGCTAGAAGGCTTAGGTCTAGGCTACGGGTGGTCTAGCAAGTATGGGGGCATAATACTTAGGTTAAAACCTCATGTTTGAGGTGTATCAGTCGACTGAGACCATGGGTTAGTCGACTGGTGTGAGTTAACTAGGATTTGACTGCGGAAAGTATCTTTGCAGTCGACTGCCAGAGCTTGGTAGTCGACTGCTGACTTGAGTAGTCGACTAATCTGGTGATCAGTCGACTGATGCTTAGGATCTCGGGCACAAAAGGTTCTCTAGTCGAGTGATCGGCCTGACCACTTGACTGATTGAGCCATCAATCGACTGATGGGTATAGTCAGTCGACTGATGGTGTATCCGTTGGATTTTTTCAGCGTGGATCTAGTCGTTGTCTCACGACAACAGTGGCACCAGTCGACTGATGGTCCCGAGCAGTCGACTGATAGGCGAAATCTAGCCCAGACAGAAGCTTTAAATGGAGCTCATGGAGGAGGGATTTGGCAACGGTTCTTGAGGAGTTTTGGGGCGATTTGCTGCTGCAAATCAGGGTCTCCAAGTGCATTTCAAGCAACTACAAAGTAAGCAATCCAAGAGCTCTTGTAAAATTGTTTTCTTTACTTGTATTGCAATTTATTATTGTATCTTGCTTGTATTTAATTTCTTACTGTTGTAAGAGGTATTGTACAAGGTTTCTCCACCTTCAGATTGTTCCGAGAAGGAGTATTTGTGATTAGTAGTGCGTGTTTGCATTGCTAGGGCTTTTAGAGCCCAATCCGTGGAGTATGAACCATTCGATTCCGAACCATGTTATATCCTTGTGTCTTGATCGTGTTTGTGTGTTTGTATTGTATATTTTCTATTTCCTCTGCGTACTAATATATTTGTAGCAAGCACGATCGCGATCGAGTTCCATCGACGACGCTATTCTCCCCCCCCCTCTAGCGGGCGCAATGTTCCTAACAAGCGGTTTAGCACCAGATTTTCTCAGGAGTCTGACATGCTGAGACTACGAGACTTCCCACCTCGGCCACCATATTAGAGGTATTTTTTTCGCATTAGTCTAGGGGCCCCCCATATTTTGATACATCTTTCTTCCAGCAATAGTATTCTTTCTTGACATTTATAGTTTAGTTTTAGTGTGCATTCATTTGTTCATGCATAGAGTGTTTAGTTTCCTTTCAACTCTTAGTTTTTGCCATCTTTAAGCTGCCTCTATAATATTTTTTAGAATCTCTTCACGAATTACTTCCATAGATAGCTTAACTTCATTTATCTTTTGGTATTTTATTTTAGTTACAGAAGGGAGCCTTGGCACAACGGTAAGGTTACTGTCTTGTGACTAAGAGGTCACAGGTTCAAATCCTAGAAATAACCTCTTACAAAAAAGCAAAGTAAGGCTGTGTACAATGGATTCCTTCTCCAGTACCCCATGTGGCGGGAGTTTCGTGCACCGAGTTATAGTTTTTTTATTTTATTTTAGTTTCTTTAATGAATATTCTAGACTTGCACTAGTTAGTTTTTATCTTTCACTCACACTTGATGAAAATTCCGGAAGGAAGAATCTATTACATACATAGTTATGATTCATCCCAGTAATTTAGTACTTTGGAATCCATATGTGATTCTAGATTTAGCATTTTAGTTACTGGAGATGCTCGGATTGCGTAAGCCCATTTAGAAAAATCAAAATACCAGTGAGCTAAAGAGAAACAAAGTTCCTTGAGAAAAAAATATAATAAAAAAAATAATAAATAAAAGATAAAAAAAGAGAGAGAAAAAAGAGAGAGTTAAAAACAATTGGCGTGGATGAAAATGGCTAGGTGCCCCTTTGAGACCGAGTTAAGTTACTGGGAAAACACCTACCAATTTCTCTCAATACCGAGCATGCGTTTGAGACTTTGAGCTAGATCTAGGGAATGACCCTTGCTTAGGGCAGGTAAGTGCCTAAAAGTTGGAGACCTTAGGAAAGCTATAGAATGACGACTTGACTCACTGTAGAACGAGTATCCCTTAGAAAAATTCGCTTAACACATGCACGAAAATCTAACTTAGTGAACTTTTAGAACATATCTATTTTGCTTTGATTAAAAATACCACTTGATAAATCCAGTTAATATGATAAGTATAGAACAATGCATTTTTAAAATTTCATGGCATTGAGGTTTGCTTGAAGACAAGCAAAGATTTAAGTCTGGGGGGATTGATGTGAGCAAAAAACATAGGATTTTAGGAGTAGTTTTCGCACACATCTCGTTATATTTTATCCTTGTTTTATGCATATTCTACTTTGTTTTGTATGCATTTCCTATTTTCTGATTCGGATATATACTCTTATTAACTTTGCGTGTAGAACGTTATTTTATAGGTGAAATGACACATTTTTGGAGCAAAGGAAGGCATTCACCGGGTAGAACAGAGGCGGACACGACCGACCATGTGAATTCCACACGGTTGTATCCAAACTACGAAGCCAGCCATCCCAGCGCCCCACACGGCCAGCCATGTGGAATCCACATGGTCGTGTGGCGCTGGGTTGTTTTAATGCAACTAGGGTTTTCATGGGATTTATGAAGAGTTGGTTGCACGTCTATAAAAGAGAAGGCATGCCAAAACCCTAGGGGGAAGGCCCGAGAGCTAGAACGGTAGGACGGTATCCTGAAAAGCATCGGAGACTCACAACGGCGAGGAAGCGGCTCGATGACCAAAATCTACACTCCAACGCCAAATAGAACGACCAAGAGTACTGTGATTTTATTCTTAGACATCTTTACATTGTAATGATTCATTCTATGATGTCTTGTGTTTGTTCTCTTTCATCTATGGAGTAAATACTTTGATTCTAGAATTATGGAGTAACTTATGTTTGTTGACATATTAGTTCAAATAGTCATTTATCTCCTTTGATTCTATTTGTAGTTTTGTGTTGTCGAGATTTATGAAGATTGTATTTTGATTCTAATTCTACTTTGCGTAGCCAATACAAAGGATGACAACCTTCGTATCAAAAATCTAGGAGAATCAAAGGTGAGCCTTGCGGTCATCCTACCTCCCGTAATCGTAGAAGATAGAATATGATAGGACAGGATATGAAATAAGATCCATCTTTACATAGGAATTGTTAGGACGTCTTGATAGTCAATAACCTATCTTAACAGAAGGGCCAAAGTAGGAGAGATTAACTCTAGAAGGGTTGAGGGACCTTAGTGACAGAGGGCTCCCAACGGTATCAACCCCCTGAGCTCTGATGATCCGAAAGGTAAACTTGGTTAGGAATAGATATCTCCAAGTAGAAGCAAAAGTTCATCGAGCAATTACATATTGATCCTCCCTCAAGATCATTGTAACGACCGGGCCCCTGTTGGCGGAATTCAGTGACCCCTATTAGTCGACGACCGTCGCCCCTGTTGGCGGAATTCGGTGACCCCTATTGGTCAACGACCGTCACCCCTGTTGGCCCGTCGTTACTCACTTGGACTTCCCACCCCTGGAAGTGGGTTTTTGCCTTTCCCAAGATTCGAACTCTAGACCTCCAGGCTAAGTACTAAAGTTTATGAATCCTGGTAACCAAGTGATCTTAGCCTGGAGGTCTAGAGTTGAATCTACGAGAAAGGCAAAACCCACTTCGGTGGGAAGTCGGTGAGTAACGACGGGCCAGCGAGGCGGCGCGTTGACGATAAGTCACGCGAATTCCGCGATAGGCGACGATGCGTCGACCGATAGAATCATCGAATTCCGCCAGCAGGCGATGGTGCGTCGACGATAGAGTCACGAATTTCCAGCGGTGGGGCCCGGTCGTTACAATAAAAGCGCCTTTATTGTAACGGCCGGGCCTATTGGCGGATTCGGCGACCTGATTGATCGACGGCCGTCGCCTAGCGGAATTCGGCGACCTGATCGACGGCCGTCGCTACCGTCGTTACTCACCTGGACTTCTCACTCCTGGAAGTGGGTTTTTGCCTTTCCCAGGATTCGAACTCTAGACCTCCAGGCTAAGTACTAAAGTTTATGAATCCTGGTAACCAAGTGATCAAGCTGTCGGTGGAATTCCTAGGGCGGGTGAGCTTGATTGGTCGATTTGGGTTGATTCCGGAGTTATTCGGTTGATCGGTATTGTATTCGGAGGATATAGGATTTAGGTGATATTGTTTGATCTTGAGGATGTTTTAGGTAAATGGATTGGTACAATAATTGGATAAATTGAAAGCCATTAAATTTCAGTTATTTGGCTTAGGTTGTTAAAATGCGGATTAATCCAGGTTTAATTGATTAATTAGCTTATGATTAATTAATCAAAGTTTTATCAATTGATTTAGTGAGCTAAATTAATTGTATGAATATTTGTGGTAGGAAAAGGATTATTAAGACGGTTGGAAAATTTGGGAGAATTGGAAATTGATTTGGGGCAATTGGGTTATGAAGGAAATCGATTAATTATTCGATTTGTCGGTGAATTGTATTTTTGTGCTTGACTATAGTCATGCTTTATCGAGTTTGATTACGAGGCTGGTTCATTCTTGCGGATATATATATTGGTATTCTTAACTATTAGATTAAGTCAAGTTGATATCTAGTTAGGATAGCTTACAATAACTTTTTCATGTTTATATGCAGTATGATTTTGGTGCCTACTAGATACATGCATGTGATAGGATATGATTATATTTTCTGTTTGATTTGGATCATAGTATATGGATTAGGGATATATACGTATTGATTGTACATATTATTCGGATAGTATTTTGAGTAGGATTTACATGTTTTAGTATCATGCACCATTTTTGCATGATTGCGCATGCTAGGCTGGACGGGGTTCCATTATTGTTGAGCCCATGACTAGTTCATGTCTTTGCTGCCACTAGGTTAGTGGTACATCGAGGAGGTGTGTGCATTGCTCTGTCGAGCTCATTGAGTCCGCTCGTAGGTAGCGATGAGCGCGTAGTAGCGGTGGCAGATCCCTCCTGCAGTCATGACAGGGAGATGAGAGCTTAGCTCCCCACTATGCTATGTTTGGGCGGGAGGATAGGTGTACTCGGACAATCCATCCTGTCCGCTCGATCGCTCGGGAAGCGATGATGGCGAGTGCATTATGTAGCCTACCCACTCGGCTTTACCATTGCGTGTGGCGGTGGTAGCGTCGAGGTGACCATGTCGTTAGCGACATCATACACTTTGCGGATTGCATTTGTATTGTGTTTCTTTGCATTTTTATTGATGCCTTGGATGTGCGTATGATTATCATGCATCTGAGATACATTATATATGATCATGACTTTATTACTTCTAGTTACACGCTCCTATATCGAGTAGGAGATTGAGTAAGTACGATCATTTTGTATTTCTTGCTTGCATACCCTATTTATGTGAGACTGTACTGACATGATATTTTTATTGTTAGCTATACCTTACTTTGCATATCTACTATACTCGCAGAGTTCTTTGAACTCACCCCGTTGATTTATATCTATTTCAGGATGAAGCTGTCAGGAGAGTCCAGCTGCTAAACCCCCTCGTCGTGGAAGTGTATTTGGTTATTTGTTTTTGGTTTTGGATATCTTGTTTAGAAGATATATTTAGGACTGGAATTGGATTTATGTATTTGGATTTTTGGTGTCCGTATGGACCTTATTCGGATTTTGGTTTGATTGGATTTTGGTGAGTATTCCTGGATAAGGCGAGAAGGGTAAGTTGATTTATGGTATGTTTATCATTTATTTTGGTTGATGGCACGAGACGAATTATAGAAGCTAACGTGTGAGTTTGAATTCCGATCGTGTTGACCGATGTATAGTGGCCGTGTAGGGCTTGTATGTAAATTGGGATTATCACCCGTACAGGGGAGATGTTGCCGGATTTTTGTCTGGCGGGGTTTCCTTCGGGGTGTGACAATTTATTTGGTATCAGAGCGCCTAGGTTTTCTAATTCCTAGGGGTTTTTGAATTTTTCGGAGTTCGCCACGTTTGGCAGGTTTTACGAGGTAATTTGGAAAATTTGGATTGGTATGGATTTCCGACGATTTTTATATTTCGGAAATTCGAGGATTTATGACGAGGTCAATATGGGGATTTGGCAGCGACAGAACCTCTCCTGCGGCAAAATAGGTATGATGATTAATTTTATATGTTATTACTTCTAGTAACATCTGTTCTAGTAGCATCTGTAATAATTTAACAGATATGAGACGAGGTGGGCGTGCACCTGCAGGGGCGTGGTGCGAGGTAACCACGCAGAGGCGGTGAGATCTCTGGCTATGGAGTTGCCAGAAGGGTCTATAGAGTTTTGACTCATGTGCAGACTCGTAGTAGGGGTCGCCCACCAAGGTGACCAGCCGGAGTTGTCGTAGTGTTTATACTCCAGGTTAGATTGGCTATGTGTTAAGTGGATAATAGGAAATAACATTTAGTGTATTTGTCACTATTCGTAATCGTGGATGGAGTTGACCACAAATGACTTGTTCAGTTTGTGAGTCTTGGACCTGTGACGAAAAGATGCATTGCCTGTTTGAGTGGTGATCTGAGCGGTCAAGTCAAGTCGTCACATCGTTGGTTGTAAATCAAGGACTACGATTAGGTCGAGATTTTCACCGATTATGCTAAGCGATTATTACTCTGTAGAGCAATGGACAAAGAATGTATACTATTGTTGATCTGATCCTTGGAGGTTTAAGTTCTGAAGTTCCATAGGGATTTTGATCCTTGGCGGCTTAGCCTTAGATTGATAACATTGAAATCTTAAGTACCTAAGCGTATTTATATAGGAGTGGAGATAGTTTCTTACTATTGCAATGATCAAGTAGTTACTTGGTGGAACATGTAGGAGAATTTTGGGAAAATAACTCATTACGGGATCATGGGTTCAGGATGTTTTCGGAAGACAATATTTCCTTATGCTATTTTTGTATGACTCATTGTTGGGAAATGCTTGAGCCTTAAGTTGAGTGATTAATTGATAATGGAGTTTCACTATAGAGTTTAATAGACTCGCGGAGTTTACCCCCTCCACTTAATGGTTTAAGATAATGATTGAGTTGCCTTCGATCACCCCCAATTTATTTGCTTACATTTGGATTAGGATAGTTGGATTTTTTTCATCAGATCCTATCGGGAGGCATTAGGGTGAGTCATATTTATAAAAATGACTGCAACAAGGGTCTCAAGAGAATAGTGTAGTCAATCTAGTGATAATAACCTACACTTCGGATAAGGTAACGGTAGGAGTCGTAAACGTGCTTTTCTAGCTGAATTCACGTGACATTATTTCGTTCCCATGTTGATGTTCGATATTGATCAAGGCTCTGTCTCGGGAATGAAAGATTGATGAAACACTTCATTTCCCAACGGAAAACAGGAATATGGATTTAAGTTTTCTCCTCAGATATATGTCGCTATCAGAAGTGGTTTGTGCACTTGTGGAGATATGAAATTTATCGTGAAGAAAAGGAGAGGAAGAGGTGTATACACCTAGATTCATACAGTTATCGAATTCTTTTTCTCGATCACTGTGAAATAGGGAATCCATTAAGAGCAGAAGTTGGATGAGTTTACATCTTTATTCGAAAGGAGTTGTAGATGGTTGAAGGATTGATCATTGAGGTATTACTATAGTTTACCTTACTTGATGATATATTGAGAGATACATGTGTTTACAGATATCTGTGGTTAAAACATGCACTGATAGGATTAAAAGGATTTTTATATTTGGATCATGTGGATTAATAGTGTTTCCACTGATAGGTGAGATGTTGAGATGATTACTGTGATGATTATCACAGGGGTATGAAAATGATTTTGGATGTTTAGAGGTTGATTAATGGAAATGTTATATTATGGTGAGAGAGTTGTCTTAGTTGTTTTATAGTTGACTTGATTGATATGATGTGAATATCTGGATATTAACTTGGAGGTTATGCTTGTGACATGATGGTATAAGAAGGTCTCTCGGATGCCTGTATAATTCGAGAGTAATCAGATGTAGTGTTGGAGGAACTTCTAGGCTTGCCGCTGTATAGGCAAGTAGAGTAGGCGATCGGAGTGATTTCGAAAATAGTTTCGATATCGAAGACCCCTATTATGAGATAATTTATTTGGTACTGAGGTAATGTTATTTTTACGAGCCTAATATTTTTACTTATGGTGCATTGGTTGAAGGCTAGTGTAAAGCGCACAAGGTTGTTAAAGCTCGTGATGTACTCAAGGCAATGTCATTCAATTGGCTGTAAGCCAATCGAGTTGCTTAGATACCATCATCGATCGGTCTTTCAGAATTGGCAAGGTTGATGATGCCAAGTGGTATTTGTTAGAATGACGATTTTTCAGGGGATAATTTAGTTGGTATCAGTGTTGCTTAACACTATGGGAATTGGAAGAATTTAAGTTCCAATTAAAGGAGGTATTGGATGGGATATTTGTTGTCCCAGTATTTTATTTCTTGAGAAGCTCTGGAACTTGTTGTTCAAAGAGATATGAACCTTTGAGGTTATACATCAATTATTGATGATGGAATGCGGTAGTGGTAGAAGGAAAAGAATATCCTTCATGGTGGATCGAGGATCTATTTAGATCAACTATAGGACACCTGTGTATACTCTAGGATTGATTTATGATTGATGTGTTGATATTGTAGTGACAGGGAGTCATACAATTATCAAAGTCGTAGGGATGATTGATATATCATCAGCCTAGAGTAAAGAGGATGCAGGTGTGTAGCGATGACAATTTCATACTTGGTATGAATTGTATGAGCTTTTGGATTATCTTATTTGACTTATTGACGACTTTGTCGTCCAGGGATTTGGGAAATTGTGTATTCTAGACACGATTGGATCATTTGTGAGGGTGACAGTTGGAGTTGAGCACTCGACCACTGTAGATGGTGATTTTTTTTTGGTATTTAATTTGATTATTACCATAGATATGGATAGGATGCTCTAGTGGTACTACACCGCTGACGGGTGATGGAATTTATTTAGTCTGAAGCTTGTGAACCTAGTTTCAAGACTCAGACGAGGGTTGACCTTTACACCAGTGTTGTGTGATCATTCTCGGGTGAAAGGAAAGTTAATTTATATGCGGATGCGATGTTTCAGAGAATGGAGCATTTCTGATTTAGTTGATTGAGACATATCCCATGGTTACGTCAAATGAGGAACTACGAAATGGGTTGTCATATATATATATATGACGTGGACCTAGTAGGAGTTGTTATGTTGTTTTGTAGAGGTGAGGAGCAGATATGCTTATGAGGTTTTAGCTAGCTACTGTGTAGTTGCATTTGAATTTAGGAAGAGTTACTATTGATTCGAGAACAACAGATAGATTCCTGTTGTGATGATAGAGAGCATCTACCATAGAGTTGTACTTTTGCTCTATCGGTTCGGAATTAGTGATATTGGAATTTGTATGTAGTAGGTGGATAGATAGCTACCTGGCATCTTGACTGACTATGAGTCCCGAGCGTGGTAGCATGTCGTTGCCCGTAAGTAGTACCTTTTGCATTACTCCGAGAGACACGAGACTTGGTCACGATATTTTGATAGGTATTGCTGAAGATTGCAATAGGTTGTATATGTTGCAGATGTTTAAGGTTGTATCCGGAAAATAGTAAGTATTGAAACGTTCTCCGTGGAGGAACGACATGCGGAATATAGTTGATTTGGAAGTTTGGTAAAGGTGGTATATAAATAATCAGTAAGGTTCTGTACCAAGAGGAAAGTGGGAGCCTAGTATGATGGACGGTGTTGGGAGATTATTTGGAATTCGGAAAGGAGTTAGTATGATTAGCTAAGTCTGTTCATTTTCGTTCGATCCATACGATGAGTTTGTTGGATCGCTGGATAGGTTATACTATGGCGATTTCCAGTTCATGGAGGATCTGTGAGTATCGTATGTGATAGCGGTTCAGGATTTACCTTCGGATTATGGATAGTCTTTAACAGGTCACGGATATAGAGATCCACTCAGGTACAGTTAGGTACTTGTTATAGGTGGACGAAATGAAGATACTATTCATATTTTGGAAGGGCTGCTAGAAGCAAGTGTAATTTGATGTTAAGGGATATCAGTAACCCCACTTAGTCACTTGAGGTGTGACTTGTCTCCAGATGCTTGAGATGGTTGTTAGGACATCTCGTACTAATATACGAGTAGGAAATTTGGGGACCAAATTTTTATTAGTGGGGGAGAATGTAAAATACTAAAATTAAAAATACGAAATTAAATGGCCAAAATTTCGGGGAAATAATCCTAGGGATTATTTTTGAGATTTTTAGGAATTTTTAGGAATTTTTTCGGAATTTTTCTGGAATTAAACGGACTCCGTACGAGATTTTTACGGGGATAAAGTAAACGGGCTTTAGAGGGGTCTATTTAAAGGGGATAAATACGCGATGGAAAACCCTAAGTTTCTATTTTTCTATTTCCCTTTTTATTTCTTTTCCCCCCGCCGCGACATGCCTTCGGCAGTTCCCTTTCGCGAGCCCACTTCCGTCGGCACCTTCTTCTTCGCCGGCGACACCCTTCTTCCCCGAGCGTCGCCCGTTCCTTCACGCGCCCGACGCCATCCTTTCTTCTCGTCGGCGCTCCTTTTCTCGTTGCGGTCGGCAGCCCACCGCCGCCCGACGCGAGCCGCCGCTGCCGCCCCCGTCCGGCGCGTGCTCCCCTTCGCCGTCCGAACCACCGCCACCCTCAGCCGAGCCCGCTCCTTCCTCGCGCACTCGTCGGACTCCTCTTCCCTAGACAGCCGGCGCGCGACGAAGGATCGCCAGAGCCGCTTCGCGCGACATGCGACCTCCGTCTCCGACCGCCGTGACGAGAGGCCGCCGATTTCTTTCCCCTTTTACGCGCTTGCCGTCCACAGTCGCGCACGCCGATCTCCTCTGCCATAGTTGGAGGCATCGCTCCTCTGCCAGCGCCGGTGGTTCCGGCCATTGATCCAGAGGAGATCTGGTTGGGAGGAGTTTCCCAAATTTTCGGTATATATTGTTTCTCTGTTTACTTTGTCTCCAGTGGTTGTTGTTTAGGTGAAGAGGAGCATTTGTGAATTTGAGGGTTCTTTGGTGAGAGAAATTTGTGAGGGTTTATTAGAGTGTTATGCGGTTAGGGTTGGAGGTGAGTCGTCTGAGTTAGGTATGAACAATCTTTGAGCCACTATAAATTGAGTTGGGGATCTAATTTGGGAAAGGATTGACTGTCGGTGGAATTCCTAGGGCGGGTGAGCTTGATTGGTCGATTTGGGTTGATTCCGGAGTTATTCGGTTGATCGGTATGGTATTCGGATTTGGGTTGATTCCGGAGTTATTCGATTGATCGGTATGGTATTCGGAGGATATAGGATTTGGGTGATATTGTTTGATCTTGAGGATGTTTTAGGTAAATGGATTGGTACAATAATTGGATAAATTGAAAGCCATTAAATTTCAGTTATTTGGCTTAGGTTGTTAAAATGCGGATTAATCCAGGTTTAATTGATTAATTAGCTTATGATTAATTAATCAAAGTTTTATCAATTGATTTAGTGAGCTAAATTAATTGTATGAATATTTGTGGTAGGAAAAGGATTATTAAGACGGTTGGAAAATTTGGGAGAATTGGAAATTGATTTGGGGCAATTGGGTTATGAAGGAAATCGATTAATTATTCGATTTGTCGGTGAATTGTATTTTTGTGCTTGACTATAGTCATGCTTTATGCAGGTTTCGGTCACGAGGCAGGTCCCCAGTCGTGACGATTTGGTTCATTCTTGCGGATATATATATTCAGGCGGGTATTTTGACTTAACTATTAGATTAAGTCAAGTTGATATGCTAGTTAGGATAGCTTACAATAACTTTTTCATGTTTATATTACAGTATGATTTTGGTGCCTACTAGATACATGCATGTGATAGGATATGATTATATTTTCTGTTTGATTTGGATCGTAGTATATGGATTAGGGATATGTACATATTGATTATATATTATTCGGATAGGTATTTTGAGTAGGATTTACATGTTTTAGTATCATACCATTTTTGCATGATTGCGCACGCCGACAGGGTTCCATTATTGTTGAGCCCGCATTAGTTACATGCTCGCACACACCGCCACTAGGTTAGTGGTATATCGGGAGGTGTGTCCGATTGCTCTGTCGAGCTCATTGAGTCCGCTCACGGGTAGCGATGAGGCGCGTGGTAGTGCGAGATCCCTCCTCCGGATGACACAGGAGATGAGAGCTTAGCTCCCACTATGTTTGGGGCAGGAGGATAGGTGTACTCGGCGGCATCCGTCCACTCGGTCACTCGGGAAGCGATGATGGCGAGTGCACGATTATGTCATAGCTCTACCCACTCGGCACCATTGCGTGTGGCGGTTAGCGTCGGGGTGACCATGTCATTGGCACGACATGCACTTTGCACGGATTGCATTTGTATTGTGTTTGCTGCATTTTTATTGATGCCTTGGATGTGCATATGATTGTCATGCATACAGGATACATGTTTATATATGATCATGACTTTATTACTTCTAGTCAGGCACATGCTCCTATATCAGGGTAGGAGATTCAGGTAAGTACAGTCATTTTGTATTTCTTGCTTGCATACCCTATTTATGTGAGACTGTACTGGCATGATATTTTTATTGTTAGCTATACCTTACTTTGCATATCTACTATACCCGTAGAGTTCTTTGAACTCACCCCGTTGATTTATATCTATTTCAGGATGAAGCTGTCAGGAGAGTCCAGCTGCCAAACCCCCTCGTCGTGGAAGTGTATTTGGTTATTTGTTTTTGGTTTTGGATATCTTGTTTAGAAGATATATTTAGGACTGGAATTGGATTTATGTATTTGGATTTTTGGTGTCCGTATGGACCTTATTCGGATTTTGGTTTGATTGGATTTTGGTGAGTATTCCTGCTCAGATGGCAGAAGGGGTAAGTTGATTTATGGTAGACTGTTTATCATTTATTTTGGTTGATGGCCTGAGGCCAAATTATAGAACTGCGTATGAGTTTGGATTCCGGTCGTGTTGACCGATGTATAGTGGCCGTGTATGCCTTGTATGTAAATTGGGATTATCACCCGTACAGGGGAGATGCTGTCGGATTTTTGTCTGGCGGGGTCTCCTTCGGGGCATGACAATTTATTTAGGATCACTTGGTTACTAGGATTCATAAACTTTAGTACTTAGCCTGGAGGTCTAGAGTTCGAATCCTGGGGAAGACAAAAACCCCCTTCCAGGGGTGGGAAGTCCAGGTGAGTAACGACGGGCCAACAGGGGCGACGGTCGTCGACCAATAGGGGTCGCCGAATTCCGCCAACAGGGGTCCGATCATTACAATCATAATTGGAGATCTCAACTCACCTAATTGATAGCATGTTCAACGATGCACAAGTGAAACTGAAGTCCTAGAATCCTTTTTGAGAACTTTTAATCAACCTTCCTTTCCTCTGAGCGACACCGTATTAGAGTTAGGGCTAGCATCAACCTCACAACTCATACGCTTAGGATATTAATTCCGAACAACAACATTCACTGGACAGACGATAATTGAATCTCAGTTTCTGTGGGATCGATAATCTTTTAATATTTGACGACACCTGTGCACTTACAGACATTGAGCACGAGCGCGCACTATGAGTCTCGAACGATTTTCATCGAAAATTTGAGAATCGTACTCACGTGCAATTTGGTTTGCAGATTACTTGTCTTCTTATTTCCAATTTTTTTTTAGTATTATGACGATGATCCAAGCTCTTATAGGCTTGTTTGCCATGAAAGCTTTCATATCAGGCTATCTTAGAGTAAGGAACTTTCACATAATAACATGGATGATGCTAGTTACGTTGCTTGTGATTTTTTTTTACTGAAAAAGTGATAAAATTATTTGAAGTAACGAAAAATGTTTTTTCTTATAGCAGTGTAATGAAAAGTTAAATGTACTAAAATGTCACGTACTTTGTAGTCTTTGAATAAGTCTAATAATTTCGGAATGATCTGCTGACTAAAATAATATAGATATTATTATAAATGAGTAAAGATTAAATTTCAATATGATTTTAAAATTTTCATTCGAATTTAAAATTTTATTATTATTTTTGTCAATAGATTAAAAGATATAATTTTTTCATAATTTATTTTTTTCATCATCGTTACAAAATCAATGATGAAAGCTACTAAAAATGAATGTAATCATTTTTTACTATCAATTGAATAAGTCACACTTTTTAGCAGTTAGCTACGTATGATTGTATCATGCTAACACATGTGATTGAAACTTAGGAAGTATGATTTTTGTCCAGCATGTCCAAATATATTTTTCATCCAAATTTACAGACATCTTCAAATCATATTTTGATTCTACATTTTCTGGCAAATAAATTGTTGGATCATCACTGAGGCCGAGGGGCCGAGGGTACTTCATCTTTTCAATGAGCAAAAGTGGTTAAGATTTTTTTTTTTCAAAATAGGAAATTAATAACAGGAAAATAAACAATATCTTACACTGAGGTGAATTAGTAGAAATAAAAGCAATTATAAAGAATAAAAAAAATTATACAAACTTATCTAAAAGATAAAAAATAATGATGTGTGCAAAGGAAGTAGAATACTAGAAGTGTCAAACAATGGAGATATAGTTGGCTAAATATGTGAAGACTTAAAATGAGACAACACACTATTTTTCTAGTAGGTACTTTTGAAAATTTTCCAGTAACTAGTTGCACCATCGTGTATTACATCATTCAATGGAACTTGGAACCATGAATAATGCTCTTCTACGTATCCTGAATTAAGTTTAGAGTATGTTTGTCACATTTGAGAGTAAAATCAATATTGATGGCTCAAACAATTTCCAATCTAGAATTTAATAGTGTTAATATTCACTGTATGTACGTAGTCCGTAAAGAGTTAGAATCGTAAATCTAACGGTTATCAACGATTTGTTCCACGGTCATTGTGAGGAAGGTAAATTACGGAGGGTCATATGAGTCTTAACGTGGTGGCCAAGATACGTGAGAATTATCTGAATCCAAGAAAAAAATTTTAACCTCCTCCAAAATTGACTCACGCTATATTTGTAAGTACTGTCATATTTTAGCCAACACGCTATCTCTGTGGGGACCACTACATGTACGTAGTGAACTTGCATTTGCATGCTTTTGCACTATATAGTCCCACAAATAATAACTAATCTAAACGTACTGTTATTTTGTAAAACTTCTGACTCGGAGAATCAAATAGTTCATTCTCTTCTATCTAATGTACAATGCATAATACAAAGAGAAAATAAATTAGAATAAAAAAGGGTAATAATTGAAGAAAATAAATTGAAGATATTTCCATATTAACACTTAATCCTCTCCGTGTAGATTATGTCTTAGTTATGCATGATATATCATGCTTCTTTAATTAATTAAATGTGAGCTATTATTGTTTTGTGAAATTGATTTATGCTTGGAGTTAATTGTAAATTGTAATAGTGGTTAGTAAGAGATAATTAGTGAACTAAAAACTATTGAGATCTCGATATTGCATTAGAGGGGAGTGAATAGCATCTCAAACTTGTTCTCTCCGACTCGTTCTTCGATCGTATTCGTCATGCTTGTCTATAACAAATTTATGCATAATAGAAAATAAAATACATAAACTAAATACAAAGCACAACTCACTACACCGATTTTAATGTGGTTCGAAGATCCACTTCTATACTACGACAATTCTTAAGGTGGATTACTCCTTTTGTAAGTTTTCACTATCTTCTCTTTTGGATTAATACCAAGGTGGAGAAAACCTTTTTATAATCACCTAGAGTTTACAATACAACAATCAGTACAAAGTATAAATCAAAGAAACAAAAGAACAAAATTTTACAAATTTGCTTTTGCTTGAATGCTTGTTAGTTGTTGTGGAATGACTTTTAAAGATCTGGAATGCAGCAGCACTTCCCTTCAAAATCCACCAAGAACTAGTTGCTCCAAATGTCACCAACTCTTCATTTTATAAGCTCCGCAACGAGCTAATTTCCGCCTACTAGTCAACTGACCTTACCCCTAGTTAACTGGTCACTAGATCATTTTTCTCACGACGACTTAATCTATGTTAGATTTCAACCGAGCAGTAGACTGCTAGCTCAACAATTGACTAACCAACCGATTCCATAACTCTCTGTGCGCCTATAACTCTCTGTGCGCCTGAACACTTCAGTTAGTCGACTGCTATCGTTGGAGCTACTATTTCTCATTTCCTGAGCAGCCATCGCCCGAGCACAATTGCCACCCCGAGCACCCGCGACCGAGTCCATCATCACGTGAGCTCCGCGTGCCTCGTCGCTCGAGCACCATGCGCTCTTCGCATGCTCAAGGACTATCGCTTGCGCTTAGGACTTCTCAATCACGTGAGCACTTGCTGCCTCGAGCACCCGCAACCGTGTGCCCCCCCCCCCCCCCCCCCCAATCCAACCGGCATTTCCCATCTCCCAAGAGATTGAATGCTCGGGCACTCCTGCACACTCTCGAGCACTCGAGTGCTCGGGCGCTCCCATGCACTCCATAACGTCAAGTGCACAAGCACTCCCAAGCGCTCCTGAGCACTCTGGTGCTTGAGCACACCCGAGAGCTCGAGCACGCCTAAGTGCTTGAGCGCTCTCGAGCACAGTGTTGAGGCACTAATTTTGTAACGACCCGACCCCTATTGGCGGAATTCAACGACCCCTATTGGTCGACGACCGTCGCCCCTGTTGGCCTGTCGTTACTCACCTGGTCTTCCCACCCCTGGAAGTGGGTTTTTGCCTTCCCCAGGATTCGAACTCTAGACCTCCAGGCTAAGTACTAAAGTGTGACACCGAACTAGAGTTTAGTCCACCGACAACCCTCGTAATCGCAACCCTTAGATTTGACTTCCACAATTTCCTTTTATAAGCTCCGCAAAATGCTGATTTCCACCTACTAGTCGACTGGCCTTACCCCTAGTTAACTGGTCACTAGATCATTTTTCTCACAACGACTTAATCCACATCATATTTCAACTAAGAAGTATACTGCTAGCTCAACAATTGACTGACCAACCGATTCCAGAGCTCTCTGTGCGCCTGAACACTTCAGTTAGTTGACTGCTATCGTTGGAGCTACTATTTCTCATTTCCTGAGCAGCCATCGCCCGAGCACAATTGCCACCCCGAGCACCCGCGACCGAGTCCATCATCGTGTGAGCTCCGTGTGCCTCATCGCTCGAGCACCATGCACTTTTCGCATGCCCGAGGACTATCGCCTGTGCTCGGGACTTCTCAATCGCCCGAGCACTTGCTGCCCCGAGCACCCGCGACCGAGTGCCCCCCAATCCAACCGACGTTTCCCATCTCCCAAGAGATTGAATGCTCGACCACTCCTGTACACTCTCGAGCACTCGGGTGCTCGGGCGCTCCCTTGCACTCCAGAGCGTCGAGTGCACGAGCACTCCCAAGTGATCCCGAGCACTTTGGTGCTTGAGTGCACCCGAGAGCTCAAGCACGCCTAAGAGCTCGAGCATGCCTGAGCGCTCGAGCGCTCTCGAGCATAGTGTTGAGGCACTAATTTCTCTCGAGTGCACACAATCCCGTGCACTATTTCCCATCGCGATCAAGTGCTCGATCAGTTGAGGTGCTGGTTGAGTTCACTTTGCTTCTGTTTGCTAGCAAATAGAGACCAGTCGACTGGTACACCTCAAAACTTAAGTTTAACTCATCAAGTATGATCCTCTCATACTTGATACTTACCCTTATCCTAGACCTAAGCCTTCCAACTTCCTCCATCAACCTCACTCCTTTAGGATGCATCCAAGTCTTCCACGACTCCTCACCATTTATGCTAGCCTTCAAGTGTTTCCTTCGGCTTTGTCATGTTATCGGGTCTTCCTTTGCCAAAAGGTTGTGCCTCCGGGACTTCCATTGTCAAGTTTCCATATTTGAACTTTCCCTTACCAAGTCTCCATACTTAAACTTTTCTTGCCAAGTTCCATACTTGAACTTTTCCTTACCAAAGTATCCATACTTGGACTTTTCCTTGTCAAGCACCGTACTTGGTCTTTCCTTGCCAAGTATTCATACTTGGACTTTTCCTTACCAAGCACCATACTTGGACTTTTCTTGCCAAGTATCCATACTTAGACTTTTCTTTCCAAGTATCCATACTTGGACTTTTCCTTGCCAAGCACCATACTTGGACTTTTTCCATCAAGTCTTTGGTCAACCTTTACCTACTTGACTTCTCGGTCAACAACACTGTATGATTATGAATGCCCCATACCATCCAATCATATTGTTAAATGTATTGTCAAATATCAAAACTCTACTCGAGTCCCACTCAAACTTGGTCAACCTTGACCTGAGGTTGATTGCACCAATAATTTCTCCTTTTTTGATGTTTGACAATATCTTTAAGCCAGGCTAGCCCATAAGCCCAACTCGCCTCTTCTTATGACAAAGCATAATAAAAGTTTCATAACTTAAACCCTTCATTCTCCCCCTTTGGCACACATCAAAAAGTCTCTTAAAGACCTCCATATCTAATTCTTCAATGAGATCCTTCATTCTCCCATTTTTCTAATCCCTCATCTTGAATTCACTTTTCATTCTCCCCCTTTTTCAAAACTTCATCCATCATACTTTGATAGACAATCTCCACCTAAAGATTTGCTCCCCCTTGACCATTGCACCAACCATGTCTTTGGAGAGTTCTAAGCCTATAGGATATCTAAGCTTTCAAAAATAAGGGTAAAAGTTCAACCTTAAACTTTTAACATCCCTTAAAATTTTATTTGTATCCTAATTAACTCTTCTAATTATTTTTATTAAAAATCTCACCCTTTCAATACTTGTTTAAGCATATTATAGGGTTAGGGGTGGTTAGGGTACTTAGGGCTGAAGTTTAATGGCTAAATCAAACTTATTCAGCCAAAAACAACCTAAAATAGATTTATCAGTTGACTGCTCAGTTAGACAGTCGACTGATTTATGAAATTTTATAAATCAACAGTTTTTAGGTTTTTTTTAGACTAAGTTTTGGAAATGCATAAGTAATTCTATGATTTTTGAAAAATAATATTTTTCTATAAAAATACCTATTATTTTGAAAGAATGATACAAAATTGAAAACCATTGAAAACTTCAATATTTTTGCCTAACGTGTATCAATATTCTCAATAGTGATTCCTATAAACAAATAGACTTCTACAAGATTTTTCAAAATAATTTTAAAATTGTTTTCAAAACTTATTTTCAATCGTGATATATGGGTCAAGTGTACATGACTTGTACATTAGCTTTTCTCATGATTCTTCTTATGATTTTAAAGAGTTTGAGTTCATATAGATGCAACATCTATGCATCTTGAGCTTAACTCATTTTTCTAACATCTCGCATGTGTCTAGAGTATTTCAATACTCACACATATCATCCTATAGGTTTTGTGAGATGTGGGTTGGTTGTTCCTTAAACTAAGGGTTCATGTATTTTTAACTAGACATATCCAATTTGACCTCCTTACCTAGGATGTCAATTAATGACATTTGTCCTTAATTTCAATTTAATAACAATGCATGAACACGATCATGACATATTAGATGTGCATAAGTTAAAAGCATTGCCAATGATGTATGATGTCAAGGCATGTTAGAAATCAACCTAAGTATTAGCATGACATTTTAAATAATTATGTGATACATGATATCATGACATAGATTATGACAAACAAAGCATGATAAATTTTATAATATAAAGGTATAGGGATACCAAAGTCTTAAATATAATTATCTTTATCTATAATTATATTAAATACTCAATTTGACATAATAACGGACCAACTCCCTTGAGTGTGTCAAAGACTCTCAATTTAGCACACTATTGACTCTAGTCTAATTATGTCAATTATGATCAACTTTTAACCTTTCATTATTTCTATTGGCACATCCTAAAATCTTTTAGGATCTAATTCTACTTTCATTTTCAAAGTATCTATACCTTGAAAATGCTTTAGAGTTTCAACTCCACTATGGTTATGTTAACTACCTTTCCATTTTAAGTTGACATGTGCCCTATACCCATCTAGTGTGAAGGAATCATACTCCTAGGAACCCAATATCTATTGGAGCTCCTTGAATTTTATAGATAGTCAATAGGGATAACCTCCCTTGCTACCTTTATAATGACTCTCCTAGGCTTTTTGGAAGCCTTAGTCACTATGATATCTTCAAGGTTAACCTTATGGATAGCTTCCCTTGTAACCTTCTTAATGACTTTCCTAGGCTTCTTGTAAGCCTTAGTCATTTGACTTTTATTAAGGTCAACTATAGGGATGATTTTCCTTGTAACCTTGACTTTTCTAGACCTACATTTAGTTCCATAGCCATACGAAACACTATGATAGGATGTTATGTTTTCCTTGGACTTAGGTTTGTATCTCAAACCCTTCCTATCCCTAGATGGTTATTGCCTCCTAAAACCTAGACCTTGTCCATTTGACCCTTTAAATGTATTTTTCATCCTTTTAAGGGCCTTTTCTAATTTATCAAGCTTTGATCTCAAAATTTGATTTTTTGTTTCCTTCTAATTTTTCAATTTTTGATTTTTCATTCTTTCTTTGGGCATTCTTCTTCCTAGGCATATGTCTACTCTTCTTGGGATGATTGCATAGGTTGTTCTCATCCTTTCTATCCTTATACACACTACGTCTAGAATTGTCCTTAGGCCTATTTTCATTATATTGAGCACCTAAATGAAAGTATTTATTTCTAGGATGCTTTTTATCATGAAAAATTGAAATTGCATTAAGACATAATACCTTAGGTTTTATTATAGGAGCTCCCCCTACACTTGAGCTCTTTCCTTTGTCCTTGGTTAAGTTTCTCCCCCTCGGACATTGGTTTTAATAATGTCCTTTCTCATTGCATGAGAAGCACACTATGTGATCCTTTTCTTTTTAGATTGGGGCTCTCACCTCCTTGATCTTTGGTGCTATTTGAGTTTTCTTCTTGATTAATTTTAGACACTTACTCTTGTAATGCCCTCTTTACCTACACTCAAAATATATTATATGATCTTTATTTTTAATATTCATGCTTAAGTTAGCTTCCTTGGTGTTAGGGGACTTTTGAGTTTGTTCTTCATCATGCTCGGATGTAGAAAGCTCCTCCTCTTGCTACGGCGTCGAAGATCTATCCTCCCCCTCAATCCTAGAGGTCGAAACTTCTTCAACCTCTTCCAACTCAGATGTTGAGGATCTCTCAACTTCCAAATCTTCAATCTCTTGAGATGATGAGCTTGCCTCCATGAATTTCTTCTCACTTTGTGCAAGCAGGGAATTCTCATGGAGCTCGACAAGCTTGCTCTAAAACTCCTTAGCGCCCTTAGAATTACCAAACTTACACAAAATATTATTAGGTATTAAATTAACTAACATTTTCATTACCTTATCATTTGTCCCGGATTTCTAAAGTTGATCATCTGTCAATTTTTTTTCTTGAGGACTCTACCCTTCTTATCCCTCAGAGCTTCAAATCCTTGCATGACGATGAACCAATTTTCTTTGTCATTCATTAAGTAATACTCCATTCTTCCTTTCCAATACGTGAAATCTTTGTTATTGAAGACAGGTGGTACTCAGATGTGTCCATTGTTGAACTCCATCGAATCCTCTAGTTGTTTGCTCCCTCGTTGTTGAGTTCGATGAAGAGCGATATACTCTGATACCAATTGTTGGGACGTTGATGTTGCGCTAGAGGGGATGAATAGCATCTCGAACTCATTCTCTCGGACTCATTCTTTGATTATATTCGTCGTACTTGTTAGGGCAATCAACCCATGAATGATGTGTTTTGATGTGTGTGACAAAGGTTTAAGTTAGGTTGTTTTGTGGATTTGATATGTGTGTTGAAGTCGTGCAGGACTTAGTAATTCACACATAGATAGCTTGACAAAGCATTGGCAAGATCACCATCTCATGACTCGATCATTGAGTCGGTGAAGGACGACATTGAGAAGTCGTGCGCTTGGTGCATCCGAGGGATCACCGAACGAGGAGCGTTAGAGTGAAGACAAGGAAGAAGACTTCAAGGCGAGATGCGAAGGATGACATTGTGAAGTCGTGTTCTTGGTGCATCCGAGGGACGTGGGCGTACAAAGAGAGCTTCAAGATGAAGGACTCCAAGGAAGATGAGAGTGAGCGATTGTAATCCGGGACGGGGTAGTTCATAGGTGAACTTGGCCGAATGGCTAAGTCAAGTGTCGGATGCTCAACCAAAGGTTGGTTTGAGGTTTTACCCAACACCAGTCGACTGCTATAGGTAGCAGTCGACTGCTCTAGGTCGAATGGACTCGACCAATCTTTGACTGACCTGGTTCTGACCGAATAGTCGACTGCTGACACCATTAGTCAACTGATGGGAAGATCAGTCGATTGATCATGGTGAATTCGGGCACAGAAGGTTAATCAGTCGAGTGATCGCTTCGGTCACTCGACTGATGTGGGAGTCGTTGGTTGGAATCCAACGTGGATGATCGATTGATCGATTGATGCATCGAGTCATTGCTCGGTCTAAGCAGGGAAGAATGGCTTCTTCCCTATAAGAAGGGGCCTTGGGTCACTTGGGATGGGTAATGCTTAACCTCTAAACATCTTTCAAGTACCCAACACGTTTTCAATCCTCTTCCTTGAGCTTATTTCAATCATATTGTAAGAGGAGTGATTCTTGTATAAGAAAGGTTACCTCCACCTAGCTTAGTGCAAAGGAGAGATTAGTGAATTGGTTAAGGAGTGATTCACCTTGGAACGAATCGGGTCGTGGACTAGCGACAAGGGTCGTGAACTACGTTATGCATTTGTGTTAGTGTTTGTCTCCTTTCTCTTTGCATTTGTATTAATTGTCTTGCTCAATTTTATTATTCCGTTGCGTTAACCCTAAATCATAGACGCTCACGCACGATCGAATTCCATCATCTACGAAGAGGGCTATTCACCCCCCCTCTAACCGGCTACCGATCCTTCAATAAGTGGTATCAGAGCCAAGGTTGCTTGTCACCGAACTCACTGCCGCAACAAGCACGACAACAAAGATGGTCGACTCAAACATCCATCCGCCCAAGTTCGAGAGAGAATTCGCTTGGTGGAAAAAGTGAATGGAGGTATTTTTTGAAACGGATTTTGATATCATGTTAATAATGGAGTCCGGTTTCGATATACCTAGGGATGAAGAGAGGAAGCCTATAGAAAAATCACGATGAACCAAGAAGCAAAGAGAGGAGAACTTGGCGAATTCGAAAGCCAAACATCACTTATTCAACGTGCTACCTCAACAAGCGATCAACCGGATCGGAGAATGCGCAAGCGCCAAGGAGATGTGGAAAAAACTAATAGAACTTCATGAATGCACCTCTGAGGCAAAGCTTGTAAGACGGGACCTCCTCCGCTCCCAATTGAACAACATCAAGTTAGAAAAGGGAGAGAAGGTATTATCATTGCATTCTCAATTTAAAGAAATCATAACCGGTTTATCAAGTGTAGGTGAAAAACTCTCCAACTGGGACATGATCATGAAGGTCATAGATGTCTTCCATCGGTCATCTAAATGGAGCTCAATGGTGGACTCCTTCTACATTTCAAAGAATCTAAAGGTGAGTACTCTAGAGGAATTCTTCTCTACTATAGAACTTTACGAAACTAGACTTGAAAGTATAGTAGAGGAACCAAGGAGTCAACCAAGGGGAGTGACACTAATAGCAAATAAAGGAAAGAAGAAGATTCCTTCACCCTCCTCATCCGATGAAGATTCATCTTCCTCATCAATGGATAACAATGAGGAAGCTTACATGGTAAGGAAGGTAAGACGTGCACTTAAAGGTTTTAGATTTAACAAGTCTAATGATAGAGGAAGAAGGCCAAGGAGGAAGATCATTTACTATAATTGCCAAGGAGAGGGACACATAAGAGATGAGTGTCCTTTATTGAACAAAAGCAAAGAAGAAGAGAAGAAAAAATGATAACAAGAAGAAGGGCAAAAAGAAAGAAGAAAAGAAGCCTAAAGAAAAGAAGAAGTCAAAGCCCCACAACCTTAAAGCAGTGACGTGGGATGATCCATCATCCTCATCGGAGGAAGAACAAGCCTTCACAACCCTTGCACTAATGAGGATAGATGACTTGGACTCCACCTCCTCAGAGCAAGAAGAAATAAGTTCAAGTGAGGAGAGCTTAAGTGTGTAGGGGATTGATTGGACGCTAGAGGGGGGGGTGAATAGCGTCGTGCTATACGTTGATGGAATTCGTTCGTGATCGCGTCTACAAATTTCGTTAGCACAGCGGAAACAAAGATAATAAAGCAATAACGAAAAACACAATCACAAACACAATTGTTTAACGTGGTTCGAAATCTCAAGGTTCCTACTCCACGGTTGAGCTCAACGAGCTCTAGTGATGCACACACAACCACTAATCACAAATAACTCCTTCTCGATAGTACGTCGGAGGCGGAGAAACCTCGTACAAATGTTTACAACAATAAACGAAAGAAATATAAGCAAATACAATGGAAATGTAAAGAACACTTTATAAAACTAGGGTTTGAGCGCTTTGCTTATTGGTTGCTTGGATGAGGTTGAAGGGCCCTGAAATGCACCTGCAAATCGCCTTCAAATCGCCCCAAGAAAGCTCCCAAAGAACCAATATTGAAATCCTCCACGAGCTCCTCTTTTTAACCTGCATCGGGCTGGATTTCCACCTGGTAGTCGACTGCCATAAGTCCCCAGTCGACTGCCAACACTGTAGCAGTGAGATAACGGCTCAATCCACGTTGGAAAAGTTCCAACGGGACTCTCACCAGTCGACTACCAACATTGGCCGTCATTGCCTTAATCGATCGCCTTGATCGGTTACTGAGCATTGCTCGTGACTCAGTAGCGGATCATTGCCAAGGCAATTTTAGCCCTAAATGGCAGTCGACTCACGACAGTCGAACAGGCCATAATGTCAGTCGACTGTCAACCTCAAATATGAGGTTTTAACTCAATTATGGTGTCTCCATACTTGCTAGACCACCCTTAGCCTAGACCTAAGCCTTCTAGCCACCTCCATCAACCTCACGCCTCTCAGATCCCTCCAAGTCATCCATGACTTGTTCATCCATTGTGCTAGCCTCCAGGTGCTTCTATCGGCTATGTCATGCTAATGGTGTCTACACCGCCAAGGCACATTGGACTTACGCCGCCAAGACTCCGCTTGGACTTTACGCTGCCAACCATTGGACTTATGCTGCCAAGACTCCACCCTTGGACTTTACGCTGCCAATATCAAACCCCTTGGACTTCTCGAATGCCAAGACTCAAGCTTGGACTTTCCCTTGCCAACACATGTTGGACTTTCCATGCCAAGACCCATGTTTGGACTTCCCTTGTGTCAAGTACTCAAGACTTGGACTTTCCCAAATGCCAAGTGTCCCACTTAGACTTTCCATGCCAAGTACCCATGACTTGGACTTTACCTTGCCAAGACCCATATTTGGACTTTCCCATAATCACATGGTCAACCCTAGTCAACCATCAAAGTCTCCCTCGAGTCTGGTCAATTATAACCTGGGTCGATTGTATAAACAATCTCCCTAAAACATTAACCGACATCAATGTCAACTCACTTTGTCAAACCACTTTGTCAAACATCAAAACATCACTCGAGTCAAACTCGAGTCTGGTCAATCGTGACCTAGGCCGATTGCACCAACAATCTCCCTTTTTTTTATGTTTGACAAAAAAAACCTTGAGTTAGGCCCCTAACTCAAATTCCCTTACCAATTTCCCAAATTGGTAATCTTAAGTTCTCCCTCTTTTTGACATACATCAAAAAGGTTATCTCACCAAGGAGGTCAATGTCTCATGTCCCAATGAGATCTTACAATCTCCCCCTTGGCCCAAAAATACCTAGGATGTCTACCATCTTCCTAGTGATAAGTTTCATATCACTCAAGAGAGGCAATCCTACTCTCTCCCAATTTCTAAATTAGGTTTCTCAGGATCCCATCAATTTTCCCAATTGATAACATTCTTCCCATAACTTCTCCCCTTCAAGAAGAAAAACACATCCATCATCCCAAGATGGATAACTCCCCCTAAAGGCTTGCTCCCCCTTGACCATTGCACCAACAATGTCCTTGGAAAGTCCCTAAGCCAATAGGAACTCTAAACCATCAAAATTAAGGCTCAAAGTTCAAACATGAACTCTTCCACCCTTAAATTTGATACTTTGACCTAACACCTCTCCAAGTCCATATCCAATGGATTTTTACCCTTTATAATGCTTTCCAAAACATATCCTAGGGTTAGAAGTGGTTAGGGACCTTTACCGTAGCTGAACATGGGCTAAACAAACTTGTTTTTCCCGAAATCAGACCTAGCAGTCGACTCCTAACGATGTCGTCGAACTTCCTTCATCACCGATCGACCATCGTGAACAATGATCTTCAACTATCAAAATCAAATTTTGAAAAGTCATAAGTAATTCTACGTATTTTAAAAATTCGTGAAAATTCATACGTACATTACTTATAAACAATACAATGGGTGAAAAATGTTTGAAAAAATGTTTTACCCATAAAATATTGAAATTGATACAAAATTCAAAAATGAAGAAAAACTTCAATGTTTTAGCTCACTTTGTATCAACTTCATCAATGGTGATTGCTATCAAAAGATAGACTTCACCAAGGTTTTCTAAATTGATTTTAAAACGATTTCAAAATCTTATTTTGGATCATATCCCTTGGGCTCTATGTACATGACTTGTACACAAGCTTTTCCAAAGATTCACCAATGAAATTAGATGAGTTATAGTCCATCTAGATGAAAAAACTATGCACCTTGAACTCAACTCATATCCTAGCATCTCACATGTATCTAGGGTGTATAAATACACATACATGTCAATGTAATGTGAGATGTGGGTTTTGTTCTCCCTAATCTAGGGTTCCATGCATTTTTCTAAGACAACTCTACTTGATTCCCTTATAAATGAGACTCCAAGTCATGTCAAAGTCCTTAACTCAATTTTAATCAAATGCATGAATGATTATGACATTAATGATGATATAAATAAGCATATGCTCATAATCATGATGTCATGGCATAAAATGAAATCTAAAAACACATGACATTTAATCCTAAATATGAACATGATATATAAAATGATTAAAAAATAAGCATGATGTCATGACATGTTATATGGCAAACAAAATATGACAAATAAAATATATAGGTATAATAATACCTAAATTTTAATATTAATTTTCCATTTGATATAATTAAATATATTTTGCCATATTATCACTAATCTCCCAAGTGTGCCAAAAAATCCAAAATGGCACACTATGACCTCTAATCCTAAATTTTACCAATTTGATTGATTTTTCATAAGCTTCAAAATATATTGGCACATCCTAAAATCTTTTAGGATATAAGCTCAAATGTATTTCCAAAGTAACCATAACCTTGAAAATAACCTAAAATGTCAACTTTGCTATGGTTGAGTTAACTACCCATCCAATCAAGGTTGACACGACCTAACCCATCTAGCGTGAATCAATCACGCTCTTAGGAACCCAAAATCTATTTGAGCTCATTGGGTTAATTAGGTATTCCTTAGGGATAACCTCCCTAGATACCCTCCTAATGATCCTCCTAGGCTTGTTAGCCTTGGTCATTTGGGTCTTACCTAGGTTGACTCTAGGGATAACTCCCCTTGCAACCTTCTTAGTGGCCACCCTAGATTTTCTAGAAACCCTAGCCACTAGGCACAAACCTTGGTTACTCTTAGGGATAACTTTCCTAGTAACCTTGGTCTTCCTAGACCTAGATTGTGTTCCATAATCTAATGGAACATTATGATAAGTCATCTTAGGCTTAGGTTTGTGGCCCAAACCATTCTTGCCCTTGGTTGACTTTTGTTTCTTGGGTCCTAGATGTTGACTTTTAGATATTGACCCTTGACTTTGACCATTAGACCCTTGCATTTGATTTTGCATAATCTTGAGGGTCTTTTCTAATTTCTCAAGCCTTGATCTCAAGGCTTGGTTCTCTAATTCTAATTGCCCAATTTTAGAATTTTGATTTGGTCTTTGAGCATGGAACTTCCTAGGCATGTGTCTAGTCCATTTAGGATTAAGGTCTAAGTGTTCTCCTATTTTCCTAATAGACTCCCTAGGAAGGACGTTTCTAGGGACATTAGTCCCAAATTTCTCCTTCTTTGAAAGGTAGACATTTTTGGCTCCTAAACAAAATTCTCTATTTCTAGCATGCTCTTTATGATAAATAACAAGACTATTAAAATTATTCCTAGCATGCTTTTGACTAGAATTTAAAGAACAAGTATTGTTTAAATATACCTTAGGGTTAGCTATAGAAGCTCCCTCTACTTGTAATGCTCCTTCTTGCCCCTTCTTCTCCCCCCTATAGCATTGACTCCGGTAATGCCCCTTTGAGTTGCACTTGAAGCATATGATATGCTCCTTGCTCTTTTGACTTGGGGCACCGGCATCCTTGACTTTTGGAGCCGATTGAGCCTTCTTGACCCTTTTTGGACACTTACTCTTGTAGTGTTCGAATTTCCTACACTCAAAGCATATTACATGAATTTTATTATTAATTGACATGCTTGAGTTACCTAGGATGGTTGTAGGTGCCGGAATCGGATTTTGAGCTTCTTCATCTTGACCGGATGTTGAAGCTTCTTCTTGATGTTCCAGTGTGGAAGTTCTCTCCTCTCCCTCAATTCTTGAGGTGGATGCTTCTTCCACTTCCTCCACCGATCCGGAAGTTGACTCCCTATCAACTTCCGACTCCTCAAGCTCTTTAGATGATGATGTGCTTGCTTGAGCTTGAGAGGGTGAGCACTCCTCTTCTTCTTCTTCTTGGACCGATGATAAATTTTCATGGAGCTTTGCCACTTGGCTCCATAGCTCCTTGGCATCTACATAATTACCTAACATACACAAGATATTGTTAGGCATTAAATCAATTAAAAATTTTATCACCTTATCATTTTTCTCGGATGCTTGGACTTGCTCTTCGGTCCATCTCTTCTTTTTGAGGAATCCACCTCTTGGTCCTCTTGGATATTCAAATCCATCCATCAAAATGGACCATTCCTCAAAATCTCTCATCATAATAAAATCTTCAATTATTCTCTTCCAAGAATTGAAGTCTTCTCGTCCGTATTGAGTATAGGGCACCGGTGTATTGATGTCCCAACCTAATTGTTCTTGGACTTCCATCTTCACCCTCTAGCATGCTCCCTTAGTTGTTAAACTTCAAGAGTGGCCTGACTCTGATACCACTTATAGGGGATCGATTGGACGCTAGAGGGGGGGTGAATAGCGTCGTGTTATGCGTCGATGGAATTCGTTCGTGATCGCGTCTACAAATTTCGTTAGCGCAGCGGAAACAAAGATAATAAAGCAATAACGAAAAACACAATCACAAACACAATTGTTTAACGTGGTTCGGAACCTCAAGGTTCCTACTCCACGGTTGAGCTCAATGAGCTCTAGTGATGCACACGCAACCACTAATCACAAATAACTCCTTCTCGACAATACGTTAGAGGCAGAGAAACCTCGTACAGATGTTTACAACAATAAACAAAAGAAATACAAGCAAATAAAATGGAAATGTAAAGAACACTTTATAAAACTTGGGTTTGAGCGCTTTGCTTGTTGGTTGCTTGGATGAGGTTGAAGGGCCCTGAAATGTACCTACAAATCGCCTTCAAATCGCCCCAAGAAAGCTCCCAAAGAACCACTATCGAAATCCTCCACGAGCTCCTCTTTTTAACCTGCATCGGGCTGGATTTTCGCCTGACAGTCGACTGTCATAAGTCCCCAATCGACTGCCAACACTGTAGCTGTGAGACAATGACTCAATCCACGTTGAAAAAGTTCCAACGGGACTCTCACCAGTCGACTGCCAACATTGGCAGTCGACTGCTCAGTCGGCTACGGAGCATTCTATGCTCACGACTCAACTGGCAATCGACTGTCAAGGTAATTTCAGCCCTAAATGGCAGTCGAGCTCTAGTCGACTCATGGCAGTCGAACCGGCCATAATGCCAGTCAACTTCCAACCTCAAATATGAGGTTTTAACCCAAGTATGGTGTCCCCATACTTGCTAGACCACCCTTAGCCTAGACCTAAGCCTTCTAGCCACCTCTCGGATCCCTCCAAGTCATCTATGACTTGTTCATCCATTGCGCTAGCCTCCAGGTGCTTCCATCGGCTATGTCATGCTAATAGTGTCTACACCGCCAAGGCACATTGGACTTACGCCGTCAAGACTCCGCTTGGACTTTACGCTGCCAACCATTGGACTTATGCTGCCAAAACTCCACCCTTGGACTTTACGCTGCCAATATCAAACTTCTTGGACTTCTCAAATGTCAAGACTCAAGCTTGGACTTTCCCTTGCCAACACATGTTGTACTTTCCATGCCAAGACCCATGCTTGGACTTCCCTTGTGCCAAGTACTCAAGACTTAGACTTTCCTAAATGCCAAGTGTCCCACTTGGACTTTCCATGCCAAGTACCTATGACTTGAACTTTACCTTGCCAAGACCCATGCTTGGACTTTCCCTTAATCACATGGTCAACCCTAGTCAACCATCAAAGTCTCCCTCGAGTCAAACTCGAGTCTGATCAATTATAACTTGGGTCGATTGTATAAACAATCTTCCCAAAACATTAACCGACATCAATGTCAACTCACTTTGTCAAACCACTTTGTCAAACATCAAAACATCACTCGAGTCAAACTCGAGTCTGGTCAATTGTGACCTGGGGCGATTGCACCAACAAAGTGAAGGGGGAGCTTCATCTTCATCCTCATCGGAATCGGAGGAAGAAGATATGGAAAGTATGATAACAAATCTTTCCCCTAAAAAGATTGTTTCTATGATTTCAAGCCTAACTAGGGATTTATTTAGGGCTAAAAAGAAAAACAAAAGCATGCAAAATGAAATTAAGACCCTAGAAGATAAACTAGCAAATGCATGCTCACATGATGATTATATTCCTCTTAATGTTAGTGATGCATGTATTGATGAAAACAATGTCTTAAGGGAAAAGGTAGATCATTTAACTAAGGCCTTAGAAAAATTCACAATTGGCTCCAACACACTAAATATGATCATTGGGAGCTAAAGGGCTAGTTTCAATAAGAAAGGATTAGGCTATAAGGGAAAAAAAATTAAAAGGTCTATCATTGCCTAATTGCTAGGGGTCAAGCTAAAACCATAATGGTAGCTAGGAAATGGATCTCTAAGGAGTTTTTGGTGAACCCTATAGGAAAAAACTTATATTGGGTTCTCAAGTCCATCCTTAAGGGTTAGGAAAATCCTAGGATAGTCAACCATACTTAGACTTAACTTATATCATGTTAATTGGTTGACTTAGGATGATAAGGGTGGTAGTTTTGATTTAAGTGTTGGGTGATGATAATGTATGATCATAATATAAAATCATGTATAATATTTAACTCATGATCTTGATATGTATTTTTTTGGATAATCTTTGATTTATGATCATGATATGCAATAATTGATAATATTTGATCATGATTGATAATATGTGATTTTATGATCATGTTGGGTGTTTTAGGATATAGATACTTAACCTTGGTAGAATTGTATAAAAATTGATGGTTAAGTATAAATACCTTTAGGTACATCTCACATCCCACCATAGGCTAACTTGATTGAAAAACATAGCATGAGTGAGATGTTAGGATGATACAATGACTCACTTATGCTTATGATATTTTTGATGAGTCATTATAGGTATCATAATATCAATAATAGACCAATCATGAGGAGAACATATGTTTAATTCATAGATATATTGCCCAAAGATTATGGTTGAATATTTCAAATGTTTTAAAACCACTTCATGTTTTATAAACTGCAAGTTCATGTTTTAAAATAATTCAAGGCAAAACTAGACTTTCAAGTTGATAAAAACTTTAGTGATTTTCAATGTCTTTGAGTTTTTGCCAAATGTTTGAAAATTAAATTCATTTTCATGAAAATTAATTTTTCACTGATAAAGGGACTTATGAGAAATATGTTTCCCAAATTTCATGATTTTTCGAATTTCCTAGAATTTTTAATGCATTTCTGAAATCGGGTTTCAAAATCAGAAAATTCTGAAATCTGGGTGTCAGTCGACTGATGCTCTGATTCAGTCGACTGATGTACTGTGCACGAGCACAGTAACCTATTTTATCATATTTTGAGTTTGGTTTTTGTTATTTTCTTTCCCTAGATTTGATGTCATGCTTATATAACATATGTTAGTGTTGGGTCTAACCGAGCCGCAAAAATCGCTTTTTGTGTTGCGGAAACCTCTGAAGCCCGGCCACGGATCCGTGCGAAGATATATAAAATAAAATATGTATGTGTTTAAAGATCCTAGATCTACTTTAGATCTACAAAATAGAGTTTTACCCTCGTAGCGACGCCCTTCACTTATCCCACTCGTCCAAAAGCTTCGTCGGAACTCAAGTGTCAAGTGCACACTCCTCTATTGGTATCCACACGGACAAATGGTGGAGAAAACACAACATTGAGTGTGCTAGCACCCCTTGGATGGTTCAGTCAAGATAGAGGATTGGGAGAGAGTTTGAGAGGAAGAAGATCCAGGAGTTACCTCCAAATGAATTCATTTCATCAAGTAGAGTGGCCGACCACTTCAATGGGTGGGGGTTACATGCATGCATGTAACTCCAAGAGTCAATGACTCTTGGTCTCCCTCATGAGATGACACCACATGATAAGTCCATGATGATGTGGAACACCATCATTGGTCGGCCCACATGTTGGTCAAGTCAAAATTGACCATTCATCTTCCCTCTCAAGTCAAGTCAAACTTGACCTCTTATCTCCCATGGTTGATCAAATCTAACCACTTGATTCAAGTCAATTTGATATAATGAATCCCTATTCATTAATTTAAATTGACTCAATGAATCAAATCTAAATTAGACTCATTCAACACTTGAATCAAATTGAGTCTAACTCAATTAGTCTAATTTGGATTACTCTTAATCCAATTTGGTTCATCCCATGAACCTAATTCTCATGGTTCATCATATGAACCTAATCTCCATCTAATTGCCCTTTGTGTGTGACCCTATAGGTTCTTGTAACGTTGGCAATGTCCCTAAACCGATTTAGCAACATAAGCAATGAGCAGTATCTAGCAACACATCATTGCTACCCAAGTTACAAGAATGTTGAGCTCTAACATCACCTTTGTGACTACTAATTGTGACTCTCATAATATGTGACAATGTCCCTCTATCCATGATATCTAGATTGGCCAATTGAGGCATAGATCGTGTCATCCTCGGTACAATCTATATCTTGAACTCCAAGTAGACTCACTCTAATCAAATGAGCTCAATATCTCATATTGAGTCATTTGGGCATGGTCATGCACTTCGTGGTCTCACTCTATCAAGAATAACAATATCACTCCCGTTATATAGGAGGGATAGATCTCGTCTACATCACTCACATCCCTCCGCATAATTTGTTACATACCCAGTAATCGCCTTTATAGTCCACCCATTTACGAGTGACGTTTGACGAAGTCAAAGTATACAACTCCTTATGTAGGGAACCATGGTGACTTCAGGTCTAAGGACTAATAGTCATACTAATAGCCACATGAGAAAGTATATGACACTCATATAACGATCCATGATACTTTCTCATGGCGGGTCATTCAGTATACATTCTCCAATGCATACCCATGTGTCAACTTGATATCTCATATCCATGACTTGTGAGATCAAGTCATCGTGTTGACCTACATGCTAGTCTCTACGCATTAACATTGTTCCTGAATGTTAATACTTGACTAGGAATGATTAAGAGTAGTGTTCTCTATATCATCTCATTATCGATTCAACCAATAGATTGATATAGATAAGAACCTACTACTCAAGGACGCTATTATACTTAGTTATTTGACACCAATACAAGTAAATATAATAACCATGCCTTTATTAATAGTAATATGATACAATAAAGTCCATACAACAATCATCACATGATTGGCTCTAGGGCTTTCACTAATAGTTAGATGTTTTTGATGGTGTCAAAGGGGGAGAAATGGTTAGGTTTAAGTTAATCATGCTAGGGGAGAGATTAGCATGTGTTAAAGGGGAATTGTATGTATTAAGGGGGAGTTTGATACTCATATTTATTTACATGCTTTCTTGCCTTATGTTTTATGTTAATGTTTCACCTAACTTAAACATGGTTGCCACACATCAAAAAGGGGAGATTGTTAGGGCAATCAACCTATAGATGATGTGTTTTGATGTGTGTGGTAAAGGTTTAAGTTAAGTTGTTTTGTGGATTTGATATGTGTGTTGAAGTCATGCAGGACTTAGTAATTCACACATGGATACTTGACAAAGCATTGGAAAGATCACCATCTCATGACTCGGTCCTTGAGTCAGTGAAGGACGGCATTGCGAAGTTGTGCGCTTGGTGCATCCGAGGGACCGTTGAATGAGAAGCATTGGAGTGAAGTCAAGGAAGCAAACTTCAGGGCGAGACGCGAATGATGACATTGAGAAGTCATGCACTTGGTGCATCCGAGGGACGTGGTCGGACGAAGAGAGCTTCAAGGCGAAGGACTCCAAGGGAGATGAGAGTGAGCAATTGTAACCCAGGACGGGATAGCTCATAGGTGAACTTGGCCGAATGGCTAAGTCAAATGTTAAATGCTCAACCAAAGGTTGGTTTGAGGTTTTATCCGACACCAGTCGACTGCTATAGGTAACAGTCGATTGCTCTAGGTCGAATGGACTCGATCGATCTTTGACTGACCTGGTTTTGGCCGAACAGTCGACTGCCAAGGGATGACAGTCGACTGCCAACACCCTCAGTCGACTGATGAAAGATCAGTCGATTGATCATGGTGAATTCGGGCACAGAAGGTTGATCAGTCGAATGATCGCTTCGGTCACTCGACTGATGGCTCCATCAGTAGACTGATGGGAATATCAGTCGACTAATGTAGGAGCCATTGGTTAGAATCCAACATGGATGAAGCCGTTGCAGAATCATCGATGATCGCATCACCAACCGCTTCGGTGCCCAACTAGAAGAATAACTTCTTCCCTATAAGAAGGGGCCTTGGATCACTTGGGATGGGTAATGCTTAACCTCTAAACATCTCCCAAGTGCCCAACACGTTTTCAATCCTCTTCCTTGATCTTATTTCAATCATATTGTAAAAGGAGTGATTCTTGTGTAAGAAAGGTTATATTCACCTAGCTTAGTGCAAAGGAGATATTAGTGGATTGATTAAGGAGTGATTCACTTTGAAACGAATCGGGTCGTGGACTAGCGGCAAGGGTCATGAACCACGTTACGCATTTGTGTTAGCATTTGTCTTCTTTCTCTTTGCATTTGTATTAATTGTCTTGCTTAATTTTATTATTCCATTGCGCTAACCCTAATCATAGACGCTCAAGAACGATCGAATTCCACCATCTACGAAGAGGGCTATTCACCCCCCTCTAGCCAGCCACCGATCCTCCAACAGTACTTGTCTACAACAAAGTTATGCGTAGTGGAAAACAAAATACATAAACTAAATACAAAGCACAACTCACTCCATCGATTTTAACGTAGTTCGGAGATCCACTCCTACTCCACGACAATCCTTAAGGCGGATTACTCCTCTTGTAAGTTTCCACTATCTTCTTCTTTGAATGAACATCAAGGTGGAGAAAACCTTCTTAGAATCACTTGGAGCTTACAATACAACAACCAATACAAAGTATAAATCAAAGAAATAAAAGAACAATACTTTACGTGTTTGTTTTTGCTTGAATGATTGTTAGTTGTTGTAGAATGACTTTTAAAGACCTGGAATGCAGCAACACTTCCCTTCAAAATTCACCAAGAACCAACTACTCTAAATGTCACCAACTCTTCCTTTTATAAGCTCTGCAATGGGCTAATTTCTGCCTACTAGTCGATTGGTCTTACCCCTAGTCGACTGGTCACTAGACCATTGTCTCAAAACAACTTAATCCACGTCAGATTTTAGTCAAGCAGTTAACTGCTCACATCCACCAATCAACTGCTAGCTCAACAATCGACTGACCAATCAATTCCAAAGCTCTCTGTGCATCTGAACACTTCAGCTAGTCGACTGCTCATCCATGACAGTCGACTATTGCTATCGAAGCTACTATTTCTCATTTTCTGAGCAGTTATCCCTTGAGCATAGTCGCTGCCCTGAGCATCCGTGGTCTAGCCCGCCATCGCTCGAGCTCCACGTTCCTCATTGCTCGAGCACCACGTGCTCTTCACATGGTCGAGGACTTTTGCATATCCTCACGACTTCTCAATCTCTCGAGAGCTTGCTTCCCCGAGCGTTTCCCATCACCCAAGCGCTCGGATGCTCAGGTGCTCTCTTGTGCTCCCAAGCACCGAGTGCCCAAGTGCTTGGACGCTCCCATACGCCTGAGTGCTCGGGAGCTCCCAAGCACAATGCCGAGGCACTGTTTTCTCCCGAGCGCACATAGTGTTGAGCACTCGACCAATCGAGGCATTGGTCGATATCACTTTTCTTCTGTTTGCTTGCAAACAGAGACCACTCGATTGGAATAAAATGTCAATCGACTGGTACACCTTAAAACTTAGATTTAACCCATCAAATATGATCCTCTCATACTTGATACTTACCCTTAGTCTAAACCTAAGCTTTCAAGCTTTTTCCATCAGCCTCACGCCTTTAGGATGTATCTGAGTCCTCCACGACTTCTCACCCTTTGTGCTAGTCTTCAAGTGCTTCCTTCGACTTTGTCATGCTATCGAGTCTTCCTTTTCCAAGAAGTCGTGCATATGGGACTTCCATTTCCAATTTTCCATACTTGGACTTTCCCTTGCCAAGTCTCTATATTTGGACTTTTCTTGCCAAGTCTCCATCCTTGGACTTTTCCTTGCCAAATATCCATACTTAGACTTTCCCTTGATAAGCATCATACTTGGACTTTCCTTGCCAAGTATCCATGCTTGGACTTTTCCTTGCCAAGCACCATACTTAGACTTTTCCCATCAAGTCTCTAGTCAATCTTAACCTACTTGACTTCTCAGTCAATAACACCATATGATTATGGATGTCTAATACCATCCAGTCATATTGTCAAACATCAAAACTCTATTTGAGTCTCACTCAAGCTTATTCAACCTTGACCTAAGATTAATTGCACCAATAATCTCCCCAACAAAAACTAGAGTTGTGGTTATTACATTTTGGAAGTATATATGTTTGGTTTTAAGCATTGTTTCTATCCCCACTAAACCAAATGATTGTAGAAAAGATGTTATATTAAATAGATTCTATTCTATATTAATATATGTTTTATATATGATTGCAGAGAAAGGATTTGAGACGAGAAGTGGATGAATGTGAAGTTTTTGAACGAATACGTAAAAGGAAACAAGGTACTGGAGAGTTTGTGAACAACAAATCGGCTCGAGTTAGCATAAGTCAATATAATTAATTGTTTGTTATTTTTTATTATATCATAATGACAACTCACTTATTTGTTTTCATATTTATTAGACTAATAACAGTTATTGTAATATGGACAGATAAAATATTGATGATCACTCTACTCATCCTTCATTCAATCTCGAATTATGGTATGACGTGGTGGATGACCAAGGTAAGGGTAGAGTGTATAGATTTGAATGTTATCAACACTTTGGAAGATCATACAATGGGAGTTCTAACGAAATGTACTCCAATGAAAAGAACAAAGAACTAGAACAAGAAATTGAAGACATATGTGCTACAAACAAAAGAATGGAGAAATAAATTATTGAAAGCAATAAAAAATTAGAACTCATTATCATGGAAAATAGACAGATGGAACAAAAGCTTTTCAAGGAATTTAGGCAAAGAGAATAAAATCTCAAGGAGATGGTTCGTAAAATTATTCAAGAGGTGGGATATACAAATTATTTATATTCAAGAGGATCTGGACCTCATGAGCATCGTGATAGATGAAATAAAGATTAGATTGCTTGTGTTGGGATATAAAAATTTATTTATTTTAATTATGTGAATATTTATTTATTTTAATTTTTAATTGTATAGTATTTTTGGATTAGAAATTAGTTGATTAAAAAAATTATTTTTATTTGAAATGTTTGATTGTTTCTTGTAAATTTTTATGTAGATGAGAAATATAAAATTAAAATATAATAAAACTTTAATGATATATTCAAAAACAAAATCATATACGGATTAATAAACAGAAATGCAAACGAATTTATAAACAAATTAAAATTATATTTGACATATTATTTGAAACAGATTATTAACGGAGTTAAAACAAAATTAGAGACGGAATATGTATTTGAAATTATTTTCATTTAGTTAACTTTAAAATAGATTTATAATCTATTTCTGAAATTAGAGATGGAGTATTTTCATCTTAAAATTAGCTACGGTGCTTTCACTAACGATTTTTTGAAATAGAATACTATGTCTCAAATTATATTTAGAGACGGAAAAATGACTTTTAGAGAAAATTTTTGAACTATCTTGAACCGTGAACTGAATCGTAACGAACGGTTTCAAACCTTGAACTATAACCGTCTTAAAAGATTAAGGATCAATATTCTTGGAATCATTGGTCAGGTATAGCCCCTCCAATTCTTAAGTCACCATAGATGTGATGTAAGGAGTAGAATCGTAAAAAAAATATAGGAGGAGAAATGCTAGGGTTAGGATTAGATAGGTTACCAACGAAACTCTTTCATACACGGTTAACTATGTCATTTATAAAAAACCATGCTCTAAAACCCCAATAGGTGATTGGATCTTGGGGTTGTTGGTTGTAGGATGTGAGCTGGAGGGACATTATTATTAGGGTTATCAGTAGCGTCTCCTCAAGTTGGCGCCAAAATGATGTAGCAGAAATCTACCATTTCATCAAAAATCAATGATGAAGGTTCATGGATTAACACACGTTAGAGTGCGCCAAAAGTCATTTCGACGAGGCCTCTTTGATGCAAAAGATTGAAATCCGTTAACCTAGTGGCTCCTACCAGTCTGTCTCCGGATCATCGTAAGAGAGGTAAATCGCGGTAGACCTTTGACCTTTGAGACTAATAACTAGCGCATGGAGGGACGACACTCTCGTATTTGTGAGGGATTGACCTGTTGTCCTATGATGCAAAGTCTGCATGCGCTAGCCAATAGGCCCTTTCTGCGGAGGCAACGAGACCTCTTTAATGCTTGTCACCGTGGATACATAATGGCAATAATAATAATCAAATTTTATCTCATAAGGTGGGGTAAGTTGTATGGATCCTTCTATGTCATTAAGTTCTATCCTCTACTGTATCATCATCTATACTTAAATATATTTTATCTTATTTTATTGTTACTAATCAAGTCTTGTTTGGTCTTTCTCTTCCTTGTTTGATATGTATATTTATCATTATTTTACATCGCCTAACTAGAGTATTTATTAGTCGTCTAAGTACATATTTGTACCACCTTAAACATGTCTCTCGGAACTTTTCTTCAATAGATACAACTCTAACTTTCTCTTTAATGCTCTCATTTCTTATTCTATCCATTCTCGTATATCTGCATATCCACTTTAACATCCTCATCTCTGTAACTCTCATTTTTTGCTCATGTGTTCGAGTCATAGCCCAATATTCAGCGTTATATTATAATATAGCAGGTCAAACCACCATTTTATAGAACTTCTCTTTCAGTTTTAGAGATACTTTATGATCACATAAAACACCCGACGTTTTCTTCTATTTCAATCATCTTGCTTGTATTTTATGTAAGATATCTCTCTTAATCTGTCCATCACCTTGCAAAAATGATCCTAAATATTTAAAGCTCTCAGTTCCAAATAATTCATCATCTCCTATCTTAACACTTGTCTTATTACGTTTAATATTGCTCAACTTAAATTCCATGTATTCTGTTTTTACTCTACTAAGCCTAAAATCTTTCACTTCTAGTATTTTTCGTCAAGATTCTAATTGAATATTTATTTTTTCACGTATCTTATCTACCAAAATAATATCATCTGCAAATAACATGTTTAAGTCATCGTGAATACCATGGGAAAAAAATAGAATAATAAAAAAATAAAAAAGAAGAAAAGTCATGTTTAGAAAAGTTACGTTCGGATGTTACCAAAGATAACCTTTCATACCACTATTAATTATGTCATTTATGGAAACCATGCTCCCAAACCTTAATGGGTCATTAAATTTTAGGGTTGTAGTTTATGCGTTGGAGGGGCATTATTACTTGAGGTTGTTGGTGCAATCAAGGTTGATCAAGTTCGAGTTAGACTCGAGTTGAGTTTTGATGGTTGACAATATAATCAGAGGTAAATGATAGGACAAGGGAGATTGTTGGTTGACCAAACTTGAGTGATACTCGAGTTGGAGTTGAGTTTCGATGGATGGATGCCAATATGACTATGGGATAGTATGGGACATCCATAGTCATATGGAGTTTAGCATGAAGTCAAACTGGGAGTTAGAAAGTAAGAAATCCAAGTCGTTCAAGAGAGACCAGACACTTGGTAGTTGGAAGTCCAACGAGAGTTGACAAGTGGAAAATCCAAGTGGGTCAAGAAAGACTAGACATTTGGTGATGAAAAGTCCAACAGAAAGTTGACAAGTGTAAAGCCTAGGTGGGTCGAGGTTGACCGAACACTTAGCACGATGAGAGAAAAGTTCAAGCAGGTCCATGAGGATTGGATGCTTGGTGTCGAAGAAGTCCTGATAGGTCAAGGGTGATCGGATGACCAGGCAAGGGGAGCCTTGGCAGGTCAAGGGTGACCAGATGACTAAGCAAGTGAAGTCCTAGTAGATCAAGGGTGATCGGATAACTAGAAAGTGATGTCCCAATAGATTAAGGAGATCGTGCTTGGCAAGTGAAGTCCCAGCAGGTCAAGAAAGATCATGCTTGATAGGTGAAGTCCTGGCAAGTCGAGAAAGACTATGCTTGGCAAGTGAAGTCCCAGCAGGTTGAGGAAGACCATGCTTGGCAGGTGAAGTCCCGCCAGGTCAAGTAAGATAGTGCTTGGCATGTGAAGTCCGTGCAGATTAGGGAGACCGAGCTTGGCAAGAGAAGTCCTAGTAGGTCATGGTTGACTGAATGTTATGCAAGGGAGGTTCCGACAGATCAAGAATGATTAGATACTAGATGAGAAAAGTCCTAGTAGGTTAAGAATTGATCGGATACCAGGTGAAGAGTGGGAGTTAGCTTGAGAAAAGGCTAACTGATGAGGTATCAGTCGACTGGAGATATTGAGCAGTTGATTGATACGAAGTTGGTGCTCGGGCGATTGAGAAACACCTGAGTCAAAGACCACACTGAGGACATCGGTCAAGGTGGAACCTCGAATGATACATTGGTACTTGGGTAGAGCTGGTCAGGTGGTTGAGAAATGTTCGACTTGAGAAGTTGCTCGGGCATGTGCTAAGGAAGCAGCGATGCTCGGGCACTCGAGCGATGGGAAACGCTTGAGTCGGGGACTTGGGTATGCTCGACTATGGGTGCTCAAGGCAATGACTCAGGCTAGTGCTCAGGCGACGGGGAGAAAGGTGCTCGGGCGCTCAAGCATGGGCGTCGAGGGAATCATTGCTCGGGTGACTGCAGTGCTCGGGACTTGGAGGTTCTCAGGCGTGCATTGAGGAATGGAAGTCCCGAGTGGGGCACAAGAAGTCCATCCCGAGCAGTGCTCAGGAAGTCCTAAGCAGGGCTCGGGACTCGACACTCGGTCTTGGGGAAGTCGGGTGGTGTGCAGGTGCACATAGAAATAGTGCTTGACACTGTGAGTTCTCAGACGACATAGAAATAGTGCTCGGGCATGGTGTGTGTACTTGAGTAACATAGAAACAATGCTCGAGGAAGCAACTATTATGCTTAGGCAACTGAGAGCTCAGGAAAGTGAGAAACAGTGCTCCGATAAAGCAATCGACTGACTTTAATGGTTAGCGCACAAAAAGTATTCAAATCGATTGTCCAATCGATTGTTGGGCTAGAAGTCAATTGATGGCATGGAGCAGTCAACTAAAATCCGACATGGATTACTGTTGTGAGACAACGGTCGAGTGACCAGGTGACTGGGGGTAAAACCAACTGATTGACAGGTGGATATCAATCGTTGAGCGACTTATAAAAGAAGGCTTCATGGAGCATTTGAATGACCAGTTCTTCAAGTCTTTGAAAAGAAAGTGCTATTACATTTAGATCTTCAAAAGTCATTCCACATCAACCAACAAACATTCAAGCAAAAGCAAATGTGTAAAGTGTTTTCATTTGTCTTTTGATTTATACTTTGTATTTGGTTGTTGTATTGTAAGCTCAAGTGTTGTAAGAGGTTTCTCTACCTTCAGAAGTTTTCGAGAAGGAGAGAGATAGTGGTGATTGTCTAAGAACCAGGCCATGGAGTAAGAATCAGAGATTTCGAACCATGTAAAACTGGTGGAGTGATTTGTGTTTGTTGTGTTTTGTTATTGTTTATTTTTATTGTTGGGGACTGTTTGGTGCGCTAGAGGGGGTGAATAGTATTTGTCGTTTTCATCGATTCATTTGTTGTCGTGCTTTTCTACAATTATTAGTAATACGCAGCGGAAATAAAATAAGCATAAACAATATACAAATGCAGCACAAGGCACAACAATAAGATTTTAAGTGGTGCAGAACCCTAGTTCCTACTTCACGGTGGTGCTCTAGTGATCTACCCTCACTATGAACTTCTCCTTCTCGGTATAACACCGGAGGTGGAGAAACCTCTTACAATGAGCTTACAAAAGTAAAATACAACTAAAATGAAATACAAAAGCAAATACAAGTAAAGAACACTTTATAAAAGATTGCTTTAATTTCTTAATGCTTTGGATCCTTTGGATGGATTTTGAAGACCTGAAATGCAGCAACACTTCGCCTTAAAATCGCCCAAGAACTACTCCTCAAAATCTCCTCCACAACTACTTTTAATGCCTATGCTCAAGTTGATTTTTGCCTGGTAGTTGATTTCCCTTACCCAACAGTCAACTGCCCATAGTATCGTTGTTTTACAAAGGACTAATCCACGTCAGATTCTGCCCGACCAGTCGACTGCCATAGTCACTAGTCAATTTCCATAAGCCAACAGTCGACTATAAACCTTTCTGTGCTCTGTCCACTACAGCTAGTTGACTGCCCATCCATGACAGTCGATTGTCAGTGGCTAATCGACTAGTACAAGCCACTAGTCAACTGCTAGAGCCATAGGTCAGCAGTCGAGTACTCGACCAGTCGACTAGGTTATAACCCCAGTTGACTGCCCAGTCAACTAGGCCTCCCGAGTATCGTGCACTCGACCAGTCGACTGGTCAATACCACCGATCGACTAGTAAACCTCAAACATGAGGCTTAACCCAAGTATGATCCTCTCATACTTGATATTCACCCTAGGCCTATACCTAAGCCTTCTGACCACCTCCATTAGCCTCATGCTTTTAGGATCCATCCGAGTCATCAATGCCTTGTTTATCCTTGTGTTAGCCTTCAAGTGCTTCCATCAATTTTGTCATGCTATTGGGTACCCTTAGCCTAGATATAAACCTTCAAGTCACCTCAATTAGCCTCACACCCTCAGAGTCCATCTGAGTCCTTCATGACTCATTCACCCTTCGCACTAGCCTTCAAGTGCTTCCATCGATTATGTCATGTCATCGAGTCTACCTTTACCAAGACGTCATGCCTCTGGGACTTCTCCATTTCCAAGCCTCAATGCTTGGACATTCGCCGCCAAGACTCTCCTAGAACTTACACGGCCAAGACTATACCCTTGGACTTTTCCTTTGCCAAATATCTATATTTAGACTTTTGGCGCTAAGACTATACACTTGGACTTACATGACCAAGACTACACCCTTGGCCTTTTCCTTTACCAAGTATTTATTCCTGGACTTCTCTATTGCCAAGAATTCAATCTTGGACTTCCCTTATCATGTATCCATACTGGGATTTCTACTTGAGTCTCACTCAAGCTTAGTCAACCTTGACCTGAGGTTGATTGCTTTAACAATCTTCTCATACCAATCTTCCCCATATTACCTTGGATATCTCAATCATCCATTAGTCATATGGTCAACATATCGTCAAACCATATTGTTAAAGTCTATCGTCAAACATCAAAACCCTACTCGAATCTGGTCAATCATGACCTGGGTCGATTGCACTAATAATTTCTCCCTTTTTGATGTTTGACAATACCTTTAAGTTAGGTGACAATACCTCTAAGTTCGGCTATCACATAAACCTAACTCGACTCTTCTTATGTTAAAGCATAATGAAAGTTTATCTAACTTAACTCTCATTTCTCCCTCTTTGGCATACATCAAAAAGTCTACCAAGATTTTCAATGTCTCATCTTCCAATGAGATCATTCATTCTCTCCCTTGGTCCAAAATCATCTTAGATGCCTTCACTTTTCTTAGTGACAAAATCCTTATCACTAAACGAGAGGCAATCTTTCATTCTCCCCCTTTTTAACATCCATCATCCCTTGACGGACAAACTCTCCCTAAAGGCTTACTCTCCCTTGACCATTGCACCAATAATATCCTTGAAGAGTTCCTAAGTCTATAGGAAATCTAAACCATCAAAAATAACAGTAAAAGTTCAAACTTGAACTTTAACCCCCCTTAAAATTTGATCTCCACCCTAATCAATTCTCCTATTCATTTTCAATGAACATTTTCCCCTTCCAATGCTTTTCTAATCATATCATAGGGTTAGGAATAGTTAGGGTACATAAGGGTGTTGATAATTAGATAAACAAACTTTGTTCAACCAAAATCAAACACAACAGTCAACTGTGTCAGCAACCAACCGACTGTCACTCACACCAGTCGACTGGAGTTTGATTTTCCAGAAATTAGACTTTCAGTTTGAATTTTAAAAAATCATAAGTAATTATATGTTTTTCTAAAAATCATGAAATTTCATATGTAAAATACTTGTGTCAAACATTATGGGTGAAAAATAATTTTAAATTTAAAATACCCATTAATTTGAAAGATTGATATAAAGTTAAAAACCACTGAAAACTTCAATATTTTTGCCTAACTTTGTGTCAATATTATCAATGACAATTGTTATCAAAAGATAGGTTTCACCAAGGTTTTTTAAAATATTTTTGAAATTGTTTTCAAACCTTAATTTCAATCATTAGTACAAAAGGTGATTCGTTCACCCTCAGTGCCCCCGTCAGCGGTCCCACAACCAACATGAAGGAGGTAAATCACGAAGAGCATATTATCTAAACCAGGATTAGCGTGATAGGAGGGCAGACACCTCGAAAGGTTTGCAGCCCCCGAAGAATGACCCTTGCTCATTTGTGCAACTCTGCTGTCATGCTAACCACAAGGCCCTCCCGTGAGGACAACCTTAATTTCAATCATAGTCTATGGGTTGGATGTACATGACTTGTACATTAGTTTTCCTCATGATTTTGTCATATTATATTATGAGTTTGAGTTCAATATAAATGTACTATATAAGTACATGAACCTAACTCATTTTTCTAACATCTCATATGTGTCTAGGGTGTATCAATACACACACATGTCATCCTATGAATTTTCTGAGATGTGGATTTGTTCTTCCTTAAATCTAAGTGTGCATGCATTATATCTAGGCATATACATTTGATTCTTTTATCTAGGACATCAAATAATGTCATTTGTCCTTGAATTCAATTTTAATTATCATAATGCATGAATTATGATCATGGCATAAATGATTTGCATAATTAAAAGTATTTGCTAATGATTCATGATGTCATTACATGATATATAATTAATCTAAGTATTAGCATGACATTAATCAATTTAAACACTATCATGACATTTTAAGATAATCATATAAAATATGATGTCATGACATGATATATGACAAATATTATAAAATACAAAGGTATACAATACATAAATTTTAAATCAAATTGTCATTTTCTAGAATTATATCTAATTTGACATAATAACTCAATCTTCCAAGTGTGCCAAACCCCAAAATGACAAACTTTTGACTCTAAATCTACTTGTGTCAATTATAATCAATTTTTCATCTTCTATGAAATCCATTGGCACATCCTAAGATCTTTTAGGATCCATTTATAAACTCATTTCTAAGGTATTATATTATCTTGAAAATATCCTAAAGTGTCAACTCTACCATTGTTAGATTAACTACTCATCCATTCAAGATTGTCAGACTCTAAACTCATTTACTATGAAGGGATTATACTCCTAGGAATCCAAAATCTATTGAAGCTCCTTGGGTTTACAAGGTACTCACTAGGGATAACATCCCTTAGTATCTTTTTAATGACCCTTCTAGGCTTAGAAGCCTTGGTCATTGTGGTCTCTTCTAGGTTAACTCTAGGAATTGCCTCCCTTTTAAACTTGCTAATGACTTTTCTAGGCTTTTTTGAAACCTTAGTCACTAGACACCTATCACGGTCAATTCTAGGGATGACCTCCCTTATGACCTTAACACTCCTAGACCTATGGTTTTTTCCATAACTATATGGAATACTATGATAAGAGGGCATGACCTCCTTGAACTTAGGCTTGTAACCCAAGCATTTCTTGTCCATAGAAAGTTCCTTCCTACCAACACCTAGACCTTGCCCATTTGACCCTTGAATCATATTTTCCACTCTTTTTAGAGTCTTCTCTAATTTATCAAGCTTAGGCCTTAAAGCTTGATTTTCTACCTCTAACTTTTCAATTTTTGATTGTCCATTATATTTTTGAACATTGTTTCTCTTCCTAGGCATATGCCCAGATTTCTTAGGATTATTACCTAGGTTGTTCTTATCCTTAAGTGAGGTAGTTTTAGAAGTAATAACTCTAGAGTTATCCTTAGGTCTAAAATTATAAGATTTGCACCTAAACAAAAATATTTATTCTAGCATGCTTTTGATTATGAATAATTTCAAGTGAATTAAAAACATAATTTTCATCATTTATAATTGAAATGGCATTATTAAAAGTTACTTTAGGTTTTACCATATGAGCTCCCCCTACACTTAAGCTCTCAACATTGTCCTTGGTTGGGTGCCTCCCCCTCAGACATTGGCTTTGGTAGTGACTCTTTTGTTTGCATTTGAAGTACACTATATGCTCCTTGCTCTTGCAAATCAGGACTATAGCCTCCTTGATCTCCTCCTTTGCCTTTGGCACCACTTGTGCCTTTTTCTTGATCAATTTAGGGCATTTACTCTTGTAGTGCCCTTGTTCCCTGCACTCAAAGCATATTATATGATTTTTATTTTTACAAATTATGCTTGAGTTACCTATTTGGATGGTAGTAGGATCTTGAGCTTGTTCTTCACTTTGTCCGGATCTAGAGGGTTCCTCCTCTTGCTCCGGCATTGAAGGCCTAACCTCCCCCTCAATCCTAGAGGTGGAGACTTCCAAGACTTCCTCTTCCTCAGATGTTGAGCATCTCTCAACTTTCAAATCTTCATGCTCTTGAGAGGATGAGCATTCTTCCTCCTTGAACTCTTCCTCTACTTCTTGGGTCGGTGAGGGCTCTTCATGAAGCTTGGCTAGCTTGCTCCATAGATCCTTTACATCCTCAAATTTTCCTATCTTACATAATAAGTCATTAGGAATAAAATCAACTAACATTTTTGTTACTTTTTTATTTATCTCAAATTTTCGGATTTGATCCTCAAGCTACTTCTTTTTCTTGAGGAGCCTTCCCTTCTTGTCCAAGGGCACCTTGAAACCTACTTCAATACAAACCCAATTTTCTATATTGCATATAAGAAAATATTTCATTCTTCCTTTCCATTGGTCAAATTCTTCTCGTCTATAGAACTCATACAGAATAGCAGTGTTGATGTCGTATCCAAGTCCATCGTTGGGCAACTCCATTTCTTCTACTCCTCTATCACTTTTGCTCGTTCTGGCGGTTAGTCCTTAAAGAGCGGTCTCACTTTGATACCACTTGTTGGGGACTGTTTGGTGTGCTAGAGGGGAAGGGAGTAAATAGTGTTTGTCAATTTTGTCGATTTATTCACTGTCACACTTATCTACAATTGTTAGTAGTATGTAGCAGAAACAAAATAAAGCGTAAACAAGATACAAAAATAACACAAGGCACAATAATAAGATTTTACATAGTTTGGAACCCTAGTTCCTATTCCATAGTAGTACTCTAGTGATCTACCCTCACTATGAACTTCTCCTTCTCGGTACGACACCGGAGGTGAAGAAACCTCTTACAATGAGCTTACAAAAGTAAAATACAACCAAAGTGAAATATAAAAGCAAATACAAGTAAAGAACACTTTATAAAAGATTGCTTTAATTGATTGATGCTTTGGTTGCTTTGGATCGCTTTTGAAAACTGAAAATGCAACACTTCCCCTTAAAATCGTTCAAGAACTTCTCCTTGAAATCTCCTCCGTAACTCCTTTTAATGCCTCCACTCGAGCTAATTTCCACCTGGAAATTGGCTACTCTTACCCATCAGTCCACTACCCATAGTAGCATTGTCTAACAACGGACTAATCCACATCGAATTCAGCCCGACCAGTCGACTGCTCTTACCTAGCAGTCAACTTCCATAGCCACTAGTCAACTATCATAAACCAGAAGTCGACTACGAACCCTTCTGTGCCTTGTCCACTTACAGCTAGTTGATTGTTCATCCATGGTAGTCGATTGTCAGTGGTCAATTGACTAGTGCAAGCCAACAGACTACTATCAGAGCCACAAATTAGCAATCAAGTCTCAGTCGACTACTCAACCAGTCAAATGAGTCATAATCCCAGTCGACTATCCGAGTCAACTAGGCCTCCTGAGTGTCGTGCACTCGACCATTGGACTGGTTAATACCACCAGTTGACTGGTAAATCTCAAATATGAGATTTAACCCAAGTATGATCCCCTCATACTTGATACTCACCCTAGGCCTAGACCTAAGCCTTCTAGCCACCTCCATCAGCCTCATGCCTTTAGGATCCATCCGAGTCCACCATGACTCATTCATCCTTACGCTAGCCTTCAAGTACTTTCATCGGCTTTGTAATGTTATCGGGTACCCTTGGCCTAGACCTAAGCTTTCAAGTCACCTCCATCAGCCTCACACCCTCAGGGTAATCTGAGTCCTCCACAACTCCTTCACCCTTCGTGATAGCCTTCAGATGCTTCCATCAATTATGTCATGCCATCTAGTCTACCTTTGCCAAGAGGTCACGCCTCCAAGACTTCTCCATTGCCGAGGCTCAATGCTTGAACTTTCTAGACCAAGACTCCCCTCTTGAACTTACACGACCAAGACTACACCCTTGGACTTTTCCTTTGCCAAGTATACATATTTTGACTTCTCCATTGCCAAGAATTCAATCTTGGATTTCTCTTGCCAAGTATTCATACTTGGACTTCTACTCGAGTCTCACTCAAGCTTGGTTAACCTTGACATGTTAATTGCTCCAACACTCTCCTCATACCATTCTCCCCCATATGACCTTGGATATCCCAATCATCCACTAGTAATATGGTTAACATATGGTCAAACCATATTGTCAAAGCCTATTATTAAATATCAAAATTCTACTCGAGTCCCACTCGAGTCTGGTCAATCATGACCTGGGTTGATTGTACTAACATTTATTTTCACTGCTAACATTTATAGACATGCACACGAGCAAACACAATCAAAGAATGAGTCACGAATGCTATTCACCCCCTAGAAAATTTCGATTCCAACAAAGGTATCAGAGCGAGTCGCTCTTCTATGGACTGATCATCGAGGGAGCAAAAGCTAGAGGATCAGAAGATTCATCACCACAAATGGAGTTCAGCAATGGATCCGAACTTGACACCAATTTTTTACCTCCTTACGGGCTAAGAGATTTTGATCAATGGAGGTCGAGGACAGAGGTGTTCTTCCAGATGAACCTCGAAGAGTTGTTCTCCCTAACATTTGAAGCTCTTACAAATAAGAAAGGAAAAATACTCAAAATGAGCAACTGAACAAAGGACTAAATTTAGAGATCCAACTCAAATGATAAGGTAATCAAAATTTTAGTTAATTTGGTACCTGACAGTATTTTGTGTAGATTACGAAAATTTAAAGACGCAAGTGAATTATGGAGCAAGCTTGCTAAGCCCATGAAGAATTTGTTGGTGCAATTAGCCCAGGTCATGATTGACCAAACTCGAGTTTGACTCGAGCGATATTTTGATGTTCGAAAAAACGTATAACATTGTGATTGTCATGGGAAGTCCAAGTCTTGAGTACTTGGCATGGAAAGTCCAAGTCATGGGTTCTTAGCATGGGAAGTCCAAGTCTTGTGTACTTGACATGAGAAGTCCAAGTGGGACACTTGGCAATTGAAAAGTCTAAGCATGGGTCTTGGCAAATAGAAAGTTCAATATGGGTTGGCAAGGAAAGTCCAAGAGTGTGATATTAGCAGCGTAAAGTCCAAGCGGTGGTCTTGGCAGCATAAGTCTAATGTTTGGCAGCATAAAGTCCAAGGGTGAAATCTTGGCAGTATAAGTCCAAATGGATCTTGCCATTTGGGAAGTCCAAGGGTGTGATATTGGCGGCGTAAAGTCTAAGCGGTAGTCTTGGCAGCATAAGTCCAATGTTTCACGGTGTAAAGTCTAAGCGTGTGTCTTGGCAGCGTAAGTCCAAATGTATCTTGGCAGTGTAGACACCGTTAGCATGACAATAGCTGATGGAAGCACCTGAAGCCTAACGTATAGATGAATAAGTCATGGATAACTTGGAAGGATCTGATAGGCGTGAGGCTAATGGAGGTAGCTAGAAGAATTAGGTCTAGCCTAAGGGTAGTCTAGCAAGTATGAGGGGAGCATACTTGGGGTTAAACCTCATGTTTGAGGTTTATCAGTCGATTGGGTAAGTGTTTTGACATTTGGCAACCGAGTCAACTCTGGACAGTCGACTGGGATTATTATAAGTCAACTAATGGGAGTCGACTGGCGATCGACTATGATCGAGTGGAACTGGCAGCCGATTGTCATGTTATAGCAGTCGACTGTCCTTGAGCAGTCGATTTCCATAAAGGGCAGTCAACTGCTGATTTTGGTCACAGACACAGAACCTTCAATAGACGACTGGTCAATTGGATACCAAAGCAGCAGTTGATTGCTGGTAAGGGCATTCGACTGTTAGGGTATCTGTGGAAGTTTTTTCAGCGTGGATCAAGTCATTGTGAGACAACGACTACAGGAGCAGTTGACTGATGGTCATGAGAAGTCGACTGTTAGGCGGAAATTAGCTCGAGTTGTAGATTTATAAGGAGCACGAAGGGGAGGTTTTTGGCCATGGTTTTTAGAGCGATTTGGAAGGGAATTACTGCTGCATTCCATACCTTCAAGAGCAAACCAAAGCAATCAACAAGCAAACAATCCAAAGCCCTTAGTGTAAAATTTTCTTTACTTGTATTTGTCTATTGCTTAGTTTACTTATTGTATTTCATTGTATTACTTTTGTAATCACTTGTACAAGGTTTCTCCACCTCCGGATTATTCCGAGAAGGAGTGTATTGATTAGTGGTGGTGTTTGCATCACTAGAGCTCATTTGAGCTCGTCCCATCGAGTAAGAACCCTAAGGTTCCAAACCACGTTATATCGCGGTGTTTGTGTTTGTGTGCTTGTATTGTTGTTATTGTGTTATTTGTTATTTGTATTCCACTATTCTAATGATAATTGTATACAAGCAACGTGATCAAATTTCGTCGAACGAACAAACGTGCCATTCACCCCACCCCCTCTAGCGTGACATCCGGTCCTCTACAGAACCCTCACTGACACAAGATGATGATGACTCCAAGGAAGAAGGTGGATCATCTCAAGAGCTCAAAGATTCAGAAGTTGAGAGGTCCTCAACATCCGAAGTCAAAGAGGTCGTAGAAGTCTCCACCTCTAGGATTGAGGGGGAGAGTAGATCATCAAATCCGGAGCAAGAGGAGCCCTCCACATCCGGAAATGATGAAGACCTCAACCACGTGCCCCATAACATCAAGGAAGGTAACTCAAGAATAATTATTAAAATTAAATATTATATAATATATTTTGAGTGTAGGGAGAAAGGGCACTACAAGTGTAAGTGTCCAAAAAGAATTAAGAAGAAGACTCCTATGGCACCAAAGGCAAAGAAAAAGTCCAAGGAGGTCGGAGCCCCAATATGCAAAGGCAAGGATTATATTGTGTTTCTTGTGCAATCAGAAAGGTCACTACTAGAACCAATGTTAAAATGGAAGGTACCCTAGGAACCACAAGGTAGAGAGTTCAAGTGTAGGGGAAGCTACTAAGGCAATGTCCAAGATATCTCTATAGAATGCACTTTCTATTTTTCATGATAAAGGGCATGCTAGTAATAAATCTTATCTTTTAGGTGCTCAACATCATGATAATAGGTCTAAGGATAATTTTAGGTCAATTACCTCAAGAACTATCCTACCTAAGGAAAATATTAGAATCTTTAGAGGTAGACCGAGTTTACTTGAGGATATGAAGGACAAGAACAACCTAGGCAATAACCCCAAGAATACTAGATACATGCCTAGGAGAAAGAATATCCAAAGAAATAATGGAGGATCAAAAATTAAGAAATTAAAAGAAGAATATTAAGTTTTGAGTTCAAAGCTTGATAAATTAGAGAAACCCCTTAAAAAGATGGAAAATATGCTAAAATGGTCTAGCAGACAAAATCTAGGTTTTGGTAGGCAAGAATCAACTATTGGGGACCATTTGGTGTGCTAGAGGGGGGTGAATAGTATTTGTCGATTTCTCTCGATTGTGTTAGTGTATTCATGTCTCTACAAAACGTTAGCACAATGGAATATACAAAAATAATAGAAACAAATACATGACACAAATACAACACCAATCACACATAAACCCAATACTAATTTTACGTGGTTCGAAATCCTAGTTTCTACTCCACGATCGAGCTCTAGTATCTACACTCACTAAAACCTCTCTTTCTCGGTATGCCACCGAAGGTGGAGAAACCCCTTGCAAGAACTTACAATAAGAAGCAAACAACCAAATACAAATGAAATACAAAACAAAAAACTAAAACACTTTACGAGAAGTGAGCTTTGTTAGCTTGATGATTTAGTTGCATTGAATGGCTTGGAAGGTCTGGAATGCAACAACAACTCCCCTTCAAAGTCCTCAAGAACTGGCTATTGAAATCCTCCATGAGTTCCTCCTTTTAAAGCATCCGTCGAGTTGGATTTTTGCCTCACAGTCAACTGGCCTTGCCCACTAGTCAATTGCCCAGTTATCCATTGTCTCACAACGAACTAATCCACGTTGGATTCTGCCCGATCAGTCGACTATTTTGACCTAGAAGTTGACTATCATAGTCACCAATTGACTACCATGAGCCAACAGTCAACTATGAACCCTTTTGTGCCCTGTCCACTTAAGATCAGTCGACTTTCCATCCATAGCAGTCGATTGTCAGTGACAAGTAGACTGGTGCAAGCCACCAGTCGATTATTAGAGCCACAGGTCAGCAGTCGATTACTCGACCAGTCGACTGGGTCATAATCCCAGTCGACTGTCCGAATCAACTAGGCTTCCCGAGTGTCGAGAACCCAATCAGTCGACTAGTCAATACCATCAGTCGACTGGTAAAACCTCAAAACTAAGGTTTAACCCAAGTATGATCCCCTCACACTTGATACTCACCCTAGGTCTAGACCTAAGATTTCAAGGCACCTCCATCAGCCTTATGCCCTTAGGGTCCATCTGAATCCTCCACTACTCCTTCACCCTTCGCAATAGCCTTCAAATGCTTCCATCGGCTTCGTCATGTCATCGGATACCCTTAGCCCAAACCTAAGCCTTCAAGTCACTTCCCTCAATGTCACGCCCTTGGTTCGAGTCCAAGACTCCTCACCCTTGGTGCTAGCCTTCAAATGCTTTCGTTGGTTTTGCCATGTTAACGGGTCTACCTTTGCCAAGAAGTCGCACCATTGGGACTTCTCCATTGTCAAGCCTCAATGCTTGGACTTTCATCGCCAAGACTAAACCCTTGGACTTACACAATCAAGACTACATCCTTGAACTTTTCTTTTGTCAAGTATTCATACTTGGACTTTCCTTTGCCAAAACTCCACCCTTGGACTTTTCCTTGCCAAGTATCCATACTTGGACTTTCCCTTACCAAAACTCTACCCTTGGACTTTTCCTTTCCAAGTAACCTTACTTGGGCTTTCCTTTGCCAAGACTCTACCATTACTTTTCCTTGCCAAGTATCCATACTTGGACTTCTCCATTGCCAAGAATCCAATCTTGGACTTTCACTTGAGTCTCACTTGAACTTAGTCAACCTTAACCTGAGGTTGATTGCTCTAACAATCCCCTCATAACAATCTCCCCCATATGACCTTGGATATCCCAATCATCCACTAGTCATATGGTCAACATATGATCAAATCTATATTGTCAAATAATTGTCAAATTCATTGTCAACCATCAAAACTCTACTCGAGTCCCACTCAAGTCTGGTCAATTGTGACCTGGGTCGATTGCACCAATAGTCTCCCCTTTTTGATGTTTAACAATACCTTTAAGTTAAGTGATAGTACCTCTGAGTTCGGTTATCCCATAAGTCCAACTCGACTCTTCTTATGCCAAAGCATAATGAAGGTTTACCTAACTTAAACTCTCATTTCTCCCCCTTTGGCATACATTAAAAATCCTACAAGATTTTTATGTCTCATCTTCCAATGAGATCCTTCATTCTCCCCCTTAATCCAAAATCATTTCACATGCCATCACCCTTCTTAGTGATAAAACCCTTTTCACTAAATGAGAGGCGTTCATTCATTCTCCCCTAAAAAACATTCATCATCTCTTAATGGACAAACTCCCCCTAAAGGCTTACTCCTCCTTAACCATTGCACCAACAATGTTCTTGGAGAGTTCCTAAGCCTATAGAAAATCTAAACCATCAAGAATAAGGATAAAAGTTCAAACTTGAACTTTATCCTCCCTTAGACATTGAACCTCACCCTAATCATCCCTCCTATTCATTTTCAACAAACATTTCACCCTCTCTAAGAATATCATAGGGTTAGGGGTAGTTAGGATACATAGGGATACTGATAATGAGTTAAACAAATCTTGTTCAACCAAAATTAGCATCAGCAATCGACTCTATTAGTGACCAATCGACTGTCACTACTACCAGTCGACTGCCTCCATGCAACAGCCAACTATAGTCTAATTTTTCATAAATCAAACTTTTCAAACGAATTTTAAAAAATCATATGTAATTATATATTTTTCAAAAAAAAATGAAATTGTATACGTATATTACTTATGTCAAGTACAATGGGTGAAAAATAGTTTTATATTAAAATACCTATTATTTTGAGAGAATGATACAGAGTTCAAAAACATTGAAACCTTTAATGTTTTGCCTAACTTATGTCAATCTTATCAATGATGATTGCTATCAAAACATAGACTTCACCAAGGTTTTCTAAAATAATTTTAAAATATTTTTCAAAACCTATTTTCAATCATCGTTTATGGCTAAGTATACATGACTTGTACACTAGCTTTCCTCAAGATTTGTACATATGATTGAAAGAGTTTAAGTTCATTTTGATGTACCATATAAGCACATTAAATTTAACTCAAATTTCTAACATCTCATATGTGTCTACGATGTCTCAATACACATACATGTCTTCTTATAATCCTTGTGAGATGTGAGTTTTTATTTTCCCTAAACTAAGGATTCATGCATAGCTACCTAGATAAATCCATTTGATTCATTTATCTAGGACATCAAATAATGTCATTTGTCATTAAATCCAATTTTAATAATCTTAATGCATGAATTATGATTATGGCATAAATGATTTGCATAAATTAAAAGTGTCAATGATTCATTATGTCATGACATAATATAGATAAACCTAAGTATTAACATGACATTAATTAATCTAAATGCTATCATGACATTTTAAGTGATTATATAAAGCATGATGTCATGATATGGTATATGACAAACAAGGCATGACAAATATATAAAGTAAAGGTATAGAAATACCTATGTCTTAAAATCTAATTTGCCATTTTCCAGAATTATACCTAATTTGCCATAATGACATTTTAACCCTTGAGTATGCCAAATCCCCAAATTTTTGCACACCCTTGACTCTAACCTACTTGTGTCAATTTTGATTAATTTATTATGTAAGTGCCTATAAGATCCACATATCTCTACAATAGTATGATATTGTCCACTTTAGGCCTAAGCTCTCATAGTTTTATTTTTGGCCTTCACCCAAAAGGCCTCATACCAATAGAGATATCTTTTCATCTTATAAGTACATAATCTTTTCCATGTCTTATCAATGTGAAACTTTGATTATATTCTCAATACTCCAACAGAAATTTGATAGATCGATCTCTCCGTCAACATCCATCCCTCCTATTTCCGAAGCTTTTCAAGCCGATTCCGAGTCCAAGAAAGCCATTCCAAGAAGTTGCAACCCTTAGGTAAAAGAAATCTCCATCTTCAAGCTCTTCTCCATCAAAATGTTCAAAAGTTTGAGGAAAAATGTCGCCTCTTCCACCGACACTTCTACTTCTTGACATGGGGCACACGACGAGGGTAACGACGATAATCTTTATGGTATCATATTTCACAATGCTAACCATAGTGCCAGATTTGATATATTGTCAAAAAGGAAAATGATTAGCACTAGGTATATTGATAACTATACCATTAAACCCATAGGAATTAGGGATGATATTAATTGGATGATTAGAAGGATTGGATCGACTAGAATTATGAATATAACTTACCCTACTTACCCAAAAATAACCCTAGAATTTTTAAGTTTGGTTGAAGTTAATATCTTGAGCGGTCCGAATTGTGAAGAAGGAGAGATTACTTTTAGAATATTTAATAACAAATATTCATGGACACTTGAGGAGTTCAACTCAATTTATGATTTTCCTTTTGGGGGAGAAAGGAGAATACCTATAGTATTTCAAGATTTATATTTTGGAAAGAAATTTCACGAGGTATAGAGAGATATGGCCATCAAGATCAAAATCATCAAATCTCCCTAATATAATTTTTAGATATCTCCATAGAGTTATGGCTAACACAATCTTTGGTAGAGGAGATAGTACAAGAGTGGTCCACCAAAGTGAATTAATTATCTTATGGGTAATGTTTAATAATGTAAATATCGATACTGGCTTATATTTTATTAGGCATTTAGTAAAAATAGGTAAAAGTTCGACAGGATCAATCTTAGTTGGAGGTCTAATAGCTCAGATAGAATTAGTCTTGGGGTATAATCTTGATGGATTAGAGTCGATTCTAAATAGCCCTAAGATTTATCTAAATGCATGCATGACCATGAGAATGATCACTACAGATGAAGAAAGATATTGTCTAATTTTAAAAGATCATTTTCCGCTCCCACTTCCAAATCCTGGCCGCACCACAGTAAGGAATCAAGCCAAATAACTCATGATTGATGTTGTACCTATCCCTGAGCCCTTAGAGTCCACTATAGTATTACCTCTTAGGACCAACCCTCCTAAGCATTCTTTTACTTTCGGTTCTTCTTCTACAGGGACTAGCACTCCCGATGATCCATATACTCAGATTCAGTCTTCCTTGGATTCCATCCACTTAGACCTAAGAGAACAACAGGTCAAACTTAGTACTCAGAGGCAGATGATGAATGTCATGCATTATTGACACCTTTCGCAAGGTCACTTCTATCGACCTCCACCTCCTGAGTAATTTACTTCCTTTACCATTACCCTTCCATACATTGAGCATAATGCATGTTTTAAGTTTGGGGGAGCTTTAACTATTCTTCCTATTTAGCATAATTTTACATATTTTTTTCACATATTTCCTTGCATTGTTTAGCATTTAGCATATTTCCTTAATTTAATAACATGTTGTTCCTCTATCCAGAGTAGTATAATTAATTAAACTTAGTTAGATCAGTAAAGATCTTTTTGGCCTACTTGATATGCATCTTTTTTCACTCTTTACACGATCTATGAGGTAGAGGTATCCAAAAAGAGTTTGTCCCCATACCAGACTAGTACTCAAATTTCCATAGGGACTTTCACAATACTTAGTTACTGGAAAAACATTCATCTCAGAAGTTTTTTTAAAAAAAAAAGTGTGTGTATATAGCTATGTCTTTGTAGAATAAAACAAAAGATGAAATATTATTAAAGTACCCCTTTGAGACCAAGTAGCTACTGGGGAAACGCCCATAAAAGTGCCCCTTTGAGGCTAACTAGTTACTAGGGAAATACTTGATGTTTATTTTTCTACTTTTCTTCTCCTTGAGCTAGAATGTTCGTTTGAGAATAAGTATGATAGTGAGAGGATGATCCAAGCATATTGGCAGGTAAGTGTCTTTATGTCGGGTATGCGAGGAACACAGTAGAAGGAATATAAGCTCAGATTGGTGTCCAAAACCTTGAGGTCAAAACTCACATGCACTACACAGGGATCTTTCAAGCTAAGCCACCGAGAACAAATCAATAAGACTGCATACGTATTTATACCTCGGGATGGGTTTCTAACAAATTATCATGATTCTCACTCATAATTTTTCCTTTTTCTTTGCTTGAGGACAAGCAAAAGTTTAAGTTTGTATGTGTGATGAGTGTGAATCATACGCATATTTTAGAGTTTATTTATTATGTTTTTCTAGTATTTTATTCACATATCATGTATAAAACTTTTCATTTACCTTCCTTTTATCATTTTAGTTCAAATAATTGCAATTATGAGTTTTTCCTGCAAGAACACATGAAAGAGGAGCAAATCAGAGTCCAACATGCCCTTGTCATGCCAAATGGCATGGTCGTGCTGAGCACCGCCAACACTCTCGAATTTGGGGCATGCCAAGTCATTCCAGCCTCCAACACGAGTAGGTCGTGCCAAATGACATGGTTGTACCACGGTTAACCAACTTCTCAAATTCTTCTCCTAAAAAAAGCTATAAAAAGACCCCAGGGCAAAGGAGAAAGGGAATTCGGGAGATCCTAGACCTTATGATCAAGGCACCGTCAAGGAGCATCCTTGGGCAAGTTGCAGAGCTATGGAGAAGGAGCCCCAAGCCAAATGAAGCCTTCAACCGACGTCGACAAATCCGTTTTACTTTATTTCTCTCCTTTAGTTTTGTCGAATGTCTTTCTGTAATTCATTTCTATCTTCCCTCCGTACTATGGAGTAATTCTTCTCGATCTTAGGATGAGGTAGTGGCCCTTTGTTTATTTGCCTTGAATTGTTATAACTCTTTTATTTATCGATTGTGAACTTCTTGAATTAGTTTTATGGTATGTATGAGCTATCTTACGAGTTTGCTTATCACTTATTCACATACTTTTGGATTTTCTAATCTCGGTTTTGTAAAACTAATCGTGGGGAGCTATAGCAATTAAGGGCTTTCGTGAAAATTGATCCATTGGCTTGCTCGTGATAAGTTCCCATATTGCGATCAAGATCAACTACACATGATACCTTGAAAGCAATTAGGACCTCTCGAGGATTTCATAACCTATCCTAGAATATAATAATTTATCTAACCTTGGCTCCGATGAGTAGTAAGTAGTAGTTCTTGAATTGATCCGCTAAAGTTCTCATAGCAGGTTCCCATATTGCGATCAAGATGCTTTTAAGGGATAACACTGTGAAAGTAGAAGCCAAGTTAGGTAAATATATCGGGTTGATCTAAGAAGAGGCATTTGATATCTTTAGATAGGGTTCCTTCAAGAGTACATATTGATATAATAGAGAACTGCCAAGATAATAGACATTGTAGTGAAATCGAAGTCCTAAGGTTGCTTCGTAAATTAGTCCTATAATCGTTTCTCGATCATCTGTTTTCCTTTCTCATTCAATCACCACTCGAACATTTATTCTTCTAAATAATATTCCCTTGCACTCATTTGGTACTTGACCAATCTCTATTGAATCGATATTTTATTACTTGGCAATGACTGTGCGCTTGCAATTTGCACAACATTAGGCGACTAAGGGCTTGGGAAAGTGAAAAATAGAGCTCTGACAAAGCAGTCGACTGGCTTTAATGGTCAGTGTTAGGACCTCGAGTCGCTAGAGGGGGGTGAATAGCGATTCGAACTTGATCATTGATTGCGTTCGTGTGCTAGTTTGCTAAATGTTAATACAGCAGAAATAATATATAAACAAAAGACAAGACAAAGGACAAACACAACACATCAAATTTTACGCGATTTAGAACCTGCCCCCCCTCGGTTCCTTCTCCATGACTTAGCTCCTACTGATAGTCTCATTATCACTTCTTCCTTCTCGAAAACCTTCCGGAGGTGGAGAAACCTCTTACAACCTGGAGCGTGTACAAAGAATGCAACCAAATACAAAATATACAAGTGAAATAAAGAATAAGAATCAAAACACTTTACACAATTGCGATCTTGCTTGCTTGTAGCTTGGTTACTTTGGAATGCCTTGGAAGGTTTAGAATGTAGCAGCAATTCCTCTTCAAAGTCTCCAAAAACCAACATCTCAAAATCTCCATGAAACCCTCTTTTATAAGTGATGTGAACAAAATATATAGGATTTTAGGAGTAGTTTTGCTCACATCTCATTGCATTTTAGACTTGTTTCATGCATATTTCACTTTGTTTTGCATTCATTTCCTATTTTCTAGTTCGTAGATTTGTTCTTTGTGCTTTTATGTGCAGGACAACATTTTACGGGAAAAATGATGCACTTTTGGAGCAAAAGAAAGACATATGACAGCTAGAACAGAAGGACACACAGCCTGATCCTGTAGATCCACACGGCCGACCCCAGATCACAAACCAATGCCACACACGGCCTGGCCGTGTGAATCCACATGGCCATGTGGTGCTAAGATGATTTCGACGTGATTAGATTTTTTTCGAGTTTCGGGAAGATCCAGCCTCATGTCTATATAAAGAAAGATACGCCCAAATCCCAAAGGAAGCACAACAGCTGGGATGACACACCGATGCCCTAAAAACATCGAAAACTCGCAATGGGGAGGAAGGAAGTCGTTCAAGGATCAAGTTTTGTACTTCAACGCCAGAGAGAAGAGCCACAATGCATTGTAATTCACATTCCTTACGCAATTTATATTATTTCTATGAATTCAATTATGCTTTGTGTTTCTCTTCTCGTATTCATGGAGTAGATTCTCTGATTCTAGAATTAGAGAGTAGTTTGTGTGCGTAGAACATGCTATTTCAAATATATTTTTGTTCTTGAATTCATATTTGCAATTGATGTTTGTTTAGATTGATAGTTATTCGTTTTGGTTTTTTATCTACTATGCATAGCGGATACGAGGGGTGACATCCCTCATATCAAAGATTTAGGAGAACTAAGGAGGAGCCTAGGGGTTAACCTCTCTCCAATAACCGCGGATAGAAGGGTGTGATAGAGTCGGGAATGAGGTACGTTCTGATTCATCATAGGGATTGATTCAGCATGCTCGTACCGCCTATCCCGTCCTAAAGCTAGGGGTCGACCTGGTATGGTAGAGGCAGTTCCCGATAGATGCGAAGGCTCATTGGGGAAGTGTATGATGTTCCTTCCACAAGACCATAATTAGACGTCTAGACAACACCCAATCGATAGCATATTTTGCGACGCACAAGCGAAACCAAAATCCTAGAATTCCCTCCAAAGACTCGTAGAAACCCTTCTCTTCCTCTGTGTGACACCGTACTAGAGTTAAGACCGCCGCCAATCCTCATAATCACAACCGCTAGAACTAAACTCTGAACAAGAACATCCACTGAACAATCGATATTCGAATCTCAGTCCCTGTGGGATCGATAATCTATTTATTACTTGACGATATTCATGCACTTGCGGGTGTTGAGCACGAGTGCGCGCTTCGAGTCCTCAATGGTTCCCGTTGCGAGATTTGAGGTTGCATTCGCGTGCATCGAGTTTTTGGCATCGTTGCTGGAGAATATTGATTCGATATCGAATTGAAACTGGATAGTTTAGATCGGACCTAGTTTAGGTTTATTTTTCCTAGTTTTTATTGCTTTCCAGTTTAATTTGGTTCTAATTTAGATTTTAGTTTTCTTTTAGCTTTAGTTATTTTCTAGCCATTTTTCTTGTAGATTAATCATAGTTCTAGCAACTTTAGTCTCTTGCTGTAGCACTGTTGTTCCTTTCCTTATTCATATTTTCTTGTAGATAAACATGCATGCTTTTTCTCATAATCATAGTCAAGTTAATGCTATGAGTTTTGATAATATTTATTGTGAGCATTGTGGTGAAACATGACATACCATTAATGATTGTCTGGATATATTTGAACCTTCGCAATTTGAACAAGAATATGTCACCTATGATTACAACCAGTGGCCACGAGATAATTCTTATTCATATAGTTATGACCCTGGCTACTTGAACCCTCAATATTGTTTCCTAAGTGAGAATGAGAGCTATGGATCACCAAGCGAATTTTATCCAGAACCAAGTCCCCACTTAGAAGCCTTGTTAGATAATTTTACTAGGGAATGTGAGGAGCATAGTCGACAATTCTTGAAGCTTATGCAATGAGATCTAGCAAGAGAAGAAACCAAACAATGAGAAGGTGGCTTTGATGACTGGATTACACCCAATATGGCGGAGACTCACTTTGAACAAACGGATGAGGAGGACGTAGATGACATAGGAAGTGAAGGACAATTCATTCAATCGCCACTTGAAGAAGAACTTGAGGATTAAATAATTGATATTTTAATCAAGGAGTGCATTGCTTCAATCAAAACACCTCCTAACCTCAAGGATCTAGAAGATCCTACCCTAACCCTCACTGAAACTGTAGTTACTAATAACGAAGGCCTTTTAGTGAATTGTGACGATAAAATTTCATTCGACATAATAGAATCTACTAATCAATCTTTTGGTGATGATGTCTGTGGCGAGTTATATTATTTACAACATTTGGACACAATGGAATATCATGATCAAACTCCTAATGATTACTTAAGGCTAAGCATGTTCAATCTTGAGCTAAGGAAAGCAGCTAATAAATATCTTGCCCCTCCATGAGCAAGATTTAAGAGACATAGTGATGGAGGACGAAAAGGCAAGCGACGTAAGGTGAGCAAATATCTTGCTCCCCCACGAGCAAGATTCAAACACATCAAGAAGGGGAGGGAGAAAAATCTCCTTGGGCCACTAGAGCCAAGATGAGACATAGGAGTGTGGTCGAGCTAAAAGACCTTAAACAAAGAGCTTCTTGGGAGGCAACCCAAGTTTAGTCTTTAGTTGTTTTAATTTTATTGCATTCATGTGTATAATTTGGACTTTGATTTATAGTCAGTTACATTTTTGCAAATAGTTTGAGGATCGGAAAAAAATTTGCTAAGTAGAAACAAAAATCATTTTGAGTCTACACGACGGTGTGGGAGAATTCGGACTATGGTGCACTTCGGGAAAGAAAAATAGGGAGGGCACACAGCCAGGTCGTGTGGTTTCACATGGTCATGCCCCAAGCCGACTCATCTCCCAATGGCGCACACGACCAAGTCATGTGTTTACACATGACCAGGCCGTGTGTTTACACACGACCATGTCACACAAGGGATAAAAGGGCCGCACCATGTGTTTATTTTTATAGGTATAGGATCCCACCTAGTCCATGTAGAGAGTCTGCACCTTCACCACCTTCTTTTCCTACTTTTGAGCAGGAAGCAGGCATATCTGCCTATGACTTCTCAGAGTTCCAGTCGCGCCTCGACGACATATACGCCAAGCAGCAGATGTAGGGGCAGTGATGGGAGGATCATAGCTCGTATATGCAGGCGGAGTTTTCAGGCTTAAGGGAGCACTTCCAACAGGCCGAGGAGTTCTATGACGAGGCCCAAGTTTATTTTCAGGAGGCTACCCATTGCCAGGAGGAGGTTGCCTACCGTTAGGAGGTCTGGCAGCACATGCATGCCCAGCAGGTACAGTGGGCTTGGGAGGAGGAGCACAGAGCAACCTCTGCATCCACCAGCTCTCAGATCAACCACATGTATATGTGGCATCAGCGGCTCAGCACCAGGTTCTCCCATGATCCCGAGATGCAGAGGCTACCAGACTTTCCACCTCGTCCACCATATTAAGAGGTATGCTTCGCTTAAGTCTGAGGGGGGACCCCAAGTTTTGATTTATTTTGTTCTTGGCAGTAGTTTCTTTCTTGATATTTGCATTTTAGTTAGCATTCATTTTTCATGCAATGGTTGTTTAGTTTTTTTCAGCACTTAGCTTTTTCTATCTTTAAGTTGCCTCGGTATATGTTTTTTTAAGGATTTCTTCATGAGTTGTTTCCATAGGTAGCTTAATTCCATTTATCTCGTAATATTTTATTTTATTTGATCTAATGAATATTCTAGACTTACACTGGACACCTATACATGTCGAACATTCTAAAAGTGAGAATCTAATACGTACCTAGTTATGATCCATCTCAGTAGTCTAGTACTTTGGAATCCATAGGTGACTCTAGATTTAGCATTTTAGTTACTGGAGATGCTCGGATCATAGAAGCCCATTCGGAAAAATCAAAATCCCAAGAGAGAAAGAAAAAAAAAATGGAATAAGAAAAGATTAAAAAAAAAGATAGGGAAAGAAAAAGATAGTGAGAAAAATTGAAAAAAAAATTATGAGGGATAAAAAAAATAGTTGTCTTGGGTGGAAATGGTTAGATGCCCCTTTGAGATCGAGTTAGGTTACTGGGGAAACACCTACCAATTTCTCTCAATACTGAACACGCCTTTGAGACTTTGTGCTAGATCTAGGGAACGACCCTCACTTTGGATAGGTAAGTGCCTAAGAGCCGGAGACCTTATGAAAGCTATAGGATGACGACTTAACTTATCATGGAATGAGTATTTCCTAAGAAGATTCGCTTAGTACGTATATGAGGAGCTAACTTAGTGAATTTTTAGAATATATATATTTTGCTTTGATTGAAAATACCACTTGAAAAATCTAGTTAACATGCTAAGTATGGAACAATATTTTTTAAAATTTCATGGCACTGAGGTTTGCTTGAGGACAAGCAAAGATTTAAGTCTGGGGGGATTGATGTGAGCAAAACATATAGGGTTTTAGGAGTAGTTTTTGCTCACATATCATTGCATTTTAGACTTGTTTCATGCGTATTTCACTTTATTTTGCATGCATTTCCTATTTTTTAGTTCGGAGATCTACTCTTTGTGCTTTTGTGTGCAGGACAGCATTTTACAGGAAAAATTGTGCACTTTTGGAGCAAAAGGAAGGCATTTGGCAGCTAGAACAGAAGGACACACGACCTGGCCCTATAGCTCCACACGATCGGCCCCAGATCACGAACCAGCGCCACACACAGCCTGACTGTATGAATCCACACGATCGTGTGGCACTGGGATGATTTCAACGCAATTAGGTTTTTTCTAGGTTTCGAGAAGATCCAACCTCATGTCTATATAAAGAAAGCTATGCCCAAACCCCAAAGGAGGCACGACGGTCGGGACGACACACCGACGCCCTAAAAAGCATCGAGAACTCGCAATGGGGAGAAAGGAAGTTGCTCAATGATCAAGTTCTACACTTCAATGCCTGAGAGAAGAGCCACAATGTATTGTAATTCATATTCCTTTTGCAATTTACATTGTTTCTATGAATTCAATTATGCTTTGTATTTCTCTTCTCATATTCATGGAGTAGATTCTCCGATTCTAGAATTAGAGAGTAGTTTGTGTGCATAGAACATGCTATTTCAAATATATTTTTGTTCTCGAATTTATATTTGCAATTGATGTTTGTTTAGATCGATAGTTATTCATTTTGGCTTTCTATCTACTGTTCATAGCCGATACGAGGGGTGACATCCCTCATATCAAAGATTTAGGAGAACTAAGGAGGGGCCTAGGGTTAACCTCTCTCCGATAACCGCGGATAGGAGGGTGTGATAGAGTCAGGAACGAGGTACATTCCCATTCATTACAGGGATTGATTCGGTATCCTCGTACCGCCTACCTTGTCCTAAAGCCAAGGATCGACCTAGTATGGTAGAGGTAGTTCTTGATAGATGTGAAGGCTCATCGGGGAAGTGTATTGTTAGGACCTGTACGCCCACTAGAGGGGGGTGAATAGCGATGTGTTCGTTCGTAGATGGAATTCGTTCGCGTGATCTTCTCTACAATTTCGTTAGTACGCAGCGGAATAGTAATAATAACAGCAATAACGAAATGAAGCAATCACACACAAACACAATTGTTTAACGTGGTTCGGAACCGCACGGTTCCTACTCCACGGATCGGGTTCGTACGAACCCTAGCGATGCCAATCACACACCACTATAAAACACTCTTTCTCCGAACAATCCGGAGGCGGAGAAACCTCGTACAAGATGATTACAACAATAATCAAATAACAACAAGCAAATAAAATGAGATACAATGCAATATAAGTAAAGAAAACGCTTTACAAATGCCTTTCGATTGCTTGCTTGTTGATCGCTTGAACCGTGGTTGAAGACCCTGATTTGCAGTAGCAAATCGCCTCAAAAACGTCCAAGAAATCGCTACCAACAACCCTCCCGTCGAGCTCCTTTTATCCTTGCGCGCGACCTGAATTTCTGCCTATCAGTCGACTGATGCCACTGTTGTCGTGAGACAATGGCTCGATCCACGCTGGAAAAACTCCAACGGATCTCTTGGCGATCGCCAACATTGGCGATCGCCCCGCGTAGTCGATCGCCCGCTCGGCCACGGAGCATTCTGCGTGCTCGCGGCCGAACTAGCAATGATCGGCCGACATCGACCGCGATCGCTCGATGAGCGATGATCGCTGCAGCGTCGAACTCAAGTCGACTCTTTTTAGCCCAAGTATGGTTCCCCCATACTTGCTAGACCACCCTTAGCCTAGACCTAAGCCTTCTAGCCACCTCCATCAGCCTCACGCCTCTCGGATCCCTCCAAGTCATCCATGACTTGTTCATCCATCATGCTAGCCTCCAAGTGCTTCCCACGGCTATGTCATCCTAATGGTGTCTACACCGCCAAGGCACATTGGACTTACGCCACCAAGACTCCACTTGGACTTTACGCCGCCAATATCAATCCCCTTGGACTTCTCAAATGCCAAGACTCAAGCTTGGACTTTCCCTTGCCAACCCATGTTGGACTTTCCATGCCAAGTACTCAAGACTTGGACTTTCCCAAATGCCAAGTGTCCCACTTAGACTTTCCATGCCAAGTACCCATGACTTGGACTTTCCCATAGTCACATGGTCAACCCTAGTCAACCATCAAAGTCTCTCTCGAGTCAAACTCGAGTCCGGTCAAACATGACCCGGGTCGATTGCTCCAACAACCTCCCCAACATATTAACCGACATCAATGTCCAACATCAATGTCAAACCACTTTATCAAACATCCTATGTCAAACATCAAAACATCACTCGAGCCAAACTCGAGTCTGGTCAATCGTGACCTGGGCCGATTGCACCAACAATCTCTCCCTTTTTGATGTTTGACAAAACAAACTTTGAGTTAGGCCCCTAACTCAAATTTCCTTACCAATTTTCCAAATTGGTAATTTTACTCTCCCCCTTTTTGACATACATCAAAAAGGTTCTCTCTCCAAGGAGGCCAAAGTCTCATGTCCCAATGAAATCTTATAATCTCCCCCTTGGTCTAAAAATACCTAGGATGCCTACCATCTTCCTAGTGATAAGTCCCATATCACTCAAGAGAGGCAATCCTATACTCTTTCCCAATTTCCAAATTGGGTTTCTCAAACATCCCATCAATTTTCTCAATTGATGATACTCTCCCAATAACTTCTCCCCCTTCAAGAAAAGAAACACATCCATCATCCCAAGATGGATAACTCCCCCTAAAGGCTTGCTCCCCCTTGACCATTGCACCAACAATGTCCTTGGGAAGTCCCTAAGCCAATAGAAACTCTAAATCATCAAAATTAAGGTTAAAAGTTCAAACTTGAACTTTCCACACCCTAAATTTGATACTTTGACCTAACACCTCTCCTAATCCATATCCAATGGATTTTCACCCTTTATAATGCTTCCCAAAGCATATCCTAGGGTTAAGAGTGGTTAGGGACCTTTACAATGGCTGAAATTAGGCTAAACAAATCTTGTTAACCGAATCAGACTGACAATGACTCTAACAAGAATCATCAATCGCCACTCACATCGATCATTGCCACTAAGGATGATCTGATAAATTTGAAATTTCCGAATTTCAACTATCAGAATCGAATTTTGAAAAGTCATAAGTAATTCTACGTATTTTGAAAATTCGTGAAAATTCATACGTACATTACTTATAATCAAAACAATGGGTGAAAAATATTTGAAAATTATTTTACCCATAAAATAGTGAGTTTGATACAAAACTCAAAACCATTGAAATTTTCAATGTTTTGGCCCTATCTTGTATCAACTCTATCAATGATGATTGCTATCAAAAGATAGACTTCACCAAGATTTTTCAAAATGATTTTAAAACGTTTTCAAAACTTTATTTTGGATCATATTCCTTGAGCTCTATGCACATGACTTGTACACAAGTTTTCCCAATGATCCACCAATTATATAAGATGAGTTTGAGTTCATCTAGATGCAACAACTATGCACCTTGAACTTCACTCATATCCTAGCATCTCACTTGTATCTAGGGTGTATAAATACACATACATGTCAATTTGATGTGAGATGTGAGATGTGGGTTTTGTTCTCCCTAATCTAGGGTTTCATGTATTTTTCTAAGGCAACTCTACTTGATTCCCGTATAAATGGGACTCCAAGTCATGTCATTGCCCTTAATTCAATTTTAATCAAATTATCTTAAATGCATGAATGATTATGACATTAGAAATGATATAAATAATCATATGCTCATAATCATGATGTCATGGCATAAGATGAAATCTAAAAACACATGACATTTGAAACCTTAATCCTAAACATGAACATGACATATAAAGTGATTAAAATAAACATGTGTTGGGTTTTCCGAGCCGCAAAAACCGTTTTTTGCGTTGCGGTAACCTCGGAAGCTCCGGCCACGGATCCGTGCGAAGATGTATTAAAAACAAAACATGTATGTGTTTATATATAACCCTAGATCTACCTTAGATCTACATGATAAGGACGTTACCCTCGATGCGACGCCCTTCGCAAATCCCGCTCGTCCAAAAGGGTTGCCGGAACTTGAGAGTGTCAAGTGCACACTCCTCTATTGGTATCCACACAAGCAATAGGTGGAGAAAAGACAATCTTGAGTGTGCTAGCACTCCTAAAAGGTCTCGGCAAGATGAAAAAGAAGAAGGAGAGCTTGAGGGAAGTTCATCCAAGGTTGAAGATGAAGTTGTGAAGAAGAAGATGGAGTTACCCAAAATCAATTCCTCCTCATCAAGAAGTGGTCGGCCACTTCATGGAGAGGGGGTTACATGCATGCATGTAACTCCCATGACCCTTGGTCTCCCTCATGAGGTGGCACCACATGACAAAGTCAATGATGATGTGGAGCATCATCATTGGCCGGCCATGCCAAGTCATCATTATGACATGGCATTTGGTCAAGTCAAACTTGACCTTTCATCTTCCCTCTCAAGTCAAGTCAAACTTGACCTCTTATCTCCCATGGTTGATCAAATCCAACCATTTGATTCAAGTCAATTTTAATTTAATGAATCTCTATTCATTAATTTAAATTGATTTGATGAATCAAATCTAAATTAGACTCATTTAACACCTGAATCAACTTGAGTCTAACTCAATTAGTCTAATTTGGATTACTCTTAATCCAATTTGGTTCATCCCATGAACCTAATCCTCATGGTTCATCATATGAACATAATCTCCATCTAATTGCCCTTATGTGTGTGACCCTATAGGTTCTTGTAACGTTGGCAATGTCCCTAAACCGATTTAGGAACAAAGCAATGAGCGGTATCTAGTAACACATCATTGCTACCCAAGTTACAAGAATGTTGAGCTCCAACATCACCTTTGTGACTACTAATTGTGACTCTCACAATATGTGACAATGTCCCTCTATCCTTGACATCTAGATTGACAAATCAAGGCATAGATCGTGTCATCCTCGGTACAATCTAAATCTTGAACTCCAAGTAGACTCACTCTAATCAAATGAGCTCAATATCTCATATTGATTCATTTGGGCATGGCCATGCACTTCGTGGTCTCACTCTATCAAGAATATCGATGTCTCTCCCGTCATATAGGAGGGATAGATCTCATCTACATCACTCACATCCCTCCGCATAATTTGTTACATACCCAGTAATCGCCTTTATAGTCCACCCATTTACGGGTGACGTTTGACGAAGCCAAAGTATGCAACTCTTTATGTAGGGAACCATGGTGACTTCAGGTCTAAGGACTAATAGTCATACTAATAGCCACATGAGAAAGTATATGACACTCATATAACGATCCATGATACTTTCTCATGGCGGGTCATTCAGTATACATTCTCCAATGCATACCCATGTGTCAACTTGATATCTCATATCCATGACTTGTGAGATCAAGTCATCGTGTTGACCTACATGCTAGTCTCTGCGCATTAACATTGTCCTTGAATGTTAATACTCGACTAGGAATGATTAAGAGTAGTGTTCTCTATATCATCTCATTATCGATTCAACCAATCGATTGATATAGATAAGAACCTACTACTCAAGGACATTATTATATTTAGTTATTTGGCACCAATACAAGTAAATATAATAACCATGCCTTTATAAATAGGAATATGATACAATAAAGTCCATACAACAATCATCACATGATTGACTCTAGGGCTTTCACTAACAACATGATATCATGGCATGTTATATGGCAAACAAAGCATGACATATAAAATATATAGGTATAGTAATACCTAAATTTTAATATTAATTGTCATTTGATATAATTAGATATATTTTGATATATTATCATTAATCTCCCTAGTGTGCCAAAAACCCAAAATGACACACTAACCTCTAAACCTAAATTGTGTCAATTTAATTGATTTTTTTTAATTTCAAAAGTGCATTGGCACATCCTAAAATCTTTTAGGATATTGATTCAAATCTATTTCCAAGGTAACCATAACCTTGAAAATATCCTAAAGTGTCACCTTTACCATGGTTGAGTTAACTACCCATCCAATCAAGGTTGGCACACCCTAAATCCATCTAGCGTGAATCAATCATGCTCTTAGGAACCCAAAACCGATTTGAGCTCCTAGGGTTAATTAGGTATTCCTTAGGGATAACCTCCCTAGATATCTTCCTAATGACCCTCCTAGGCTTGTTAGCCTTGGTCATTTGGGTCTTACCTAGGTTGACTCTAGGGGTAACTCCCCTTGCAACCTTCTTAGTGGCCACCCTAGGTTTCCTAGAAACCCTAGCCACTAGGCACAACCTTTGGTCAACCTTAGAGATGACTTCCCTATTGACCTTGGTCTTCCTAGACCTAGTTTGTGTTCCATAGTCAAATGGAACACTATGATAAGCCACCTTAGGCTTAGGTTTGTGACCCAAACCTTGCTTGCCCTTGGTTGACTTTTGATTCTTAGGTCCTAAGTGTTGACTTTGAGATTTGGACCTTGACTTTTGATCATTTGACCCTTTAAATTGGTTTTGTATATTCCTAAGGGTCTTTTCTAGTTTTTCAAGTCTTGACCTCAAGACTTGATTTTCCTTTTCTAATTGCCCAATTTTTGAGTTTTGATTTAAACCATGGGCATTGTCCTTTCTAGGCATATGCCTAGTCCATTTAGGGTTAAAACCTAAGTGTTCTTGTATTTTTCTAATAGATTCCTTAGGTAAGGTTTTTTTAGGAACATTAGTCCCAAATTTCTCCTTATTTTCTAAGTGGACATTTTACCACCTAAACAAATATGTCTATTACTTCTAGCATGCTTTTCATGTACAATAGCAAGAGAATTGAAACTCCTAGCATGCTTTTGCCTATTAACTAAAGAAGATGCATTATTGAAATATACCTTAGGGTTTACCTTGGATGCTCCCCCTACATGTGTAGCTCTCTCTTTGGTCTTTTTGCTCCCCCTAGGACATTGATTCTTATAATGTCTTTTTGAATTGCACTTGAAGCATATGATGTGCTCCTTGCCTTTAGGTGTTGGGGAACCAGCATCCTTGACCTTTGGAGCCGGTGGAACTTTCCTAATCTTCTTTGGGCTCTTGCTCTTGTAGTGCCCGGCTTCCCTACACTCAAAACATATGATATGATTTTTATTACAAATTGATATGTTTGAGTTACCTATGGTGGTGGTAGGTGTTGGAATTGAAACTTCTTCATCTTGACCGGATGTGGAAGCTTCTTCTTGATGTTCCGGTGTGGAAGTTCTCTCCTCCCCCTCAATCCTTGAGGTGGATGCTTCTTCCACCTCTTCTTTCTCCGATCCGGAAGTCGACTCCCTATCAACTTCCGACTCCTCAAGCTCTTTAGATGGGGATGTGCTTGCTTGAGCTTGAGAGGGTGAGCACTCCTCTTCTTCTTCTTCTTCTTCTTGGATTGATGATGGATTTTCATGAAGCTTTGCCACTTGGCTCCACAACTCCTTAGCATCCATATAGTCCCCTACCACACACACAATCTCATTAGGGACCAAATCAAGGATAAATTTTACTACCTTCATGTTTTTCTCGAAGGCTTGGAGTTGATCTTCACTCCACTTCTTCTTCTTGAGGAACCCTCCCTTTGGTCCTATTGGATAGCTATATCCCTCTATTAAAATGGACCATTCTTCGAAGTCCCTCATCATTAAGAAATCTTCGATCCTTGCCTTCCATTGTCTAAAACCTTCTTGTCCATAGAAGGTATATGGGATAAGTGTGTTGATATCCCATCCCAATTGTCCTTAGACTTCCATCTTTTACCCTCTAGCTTGCTCCCTTCGTTGTTAGACTTAGAAGAGCGGCCTCGCTCTGATACCACTTGTTAGGACCTGTGCGTCTGCTAGAGGGGGGGGGTGAATAGCGATGTGTTCATTCGTAGATGGAATTCGTTCGTGTGATCATCTCTACAATTTCGTTAGTACGCAGCGGAATAGTAATAATAACAGCAATAACGAAATAAAGCAATCACACACAAACACAATTGTTTAATGTGGTTCGGAATCGCACGGTTCCTACTACACGGATCGGGTTCGTACGAACCCTAGCGATGCCAATCACACACCACTATAAAACACTCATTCTTCGAACAATCCGGAGGCGGAGAAACCTCGTACAAGATGATTACAACAATAATCAAATAACAACAAGCAAATAAAATGAGATACAATGCAATATAAGTAAAGAAAACGCTTTACAAATGCCTTTCGATTGATTGCTTGTTGATCGCTTGAACCGTGGTTGAAGACCCTGATTTGCAGTAGCAAATCGCCTCAAAAATGTCCAAGAAATCGCTACCAACAACCCTCCCGTCGAGCTCCTTTTATCCTTGCGCGCGACCTGGATTTCCGCCTATCAGTCGACTGCCATAAGTCACCAGTCGACTGATGCCACTATTGTCGTGAGACAATGGCTTGAAAAACTCCAACGCGGATCTCTCGATCGCTAACATTGGCGATCGGCCGTACCGCGTGAGTCGATCGCCCACGGCCACGGAGCATTTTGTGCTCATGGTGAACTAGCGATCGTCCGACACACCAATCGCTTCCAATGAGCAATGATCGCCAGAGCGCTAGCCTCAAACTGGCAGTCGAACTCAAGTCGACTCACAGCAGTCGAACCGGCCATAATGTCAGTCGACTGACAACCTCAAAAATGAGGTTTTTAGCCCAAGTATGGTTCCCCTATACTTGCTAGACCACCCTTAGCCTAGACCTAAGCCTTCTAGCCACCTCCATCAGCCTCACGCCTCTCGGATCCCTCCAAGTCATCCATGACTTGTTCATCCATCGTGCTAGCCTCCAGGTGCTTCCCTCGGCTATGTCATGCTAACGGTGTCTACACCGCCAAGGCACATTGGACTTACGCCGCCAAGACTCCGCTTGGACTTTACGCCGCCAATATCAATCTCCTTGGACTTCTCAAATGCCAAGACTCAAGCTTGGACTTTCCCTTGCCAACCCATGTTGGACTTTCCATGCCAAGTACTCAAGACTTGGACTTTCCCAAATGCCAAGTGTCCCACTTGGACTTTCCATGCCAAGTACCCATGACTTGGACTTTCTCATAGTCACATGGTCAACCCTAGTCAACCATCAAAGTCTCTCTCGAGTCAAACTTGAGTCTGGTCAAACATGACCCGGGTCGATTGCTCCAACAACCTCCCCAACATATTAACCGACATCAATGTCCAACATCAATGTCAAACCACTTTGTCAAACATCCTATGTCAAACATCAAAACATCACTCGAGCCAAACTCGAGTCTGGTCAATCGTGACCTGGGCCGATTGCACCAACATGTATGATGTCCATTCCACAAGACCGTAGTTAGACGTCTAGACAACACCCAATTGATAGCATGTTTTGCGATGCACAAACGAAACCAAAATCCTAGAATTCCCTCCAAAGACTCGTAGAAACCCTTCTTTTCCTCCGTGTGACACCGTACTAGAGTTAAGACCGCTGTCAATCCTCGTAATCACAACCACTAGAACTAAACTTCGAACAAGAACGACCACTGAACAATCGGTACTCGAATCTAAATTCCTGTGGGATCGATTATCTATTTATTACTTGACGACATCTGTGCACTTGCGGGCGTTGAGCGTGAGCATGCGCTTCGAGTCCTCGACGGTTCCCGTCGCAAAATTTGAGGTGGCATTCACGTGCATCAATAAAGTTTTCATCGGGCTTATTTCTGCCTACCAATCGATTGACCTTATCCCCAGTCGACTGATCAATCGGCCATTGCTCTTCAATGACTAAATCCACATCATATTTTGACCTACTACATTGCACCAATCGACTAGTATAAGTCACTAGTCGATTGGTAAGCTCCAATCGAATTGACTAGTTGAGTTGGAAGCATTCTGTAGGTTGAAAATACTATTCATAGTCAATTGTACTGTAGCAATTGACTACTATAGCAATCGACTAGTGAATAGTAGCAATCGATTGCTACTGTTCACAGTCGAGTTCTATCGCCAATTATTGTAGCAGTCGACTGGTGAACAATATTAGTCAATCGCTACTATTCAGAGTCGAGTTTTAAACTCAACGGTGCTTGAACAGTAAAACATCAGTCGACTGATACCTTAGTCTTAGCCTATTTTCAAGTTAACTCTCGCTTCACTTGGTATCTAATTGACCTCAACCTATCAGAACTTTTCTCATTCAATGTCCGATCACTCTTGATTTATCAGAATCTCTCTTGCCTAGCATCCAGTCAACCATGACCTACCAGGGCTTTCCTTGCCAAGCACGGTCGCCTTGACTTGTGGGACTTCACTTGCCTAGTCATCCGATCACCTTGACTTGTCAAGACTTCACTTACCCAGTCATCATGACCTGTCAAAACTTCCTATCACCAAACATCCAGTCCTTCTTGACCTATTTGGACTTTCCTTGTCTTACCTCTAATCTCCAGTCCTGCAAGGGCTTTTCCAACATAAGCATTCGATATTGCTTGAACTGCTTAGACTTTTCTCTCTGTGTCAAGTGTCTGGTCATCCTTGACCTACCTAGACTTCATATTTGTCAACTTCCCGTTGGACTTCCCGACCACCAAGTGTTCGGTCCCCTCTGTCCCACTTGGATTTCTCACCTTGTCAACTCTCTATTGGACTATTAACCACCAAGTGTCAGGTCAATCATAAACCACTTAGATTTCTACCTTGCCAACGTCCTGTTAAACTTTCGACTACCAAGTGTCCGATCAAACATAACTCACTTGGATTTCTTATCACAACCTCGACATCATCCATCATGGGCATCCTGACCAAATGATGATTGCACCAACACACTCCCTCATATGACCTTTGATGTCTCATACCATCTAATATTCATATTGTCATACATATTGTCAAACATTAAAACTCAACTCGAACATCACTCGAGCTTAGTCAACCTTGACATGAAGTTGATTGCACCAACACTCAGTACACAGAAAGTCTCTGAATCAACTGGTCAATCAATTGTTGGGCTAGTAGTCGATTGATGGCATGGAGCAATCGATTGATCGACTGAAATCTAACGTGGATCAAGCCGTTGTGAGACAATGGTCGAGCGATCAGTCGACTGGGGATAAGACCAATCAACTAGTAGACAAAAATTACTCGTTGAGCAACTTATAAAAGGAGGCTTCGTGGAGCATTTGAATGATCGATTCTTGGAGTCTTTGAAGATGAAGCGTTGTTGCATTCCAGATCTTCAAAAGTCATTCCACAACAACCAACAAGCATTCAAACAAAAGCAAACATGTAAAGTGTTTTCATTTGTCTTTTTATTTATACTTTGTATTTGGTTATTGTATTATAAGTTCAGGTGTTGTAAGAGGTTTCTCCACCTCTGGAAGTTTTCGAGAAGCATATCAGATAGTGGTGATCATTTGAGAGATAGACCGTGGAGTAGGAATAAGAGATTCCGAACCACATAAAACTTGTGTAATGAGTTGTGCTTGTTGTGTTTTATTTTTGTTTGTTTTTATTTCCGCTATTAACATTTATAGACAAGTACACGAGTGAACGCAATCAAAGAATGAGTCGTTATTCATCCTCTCCCCCTCTCCTTATTATTGGGGTATTATTAGTCTCCCCTTCAAGTCAATACCAAAATGATGCGGTAGAAATCTACAGTTGCACTAAACGATAATGAAGTTTTCTTTCGTGATGTGGCCAGACTTGCATGGGATAACACGTGCTAAGAGTCATCCCAACGAAGCCCTGCTATGCTTAAGTCACCTTCAATGGAAGAATAGAATAGTAAAAAAAATATAGAAGAAGAAAAGTTAGGTTAGAATTAGATAGGTTATCAAAATTTTCCCTTATATGACTGCTAACGTACTATGTCACTTAGAGAACCATGCTCTAAAACCCTAACAGATTATTAGATTTTGTACATTGGATGAGCATTATTACTAGCTCGAAGTATCAAAAGCAATTGTGGGTTTTAGTAGAAAAGACCATATTTTGAGTAAAATATAATTCTATATTATAAAAATGTACATTAGCTATCATTCTCGTATATAGCGTTATGACAAATTATCAATGATAATAATATTTGCATATAATTTTTAACATAGTGATAGTGTTCAATCATATTTTACTAAAAATTGAAACAAGATCCTTATACATAGTTTATTAGAATGACTAATTCTATATTATTCAATATTAAAATTTATGTAAAATATTTAGAATGTCATAGGCCAGTGAAATCTGTCACCCTAGCTAGCATGCAGTCTCTTTCGATTGATCCCATAATCATTATAACAGAGATAAATTATGAGAGACATTTTTGTTCAATCAAAAACTAACACGACGAGAGAATAGGCATCCCGAAAAACTTTGCAATCCCCGAGAATTGACTCTTACTCCTTGGGACAATTCTATCACCTATGCTAGTTGTAGGGGATCGTTGGAATGCTAGAGGGGGGTAAATAGTATTGTCCTATATGTCGATGGAACTCGTTCGCGTGTTCGTCTACAAACATTGTTAGCGTAGTGGAATATAGATAATAATAACAATAACGAAGTAGACAATCATGTTGGAGATTTGAGGCCGTTAGAGGGGGGTGAATAGCACGTTGCCCGTACGTAGATGGAAATCGTTCGCGATCGTCTCTACAAATCTCGTTATGCGCAGCGGAACAGAAATAATAAAAGCAATAACGAAAAGATACAATCACGAACACAAGCACAACACGAGGATATAACGTGGTTCGGAACCGTAACGGTTCCTACTCCACGGATTGGGTTCGTACGAACCCTAGCGATGCCACAAACACCACTAAGCAATAAAACTCCTTCTCGACAACAAGTCGGAGGTGGAGAAACCTCGTACAATGAATTACAACAAGTAATACAAAGTAAACAAGCAAATACAAATGAAAATGTAAAGAACACTTTACAAACTAGGGTTTTGAGCGCTTGCTTGTCGGTTGCTTGGATGAGCTTGAAGGACCCTGAAATGCACCTGCAAATCGCCTCACCAAAGCCCCCAAAGAACTGATGCTTGAGCCTTCCATGAACAGCTGCTTTTATCCTCCATCGGGTTGGATTTCCGCCTAGCGATCGCCATAAGTCCCAATCGATCACAAGATCGAGTCGTGAGACAATCAATCCACGTTGGACAAGTTCCAACGGACTCTTGGCGATCGGCTAACGCCTATAGTCGATCGCCATCGGCTACGGCGCTTCTGTGCTCGACATTAACTTAGCGATCATCGCTAACCCTTGGCGATCGTCGTAGACATCGGGCCGATCGCTCCATGAGCGTGCCGCGAGCAGTTCCAGCTCTTAAACGGCAGTCGAACTCAAGTCGACTCACGGCAGTCGAACCGGCCATAATGTCAGTCGACTGCCAACCTCAAAGATGAGGTTTTAACCCAAGTATGGTGCCCCCATACTTGCTAGACCACCCTTAGCATAGACCTAAGCCTTCTAGCCACCTCCATCAGCCTCACGCCTCTCGGATCCCTCCAAGTCATCCATGACTTGTTCATCCATCGCGCTAGCCTCCAGGTGCTTCCCTCGGCTATGTCATGCTAACGGTGTCTACACCGTCAAGGCACATTGGACTTACGCCGCCAAGACTCCGCTTGGACTTTACGCTGCCAATATCAATCCCTTTGGACTTCCCAAATGTCAAGACTCAAGCTTAGACTTTCCCTTGCCAACCCATGTTGGACTTTCCATGCCAAGACCCATGCTTGGACTTTCCATTTGCCAAGACCCATGCTTGGACTTCTCATTTGCCAAGACTCATGCTTGGACTTCTCATGCCAAGTACTCAAGACTTGGACTTTCCTAAATGCCAAGTACCAATGACTTGGACTTTCCATGCGCCAAGTGTCCCACTTGGACTTTTCATGCCAAGTACTCAAGACTTGGACTTTACCAAATGCCAAGTGTCCCACTTGGACTTTCCATGCCAAGTACCCATGACTTGGACTTTACCTTGCCAAGACCCATGCTTAGACTTTCCCATAATCACATGGTCAACCCCAATCAACCATCAAAGTCTCCCTCGAGTCAAACTCGAGTCTAGTCAATTATAACCTAGATTGATTGTATAAACAATCTCCCCAACATATTAACCGACATCAATGTCAAACATCAATGTCAAACCACTTTGTCAAACATCAAAACATCACTCGAGTCAAACTCGAGTCCTGGTCAATCGTGACCTGGGCCGATTGCACCAACAATCTCCCCCTTTTTGATGTTTGACAAAAACCAAACAAATCATTTGAGTTAGACCACTAACTCAAATCCCTTACCAATTATCCCAAATTGGTAAACACTCTCCAAATGTTCTCCCCCAAACATTCTCCCCCTTTTTGACTAACATCAAAAGGTTTTCTCTCAAGGAGGTCAATGTCTCATGTCCAATGAGATCTTACAATCTCCCCCTTGATCCAAAAATAAATACCTAGGATGCCTACCATCTTCCTAGTGATAATTCACATATCACTCAAGAGAGACAATCCTATACTCTCTCCCAATTTCCAAATTGGGTATCAAAAACCCATCAATTTTCTCAATTGATGATACTCTCCCAATAACTTCTCCTCTTCAAGGAGAAAAACACATCCATCATCCCAAGATGGATACCTCCCCCTAAAGGCTTGCTCCCCCTTGACCATTGCACCAACAATGTCCTTGGGAAGCCCTTAAGCCAATAGGAACTCTAAACCATCAAAATTAAGGTTCTAAGTTCAACATAGAACTTTCACTCACCCTAAATTTGATACTTTGACCTAACACAGCTCCTAATCCATATCCAATGAATTTTCACCCTTTATAATACTTCCTAAAGCATATCCTAGGGTTAGGAGTGATTAGGAACCTTTTCCATAGCTGAACATGGGCTAAACAAATCTTGTTAACCCGAAATCAGACTGTGATGACTCTTGACAAGAATCACGATCAGCCACTCACATCACCGATCGCCACACAGGTAATCGATCGATAATCGAAAATCTCGATTTTCAACTATCAGAAATAAATTTTGGAAATTCATAAATAATTATATGTAATTCGAAAAATCGTGAAAATTCATACGTATAATACTTATGACACACACAATGGGTGAAAAATATTTGAAAATTCTTTTACCCATAAAATAGTGAGTTTGATACAAAACTCAAAACCATTGAAATTTTTAATGTTTTGGCCATATTTTGTATCAACTCTATCAATGGTGATTGCTATCAAAAGATAGACTTCACCAAGGTTTTTCAAAATGATTTTAAAATATTTTCAAAACCTTATTTTAGATCATATTCCTTGGGCTCTATGTACATGACTTGTACACATGCTCTCCCAATGATCCACAAATGAAACAAGATGAGTTTTTGTTCATCTAGATGTAAAAACTATGCACCTTGAACTCAACTCATATCCTAGCATCTCACATGTATCTAAGGTGTATAAATACACATACATGTCAATTGGATGTGAGATGTGGGTTTTGTTCATCTTAATCTAGGGTTTCATACATTCTCTAAGGCAACCCTACTTGATTCCCTTATAAATGGGACTTCAAGTCATGTCATAGTCCTTAATTCAATTTCAACCAAATTGTCTTAAATGCATGAATGATTATGGCATTAGAAATGTTATAAATAATCATATGCTCATAATCATGATGTCATGACATAAGATGAAATCTAAAAACACATGACATTTGAAACCTTAATCCTAAACATGAACATGACATATAAAATCATAGAACTAGGCATGATGTCATGACATGACATATGGCAATCAAAGCATGGCATATAAAATATATAGGTATGGTAATACCTAAATTTTAATATTAATTGCCATTTGATATAGTTAGATATATTTTGTTATATTATCATTAATCTCCCTAGTGTGCCAAAAACCCAAAATGACACACTAACACTCTAAACCTAAATTGTGCCAATTTGATCATTTTATCAAACTTCATAACTAATATTGGCACATCCTAAAATCTTTTAGGATTATAATTCAACCTTATTTCCAAGGTATCCATAACCTTGAAAATAACCTAAAATGCCACCTTTATCATGGTTGAGTTAACTACCCATCCACTCAAGGTTGGCACATCCTAAACCCACCTAGCGTGAATCAATCACGCTCTTAGGAACCCAAAACCGATTTGAGCTCCTATGGTTAATTAGGTATTCCTTAGGGATAACCTCCCTAGATACCTTCCTAATGACCCTCCTAGGCTTGTTAGCCTTGGTCATTTGGGTCTTACCTAGGTTGACTCTAAGGGTAACTCCCCTTGCAACCTTCTTAGTGGCCACCCTAGGTTTCCTAGAAACCCTAGCCACTAGGCACACCCTTTGGTCAACTCTAGGGATGACTTCCCTATTGACCTTGGTCTTCCTAGACCTAGTTTGTGTCCCATAATCAAATGGAACACTATGGTAAGCTACCTTAGGCTTAGGTTTGTGACCCAAACCTTGCTTGCCTTTGGTTGACTTTTGACTCTTAGGTCCTTGGTGTTGACTTTGACTTTTGGACATTTGACTTTGACCATTAGACCCTTTAAATTGATCTTGTATCTTATTTAGGGTCTTTTCAAGGTTTTCAAGCCTTGACCTCAAGACTTGATTTTCCTTTTCTAATTGCCCAATTTTAGAATTTTGATTTAAATCTTGGGCATTAGACTTCCTAGGCATATGCCTAGTCCATTTAGGGTTTAGACCTAGGTGCTCTTGCACCTTTCTAATTGTCTCCCTAGGTAAAATTGATCTTGAGTTATTTGACCTAGGTTTGTCCTTAAATAAGTTGTTTTTAGGGACATTAGTCCCAAATTTCTCCCTATTTCCTACATGGACTCTCTTAGCTCCTAAGCAAAAATATTTATTTCTATTAGCATATTTTTCATAAATTGTAAGAGAATTAACGTTTCTAGCATACTTTTTAGCATTTAAATTAGAAGATGCATTTCTAAAATGTACCTTAGGGTTAGCCTTAGCTCCCCTTACTTGTGATACTTCTTCTTGGGTCTTTTTGCTCCCCCTAGGACATTGATTCCTATAATGTCCTTTTGAATTGCACTTGAAGCATATGATGTGCTCCTTGCCTTTAGATGTTGGGGAACCGGCATCCTTGACTTTTGGTGCCGGTGGAGCTTTCCTAATCTTCTTTGGGCACTTGCTCTTATAGTGCCCAAATTCCCTACACTCAAAATACATAATATTATTTTTATTTGAAATTAGAGTGTTTGAGTTACCTAGGTTAGTGGTGGAGTTCGGAATTGACACTTCTTCATCTTGACTGGATGTAGAAGCTTCTTCTTGATGCTCCGGTGTTGAGGAAACTCTAATCTCCTCCTCAATCCTAGAAGTGGATGCTTCTTCCACTTCCTCCACCTCTTCCGATCCAGATGTTGATTCCCTATCAACCTCCGAATCCTCAAGCTCTTTGGATGAAGATGTACTTGCTTCTTTTTGAGCTTGAGAGAATGAGCACTCTTCTTCTTCTTCTTCTTCTTGGACCAATGATGAGTTTTCATGGAGCTTTGCCACTTGGATCCACAACTCCTTAGCATCCATATAGTCCCCTACCATACACACAATCTCATTAGGGACAAAATCAAGAATAAATTTTACTACCTTCATGTTTTTCTCGAAGGCTTGGAGTTGATCTTCACTCCACTTCTTCTTCTTGAGGAATCCTCCCTTTGGTCCTAGTGGATAGCTAAAACCCTCCATCAAGATAGACCATTCTTCGAAGTTTCTCATCATTAGGAAGTCTTCAATTCTTAACTTCCATTGCTTAAACCCTTCTTGTCCATAGAAGGAGTAAGGGATCGGTGTGTTAATGTTTCATCCCAATTGTTCTTCCATCTTCACCCTCTAGCTTCTTTGTCTTAGCTCCCGACGGTTAGTCCGTAGAAGAGCCCCGGGCTCTGATATCAATTGTTGGAGATTTGAGGCCGCTAGAGGGGGGGGTGAATAGCACGTTGCCCGTACGTAGATGGAAATCGTTCGCGATCATCTCTATAAATCTCGTTATACGCAGCGGAATAGAAATAATAAAAGCAATAACGAAAAGATACAATCATGAACGCAAGCACAACACGAGGATATAACGTGGTTCGGAACCGTAACGGTTCCTACTCCACGGATTGGGTTCGTACGAACCCTAGCGATGCCACAAACACCACTAAGCAATAAAACTCCTTCTCGACAACAAGTCGGAGGTGGAGAAACCTCGTACAATGAATTACAACAAGTAATACAAAGTAAACAAGCAAATACAAATGAAAATGTAAAGAACACTTTACAAACTAGGGTTTTGAGCGCTTGCTTGTCGGTTGCTTGGATGAGCTTGAAGGACCCTGAAATGCACCTGCAAATCGCCTTCAAATCGCCTCACCAAAGCCCCCAAAGAACTGATGCTTGAGCCTTCCACGAACAGCTGCTTTTATCCTCCATCGGGCTGGATTTCCGCTTAGCAGTCGACTGCCATAAGTCCCCAGTCGACTGCCAGCACTGTAGCTGTGAGACAACGGCTCAATCCACGTTGGACAAGTTCCAACGGGACTCTTGGCAGTTGATGGAACAGTTAATGAATTGTCGCAATACCGTTCCCAAATTATTTACCAAACCCCTAACTACACTAATGCAGTATAGGACTGACTCGGGTCATCTCCCAACGAACCTAATGGCTGGACGTTTGTTTTTAAACAGAGGTAAACACTGGGGGTTTTTACAATTTTCAAAACAATTATTCAAAGCTAACCTAATGCAAGAACGATTCAACCTTGCACCGCACTGTCACTATACGATGCAATGGTCAAACAATTCTGGTAAACAAACCAACATGGAAATTAAATCTGCAGGAAGTAAATCTAACTAATGCACAAAAGTAAGTAATCACGCACCGCACTGTCACTATACGGTACAATGATCACGAAACAAATGTGAACAACTTAACCATGTACCGCACTGTCACTATACGACACAGTAGTCAAACAGTCACTAAAAATTGCAATAAATGAAATACAATAAACGAAAGCAATTCGACCAGGCATCGCACTGTCACTATACGACAACTGGACGAATGTAAATGAAATCTAAGCTAATGATGAAAGCACTCCAACCAAACACCGCACTGTCACTATACGATGCATGGATTGGACAATTTTAATTGAAAACTAACCTAAACATGATCAACATAACATAACAAATTAACCGTAACAAAACAAACATGATAAAGTAAATATCCAATTAAATGGACTGAATCAAATATAAGTAATCGGTAACCCCACGATGGCGACAATAAACCGAACAACTCCTCCGTCGATGGATTACGGATGCGGTCCTAATCCCGGCACCGCGGCAAAGAGCTGAATGCGGAGGAATGTGAACACCTCGTGGCGGAGCTCCTAGTCCCAGTAGCTAGTGGATGGAATGTCGGCGGTGCGGCCTAATCCGTCCGGAAGGAATGGAATCGCAGTGAAAGGACCTTCACCGGTGGAGATGGAGTGTCTAAACCGGCCGGTATGTGGGTGGCTCGTGAGATGGAAAGGCCTTTCCGGAATGGAGTGAATGCCGGTGAAGGGTGTACTCGCCGGAATCCCACGCTTGCCCCTCTTCCAACTAGCTGTCCGAATCACGGCATCTAATCGTCCGCCGAGGCTCGCCTGGGATCATCGCCAGCTGTCGGAGGAAAGGTCGTCGGAAGGGGATGCCGGACTGTCGCCGCCGATCGTGGGGAAGAAACTCTGCCGCGCGTCAAAATGGGGAAAAAACGCCTCGGCTCGAGTTGCTGCTGCTCATCGCGAAATGGAAGAACCTCCTGCGCGTCGCCGGCGAGCCTTGTGCAGTCCCGCCACCGCTCGGGCTGCAACGGAATTGGACGCCGCCGTCGCCCACGAGGAAGAAGACGCCTGCGCTAGTGAAGTTCTCACTGCCGATTCGCTTTTCTACGCCGCCGCCGCCGGGCCGTCAGGTAATCCCGCCACGGCCGTGGGCCAAGAAGCCCACCGCTGGCCACGAGGAAGAAGACGAGCTCCTTCTGCCGATTCAATGAGGTAAGGTTTAATTAAATGAAATTTGTGAACCGTCCGATCATTCCGCCCACTCAATCTCAGCCGTTCCTTGATCTAGGGCTTAATTAATCGATTAAATAGGCTTCATTTGGCTGCTCAATCCAACGGCTGAAATCAGTCTGATTTGAAATGGACGGATCTAATCCGTCTGAAGGTATAATCACGATCCAACGGTCCGGATGAACGGCCAAGACGTGTAGATCTTAATGTACGGGCCGGATCGCTCCAGATCCAAATGGATGGCTCAGAATCAATCACTTTCCTCGGACGGTCTATAATGCTCAGATCTGAACCCTTGATTTGATTTGCCTTCTAATCTGGATGAAGGGCTCAGATTAAATCATTTTGAAATGTCCATTATGACCCAGATGAAGCCATATTTGATCCAACTTGAGTCTAGTCCAGTGGCTCATCTCGATCTCCTACAAATAAAGATAAAATTCGCAAATAAGTCCAAAATATAAGAGAATTTACAAAAAGGTCCAAAATGAATCCAAACTCATAAAACATGCAGATAATCAATAATAAATCACTCGAGAGGATAAAAACAGTGATATTAAGGACCAAACTAATACAACAAAATGGCAGTTATCAATTCCCCCACACTTATTTTTGCGCGTCCCGAGCAATAATGAAAATAAAGAAACACTAACACCCTAACTCATTCCCCTAGCAATACCTAGATCAATAATTCAGAGACAGAAAAAATAAGTTACTTAGGATCACCAAATTCATCAGGATCTAGGGTATTCAAAAGATCCGACTCCTACAACAGTCAACATGTATGATGATTTACAGTAAAATCAAATAGACTAAGCCTGATACAAAACCTCCCAAAATGGATATATGCACTGATGCTCACATAATAACGTAGGAGTGGGGCGCCCTCAAAACAACATGCAATTTTGTACTACCATATGCTTGCTTATCATCTACTTCTCTACTGCTATCAATACATCTCATACATGAATCAAAAGGATTTAACATGAATCAGAATAAGATCAAAAGTAGAGTGCAGATAAAGTATGCAAAGAGAAGTACAAGACAAAGGTACAAATGAATAGGGAACAAGAGAAGAATTGGAGAAATAAATCTGATGAGTTGCTCTGTGAAATGCTCAGTAACCAGCAATATGGGAAGAGGCTAAGACAATTGGAAACTTTAGAATTGGATTCAGGATCAAATGACTCTATCCAACACATTGCAATTCAATTTGCCTGCATTACAATTGCACATTTTTTTTCTTCTTTTTTTTTTCAAAAGAAATATCAATGGCGCCATTTTTTTTTTTTTTTTTTGTGTGCAGAAACTCAAGTACTAATCACAGACAAATATATCTCAGAACCAATGACCTCTGAAAACTATATCTTCCATATCATGTTTCCAACACAAATAATATAGCTCCTCCCCCACACTTAAAATTTTGTCCGTCTCAGACAATACAACCCATCAAACTATTCCTCCAATATGGAAAATAATAGATATACAAAAGATAATCCACAGAGATACAAAGACAATGGATAGCAAATGAAAAGATATGATAAGTAAGACATAGAAGATGGAAGTATCAAGTGGATTAGACAATCAAACCAAGTCAGAAAAGAGTCAAGAATGAAATCCTTCATCATATTCATGCAAGTAAATGTTACTGCAGTTTTGAAAAGATTCAAAGCAAGTTCTAGAGTAACAAGAATCACATGTGTTATCACACAAAAGTGGGTAGATGATAAGAATGGCTTGCAACCTCACTAGGTGAATAAACATCAATCTTAGACTATCAATAAAAAGTTCACCATCATAATAAGTGACTGCATGCAAGTGAAGTCTCCTATCATACGCAAAAATCCATAATTTGATGATCAAACTTAACTAATTTTTACCACCTCTGAAATGATACTAAGGCATGCATAGAGAATATTATTTGACTCAACAACAGACAAACAAACCTAGGTAAACAGGCAAACAAACACACAACCCATACAATTTATTCCGAACATGAAAGGAAGAAAATAAATGCAGTAAATAAAAGAACACACTCCCCTTTCATGTCGGAGAAGAAGCATCATCATGTCTGGCCCCACCGTATTCTCTATAATAGACTTGATCTCATTGTTTAACACTTCATGAGTCTGTTGCAAAAGTGAGACCCTTGATCGCTAATGATCGCCCTGGGAACTCCAAATCTGCAAAATATGTGAGACCTAACAAAATCCACAACAACTAGAGAATCATCAGTCCTGGTGGGGATGACCTCCACCCATTTAGAAACATAATCATATGCCAAAAGAATATATGGAAATCCAAAAGATACAGGAAAAGGACCCATAAAATCAATACCTCAAATATCGAAAATCTCACAAAATAATAAAAGTTTTTGAGGCATTTCATTTCTACGTCCTATGTTCCCTGTTCGTTGACATCGCTCACAAGACTTGTAGAATTCAGAGACATCATGAAATAAGGTGGGCCAATACAAATCAAACTCTAAAACTTTCCTAGCAGCTTCTTTGGGGTCCAAAATACCCCACAAGCCGTAGAATAACAAAAGTAAATACATATGGAATGAAACTCATAATCAAGTGCACATCATCTAATAATCTGATCATTACAAAATTTTCAATGATAAAGATCATCCCATACACAATACTTGGCATCACTTTTCAATTTATGGACTTGTGCATGAGTAAAATGTGAAGGTACAACACGAACTAAATAAATAGCAAGATCTGCATACCATGGTGTCTTACCCTACAGGTGAAAAAGTTGCTCATCTGGAAAAGAATCTGCTATGGGGGTGGGCTCGATCTCTATCGCAATCCTGTCAAACTGAAATACCACCTCCTTCTGCAACAATTTGGTCAAGGGTAGGGCAATCTGACTGAAGTCTCTGATAAAATGTCTGTAGAAACCTGCATGACCTAGAAAAGCACAACTTCCCGCACAGAAGCGGGGTAAGATAAAGAATATATAGCATGAATTTTAATAGGATCTACTTCAATATCATACACAGAGATAATATAATCCAAGATATCCCATACTCGACCATGAAATAACATTTCTCACAAACATCTGATGGAAGTGATCCTTGGGGCATCGCCTGAAGAGCGCTAGTCCCTACACAAATCCATATCCCGGTCTACATAAAAAGAGGGCCCACAGATAGGTCCTCCATAGAAAGAGTACAACTTCTCGTGAAACAAAACCTCGGCATACTTGGGAATCTGCTTCCCTAGCCTTTTTCTTCAACAACCCCCTTCCTAGGTCAGCCTCTGAGGAAGAGAAAACTGCCGCAAAATTCAAATAGATGATCACCTGAAGACCTAGTCATCCACACAAACAAATATAATGAGAAACAAATATAAATGATAAGAAAGACAATAATAACAAAAGAAAAAGAAAACAAACAAACAAACTACAGTTTAAAGACAAACGAACCCATTAGAGTTCCCCGGCAACGGCGCCAAAATTTGATGGAACAGTTAATGAATTGTCGCAATACCGTTCCCAAATTATTTACCGAACCCCCTAACTACACTAATGCAGTATAGGACTGACTCGGGTCATCTCCCAACGAACCTAATGGCTGGATGTTTGTTTTTAAACAGAGGTAAACACTGGGGGGTTTTACAATTTTCAAAACAATTATTCAAAGCTAACCTAATGCAAGAACGATTCAACCTTGCACCGCACTGTCACTATACGATGCAATGGTCAAACAATTCTGGTAAACAAACCAACATGGAAATTAAATCATAGAAGTAAATCTAACTAATGCACAAAAGTAAGTAATCACGCACCGCGATCACTACTATACGCATATAATGATCACGAAACAAATGTGAACAACTTAACTATGTACCGTGATCTACTATAATGGCACAAGAGTCAAACAAATACTAAAAATTGCAATAAATGAAATACAATAAACGAAAGCAATCTCGACTGCATCGACCGCTACTATACGACAATCGACGAATGTAAATGAAATCTAAGCTTAATGATGAAAGCACTCCAACCAAACACCGTGATGCCACTATACGATGCATGGATTGACAATTTTAATTGAAAACTAACCTAAACATGATCAACATAACATAACAAATTAACCGTAATAAAACAAACATGATAAAGTAAATATCCAATTAAATGGATCAATCAAATATAAGTAATCAGAACCCTACGATGGCGATAATAAACCAACAACTCCTCCGTCGATGGATTACTGATGCGGTCCTAATCCGCACCGCGCAAAGAGTCAATGCGAGAGGAATGTGAACACCGCCCGCGGCCGTGTGGATGGCGGAGCTCCTAGTCCCTAGCTAGTGGATGGAATGTCGGCGGTGCGGCCTAATCCCCACGCCGGAAGGAATGGAATCGGAACAAAGTGAAAGGGACCTTCACCGGTGGAGATGGAGCCGCCCTAAACCGCCAAGAATGCGGTGGGTGGCTCGACGAGACGGAAAGGCCTTTCCCACCGCCGGAATGGAGTGAACGCCGGTGAAGGGTGTACTCACGGAATCCCACGCTTGCCCTCTTCCAACTAGCCGTCCGAATCACGATCTAATCGCCCGCCGAGGCTCGCTCGGGATCATCGCCACCGCCGGAGGAAAGGTCGCCGGAAGGGGATGTTGACCGCCGCCGCCGATCGTGGGGGAAGAAACTCGCCGCGCGTGAAAATGGGGAAAAAATGCCTCGCTCGAGTTGCCGCTCGCCGCGAAATGGAAGGACCTCCTTCGCGCCGGCAGCCGCAGAGCCCCGCCGCGCCGCCGGCGAACGAATTGACGCCGCCGCCGCCACGAGGAAGAAGACGCGCGCCGTGTGAAGTTCTCGTGATTCGCCACGCTTCACGCCGCCGGCCGTCAGGTAATTCCGCCGCCGGTCGCACGGCTGCGGAAGAAGCCGCCGGCTGCCGCTCGCGAGGAAGAAGACCGCCGCCGCGCAACGAGATCTGTCGAGCTCCTTCTGCCGATTCTGCCGATTCGATGAGGTAAGGTTTAATTAAATGAAATTTGTGAACCGTCCGATCATTCCGCCCACTCAATCTCACCGCCTTGATCTAGGGCTTAATTAATCGATTAAATAGGCTTCATTTGGTCGCCAATCCAACTACCAAATTAGTCTGATTTGAAATGGACGGATCTAATCCGTCTGAAGGTATAATCACGATCCAACGGTCCGGATGAACGGCCAAGACGTGTAGATCTTAATGTACGGGCCGGATCGCTCCAGATCCAAATGGATGGCTCAGAATCAATCACTTTCCTCGGACGGTCTATAATGCTCAGATCTGAACCCTTGATTTGATTTACCTTCTAATCTGGATGAAGGGCTCAGATTAAATCATTTTGAAATGTCCATTATGACCCAGATGAAGCCATATTTGATCCAACTTGAGTCTAGTCCAGTGGCTCATCTCGATCTCCTACAAATAAAGATAAAATTCGCAAATAAGTCCAAAATATAAGAGAATTTACAAAAAGGTCCAAAATGAATCCAAACTCATAAAACATGCAGATAATCAATAATAAATCACTCTAGAGGATAAAAACAGTGATATTAAGGACCAAACTAATACAACAAACTAACATCCGATCGCTAACGCTCGTAGTCGATCGGGCTACGGCCGCTCTACGCCGACACGTAACTTAGCAATGATCGCTTGATTCTGGCAACCGATCGCTTCCATCGAGCGCCGACCGCCAGAGCAGCCTAGCTTTAAACGGCAAATAACTGTCGACTCACGGCAGTCGAACCGGCCATAATGCCAGTCGACTGCCAACCTCAAAGATGAGGTTTTAACCCAAGTATGGTGCCCCCATACTTGCTAGACCACCCTTAGCCTAGACCTAAGCCTTCTAGCCACCTCCATCAGCCTCACGCCTCTCGGATCCCTCCAAGTCATCCATGACTTGTTCATCCATCGCGCTAGCCTCTAGGTGCTTCCCTCGGCTATGTCATGCTAACGGTGTCTACACCGCCAAGGCACATTGGACTTACGCCGTCAAGACTCCGCTTGGACTTTACGCTGCCAATATCAATCCCCTTGGACTTCCCAAATGCCAAGACTCAAGCTTAGACTTTCCCTTGCCAACCCATGTTGGACTTTCCATGCCAAGACCCATGCTTGGACTTTCCATTTGCCAAGACCCATGCTTGGACTTCTCATTTGCCAAGACTCATGCTTGGACTTCTCATGCCAAGTACTCAAGACTTGGACTTTCCCAAATGCCAAGTACCCATGACTTGGACTTTCCATGTGCCAAGTGTCCCACTTGGACTTTTCATGCCAAGTACTCAAGACTTGGACTTTACCAAATGCCAAGTGTCCCACTTGGACTTTCCATGCCAAGTACCCATGACTTGGACTTTACCTTGCCAAGACCCATGCTTGGACTTTCCCATAATCACATGGTCAACCTCAGTCAACCATCAAAGTCTCCCTCGAGTCAAACTCGAGTCTAGTCAATTATAATCTGGATCGATTGTATAAACAATCTCCCCAACATATTAACCGACATCAATGTCAAACATCAATGTCAAACCACTTTGTCAAACATCAAAACATCACTCGAGTCAAACTCGAGTCCTGGTCAATCGTGACCTGGGCCGATTGCACCAACAAATCACACAAGAACACAACTATGTAACGTGGTTCGGAACCGAACGGTTCCTACTCTACGGATCGAGCTCTAAAGAGCTTTAGTGATGCACACACACTCACTAATCACAAATACTCCTTCTCGACACAAGTCGGAGGTGGAGAAACCTCGTACAAATGATTACAACAGTAATACTAAATACAACAAGCAAATACAAGTGAATACAACAAAAGAAATGCAAAGAAAACTTTGCAATCGATCTTTTGAGAGCTTGCTTGTTTGGTTGGTTGAGTGGCACTTGAAGACCCTAAATTACACCAGCAATTCGCCCCAAAAACTCTTCAAAAAACCATGACTTTTTTTTCCTTCACGAGCTCCATTTAAAGCTTCAACCTGTGCCAAAAAATGTCGATCAGTCGACTACTCGAGACCATCAGTCGATTGATATCACTGTTGTCGTGAGACAACGGCTAGATCCACGCTGGAAAAATCCAACGGATATATCCATCATCAGTCGACTGATTATGACCATCAGTCGACTGATCAAGCCATCACTCAACTGCTGACCGCAGCGGTCGAGTGAGACTCCATTCTGTGCTTCAAAACCCGAGCATCAATCGACTGATCACATGATCAGTCAACTGCTTGGCCAATCAGTTGACTGCCCTCCTCTGGCAATCAACTGCTATGACACTTCCCGCAGTCAAACCCTAGTTGACTCACACCAGTCGACTGCCATATGACACCAGTCGACTGCACACCTCAAACCTGAGGTTTTAGCCCAAGTATGGTTCCCCCATACTTGCTAGACCACCCTTAGCCTAGACCTAAGCCTTCTAGCCACCTCCATCAGCCTCACGCCTCTCGGATCCCTCCAAGTCATTCATGTCTTGTTCATCCATCGCGCTAGCCTTCAGGTGCTTCCATCGGCTATGTCATGCTTGTCCATCATTAAGAATGTCTCCATTCTTGCTCTCCACACCGGGAAATCTTCTCGGTCGTATGGTGGTGGAGTGTTGATGTCCCATCCAAGCTTGTCTTGAAATTCCATCTTCTTCACCCTCTAGCGGTGCTTCCTCGGTTGTTAAACTTGAAGAGCGGCCTCGCTCTGATACCACTTGTAGAGGATCGTTGGAACGCTAGAGGGGGGTGAATAGCGTCGTGTTATACGTCGATAGAACTCATTTGCGTGTTCGTCTACAAACTTCGTTAGCGCAGCGGAATATAGATAATAATAACAATAACGAAGTAGACAATCACACAAGAACACAACTATGTAATGTGGTTCAGAACCGAACGGTTCCTACTCCACGGATCGAGCTCTAAAGAGCTCTAGTGATGCACACACACTCACTAATCACAAATACTCCTTCTCGACACAAGTCGAAGGTGGAGAAACCTCGTACAAATGATTACAATAGTAATACTAAATACAATAAGCAAATACAAGTGAATACAACAAAAGAAATGCAAAGAAAACTTTACAATCGATCTTTTGGGAGCTTGCTTGTTTGGTTGGTTGAGTGGCACTTGGAGACCCTGAATTACACCAGCAATTCGCCCCAAAAACTCCTCAAAGAACCATGGCTTTTTCCTCCTTCACGAGCTCCATTTAAAGCTTCAACCTGTGCTGGAAAATGTCGATCAATCGACTGCTCGGGACCATCAGTCGACTAATGTCACTGTTGTCGTGAGACAATGGCTAGATCCACACTGGAAAAATCCAACGGATCCATCATCAGTCGACTGATTATGACCATCAGTCTACTGATTAAGCCATCACTCGACTGTTGACCGCAGTGGTCGAGTGAGACTTCATTCTGTGCTCCAAAACTCGAGCACCAGTCGACTGATCACACGATCAGTCGACTGCTTGGCCAATCAGTCGACTGCCCTCCTCTGGCAGTCGACTGCTATGACACTTCCCGCAGTCAAACCCTAGTTGACTCACACCAGTCGACTGTCATATGACACCAGTCGACTGACACATCTCAAACATGAGGTTTTAACCCAAGTATGGTTCCCCTATACTTGCTAGACCACCCTTAGCCTAAACCTAAGCCTTCTATCCACCTCTATCAGTCTCACGCCTCTCGGATCCCTCCAAGTCATCCATGACTTGTTCATCCATCGCGCTAGCCTTCAAGTGCTTCCATCGGCTATATCATGCTAACGGTGTCTACACCGCCAAGGCACATTGGACTTACGCCGCCAAGACTCCGCTTGGACTTTACGCCGTCAATCATTGGACTTATGCTGCCAAGACTCCCGCTTGGGCTTTACGCCGCCAATACTGAACCCCTTGGACTGCTCAAGTGCCAAGACTCAAGCTTGGACTTTCCCTTGCCAACCCATGTTGGACTTTCCATATCAAGACCCATGCTTGGACTTTACATGTTAAGTACTCAAGACTTGGACTTTCCATGACATGGTCACATCCAATCAACTATCAAAGTCTCCCTCGAGTCAAACTCGAGTCCGGTTAAACATAACCCGGGTTGATTGTATAAACAATCTCCCCAAAATATCAACAGACATTAATGTCAAATATCAATGTCAATTCACTTTGTCAAACATCAAAATAAGACTCTAGTTAAACTCGAGTCCGGTCAATCATGACCTGGGCCGATTGCACCAACACTAGCCACCTCTCGTGAGACCTTTAGAATGTCATCCTGCAAAAAGGTTGGAATCGCCAATCTAGCAGCCCCACCGGCCTGTTCCACAGCTATTGTGAGGGAAGTAAATCACGAAAGACCCTATGGGTCTTGACGTGGTGGCCAAGACACGTGGGAGTCATCTGAATCCAAAAATGGACTTTAGACCTCCTTCGAAATTGATCCATATCACTTCTATAATTAAGCACCATTGTATCTTAGCCATCACGTCATCCCCGTAGGGACATTAGAATATCGTCCTACATATACAATTGGAGGTAACTAATATTTTAATCAAAATATATTTTTGGACTCTTATAATGTAATATATATAGAAGAAATTATCAATTTTTTAGGAGTTTTGCTTCTTTAGCTTCATTTTCTTTGTAAAGTACTTGCATTTCATTGATAACAAATTTTGATTCAAATGCTACAAATTGATTTCTTATATATATATATATATATATACGAGATCGATTTTTTGAGCGTCGTCCGATGCGTGACTCGTGCATGATAATTTTTTTATCGTCCGATCGATCATGATTGCATAATAAATCAAAAATACATAGTGCTTCCTCCGTCGCGATTTCACTCGCCCACCGCTCGGATTTGCCCGTGGTCAATTGGATTTCGGCTGCAATTTCATTAGCATCGGAGTCTGATCGAATCGCGATCGGATTCCGATTGGATCGTCGTCGGATTCTGATCGGATTGTGGTCAGAATCCACCCTCCCGCCAGCGAGTTTGATCGGCTTCGTGACGTGATTACTATGCATTTTTCATTCGTTGTGCTCGGACGTACAATAACGAATGCTCATTTATATAGATAGAGAGAGAGAGAAATTATTGACGTTGCCCGCGGCCACCGCTCGGGCGCGATCGACGCCGACTCATGTGCGGTCCGTGATGACCGGTTAGCGCCGGAATCCGCAAACCGGCCGAACGACGCGTCTTCACGCGGCCGGCAGTGGCGCGGCCACTGTCCGTCGCGATCGGGCTGGATTCTGGCCGAATTGCGGCCGGAATCCGGTGGCGGACGGATCGGCGGCCGGCCCGTCCGGTATAAACGGCCGGCCGCCATTCGCCACGGCTGCCACGCGGGCGGATTCGCGAATTGCGGCCGGAGGGCGGCGACGGACCGGTTACTCGTCCGTCGGCGGCCGGATTCCGCCGCACTGACCGGGCCGAATCCGCGGTCGAATCGGCCGCCCGGGCGGTCAAAATCGGCCGCCAGACCGAAGCGGCCGATTTGGCCAGATGCGGATTGCGGCCGGAATCCGGCGCCGACGGACCTTGTTTCCGTCCCATCGCGCCGGATTCCAACCGCACTGCCGGCAGCGCGCGCATCGCCGGCCGCGTGAAGCGGTCGCGCCGGTTACGCCGGCTCGGCCGCTAACCGAAACCGATCACCGGACCGCCATGAAGTCGAAGGCCGATCGTGACCCGTCCGACGGTCGGCGGTGGCCGGACGGCGCGGCGGCGACGGTGAGAGGTCGGCGCGTCGCGGAGGGATCGCGGAAATTCAATCGTGCGACAGATAATTTCTCTCTCTATATATATATATATATTTATTTATTTATATGCAATGATTTCACCTTGCACAGCACATAGAAATTTCTCTGTGCAAGAGAGGGGCACACAGGTGCGGATTGGATGGTGCGTGGGAGAAAAAAAAATCTTATATATATAATACATTTTTTTAAGATGCTCTAATTTTGACTTTGCGACTGGCGACTGGCTTTGTAAAGTAATCGCGCCTCTAAGGACTAACATAATGCGATCCCTTTGAAAATTTATATATATATAACAATGAAAGCATATATCTACTTTAATTTATATGTTGCTATATCCATAAAAAAGTCCTTAAAAATATTAGAAATACAAGTCAATCTAAAATTATCTGTTGTTCGGGGACAAAATTAAATCTCTTTTAACGAGAGTTTTGCATTCTCAATATTTTAGCCAAAACCCGCCCTCCTCCGAATCTTTCTTACTACTAAACTAACTAATTAACAATGGATTGCAATGAAATTTTCATATATTAAACTAAAGTGCTACGAGTGAATATCTATTTTAAACTCGATGAGTCAATAGTCATCAATGGGGGCTCGCCCTTTGCCTAGCTACTACACGACGTAAAACAAGTAGCGAGGTCATTGCATACGAATTATATAGGAAAATTAATTATGAGCCATTAGATAATCATTAATTAATTGAGTTCCATGGGAGACAAAAGTCGACACCACCTTGCGTACGCCAATCTAATTTTATCTTCAGAATTAAATAATCAACGTCAATAAAATTAGTTAAGTGACGACGTTCAAATTAGGCTTTCACAAAAGAAAATTAATTAAGTTGCAATTACAGATATAACGACACCTAATCATGCATTTTTGACAACGACTTGAGTAGTACGACATTGGCACAAATTCATAGGTCACGCATAAATCTTGTGGTGTCAATTAATTAATCTAGAATTATTGTATTATATATATTCTTGCTAATCACTCATAAGGGGCAAGAAAATTATGTAACAACTCAAAGGAAAATAAATAAATAAATAAATTCTTTTCTAATTTTAAGATTGCACATGTGAAAGAAAGATAAGACACATCGCTGTCACAAGTTGCCGATCGATTGGGTGAATAATCAAAATAGTGGAATGTATTGATAGGATTAATGCAATATGTACCGAATGTTTTCTTGAACAAGTTTGATACTCAACTTATACGAGGGTTTGTTCGTATCCGTTCGTGAGTAAAACTAAGAATTAGAAGATTTAGTCTATGAGTTATTTGCTTCTGGAATTTTAGAATTTTGATCTATTCAAAGTGTCCAATAATATATTGATAATATTATTATAGAGTGAATATGATATGACTAAATTTAATTGTGAATTTATATCAAAATTATATAAAAACTGTCTACGTTTTAAAAATTCAAAGCATATTATTTAAATTATAAAATTAAAATTTGAGAGGATGATGGTATATTGGAAAGGCGGAGTCTTGGGTCACTGACCTGGTGGCAAAAAGCGAGTCTTCGGCGGGCGTAAGTCCGAATGTTGGCGGTGTAGACAGTTAAGCCGAGCAGAGCCGAGGCTAAGCTGAATGGATGGTGGATAGAAGCTAGGTTGGGAAGGAGGAGGCTAGTGAGCAAGTGATGGCTGATGGCACCATGGCTAAAACCTTAGGCTTGGAGGTTGCGGTCGTGGCAGGGCGGTAGCAGTGAGTCGAGTTATTACCGCTTAAACCTGAATCTTGCCTCGGTGCCATTCGGCATCGTGGTTGTGATTACAGATTACCGTGACGCATCAGGGCGGCGTACTCATTAGATCATGCCTATGATCAATCGGCCGAGCGTCGACTACTAGTTACGGCCGAGAATGCTCGTGCCGTGGCATTGTGGCATCGGCGATCGCAGCGGTCGGTGATCCGTTGGGAGTTTTTTCCATTTATCTTTGTCTCACGACGCAGTGGCATCGATCGACTAGTCGGCTGGTAATGGCGGAAATCCGGTCAGCGCGGAAGGATAAAAGGAGCTCGACGGGAGGATTTTTGCAAATGGTTTCTTGAGCATCTTTGGGCGATTTGTTGCTGCAATCAGTCTCAAGACCACTCTTCAAGCAACCAAAAGCAAGCAATCCAAAGCATTTGTAAAGTATTTTTCTTTACTCGTATTGCATTATTCTTCATTGTATTTGCTTATTGCTTTTAGATTATTGTTGTAATCTATTGTAAGATGTTTCTCCACCTCCGACTTGTGTCGAGAAGGAGGATTTGTGATTAGTGAGTGCGTGTGCATCACTAGGGCTCTTTAGAGCTCGATCCGTGGAGTAGGAACTGTTCGGTTCCGAACCACGTTATATCATCGTGTTCGTGTGTGATTGTATATTTCGTTATTGCCTTTATTATTTCTATTCCGCTGCGCTAACGAAATTGTAGACACGATCACGATCGAATTCCATCGACGTACGGGCACATCGCTATTCACCCCCCCTCTAGCGGCGTCAAATCCCTAACAATTGGTATCAGAGCCCGGGGCTCTTCTACGGATTAACAACCCGGAGTCAAGACGCTAGAGGAAAAGATGGAAGTTCAAGGACAATTGGGATGGGACATCAACACCCCAATTCCCTATTCCTTCTATGGACGAGAAGGTTTCAATTCTTGGAAGGCGAGAATTGAAGATTTTTTGATAATGAGAGACCTTGAGGAGAGTGTTGATGAGGAAGGATTTGAATATCCTAAGGGACCAAAGGAGGGTTTCTCAAGAAGAAGAGAGGAGCAACTCCAACAGATTCGATAAAAACAAGAAGGTAATCAAATTCATTTTGATTTAATTTCTAATGTGTAGCCTAGGTGACTGACTACGTGGATGCCAAGCTAAGGCTCAAGTGAAAGTCTATCACCCGTCCAAGAAGAAGGACCATCACCCTCTCAAGCTCAAGAAGAAACATCCAGAGAGCTAGAGGATTCGGAGGTTGATAGGAACTCAACATCCGGATCAGAAGAGGTAGAAGTGATGGAAGAAGAGGAGACCTCCACCTCTAGGATGAAGGAGGAGATTAGGGCATCCTCGGAGCAACAAGAAGAACCATCTACATCCGGTAGAGGAGGAAGCAAGCTCAGAATCCACTCACCAGGCCACAACCAGCCACCTAGGTAACTCAAGCATGTCAATTAATAATAAAATGAATATTATATGCTTTGAGTGTAGGGAGAAAGGACACTACAAGAGTAAGTGTCCTAAGCGATTAAGAAGACTCACTCGTGCCAAAAGTCAAGGATGCCACGATGAAATGAAAAGAGCAAGGAGCAAGTGATTTGCTTCAATATCACCGGGTCATTACACGTCCCGCGGAGAAGAAGGCAAGAAGCAAGGGAGCATCACAAGTAGGGGAGCTACTAAGGCTAACCTAAGGTATATCAAGTTAATAATGCTCTTTCTTTAGTTAATAGACAAAAGCATGCTAGAAATTTCAATTCCCTAGCAATTTGCCATGAAACGCATGCTAATAGAAATAAATACTTTTGTTTAGGAGCTAAAAATATTCACCTAGATAATAGGGAGAAATTTGGGACTAATGTCCCTAAAAACAACTTATCTAAGGACAAACCTAGGTCAAATAACTCTAAAAAAATTTTACCTAGGGAGACAATTAGAAAGGTGCAAGAGCACCTAGGTCTAAACCCTAAATGGACTAGGCATATGCCTAGGAAGTCCAATGCCCAAGATTTAAATCAAAATTCTAAAATCGGGCAATTAGAAAAGGAAAATCAAGTCTTGAGGTCAAGGCTTGAAAAACTTGAAAAGACCCTTAAGGTTACGCAAAATCAAATGCAAGGGTCAATTAGTCAAACTTCTAGGTCCAAAAGTCAAAGTCAACACCTAGGACCTAAGAGTCAAAAGTCAACCAAGGGCAAGCAAGGTTTGAGTCACAAACCTAAGCCTAAGGTGGCTTACCATAGTGTTCCATTTGATTATGGAACACAAACTAGGTCTAGGAAGACTAAGGTCAATAGGGAAGTCATCCCTGTTGGGAGTATGGGGAATACAATCAAAGTCCCACATTGGTAAGACATGGAAAAGATCATGTGCTTATAAGAAAAAAGATATCTCCATTGGTATGAGGCCTTTTGGGTAAAGCCCAAAAACAAAAGGCTTGGGCCCAAAGTGGACAATATCATACCATCCATTGTGGAGATATTATAACTACTAAAACAACTGGTGAGCCGTGGTCCATGCATGAACCGTCATGAACCTCATCCGACGAGTCCGAAAAAGAGTCAGAGGATCAGGGGAAGAGGTCTAGTGGCGGGGGAACAGGTCGATCGACATCAATCGCGAGAAAATCCTTCGAGGAGGAGGATAGCTTGGGCCAATGTAGTCCTTCGTTGAGGGGATTGGGAGTATGGGGAATACAATCAAAGTCCCACATTGGTAAGACATGGAAAAGATCATGTGCTTATAAGAAAAAAGATATCTCCATTGGTATGAGGCCTTTTGGGTAAAGCCCAAAAACAAAACCATGAGGGCTTGGGCCCAAAGTGGACAATATCATACCATTGTGGAGATATGTGGATCTTATATGCACTAACAATCCCTAGAGTTGACCAAGGGTTGTGCCTAGTGGCTAGGGTTTCTAGGAAACCTAGGGTGGCCACTAAGAAGGTTGCAAGGGGAGTTACCCCTAGAGTCAACCTAGGTAAGACCCAAATGACCAAGGCTAATAAGCCTAGGAGGGTCATTAGGAAGGTATCTAGGGAGGTTATCCCTAAGGAATACCTAATTAACCCTAGGAGCTCAAATCGGTTTTGGGTTCCTAAGAGCGTGATTGATTCACGCTAGATGGGTTAGGGTGTGCCAACCTTAAATGGATGGGTAGTTAACTCAACCATGGCAAAGGTGACATTTTAGGTTATTTTCAAGGTTATGGATACCTTGGAAATAGATTTGAATTATCATCCTAAAAGATTTTAGGGTGTGCCAATATTATTTGAGAATCTTGATAAAATGGTCAAATTGGCACAATTTAGGTTTAGAGGTTAGTGTGTCATTTTGGGTTTTTGGCACACTTGGGAGAAAAATATAAATATGGCAAAATATAATTAATTATATCAAATGGCAATGAATATTAAAATTTAGGTATACTTATACCTATACTTTTTACTTGCCATGATTTGTTTGTCATATGCCATGACATGACATCATGTTTATGTTCTATCATTTATATGTCATGAGTATGCTTAGGGATTAAGGACCAATGTCATGTGTTTTTAGATTTTATCATATGTCATGACATCATGATCATTGGCCATGCTTAATTATTGCTATCTTTATGCCATGATCATTTCATGCATTTAATTGTTTAAAATTGAACTAAGGACAATGACATGACTTGGAGTCTCATTTATAAGGGAATCAAGTAGGGTTGCTTTAGAAAAATACATGAAACCTTAGATTAAATGAACAAAACCCACATCTCACATCCAATTGACATGTATGTGTATTTATACACCCTAGATACATGTGAGATGCTAGGATATGAGTTAAGTTCAAGGTGCATAGTTTTTGCATCTAGATGAACTAAAACTCATCTAAGTTTATTTGTGGATCATTGGGAAAGTTTGTGTACAAGTCATGTACATAGAGCCCAAGGAATATGATCCAAAATAAGGTTTTGAAAACATTTTAAAATCATTTTGAAAAACCTTGGTGAAGTCTATCTTTTGATAGCAATCACCATTGATGAAGTTGATACAAAATAGGGCCAAAACATTGAAAATTTCAATGGTTTTGAGTTTTGTATCAAACTCACTATTTTATTGGTAAAATAATTTTCAAAAAATTTTCACCCATTGTGTGTGTCATAAGTATTATACGTATGAATTTTCACGATTTTTCGAATTACGTATAATTATTTATGAATTTTCAAAATTCATTTCTGATAGTTGAAAATCGATCGATGTAGTGGATCGGTGATTACTGTCATGAGTCGACTGTCAGGTTTGATTTCGGGTTAACAAGGTTTGTTTAGCCCGTGTTCAGCTATGGAAAAGGTTCTTAATCACTCCTAACCCTAGGATATGCTTTAGGAAGTATTATAAAGGGTGAAAATCCATTGGATATGGATTAGGAGTTGTGTTAGGTCAAAGTATCAAATTTAGGGTGAGTGAAAGTTCTATGTTGAACTTAGAACCTTAATTTTGATGGTTTAGAGTTCCTATTGGCTTAGGGGCTTCCCAAGGACATTGTTGGTGCAATGGTCAAGGGGGAGCAAGCCTTCAGGGGGAGGTATCCATCTTGGGATGATGGATGTGTTTTTCTCCTTGAAGAGGAGAAATTATTGGGAGAGTATCATCAATTGGGAAAATTGATGGGTTTTAGATACCCAATTTGGAAATTGGGAGAGTGAATAGGATTGCCTCTCTTGAGTGATATGAGACTTATCACTAGGAAGATGGTAGGCATCCTAGATATTTTTAGGTCAAAAAGGGGGAGATTGTAAGATCTCATTGGGACATGAGACATTGACCTCCTTGGAGAGATAACCTTTTTGATGTTAGTCAAAAAGGGGGAGAATGTTTGGGGGAGAACATTTGGAGAGTGTTTACCAATTTGGGATAATTGGTAAGGGATTTGAGTTAGTGGTCTGACTCAAATGATTTGTTTGGTTTTTGTCAAACATCAAAAAGGGGGAGATTGTTGGTGCAATCGGCCCAGGTCACGATTGACCAGGACTCGAGTTTGACTCGAGTGATGTTTTGATGTTTCGACAAAAATATATGACAATGTAATTGTCATGGGAAAGTCCAAGTGGAACACTTGGCATTTGGTAAAGTCCAAGTCTTGAGTACTTGGCATGAGAAGTCCAAGCATGGGACTTGGCAAATGGAAAGTCCAAGCATGGGTCTTGGCATGGAAAGTCCAACATGGGTTGGCAAGGGAAAGTCCAAGCTTGAGTCTTGGCATTTGAGAAGTCCAAGGGTTTGATATTGGCAGCGTAAAGTCCAAGCGGGAGTCTTGGCAGCATAAGACCAATGGTTGGCGGCGTAAAGTCCAAGCGGAGTCTTGGCGGCGTAAGTCCAATGTGCCTTGGCGGTGTAGACACCGTTAGCATGACATAGCCGACGGAAGCACCTGAAGGCTAGCGCGATGGATGAACAAGTCATGGATGACTTGGAGGAATCCGAGAGGCGTGAGGCTGATGGAGGTGGCTAGAAGGCTTAGGTCTAGGCTAAGGGTGGTCTAGCAAGTATGGGGGCACCATATTTGGGTTAGTATCGCCGATCGGCAAGTCGACGCCAATGATCATTGCCGATTCGGCGGCGAGCCAGAATGCTCCGTAGCCATTGAGCGATCGACCTACCGGCAATGCGATCGCCAAGAGATCCGCTGAGTTTTTCCGTGGATCGATCCGCTGTCTCACGACAATGGCATCGATCGACCGGTGACTTATGGCGCAATGACCGATGGCGGAAATCCAGGTCGCGCGGAAGGATAAAAGGAGCTCGACGGGAGGATTTTTGCAAATGGTTTCTTGAGCATCTTTGGGGCAATTTGTTGCTGCAAATCAGAGTCTCCAAGACCACTCTTCAAGCAACCAAAAGCAAGCAATCCAAAGCATTTGTAAAGTGTTTTTCTTTACTTGTATTGCATTATTCTTCATTGTATTTGCTTGTTGCTTTTAGATTATTGTTGTAATCTATTGTAAGAGGTTTCTCCACCTCCGACTTATGTCGAGAAGGAGTATTTGTGATTAGTGAGTGCGTGTGCATCACTAGGGCTCTTTAGAGCTCCATCCGTGGAGTAGGAACCGTTCGGTTCCGAACCTCGTTATATCTTTATGTTCATGATTGTTGTATTTCGTTATTTCTTTCATTTCTATATTCCGCTGCGCTAACGAAATTGTAGACACGATCACGATCGAATTCCATCTTCGTACGAATTCAACGCTATTCACCCCCCCTCTAGCGGCGTCAAATCTCTAACAATTGGTATCAGAGCCCGGGGCTCTTCTACGGACTAACCGCCGGGAGCTTAGACAAAGAAGCTAGAGGGTGAAGATGGAAGCGCAATTAGGATGGGACATCAACACACCGGTCCCTTATTCATTCTATGGACGAGAAGGTTTCAATTCTTGGAAGGCGAGAATTGAAGAGTTTTTGATGATGAGAGACCTTGAGGAATGGTCCGCCTTGATGGAAGGATTTGAATATCCTAAGGGACCAAAGGGAGAATGTCTCAAGAAGAAGAAATGAAGTGAAGAACAACTACGACAATTCAAGAAAAATAAGAAGGTAATCAAATCTATATTTGATTTAATTCCTAATGACATCTTGTGTAGCCTAGGTGACTATGGGGATTGTAAAGATGCCAAAGAGGTATGGAACATATTGGCAAAATTCCATGAAGAGCCTCATTCAATTCAAGAAGACAAGGAGGATGAAGAGGAGAGCTCATCTTCAAGTGAGAGTGAGGAATCGGAAGTTGAGATGGAGTCAACTTCCGAATCGGAGAAAGAAGAACTAGAAGAGGTGGAAGAAGCATCTACTTCTAGGATTGAGGGGGAGGAAAGGATCTCCACTCCGGAGCGACAAGAAGAAGCTTCCACATCTGGTCAAGATGGAGAAGCTCCAACTCCAGCACCCACCACCACAAATACCCTAGGTAACTCAAACACTCAAGGTTCAAATAAAATTCATATCATTTGTTTTGAGTGTAGGGAATCCGGACACTACAAGAGTAAGTGTCCAAAAAGGGTCAAGAAGGCTCAACTGGTTCCAAAGGTCAATGAAGCCGGTGTTCTCAATGCCAAGAAAAGCAAGGAGCAAGTCATTTGCTTCAAGTGCCGGCAACCGGGGCATTACCGAAATCAATGTCCTAGGGGGAGCAAAAAGACCCAAGAAGGAGCTATACATGTAGGGGGAGCCTCCAAGGCAAACCTTAAGGTATATTTTAATAATGCACCTTCCAAATTTAAAAGTCAAAAGCATGCTAGAAATTTCAATTCCCTAGCAATTTGCCATGAAACGCATGCTAATAGAAATAAATACTTTTGTTTAGGAGCTAAAAATATTCACTTAGATAATAGGGAGAAATTTGGGACTAATGTCCCTAAAAACAACTTATCTAAGGACAAACCTAGGTCAAATAACTCTAGAAAATTTTTACCTAGGGAGACAATTAGAAAGGTGCAAGAGCACCTAGGTCTAAACCCTAAATGGACTAGACATATGCCTAGGAAGTCCAATGCCCAAGATTTAAATCAAAATTCTAAAATCGGGCAATTAGAAAAAAAAAATCAAGTCTTGAGGTCAAGGCTTGAAAAACTTGAAAAGACTCTTAGGAATATACAAAACCAATTTAAAGGGTCAAATGGTCAAAGTCAAAGGTCCAAAAGTCAAAGTCAACACCAAGGACCTAAGAGTCAAAAGTCAACCAAAGGCAAGCAAGGTTTGAGTCACAAACTTAAGCCCAAGGTGACTTACCATAGTGTTCCATTAGATTATGGGACACTAACTAGGTCTAGGAAGACCAAGGTCAATAGGGAAGTCATCCCTAAGGTTGACCAAAGGTTTTGCCTAGTGGCTAGGGTTTCAAGGAAACCTAGGGTGGCCACTAAGAAGGTTGCAAGGGGAGTTACCCCTAGAGTCAACCTAGGTAAGACCCAAATGACCAAGGCTAATAAGCCTAGGAGGGTCATTAGGAATGTATCTAGGGAGGTTATCCCTAAGGAATACCTAATTAACCCTAGGAGCTCAAATCGGTTTTGGGTTCCTAAGAGCGTGATTGATTCACGCTAGATGGGTTAGGGTGTGCCAACCTTAAATAGATGAGTAGTTAACTCAACCATGGCAAAGGTGGCACTTTAGGTTATTTTCAAGATTATGGATACCTTGGAAATAGATTTAAATTATCATCCTAAAAGATTTTAGGGTGTGCCAATATTATTTGAGAATCTTGATAAAATGGTCAAATTGGCACAATTTAGGTTTAGAGGTCGTAGTGTGCCATTTTGGGTTTTTGGCACACTTGGGAAAATTTAGGTTAATATGGCAAAATATACTTAATTATATCAAATGACAATTAATATTAAAATCTAGGTATTACTATACCTATATATTTTATATGTCATGCTTTGTTTGTCATATAACATGTCATGACATCATGTTTATTTTTAATCATTCTATATGTCATGTACATGTTTAGGATTAAGGATTTAATGTCATGTGCTTTTAGATTTCATATTATGCCATGACATCATGATTATGAGCATATGCTTATTTATAACATTTCTAATGCCATAATCATTCATGCATTTAAGACAATTTGGTTGAAATTGAATTAAGGACTATGGCATGACTTGAAGTCCTATTTATAAGGGAATCAAGTAGGGTTGCCTTAGAGAATGCGTGAAACCCTAGATTAAATGAACCAAAACCCACATCTCATATCCAATTGACATGTATGTGTATTTATACATGTTAAATACGGGGATTTAAAAAACCCTAAATTAAAAGGCCCAATAATTAAGGAAATAATTCTGGAAATTTTTCGAGATTTTTAGGGAATTTTAGGAATTTTTCTGGAATTAAACGGACTTCGTACGAGATTTTTACGGGGATAAAGTAAACGGGCTTTAGAGGGGTCTATTTAAAGGGGATAAAATACGCACAGTGGAAAACCTAATCTCTATTCTATTTTCCTATTTACTTTCTTTTTCCCTGCGCACGACCCTCAGCTCTTCTTCCTTCTCTGAGCCCTCTCCATCGCCATGACGCCGCTTTCTCCGCCTGGCCCGCTGCGCCTCTTCTTCACGGCCTCCTCGCTCCGACGACGGTGCCATCCTCCTCGCCGTGAGCACCGCCGCCGTGGCTGCTGCCGCTCGAGCCGCCTCGCGACGACTCAGCCGCCCTCTGCGACCAACCGCCGTCGGCTCCTCTACCACAGATCGCCGACGCCCTCTTCCCTCAAGCTCGCCACACCGCACGCATCGACTCCTCCCTCTGACCGCCACGGCTCGTCGATTTCGTCCTGCCGCCATCGAGCCGATTTTCCTTCGCCGTGATTTCGGTCGCTGGTCACGAGTAGGTAAGGGTCTTTTCTATTTTTGGTCGATCGGTGAGTATGGATGGTGTTATTCATTAGGGCAGCGAGGAATTTGGGTCGGATGAGAGTGGTCGTGCAAGGTCGGATGGTAGTGGGTTGTGGGTGGATGTGTCGGCTATGAAAACAAGGGTTGAGTCGGAGTTGTGGTCAATTTGGGGCTGAACTTGGGGTTTTGGTTGATTGGTCGATTTGGGTTGATTCCGGAGTTATTCGGTTGATCGGTATGGTTCGGAGGATATGAGATTTGGGTTAATTGGGATATAAAGGAAATCGATTAATTATTCGATTTGTCGGTGAATTGTATTTTTGTGCTTGTCATGCTTTATGCAGGTTTCGGTCACGAGGCAGGTCCCCAGTCGTGACGATTTTGTTTCATTCTTGCGGATATATATTCAGGCGGGTATTTTGACTTAACTTTTAGATTAAGTCAAATTGATATGCTAGTAGAATAGCTTACAATAACTTTTTCATGTTTATATGCCTGGTATACTTTTGGCGCCTACTAGATACATGTATGTGATAGGATATGATTATATTTTCCTGTTTGATTTGGATCATAGTATGTGGATTAGGGATATGTACATATTGGTTGTACATATCATTCGGACAGGTATTTTGAGTAGGATTTACATGCTTTAGTATCATGCACCATTTTCGCATGATTGCATGCTAGCTGGACGGGGTTTCATTATTGTTGAGCCCGCAGCTAGTTACATGGCCTGCACACACTGCCACTCATGGGTTAGTGGTACATCAGGAGGGTGTGTGCAGTTGCTCTGTCAGGCTCCGCTGGTCCGCTCATGGGTAGCGATGAGGCAGCGTGGTAGCGGGCAGGGATCCCTCCTCTGGTCTATGACACCGGGAGATGAGAGCTTAGCTCCCCCACTATGTTTGGGGCAGGAGGATAAGTGTACTCCGACAACATCCTGTCCACTCGGTCACTCAGGAGCAGTGATGGCAGAGTGCACAGTTGTCATAGCCCTACCCACTCGGCTTCACCATTGCGTGTGAGGCGGCTGACTGGCGTCAGGGGTGACCATGTCATTGGCACGGCATGCATTTTGCACTGATTGCATTTTGTATTGTGTTTGCTGCATTATTGTATTGATGCCTTGGATGTGCATATGATTGTCATGCATACAGGATACATGTTTATATATGGTCAGGACTCTATTACTTCTAGTCAGGCACATGCTCCTATATCAGGGTAGGAGATTCAGGTAAGTACAGTCATTTTGTATTTCTTGCTTGCATACCCTATTTATGTGAGACTGTACTGGCATGATATTTTTATTGTTAGCTATACCTAATTTTGCATATCTACTATACCCGCAGAGTTCTTTGAACTCACCCCGTTGATTTATATCTATTTCAGGATGAAGTCACGGGAGAGTCATTGTCGGACCCCCCACTCGTCGTAGATGTTTTATTTTGGATATTTGCTTTATGGTTTGGATATTTTGGTTAGAGGACATGTATATGTTTGGAGATTGATTTTGTATTTGGATTTTTGGTGTCCGTATGGACCTTATTCGGATTTTGGTTTGATTGTTTTTTTTTTGTGAGTATTCCTGCCCAGATGGCAGAAGGGGTAAGTCGATTTATGGTAGACTGCTTATCATTTATTTTGGTTGATGGCCTGAGGCCAAATTATATAACTGCGTGTGAGTTTGGATTCCGGTCGTGTTGACCGATGTATAGTGGTCGTGTAGGCCTTGTATGTAAATTGGGATTGTCACCCGTCTGCAGGAGATCTTTGATTTTAAATGCAGCGGGTCTCTTTCGGGGCGTGACAATTTATTTGGTATCAGAGCGCCTAGGTTTTTGAGTTCCTAGGGGTTTTTGGATTTTTCGAAGTTCGCCATGTATTGGCAGGTTTTGCGAGGTAATTTGGAAATTTTGGATTGGTATGGATTTCCAATGATTTTTATGTTTCGAAAATTCGAGGATTTTTGACGAGATTAATATGGGGTTTTGGCGGCTACTGGACCTCTCCTGACGGTGAAATAGGTATGATGATAAATTTGATATGTTTTTATTTATGGTAATATCTGTATTCATTTAACAGATATGAGACGAGGTGGGCGTACTTCTGCGCCGAGACATGGTGTGGGACGACCACGTCAGAGGACCCAGAGATCTTTGGCGACTGACTTGCCAGAGAGATCTACTGAGGGTGAGCATATTGATCAGGGTCAGATTCCACAGGGTGCTGCGGGAGTAGTGGATCCTCAGTCCTCGACGGATCCTCCTCCCGAGATACCCACTGCTGGGGTATCCGATGTACCAGCGGGAGATCCTGCTGCTACACATCAAAAACCCCCGCCAGTAGGACCTTCTACTACGCACCGACAGGCCCATCGCTGAGCCGGCCGACCACTCGAGACGGCCCCTACTTATCCTATTGATGTATGCAGACGAGCTCGGATTCCGGATTAGCGGGTCGATGAAAAGTCGGTTCATCAGATTCGGGAGAGACCGATCCGAGTGTAGCTCGATCTTGGATCGAGATGATGGAGCGTACCTTTACTATATGGTACGCTTTGAGTGGGAGAAGCGAGTTGGCGCCTTCCATTTACGAGGTGAGGCCGAGATATCATATGCGCTCGATTATTGGCGGCGGCGGTTACCGGGCGAGATTCGAGAGGCTTTTGAGTCGGATTTCCCGCGGCGTGTCGGATGATGCGACGTCGAGATTTTCTGAGTCTGACGGCGAATAATCGCCGTGATGGAGTATAATCTGAATTTAATCGGTTAGCCAGGTTTTGTCCAGAGTTAGTTGCTGAGGATAGGTCACGAATGATGCAGTTTGTTCAGGGACTGGATGGGTATCTATAGGTCAGGATGGCAGGATTTGGTAGTTCTTCCTACCGAGAGGCGTTGGATAGAGCTCGTTGATCGAGTCGGCTCAGAGGGTCAATACTGAGCAGAAGAGGAAAGCGGTGTGAGAACCACGTCGAACCAGCGACCACGATTCACGGACTCATCGCAGAGTGGCCGCAGCCGAGGTCGTAGTCATTCGGGGCATCTAGCCGCCTCGTAAATCGGGGCGATCTTGGCTAGGCCCTCGCGGTCTTTTCAAGAGGAGACCGCCCATTGGTGACACTCTGCATCGTTGTGGATCGAAAGAGCATATCATCTCGGCTGCACCTTGGGATGCGGTTTGCTATTATTGCAGTCGCTGACACATGAGCCGAGATTGTTCGAAGGCTCGATGTGGCTTCCGGGTTATTCGGGAGGAGAGAGGCCGGTGCGTCGAGGACTCGAGAGAGGGGCGACGGCGGCAACGCCGCCAGAGGCAGCTCCCCCCTCGCAGAGTCGCCATGGCTACGGGACAGAGTACACCAGCGTTCGCACGGTGTCACAGGTTCGGGCCAGACCGCAGCATCAGATGCGCCTCACCATCGGTACAAGACATCTGCAGCAGCAGCCCATCGTTACAAGATCACCGCAGCCTTCGCCACTAGTTCAGATCACCGGCAGAATCGGACAGCATCGGCCGCAGCCGCTATACCACCTTCCTATCACCGCATCAGCCTCGGGCCTCGTGCTCAGCACATCCACCTTTGGCAAGGATACCACCTCCACCGCCACCGAGATCCGGATTCATGCGATTACGAGAGAGGATCGCGGCGAGCGAATCCGTATTTCGCGGTACGGTTTCACTTTATGCATTTTCAGCTATTATGCTAGTTGATACTGGTAGTTCGCATTCGTTTATTTCTCGTACTTTTATGAGAGAGATCGGTAGACTACCTGCTAGTAGATCACAGAGATTAGTCGTCTCCCTACCATCTGGCGATACAATGGATGTTACCCAGGAGGTTCGAGGTTGTCCCTTAGATTTTGGTAACATCATTCTTACGGTAGATTTATTGGTATTGGACATAGTCGAGTTCGACATTATTCTTGGCATGGATTGGTCATCGATATCATGCCACGCGATGGGTGTGCACGAGGGTGGTCACATTTCGACCTTCGAACCAACCCTCGTGGGATTTCACTGGCATCCGGGACGACGGTATAGCGACCATATCTGCGATTCAGGCTCAGAAGCTTTTATTGCACGGTTGTCAGGGTTTTCTATTATCTATGATCAATGTAGAAGACAGTGGTGACTCTCAGATCGCGGACATCCCTATTGTCCGAGAGTATCCAGATGTCTTTCCAGAGGAGTTACCGGGTCTGCCTCCCAGAAGGCAAGTGGAGTTCATGATTGAGTTAATACAGGGCAGCGACATCAGCTCCTTATCGTATGGCCCCGAGAGAGTTGGATGAGTTAAAGGTTCAGCTCCAGGAACTTTTGGACAGAGGTTTTATTCGCCCTAGTGCATCACCCTGGGGTTCTCCGGTTCTCTTCGTGAAGAAGAAAGATGGTTCGATGAGATTGTGCATCGACTACAGACAGTTGAACGCCGTCACTATCAAGAATAAATATCCCCTGCCACGTATTGAGGACTTGTTTGATCAGCTCAGAGGTACATCAGTCTATTCTAAGATTGATCTGCGGTCCGGATATCATCAATTAAGGGTTAGAGATTCTGACATTCAGAAGACAGCATTTCATACGAGATATGGACACTATGAGTTTTTGGTAATGCCATTTGGGCTTACCAATGCTCCAGCGGTATTCATGGATTTAATAAACCATGAATTTATGGATTTTCTAGATCGGTTCGTCATTGTTTTTATCGATGACATTCTGGTTTATTCTCGTTCTGAGGAGGAACACGCGCAGCATCTTCGTCTTGTTCTCGATAGGCTCCGACAAAAGCGGTTATATGCGAAGTTCAATAAATGCGCATTTTGGTTACACTCAGTCGGTTTTCTGGGACATGTGGTTTCGAGTAGGGGTATTTCAGTTGACCCCCAGAAGATCGAGGTATCACCGTTAGGGAGCAATCAGTTCAGGAGGTTCGCAGTTTCCTAGGTTTGGCCGGTTATTACAGACGGTTCGTTGAGGGTTTCTCGAGCATTGCTATGCCATTGACACGCCTCACCAGGAAGGGCGTGAAGTTCACGTGGACAGAGGCGTGCGAGACTAGTTTTCAGGAGTTGAAGAGGAGATTGGTGTCAGCACCGATTTTGGTATTACCATCAGGGGACGATGGTTTCGTCCTTTATACAGATGCGTCTCTCCAGGGTTTAGGCGCAGTATTGATGCAACACGGCAGGGTAGTTTCTTATGCTTCTCGCCAGTTGAAGGATCATGAGAAAAATTACCCAGTTCATGATTTAGAGTTTGCCGCTATTATCTATGCCTTGAAGATTTGGAGGCATCATTTATATGGGATTACGTTTGAGATTCTTACTGATCATAAGAGTCTCAAATATCTGTTTACGCAGAAGGAACTCAATCTCCGATAGAGGAGATGGATGGAGTTCCTGAAGGATTATGACTGTACCATCAGCTACCATCCAGGGAAAGCCAATGTGGTTGCCGATGCACTTAGCCGGAAGTCCCGAGGGACTTTAGCTTCTTTCCGAGTTTTGGTCACGGATTTGATTCAGGGTTTCTCTGAGTTGAGCTTAGAGGAGCAGGGACCGTGAGCGAGCGTTCTAGTTACCATGGTTGCTCGATCGTCTATCCGGACGAGTCCGGGAGGCTCGAGCCGTGATCAACATTCTGATTCATTGGTAGTCGATCACTTGACAGATGAGTTCACCCGAGATGAGGAGGGTATTATATATTTAGGCGATTATGTGTACCTCGGCCTCACCCGGTTATGGAGGAGTTACTCTGACGGGAGGCACATCGCTCGATTTGCGATCCACCCAGCGGAACCGCATGTATCGAGATTTAAAGCGTTTGTATTGGTGGAGCAGATGAAGAAAGACATTGCGGATTTTGTAGCTAGATGTCCGATTTGTCACAGTCGGTGAGCACCGAGACCGGATTACTTAGGATTCCTATTCCCGAGTGGAAGTGGGATCATATTACTATGGATTTTGTGATGGGTTTGCCTAGGACACGTCGAGGTCATGACGCGATTTGGGTAGTCGAGAAGACTAACCAAATCCGCACTTCTTATCGATTCAGAAGACCGACTCTCTGGATCGGTTGGCAGAGCTATATTGTCGGGAGATCATCAGATTGCATGGTGTTCCTTTGAGCATTATATCAGATAGAGATCCCCGTTTCACGTCTAGGTTCTGGCAGAGTCTGCAGCAGGCTTTAGGCACACAGCTTGGTTTAATCTTTGCATTCCATCCGCAGAGCGGATGGATAGACGATCTGAGCGGACCATTCGGACACACTAGAGGATTTCTTTGAGGTCCCTGTGTTATAGATTTCGGAGGCAACTGGGAGGATCATTTACCGTTAGTGGAATTCTCCTACAATAACAGTTATCATTCGGCTATCCAAATGGCCCCGTATGAGGCATTGTATGGTAGGCAGTGTCGTACACCCACCCTCTGGGAGGAGGTTGGGGAGGCCCAGTTGCTAGGACCCCAGAGAGCTCAGCATGAGGCAGAGTTGGTCCGTACTATCGGCGTAGGATAGTGAGGCGAGATCGCGGAAGAGTTATGCGGATCGTGAAGCGGAGACCTTTGGAGTTCTCTGTTGGTGATCATGTATTCTTGCGAGTTTCACCCACGAAAGGGGTGAAGAGGTTTGGACTCCGTGGTAAGCTTGCTCCTAGATATATCGGTCCGTTTGAGATTTTGGAGAGGATCGGAGCAGTTGCTTATCGTCTAGCGCTACCCCCATCTTTGACGAGTATACATGATGTATTCCATGTGTCTATGCTGAGGAAGTATGTGCCAGATTCTACACATATTCTATCAGATGTATCAGGTTCCATTCAACCTGATGCTACTTACGCAGAGGTTCCGGTACGGATTTTGGATTTCAAGGAACGACAGTTGCGGAACAAGGTTGTGCGACTTGTCAAGGTCGGGTGGAGTCACCACACCGACGAGGAGGCTACTTGGGAGCTCGAGGAAAAGATCAGAGCTCAATACCCCCACTTGTTTACTTAAGGTACGTGAGGTATATTTTCAGTACTTGTGGTATTTCTTACTCGTTGTGCATCTGAGTAGGAAATTTGGGGACCAAATTTTTATTAGTGGGGGAGAATGTTAAATACGGGGATTTAAAAACCCTAAATTAAAAGGCCCAATAATTAAGGAAATAATTCTGGAAATTTTTCGAGATTTTTAGGGAATTTTAGGAATTTTTCTAGAATTTTTCTGGAATTAAACGGACTTCGTACGAGATTTTTACGGGGATAAAGTAAACGGGCTTTAGAGGGGTCTATTTAAAGGGGATAAAATACGCACAGTGGAAAACCTAATCTCTATTCTATTTTCCTATTTACTTTCTTTTCCCCGCCGCGCCGCGACCCCTCGGCAGTTCCCTTCTTCCCTTCTCGCGCGAGCCCTCTCCATCGCCGGCGACGCCGCTTCTCCGCCCGACGGCCGCGCTGCGCCTCTTCTTCGCCGGCCTCCTCTGCCCTAGACGACGGTGCCATCCTCCTCGCCGTGAGCACCGCCGCCGACCGTGTCGTTGCCGCTCGAGCCGCCCTCGCCGATGACCAGGCTGTCGCCCCCTCTGCGACCAACCGCCGTCGGCTCCTCTACCACAGGACTGCCGACGCCCCTCTTCCCTCGCGCGCTCGCCGTCCACAGCCGCACGCGTCGACTCCTCTGCCGCCGGACCGCTGCCGTGCTCGCCGATTTCCTCTGCCACAGAACCGTCGCCGACGGAGCCACTGATTTTTCCCCTTCGCCGTGATTTCTGGTCGTTGGTCGCCGGAGTAGGTAAGGGTCTTTTCTGTTTTTGGTCGATCGGTGAGTATGGATGGTGTTATTCATTAGGGCAGCGAGGAATTTGGGTCGGCTGAGAGTGGTCGTGCAAGGTCGGATGGTAGTGGGTTGTGGGTGGATGTGTCGGCTGTGAAAACAAGGGTTGAGTCGGAGTTGTGGTCAATTTGAAATTTGAACTTGGGGTTTTGGTTGATTGGTCGATTTGGGTTGATTCCGGAGTTATTCGGTTGATCGGTATGGTTCGGAGGATATGAGATTTGGGTTAATTGGGATATAAAGGAAATCGATTAATTATTCGATTTGTCGGTGAATTGTATTTTTGTGCTTGACTATAGTCATGCTTTATGCAGGTTTCGGTCACGAGGCAGGTCCCCAGTCGTGACGATTTTGTTTCATTCTTGCGGATATATATTCAGGCGGGTATTTTGACTTAACTTTTAGATTAAGTCAAATTGATATGCTAGTAGGATAGCTTACAATAACTTTTTCATGTTTATATACCTGGTATACTTTTGGTGCCTACTAGATACATGCATGTGATAGGATATGATTATATTTCCCTGTTTGATTTGGATCATAGTATGTGGATTAGGGATATGTACATATTGGTTGTACATATCATTCGGACAGGTATTTTGAGTAGGATTTACATGCTTTAGTATCATGCACCATTTTCGCATGATTGCATGCTAGCGGGACGGGGTTCCATTATTGTTGAGCCCGCAGCTAGTTACATGGCCTACACACACTGCCACTCATGGGTTAGTGGTACATCAGGAGGGTGTGTGCAGTTGCTCTGTCAGGCTCCGCTGGTCCACTTATGGGTAGCGATGAGGCAGCGTGGTAGCGGGCAGGGATCCCTCCTCTGGTCTATGACACCGGGAGATGAGAGCTTAGCTCCCCCACTATGTTTAGGCGGGAGGATAAGTGTACTCAGACAACATCCCTGTCCCACTCGGTCACTCGGGAAGCGATGATGGCGAGTGCACAGTTGTCATAGCCCTACCCACTCGGCTTCACCATTGCGTGTGAGGCGGCTGACTGGCGTCAGGGGTGACCATGTCATTGGCACGGCATGCATTTTGCACTGATTGCATTTTGTATTATGTTTGCTGCATTATTATATTGATGCCTTGGATGTGCATATGATTGTCATGCATACAGGATACATGTTTATATATGGTCAGGACTCTATTACTTCTAGTCAGGCACATGCTCCTATATCAGGGTAGGAGATTCAGGTAAGTACAGTCATTTTGTATTTCTTGCTTGCATACCCTATTTATGTGAGACTGTACTGGCATGATATTTTTATTGTTAGCTATACCTAATTTTGCATATCTACTATACCCGCAGAGTTCTTTGAACTCACCCCGTTGATTTATATCTATTTCAGGATGAAGCTGTCAGGAGAGTGCAGCTGTAGGACCCCCCACTCGTCGTAGATGTTTTATTTTGGATATTTTCTTTATGGTTTGGATATTTTTGTTAGAGGACATGTATATGTTTGGAGATTGATTTTGTATTTGGATTTTTGGTGTCCGTATGGACCTTATTCGGATTTTGGTTTGATTGGTTTTTTTTTTGTGAGTATTCCTGCCCAGATGGCAGAAGGGGTAAGTCGATTTATGGTAGACTGCTTATCATTTATTTTGGTTGATGGCCTGAGGCCAAATTATATAACTGCGTGTGAGTTTGGATTCCGGTCGTGTTGACCGATGTATAGTGGTCGTGTAGGCCTTGTATGTAAATTGGGATTGTCACCCGTCTGAGGAGATCTTTGTCTTCAGTTACATGTTGCTATCTCTCTTTGAGGCTTGACAATACCAGATACATGTGAGATGCTAGGATATGAGTTAAGTTCAAGGTGCATAGTTTTTGCATCTAGATGAATTAAAACTCATCTTGTTTCATTTGTGGATCATTAGGAAAGCTTGTGTACAAGTCATGTGCATAGAGCCCAAGGAATATGATCCAAAATAAGGTTTTGAAAACATTTTAAAATCATTTTGAAAAACCTTGGTGAAGTCTATCTTTTGATAGCAATCACCATTGATAGAGTTGATACAAAATAGGGCCAAAACATTGAAAATTTCAATGGTTTTGAGTTTTGTATCAAACTCACTATTTTATGGGTAAAATAATTTTCAAATATTTTTCACCCATTGTGTGTGTCATAAGTATTATACGTATGAATTTTCACGATTTTTCGAATTACGTATAATTATTTATGAATTTTCAAAATTCATTTCTGATAGCTGAAAATCGAGATTTTATTATCGATCGGCCTTTGTGGCGATGTGATGTGTGGCAATCGACGACATTGTCAGAGTCGATCAGAGTATGATTTCGGGTTAACAAGGTTTGTTTAGCCCGTGTTCAGCTATGGAAAAGGTTCCTAATCACTCCTAACCCTAGGATATGCTTTAGGAAGCATTATAAAGGGTGAAAATCCATTGGATATGGATTAGGAGCTGTGTTAGGTCAAAGTATCAAATTTAGGGTGAGTGAAAGTTCTATGTTGAACTTAGAACCTTAATTTTGATGGTTTAGAGTTCCTATTGGCTTAGGGGCTTCCCAAGGACATTGTTGGTGCAATGGTCAAGGGGGAGCAAGCCTTTAGGGGGAGGTATCCATCTTGGGATGATGGATGTGTTTTTCTCCTTGAAGAGGAGAAGTTATTGGGAGAGTATCATCAATTGGGAAAATTGATGGGTTTTAGATACCCAATTTGGAAATTGGGAGAGTGAATAGGATTGCTTCTCTTGAGTGATATGAGACTTATCACTAGGAAGATGGTAGGCATCCTAGATATTTTTAGGTCAAAAAGGGGGAGATTGTAAGATCTCATTGGGACATGAGACATTGACCTCCTTGGAGAGATAACCTTTTTGATGTTAGTCAAAAAGGGGGAGAATGTTTGGGGGAGAACATTTGGAGAGTGTTTACCAATTTGGGATAATTGGTAAGGGATTTGAGTTAGTGGTCTAACTCAAATGATTTGTTTGGTTTTTGTCAAACATCAAAAAGGGAGAGATTGTTGGTGCAATCGGCCCAGGTCACGATTGACCAGGACTCGAGTTTGACTCGAGTGATGTTTTGATGTTTCGACAAAAATATATGACAATGTAATTGTCATGGGAAAGTCCAAGTGAAACACTTGACATTTGGTAAAGTCCAAGTCTTGAGTACTTGGCATGAAAAGTCCAAGTGGGACACTTGGCACATGAAAAGTCCAAGCATGGGTCTTGGTAAGGTAAAGTCCAAGTCTTGAGTATTTGGCATGAAAAGTCCAAGTGGGACACTTGGCGCATGGAAAGTCCAAGTCATGGGTACTTGGCGTTTGGGAAAGTCTAAGTCTTGAGTACTTGGCATGAGAAGTCCAAGCATGGGTCTTGGCAAATGAGAAGTCCAAGCATGGGGCTTGGCAAATGGAAAGTCCAAGCATGGGTCTTGGCATGGAAAGTCCAAGCATGGTCTTGGCATGAAAAGTCCAACATGGGTTGGCAAGGGAAAGTCCAAGCTTGAGTCTTGACATTTGAGAAGTCCAAGGGTTTGATATTGGCAGCGTAAAGTCCAAGCGGGAGTCTTTGCAGCATAAGACCAATGGTTGGCGGCGTAAGTCCAATGTGCCTTGGCGGTGTAGACACCGTTAGCATGACAATAGCCGAGGGAAGCACCTGGAGGCTAGCGCGATGGATGAATAAGTCATGGATGACTTGGAGGGATCCGAGAGGCGTGAGACTGATGGAGGTGGCTAGAAGGCTTAGGTCTAGGCTAAGGGTGGTCTAGCAAGTATGGGGGCACCATACTTGGGTTAAAACCTCATCCTTGAGGTTGGCAGTCGACTGGCATTATGGCCAGTTCGACTGTCGTGAGTCGACTTGAGTTCGACCGTGCTTAAGAGCCGAATCGCTCAGCAATCGATCGGCTTCGGAGCAATCGAGCGTTTACGGCAGCCGATCGCTAAGCGGCATGATCGCTAGTTCGGCCGCGAGTACGATGCTCGTGAGCCGACCGGGCGGGCCGATTACGCGGCCGGGCCGATCACAATGTTGGCGATCGCCAAGAGATCCGCTGAGTTTTTCCAACAGGATCGATCCGTTGTCTCCACGACAAGTGGCATCACCGATCGTGACTTATGGCAGTCGACTGATGGGCGGAAATCCAGGTCGCGCGGAAGGATAAAAGGAGCTCGACGGGAGGATTTTTGCAAATGGTTTCTTGAGCATCTTTGGGGCGATTTGTTGCTGCAAATCAGAGTCTCCAAGACCACTCTTCAAGCAACCAAAAGCAAGCAATCCAAAGCATTTGTAAAGTGTTTTTCTTTACTCGTATTGCATTATTCTTCATTGTATTTACTTGTTGCTTTTAGATTATTGTTGTAATCTATTGTAAGAGGTTTCTCCACCTCCGACTTGTGTCGAGAAGGAGGATTTGTGATTAGTGAGTGCGTGTGCATCACTAGGGCTCTTTAGAGCTCGATCCGTGGAGTAGGAACCGTTCGGTTCCGAACCACGTTATATTATCGTGTTCGTGTGTGATTGTATATTTCGTTATTGCCTTTATTATTTCTATTCCGCTGCGCTAACGAAATTGTAGATACGATCACGATCGAATTCCATCGACGTACGGGCACATCGCTATTCACCCCCCTTCTAGCGGCGTCAAATCCCCAACATATATGAGGTTTTTTAAAAATGCATTGTTCATAATAGAGGGGATCACGGTTCCGAAATCGTCGATTCCAGTTTTGAAATCGTCGTTTACGATTTATCATTCAATGGAATCAGAATCGAACCATCGGTTATGATTCCTTATGGTTCGATTTTGATTTTGAAATCGTCGATTCCGGTTCATCATCCATCGGAATGGAATCAAACTGTTAACCGATGATTTAGAATCCTTATGATTCAATTCGAATTGTTTAAAAATAAAATTTAAATTATTTAATTTTAAGTCTCTCAATTTAATTTAAATATATTATTGTTCAATTCATTAATTCAATCAATTTATTATAATTATAATTATATTTATATTTAAGTTTTATACACAAAGATTTAACTTATATCGATTTATTTATTTTATATAACTCTTTAAATCAAATATTTATCATAAAAAATTATCATCGAAACATATTCAAAGTTCTTGTAGTTCACTTATCATTTAAATATATGATCCCTTTGTTGGTGCAATCGGCCCAGGTCACGATTGACCAGGACTCGAGTTTGACTCGAGTGATGTTTTGATGTTTCGACAAAAACATATGACAATGTAATTGTCATGGGAAAGTACAAGTGGAATACTTGGCATTTGGTAAAGTCCAAGTCTTGAGTACTTGGCATGAAAAGTCCAAGTGGGACACTTGGCACATGAAAAGTCCAAGCATGGGTCTTGGCAATGTAAAAGTCCAAGCATGGGTCTTGGCAATGTAAAGTCCAACATGGGTTGGCAAGGAAAGTCCAAGCATAGTCTTGGCATGAAAAGTCCAACATGGGTTGGCAAGGAAAAGTCCAAGCTTGAGTCTTGGCATGAAAAGTCCAACATGGGTTGGCAAGGAAAGTCCAAGCATGGTCTTGGCATGGAAAGTCCAACATGGGTTGGCAAGGGAAAGTCCAAGCTTGAGTCTTGGCATTTGAGAAGTCCAAGGGTTTGATATTGGCAGCGTAAAGTCCAAGCGGGAGTCTTGGCAGCATAAGACCAATGGTTGGCGGCGTAAAGTCCAAGCGGAGTCTTAGCGGCGTAAGTCCAATGTGCCTTGGCGGTGTAGACACCGTTAGCATGACATAGCCGAGGGAAGCACCTGGAGGCTAGCGCGATGGATGAACAAGTCATGGATGACTTGGAGGGATCCGAGAGGCGTGAGGCTGATGGAGGTGGCTAGAAGGCTTAGGTCTAGGCTTAGGTCTAGGCTAAGGGTGGTCTAGCAAGTATGGGGGCACCATACTTTGGGTTAAAACCTCATCTTTGAGGTTGGCAATGATCGACATTATGGCGGTTCACTGTGAGTCGACACTTGAGTTCGACCGCTGCTTAAGAGCCGGAATCGCGATCGCTCGAGCAATAACGATGATGACGGCATGATCCGCCAGGGCGGCGATCATTGCTAGTTCACCGCGCGACCACGAATGCTCGTAGCCGATCGGGCGGCCGCCAATGTTGGCAGTCGACTGCCAAGAGATCCGTTGGAGTTTTTCCAGCGTTGATCGAGTCGTTGTCTCACGACAACAGTGGCATCAGTCGACTGGGGACTTATGGCAGTCGACTGATAGGCGGAAATCCAGCCCGACGCAGGTTATAAAGGCAGCTCGGAAGGAGGGGTTTTGCAGCGATTTTCTTGGGCAAAATTGAAGGGGGAAGTTGGTGCTTTCCAGTCCTTCAAAGCTAGTTCAAGGCAATCAAAGATCAAGCAATCCAAAGTTCTTGTAAAGTTATTTTTCCTTTACTTGCATTGTATTTCTTACTTGTATTTGCTTGTATCTTGTGTATTACTTAGTGTAATCCTTGTACGAGGTTTCTCCGCCTCTGGATTGTTCCGAGAAGGAGTTATTATTGATTAGTGATTGCGTGTGCATCACTAGAGCTCTTTAGAGCTCGATCCGTGGAGTAGGAACCATGTGGTTCTGAACCACGTTATATCTTTGTGTTCGTGATTGTTGTATTTCGTTATTGCTTTCATTTCTATATTCCGCTGCGCTAACGAAATTGTAGACACGATCACGATCGAATTCCATCGACGTACGAATTCAACGCTATTCACCCCCCCCCTCTAGCGGCGTCAAATCCCCAACAAGTGGTATCAGAGCTTGGTGGCTCTTCAACGGATTAACAACCGGGAGCAAGACGCTAGAGGGTGAAGATGGAATTTCAAGACAAGCTTGGATGGGATATCAACACACCTATCCCTTATACCTTCTATGGACAAGAAGGATTCAATCAATGGAAGGTGAGGATTGAAGAATTCTTGATGATGAAGGACTTTGAAGAGTGGGGCATTTTGATGGAGGGATTTCAATATCCAAAAGGGCCCAAGGGAGGAATTCTCAAGATGAAGTGGACCAAGGAACAAATCCAAGAGTTCGAAAAGAATACAAAGGTAATTAAATTCTTGGTTGATTTGATTCCTAATAAAATTATGTGTGAGCTAGGTGAGTACAAGGATGCCAAAGAGCTTTGGAGTCAAGTGGCAAAATATCATGAAGGCTCACAACCGGTCCAAGAGGAAGAGACCGAAGAGGCTAATGCATCATCCTCACAAGGAAGTGAGGATTCGGAGGTTGATAGGGAATCAACATCCGGATCAGAAGAGGTGGAGGAAGTGGAAGAAACATCCACCTCAAGGATTGAGGGGGAGGAGATAACTTTCACACCGGAACATCAAGAAGAAGCTTCCACATCCGGTCAAGATGAAGAAGTTTCAATTCCAACACCTTCCACCACCATAGGTAACTCAAACATGTCAATTTGTAATAAAAATCATATCATATGTTTTGAGTGTAGGGAAGCCGGGCACTACAAGAGCAAGTGCCCAAAGAAGATTAGGAAAACTCCACCGGCACCAAAAGTCAAGGATGCCGGTTCCCCAACACCTAAAGGCAAGGAGCACATCATATGGTTCAAGTGCAATTCAAAGGGGCATTATCGGAGTCAATGTCCTAGGGGGAAGAAGAAGACCCAAGAGGGAGCTACACATGTAGGGGGAGCTTCCAAAGCTAACCCTAAGGTATATTTTAATAATGCATCCTTTTTAGTTAATAGGCAAAATCATGTTGGGAATAATTTTAATAGTCTTGCTATTGTGCATGAAAAGCATGCTAGAAATAATAGATATATTTGCCTAGGAACTAAGAGTGTTCACTTAGGAAATAAGAAGAAATTTGGGACTAATGCCCCTAAAAATATATTACCTAAGGAAAGCATTAAGAAAATAGGAGAACATCTAGGCCTTAACCCTAAATGGACTAGGCATATCCCTAGGAAGAACCATGCCCATGGTCTAAATCAAAATTCTAAAATTGGGCAATTAGAATTAGAGAACCAAGCCTTGAGGTCAAGGCTTGAAAAACTTGAAAAGACCCTTAAGGTTATGCAAAATCAAATGCAAGGGTCAATTAGTCAAACTTCTAGGTCCAAAAGTCAAAGTCAACACTTAGGACCTAAGAGTCAAAAGTCAACCAAGGGCAAGCAAGGTTTGGGTCACAAACCTAAGCCTAAGGTGGCTTACCATAGTGTTCCATTTGATTATGGAACACAAACTAGGTCTAGGAAGACTAAGGTCAATAGGGAAGTCATCCCTAGAGTTGACCAAGGGTTGTGCCTAGTGGCTAGGGTTTCTAGGAAACCTAGGGTGGCCACTAAGAAGGTTGCAAGGAGAGTTACCCCTAGAGTCAACCTAGGTAAGACCCAAATGACCAAGGCTAATAAGCCTAGGAGGGTCATTAGGAAGGTATCTAGGGAGGTTATCCCTAAGGAATACCTAATTAACCCTAGGAGCTCAAATCGGTTTTGGGTTCCTAAGAGCGTGATTGATTCACGCTAGATGGGGTTAGGGTGTGTCAACCTTAAATGGATGGGTAGTTAACTCAACCATGGCAAAGGTGACACTTTAGGTCATTTTCAAGGTTATGGATACCTTGGAAATAGATTTGAATTAATATCCTAAAAGATTTTAGGATGTGTCAATGCACTTTTGAATTTAAGAAAAATCAATTAAATTGACACAATTTAGGTTTAGAGGTTAGTGTGCAATTTTGGGTTGTTGGCACACTAGGGAGAAAAATAGAAATATGGCAAAATATAATTTATTATATGAAATGACAATTAATATTAAAATTTAGGTATTACTATACCTATATATTTTATATGTCATGCTTTGTTTGCCATATAACATGTCATGACATCATGCTTATTTTTAATCATTCTATATGTCATGTACATGTTTAGGATTAAGGATTAAATGTCATGTGTTTTTAGATTTCATATTATGCCATGACATCATGATTATGAGCATGTGTCTATCTATATCATCTCTAATGCCATAATCACTCATGCATTTAAGATATTTTGATTAAAATTGATTTAAGGACTATGACATTACTTGGAGTCCCATTTATAAGGGAATCAAGTAGGGTTGCCTTAGAGAATGCATGAAACCCTAGATTAGGATGAACAAAACCCACATCTCACATCCAATTGACATGTATGTGTATTTATACACCTTAGATACATGTGAGATGCTAGGATATGAGTTAAGTTCAAGGTGCATAGTTTTTGCATCTAGATGAACTAAAACTCATCTTGTTTCATTTGTGGATCATTGGGAGAGCATGTGTACAAGTCATGTACATAGAGCCCAAGGAATATGATCCAAAATAAGGTTTTAAAAACATTTTAAAATCATTTTTAAAAATCTTCGTGAAGTCTATCTTTTGATAGCAATCACCATTGATAGAGTTGATACAAAATAGGGCCAAAACATTGAAAATTTCAATGGTTTTGAGTTTTGTATCAAACTCACTATTTTATGGGTAAAATAATTTTCAAACATTTTTCACCCATTGTATTGGTCATAAGTATTATACGTATGAATTTTCACGATTTTTCGAATTACGTATAATTATTTATGAATTTTCAAAATTCATTTTTGATAGCTGAAAATCGAGATTTTGATTATCGATCGCTACTATGTGGCGATCGACCAATGTAATAATGTGATCGATTCTTGTCGAGTCGATTGTCAGGTCTGATTTCGGGTTAACAAGGTTTGTTTAGCCCGTGTTCAGCTATGGAAAAGGTTCCTAATCACTCCTAACCCTAGGATATGCTTTAGGAAGCATTATAAAGGGTGAAAATCCATTGGATATGGATTAGGAGCTGTGTTAGGTCAAAGTATCAAATTTAGGGTGAGTGAAAGTTCTATGTTGAACTTAGAACCTTAATTTTGATGGTTTAGAGTTCCTATTGGCTTAGGGGCTTCCCAAGGACATTGTTGGTGCAATGGTCAAGGGGGAGGTATCCATCTTGGGATGATGGATGTGTTTTTCTCCTTGAAGAGGAGAAGTTATTGGGAGAGTATCATTAATTGGGAAAATTGATGGGTTTTTGATACCCAATTTGGAAATTGGGAGAGATTATAGGATTGCCTCTCTTGAGTGATATGGGACTTATCACTAGGACGATGGTAGGCATCCTAGATATTTTTAGGTCAAAAAGGGGGAGATTGTAAGATCTCATTGGGACATGAGACATTGACCTCCTTGGAGAGATAACCTTTTTGATGTTAGTCAAAAAGGGGGAAATGTTTGGGGGAGAACATTTGGAGAGTGTTTACCAATTTGGGATAATTGATAAGGGATTTGAGTTAGTGGTCTAACTCAAATGATTTGTTTGGTTTTTGTCAAACATCAAAAAGGGGGAGATTGTTGGTGCACCTACGTGCCACGATTGACCCGGGACTCGAGTTTGACTCGAGTGATGTTTTGATGTTTCGACAAAAACATATGACAATGTAATTGTCATGGGAAAGTCCAAGTGGAACACTTGGCATTTGGTAAAGTCCAAGTCTTGAGTACTTGGCATGAAAAGTCCAAGTGGGACACTTGGCACATGAAAAGTCCAAGCATGGGTCTTGGCAATGTAAAAGTCCAAGCATGGGTCTTGGCAATGTAAAGTCCAACATGGGTTGGCAAGGAAAGTCCAAGCATGGTCTTGGCATGGAAAGTCCAACAGGGGTTGGCAAGGAAAGTCCAAGCATGGTCTTGGCATGGAAAGTCCAACATGGGTTGGCAAGGGAAAGTCCAAGCTTGAGTCTTGGCATTTGAGAAGTCCAAGGGGTTTGATATTGGCGACATAAAGTCAAGCGAGTCTTGGCGGCATAAGACCAATGGTTGGCGGCGTAAAATCCAAGCGAGTCTTGGCGGTAAGTCCAATGTGCCTTGGCGGTGTAGACACCGTTAGCATGACATAGCCGAGGAAGCACTGAGGCTAGCGCGATGGATGAACAAGTCATGGATGACTTGGAGGATCCAGGCGTGAGTGATGGAGGTGGCTAGAAGGCTTAGGTCTAGGCTAAGGGTGGTCTAGCAAGTATGGGGCACCATACTTTGGGTTAAAACCTCATCTTTGAGGTTGGCGGTCGGACATTATGGCGGGATTCATTGCAGTAGTCGACTTTAGTTATTGCCGAGGTTTAAGAGCTGGGATGCTCTGGCGGTCGCTCATCGATGGAAGCGATCGGCCCGATGTCTCTGACGCGCCAGTCGATGATCGCTAGTTCACCACGACCACGAATGCTCGGCCGTAGGCGATCGACTACGCGGTTAGCGATCGGCGCCAATGTTGGCGATCGGCCAAGAGATCCGTTGGAGTTTTTCAGCGTGGATCGGCCGTTGTCTCACGACAACGATGACATCGATCGGCGGGACTTATGATAGTCGGGATAGGCGAAATCGGCCCGACCACGAGTTATAAAGCGGCTCGGAAGGAGGGTTTTGCAGCGATTTTCTTGGCGAAATTGAAGGGGAAGTTGGTGCTTTCCGGTCCTTCAAAGCTAGTTGAGCAATCAAAGATCAAGCAATCCAAAGTTCTTGTAAAGTTGTTTTTCCTTTACTTGCATTGTATTTCTTACTTGTATTTGCTTGTATCTTGTGTATTACTTAGTGTAATCCTTGTACGAGGTTTCTCCGCCTCCGGATTGTTCCGAGAAGGAGTTATTATTGATTAGTGATTGCGTGTGCATCACTAGAGCTCTTTAGAGCTCGATCTGTGGAGTAGGAACCGTGTGGTTCCGAACCACGTTATATCTTTGTGTTCGTGATTGTTGTATTTCGTTATTGCTTTCATTTCTATATTCCGCTGCGCTAACGAAATTGTAGACACGATCACGATCGAATTCCATCGACGTACGAATTCAACGCTATTCACCCCCCTCTAGCGGCGTCAAATCCCCAACACCCTTATCTTAATATAATCTGAAATATTGTCAGAAGTAGTAATTGATATATCTTCGATGATAAAATCATATAAGTTTTCATTATTCTTCTTCATTTATCTTTTGTTATCTAAGATCTACTTTTAAAAATTCAATTCTGATTTCAATGAAAAAAAAAATACTCAGTTCCCAGTTCCGATTTCGATTCCGATTCCGATTCGATTTTGGTTCCAGTTCGATTCCGATTTCAGTTTGGTTGTCTCCGATTCTGATTTCGATTTTCGAACAGAAATTGAAAAAATAATTTCGATTTGATTTTTGACCATAGGTTCTTCGATTTACGATTTGAAGTGAACTGTCACCTCTAGTTCATAGTTTAGATTGATTTTGATGTGGGGTAAGGATATCAGTGACTTTGGTCAAAATTTGCTAGTGCCCTAAATTTTATTTGATTTTATTCAAATCGGAATCACGGTATATTTAAAATTTGTCAGAGTGTAACTATGTTATATAATCTTAATTCTATCTCATAAGTCGGTCGTAATTTTAAATAAAAATATATTTTTTAAAGGGAGAAATAGTATTTTTAAAACTTATAACAACATGATTTTTTAAAATAAATAAATAAATGGGGGTAATACTTTAAAAAAGAGGAAGCAATTAGATAAACATGAAAAAATGATTTATTTTTTTTAAATTCAAGTATCCAAATATTAATATCCGATTAAATTTGGAGGTGATTGATCTAACCTCGTGAAAATTTATCATCAATCATTAGGATAAATTCAGAAAGCATAATTCGATTTCAACAGATGACTCAGTTATATATATGTGAAAATTAAATCTTTGTTATATATATATCAACAGTTCCTTTCACCTGGGCGCCTGCCCCTGCGCGCCGGCGTGCGCGCGTGAGGGCAGGCGCCACGTGGCATGGTCACGTTGACCGTGCCACGTGGGCGCCTGCCCTCACGCGCGCACGGTGGCGCGCAGGAGCAAGCGCCCAGGTGAAAGGGCGCCTATATATCAATGTCTTTATTTTACTGTTACAAATGCACCAAGTCTCGAGGACGAAAACATTTGTTTTCACTCGTATCATTGGTGCATAGACAATACATGTGCCCACGCACTCAACTAAATATTTCTGATTCAATTTTATAATTTTCAATTACATTGTAAGTGTTTTTCAATTTATTGTGATGATTGATAAAAAAAATTACAATAAATGAGTGAATATCTAATGTCAAAAAAAAACTTATTTTGTGAATGCACGGTGGAGTAAAAACGCCGTAAACTTATTATGTGAATGCATGACGGAGTAAAACGGCGTAGTTAATAAAGCATTGTCTGTAAATCATCCGGTGAACGAATAAATGTAAAAGTTATCAAAGAATAAATAAGAAAGTCATAAATGGGAACAGCATTCAGTTGACTCACTTGCATCCCTTCTCAACCGACGTTGCTTGGGGCGCCGGGCGATATCCGGCCATCCAAACCAAAAAGTATGTTGAATCTTACGGCCAGAAAAAGTTCATGTCCCTCTCCCACAACTGCCTGCTGGCTAATGAATTGATATTCAATCTTCAAGCTAGCCACGTTTGCTTAGAACATTACAACTCCATTCTTTGCCCCAGGACTAATATAAAAGAATTTGTCTAATGAACACAAGTTAATTTTTAGAGAAATTATAATTTTGAACCATCGATGATTTTTTTTTTTATACTTATCAACTGGAATTTTAATTTACGCTCCTCGGCTCCTCCACAGTGGAGACAAGATGAAAATTTATTAATATATAATGGTTCCATATTTAATACAACATTATTCTTAATTAATTCTCCTTTCCCTTTCCACTTGTTTCTTCCTTATGTAACCTCACTGGTAATCAGCTGGGTTTTACTGACGTACTATTGCTGACTCTTCCTTCTTGTGTTTTCAAATTAAATCTGTCGAAAATTGAGAAAAAAAAAGTCCAATATGAAACCTGTGTTTTCTCCCTTCTAGAGAGCTGCTTCTAACCTAAACCATGTTGAATTCAGATGGGCCATCTTCGCGTTCTCTCACTACCAAACAATCTTGACGACGTTGCTCGATTAACACGCAGATGTTTATGGCCTATAAATTGGCGCAACTGCGCCTTTATGTTCGCTGTCGATTTCCAACGAGGTGCGAATTATCAATGTTTGGTGGCGCGAAGAGATTTAGGGTTGCAGGCGACGTGGAGATGCAGCTGGAGAGCATGGCTCATGCGCTGGTGCTTCTCTCCCAGCAGGGCGGCACGGGGGGTGTCGGCGGGGAGTACTTCTCCGACCCCTGCGCGTCGGCTCCGATGAGGGTCTTCGAGTGCAAGACGTGCAGCCGGCAATTCCCGTCGTTCCAGGCGCTCGGCGGGCACCGGGCGAGCCACAAGAAGCCGAAGGTCGCGACGAGCGAGGGAGGCTCCGGCGGGGAGGCTGCGAGGCCGAGGGTGCACGAGTGCTCCGTCTGCGGCCTCGAGTTCTCGATTGGGCAAGCGCTCGGCGGTCACATGCGGCGCCATCGGGCGTTGACGACCGAGGGATTGGCGCCGGGGAAGGTGCCGGATGAGAGGGAGAGGAAGCTGAGGAAAGTGGCTGAGGAGAGCAGGACGGTGCCGTGGCTGGACCTCAACGTAGCGCCGCCATCGACGCCGGAGGTGGTGGTGGAAGCCGCCGCATCGTGCCGGAAGAAGATTTTTGGGTTTGAGCTCGTAGACACCACGTCGGTGGCGGTGGATTTCTTTCGCTGACTCTCTTTTTGATTCATACATGTTTTTTAATTTGTTTTTCCTTTGTATTGACGCCATGCATGTCTATATCTTACGAGTAAGTTTGTAGCGACGACACTGAGTTAATTAATTGTACTTATACCCACTGTCTAATAACAAAAAATCCAATAAAGTGGTTGTAAAATGATCTTAGTTTCTAAAATATTAAATAAATAGTATAATTAAGCCACAATCCTAATGGGTTGTATATATAGTCCTCAATGCATAGGGGTAAAGTTTTCTCTTCCGTCTAAGGTAATTGTACTTAATTCTTTTTATTTATCTCACTACAAGAATAATGGTATTTCGTGATTTTTTTTTCATCGGTAAGACAATTTACTTATCGGTAATAACTTATCGTTAAAAGACATTAACGCTGATTTTTTATAATTTCGTCTAAAAAAATAACATCGCTAAACTAACAAAAATCGCCGCTCAATCGATTTAAATTAGCGACGAATAAAGTTACTTCATCGTTAAACTTAACGACGAATAGGCCGGATATTATCGTTGTTAAACTTAGTGACGAATAAGATATTTTCGTCATTAAAGTTTAGCGATGCATTAAATAATTCGTCGCTAAAATTTCGAAATATGCTTTTGTTTTGTTAAACGATTGAGAATCGACTGGTGAAAGAGTCGCTCAGCTGACTAGTAATACTATAGCAGTCCATAGAATATTTTTTAGTCGACTGACGATCCTGATTTAGCGACGAATTATTTAATTCGTAGCTAAAATGTCGAAATATGCTTTTGTTCTGTTAAACGATTAAGTATCAGTCAACTGGTGAAAGAGCTCAGAAGACTATTGATACTGTAACAATCTACAGAATATTTTTTAGTCGATTGACTGTCCTGATTTAACGATGAAATTATATTAATTCGTCGCCAATATATTTTTAATAATGAATATTAGTAATACGTAACAAACCATTTCTTATCCTGGGCTCGTGTATCGAATAATAGCGATGAATTTTAGTAATTTGGTCGCTAATAATTGAAATATGCTTTTGCAGAACCCCATTTGTTTGTATTCAATATCCTATAATACAAATTTTATCATCTAACTTAACAACGTACATTTCAAACAATTTAATAAAAACTATATTTAACAACAAGTAATCACATAACATAATCAAAATACATCATAAAAATATAACTTCAGGTTCAAACATCCAAGTTCACAATTTCACAAGTTTAAAACATCTAAGTTCACAATTTTACAAGTTCAAAACATAGTAGTTCACAAATTCTAAGATGGAGGAGGAGGTGGAGCTGAAGGACTCATGTATCAAGGATTCATAAGCTTTAGTACTTAGCCTGGAGGTCTAGAGTTCGAATCCTGGGGAAGGCAAAAATCCACTTCCAGGGGTGGGAATTCCAGGTGAGTAACGACGGGCCAACAGGGCGATGTGCCGATCAATAGGTCCGCCGACTCCGCTTGTGCATTTGACATATTTATTTGTTTATGTTCAACATCTAATCTACATAGTTGAGTTATCTCTAAGTCTTCACCAACTACTAAAGTTGAGTCAATGGATGAAATCTCTTAGTTAGGCTAGGCTCTATATTCAAAATATTAGTAACTTTAAATTCTTCAGATACTTTATCAACTCAATTATTTCGTATATTTCTCGGAGGTGAACCTTTTGCACTACTTTCCATTGACCTCCATGTTTTATATCATTTAGATAATACACCTGATTTGCTTGGTTTGCTAAAATGAATGGGGCATCATAGTACCATATTTTAAAAGTGTTAATACACAAGAGATCATACTCTTCCACTAAAGATTTTTTTTTTTTTGCATTGCATTAGAACTATTCGCACCAAAATAATTGAAATTTATACCTAAAAGAGTAAAATATTTGAACAATATCCTTCAACACTCCAAAAAAATTCAAATTGTCCCCATGTCAGAAGATGGTACGTTGACCCCACTATTATGAGTAATTTTGTACGAATCTCGAGACCTCGTATAATATTGAATAACATTTACAATGCATGCATCATACAGTTGAACTTTAGTATCATGTCTCATTGCTAAATAGTACAATTCATTTGTAATTTCTAAATTTGTTAAATTTTTTAGCGTTATCATTTTATCCCTAAACCATAGTGAGTTGATTTGAATGAACTTTTTGTGACAAAAGTTGAAGATGTTCACTGCATAAAAACTTAATTAATTTATAATTTTATAATAAAATATAATTAAACTAATCACATAATGTAAAAATTTACTTTCGATATCGATCGACTTCTTTACAATTGTTGAGAATATACCAATGTGTTTTCTTATACAAAGTCACTGGCAATTTCAGACTTTTTTGGTTGCCAAAGACTCTTGTTTACTGTGAGAAAATACTTAAATTACAAATTGCTAGTTGAACATCTTTATTTCGTTCCGGCCTACAAAATTTTGTCTCAATTTGACTCATATATAACGAATTAAAAGTCAATACCTCATTTACAATATACCCCTGTGCAATATATTCTTCAAGTCTTGCTTTATTACGAACATATTTTTTTAGTCTACTCAAATATCATTCAAAGGGATATATCCATCGTGATGACACACGTCTAGCTAATATGGCTTCACGGAGTAAATGAATTGTCAAATGAGCCATAATGTCAAAAAATACCAAGGGAAATATTCGTTCCATCTTACACAATATCAAGACTATTTGCTCCTCCATTTTACATAAATTCACTGTGTGTAAAGATCTTATAGTAATCTTTTTGAAGAAACCACATAACTCAATTAGTGCGTCACATGTCTTTTGGAAAAAATTTACGTACAACAACTAGAAGTATTTGTTGCAACAATGTGTGACAATCATGTGATTTTAGTCTGTATAATTTTCCTTCATTTGCATTTACATTTTTAGATATATTAGCATCTAGCATATCCATCTGGAAACTTAATAGATTTTAAAAATTGACAAAATTCACGTCTTTCTTCCAATGTTAATGTGCTACTTACATATGGTTTCTTGAATTTGTCTCCTACTGTGTGTAAATGCAATTCACTCCTTATCCTCACGTCTTGCAAGTTTAATCTTGCTTTAAAAGTATCCTTTGACTTTCCATCTATATTTAATAATGTATCAATCAAAGAATCACAGATGTTCTTTTCAATATGCATCACATCTAAATTGTGTCTCAACTTTAAATCTGACCAATATTCTAACTCAAAAAATGTATACTTTTTTATCCAATTTGTATCATCCAATGATCGATGCTATTTTTTACTTAATGAATGATGCTTACTGAATGTCAGTTAGGGTAATGCATCTAATTGTGCTAAAATCTTATAACCATTAAATCTTCATGGTGATCCTTCTTTTTTAATCTTTCCATTGAAATTTTTATTTCTACGCCATGGGTATTGGACATTTAGGAATTGATGGTAATATGTGTATCATATTTTATTCTTTAATCCTTGAGATTTGGTTTCATACAGACATACTGAACATACTTTATAATCCTTTGTGCTCCATCTAGATATTGTTCCATATGCTGGAAAGTCATGGTCAACATCACAACAACATGTAACTGAAATACTTGTTCAGTCGATGCATCATATGCGTCCACCCTGTCATCCCATAGCTCCTTCAGTTCGTTGATCAAAGGTCGTAGGTATACATCTATCTCTTTACCAAGTGATTTAGGTCTAGGAATTAAAAGAGACATAATCAAGTATGATGGTTTCATCATTTTTCCATGGTGGTAAATTATAATTCACAAGTATAACATGCCACATACTATAAGCATTTGACATGTTTTCAAACGGATTATAACCATCAGTAGCCAACCCTAAGCGAATATTTCATGGATCACCTGTAAATATTTCATGTGAATTGTCAAATTCTTTTCATGATTCACTATTAGCTGGGTGTCTTAATATACCCTCTATCATATCTTTTGTTGTATGCTTCGAAATAAACAATCGCTCAAGTCTCGATTTCAGAGGAAAATATCGAAGAATTTTCTGAGTATTTTTTTTCTTATTCATCTTGTCATACTTGTATCTGGGCTCCTAGCACACTGGACATATTTTTTTATTCTCGTGCTCACTCTAAAATAATATACAATCATTCTGACATACATGTATTTTGTCATATGTCAATCCTAACTCTTTTATATTTTTTTTGCTTCATAATGAGAGTTTGGAATCGCATTCGATTTGGAAAATGTCTCTTGCAATAACTGAACTAACATATCAAAAGATTTATTGCACCAGCCATTTAACACCTTCACATGCATTAGCTTGACCAAAAAATTGAGTATAGAAAAATTAGTACAATTGTGATATAGCTCTTTGTGTGCCTCTTCTAACATTGAAGTATAACTTCGTCTAATATCATTTGCATTCATATTTTTGTTAATATCATCTGATTAAGATCCAATGGTGTTGAAACTTTTAGCATTTCATAAATCAGTAAACATGTCTTCAAAATCATCTTCTACAATATCACAATCATGTTCATCTTCATTAATAATATGTATATTATTGGATGAAGTAACAGCTTCTCCATGAAAGTTTCAGACTTTGTATAATTTGTCAAATCTCCACTTATAAAGATATCCTCGAACATAATCCAAATCATATTTAAATAAATTATCACACTGTCAACATGGACAATGAATTTTGAATAAATTCAAATGGATCATATAATTCTCTACCATATTTAAAAACTGATTTAACCCATTTATATATTCTAGAATAATCCAATTCAGAATCATTATCTAACTTTTATTCATATTTATCAAACCTGACTAAACATATACAAATTATCATATTATTTAATGGTGTAATCGGAGAACTTTCATTCTCATCTAAGTATCAAAATATCTCACCTATAAATATGATATAAGTGGATACTAAATTTCAATCAGAGAACTTTGAATCTAAATAACTAGATACTAAATTGAAAGAGGAACATTAATTACAAAATCAGAGCCAAAACAATTGTACAGTAGAGTTTGATCCAGGTGATTAATTGTAAAAGAATTTTATTTTCATTCATGTGATTAATTACAGTCAAATAAGATTGGACCCAGTGTCCCACCACGAAAGTTTCACACTATTAGTATAAATTTGTGAGTCTCATATATCAAAAGGACTAAGTTAGTTGAATGAACTTGGCATGCTAGATGACTAATAGATTAACCAAATTGATTGAATTAGGCAAGACGTATGACTTTGTGAACCAAATAGAGTAATCCAAACTATACCTTGAGATAACAAACTTCCTCATATATAGAGTAATCCAATCTTGTTATCCAAAACTGTGAAAGAACAATTGTACAATTGAGTTTGTTATTCACATATAATTTTGCATTGTGAGCATTAATAACCTTTTTATCATAAGCATACAAATAAAACTAAAATTATCATAAAATAAATTATAATTCCTACTTAACCTATGATGAGATATCGAAAAAAAATCATACTTAAACCGGGAGAAATTTGTCTGAAAGAACAAATAGAGGAGGCGAAGCTGGAGGAGGTGGATCAGGAGCCGGAGCCAGAGCCGGAGAGATGGTTGGGGTCGGAGCCAGAGGAGGCGGAGCAGGAGATATTGTAAAATACTGAAATTAAAATACGAAATTTAATGGCCAGAATTTCGGGGAAATAATCCTAGGGATTATTTTCGAGATTTTTAGGGAATTTTAGGAATTTTTTTGGAATTTTTCTGGATTTAAACGGACTCCGTACGAGATTTTTACGGGGATAAAATAAGTAGGCTTTGAAGGGGTCTATATAAAAGGGTGATAAATACGAGATGGAAAAACCTAAAATTTATATTTTTCTTTTCCCTTTTATTTCTTTCCCCGCCGCGACTTCCCCTTCGGCAGTTTCCCTTTTTCGCGAGCCCACTTTCGCCGATCCCTAACGCCCTCTTCTTTCTTCCTCGCGGCAACCCGACGCCACCACGCCCGACGCCGTCCGCTCCTCCCGACAACCGCCGCTGCCCTCTTCTCTGCCGTCGCCAACTGCCGACGAGCAGACCGCTGCCCGACACGACGCGAGCACGCCGTCCACACGCGCCTCGGCGCGCGCTCTGTGCTCCCCTCATTTGCCGCCGACCGGCCGTCCCTCTGCAGCGTGACAAACCACGATCGTCGGCCGTTCCTGACGAGTCGCTCTTCCCTCTGTCGTCCGACTTGGTGGCACCGAGCCTTCCCTTCCTTAGGCTGCGATTTACGAGATGGTTGGTGATGGTGAATAGGGCGAGGGAAGGAGTTGGGGGGTACCTGAGAGGCTATGAGGGTTTGATTTGGGAGGTGGTCGTGCAAGGTCGGATGGTAGTGGGGTGGGTGGATGTCTACTGTGAAACAAGGGTCAGCCTGAGTTACAAATCAATTTGGGGCTGAACTTGGGGTTTTGATTAGTCGATTTGGGCTGATTCGGGTGTTATCCGCTTTGATTGGTATGTTAGTGAGCGAGGAATGGTTCAAAATTGTGTTACTCGGAGGATATGGGATTTGGGCTAAATTAATTGTATGGATTGTTTGTGGACAAGGAAAATTGGAAATAGTTTGGGTTAATTGGGATATGAAGGAAATCAATTTGTTATTCGATTTGTCGGTGAATTGTATTTATGTGCTTGACTATAGTCATGCTTTATCTGCGAGTTTCTACGAGGCGGAGTCCTCAGTCGTGAAAATTTGGTTTTCATTCTTGCGGATATATATTCAGGCGGGTATTTTGACTTAACTTTTAGATTAAGTCAAGTTGATATGCTAGTTAGGATAGCTTACAATAACTTTTCATGTTTATATGCCTGGTATGCTTTGGTGCCTACTAGATACATGCATGTGATAGGATATGCTTATATCTTCCCTGTTATATTTGGATCATGGTTACTTGGATCAGTTATATGCACTTATTGATTTTTGCATATTATTGGATAGATATTTGTGGTTGGATTTACATGCTTTAGTATCATGCACCATCTTGCATGTTTGCATCTTTGGGGCCGAGGTTCCATTATTGTTGAGCATGACTAGTTACATAAGCTCGCACTTGCCACTCATGGGTTAGTGGTACATCGAGGGTGTGTGCGCTGTCGTCAGTTGGACCGCTCATGGGTAGCGACGAGGCAGCGTGGTGGCGGGCAGGGATCCCTCCTCTGGTCTATGACACCGGGAGATGAGAGCTTAGCTCCCCCACTCTGTTTGGGGCAGGAGGATAGGTGTACTCAAGCGGCATCCACATCCACTCGGTCACTCGAGGAAGCGATGATGGCGAGTGCCACTGTCATAGCCCTACCCACTCGGCTTCACCATTGTGGTAGGTAGGCGGCGTGGTGACCATGTCATTACGCATGCACTTTGCATAGATTGCATTTATCTGTTTGTCTGCATTTGTATTGATGCCTTGGATGTGCATATGATTGTCATGCATACAGGATACATGTTTATATATGGACAGGACTTTATTACTTCTAGTCAGGCACATGCTCCTATATCAGGGTAGGAGATTCAGGTAAGTACAGTCATTTTGTATTTCTTGTTTGTATACCCTATTATGTGAGACTGTACTGGCATGATATTTTTATTGTTAGCTATACCCTACTTTGCATATCTACTATACCCGCAGAGTTCTTTGAACTCACCCCGTTGATTATATCTATTTCAGGATGAAGGCCTCAGAGAGTCCTTTGTTATTTGTGTTTACGGTTTTGGGTATTTGGATTAGAATATATGTTTAGGACTGGAGTTGTATATTTGTACCTGTGGATGTTTTGGTATGTCCTTAGGGACCTTTGATCGGATTTTTATTTCGATTTGATTTCGGTTGAGTATTCCGCCGGATGGCGTATAGGGTAAGTCTAGTTAGAGTAGACTTTTGTTTACCTAGATTTGTTGGCCTGAGGCCTTATTATTATCTGCGTGTGATGTGGTATGATTCCGGTCGTGTTGACCGATGTATAGTGGCCGTGTAGGCCTTGTATAAAAATTGGTATTGTCACCCGTACAGGGGAGATGCTGCCGGATTTTCGTCTGGCGGAGACTCCCTCGGGGCGTGACAATTTATTTGGTATCAGAGCGTAGGTTTCCGAGTTCCTTAGGGTCTTTGGGTTTATGGAGTTCGCCAAGTTTGGTAGGTTAACTGGGTATTTTCGGAGTTATGCAGTTCGAAGCGATTTTTATGTTTTAAATTGAGGTATTATCGAGAGTCAATATGGGGATTAGCGACGGATATCTCCGACTGACTGTAAATACATTCTAGAAAATTTTCTAGATTTAGTACATATTTGTATTGGTTATATTTGGTTATGCGGTGATATCATGTTTTATCTAGTATTGTTTTAACCTGATATCTGTTGGACAATTAGATTGGTTGGTTGCTGGTTTATAGATAGCATTTGGTTATTAATTGCTATTACTGCTATGCGTAGCTAGTTATCATTGTGATATAAATGATAAGATATTTACCTCTTAGGATTTGACTAGTATTAGGATTATTAGACTAGTTGAATAATATGACTAAGATGGATAAATTCGTAGAAGACATGAGGATATGATTACATTGCTTACATAGTTTAGGGTATATATAGGCATCTGATGTTTTATTTAGTATTGCCGTGACTTTGATCTGGCATGACCCTTTAGTTATACCCTAATTAATTTCAGCCATTGATTCCCATTAGTAGGACTATGCTGTCATTTATTAGACAGCTTGTTATATGTTTATATGGTTATGTGCTTTGTGGTGGATACCATAATTAAGACTGGTAGAGGTAGAATAACTTAGATGAGGTTATTCTGTAGGAGCGGATCTCAGGAATGAAACAACATTAGTGGAACCCTAGGTGTTGGAACCTTAGGCGTAATAACCGGATGTGCATATTGGTATGTGATTACCCATTTACTGTTTCTGTGATATGGTGATCGGAGGTCGAATGATTAGGATGCGATTAATCCTTACTATATCTCCCATTCTTGGTTGAGAGAGAGAGTCTGCAGTAGAGTCTCTCTATAGGTAGGTGCTTTGTATACATGTGGTCTCTCATGCATGGTTGAGATGACCTATTGTAAGGTTATACTCTTGCGTTATTCGTTTAGAGTTGGTGATAATCGGATTCGTATGATGTCTGTAGCAAGATAGCTACTTTACAGGTTAAGTACCCACGAGATCTGTTCGTGGTAGCATGTTGTAGCATGCATGATTGAGCTGGTAGGACGATATAATTTGGGATTAACCCTCTTGAAGGGCTTGATAGTAGACTTGTGGTCCTTATTGGCCTTGATAGGCATTTCCTGTTAGTTGGGGCGAACCCTATGATTAATCGTCTCGACGTGATTATTAGTGGACATATGACTTTTATCGACCTTGATAACCGTTTATAGGAGAAGGGTTAGAGCCTTAGACTAACCATCTGGAGGAATTTATTTATTAGTCGATGATCTTTACCGACTTTGGTAAACGTTTGGTATTAGAGGTGTTGAAACCCTCGCTTGATCGCCTCAATGGGCTTAATTGTAGATCGATGATCCTTATCGATTTTGATAGATGTTCTATGCTAGATATATTGGATAACCCTAGGTTTAACAACCTAGGATAATCGACTGCTCACGCGACCTATCGGTGATAGTATGCTAATGCTTGCAGTCGATAATTAGATATTTATATACAACCTGTCTATTCACGAGTCTCATTCGTGGTAGCATATAGGGTAGCTCTAGATAGTTCCTTTTGTGTGAGAGCCACGAGACTTTATCGTGGTATCTGGATGTGCACTGCTTGTTGCAGTGGTTGTGTATGTTGCGGGTATATTTGATATACTGCTGATCAGGATAGTTGCAGACTGATATTGGTACTCTGAGGGTTGGGTTACTTTAGCTTGTTCCCTGTGACTTCCATTATGTGCATTATGATTATGCACTATTGTCAATACATCCACAGTGGTTGTACTTATCCCCTCCTCATTTATCCTTTAGGTTAACTGATGGAGGACGTGTCATGTTGACCTACCTTCGAGTCGCTCAGAGAGTTCATTGCCGTGCTTGTCCCACTGCATCGTCGAGATGCCGCTTTGTTTACTTTATTGGTATTGCATTTTATTTATGCACTTTGGATTTTTGGTCGCAATTGGATTTGGGGTCATAAAACTATTTTACTTTGATTGATATATGTTTAGTCGTGCATGCATGCAGTTATTGAAATACTTATATTTCTATAACTATTTCGAGGTTTTTACTAGATTTGGTCCATGGATTCTGGATATTGTCACTAAGGGGCTCCCTTGTCATTTGGATGACGGATATGCCCCCAGGACGTGACCATTTTATTGGTTTGCGGTTTTGGTTTGGTTTTGGTGTATCGAGGATTTTCTTTTCCTTGGATTTTTGGGAGTTCTCAGGTTTTGGGACCAGGCGAGCTGAAGGATATCTCTGAGCTATAGGAAAGGTATTGTCTTTAGTGGTTATAGTACTTTTGTGGTTAGGAAAACTATTGACTTAGGGAAATTGCCCCTACTCATGGTCGTGGACGAGTTCGACGACGTATTGATCTTGAGGAATCTAATGATGATTTCGGAAGTACGGACTCTTTAGAGGTGCCGACTGATGTCAAATTAGGAAGCTAGGGATTTAGCTGCTAGCCATCGATTTGAAGGTCAAGGAGTAAACCCTCAGAAAATATCAGTCCATACTATTAGTGATTTGGTTATGGATAAGGCGTGTATACTTACACTGGTCAAGACGATGAAAGATCGTTTTACCTTATTATAGGAGGTGTTGGATGGGATATTTATCTATCCCAGTATTTCTTCTAGAGAAGATCCGGAACTTTTTGTTAAAAGAGAGGTGGACCTTTGAGGTTATGCATCGATTATCGATGATAGAATGCGGTAGTTGTAGAAGGAAATGAATATCCTTCATTATGGATAGAGGATCTATTTAGATCAGCTATATGACACCTGTGTATACTCTAGGATTGATTTATGGCTATTGGTATGTTGATATTGTAGTGACATGGTGTCATACAATTATCATTGTCGTTGGGATGATTGTTATATCATCAGTCTAGAGTAAGAGAATGCAGGTGTGTAGCGATGACAATCTCATACTTGGTATGAATTGCATGAGGTTTGATTATTTTGTTAGACTTTTGACGACTTAGTCGTCCAGGGATTTGGGAAATCGTGTATTCTGGACACGATTGGATCATTTGTGATGGTGGTAGTTGGAGTTGAGCACTCGGCCACCGTAGATGATGATTTTTCTGGTATTGATTTGATTATTACCATAGATATGGATAGGATGCTCTAGTGGTACTACACCGCTGATTGGTGATGGAATTTATTGGGTCTGAAGCTTGTGAACCTGGTTTCAGGGCTCAGACGATTGTTGACTTTTACACCAGTGTTGTGTGATCATTCTCGAGTGAAAGGAAGGTTAATTTATATGCGGAGGCGATGTTTCAGAGAATGGAGCGTTTCTGATTTAGTTGATCGAGACGTATCCTGTGTTTACGTCAAATGAGGAACTACGAGATGGTTTGTCATATATATAATATGACGTGGACTTAGCAGATATTATGTGGTTTTGTAGAGGTGAGGAGCAGGAATGCTTATGAGGTTTTAGCTAGCTACTGAGTAGCTGCACAGAGTTGTTAGAACACGGATAGTTGCAACTAGGAGGCGGTCAGAAAGTTTTTTGATCACCTTACATTGCGTGCGATAGAATGGATTTTAGGCAAGATTGCTTTTGAGAGAAAATATTTCTCCATTTAGGAGAATGGTGGGTTACATAGTTACATTGAATTTAGGAAGAGTTACTCTTGATTAAGGAACAGATAGATTCCTGTTGGGATGATAGAGAGCATTTACCATAGAGTTGTACTCTTGCTCTACCGGTTCGGAACTAGTGATAGTGGAATTTGTATGTCGTAGGTGGCTAGATAGCTACCTGACATCTTGACTGGCTACGAGTCCCGGTTGTGGTAGCATGTCATTGCTCTAAGTAGTGCCTTTGGCATTACTCGAGAGCCACGAGGCTTGGTCGATATTTTGATAAGTATTGCAAAGATTGCAATAGGTTCTCTATGCTGCGATGTATCGGATTGTATTCGGAAAATAGTAAATTTTGAAACGCTCTCCATGGTGGAACGACATGCGTGACATAGTTGATTGTGCACCGGTGTCAGCAGTAAAGGTGGTATATAAATAATCAGCAAGGTTCTGTACCGAGATGGACGTGAAAGCATAGTATGATGGACAATGTTGGGAGATTATTTGGAATTCAGAAAGGACTTAGTATGATTAGCTAAGTCCGCTCATTTTCATTCGATCCATACGAGGAGTTTGTTGGATCGCTGGATAGGTTATAAGGTGGCCGATATGAAGATACTATTCATACTCTGGAAGAGCTACTAGAAGCAAGTGTGATTTGGTTTTAAGGGATATCAGTAACCCCACTTAGTCACTTGAGGTGTGACTTGTCTCCAGATGCTTGAGATGGTTATAGGGACATCTCGTACTTATATACGAGTAGGAAATTTGGGGACCAAATTTTTATTAGTGGGGAAGAATGTAAAATCTTGAAATTAAAATACAAATTTAATGGCGAATTTGAAATAATCCTAGGGATTATTTTCGAGATTTTTAGGGAATTTTAGGAATTTTTTTGGAATTTTTCTGGATTTAAACGGACTCCGTACGAGATTTTTACGGGGATAAAATAAGTAGGCTTTGAAGGGGTCTATATAAAAGGGTGATAAATACGAGATGGAAAAACCTAAAATTTATTTTTCTTTTCCCTTTTATTTCTTTCCCGCCGACTTCCTTCTAGCTTCCCTTTTCGCGAGCCCACTTTCGCGATCCCTAACGCCCTCTTCTTTCTTCCTCGCGCAACCCGACGCCACCACGCCGACGCCGCCGTCGCTCCTCCCGACAACCGCCACGCTCTTCTCTGCCGTGCCACGCTAACCGCCGACGAGCATCACGCCTGACACGACGCGAGCACGCCGTCATCACGGCGCCGCCTCGACGCTCAGGTTCTCTCCCGCTCGACGCCAGACCGCCGCCCTTCTGCAAGCGCCGACAAACACGATCGTCGACCGTTCCCCTGCCGCGACGAGTCGCTCTTCCCTCTGTCGTCCGACTTCGAGGTGGCACCGCCCGAGCCTTCCCTTCCCCTTAGCTGCGATTTCTGGCCGGAGATCGCCGGAGTAGGTAAGGGTCTTTCTGTTTTGGTCGATCGGTGAGTGTGGTTGGTGATGGTGAATAGGGCAGTAGGGACGGAGTTGGGGGCCGGCTGTGAGAGGCTATGAGGGTTTGATTTGGGAGGTGGTCGTGCAAGGTCGGATGGTAGTGGTGGTGTGGGTGGATGTGTCGTGAAACAAGGGTTGAGTCGGATTCTGATCGATTTGGGGCTGAACTTGGGGTTTTGATTGGTCGATTTGGGCTGATTCGGGTGTTATCCGTTTGATTGGTATGTTAGTGAGCGAGGAATGGTTCAAAATTGTGTTACTCGGAGGATATGGGATTTGGGCTAAATTAATTGTATGGATTGTTTGTGGACAAGGAAAATTGGAAATAGTTTGGGTTAATTGGGATATGAAGGAAATCAATTTGTTATTCGATTTGTCGGTGAATTGTATTTTTGTGCTTGACTATAGTCATGCTTTATGCGAGTTTTTCGAGGCGAGTCCTCGATCGTGAAAATTTGGTTTTCATTCTTGCGGATATATATTGGTGGTATTTTGACTTAACTTTTAGATTAAGTCAAGTTGATATGCTAGTTAGGATAGCTTACAATAACTTTTCATGTTTATATGCAGTATGCTTTTGGTGCCTACTAGATACATGCATGTGATAGGATATGCTTATATCTTCCTGTTATATTTGGATCATAGTTACTTGGATCGATTATATTATTGATTTTGCATATTATTCGGATAGATATTTGTGGTTGGATTTACATGCTTTAGTATCATGCACCATCTTGCATGTTTGCATCTTTGGTGGACGGGGTTCCATTATTGTTGAGCCCGCTAGTTACATTTTTACATGGCTCAGTGGTACATCGAGGTGTGTGCGGTTGCTCGTCGAGTTCGACCGCCATTGGGCGCTCATGCGAGGCAGCGTGGTAGCGGGCAGATCCCTCCTCCGGTCTATGACAGGAGATGAGAGCTTAGCTCCCCACTATGTTTAGGCGGGAGGATAGGTGTACTCGCACATCCCTGTCCACTCGGTCACTCGGAAGCGATGATGGCGAGTGCGATTGTCATACCTACCCACTCGGCTTCACCATTGCGTGTGAGGCGGTGGTAGCGTCGAGGTGACCATGTCATTGGCACGGCATGCACTTTGCATAGATTGCATTTGTACTGTGTTTGCTGCATTTTTATTGATGCCTTGGATGTGCATATGATTGTCATGCATACAGGATACATGTTTATATATGATCAGGACTTTATTACTTCTAGTCAGGCACATGCTCCTATATCAGGGTAGGAGATTCAGGTAAGTACAGTCATTTTGTATTTCTTGTTTGTATACCCTATTATGTGAGACTGTACTGGCATGATATTTTTATTGTTAGCTATACCCTACTTTGCATATCTACTATACCCGCAGAGTTCTTTGAACTCACCCCGTTGATTATATCTATTTCAGGATGAAGCTGTCAGGAGAGTCCAGCTGCCAAACCCCCTCGTCGTGGAAGTGTATTTTGTTATTTGTGTTTACGGTTTTTGGGTATTTGGATTAGAATATATGTTTAGGACTGGAGTTGGATATTTGTACCTGTGGATGTTTTGGTATGTCCTTAGGGACCTTTGATCGGATTTTTATTTCGATTGGATTTCGGTTGAGTATTCCTGCCCAGATGGCAGAAGGGGTAAGTCTAGTTAGAGTAGACTTTTGTTTACCTAGATTTGTTGGCCTGAGGCCTTATTATTATCTGCGTGTGATGTGGTATGATTCCGGTCGTGTTGACCGATGTATAGTGGCCGTGTAGGCCTTGTATAAAAATTGGTATTGTCACCCGTACAGGGGAGGTGCTGCCGGATTTTTGTCTGGCGGAGACTCCCTCGGGGCGTGACAGATATGGTCGAGGCCGAGCTGGAAGCGGAGAGGAGAAGAGGCCATGGACAAATCGCGGGAGGCAGAGGCGAGCGAAGGGGGTGTTGAAGGAGGTGGGAGATGATCGAGTCGGAGACAAGAAGGGGGCACCAACGGAGTCTGAGCTGGAGGCAAGGAGAAGAAGGGGTGTTGATAGAGTTGGCTTTGGAGGCGAAGAGGAGAAGGGGGGCCGCTGATGGAGTCGGAGCTGGAGAAAATAATCGAGGTGAGCGGGTGCAGGAAGGATTTTGTGATGGAAGTTAGCGGCGAATTTAGTCATTTTCGTCGTTAATAATTATATACCTATTAAAAATATATTTTATTAAAATGAGTTAGCGTCGTCAAATATCATTATCTTAGCGACGAATTATCCAAATTTGTCGCTAAGATTTACTGTTAGCGACGAATAGTATAATTCATCACTAAGTGTCGAAATAGTAGCGATGAATATTTTACTTTGTCGCTCAGTGTCAACATATTGGCGACAAATCTATACTTATTCATCGCGAATAATGTATTTTTTATGAAAAATATTTTTTAATATAATTATTTTCGACGATATATAATTTTGTCACTATTATTACTATATATTTAACTAAGAATTATTAATTTGTCGCTAAATATTCGTCACTATTTCCTCAATTTCTTATAGTGTCTAGTACTTCGAACTGATTAATCTTGGATTGATTGATTTGATCCCATGAAAATTTTCCATCAATTATCAGGATTTAGAAGTGCTCACAATAGGCGACCTAGCAATTCAACATTTTAAATTTTTCATTCCACTGAAAGAAAATGTCTACAATGCACTGTAACTAAAAATTGAACCATGAATGCCTCGGTGCTTGAAAGACATGGTTCGTGGAGAATTTTTCATTTTTTATTTTCTATTTTCCTTTTCCAAAAAATAGAAAATGATTTTTTTGTGTTTTTTAATTTTCCAGAAAATACTCTTTTATTTTTTGAAAAATAAAAATGAAAACAGAAAATGATTTTTTTATGTTTTTCAGTTTTTCAGAAAATGTTCTTTTATTTTCTGGAAAACGGAGATAGAAAATGTCAACCAAACATGTTTTCTCGTTTTTCCAAAAAATAAAAATGAAAAATAAAACATTTTATGCTTACCAAACGCCCCGTTAACTTTTGCATCATGTGATAATGGTCTTAGTTATTGTGTTGGTTTAAGCTATTGAGTAGATTAGAGGATTGAGTAATCCAAAGAGAATGAGTTGGAGGAGAAAAAAGTCAAAATTTGGTAGCTTGAGCATTGTTCTCACAAAGATAAAAAGGACCCATCCTCAAGCTTTTAGCTTTATTATCTTTTTCTCTATATATATGCTAGGGATAATTAAAACATCTAATTATTCAAGAAGTTTAATCTCGTAGTTAAGCATTCTCCCTAATCTTTGAAGGATCTCGAATGTTATCTTAGCTCAAAACTTTGTTTAATAAAATGATCTCGAGGAAAATATTCATAGCCAAGATGAATTCAATCTACTTCTTTTCGAGAATAGTTAGTTTTTTTTTTTAAATAGTTACTTTGCATGAGAGAGTTGATTTTGACGGTTATGTTTTTAAACTTGAGAAGTAAAATGGTTTGATAGTTATATATGGATATGTATCATTTTGATGGTGATATATATTTAGATTGTAATTGTAAATGTGAAGTCATAAACTTGTTGGGGATTTAAGATTCCACAACTAGACATGGATAACCTTGTCGACTTTATTTTTGACTAAGGTTTTATAATTAGGTTATGAATCCTAAACATTCATTGAACAATATGACTATCCTCTATTACATGAATAGCATTTGTTCAGGTTATATATTTTAGGTAAATATAATATCATTTAGGACTTAAGTTTCAATATGTAGAGATTTTATTATCCTAAATGAATGGTTCAAGAGAATCCATTTATGAATTTAAAGATTCATATAGATAATAGATAGATGGCTTAAAAGGATATACATGAAATATATTTTTATTGCAAATTAGATTCTCAAGGGATCTAATATTAGTCTCTTGACATATTGACATTAGAAATTTTACTAACATTGAATGCCGACTAAATTTCTAGATAACTCAAAGGGATTAGCTTGCTCATCTGATAGCTCAAAGAAATTCATACAAGATTTTTGTCATATTTATCAACTATATTCTAGAATGGGTCAAGTTGGCAAGGGCATATATTAGTCTCCTCATGCATTGACATCAAATGTTGACTTTTTAATCAAATTCACTAAGTATCAAGGTAGATAACAATCTATACTTTATTTTTTGACATATTAATCAACAAGATTCTAGAAGGGGTCGAGTTGGCTAGGTCATGTATTAGTCTTTGCATATATTGACTTCAAAATTTATTGATGCCTACCTTTAATCAATTTCACTAAGTTCTTGGGGGAGATGAGTTAATGAATGTAATTTACTATACAACTCAAAGGGATCCAATTTGTGCATCAAAAAAACTCAAAAAAGGATCCATGTGTGATTTTTGTCATGTTGACCAACTAGGTTTTCGAAGAGATTAAGTTGGTCAAGGCATATAATATTAGTCTTAGAATATATTATCAATTGTTATTAGTTGGTCTTTGACTATTTAAGAACTAAGTTCTTGAGAGTTAAAATTTAATTGATGTCAACAGTATTAACTAGGTTCTCCACGATTTGAATTAGTAAAGATATTTTACCAAATGACTCAATGGAATCGAGATGATTCAAAGGAATTGAATTCGTGTTAATATTTTCTATGTTGATCAAATAAGTTCTAGAGGGAGTCAAGTTAGCCAAAGAATTTACTAGTGTTAAAATGTATTAACATTGATTTAGCTTTACATTGACCTTTGATTATTTGGCAATTATTATATTCTTAAGGGGTCGAGATAGTAAGGTATTTTATTAAATGAGTCAAAGGGATTTGGTTTGCATAATATATAGTTTAGAGGGATCCATATGTAATTTTTCTTAAAGGAGTCGAGTTATTTCTCAAAATCAAATTAGGTAATGTGGTCTTTGACTATCCAAAAAATTAAAATTTGAAGGAGGTTAAATTTTTTTAATACATTCAAGTATGTTACACTTAATGATATTGAAATTTTGCTAATGTTGGATCATTTGGAACGTGTGATTGGCATCATAATTTAGTTGATATCAACCTTATTAACCGAATTCACTATCTAGGTTCTACTTTAATCAACTCAACTAAGTTATTTTTATCAAATGACTTAAAGAGTTATCATCCCCTCGGGATGGTCCGTGTGCAATGCGTCCTTAGCCGTTCGATCCATAGGATACATAGTAATGAAAAATGTATAATATTTTCGTCGAGCGCACTATAGTCAATTCGTGAATCCGTCAGAGTTGTCATCATCGTCATCGTTGTCTCGCCACCGGTTGGACAACGACTGGATCACAATAGGACCGGAGTCAGATTTTGATCGAATCACGGTCGAAATCTAGTCGAATTGTGGCTATTGGCAGTCAAGATCACGAAGGATTTTGATCACGATTCAGTCAAGATCACGAAGGATTTTGATCACGATTCAGTCAAAATCTAGCCGCAATCCGATCGGACTTCGATGTCGACCGAATCACAATCAAAATTCGATTGCTCAACAGTGATGTCGAGTGACGAAGGACTACGATTTCCTTCCACGATGAAACACTGTGCATTCTCTATTATTGTGCATATTCAAGTGTGCACGAATTGTGCACCATATGATGCACAATATATATATATATATATATATATATATATATATATATATTAGAAAAATAATGCAAAAGAAAAGTATCGAATTGTTGAATCTTCTAATTTTAAATTCAGACTTAGTTGATGCCAAAAGTATTGGAATATAATTGTCAAAAAATGTAGCTTACTCTGAAAAATCGATTTGGCTTGGCACATCATATCGAAAGTCATTTAATTGACTTCTAAATAACTTATATTTTATAAAATTATTAAACTTTATATATATTTTTAATGTTTATAGTAAATATTAATTATTAAACTATTCAAGTTTTATATTTTATTGGTGATCTATAAGAAATTAAACTGAAGAATGAAATAATTAAATGTTGGATTATTAATCTAACGTTGGATTAATACATGAAATAATTATATATTATGGATTATCATATTAGAGCATCCACGGTACCGAGGATATTTGAAGGGATATTTATTCAAATATCCTCAACCTCTAAATACCCTCGTTGAAAAGATTATCAATGGAGATATTAAAAAATCATCGAATAAATTAAAAAGTTTTGTTCAGTGGTTTTTTTTAAAATTTATTTATTTATTGAATATTTATCTTAGTTTAATATTAGTTGATAATTTAATATAATCCTCCTCCTTTATCCGAATTTGAGACCGACCACAATAATTGAATTTCTTTTTAAATTTATAAATTCAATGTGAGCCTTAGTAAACGGTTTAATTGATTGGACTGTTATTAACTTTTAATTTTTTAAAGGTTAGATAATATTCATTTCTTTTCTATATATACATCCTTTTTTTCATCTATCTTTCATCAAAAAAAAAAAAAAAAAAAAAAAAAACTATTGCATACCAAAAATTATCTCCACTATATTTATTCTCCTTTTTGTTACACTAAACTATTCATTTAGTCCAAAATATCTCAAAATCCTCGAGCTCCCAACACAGAAAATATTTTTGAAGACACAACAAATCATACAATATCTGATACACAATCAACTTCGAGTGACTGAATTCTTGCAAAATTATTACGGGAGTACATAAAGAAGAAGGTCAATTAACAGATAACGTGCAACAGAACACACTCAATTTGTCAATGATTATTTCTCTCCTGAGTCGGTGTATACTGATGATATTTTTCGACCGTGAATCCGAATGAAAAAAGAGTTATTTTTATGCATAATCTCTGATTTAGAATAATTAGATGCAGATCGATATTAAGTTGAAGAATTTAAAAAAATAATTAAGTTTATTTAAATATAAAATTAGATGCAGATCGATATTAAGTTGAAGAATTTAAAAAAAATAATTAAGTTTATTTAAATATAAAATTAGATGTAAATTTATGTAATAGTAGTGAAATAGTAAATATTTGATTAGTAAATTAGAAGTGAGATCTTTGATGGTGGGACACATAAATATTTAATGTATAGGATATTTGAGTGTGGAAGGTGGGATATTAAAAGAATGAGATATTTGATGGATGATATGGATGTGAGACCCATAAATATTTGGAAGAAATATCTTTCTCTATTATGGATGCTCTTAAGTTAAATCCGCTAAGATTTTGGGTATTAGGCTTTGATGTATTCGACAAATACGTGTTGGTGCAGGGGCACCAGATAATCGAATCTGTGTTTTGATTATGGTAAAAACACAAAGTTAAGTTTACATTGTTATCTCACAAGTTGAATCAAGTGTGCAGAATTGCTAAACTAAAGTTGAAGGTCAGTGACACTCGGAGGTTAGCTGTGGTGGTCGGGCAACACCGGGAGGACTTCGGAGGGAGCCGAAGACCTAAGGTGAAGACAGGAAGCGAAGCTTCAAAGATAAAGGTTGAGGTAAGCTTGTGTGAGTGAGTGTAAGTAAGGTCGTGTCCTCCGTACGGGGACGTCCTTATGCGATGATCCGGCCAAGACTTCCCATGGAAGGTCTAAGTCGAGATCGGATGGTAAACGACCATCGAACTTACTTATATTGTAAAATACCGAGAAGAAAAAAAAATAATACCTTGTTAATTAATAAATTGTCTTATAGAATTTTTCCAAAAATTTTTAGAATTTTTTCTGGATTTAAACGGAGATTTTATAGATATTTCATGGGGATAAAATGGATAGACTTTTGAAAGCCTGTTTAAACTATCTACTAGGAATTAATAGGTTTAATTAAAAACCTATTAATTTTCCTTCGGTTTTCCCTTATTTTCGGATCACGTCGAATTTTCCTTCTTTTTCCCCAATCGTGCGTGACTCCTATTTCCTCGTGCAGCCGACCGCCGAATCGGGAGGCAACCCGACGACGCCTCCTCTCCGCTGCCTTCTCCCTCGCGCGCCGCCCTCCTCACCCCGTCGCCGCCCTTGTGCGTCGCCCGCAAAGGACCAGTGGTCACTGCCCCTGCGCACGCGGCCGGCGACCACAACCTAGGCCATCGCCGGTTCCTTTCCTCCCTCTCCCGATCACATCTTTTCCTCTCTTGATTTCTCACCACCGTTCGAGCAAGTCGCACCGTTGCCCGTTTTTGTCATCTGGCGTTTTGTCTTCGGCCACCACGGATAGCCCAGGCAGCCGACCATCCTCGAGTTCCCCAGATCTTGTGGCGGTCATGGCCGACTCAAATCGACGCCGGCGCTTCTGCTCGCACAACGCAGTCGTCGTTCAAGCGTTCAGCCGCCGGAGATCTCACCTAATAGGCTATCAGATTTCGTGATCACAGTGACGCCACTGCCTCCCAACATCGGTGCTTGCATCCATCTCCTCACCGGCCTCTTGTTGGTCAGCCGCCATCGCGAACGACAACCCCGACTTCATTTTTTTATCTCTTCAGCGAACATCACCGGCGCAACTTGTGGATTGTTGCCCTATTGTGATTGTCGCTGTGCCGAAGCCTCCGGCTGACTCCTCACCGCGAGCAGCAGGGTCGACCGCCACAGCTCAGATCCTTGGATCACTAATACAACAACGTTGGTTAGTTTCGGTTTGTGGAGCTTGCTGGACGAGGTGATCAAAGGTTGCTCGGCTGAGAATGAGTCAAGGGTTGTTGATGGCAGTGTGGATTTGGACAGGTGGTTCAAGTTGGAGTTATGCTACATGTGTGTGGAGCTGTGATCGGTGAAAGCTGAATCTGGATGGGTTGTGCAAGATTTGTAGAGCAGAAGGAAGCTGAGTTCGGTAAGTAAGATTTGAATGTTTATAGTGCCTATCAGTTGTCTAGTTAACTAGTTTGGATATGTTATAACCAGGTAATGGGATATAGTTTCCTATTCGTTGTGTAGTGATAGATGATTAATTCAGATTTACTGGAGATTGGATCCTCTTTAGCCTATCAAGAAGGAGGGGAGGTTGAATCAGTGTGAGGTAAGTGCAGATTGAGATTTCTATGTAAATTGATTTAATTTGGTACTGTAAGGAAATTTTACTTACAGTATAAATGTGGTTTACAAAATGGACAAAGATTGGTAAGATTCGGGATATGGATTGATGAGTAATAATAGGTTAAGAGATTGGTTTGGTTCTACTATTAGATTGACAGTAGAACTTTGATATATTGTCAGGTGTTTTAACGTACTGTGATGGTATTTGCAGGACATGGATACGAGACAGATGCACGGATATGAAGACCCTCAGCGAAGTCTACATAGCAGGTGGGTAATTTCCTACCTGGTCCGGGTAGATATATTGCATTCAGATTTAGTCATATATATGAGCATGTTAGGTGTTCATATTACCTTGACCTTGCTCTTATTATCGTATGCTTGAACTTATCGTTGGATATATTTGTGCTCAATTATTGATATCACATATACCCTATCATGATTTAAGAGTTATAGATGTGATGTAAATTGGCCTAGATGTTTAGTAGGGTGTAAATGTTAGTACGAGGGATGACCTAATTTATAAATTGGAAAAAGGTCATCTATGGGTAGGTAGTGCCCTAAATGTAGGATTTATTTCCAATACCCGTATGTTGCATACTGTTACCAACCATGAGTTGTGTAATGGTTAAGTGAAGGGTGATTAGTATGTCATTGAGGCCCAGGTGGTCGACTTGATATGATTAGTCGTCGACTCTCTATCGGATAGAGAGTCGTCGATCGATTGAGTCTGACTCTCTATTGGAGAGAGTTATGATCGATCGAGTCGACTCTCTACGGATAGAGAGTCGTCGATCGTTAGTACAACTCTATTGGATAGAGTTATGATCGATTAGATCTCTACGAGGATAGAGAGTCCATCGATCTATTGAGTACACCTCTCTACAGGATCGAGAGGATTGATTAGATGGGTATGACTCTGTGCTGAACAGAGAGTCTGTGGTAGATGCTTGTACGTGTGACAGCATACACATGTCATTTGCATGCATTCGGCGACATAGTCTCCTTAGGGTTGAGAGAGTCATCTCATCTTGCCTCTCGAGCACTCCCGGAGTAAGCGGGTGTGAGGCGAGCATCTGTTGTGTCACACTCTACCACTATAGACGGTGGTAGTTAGAGTTGCGTGCAGTTGTCCTGGGTGCGTGGTACTCGACCACTCATTGGTAGTGTTAGTCGGAGTGGCCAGCAGCAGGGACCCCCGTTGTGTAGTGAGCTCTTTACGCTCATATGTTACTTGATCATACTGCCCATTCGGCCACTCTATAGCAGTGGTTGGTGTGAGTTGAGACAGTTGTCATGTCGTGCCACCTAGGCCACACTGGGGTCGTGGTAGCGAGTAGGGGTGAGCAGACATAACCATGCATGCTGCATTGCCGTATCTGATGGCGCTTTGCATATTACCATATATCTATACATACATGCATGTGTATATATATATGGATGGTTGAGATTAATATATATATATATATAGATGCGGCCTATACATATATGATTATTGTGATGTTGCATTTGATTGTACTATGATTGCTGCATTTGGTTGTACATCATACTCATGCATGCTTCTTGCATATGTTATACGGTTGTGTCGGGTACTGGTATATGTGTTGGACAGACCATTAGATACCTTGACCTGTAGCTAGAGTATATTGTGAGTTAATCTACTCTTCCTGTTATATATATATATATATATTGGATATATGTTCAGGTTGGATCAAAGTAGCATAGCAGACTTCAGGTATGTCTGCATTTTTATGTTGTTTATTTGGTTATACGGTATATGCTTGTATTTATATACTATGCTGATATACCTGTTGTACCTCTAGAGTATGTTGTTGAAAATACATGTGATATGACATATATACATGTTTTTCTATTACCTGCTGAGTTTTACTCACCACCCCCCATGGACCCTGGGTTTTTCTGTCGCCCAGGTAACAGGTAGAAGACTTCGTTACGGCTTGGAGCACCGCTGGCTGACATCTCATCTCACCTCCAAGGCTCCCGTATTGGTTTTGGGTTTTGCGTCCGCCGTGTATTGTATTTGGAGTTTTCGTAGTGTACTGTGTTGTGGACTTGTAGATTCGGATTTTGTCGATGTACTGTATGTGGTTATGGTGTGTTAGTCATACCGGTATGCATGATGTGGATGTATTGTATATGTGGGGTTATGGGTATGTCATTGTATTAGTTTTCGCTGTGTTTCGTTATGTTGTTGTGTTTTTATTTGTTATGTTATTGTTATTGTGGGCCTATGGGCCTTGTATTAACCCGAAATATTGCCACGTACAGGGGAGGTGTCGTCCGTTTGATTTTCGGCTCGGTATGCTCTCGGGGCGTGACAACTTTAGTGGTATCAGAGCCCAAGGTTCTGCGATTCCATACAATGATGTTTTGTGTCGAGTCTTGGATTCTCGGGAGTCGATTTATTCGGTTTTGGTTTTCTGAGATGAGATGGGCCCGGCGAGCTCAAGAATTCCTGATAACTTATGGTTTAGTAGATATTTATCTAAACTTGATTAGTAGATGTATACAATATAGTTATGACACCTGTGCAGACTTGTAGTAGGGGTCGTCCACCGAGGCGACCAACCGGAGTGACCTTTAGGGTTTATACTCCCGGTTATGTTGGCTATGCATTTAGATGCTTATACCAGGGAATAACCTGTAGTGTGTTGGTTATTATTCGTAACCGTGGTATGAGTTGACCACGGGAACAACCTGTTGAGTCTGTGAGTCTTAAACCTGTGTCGAGGAGGTGATTTACCTCTGAGAGCCGATTGATACCGAATCGGAAAACAGGGGTCAAGTCGTCACATTTATTATGAAAATCAGAGACTACAGTCTTAGAGATTTCCACTAACTGTGCTAGTCGGATCATTACCTGTGGGTAATGAACAGACTTGTAGACTATTGTTGATGCAGATAGCGGAAGGCTAGGTTATGATGTTTCATAGGGATTTTTATCCCTGAGTTATTCGTACTGAGTTGTATAACTTTGAGAGTAATTTTGAGTACTTAACTCATGTTATACCGAGAAAGAAGAATTATTTGCATACCATTATCGGAATCAAGCCGGTATTTGGTGTTAAATGCAGAAAATAATCTTTGGTAAATAATATATCACTTGATCATGGTCTAGTGATGTTGAAAGGGAGTATTTCCCTGTCACTTTTAGTGACACATTGTAAGGAATTCTTGAGCTTTCAAAGAGGGTGATCGGTTAGTAATAGTGTACTGTGCAGAGTCGTGAGACTTGTAGAGGTTACGACAACCTAATAGCTCAAGAAGATGAATGGATGATTTAAGCCACCCAGAGTTATTGGCTTATAGTTGGATTAGGATGCTGGGATTGTCTACCAGATCCTGCCGGAAGACATTGGATTGAGTCAGAAGTTTGGAAATGACTCCGTACAAGTATTTAAAAGTTGGAGACCGATAAGCAAATATTGCAGGTCAACTTATTAGAGTCAGAAGTCTCCGACTATTGGATAAAAGGAGCAAGATCGGAGTCATAGGCTTTGAACTACTTTTCGATTATAGAAGACCAATCACAGATCATCAGAATGTTCTTGTGGATATCAGCAAAATCAAAACAAAGACTCTGAAGGGATTGTGTGCGTGCAGTGCGGAGCACGAAGACACGCGAAATCAGATTATCCATTGGATCAGTTCAGCTGTTGCTATTGTGAGCAACCAGTACAGTGGAGGAGGTGTACTTTGAAGACTCAGTTGAAGACTATCGATGGTATTCCGGGAAGAAGATGCATCATCTCGACAGCAGAGATCAGCACAGAGGATTGGGTTATCTCATCAGCAGCAACCTACTACCTCAGGCGTGGTTGGAGTCTTGAATACTTCCCTCAAGAGGAAGTGACTTATGTCGGAGTATCAGCAGAAGACATCATGGAAGACTTATGCAGACAACAACAGTTACCCCCAGATATGATTTGCTTAGTACAGAGGAGGGAGTATACGACGGTGGACGTATTTATTTTGTATTCTATAGCTGTAGCTCGTAGGATTTAGGGATGTGATCAGATGATCTAACAAGATCCTCGGATCATTCATCGCAGAAATACGACCGCTTTGTCGCGGATTGTTGGATCTGATCTTGTTCTCTTCGGAGAAAGGCGGAGACCTGCAGGGAGCCTTTGGGATCGGATCGACAGATATTTCATCGTTCAGGGTATTACTCTAGTTTTACCCTCTGGGTTAATATGTTGAGAGATGCTTGTAGTTATAGGTATCTGTATCTAGAACATTCTTAGTTGGATTAGAAGGGTCCTTTACATCGACTTGTGGGTCGATGATATCTCTACCGTCAGGTGAGATGAGGATCAACAATTAAGAAGTCAAGGGATGCCCTTAGACTCTGATAGACATATCTTTACTGTAGACATATCCTTACGGATGGTCAAGTTGTTGAGATTATAGTATGATTATGTCTCTCAGATGTGCGTATAATCCGAGAGCATTCGGATGTAGTTTCGGATGAACTCCTAGCCTTGCCGTTGCTTAGGCAAGTGGAGTAGGCGATCGAAATGATTATGAAAATAGTCCAGTATCGAAGATCACATATCAAGTGATATTTTTGTTGTTATCAGTGTTGTTAAACACTATAAAAGAATTGGAAGAATGTGAGTTGCGATTATAGGAGATGTTGGAGGGGATATTTATCTATCCCAGTATTCCTCCTTGAGAAGGACCCAGAACTCTTTATTGAAAGAGGGATGAATCTTTGAGATTATGCATCGATTATCGATGATAGAATGCGATAGTTGTTGAAAGTAAATATCCTTCGTTGTGGATAAATGATTTATTTAGATCAGCCAAAGACACCTGTGTATACTCTAAGGTTGGTTTACGACTGGAGTACTGTTATTATAGTGACATGATGTCATATGATTATCATTGTCGTTGTGATGATTAATATATATCATCAGTGTAGAGTAAAGGGGATGCAGGTGTGTAAAGACGACAATTTCATACTTGGTATGAATTTGTATGAGTTTTGATTAAGTTGCTAGACTAATTAATGATTTAGTCGCCACTGGATTTGAGAATCGTGTATCCTGGACACGATTGGATCAGTTTGTGGTTGTTGGAGTTGCATAACCTGGCCACTGTTGATTGTGGTAGTGGGAGTTGCGCACTCGACCACCGTAGATGGTGGTTTTCCTTGTATGTTTTGGTTAATTCCATAGATGTGGATAGAATGCTTGGCATTACTATACCACGGACTTGTTTGACAAAGGTGATGATAGAAATCATTTAGTCGAAAACTGGTGAAATCGGTTACAAGACCTAGACAGTGGTTAACTTTTACACGAGTATTAGTTAATCCGTCCGGAGTGGATAAAAGGAGGTTGTACGCAGATGTATCGTTTCAGGGATCAGAACGATTCCGATGCAGTTGAATGAGGCATATCTTATGCCTACGTCAGTTAAGAAACTACGAAATAGTCTGTCATATACATGACGAGGCTTTAGTAGTTATTGTTTGGATTTATAGATGCATGGAGCAGGAATGCTCATGGGATTTAGACTAGCTACTGGGTAGCTACTATAGAGTTGCTGGAACACGAACAGTTGCAACAATTGCAATAAGGGAGATTTGCTATTTATCCTGATGGTACTCAGATGTACCGAGAGTTGAAACGTTCATACGAGTGGAATGGTATAAAGAGAGTTATAGCATATTTTGTTGTTGGATATTTAGTATACCAGCAGGTGATGGTTGAACATTAGCAACCCGCTAGATTGCTCCAGGAAATTTCAATTTCGGAATGGAAGTGGGAGCACATCACTATTGATTGCGTTACGGGATTGCCTAGGACCCGTAAAGGACATGATGCGATTTGGGTGAGTGTGGATCGACTGACCAAATCAGCTCATTTCCTTTCTATTCGTGGGTTGTACTTGTTGGATCATTCGGTAGAGTTGTATTACCGAAAGATTATCAAATTGCGTGGGGTACTTTTAAGTACCATATCGGATAGAGATTTGCGATTTACCTCGCGATTTTGACAGAGTTTGCACCAGACTATGGGCACAAAGCTTCGGCTTAGTGCAACATTTCATCCGCGGACTGATGAACAGTCTGAGTGTATCATTTAGACGTTGGAGGATCTATTCAAATCTTGTGTCGTGGATTATGGAGGTGTTGCTTATCGGTTGGCTTTACCTCCGACAATTGCGGGTGTTCACAACGTATTTCCTGTTGTTATGCTAGGGAAATACGCGCCGCGATCTGACCAAGTTCTGAAAGAGGTTTCGATCCTACCTCAGTCTAATGCGACTTACGAGGAGATTTCAGTGCGTATTCCTGGTCGCAACGAGCGTCAGTTGCAGAACGAAAACCATCCGACTCGTAAAGGTTGGATGACAGCATCATACCGATGAGGAGGCTATGTGGGAGCTGGAAGATACTATCTGAGCTCGATAGTCTCATTTGGTCACTTGGGGAAGGTATATGGTCCTTTCGGAAACTTGCTTGAAGTAAATTTTTGGCATGTTAGTACGAAATTTGGGGACCAAATTTTTATAAGTGAGGGAGAATGTAAAATACCGAGAAGAAAAAAAAAATTAATACCTTGTTAATTAATAAATTGTCTTATAAAATTTTTCCAGAAATATTTAGAAATTTTTCTGGATTTAAACGGAGGTTTTATGGATATTTCATGGGGATAAAACGGATAGACTTTTGAAAGCCTGTTTAAACTATCTACTAGGAATTAATAGGTTTAATTAAAAACCTATTAATTTTCCTTCGGTTTTCCCTTATTTTCGGATCACGCTGAATTTTCCTTCTTTTTCCCCAATCGCGCGTGACCCCTATTTCCTCGCGCAGCCGACCGCCGAATCGGGAGGCAACCCGACGACGCCTCCTCTCCGCCGCCTTCTCCCTCGCGCGCCGCCCTCCTCACCCCGTCGCCGCCCTTGTGCGTCGCCCGCAAAGGATTAGTGGTCACTGCCCCTGCGCACGCGGCCGGCGACCACAACCTAGGCCATCGCCGGTTCCTTTCCTCCCTCTCCCGATCGCATCTTTTCCTCTCTCGATTTCTCACCATCATTCAAGCAAGTCGCACCGTCGCCCATTTTTGTCGTCTGGCACTTTGTCTTCGGCCACCACGGATAGCCCAGGAAACCGACCATCCTCGAGTTCCCCAGATCTTATGGCGGTCATGGCCGACTCAAATCGATGCCGGCGCTTCTGCTCGCACAACGCAGTCGTCGTTCAAGCATTCAGCCGCCGGAGATCTCACCTGATAGGCTACCGGATTTCGTGATCACAGTGATGCCACTGCCTCCCAACATCGGTGCTTGCAGCCATCTCCTCACCGACCGCTTGTTGGTCAGCCGCCATCGCAAACGACAACCCCGACATCATTTTTTTATCTCTTCAGCGAACATCACCGGCGCAGCTTGTGGATTGTTGCCCTATTGTGATTGTCGCTGTGCCGAAGTGTCACGCCCCGAGAGCATGCCGAACCGAAAATCAAACGGACAGCACCTCCCCTGTACGTGGCAACATTTCGGATTAATACAAGGCCCGTAGGCCCACAATGACAACAATATATAAAAATATATCAACCACAACAATATATATAAATCAAAACAACTACACACAGCGGAAACGATACAACAACAACAATACATCCTACACATGCATACCGGTATGACTAACACCATAACATAAAGAAAAATCTCGACAAAACCCGCACCAACATGTGCGTACATCACATAATACATAACATCACGAAAATACCGAATACATAACACGGCGGACGGAAGACCCAAAACCCAAAAACACGGGAGCCTCGGAGGTGAGATGAGACGATGTCAGCTGGCGGTGCTCCAATGTCATCACGAAGTCTTCCACCTGTTACCTGGGCGACAGAAAACCCAGGGTCCGCGAGGGGTGGTGAGTAAAACTCAGCAGGTAATAGAAAACATGTATATATGTCATATCACATGTATTTCGACAACATACTCTAGAAGTACAACAGGTATATCAGCATAGTATATAAAATACAAGCCTATACCGTCTAACTGAATGAACAACATAAAACATGCAGACATACCTGAAGTCTGCCACGCTACTCTGATCCAACCTGAACATATATCCAACATATATATATATACAACAGGAAGAGTAGATCAACTCAAAAATAAACTCTAACTACAGGTCAAGGTATCTAGTGGTCTATCCAACACATACCAGTATCCGACACAACTGTATAACATATGTAAGAAACATGCATGAATATGATGTCCACCCAAATGCAGCAAGCATAGTACAAACAAATGCAACATCACAATAATCAGATATATATATATATATAGACTGTATCCATATATATATATTAATCTCAACCATCCATATATATATATATATATATATACCTGCATATATGTATATATATATGGTAATATGCAAAACGCCATCAGATACGGCAATGCAGCATGCATGGTCATGTCGGCTCACCCTAAAGCTACCACGACCCCAGTGTGGCCTCGGTGGCTCGAGCATGACATACAATCCCCAACTCAACACCAACCACTACTCTCGAGTGGCCGAAGTGGCGATGATCGAGTAGCATATAAGCGTAAAGAGCAAGCTACACGATGGGGGTCCTGCGTGGTCACTCCGACAAATACTACCCATGAGTGGTCGAGTACCACACACGCAGACTACTGACGCAAATCCAACTACCACCGCCTATAGTGATAGAGTGCGGCACCTCGATGCTCTGCGCCTCACACGGGTGACTCCTCCTATGAGTAGCAGTGGAGGCGGGATATGGCGACACTCTCAACCACAAGGGAGACCTGCGTCGCGTGCATGTAAATGCATGAATGCAATGTCTCACATCTGACATCCACCATAGACTCTGCATTCTCTGAGAATCATACTAACAGGATCTACGCACTCTATCCTGTAGAGTCGTACTCAATCGATCAATACTCTCTATCATGTAGAGTCATACCAATCTAAGCGACACACTCTACATCCTCAGCAGAGTTGTACTCAACTAATGGACACACTCTCTATCCTGTAGAGAGTCGTACTTATCTGATTATAACAAGCTAGGACCATCGGTCCGTAGCGATACCCTAAGTATCATTCCTCTGACCATTTACACAATACATGTTCCGTGGTAACATACAACCTAAGGGCACTAGAACTAATCCTAGGTTAAAGACATTATCTACCTACGGATGACCTTTTTACCCAAAGTACAATCAGGTTGTCATCCGGACCTTACTATTTGCACTTAACTTAAACAAATTCTAAGTTATTTACATCATCTATATGTATAACTCCTAATCATGATAAAATAAACATGATATCAACAATGGAGTTAATAGCCTGATAGAAGATCAAGCATACGATAAAAAGAACATGGTCAAGGTAATATGAACACCTAACATGCTCATATCAATGACTAAATCTGAATGAAAAACAACTACCCGGACCAGGTAGGAGATTACCCACATGCTTTGTAGACACCAATCGTCTTCACGTTCATGAATATCTGCCTCGTATCATGTCCTGCACAATATCGCAACATTTATAGTTAAGTGCAAGCATACAACGAATGATCGATTCGAGTCCTACATTGACTTCGCATCTCGATCAACTAATTGAATAGTTTCTTCCATTATCTTTTAATCAGAATACCAACTATCAATTTAATAATAGTTAATCAAACTAAAATAACGATCCATAGAATTTACCTAGTTTCAAAGCTATGGTAAAAGCTGTGATCCAAATTCAAATATCCTCCTCCCTAGCAGACTTCACCTCAATTCAAAGTATCACATCTGCGTCAAACAGCCAATCCAAATCAACTCGTTGAACGCAACAACTCAATTACATTGGAGGCGTAACCCAAATTCCAAAAAATCCTATGCCCGAAATTACACAAAGATTCACATTTCTTTCAAATCTACCAAACTCGCTTCCTTAATCCAACCCACAAATCAATGGCGGTAATCTTACGGCAATAAGAGATGTGTAGGTTATCTGAAAATATTGACCCACAAACCTAAGCCTCGTGATCCGCCGCTCTAGAATCACCGTGCCCAACGGCGCGCATCCTAAACTGTCGCGGGGTCAGCGAGAGAGAGCTATAGAGATCTGTGCGCGATGGAGGAAGAAGAAAGACCGGCAGCTAAGGCGAGATAGACCGATGGTAGCAATCGATCGATGTTGGTTGTTGGCGTCGATCAGTGGCGCTCAAGTGGAGGTCTCCGTGATGCAACGACTGAGTGAAGCTCGGTAGCGTGAGAACAACAATCGGCGTGTGGGTAGAGTGTTGATTGGAGATCTCGGCGACGAAGGCTGCGAAAAAGGGCAGCGATCGAGGAAGACGAGTCGGCAAAGAGAAATAGAGGAAGCCGACAATCGAAGAGGTCGGCGGCATCGCGTGATCTAGCTCGCCGGTGGTGATGGAGCGGCGACACGACGATGCCACCGTGAGATCGCGTTGAAGAACCAGAGGAGAAAAGATCCAGATCCGGCGATGGAGCGAGCTCGAGATGCCAGCCTCTTCAACTCGCGGCGGCGACGCGTTAGGGCACATCAAGCGGGCTTGGCGATGGGGTGCAGCGACTATAGTGGTCGGCTCGTGAGGGAGAGGCGGCAGTGAGGAATCGCGCGAGACGAAGGATCGGGAGGGAAAGAGAAGAAGTCGGCGACGGGAAAGTGAGGAGAAGAAAGCTGATCGGAAATGGGAAAAACGGAAGAAATATAATAGGTTTTTTTTTTTTAATTAAATCTATTAATTCTTAGCCGATAGTCTAAACAGGCTTTATAAAAGCTTATTCATTTTATCTCCATGAAGTATCCATAGAACCTCCGTTTAAATCCAGAAAAATTTCTAAAAATTCCTGAAAAATTCCACAAGATATTTTATCAATTGACGAGGAATATTTTATTTTATATTTTTTTTTTTTATCCGGTATTTTACATTCTCCCCCACTTATAAAAATTTGGTCCCCAAATTTCATACTTAAGTGTAAGAACCAATACCAGAAATTTCTTGAACTACTACATGCCTCAAGTGAACAAATGAGGATGTCGAGCTCGGATAGTATCTTCCAGCTCCCATGTAGTCTCCTCACCAGTCGGATACTATCATCCAACCTTTACGAGTCGGATGGTTTTCGTCTCACAATTGCCGCTCCTTGCGACCAAGAATCCACACAGGAGTCTCCTCATAAGTCGCATTCGCCTGGAGTGGTATCGAAACTTCTTTCAGAACATGGTCAGATCGCGGTGCGTATTTCCTCAGCATAGAAATATGAAATACGTTATAAACACCCGCAAGTGTCGGAGGTAAAGCCAACCGACTAGCTACAACTCCATAATCCACGCATAGGCAGAGTGAGCTGATTTGGGTAGTCGATCCACTATCACCCAAATCGCATCATGTCTTTCACGGATTCTAAGCAATCCTATAACGTCACCAATAGTGATATGCTCCCACTTCCATTCCGGAACCGGAATTTTCTAGAGCAATCCAGCGGGTTTCTGATGTTCAGCTTTCACCTGCTGGCATACTAAACATCGAGCAGCAACATCTGCGATAACCCTCTTCATACCGTTCCACCAGTATAAACGTCTCCAATCTCGGTACACCTGAGTACCGCCAAGGTGCATAGCAAATCCCGAACGAAGTGCTTCCTATAGCAACTCTTCCTTAACTGGATGCGTGTCCAGAACACACTATCCTTATCAGAGACGGAGAATTATCTTCTCAAAAGAGAAATCCATCAACCATCCAAGATACACTCCACACACTGTAAGTGCATGGGAGACTATAGCGACCAATTTCTCAAGTTGCAATTTTTCGAGTTCCAACAACTCTATAGTAGCTACCCAGTAGCTAATCCAAAATCCCATGAGCACTCCTGCTCCATACATCTACAAATCAGGATAATAACTACTAAGCCCACGCTATAAGTATGACCGCTTATCTCGTAGTTCCTTAATCAAGTAAGCATAAGTTACGCCTCATGCAATCGCATTTTAATCGCTCCGATCCTGAAATGATGCATTTGCGAACATCCTTTTATCCACCGGAAGGATTAACTAATACGCGTGTAAAAGTGAACCGCCATCTAGGTCCTGTAAACTGGTTTCACCAGCTTCCGACTAAATGATTTACAACATCACCTTTGTCAAACAAGTATGTGGTATAGTAATGCTAAAATATTCTATCCACATCTACAGTGCTAACCAAAACATACAAGGAAAACCACCATCTATGGTGGTCGAGTGCACAACTCCTACTACCACAATCAACAGTGGCCAGGTTGCACAACTCCAACAACTACAAAAGGATCCAATCGTGTTCAAGATACACGATTCTCAAATCCAGGGAAGACTAAATCGTTAATTAGTCAAACAACTTAATCAAAATTCATAGAATTCATACTAAGTATGAAATTGTCGTCCTCCATACACCTGCATCCTGCTTACTCTAAGTTGATGATATATCAATCATCACAACGACAATGATCATCGTATGACATCATGTCACTACAATATCAATACTCTCGTCGTAACCAACCTTAGAATATACACAGGCGTCTTTGGCTGATCTAAATAGATCATATATCCACAACAAGGATATTTACTTTCAACAACTATCGCATTCCATCATCGATAATCGATGCATAATTTCAAAGGTTCATCTCTCTTTTTTTTTCAAAGAGTTCTGGATCCTTCTCAAGGAGAAATACTGGGATAGATAAATATCCCTTCCAATATCTCCTATAATTACAATTTACATTCTTCCAATTTCAATAGTTTTTTTTTTTTTTTTTTTGCAACACTGATACCAACAAAATTATCACTCATATGTAATATTCGAAACCAGAACTAATTTCCGCAATCATTTCGATCGCCTACTCCACTTGCCTAAGCAACAACAAGGCTAGGAGTTCATCCGAAACTACTTCCGATTGCTCTCGGATTATACGCACATCCGAAAGACATATCGTACCATACTTCCAACAATTTGACCATCCATAAGGATATGTCTACAGTAAAAGTATGTATATCAAAATCTAAGGGTATCCCTTGACTTCTCAATTATTGGTCCACATCTCATCTGATGGTAGAGATACCACCGACCCACAAGTCGATGTAAAGGACCCTTCTAATCCAACTGAGAATGTTCTAGACAAAGATACCTGTAAACTACACGTATCTCTCAATATATTAATCCAGAGGGTAAAACTAGAGTAATACCCTGAACGATCAAATATCTGTTGATCTGATCCAAAAAGGCTCCACACAGGTCTCGGCCTTTCTCCGAAGAGAAAAGATCATATTCAACAGTCCGCGACAAAGCGGTCGCATTTCTGCGACGAATGCCTCGGGGATTTTTTTTTTCCTAGATTATCTAATCTATCCCTTAATCCTACGAGCTGCAACTATAGAATACTGAATAAATACGACCATCGTCGTATACTCTCTCCTCTGTACTAATCAAATCACATCTGGAGGTAACTGTTGTTATCTGCTGAATCTTCTAAGATGTCTTCTGCTGATGTTGCTTCTGTGTTGATCTCTACTGAAGGGGAGTATCAAGGAACTCCAACCACGCCTGAGGTAGTAGGTTGTTGTTGTTGAGATAATCTTGGCGATCTCTGCTGTCGAGACGGTGCATCATCCTCCCGGAATACCATCGATAGTCTTCAACTGAATCTTCAAAGTACACCTCCTCCACTGTACTGGTTGCTCAACAATAGCAACAGCTGAACTGCTCCAACAGATAATCTGGCTTCACGTGTCTTCGTGATCTGCACTGCACGCACACAATCCCTTCGGAGTCTTTGTTCTGATTTTTTTTTTTCTGATATCCACAAGAACCTTCTAATGATCTGCGATTGGTCTTCTATAATCGGAAAGTAGCCCCAAGGCCTCTGACTGCGATCTTGCTCCTTTTTGTCCAACATTCGGAGGCTTCTTACTCCAATATCTCACTTGCTATGTCTGCTTATCGATCTTCATCTCCTAAACACTTGTACGGAGTCATTCCTAAACTCCTGTCTCAATCCAACGTCTTCCAGCAGGATTTGGTAGAAGATCCCGGCATCCTAATCTAACTATAAGACAATAACTCTGGATGACTTAAGTCATCCTTCCATCTTCTTGAGCTATTAGGTGGTAGTAACCTCTGCAAGTCTCACGACTGCAAGACATTACATTATTCTTGACGATCACCCTTTCTTGAAGCTCAAGAATTCCTTACAATGCGTCACTAAAAGTGACACAGGGAAATACTCTCTTTCAACATCACTAATCCATGATCAAGTGATATATTATTTCCCGAAGATTTTTTTTTTTTCTGCATTTATCACCAAATACCGGCTTGACCCCGATAATGGTATGCAAATAACTCTACTTTCTCGGTATAACATGAGTTAAGTACTCAAAAGTACTCTCAAAATTATATCCTAGACGAACAACTCGGGGATAAAATCCTAAGAAACTCCATAACCTAGCCTTCCGCTATCCGCATCAATAGTCTAGTCTGGCCTGCTCATTACCCATGTAATGATCCGACTAATGATTAGTGGAAATCTCTAAGACTGTAGTCTCGATTTCCATAATAAATGTGACGACTTGGCCCTCGCTTTTCCGACTCGGTATCTGGCTCTCAAAGGTAAATTACCTTCTCGACAGTTCAAAACTCACAGACTCAGTGGTCGTTTCCGTGGTCAACACATACCACTATTCTGAACAATAACCAACAAACTACAGGTTATTCCCTGTTATAAGCATCTAAATGCATAGGCAATAAAACTGGGAGTATAAACACTAAGGTAACTCCGGTTGGTCGTCTCGGTGGACGACCTCTACTAAAAGTCTACACAGGTGTCATAACTCTATTGTATACACCTACTGATCAAGTTTAGATAAATATCTACTAAACCATAAGTTTTTCAGGAATTCTTACCTCGTGCTGCTTGGAGCTCAGGCCGCTGTCCATCTCATCTCAGAAAACCAAAACCGTATAAATCGACTCCCGAGAACCCAAGACTCGACTCAAAAACAACATAACATGGCATCGCAGAACCTTGGGCTCTGATACCACTAAAGTTGTCACGCCCCGAGAGCATGCCGAACCGAAAATCAAACGGATAAAGACTCTCACATGCGACGTGGCAACATTTCGGATTAATACAAGGCCCGTAGGCCCACAATGACAACAATATATAAAAATATATCAACCACAACAATATATATAAATCAAAACAACTACACACAGCGGAAACGATACAACAACAACAATACATCCTACACATGCATACCGGTATGACTAACACCATAACATAAAGAAAAATCTCGACAAAACAAACCAACATGCGTACATCACATAATACATAACATCACGAAAATACGAATACATAACACGGCGGACGGAAGACCCAAAACCCAAAAACACGGGAGCCTCGGAGGTGAGATGCATCACGAAGTCTTCCACATTACAAGGCGACATGAAAACCGTGGTCCGCGAGGGGTGGTGAGTAAAACTCAGCAGGTAATAGAAAACATGTATATATGTCATATCACATGTATTTCGACAACATACTCTAGAAGTACAACAGGTATATCAGCATAGTATATAAAATACAAGCCTATACCGTCTAACTGAATGAACAACATAAAACATGCAGACATACCTGAAGTCTGCCACGCTACTCTGATCCAACCTGAACATATATCCAACATATATATATATACAACAGGAAGAGTAGATCAACTCAAAAATAAACTCTAACTACATGTCAAGATATCTAGTGGTCTATCCAACACATACCAGTATCCGACACAACTGTATAACATATGTAAGAAACATGCATGAATATGATGTCCACCCAAATGCAGCATAGTACAAACAAATGCAACATCACAATAATCAGATATATATATATATATAGACTGTATCCATATATATATATTAATCTCAACCATCCATATATATATATATATATATACCTGCATATATGTATATATATATGGTAATATGCAAAACGCCATCAGATACGGCAATGCAGCATGCATGGTCATGTCGGCTCACCCTAAAGCTACCACGACCCCAGTGTGGCCTCGGTGGCTCGAGCATGACAACTGTCCCAACTCAACACCAACCACTACTCTCGAGTGGCCGAGTGGGCAGTATGATCGAGTAGAATATAAGCGTAAAGAGCAAGCTACACGATGGGGGTCCTGCCGTTGGTCACTCCGATACTACCCAGTGGTCGAGTACCACACACGCAGGACTACGACGCACGCAAATCCAACTACCACCGTCTATAGTGATAGAGTGCGGCACCTCAATGCTCTGCCCTCACACGGGTGACTCCTCCCATGAGTAGCAGTGGAGGCGGGATGGAGCGACACTCTCAACCACAAGGGAGACCTCGTCGCCAGCGTGCATGTAAATGCATGAATGCAATGTCTCCCATACCGACATCCACCATAGACTCTACATTTCTCTGAGAGAATCATACTAACCAGATCACGACTTCTATCCCGTAGAGAGAGTCGTACTAATCGATCATAATACTCTCTATCCTGTAGAGAGTCATACCAATCTAAGCGACACACTCTCTATCCTGTAGAGAGTTGTACTCAACTAATGGACACACTCTCTATCCTGTAGAGAGTCGTACTTATCTGATTATAACAAGCTAGGACCATCGGTCCGTAGCGATACCCTAAGTATCATTCCTCTGACCATTTACACAATACATGTTCCGTGGTAACATACAACCTAAGGGCACTAGAACTAATCCTAGGTTAAAGACATTATCTACCTACGGATGACCTTTTTACCCAAAGTACAATCAGGTTGTCATCCGGACCTTACTATTTGCACTTAACTTAAACAAATTCTAAGTTATTTACATCATCTATATGTATAACTCCTAATCATGATAAAATAAACATGATATCAACAATGGAGTTAATAGCCGACGGTAGAAGATCAAGCATACGATAAAAAGAACATGGTCAAGGTAATATGAACACCTAACATGCTCATATCAATGACTAAATCTGAATGAAAAACAACTACCCGGACCAGGTAGGAGATTACCCACCTGCTTTGTAGACACCAATCGTCTTCACGTTCATGAATATCTGCCTCGTATCATGTCCTGCACAATATCGCAACATTTATAGTTAAGTGCAAGCATACAACGAATGATCGATTCGAGTCCTACATTGACTTCGCATCTCGATCAACTAATTGAATAGTTTCTTCCATTATCTTTTAATCAGAATACCAACTATCAATTTAATAATAGTTAATCAAACTAAAATAACGATCCATAGAATTTACCTAGTTTCAAAGCTATGGTAAAAGCTTCTTGATCCAAATTCAAATATCCTCCTCCCTAGCACAGCTTCTGCTTGATTCAAAGTATCACATCTGCGTCAAACAACCAATCCAAATCAACTCGTTGAACTGCAACAACTCAATTACATTGGAGGCGAGAACCCAAATTCCAAAAATCCTATGCTGAAATTACACAAAGATTCAAATTTATCTCAAATCTACCAAACTCGATTCCTTAATCCAACCCACAAATCAATGGCAGTAATCTTACCAGCAATAAGAGATGTGTAGGTTATCTGAAAATCTGCTGATTGACCCACAAACCTAAGCCTCGCATCCGTCGCTCTAGAATCACCACTGTGCCCAACGGTGGCATCCTAAATCTGGACTGGTCAAGCAGTGGTGCGAGCAGAGAGCTACAGAGATGCAGCCGCGATGGAGGAAGAAGAAAGACCGGCGGCTAAGGCAGAGACAGCTGATGGCAGCAATCGATCAATGCCTTGGTTGACGGCAGCGTCGATCGAGCAACTGCTCAAGTGGAGGTCTCCCGTGATGCAGCGACAGCGAGTGAAGCTCTGGTAGCGACAGAACAACAATCTCGGTGGCGGCTGGGTAGAGGTGTTCAGTTGGAGATCTCCGGCGACGAAGCTGCAGAAAAGGGCAGTGATCGAGGAAGACGAGTCGACGAAGAGAAATAGAGGAAGCCGACAATCGAAGAGGTCGGCGGCATCGCGTGATCTAGCTCCGCCGGTGGTGATGGAGCAGCGACCACAACGACGATGCCACCGTGAGATCGCGCGTTGAAGAACCAGAGGAGAAAAGATCCAGATCCGGCGATGGAGCGAGCTCGAGATGCCAGCCTCTTCAACTCGCGGCGGCGACGCGTTAGGGCACATCAAGCGGGCTTGGCGATGGGGTGCAGCGACTATAGTGGTCGGCTCGTGAGGGAGAGGCGGCAGTGAGGAATCGCGCGAGACGAAGGATCGGGAGGGAAAGAGAAGAAGTCGGCGACGGGAAAGTGAGGAGAAGAAAACGGCCGATCGGGGAAATGGGAAAAACGGAAGAAATATAATAGGTTTTTTTTTTTAATTAAATCTATTAATTCTTAGCCGATAGTCTAAACAGGCTTTATAAAAGCTTATTCATTTTATCTCCATGAAGTATCCATAGAACCTCCGTTTAAATCCAGAAAAATTTCTAAAAATTCCTGAAAAATTCCACAAGATATTTTATCAATTGACGAGGAATATTTTATTTTATATATATTTTTTTTTTTTTTATCCGGTATTTTACACGAAGCCTCCGGCTGACTCCTCACCGCGAGCAGCAGGGAGAAGACTTCGTGACAGCTTGGAGCACCGCTGGCTGACATCTCATCTCACCTCCGAGGCTCCCGTATTGGTTTTGGGCTTTGCATCCTCCGTGTATTGTATTTGGAGTTTTCGTAGTGTACTGTGTTGTGGACTTGTAGATTCGGATTTTGTCAATGTACTGTATGTGGTTATGGTTTGTTAGTCATACCGGTATGCATGATGTGGATGTATTGTATATGTGGGGTTATGGGTATGTCGTTGTATTAGTTTCCGCTATGTTTCGTTATGTTGTTGTGTTTTTATTTGTTATGTTATTGTTATTGTGGGCCTACGGGCCTTGTATTAACCCGAAATGTTGCCACGTACAGGGGAAGTGTCGTCCATTTGATTTTCGGCTCAGTATGCTCTCGGGGCGTGACATATATTAACTGTATTTTTGAGCTAACTCTTTATTTCAGCTGGAAACCCTGCCATCAGTCGACTGATGGCTTGTATCAGTCGACTGATGCTTCCAACAGTCGATTGGTAAGGATAGCAGTCGACTGATGGTCAAGGATAAGCCTCGAGGAGAGTCAAAGCTTATCTCCATTTCTCAAGGGCTAGGTGAAATCATCTCATGAAACTTCATCTCAATGATTAGGGTTTCACAAGGCTATAAAAGTAGAGGTTCTCCAGCCCTTTTCCATCATCCTAAGTGCTCCAAAGTGATTCCGCAACGCCGCTCTTCCACGACGCTCATACAACGACGAAGCGCTGCCGGAATGATGACAACTCAAGCTCAAGCTTTAATTTCACAAGTTGTCGGTAAAAGCTTCATCTTAAGTTCATTCTAAGTTGTAATCTTTCTATTCTTTTCGGAGCTTTAATTGCAACGAGAAGAGGGGGAGTGTCCCTCTATCTCGAGTTCTCTTTATTGTCTTGTATTGTTTACTCCTACCTCTAACGAGAAGAAGTATTTTAGTTGATTGCCCTCCATACACAGTCTAGGACCGTTAGGGCCTTGGATTAGCAGTCGAAAGGCTGTTAACCAAGTAAAAAATCTTTTTGTGTACTTACATTCTGCTATGCTTTACTCTTCGTACTTTATTTTTAAATGAACGATTCGAAAAGTTTTCCTTGCGCTATTCACCCCCCCCTCTTGCGCTCAAATCTATCCAACAATTGGTATCAGATCATTGGGCGCTAAGATTTGGTGCAACCACCAATCTAGTATTTTTTTTTTTGCTTTTCTTTTCGTATCTATTATTTTAAATTTTTCTCCCGCACTGCTAATCCAAGACGAAGTCTTGGTACCCTATTTTTTGTTGTGTTTACAAGTATCTCTTCGCTTCCGGAGTAGCTCACGGTAAAATAGACATAACTTTTTACACAAGTAGACCCACAAAACGTGCTACCCACCAAATCGAAGCTCTCTCAGATATCTACACTTCTTATTAGGGTTTACCCTTGTAACAAGCTGTCTTCATCCCCAAAAACTAACGTTTAGTACCCTTTCGGGGACATCAAAGGTCGTAAGTTCTTTGTTTTTGTTTAGTCTTTACTTTTTCATTTATTTCTTTTTGTTCCTTTTTATTTCCTGCATTACTAATCTAAGACGAAGTCTTGGAACGTTTTTCGTGCCTTCTTTATTTTGTGTGCAAGGTTTTCTTTTCAAATGACCCACATTGAGGGGTACATCACCACCCGACCTCCGTTCTTTAACGGAGATGATTTTCATTATTGGAAAGGTCGAATGTAGTGTTTTCTAAAAACACAAGTCGAGACTTGGATAATCATCCAAACCGACTTTGCTCTACCCACCAATGATCAAGGCGAGCCCTTGGACTTCGACAAGTGGACCAATGCAACTAAGAAGCAAATCGAAGCCGATGCAAAGGCGACCCAAATGTTGTAGTGTATTCTGTCCAAAGAAGAGCTCAACCGCATCGGATCCTTCATCAGCACAAAGGACCTGTGGAACAAATTAATAGAGCTACACGAAGGGACGTCCGATGCTAAGGTATGTAAAAGGGATTTATTTTTAAATAAACTATACAATCTAAAGATGCAGGATCGCGAGACCGCCACCCAACTACATTAGCGGATCCAAGACATCGTCAATGGTCTTCACTCGATCGGGCAAGCCGTAGAGAACCGGGACCTTATAAGGTATGCTTTAAATGCTTTCCCTAGAACTACCTTGTGGCCATCCATGGTCGATGCCTATAAGGTTTCTAAGGACCTTTCAAACCTTAGACTAGACAAAATATTTTTGAAATTCGAACTTCACAAACAAACTAACGTGGTCCGGGTCGAGAGAGGTGTTGCTTTACTTGCAGGACGAAGAAGAAAGGAGAAGAACAAGCCACCTCCCAAGCAAGAAGACGGATTCAAACCCGAAGATGAATCTGAAGAGGAGGCCGTAATAGTCAACATGGTGCGAAGAATAGTTCGAACAGAAAGAGAGAAATTGAGGAACGAGAAGAAGGGGCGATTCAAATAAAAAAGGAGGCCAAAACAAAAGGGAGCAAAGAAGGCTCTTCATGCAACTTGGGAGGATGAAGAAGAAGAAGGCGTCGACATAGCATACATGGCAAGACCAGAAGAGTCCGAGTCAGAGTCTGAAGCCGAGTACGAGTCTAACTCCGACTCCGACTCCGACTCCGACCCCGAAGCTGACTTCGAGAAAAGACTCAAAGCTGGGCCAAAAGAGAAAGTTAAGGTTAGCCGTTCTTTAATTAGTACGCTTTATCATACAATTAAAATGATAATTAGGAAATTAGCTAAGTCCTCTAGGGTTGAGTCCTTTCTTGAGGAGGTTGAAACCCTCAAGCAAGAGGCCACTTGACCTCTTCGACTAGTCGAGTTCGAGAGGAGGACTCAACTCGAGTTGAGAAACTCGAAGAAGAGAATTGCCTCTTGAAAGGACAAGTCCAAGAGCTCGAGGCTTAGTTGGACAAGTTCTCAATGGGGTCCAAGAATATTAACCGACTTCTTGGAACTCAGAGAGCTATGTACAACATAGTCGGACTCGGGTTTAGTCCAAAGACTACGAATATATCATATATGTCTATCGTAAATCGTAGTCATCAACGAGTCCAAGCTTGGGTCCCTAAAACTCTATTAAACTCACATATAAGGACCAATAAGTATTAGATTCCCCAGAATCAAGTTCATTATTTGAATAGATTATATTGGTTCAATGGTCCAAGGGGAGCTAATACCAAAATAGTATACCCGATAACTTAGCATGATCAAACTTTTATTTTACTTTTTAGAACAGCTAGATAGGACAAGTAGTTAGTCAACTCTTGACAACATAATATCAGGACACGGCGAGATGATAGTACGTTAGGAAAACAAAGTCTCATGTATTCGAGCTAGATAAGGCATATCCAGCTTGGTGCACTTGACCGAGTGGAACTAGCTGAAGCTATCTCGCCGTATCCTAAACTAGTTAGACCAGGAAGTAGTCTTAAGTGACTAAAGTTATCATTTTCCTGAACTTGGCTTTGTCTAAGGAAGTGGTCGTTGTTCCAATCAAAGAAGGCCCCTGTGCCTCGCCACGGCCTGAAAGCCAATTTCTTGAAAAGGTTACTTGACGAGCTTAGGGTTAAATCCGAATCTAACCCAAGGTTGACTGACTTTAATTAAGTTAAAACCATCTCACATAACATATAAGGCGAACAAATCTGAGACACATAGAATGAGTGAGATGATTAAGGAATAATTATAAAATATGTAACTTTTTCAAAAAGATGCCTATTTTTTGCGCTTAAACGAATAATTAAATAGGTCAATATTAACTATAAAACTCTCTAGGTCAAAGTTTAGCGCCCCCTAACTCTCTTATACCTTATATACTTGACTAAGAGGGAGAGCAAACAAACCCTAAGGGTTATAAATCTTTAAAGTTATTCTTGAAAATTAGCTTATAAGTATTTTGAAAATCAAAGCTAAGTTTCAAAAACTTATTGTTGGTGCAGAGGGATATACCTCGAACCTCTTTACTTAACCAATTCGAGATGCATGCTTGGACTCATACTCATTTTTTTTATGTATGTTATAATATTATGCATTTTAAAACTCCTTATTTTTTTATAAACCCCTGACCTTATTTTTGATTCATGGAAAAAGGGGGAGAAGAGCATAAGTTAAGGGGGAGTACCACAACATTTAAATTTTAAAAAAAATTTTAAGTATTTCTTTCAAAACTCACCTAGGTTAAGGAGGAGTTCTTTTAAGTGAGCTTATCGTTTACTTTACTTTTCATGCTTTAAATTTCCCTTAACTTTGTGTTGGTTTGCCATATATCAAAAAGGGAGAGATTGTTGATGCAGGGGCACTAGATAATCGAACCTGTGTTTTAATTATGGTAAAGACACAAAGTTAAGTTTACATTGTTATCTCACGAGTTGAATCAAGTGTGCAGAATTGCTATGCTAAAGCTGAAGGTCAGTGACACCCGGAGGTTAGCTGTGGTGGTCGGGCAACACCGGGAGGACTTCGGAGGGAGCCGAAGAACTCAGGTGAAGATCGGAAGCGAAGCTTCAAAGGTAAAGGTTGAGGTAAGCTCGTGTGAGTGAGTGTAAGTAAGGTCGTATCCTCCGTACGGGGACGTCCTTAGGCGACGATCCAGCCAAGACTTCCTATAGAAGGTCTAAGTCGAGATCGGATAGTAAACGACCATCGAACTTACTTATATTAACTGTATTTTCGAGCTAACTATTCATTACAGATGGAAACCCTGCCATCAGTCGACTGAAGGCTTGTATCAATCGACTGATGCCTCCAACAGTCGACTGGTAAGGGTAACAGTCGACTGATGGTCAAGGATCAGCCTCGAGGAGAGTCAAAATTTATCTCCATTTCTCAAGGGCTAAGTAGCACCACCTTATGAAACTTCATCTCAACGATTAGGGTTTCATAAGGCTATAAAAATAGGAATTCTCCACCCCTTTTCCATCATCCTAAGTGCTCCAAAGTGATTCCGCAACGTCGCTCTTCCATGACGCTCATACAACGACGAAGTGTTGCCGGAACGACGACAACTCGAGCTCAAGCTTCAATTTCACAAGTTGTCGGTAAAAGCTTCATCTTAAGTTCATTCTAAAGTTGTAATCTTTCTATTCTTTTCGGAGCTTTAATTGCAACGAGAAGAGGGGGAGTGTCCCTCTATCTCGAGTTCTCTTTATCGTCTTGTACCGTTTACTTCTACCTCCAACGAGGAGGAGTATTTTAGTTGATTGCCCTTCGTACACGGTCTAGGACCGTTAGAGTCTTGGATTAGCAGCCGAAAGGCTGTGAACCAATTAAAAAATCTTTTTGACATTCCGCTGTGCTTTACTCTCTGTACTTTATTTTTAAACGAACGATTCGAAAAGTTTTCCTTTCGCTATTCACCCCTCCCTCTCTAGCGCTCAAATCGATCCAACAATACAATCCTTCAATGTGTAGCGTCCTAATGGATAATTTTTAATTGTATGATGAGCTAAAATAAAAAATATCAAAGGATGATCTAATTGTTATCCCTATAAATAAGGGGTTATGATTCTTGATCACACAAGACAAGACCTATTCTCTTTTAAATTTCATCATCAAAGAAAATGAAAGTTTCTCAAGGAAAACATATTGATCTAGAAGATCAAATTGCACGACTCTAAAATAGTATTAAACATTATGAATTCAAGTACACTTTTGCATTTTTGTTATCAATTTTTAATGGTTATACATGAGCGATCTAAAATTTATATGCGATGATTTTCACATGAGGATAATTCTTGTTTTAACAATAAATAAAAAATATTAAGCAATTCATTTAGTAACATTTGTTAAGTATTAACGTGTATTTAAGTTAATCTTATGCCTAAATTTAGTTCCAATATAATAATATATTTCCATTTGTGTATAGTATATATTTTACGCTTTTGGTATTACTCAACATGTTTGCAAGATTTGTAATATCAAAATTCTTCATCGGTCTTCTAAAACAAAGTGTGTTAATGATTTAACTTTAAACTAAAAATTTTCTATAATTTTTGTGATGTCTGTTATATGTTATAAGAGAAAATTAGAAATCTACAGAAAAGTTTTAAATTTCAAAAATTATTTCAGGAGAATAAATACATTTTTTTTTCTCTCTCTCTTTATGGAATCAAATTGCCATGGAAATTAACGAATATCAAATTAAAATAGATTTACACAATTTTAAGACATCACAATTTTATGTGAGAGGAAAATAGAGAAATTCAAATCTTATGCTAGCTACTCAAATACTTTCAATGTTAAAAATAAAAGACCCCAACAACTCTAATGATCAATGATACTATCGTTTCTGTCCTCACGGGGATCGCGTGATGGTTAAGATACGACGGTGCTTATGGATAAGGTGTGGATCGATTCCGAAGGAATTCTAAAATCTTTTTTTGGATTTAGATGATTCCTACGTATCTTGGCCACCACATCAAGGTCCATAGGGACCTCTGTGATTTACCTCCCTCGCAATGAGCGTGGAATAGGCCGGTGAAGACCGCTAGGTTGACGGATTCTAATCTTTTACGGAATGATACCATCAGTTCTACCCATCTTAGATCAGGACATACCTATGTGATCCAATCGCAGGCACGTAGAGTTACATTTGGCTAAGTTGATTTGAGCTGTCTGGTATGAGCTATTGAGTTTGCCCAAACTGTCGAGCTACTAGTTGGTCCAAATCACTGATATGTCGAGCTAGTCTCAGTTACCTAGCTGTTATGCTTATTCGAGCTATTGAGTTATTTCAAATTTCTATATAATCGTTCCCTCACCTCCTTCCTTGTAGCAAAAGACGATTATGTTTGCCTCTAGTATCCATTATCATCGGTCCTTCAATAATAATGGAGAAAGATAAATCACGGAGGTTATATCCCTTGATCCGTTGACTAAAAATAATAGAAGACTTTTAAGTCCGGATAAAAATTTTAAATTTCACATCAAAATTCAATCCATATCTATTTATAATAATATCTACGTTACTTAATCAATCAATGGGTCATCCCGAGAGAACTCATTCTACTCTATCCAAACATACCCTAAACCTCCTTGGCACTTCCATAATCTCGTCGTTGGGTCACATCGCCATGTGGACTGATCCCTTAAGGCCTTCTGTTGGCCTTGTCTTGAGGCCTCCTTTTCTTCTTCCTCTGGTCAGATGGGAATCCAAGATCGATCTCTATTGGGTTCTACTCTGACTCTTAGGTTCTAGCCGCGATATGTGGCCCATCTCTTCTCGCCCTTCGGGCATGGTTGATGCCTCCGGGGGCCAATATACTGAGGAGCTCAACGAGATATACCACTTGCACGCTAACGACATAGCCGTGGACACGAAAAGGAATCTGTCGAACACTACCTCACAAAGCTCTGCCTCAAGCTCAATATTATTCCCTTTCTCTGCATCTAATGTGGTTCGAAGGTCTCCAATGTGGCTAGTGACAGACCCTTATACAAGGTCAGTTTTAGTATTGAACTTGGAATTGATTTGAATTCTCTCATATTCCTTTCTTTCTACTGGCAATTTAATGATACTGTCTTCAAGATAAATGTTTGTTGCAATGCTTATAGTAAAAGATTGAATCATTGATAGTAAAAGTTAATTCGTTCGTCTCAAATATTTCTATTAGTCAATTTTATAGCCATCAAGGGAGATAAATCACAATAACGAAGCAATCTCCTATATAAGAAGACAATTAATCCTAGAAAAACCAATTTCAAGAATTGATTCTTATCTCATTGGTAGCAACGACCATGTGAATATCAACTCGGCTGAGACAGAAGAAGATTGAATCATACTATGTGTAAGTTTCTACCCACATAGGGGTATTTACCAACGTGAGGATAATGGGACCACCGCTATCCCACATCTCCCATAAACTCTGCTCTGCTCTCTTATTTCTACTTCTTGTGAAGAAGTAGAAATAAGATGAGGTTTTTTACTTTGAGCTTGCATCACAAGAAGTTCAATGGCACAGTGTGCACTGTGTGAGAGAAGAAAAGGTTGTGAGTAGGCAGTCGGTGGATGAAGGCAAAAGAAGTAAGTGTGTGCTTATGTGAGGTTGTGAAGAGGCAGCCAAGAGTTTTTGTACGTAAGTATTGCGTGAAGACTAGCGTTGTAAAGTTGGGAGACCTCTCCTCTTGTTGAAAAGAACAAAAGGGAATTGTCAGTCATTAGGTTTTGGGTTACGACGTTATAGAACTATAGTGAAAGTTCGAATTAACACTTGTGACTTTCATCTTGATTGCGAGCATTCCGTGAGGTGAAAAGTTCATTGCAAAGTTTCTAAGCAGTTCCAGACTTATTGACATCTTTAGATTTGAAATATACTTATGATTCTACATTTCAAATTTTATACATTTACACTATGTAAAAAAAGATTGAATCATTGTAGTAAAAAGTGTACGCTTATCCCAAACGTCCCTACCAGTCGGCTCCATAGCTACCGTAAAAAAGATAAATCACGGAGGGCTTGCTCAACCGAGTGCTAGCATGGTGAAAGAGCAAACGTCTCTGAAAAACTTTGCAATTTTCAAAGAAAAATTCGTGTTCATTGTAGTAAGTTTGTCACCATATCAATTGTCCAAGAAAAGAATTGAATCATCTGTAAAAAGGTTAGAATCGCCAATCTAGCAGCCCCCATCGGTCTGTCCCATGACCATTATAAGGGAGGTAAATTACGGAGGATCATATGAGCCTTGACGTAATGGGAAAGGCATGCGGGGCCCATCTAAATCTAAGAAAAGACTTTAGACCTCCTCCAGAATCGATCAATGTCACTTCTATAAGTACCACTGTGCCTTAGCCACCACGTCATCCCCGTGGGACAAAAAAAGATTGAATCAATCTACATGTGGGACGGGAGAGAGGCATGGAGATGGCACCGATTATACAGGTTTTGTTGATTATTTGGCTGTTGATTTCACTGATCATTTGTTGCAAGAGGCCTTGGTTACCTATTATCCCTCAGTTAAGGGACTTGATGGGCATTATTACAAGGGCTATGGCCTTAGTAATTTTGTCGATTTAAATGAATAACACTGGATCTAACAGAAGATGAAAGGTATCGACCACTGAAAAGTGAAATTGCCGAAGCCCAATTTGTATTCTGCCCTATTGCCAGTTGCGTACGTCGCTTGATTAAATTTTCTAGATGACTTCCAACATATCATTACCATGCTTGTCGTACTGCTCCATGTTCAGTTTGTTTGAAGATACTTTTGTTCACCGTCATCGAAGGAGTGAAAAATACTGAGGTGAAGTTTTTTGCTATGAGATACTTCCTGATGTCATGGTTGCTAAATATACATGTCTTTGAAGCCCATGAGTTTGACTTGAGAGGTGCAATTCCTTTAGGATTCTACAACAATATTAATATGGCTCTCAACTTCACGTGCCGCTCTCAATTCCTTTTATAACTCATTCGTGTCGTTAATTTGCTACTTCTAAATTTATATGATCAGTTTCTTTAATCACTTTCTGGAATTTACAGGGTTTTATCTCCTCTCGATCGACCCTCTATCTGTAGATCAATGTAATGTTTTTAAAAGAGAATTAGTCGCACGACTTTGTCGAAATCAAATTAATATTAGAACACATTAATTATTAGAATAGATTTGTACTACCATGATATAGTTAAGTGTAGAAGGGGAGGAGTTAGGAGGATAACTTGAGTAGAATAAAAGTTAAGATTAGTTCGGAGAATAACTAGAGAGCCGAGCTGAGGTAGGTCAGTCGGAGAACAAGTAAAGAGCTAAGCTGAGGTAGGTCAGTTCGGAGAACAAGTGGAGAACTGAGGTAGGTCAGCTCGGAGAACAAGTGGAGAGCTGAGATGAGGTAGATCGGCTCGAGGGAACAGGTGAAGAGCCAAGCTGAGGTAGGTTAGCTTGAAGAATAAGAGAAGAGTTGAGTTTAAGAAGTTCAACTCGGGGAATAAATTGAGCCGGACTGAGTAGGATGAGCTTGGGAAGTAGATTAAAGGCGGAACTAAGAAGGAGTAGCTCAGAAAACTAGGTGAATGACATATCATAAAGAAGACAACTCAGAAGGCGGATCGGTTGGTGGATTAAGGGTTTCTTAAGATAGATATTTGATTATTGAGCTTCATGGAGGGAATATGTTGGTGCAGTGGCACCAGATAATCGAACTTAAGTTTTGATTATGACAAAGACCCAAAGTTAAGGTCTTATCGTTATCTCATATGCTCGGTTAAGTGTGCAGAAATGAATAAGCTAAGTCAAAGGTCAGCGACACCCGGAGAATCTCGAGTCGAGAAACTGTGATGGTCGGGTGACACCGGGAGAACTTCATGGGAGTCAAAGAACCCAGGTGGAGACCGGAAGTTAAGTGACTGGCCAGAAAGGACCGGAGGTAAGCACAAGTGCGAAGAGAGATGGTTAGGATATGTCCTCCGTACGGGGACAACCGTAGGCGATGATCCAACTAAGACTTCCAGTGGAAAGTCTAGGTCGAGATTGGATGGTAAGGAACTATCATATTTACTATCTTTCATTTTTTTTTGTGCAAACTCTTTGTGGAATAACTAAGTCACAATGACTATTGGTTATTGACAATGATCGTCACGACATCACCGATCGTTATTCAAACTTCCCACTTCGATAAGGTCAAGATAAGAACCACTTTTCTTGGGGTGAGGTGTCCATTTGGATTAGATCTTCCACTCAACATTTAGGAGGTTTTGCGAACCAAGTAAAAATAAAGTGTCTATTTATTTCTTATTATTATTCATTCCACTGTACATCACTCGAGTTTTAGACGAATGAAAAGTTTTTTATGCTCGCTATTCATCCCCCTTCTAATAATAAATTAAAAATTATTATTTTAATTTTTCTTTTCGTTAAATTTTCTTTACTATTTTTTCCGCACTACTAATCCAAGACAAAGTCTTGGAACTTTTTCATGTCTTTTTGTTTTTGTGCAAGATTTGGTTTAGATGGCCCATCTCGAAGGGTTTATCACCGCCCGACCTCCGTTTTACAATGGAGATGACTTCCGTTACTAGAAGGGTCGGATGAATTGCTACTTAAAAACCCAAGTAGAGATGTGGATTGTGATTCAAATCGGATTCTCGCTACCTACCAACAACGACGATGAGTTCCTAGATTGCGACAAGTGGACCAATGCCTTGAAGCATCAAGTGGAGGCCGATGCAAAGGCAACCCAAATCCTACAATGCAGTCTTTCCAAGGAAGAGCTTAATCGGATCGGAACATTCATAAGCGCGAAGGACTTATGGAACAAGCTCATCGAGCTACATGAAGGAACGATTGACACGAAAGTATATAAGCGTGATTTATTATTAAATAAATTGTTTAATTTGAAAATGCAGGAACACGAGACCGTCACTCAATTACACACAAGGATCCAAGAGATCATGAATGGAATTCACCCGATCGGACAAAAGATGGAGAATCGGGACATAATAAGGTATGCATTGTTGGGGGATCGGGACGACCGGCTAGAGGGGGGTGAATAGCCCTCATTCGTTGGATGTCGTAATTCGTTCGTTCTCGTGTGCTTGTCTACAATTGTCGTTAATATACGCAGCGGAATAACAATAGAAATAACAACAATACAAGCACAATCAATACACAAGCATATACGTGGTTCGGAACCGAATGGTTCCTACTCCACGGGGTGAGCTCAACGAGCTCGTGTTATGCGCACGACACTAACAACACTCCTTATCGACTACACATCGGAGGTGGAGAAACCTCTCACAAGCTATTACAACAAGTAATATGAAATACAACAAGAAATACAAAGACAATACAAAAGAGAACTTTTACACAATTGTTTTGATCGCTTTCTTGTTGCTTGCTTTTGCTTGCTCTTGAAGGTTTGGAATGCAACAGCAATTCCCCTCCAAAGTCTCCTCAAAAGCCTTAGCGAAATCCTCCAACTCGAGCTCCATTTATAACCTGCATCAAGCTATTTTCGCGCCCATCAGTCGACTGATCGTGACTATCACGATCGTGGTCCGTGAGATTGTCTCTACAACGGCCAGATCCACATTGGTTAAGTTCCAACGGATCACACATCAGTCGACTGATGGCACCCATCAGTCGACTGATCATCCATCAGTCGAGTGCTGGCGAGCTCGACTCCATTCTCGGTCTGCACGGTCCCATCCCATCGGCCTCGACGATCGATCCTCCCAACAATTGCCGCCTCCTCGGCGGTCGACCGATCACCAGCTTGGTTCGATCGAACACTGGTCGAACCCATACGACCTAAATGATCGACACCTATGTCAGTCGACTGATGTCGGCTAAAATCTCAAACACAAAGTTGTTTGAGCGTCCGACACTCAGTCTTAGCCACTTGGCCAAGTCCACCTTATCCCTCATGGAGTTCCACACCGAAGCTCTCTTCTCTCGGCCTACGTCCCTCGGATGCGCCAAGTGCACGGCTTCGCAACGCCATCCTTCGCGTCTCATGCCCTAGAAGTATGCTTCCCTTTGGGCTCACTCCATTCGCTCCCCGTTCGGCGGTCCCTCGGATGCACCAAGAGCATGACTTCACAATACCATCCTTCACCGACTCAAGGACCCAAGCCTAGTGAACTTGCCAAGTTCTCAAGACTTCCCAAATGCACCAAGCGCACGACTTCGCAATGCATTTCTCACCAAGCACCAAGCGCACGGCTTCGCAATGCTTTGGATTTCCCATGCCAAGCACCAAGCGCACGGCTTCGCAATGCTTTGGACTTTCCCATGCCAAGCACCAAGCGCACAGCTTCACAATGCTTTGGACTTTCCCATGCCAAGGCTTCCCCCTTGGACTTCCACACCAAGCTCCATGCTTGGATTTTCCATGCCATCCCCATGTTGGAATTTCCCATGACAATCCCATGTCATGAGTTTTGTCTATCATCAAAATACTATCAAGGTACTGCTCGAGTCAAACTCGAGTCAACCTGGGTCGATTGCACCAACACGCATTAAACGCATGTCCTAGGACCACCTTGTGGGCATCCATGGTTGATGCCTATAAGGTATCTAGATATTTATCTAAGATTAGGTTAGACAAACTTTTTTCAGAATTTGAATTATATAAACAGTCTAACGCGGTCCCGACCGAGAAAGGAATTGCCTTGGTTGCAGGTCGGAAGAAGAAGGCGAAGAGCAAACCACCTCCCGAAGAAGAAGAATAGTACGAATCAGAGGTGAACGACGAGATGGAGACCGAACTAGTGAATCTAGTTCAGAAGATGATCAAGGGATGAAAATGCTCGATCAAGCAACCCAAGCAAAATTCAAACTATCGGTGCTACGAATGCAACAAGATGGGCCACATCAAATCGGATTGCCCAAGACTAAAGAACAAACCGTTTCAATTCAAGAAGAAGGCGCTCAACGTAATGCAACATGGGAGGAGTCATCGGAGGAGGAAGACGAGCTCAACAATCTCATGTTCATGGCCAAGCCGAAGATGAGTCCGAACCTGAAGCAAGCGATGAGTCCGAGACCGAGTCTGACTCCGGATCCGAAGATGAACTTCAATTCAAGACAAGCTACGGATCCGTACCTGGTTCAAGAGATTCGATCAAGGTAAGTTGGTCTTTAATTGATACGCTTTACAATGAAATTAAATATTTAACTAAAAAGTTAGCTAAGTCTAAGTCCAAGGTCGAGACCTTAGTTGAGGAGGTTAAACTCCTTAAACATGAGGTCTCCCTAACCTCTTCAACTAGACGAGTTCAAGAGGAGAACTCAACTCGAGTTGAAAAACTCGAAGAAGAGAACTCTCTCTTGAAAGGACAAGTCCAAGATCTTAGGTAAACATTGGAAATGTTTACTTTGGGATCCAAGGGGCTTGACCTACTACTTGGATCACAAAGGGCCGTGTACAATAAGGTCGGACTAGGATTTAGATCAACCACGACCAATAAATCTTATATGTTAATCATGAATAGAAATAGACAAATATTCCAAGCTTGGGTCCCTAAGACCACTTTAATTTCACAATTAGGATCCAATAAGTATTGGGTTCCCAAGGACCAAATCCACTACGTGGAAAGACCGAATCGATTCAATGGTCCAGGGGGAGTTAGTACTAAACTTGTTTGTTTTATTTCCTGAATTAGACTTGCATGCTTAGTTAAGTTTTTGTTTTAATATTTAGAATGGCTAGATAGGGTTAATAACCAATCAATCTTGACAACATAGTATTAGGACGCGACGAGATGATAGTATGTTAGGGAAACAAAGTCCTGTGTATCTAAGTTAGATAAGGTGTATCTAGCTTGGTGCACTCAACTAAGTTGAACTAGCTGAAGCTATCTCGTTGTATTCTTAATTAGTTAGACCAGGAAATAATCTTAAGTGACTCAAGTAATCAATTTCTTGAATTTGATTTTGTCTAAGGAAGTGGTCGTTGTTCCGACCAAAGAAGGCCTCTATGCCTCGCCGTGATCTAAAAGCCAATTTCTCGAAAAGTTAATTTGATGAGCTAAGGGTTAAATCTGAATCTAACCCAAGGTTGATTAGTTTCAAAACACTAAATTTAATCAAGTAAAATTGAAGTCATCTCAAAAACATATAAGGTTAACATGTTTGATCATGTAGAAAGGGTGAGATGACTATTAGGCTAAAATAATCAACCAACTTTAAAATTCCAATGTCTGATCCAACTACTATATGTGTAAGATCAATGGATGTTGGACAGTGAGTGCTCCCGACACATGACCGGAGACCGACTGAAATTTTCAAAACTTAGATTCAAAAGTCAAGGATCGGTAGCCTTCAGAAACAATGGGAAGCTCAAAATCATCGGTTCAGGTGATATTGAGTTGAACTCTAACTTTATAATTCGTAATGTACTTTTAGTTAAAAATTTCGATTTTAATTTACTTAGCGTAAGCCAATTGTGTGATAACAACTATAAAATTACCTTCTTACAAAAATGAATACTTAATTAAAACTAATGATACCTCAAAAATAATACTTAAAGGAATTAGGAATAACAACATTTACACAGTAAACCAACCCAACTCCTCAACTAAGTGTCTTATGACACAGCAAGAAGAATCCTGATTGTGGCACCGACGACTCGGCCACTCTCACCCAAGACTCGTACATAAAATGAGTCAGAGTGGTTTAATCAGAGGTCTACCCAATCTTAATCACTTGGAAAATTAAATTTGTAATGATTGTCAAAGGTAAACAAACTAGGACCTCACATCAACTAACCAACCAAGAAAGAACCAAAAGTGTACTTGAGCTCCTACACTCAGACCTATTTGATTCTCATGGAGCCAGGTCACTAAATAGAAGTCAATATTGTCTAGTCATAGTCAATGACTTCTCTAGGTTCACTTGGGTTAGGTTTCTAAAACATAAAAGTAAAACCTTAGAGCAACTCACCAACTTATGTAAATTAATAGAAAATGGAAAGAATCTTAAGGTAAAAAGACTTAGAAGTGATCATGGTGGTGAATTCGAAACTCATAGGTTTACCGATTTTTATAACCAAAACGGACACCACCATGAGTTTTCCTGCCCTTGGACTCCTCAACAAAATGGTCTAATCGAATGGAAAAATCGAACATTACAAGAAGCCGCTAAAACCATGTTGAGTGAGTATAACTTACCTAATAGGTTTTGGGCAGAAGCGGTCAATACGGCCTGCTATGTTCAAAATATGATCCTCCTAGTTAGAAGACACCTTAAAACCTATTATGAAATTTATTATGAAAAATTACCAAACATTAAGTATTTTAGGGTCTTTGGTTGTAGGGTGCACATATTAAACGCTAAGGATTACCTAGGGAAATTTACCCCTAAAATAACTACCGGAACATTCCTAGGATACTCAATCACTAGTAAAGCTTATAGAGTGTAAAACAATGAAATCCTAAAAATCGAAGAAACAATTAACGTGGTATTTGATGAAGGAAATGAAACTACAAAATCCAAATTAGAAGTGATTAGTGAACCTAATGCTAGGCCTGAACCTAACTCTAGACCTGAACCTAACTCTAGACCCGAACCTAACTCATAAAACGAATCTAGTGCAAATTCTAACCCAAATCAATCTAGGATATAATCAAACCACCCGATCGATCAAGTAATAGGTGATCCCAATTTAGGAGTTCGAACTAGAGCATCCTATAGAAACCTAAGCCAAATTTCACTAATCTCGAAAATCGAACCCAAAATAATTGAATAAGCTCTTTTTGATCCCGATTGGATTATAGCTATGCAAGAAGAGTTAGCTTAATTTACTAGGAGTCAAGTTTGAGAATTAGTACCCCCACCTAAAGAAAAAATGATAATTGGAACAAGGTGGGTATTTCGGAACAAACTCGATGATAAAGGAGAAGTAGTTAGGAATAAGGCTAGGTTAGTCGCTAAAGGATTTAGCCAAGTTGAAGGCTTAGACTATGATGAAACCTATGCACCCATAGCTAGACTTGAATCGATTAGAATGCTATTAGTCTACGCTGCACATCGAGGATTCAAGCTATTTCAAATGGATATCAAGTCATCGTTTTTAAATGGATTCATTAAGGAAAAAGTTTACGTTAACCAACCACCCGGATTTGAAAGTCTAGACAAATCCAACCATGTCTTTAGACTTAGAAAAGCCTTATATGGAATAAAACAAACTCCTAGAGCTTGGTATAAAAGGCCTTCGATTTACCTTAAGTCTAAGGGGTTTAGTCAAGGCTTAGTCGACCCAACCTTATTTGTAAAATTTGTAGAAAATGATATTTTCATTGTCTATGTTAAATACTGAAAATTTAAAATAGTAAATTAAATGGCCAAAGAATTTAGGAAAATAATCCTGGAAATTTTTCGGGATTTTTAGGGAATTTTAAGAATTTTTCCGAAATTTTCTAGATTTAAATGGAGTCTGTACGAGATAATTATGGGGATAAAATAAATAGGCTTTTGTGGAGTCTATTTAAGGGGTTAATAGAGGGTATTAACTAAACAGGAAAAAAAAACCTAAATTTCTTTTCTTTATTCTTTTTCCCCGCCCGACTCTTTTCGTCCTTCGGCAGTTCCACGCGCTCGACGCCATCCTCTCTGCTCCGCCGGCGATCTCTTCTCCGCCGACGACCAGGCCGATCTCTTCTCCATCGACAATGAGGTCGGCGGTGCCACGGCCAGAGCGACGGCGCTTTCTCTCCCTCCCGCACCCATGCGAGGCGGCCACGATCACGGTAGTCGGCCGCTTGCCGTCCCGACCTCGAGTCGCGGCCGTCATTGCTCGCGTTGCTCACGCTGCGCTCGCGTCCCCACGGTATGCTGCATTATTGCCCTCCTCTGCCACAGGCGACGGGCTAGCCTCCTCTGCCAAAGAGCGTCGCCTTCTCCACTCGCCCTTGTCACTGTAGCTTTCCCCTCCGCACGATTGGTCAGCGCCGGTGGTCGCCGGAGCAAGGTAAAGGGGTCAACCTTGTTTTTGTTTAACCCCTACGGTATTTTTCTGAGATTGACAGTGGATTTGGATTTGGGCAGTGGTATTGGTTTTTCTGGCGAACAGGATAGATTTGGGGGAAAGTTTGCTACCGGTGAGGTTTCCCACGGCTGGTAAGGTTTCTTTCCTTTTTTTTAATTTTTTGTAGATTTATATGGTTGAATTAGGGGTTGTGAATTTAGGAAATCGAGTTGAGGATCTGATTTGGGGAAAGATTTGGCTACCGATGGGATCCTAGGGCCTGTAAACACGATTTTGGTGTTGTTCGGTTGATATTGGATGGTTGGTTGTACACTATTATATAGTAGGTCTAGAGTTTGTTATGATTATGATGTTAGATCTAAAGTTAATCAAGATTTAGGCTCGATTTGGGGGTGAATCTACTTTGTGTTGTGATGAGATTTTAATTAGGGTTGGTTAGAGCCCTAAATCGGTGTAATTATGGGCTGTTAATGGTTGTAAATGGATTGTGGGTGACAAGTTGTGGGATCCAAGTGTTGGATTGTGTTTGAGGTAAGGATTGTTTGAGTCGTATGTATGTCACCTAGGGTTAGGTTGGATTCATATTTATAATCGGTTCTGTAATTCAGTATGGAGGATTGATTAGGTTGAATAGGATAATTAAATCAATCTAGTGGATCGGATATGAGGTCGATGTAGGATTCGATTCGATCATTTATTGTGAGATGGATAATATTTTCATATGATGAGTATTGATCATGGTGAGATAAATTGCAAGGATATGTTTTTGGATTGAGGAGTTAATCACAATTTATGACCTACGGGTTGAGGGTCTTCTTGGAGATACATAGTAGTATTTAGCACGTTGTCGTGTGCTTGGATTTGATGGATTTATTTTGGATTAATTGGTTATGGAAGGAATCGATTATGTATTCGATTTGTCGGTGAATGGTATTTTGTCCTTAATAATAGTTATGTGTTATGCAGGTTTCGATCACGAGGCAGGATCACGGTCGTGACGATCTGATTCTCTTTGCGAATATTTGGCAGGTGGGTATTTTGACTTATCTTTTAGATATAGTCATTGTTGATATGCTAGTTAGGATAGCTTACAATAATTTTTCATGTTTATATGCCTAGTATGCTTTTGGTGCCTACTTGATACATGCATGTGATAGGATATGATTATATCTCCCTGTTTGACTTGGATCATAGTTATTTGGATTATGGATATGTACATATTGATTGTACATATTATTCGGATAGGTATTTTGAGTAGGATTTATATGCTTTAGTATCATGCACCATTTTTGCATGATTGCATGCTGGCTGGACGGGGTTCCATTATTGTTGAGCCCGCAGTCAGTTACATGGCCTGCACACATTGCCACTCATGGGTTAGTGGTACATCAGGAGGGTGTGTGCAGTTGCTCTGTCAGGCTCCGCTGGTCCGCTCATGGGTAGCGATGAGGCAGCGTGGTAGCGGGCAGGGATCCCTCCTCTGGTCTATGACACCGGGAGATGAGAGCTTAGCTCCCCCACTATGTTTGGGGCAGGAGGATAGGTGTACTCCGACAGCATCCTGTCCACTCGGTCACTCAGGAGCAGTGATGGCAGAGTGCACAGTTGTCATAGCCCTACCCACTCGGCTTCACCATCGCGTGTGAGGCGGCTGACTGGCGTCAGGGGTGACCATGTCATTGGTACGACATGCATTTTGCATGGATAGCATTTGTATTGTGTTTGCTGCATTTTTATTGCTGCCTTGGATGTGCATATGATTGTCATGCATACAGGATACATATTTATATATATGGTGAGGACTTTATTACTTCTAGTCAGGCACATGCTCCTATATCAGGGTAGGAGATTCAGGTTAATACAATCCTGTTGTATTTATTTTTTTGCATACCCTATATGTGAGACTGTACTGGCATGATTTTTATTGTTAGCTATATCTTACTTGCATATCGACTATACCCGCTGAGTTCTTTGAACTGACCCCATTGATTTATATCTATTTCAGGATGAAGCTGTCAAGAGAGTCCAGCTGTCAAACCCCTTCGTCGTGGAAGTTTATTTGGTTATTTGTTTTTTTTTTGGTTTTGGGATATCTTGATTAGAAGATATATATTTAGGACTGGAATTTGATTTATGTATTCGTGGATTTTTGGTGTCCTTGTGGACCTCTATTCGGAGTTTTGTTCTGGATTGGATTTCGGTTGAGTATTCCTGCCCAGATGGCAGAAGGCGTAGGTTTAGATGTGATAGACTGTTTATTTATTTACTTGGATTGAAGGCCTGAGGCCTAATTATACTCTGTTGTTTGGATGCTGTGTCGTGTAGGCCTTGTATATAAATTGGCATTGTCACCCGTACAGGGGAGATGCTGTCGGATTTTTGTCTGGCGTGGTCTCCTTCGGGGCGTGACAATTTATTTGGTATCAGAGCGCCTAGGTTTTCGAGTTCCTAGGGGTTTTTGGATTTTTTGGAGTTCGCCATGTTTTGGCAGGTTTTTGCGAGGCAATCTGGAAATTTTTGGATTGGTATGGATTTCCGATGATTTTTATATTTCGAAAATTTGAGGATTTATGACGAGGTCAATATGGGGATTTGGCGGCTACGGGACCTCTCCTGCGGCAAAATAGGTATGCTGAAAATTTTATATATTTTTACTTCTAGTAACATCTGTTCTAGTAACCTCTGTAATAATTTAACAGATATGAGACGAGGTGGGCGTGCACCTGCACCGAGACGTGGTGCAGGGTAACCACGTAAGAGGACAGTGAGATCTCTGGCTATGGAGTTGCCAGAAAGGGTCTATAGAGTTATGACGTACGTGCAGAAGATCTTAAGTCTTCCCTCTTAACCACTCGGGCAAACCAGCCATTTTGTGCAGACTCGTAGTAGGGGTCGCCCACCAAAGCGACCAGCCGGAGTTGTCGTAGTGTTGATACTCTTGGTTAGATTGGCTATGAGTTTTAGTTGAATCAGAGGGTAAATTTTTAATTAAGAAATTATAGAGGGAATAAGACGCCATAAGAATTTAGTGCAGGTGTGATGCCATTGTTCGGTGCACTGGATTACTAGTCTTGTTGTGATTTAACGATTATAAGCACTGTTCTTGTGTTTCGAGATAATGAGGGGAAATCTTTATTGAGTGAATTCAAGATAAGTTGTGTATTAGTAGTTATATTATGGAAAAGGAAGAAGTTTGAGAGATCATGAAAATCTCTATTTGCCAGAATTTGTTTAACAAATAAACAGCATGTACATTCTGTATTCTCTTGTCGAATGTTCTCACTATTGTCTATGGGACTGGATTTTGAAGGCAACATTTTTTTTTAATATCGTGTCGTTTACCTTGCTACATTGGATTTTAATAGATCATGTTAGGAACAGTTTTTTTTTAGCTAATAGGTTTCGAGCAGTAGTAGCAATGCGGGGGACCAACAGTGCATGGTTTTTTGTAAACTTTGTTCTAAGCGTGTTAAAACCAAGCAAAGAGGCAGGCTAATGCAATTGATCCCATGGATATCATCTTTGTTAGGGTTGTGAAGTTAAATAGATGTCTCATTTTTCTTATACCCAGTAATGAAACAATGGCTTTCATGTGTCGGACCTTATAACTGTCACCTACTTGGAACATTTGTTCAAGTTTTATTATGCAATCCTAGCTTTGATTGATGATGGTGGTCGATCGACATTTCTTGGGAAATATCCTTGGGTCAGTATTGGCTACAGACTGCAAACATTAAGTGACCTTAGTTAAAATCCTTTCTAATCAACCTATGATTTTGACCCTTATATTTTCTAAAATGGCTGTGAGAATAACTTGATCTGCCCTTATATTTGGATGTAATATATCGTTGTGGTGCTGAATTGAGTCTATAAAAAAAATGCTTACTGAGTGAGTGAGCAATGGATGGATGCTTGTATGTTAACAAACTGATGATGCATGGTTAGTGTAATTTAGATGAATATTTATGTCGACAATGGTAGGTAGCGCCCTTGTTATGGACCTGTCATATAATGAGTTAAGGCATTTGGCATAATTATTCGTTTGGCCTTTGGGAAATGAGATTGGTTATGTGTCAATTGAGTCTAATTAACTGAGGAACTCATTATTTGACGTTCTAAACTTGTGACAGTTGTCTATTGCTGGTGTTTGATTTCAGATTATGAGCTAAAGTATCGGTATAATAGCTGAATTGAATCCTTGGGTCGAGAAAGAAATTTCAGTCTAATGGTCCAAGCAACACCCTTGGGTTAAGACAAATATTGTAGCCTGATGGTTTGGAGTGTACCCTAGTCCAGAGAGATATCATGAAAAGTTCTATATTGTAGAGATGAGTTTACCTCTTTACTCGAGAGGATTTGTAAATGGTTGAAGGATTGATCGTAGAGGTATTACTATAGTTTATCTTACTCGATGATATATTGAGAGATACCGGTATTTACAGATATCTTTGGTTAAAACATGTGTAGATAGGATTAGAAGGATTTCTATATTTGGATCATGTGGATTAATAGTGTTTCCACCGACAGGTGAGATGTGGATATCTGGATATTATCTTGGAGGTTATGATTGTTGACATGACGGTGTAAGAATGTCTCTCGGATGCCTGTATAATTCAAGAGTAATCAGATGTGGTGTCGGATGAACTTCTAGGCTTGCTGCAGTATAGGCAAGTAGAGTAGGCGATCGGAGTGATTTCGGAAATAGTTTCGATATCGAAGATCCCCTACTAGGTGATAGTTTATTTGGTACTGAGGTAATGATATTTTTACGAGCCTAATATTTTTACTTATGGTGCATTGGCTGAGGGCTAGTGTAAAGCGCACAAGGTTGTTAAAGCTCGTGATGTACTCAAGGCAATGCCATTCAATTGGTTGTAAGCCCAATCGAGTTGCTATGATACCGTCATCGATCGGTCTTTCAAAGTTGGCAAGGTTGATGATGCCGAGAGGTATTTGTTGGAAAGATGATTTTTTTTTTCAGGGGATAATTTAGTTGGTATCAGTGTTGCTTAACACTATGAGAATTGGAAGAATCTAAGTTCCAATTAAAGGAGGTGTTGGATGGGATATTTGTGGTCCCAGTAGTTTATTTCTTGAGAAGCTCTGAAACTCGTTATTCAAAGAGATATGAACCTTTGAGGTTATACATCGATTATCGATGATGGAATGCGGTAATGGTAGAAGGAAATGAATATCCTTCAGGGTGGATTGAGGATCTAATTAGATCAGCTATAGGACACCTGTGTATACTCTAAGATTGATTTATGATAGGTGTGTTGATATTGTAGTGACAGGATGTTATACAATTATCAAAGTCATAGGGATGATTGATATATCATCAGCCTAGAGTAAAGAGGATGCAGGTGTATAGTGGTGACAATTTCATACTTGGTATGAATTGTACGAGGTTTGATTATCTTGTTTGACTTATGACGACTTAGTCATCCAGGGATTTGGAAAATCGTGTATTCTGGACACGATTGGATCATTTGTGATGGTGGCAGTTGGAGTTGAGCACTCGGCCACCGTAGATGATGGTTTTCTGGTATTGATTTGATTATTACCATAGATATGGATAAGATGCTCTAGCGGTATTACACCGTGTTGGGTTTCCGACACCGCGACGTGTGTGTGTTCGATCATGTTTCGTAAACATGAACACAGCGGAAGCAATAAAATAATAAATACTCCTATTTATTACAACACACACAACACACGCATGCATATTACAACAAGTGTAGACATAACCGTAAATTTAAATTTGCAATAAAAGGAAATTTATCTACGTTATACCTTTCGTATGACGTGTAGCGGGAACGGCATCAACCGGAACGATTCTCGCTAGAATCGTCTCTATCCGTATCCACGCCGAGTTCCTCGGGATGACTTCGCTAAGCCACGAGCTTCGTCTTCGTACGGGTTACTAGCCTCATGTTGAAGACGACGTGATCGAGAGATGATCACGATCCGAATCCAAATTCGGATCCTAAGACGAGTCCTCAAAACTCGCTTCTCCGGAGAGGTATTCGTCAACCGATTGACGAATCCTTCATCCTCCACCTCAGAGGATTACCGGAGATCGAATCCCCGGTAAGTTAGCCGCTGTCGGAGCTCTAACCGTCGTCCAAACGATGCTCCGACGAGAGGAGAAGAAGCTGTCCAGAAAACTGGACAACTTGGTGGAGGAGTAGGCGCCGGCCAAAACAAGGAAGCCAAGTGCTCACCTTTTCACCGAGGCCTAGAAAGATCACCGGAGGGTTCACCGGCTGAAGCTTGGACGGCGGCAAGGAGCTGGACGGCACAAGGGTCAAGGCAATGGAGTCAAGGCACAACTTGGTTGGGCGGCAACTCCAACTTGGGTTTTTGGATTAGGGTTTAAGCCCTATTTTATAGAGAACTAATTCTCTTAATGGTTAATGGATCATATCCATAAAGCCCGTTAACCCGCTCCATTAAGATAAGTTAAAATAAACCAAACCATGATGGTTTATTTTAAGTTAAAACGAACCGAACCAACTTTTGGTTCATTCGTTTAAAATGAACCAAACCCCTTTGGTTCATTCTCATCCATTGGATTAGAACCAAACCATTTTGGTTCATCCATTACGTCTTCATAAGACGCGGCCTATCCACGCTTCCATTGCGACTGAAACGATTTCATGCTCGCTTTATGTTTGGTCCAACCAAACCTAGTTTCTCTCGGTCTGAGAATCCCATTCTCAAGCTCGTTTTAAATCCTTTGGATTACGCTGCGTGCGTGTGACCAAATAGGTTCTCGGTTTATGTTGGCCATCTATAATTAACCATTAATTATAGAACGATCATGAGTGGCACCTAGTAGTACATCATGATCCCCAATTAACCGAAAAGATCAACGGTTGATCCAGAACTATTTCTGAAACCCTTCAGTAGCTCGAATGATTCGTGCCTCATTCCCTTCACTCATCTTATACCCACTTGGTTCAGGACATGGTCTATTGTGTCAGTCCCCACTAGGCTGACTACGTCACACCTAGCCCAAGTATCATTTCCTCGTCCTACGGATTCTAGTTACTCCACATGTATCGAAAAGTACCTTACTCTAAACATGTAATGCTTTGGCCAAAGACTTTAGTAACAATCCGACGAGAGGCCATGGGTATACATCTCCTCGCAAGGAGTGGTGAATCCTTTATAGGCTATTCAAACACCTTCGATCACTTCGACTTATACCCAATCATCCCGGGTCCACATCTCCTTAGAGATGTTTGCTTAAGATGTCAAAGCACAAGTCTCCATGATCAAGATGACTTGAATACTGCAAGTCTAAGGAACATCGCACTTAAGCTACAATAAGAACTTCATTGACATATCTATATATGCAGAGAACCATATGAAGTCTTACGGCTGGTCACTCCAATGAACTAGTTACCATAACTAGCATCCACGATTAACTCCGGACATCACTATGTCTCCAGCCAGTGAGAATCAGCTGCTTGGATACACCAAGGAGTATACCTCGTGCTATCTCTCGAACTGATGGTGTCCAAATCCATCAATTCATCGACTAGGATAATTCCGATACATCACAATTACACATGTAGAGATACTCACTAGTTGTGATCCAATCACAAATTCTCTCATCCGTGAATCGTATCGTGGACATTCAAGAAATGAGTTTAAGATCCAATCAAATACATAAAACATGTATACTCAAATAGTGAATCTTCATTTATCATATAAATGGTTCATACATAAGGCGATTGCCTTAGGACATCTCTCATATATTACTAACAGACTCCCACTTGGCCTAATGCCAATCGCTACGGTATCCAATACCATAAGCTCGAACATGACCCTCAAACTTATTTTGAGGTAATGCCTTAGTCAAGGGATCCGCTAAGTTCCTTTCAGTGGGAATTTTCTCGATTTGTATTTCGTTTCTACTGATGATCTCTCTGATAAGATGATAGCGGCGAAGCACATGTTTGGATCATTGATGAGACCACATCAAGTTCAGAGATGAACTTCTTGATCCAAACTGCTTCATTTGCTGCTTCCAAAGCTGCAATGTATTCTGCCTTAGTGGTAGAATCCGCTATAGTGTCAAGCTTGGAACCTTTCCAACTTATTGCGCCTCCATTCCAGGTGAATACATACCCAGACTAAGACATGGAATCATCCTTGTCTGTCTGGATCTGGCATCCGTATACCCACGTATCACCATGTACCCTTCTCCATATATTTAGGAACGTATCCTTAGTTCTTCTTAAGTACTTAAGGATCGTCTTAACAGTCACCCATTGATCCATTCCTGGATCAGACTGGTATCTGCTCGTGACACTCAGAGCATACGATACATCGGGCCTCGTACATAACATAGCATACATGATAGATCCTATTGCGGATGCATAGGGAATCTTACTCATGCAAATCCTCTCGTCTTCTGTGCGCGGACACATAGACTTCGAAAGGTGTACCCCATGCCTGATGGGTAAGAAACCTTTCTTAGATTCCGACATGCTAAACCTCTTTAGCACTCGGTCTATATATGTAGACTGCGAAAGACCAAGCAACCGTTTCGATCTATCTCTATAGATCTTAATCCCGAGGATGTAGGTTGCTTCTCCCAGGTCTTTCATGGAGAATGTCTTGGATAACCAAACATTCACTGACTGTAAGATTGAAACATCGTTTCCTATAAGCAGTATGTCATCGACATACAATACTAGGAATACGACTGCACTCCCACTAACCTTCTTGTACATACAAGGTTCGTCTGGATTTTGTGAGAAATCAAACTTTTTGATTGTCTCATCAAAACGGATATTCCAGCTCCTGGATGCTTGCTTCAATCCATAAATGGACCGTCGCAATTTGCATACCTTGGTTTTATCAACCGATGTGAAACCCTCAGGCTGTATCATATACACGTCCTCGAGCAGGTTTCCATTAAGGAAAGCTGTTTTCACATCCATCTGCCATATCTCATAATCATAATGAGCCGCTATGGCCAGGAGCATCCGAATGGATTTAAGCATAGCTACAGGCGAATAGGTTTCGTCATAATCAACACCTTGTTTTGACGATATCCTTTCGCCACCAATCTAGCCTTATGGGTAATCACATTACCATCCATGTCGGTTTTCTTCTTGAAAACCCACTTGCACCCTATAGGCTTTATCCCTTCAGGTGGGTCAACCAAGTTCCAAACTTGGTTTTCATACATGGAATCCATTTCCGACTTCATGGCACCAAGCCACTTATCCCTTTCTGAACTTGTCAGCACTTCTTCATAACTGGTAGGCTCCTCATTATCAATGAGTAACACGTCGTTCGATTCACTTACGAGAAATCCATATCTCTCAGGAATATTGCGTGTTCTACCAGATCTACGAAGATGTGGTGTTACAATAGGTCCAGCCGATTGCTCATCACTATGAGTTGTCCATTGTGTCTTCACCGTGTATCTCATCAATGTCTATTTGAGTCTCTCGAGCCTCCTCAAGCTCGACACTCCCTTGCTTTCTTGCAAGAGAAACTCTTTCTCTAGAAACACGATGCCTTGAAACAAACACCTTTTGTTCCACAGGATGATAGAATTGGTAACCCCTTGTTTCCTTAGGGTATCCAATAAATAGACATTTATCGGACTTAGCATCCAATTTGTCCGATACAAATTCTGGCTTCACATAAGCAGACAACCCCATATCTTCAAGTAAGATACATGAGGTTTCTTACTATTCCATATCTCATATGGAGTAGGAGACTACCTTGGTGGGCATTCTGTTTTAACAAGTAAACAAATGTTCAAGTGCATAGCCCCAAAAGGACTTGGGAAGAGTCGCATGATTCATCATAGACCTGACCATGTCCAACAAGGTCCGGTTACGCCTCTCAGATACACCATTATGCTGTGGTGTATAGGGCGGAGTCCATTGAGACAATATGCCATTATCTCTTAGATAATCAAGAAACTCTTGACTTAAGTATTCACCACCTCGATCCGATCGAAGTATTTTAATACTCTTGTCATGTTGTTTCTCTACTTCATTTCTGAATTCTTTGAACCTTTCAAAGGCTTGGACTTGTGTTTCATCAAGAACACATACCCAAACCGTGAGTGATCATCGGTGAAGGTAATGAAGTAGCTATAGCCTCCTAATGCTTGAGTTGACATAGGTCCACATACATCGTATGTACTAGACCTAGTAACTCTCCCACTCGTTCACCTTTTCCAGTAAAAGGTAACTTAGTCATCTTGCCTTTTAAGCATGATTCGCATGTATCGTATGAATCCAATTCAAACGATTCCAGAATTCCACATCAGTGTAATTCGGACATGCGTTTCTTGCTTATATGGCCAAGACGACAATGCCACATATAGGAGTCTATTTGATTATCCTTTCGAGCACGCGTGTTGCTCGCTTCGATATTGAAAATGTCACTGGATACGTCCAACGTATAAATGTCATTACTCAAAGTTCCAGTTCCATAAAGTACGCCATTCAAAGTTATATAACAACAATTGTTACTAAACGTCAAATGGAAACCATTTCTATTTAAGCAGGAAATAGAAACAATGTTCTTTATTAGAGAAGGAACATAATAGCAATTGTCCAGTTCTAAGACAAGTCCTGTAGGGAGTTTCAACAAATGCGTTCCAATGGCGACTGCAGCAACCTTTGCTCCATTCCCAACACGCAAATTTGACTCTCCCTTGACGAGTCTTCTTCTATTCCTTAGCCCATGTATATCATTACATATATGTGAGCCACACCCAGTATCCAATACCCAAGTGTTTGAGGAAATAGAATGACAATCAATAATGAAGATATCTGAAGAAGATGGGGCATCCGATGCCTTATTCTTCTTCACGAACTCAAGATAAATCTTGCACTTTCTTCGCAAATGGCCCTACTTGCCATAATGATGGCAAGTGTCCTTTTGAGTTGGTTCTGCCTTTTTAGCCCTTTTTTCTTCTTCCCCTTCTGTTGTTCCTTTGACTCCCTCTTAGAACCTTTCTTCGAGGAATCAACTAACAACACCGTCCCCTGCTCATGCTTCTCAGAAGGCTCCACAGTCTTGATGTTGGCGACTAAAGATGAACCTTCTTACATCTCGAGGTGAAGAGGATCTTGAAGACTTCAAACCTTCGAATCTCACTTGCTCATCAACCAACTCATAAAGATGAAGGACTATATGAGCATCCATATGTCAAGCTGTGAGCTTGGGTTCCATCATGGCTAGCATGATGTAACTCATTTGTTCAGAATCACTCACATGTTTCTGATAGGCCAACAATTGGTCCAGAGTTGCATTGTCACTAGGATGGGCGGGAAGAGGCGCTTCGAGGACATACGTAAGCTTTTCCACCTTGAGAACAATTCTCAAGTTTCTAAGCTAGTCCAAGAAGTTCGGCCCAGTCAATTTATTTGAATCCAAAATGGAACGCAAATTCAAACACATCATGATCAATATATTAACTTAGAAATACAAAACGAGCATATATAAGAAAGATGATTTTAAAATGCATCAATATACATTTATAAATCCCATTCATTTTTCGAATTTCAAAAACCCCAAAATCACTTCGGGAGATCGTAGGTCCATCTCCGAATGGGCTGATATCCATCATAGTTATGAACAACCTTGGAGAGAGTCCAACAAGCCATTCATAACTACGATGGTAGATATCAACTATACCGATTGCATATCACGTATATGCAACTATCACAATGTGCTATCAACTAATTGAATGTTCACACATACATCGGGTTGTTAACACATTAACAAGTATGCATCATATGCATAGCACCCGACTTCACCTCCCTTTACATCGACCTTGGAGAGAGTCCAACAAGCCGATGCTCTAGGTTAAAGCCAACCCATTAATCGGGAAATAGTTTTAATATGGTTAGAGCGCATTCAACCAATTAGCCCAGCTTGGAGAGAGTCCAACAACCAAAGCTAACGATTGACCTCTGACTCTTACCATATTAGTATTAAACTATTCCATGGTTTGAACATATTCGGGTTCGAGCCGGGCTTGGAGAGAGTCCAACAACCCAAACAAGAAACGGAACTCTGGTTCTAACCATATTAATGGAAGGTGTAGGCCTTAATATTGTTTAAGGGTTTTTATGTCTCATCCTCTTTGCATGCAAATAACTATTATCTACATGGCATGACATACATGGCATACATCTACATGTCACGACACGCATGGCATAATGTTATGCATCTAATGCAATTACATGACATACAATTATGTCATGTATATATTTCCTTATATGTCATAACTATTTATGGAAATAAAATATGTTTAAGATTTGATTCTCCAAATCAAATCATAATTAAATTAGGAAACAAATTTCCAAATCTAATCACATATTTTATTCATGGAATTATTTGATTAAGGAAAATATATTTAGGAAACCAATTTCCTAAATCATTAAAACTACTTATGGAAATAAAATATTTTAAGATTTGATTTCCCAAATCAAATCATGATTAAATTAGGAAACAAATTTCCAAATCTAATCAAATATTTTATTTATGGAAAATATCAATTTCAATAAATACTTCCAACTTTCCAAAAGTGGAAGATTTCCATAAATACTTCTAGACTTTCCAAAATTGAAAAATTTCCATAAATACTTCTAAATTTCCAAAATTAGAAAATTTCCAGAAATACATTATGACTATCGCAAAACCATTTTTACGATTATGTCGAAACACAACCTGGGCTCTGATACCACTGTTGGGTTTCCGGCACCGCGGCGTGTGTGTGTTCGATCATGTTTCATAAACATGAACACAGCGGAAGCAATAAAATAATAAATACTCCTATTTATTACAACACACACAACACACGCATGCATATTACAACAAGTGTAGATATAACCGTAAATTTAAATTTGCAATAAAAGGAAATTTATCTACGTTATACCTTTCGTATGACGTGTAGCGGGAACGACATCAACCGGAACGATTCTCGCTAGAATCGTCTCTATCCGTATCCACGCCGAGTTCCTCGGGATGACTTCGCTAAGCCACGAGCTTCGTCTTCGTACGGGTTACTAGCCTCGTGTTGAAGATGACGTGATCGAGAGATGATCACGATCCGAATCCAAATTCGGATCCTAAGACGAGTCCTCAAAACTCGCTTCTCCGGAGAGGTATTCGTCAACCGATTGACGAATCCTTCGTCCTCCACCTCAGAGGATTATCGGAGATCGAATCCCCGGTAAGTTAGCCGCTGTCGGAGCTCTAACCGTCGTCCAAACGACGCTCCGACGAGAGGAGAAGAAGCTGTCCAGAAAACTGGACAGCTTGGTGGAGGAGTAGGCGCCGGCCAAAACAAGGAAGCCAAGTGCTCACCTTTTCACCGAGGCCTAGGAAGATCACCGGAGGGTCGCCGGAGGGTTCACCGGCTGAAGCTTGGACGGCGGCAAGGAGCTGGACGGCGGCACAAGGGCTGGGCGGCAATGGAGTTGGGCGGCACAACTTGGTTGGGCGGCAACTCCAACTTGGGTTTTTGGATTAGGGTTTAAGCCCTATTTTATAGAGAACTAATTCTCTTAATGGTTAATGGATCATATCCATAAAGCCCGTTAACCCGCTCCATTAAGATAAGTTAAAATAAACCAAACCATGATGGTTTATTTTAAGTTAAAACGAACCGAACCAACTTTTGGTTCATTCGTTTAAAATAAACCAAACCCCTTTGGTTCATTCTCATCCATTGGATTAGAACCAAACCATTTTGGTTCATCCATTACGTCTTCATAAGACGCGGCCCATCCATGCTTCCATTGCGACTGAAATGATTTCATGCTCGCTTTATGTTTGGTCCAACCAAACCTAGTTTCTCTCGGTCTGAGAATCCCATTCTCAAGCTCGTTTTAAATCCTTTGGATTACGCTCGTTGTGTGTGTGACCAAATATGTTCTCGGTTTATGTTGGCCGTCTATAATTAACCATTAATTATAGAACGATCATGAGTGGCACCTAGTAGTACATCATGATCCCCAATTAACCGAAAAGATCAACGGTTGATCCAGAACTATTTCTGAAACCCTTCAGTAGCTCGAATGATTCGTGCCTCATTCCCTTCACTCATCTTATACCCACTTGGTTCAGGACATGGTCTATTGTGTCAGTCCCCACTAGGCTGACTACGTCACACCTAGCCCAAGTATCATTTCCTCGTCCTACGGATTCTAGTTACTCCACATGTATCGAAGAGTACCTTACTCTAAACATGTAATGCTTTGGCCAAAGACTTTAGTAACAATCCGACGAGAGGCCATGGGTATACATCTCCTCGCAAGGAGTGGTGAATCCTTTGTAGGCTATTCAAACACCTTCGATCACTTCGACTTATACCCAATCATCCCGGGTCCACATCTCCTTAGAGATGTTTGCTTAAGATGTCAAAGCACAAGTCTCCATGATCAAGATGACTTGAATACCACAAGTCTAAGGAACATCACACTTAAGCTACAATAAGAACTTCATTGACATATCTATATATGCAGAGAACCATATGAAGTCTTACGGCTGGTCACTCCAATGAACTAGTTACCATAACTAGCATCCACGATTAACTCCGGACATCACTATGTCTCCGGCCCAAGGAGAATCATGCTTGGATACACCAAGGAGTATACCTCGTGCTAGTCTCGACAGAATTGATGGTGTCCAAATCCATCAATTCATCGACTAGGGATAATTCCGATACATCACAATTACACATGTAGAGATACTCACTAGTTGTGATCCAATCACAAATTCTCTCATGTTGTGAATCGTATCGTGGACATTCAGTAAATGAGTTTAAGATCCAATCAAATACATAAAATATGTATACTCAAATAGTGAATCTTCATTTATCATATAAATGGTTCATACATAAGGCGATTGCCTTAGGACATCTCTCATATATTACTAACACACCGTTGATTGGTGATGGAATTTACTTGGTCTGAAGCTTGTGAAACTAGTTTCAGGGCTCAGACGATGGTTGACTTTTACACTAGTGTTGTGCAATCATTCTCGGGTGAAAGGTTAATTTATATGCGGATGCGATGTTTCAGAGAATGGAGCATTTTTGATTTAGTTGATCGGGACGTATCCCATGTTTACATTAAATGAGGAACTACGAGATGGGTTGTCATATATATATATATGACGTGGACTTAGCAGATATGATGTTGCTTTGTAGAGGTGAGGAGCAGAAATGCTCATGGGGTTTTAGCTAGCTACTGAGTAGTTGCCTGTAGTTGTTAGAACAAGGAAAGTTGCAACTAGGGATCCCTGTTGGGATGATAGAGAGAATCTACCATAGAGTTATACTCTTGCTCTACTTGTTCGTAATTAGTGACAGTGGAATTTGTATGTCGTATGTGGCTAGATAGCTACCTGACACCTTGACTGGCTACGAGTCCCAGTCGTGGTAGCATGTCGTTGCCTGCAGATAGTGCCTTTTGCATTACCCCGAGAGCCACGAGGCTTGGTCACGATATTTTGATAAGTATTGCTTGAAGATTGCAATAGGTTATATATTTTGCAGATGTATAGGATTGTATTCGGAGAATAGTAGGTATTGAAACGTTCTCCACGGTGGAACGACATGTGGAACATAGTTGATTTGGTAGTCTGGTATTCAGTGTGTCAACTAGAAAAGGTGGTATATAAATAATCAGCAAGATTATGTACCGAGATGGACAGTGTTGGGAGATTATTTGGAATTCGGAAAGGACTTAGTATGATTAGCTAAGTCCGCTCATTTTCGTCCGATCCATACGGTGAGATTGTTGGATCGCTGGATAGGTTTTACTGTGGCGATTTCTAGTTCATGGAGGATTTGTGAGTATCGTATGAGATAGCGATTCAGGATTTACCTTAGGATTATGGTAAAGTCTTTAACATGTCACGAATATCGAGCTTCACTCTGGTACAGTTAGGTACTTATTATAGGTGGTCGAAATGAAGATACTATTCATACTTTGGAAGGGCTGCTAGAAGCAAGTATGATTTGATGTTAAGGGATATCAGTAACCCCACTTAGTCACTTGAGGTGTGACTTGTCTCCAGATGCTTGAGATGGTTGTTGGGACATCTCGTACTAATATACGAGTAAGAAATTTGGGGACCAAATTTTTATTAGTGGGAGAGAATGTTAAATACTGAAAATTTAAAATAGTAAATTAAATGGCCAAAGAATTTAGGAAAATAATCCTGGAAATTTTTCGGGATTTTTAGGGAATTTTAGGAATTTTTTTGGATTTAAATGGAGTCCGTACGAGATAATTATGGGGATAAAATAAATAGGCTTTTGTGGAGTCTATTTAAGGGGTTAATAGAGGGTATTAACTAAACAGGAAAAAAAACCTAAATTTCTTTTCTTTATTCTTTTTCCCCGCCCGACTCTTTTCGTCCTTCGGCAGTTCCACGCGCCCGACGCCATCCTCTCTGCTCCGCCGGCGATCTCTTCTCCGCCGACGACCAGGCCGGTCTCTTCTCCGTCGACGATGAGGCCGCCGCCACCCACGGCACCGTCCGCGCACGCGGCCAGCAGCCGCAGTTCTGCACGCTCGCCGCCCTCAATCCCCCAGCGCCGACGCACTGCCTTCTCCTCGCGGTAGGCGGCGGCGGCGAGCGTTTCGCCTCGGCGGTGCCACGACCGAGCCAGAGCAGCGCTTTCTCTCCCTCCCCCGCGCGACAGCCAGCAGCCACGATTCTGGTAGTCGCTGCTTGCCGTCTGACCTCGAGGTCGCGCCGCCGTCGCTGCTCTCGCGACTGCCTCTGCACGCTCGCCGTCCACAGCCGTGCACGCTGCCCTCCTCTGCCACAGGCGACGGGCTGGCCTCCTCTGCCAAAGAGCGTCACCTTCTCCACTCGCCCTTGTCACTGTAGCTTTCCCCTCCGCACGATTGGTCAGCGTCGGTGGTCGCCGGAGCAAGGTAAAGGGGTCAACCTTGTTTTTGTTTAACCCCTGCGGTAATTTTCTGAGATTGACAGTGGATTTGGATTTGGGCAGTGGTATTGGTTTTTCTGGTGAACAAGATAGATTTGGGGGAAAGTTTGCTACCGGTGAGGTTTCCCACGGCTGGTAAGGTTTCTTTCCTTTTTTTTAATTTTTTGTAGATTTATGTGGTTGAATTAGGGGTTGTGAATTTAGGAAATCGAGTTGAGGATCTGATTTGGGGAAAGATTTGGCTACCGGTGGGATCCTAGGGCCTGTAAACACGATTTTGGTGTTGTTCGGTTGATATTGGATGGTTGGTTGTACACTATTATATAGTAGGTCTAGAGTTTGTTATGATTATGATGTTAGATCTAAAGTTAATCAAGATTTAGGCTCGATTTGGGGGTGAATCTCATTTGTGTTGTGATGAGATTTCAATTAGGGTTGGTTAGAGCCCTAAATCGGTGTAATTATGGGCTGTTAATGGTTGTAAATGGATTGTGGGTGACAAGTTGTGGGATCCAAGTGTTGGATTGTGTTTGAGGTAAGGATTGTTTGAGTCGTATATATATCACCTAGGGTTAGGTTGGATTCATATTTATAATCGGTTCTGTAATTCAGTATGGAGGATTGATTAGGTTGAATAGGATAATTAAATCAATCTAGTGGATCGGATATGAGGTCGATGTAGGATTCGATTCGATCATTTGTTGTGAGATGGATAATATTTTCATATGATGAGTATTGATCATGGTGAGATAAATTGCAAGGATATGTTTTTGGATTGAGGAGTTAATCACAATTTATGACCTACGGGTTGAGGGTCTTCTTGGAGATACATAGTAGTATTTAGCACGTTGTCGTGTGCTTGGATTTGATGGATTTATTTTGGATTAATTGGTTATGGAAGGAATCGATTATGTATTCGATTTGTCGGTGAATGGTATTTTATGCTTAATAATAGTTATGTGTTATGCAGGTTTCGATCACGAGGCAGGATCACGGTCGTGACGATCTGATTCTCTTTGCGGATATTTGGCAGGCGGGTATTTTGACTTATCTTTTAGATATAGTCATTGTTGATATGCTAGTTAGGATAGCTTACAATAATTTTTCATGTTTATATGCCTAGTATGCTTTTGGTGCCTACTTGATACATGCATGTGATAGGATATGATTATATCTCCCTGTTTGACTTGGATCATAGTTATTTGGATTATGGATATGTACATATTGATTGTACATATTATTCGGATAGGTATTTTGAGTAGGATTTACATGCTTTAGTATCATGCACCATTTTTGCATGATTGCATGCTAGATGGACGGGGTTCCATTATTGTTGAGCCCGCAGTCAGTTACATGGCCTGCACACATTGCCACTCATGGGTTAGTGGTACATCAGGAGGGTGTGTGCAGTTGCTCTGTCAGGCTCCGCTGGTCCGCTCATGGGTAGCGATGAGGCAGCATGGTAGCGGGCAGGAATCCCTCCTCTGGTCTATGACACCGGGAGATGAGAGCTTAGCTCCCCCACTATGTTTGGGGCAGGAGGATAGGTGTACTCCGACAGCATCCTGTCCACTCGGTCACTTAAAGGGACACTAATATAGGAATTTGGTATCCTCAATCTAATGAGTTTGAGCTAATCGGCTACTCCGATTCGGATTACGCTGGTGGTAAACTCGATAGGAAGAGCGCGAGTGGTTGTTGCCAACTCCTAGGCTCAAGTCTAGTTAGTTGATGTAATACACCGTGAATTTGATTATAATAAAATAAAAGATTCTAGCTACGTTGTTGAGTGTTTTAATTTATGGCATGATCGACTTGGACATGTCAATAATAATACTCTGAAATGTCTCGTCAAATTAAATTTATTACCAAATGTCAAAGTTGACAAAACACACAAATGTGAAGTGTGCATAGAAGCAAAAATGACAAGACTACCCTTTCATTCGGTGGAAAGGTCAACGACTCCTCTAGAGTTAATACATAGTGATCTATGTGACTTAAAATTCGTGCAAACTAGAGGAGGTAAAAAGTATTTTATTACTTTTATCGATGACTGCACGAGGTTCTGTTATGTCTTTCTTTTAAGAAGTAAAGACGAAGCTTTAGAGGCATTTAGAACCTATAAAATAGAAGTTGAGAATCAACTTGATAAACGAATTAAAATAATTCGTAGCGATATATATATATCCACCGTTCGATCGCTTAAGCACTATAATCCAATCCATGAGCACCCGTGCGTATCTTCATTATCCACCGTCCGATCGCTTAAGCACTATAATCAAATCCACGAAAATGTTACCTTCAATATCTATCGTCCGATCGCTTAAGCACTATAACTCAATCCATTATCTACAAAAATGTTATATATATATATATATATATATATATATATATATATATATATATATATATATATATATATTAGATTTTAACTTGTCGTGGTCGGTCCCAAGTTCGAATGAAAAAGTGGGAGGATTGTGTTAGGTTGTTAGCTAACATTGAACTTTGACAAATCTCAATGAATCCACCAAGATATTATACTAATACTAGGTTGTTCCCTTGAAGGAACACATTACATGGTCAGACTGTAATATCTCAACAAGGACTACTACATCTCCACGAGAACTTGAGTGTAGTGTTAAATATGTAAGAATTCTCATACTATAGGTTAGATAAAAATAAATATTATAGAAAAATTGATTGTTTATGATTTAGAATAATATAGGAACATTTATTGGTAAAATAATAGTAGTAGATACTATGACTAGAAGAAACATTAATATTTTGTGTTTACAAAAAACAAAGTGGGTAAGAGAGAAGGCAACGATGATTAAAAACTCAGATTTTAAATTATGGTATATAGAAAAAATATAGAACACAAAATGGAATATAATTCATTAAAGGATGAAGTAGTAGAAGTGATTAGAAAAAATGATAGAATTATAGTCTTAAGGTAGTGATAGTGAAAGAAACTATTAATATTATTAGCATATATATACTTCAAGTAGGATTAGATAAAAATACTAAAATTAAGTTTTGAAAAGATTTAGATGAAGTATTACAAAAAATTGCATCAAACGAAATGATTTTAATAGGAGGAGATTTAAATGGGCACATAGGAGTAAAAATTATGGAATATAATAGGTCGTATGAGGGTTATGGATTTAGAAAAAATAATGAAGAAGAAAAACTATATTAGATTTTGCATATGAACTTATATTAGCTAATGTATTTTTTTTTAAAAATATTTGATCACGTTTAAAAGTGAGAATAATAAGTCACAAATTGAATTTCTTATGGTGAAGAATAAGGATATAAGAATTTGTAAAAATTATAAAGTTATTCCGATCCTCAAGAAAACTTAACTACCCAACATATATTGGTAGTGTTGGATATGAGCCTTAAGTATAGTATTCATAAAAGAAAAATAAGTATGACTTCTAGGATTAAATGGTGAAATTTAAAAGATGAAAAGTAAAACATATTTAAAGAGATGGTAGGAGTATAAATATTAGAAGAAATACATAATGACACAAATATAATATGATGACATTAAAATTAAAAATGATAGCAAAGGTCTATTAGGTGAGTCAAAAGGATGTACACCACCAAGTAAATAATCTTCGTAGTAGAATAAAAAAGTATAGGAGAAAGTGAAAAAAATAAAAATCCTATAAGATATTATACACTTGTAAAAATGAAAAAAAAACTTCGAAATGTATACAATATCCAAGAAGGAGATTAAAAAAATAATAAGTGAGGCTAAGAATGAAGCTTTTAAACGTTTATATCTACAATTGAATATAAAAGAAGGGGAAAAATATATTTATAGAATAACTAAAGCAAGAGAAAGAAAGACTAGAGATCTTGCCCGAATAAGATGTTGAATGTAATAGGGTACTGGTGGACAATGAGAAAATAAAAGAGCAATAGAAGAAATATTTTTTTTTATCAATTTTTCAATGAAGATTTAGGTGATAAAATTAATTTAGGTAATTTAAGTAGGTCAAACGAGTATAAAAATTTAAATTTTTATCATAGAATCTGACCTTTAGAAGTAAAGAAGGCTTTAAATGAGATGCGAAATGAAAAAGCAGTTGGACTAGATTATATTCCAATAAATGTTTGGAATTGTCTAGGTTACTTACAAAGTTATTCGATTTGATATTAAAAATGAAAAAAATATTTGCTTAATAGAGGATAAATTCTCTAGTTCATTTGTATAAAAATAAATCAGACATACAAAATTGTGTAAATTATAAGGGCATTAAACTAATGAGTCATACCATGACATTATGAAAAAAAATAATAGAAAAAAGATTAAGGAAGAAGATCATGGTGATCAGAAATCAATTTGGATTTATGTCGGAAAGATCGACAATAAAAATTATACATCTTCTTAGACAACTAATTGAAAAGTATTGGGAACGAAAACAAAACTTGTACATGATATTTATTGATCTTGAAAAAACCTATGATATAGTCCCAAAATAAATTATACAAAGAATTCTAAGAAAGAAAGGGGTTAGTATATTATATATTGAAATAATTAAGGATATATATGAGGAGACAATGACAAGAGTGAAAATATAGGAAGATTAATCGAAGTACTTCTCATAAAAATAAAGGTAGATCAAGGATCATGTAACACCCCCCCTAGTATTTCCACTCTATACTAGGGGAGATGTCACTACTTTACTATCGTATTCTTATTTTCTTCCTGATCTTACTTTGACACTATACTTTAATCATACCTTAAACAATAACGAATTCAAGATCTTCACATACACGTGCGAGTATTAAAACTAACCCAACATGACTCTAGCATTCTTTAGTCTCAACCATAAGCAATCCAATTGAACTCCAACAATATTAGAAAGAAAACAATTAAAAACTTAAAATCTGGTTTAGACATCTGCACTTAGGATCTTTTACTTCCACTGTTCCGTCGCCACACACTCCAAGCACTTCGTCCGCCATGCCACCTCACTGAAACTTTTCTTTACCTTTATCTGCAGTATAAGGAAATGCAAACTATAAGAAATAACGCTTAGTAAGTACTTTCTACGCTCACAAAAACATGCACTGTATGAAATCATGCAACTAGTTCTCTTGCCCTGGATACATTGATACACATGCAAACATAACTGAAAATCATAACTCTGATTACATGTCTCTTATATAAATCATGCTCTTAAGTATTTTAAAACTTGTAAACAGTGTATCTGATATGGAATGATTAACTTTGAAAACTTTTACTTATACTTATACTGATACTTCAAAATAATAATCATCCTGGATATGGGCCCGACATAGTACCAATGCGCGCTTTCCTAATAGACCGGGGTGGCCAACCACCGAACCTACTAGGGTAACTGAGACTGAGGGCCTTGGCGTGGTTGCCCGATGCAGTACATGCCCTTTCAAAAGTAAAATATTTCCTTTATACTTATATTCTTATACATACTGACAGAATACTCTTAATCTCCTAAATCACGAATGGGGAGCACCATAAAGATCATTATGCTCTTGACCCCCAAAACTGAAATGGGGAGCATACTGAAGATCGTTGTGCTCTTAACCCCCAATTTGAATGGGGAGCATCTTTAAATTTTCTTTATAAAGGAAATATTTTTACATCTTACTCTACATCATACATATAATTGTAAGCTACAACTCATCTACAACATGCATGATCATAAATCACATTCTTATCATGGATCTAAACATGATGCTGAATTACCCATAACATAATAGTGAAATCACGTAACTGAAAACACCATGCATAACTGGAAATAACATGCACATAAAAACATATCAATGACATACGATAACTACTTATACTGCAGGTGAGCAATACTTACCTCCTACGCTTTTTCACCAATTTATACCGTTAGATTTCGTAAAGAGAAGACCTCTTACGTGTTCCTTTACTTTAGCGTGATCCTCTACCAAGTCCTTAAGGAGATCCCTCTTGAATTATCCCACAGTGGAGAAATTATAAAGGCTCTTTTTTTTTCCTCTCTTATTTTCCTCGGTGGAGAAAGCCCGCCCCTTTTTTTTTTTATTCGACGACTGGAGAAAAAATGAGAGAGAGAGAGAGAGAGGTGAGGTGAGGGTGGGCGTCGACGTTTGAGAGAGGAGGGAGAGAGATGATATATATATATATATATATATATATATATATATATATATATATATATATATATATATATATATATATATATATATAAATTAAGGTTTTCTTCATTTAATTACTCCTTTAAATGATTAGCCAAATTAACCAATCTCTCCTTTTTTTTCGCCTATAGATATATTCTATTATATCCTACTCATTGGTAATCTTATGACTTAGTGGTAGGAAGCCTATTCTCCCAAACCAACGGTTCATGGTTCGAGCCCCGACTAACGAACCATTTATTCGAGTTTTTTTTTCTTTTTTTTTCCTTCCTATTTTTATTTCTATTTTTTTCTCTAAATAAATAAATAAAAGTATAGGAACTAAAATTTGGGCTGTTACAATCCCTTATACCTTATAAAAGTTTCATCCTCGAAACTTAGAATAGCTCGGGGTACTTTTGTTTCATGTCATCCTCACGTTCTCAGGTTGCTTCTTCAAACCTTTGACTTTGCCATAAGACTTTTACTAACGATATTTCTTTATTTCTTAGTTTCCTGACTGCTCGATCTATTATCTGAATAGGTTGACTTTCATAACTTAGATCTGTCTGAATCTGTACCGTCTGTGGCTCAATCACTTGGTTGGTGTCTGGGACGTGCTTCTTAAGCATTGAAACATGAAATACATTGTGGATAACTGACATTTCCTGTGGTAGCTCTAGCTCATAAGCTACCTTCCCAACTCTCTTGGTGATCAGGTAGGGGTCTACATATCTGGGACTTAACTTGCCTTTCTTCCCAAACCTCATTACCCCTTTCATAGGAGCTACCTTAATGAACACTGAATCTCTGACTTGGAACTCTAGGGGTCTGCGTCGGACATCGGCGTAACTCTTCTGCCGACTCTGGGCAGTCTCTATCCTTTGGCATATGTTCTTTATAGCTTTGGTGGCGTCATATATAAAATCAGTCTTGAGTCCCATTAATTTCTTCTCGCCACCCTCATACCAACAGATAGGTGATCTGCATCTCCTTCCATACAAGGCTTCATAAGGTGTCATTCTAATTGTGGTTTGATAACTATTATTATAGGCAAACTCTGCCAAACACAAATATTTGCACCAACTTCCTTTAAAATCTAAGGCACAAGCTCTGAGCATGTCCTCCAAAATCTGATTCACTCTTTCTGTTTGCCCATCTGTATGAGGATGAAATGTAGTGCTAAATCGTAGCTTAGTGTCGAGGGTTGTCTGAACACACTCCCAGAAGTGTGAAGTGAAGCGACTGTCTCTATCAGAGATAATGGTCTTAGGTACTTCATGCAGTCTAATCACTTCCTTGACATATAACTGGGCTAACTGTTGCATGGAGTATGATATTCTGATAGGCATGAAGTGAGTAGACTTTGTCAATCTATCGACAACTACCCAAATATAATCGTAGCCATTGGTGGTTTTGGGCAGTCCTACTATGAAATCCATGGCTAGTTCCTCCCACTTCCATTCTGGAATCTGGATAGGTTGTAGAACTCCTCCTGATCTCTGATGTTTGACTTTCACTCTCTGACATGTCAGACAAGCGCTAACATACTTAGCCACGTCCCTCTTCATACCAAGCCACCAGAATTTCTCTTTCATATCTTGATACATCTTGGTGGATCCAGGATGCATCGAATATGGGGTCTCATGAGCTTCTTCTAGGATCTTTTTTCTTAAGTCTGGGTCCTTGGGGATACATAGGTGTTCACCCAAATATAATACCCCACTGTCAGAGACACAAAATCCTTCATCCTTTCCTTCTTGGATCTCTTATTTGATCCTTTGGATGCTAGGATCTTTGTCCTGTCTCGCTAATATATCCTCGAATAGTGTAGGTACTATGGTTAAGGCGGAGAGCTGTCCAGAAATGATCTCAACCCCAAAATTCATTATCTCTTTCTCCAGTGGTTGGGATAGTGTTGCTAGGAACATCAAAGTGGCGCATGATTTTCTACTCAGCACGTCTGCTACTTTGTTTGCCTTTCCAGAATGATAGTGGATTTCACAGTCATAGTCCTTTACTAGTTCAAGCCATCTGTGTTATCGCATATTCAGATCCTTCTGAGTGAAGAAATACTTCAAACTCTGGTGATCTGTGTAAATCTTGCATTGGACTCCATATAAGTAATGTCTCCAAACTTTCAGAGTAAAGACCACTGCTTCCAACTCAAGGTCATGAGTGGGGTAATTCTTTTCGTAGTCCTTGAGTTGTCTAGATGCATAAGCAATGACTTTACCCTTCTGCATAAGTACTGCTCCGAGTCCCATCTTGGATGCATCACTATACAGGTCAAATCCCTCATTACTTTCTGGAAGGGTAAGCACTGGAACACTTGTGAGTCTCCTCTTTAATTCAAGGAGCTCTTTTCATAATCTTTAGTCCATTCGAACTTCATGTTCTTTCTGGTAAGAACCGTCAACGGTGAAGCTATCCTTGAGAAGTTTTCCACAAACTTCCGGTAGTACCCTGCTAATCCGAGGAAACTTCTGACTTCACTGACATTCTTTGGTTGATCCCAATTACTGACCGCTTCTATCTTTGTCGGGTCTACCATAACTCCATCTTTTGAAATAACGTGACCTAAAAATGATATTCGATCAAGCCAAAACTCACACTTGGAGAACTTTGTGTATAACTGTCTTTGCTGAAGGGTCTGCAAGACTGTCTTCAAGTGTTCGGCATGTTCCTCTTGGGTTCTCGAGTAGATAAGGATGTCGTCAATGAAGACGACCATAAACTTGTCAAGAAACTCCTTAAATACCTGAATCATCAAGTCTATAAACATAGTGGGTGCATTTTTCACTCCGAAGGGCATGACCACGAACTCATAGTGTCCATACCTCGTTCGGAATGTTGTTTTTGGTATATCATCCTCTTTAACTCTTACTTGATGATAACCGAACCACAAGTCAATCTTGGAGAAGACTGTGGCTCCCCTCAATTGATCAAATAAATCCTCTATCCTTGGCAGAGGATACATGTTCTTGATCGTCACTTGATTCAAGGCTCGGTAGTCTATGCACATCCTCATAGACTCATCTTTCTTTTTCACGAACAACACCGGAGCTCCTCACGGGGAATGACTAGGGCAGATGAATCCTTGTCTAGCAACTCCCATAATTGTTCTTGAAGCTCTTTCAATTCAGCTGGAGCCATACGATAGGGTGCGTTTGAGATTGGTTGGGTACCAGAAATAAGCTCGATCTCAAACTCAACTTCGCTTCTAGGTGCTAGTCCTGGTAGCTCATTAGGAAATACTCCCGAGTAGTCACATACAATTGGGACGTCTTCCAGCTTTTGACTTCTTTCTTGCTTAGTATCAACTATATGTGTTAAATACCCAGTGCATCAACTAGCTAACATCTTCTGAGCTTCCATGGCAGACAAGAACTTCTTAGTCTTCTTCCTTGGTTCTCCCATAAACTCAAATTTGGCCTCGGTCTCAGGTTGGAATACTACTCTTTGCTTTCGGCACTCAATGGAAGCACCATACTTACTAAGAAAGTCCATTCCAAAGATGACATCATCATGCATGTCCAGCAAGATCAAATCACTATAAAGCTCTCTATCTGAAATTCTGACCGGCACGACACGCAACCAATGTGTAGATGTCATTATTTCACCCGAAGGTAGGGTCATTAAAAACTGAATATCTAAGATATCCAGAGTTATATCTATCTTCTTAGCAAATGTCATAGACATGAAGGAATGGATTGCCCCAGTATCAAACAGTACGGTAGCATGCTGACTAGGGATAGGTATCTGACCTGCGACTACCGTAGAAGCATTTGCTACCTCTTCCTTGGTGAGGGAGAAGATCCGAGCATTAGGTGTAACTGATGGGGCCTCCAATCTTCCTTGGCTGATGTAAGGACCCTCCAGTGCTCCCTGCATCTATGGCGGAGGTAGATTGGTCTTGGTGGGACACTGTTTGGCGAAGTGTCCCTCGACACCACATATATAACACCCGCTCACACCCTAGCGGCAAACTCCTGGATGCTTCCTCTCACACTTAGAATATGTGGGATACGTAGGCTGCTTACTGGCTGAACCTTCCTTTGCATTATTCCACTGTTTCCTCTTGCCATTGTTGTTTCGCTTCTAGTTCGAATTATCGCTCTGAGGTTTTTGACTTCCTGAACTTCCCTGGCTTTTGCTTTCTGGCGAGGCTAGCTTCTGATGCTTGATACTATTCATGTAATGCTCCGTGATTAGCGCACTGTTGATTAGCTCTTCAGTGGTCTGTGGTCTATTAATTCCCCCATCCACATTCAAAGCTATCTCCGGTCTCAACATCTTTAGCATCAACCTAACTTTTTCCTTCTCAGTACTGACCAGTTCTGGGCATAGGCGAGCCAACCTATTGAACTTCTTTACCGCTTTATCTACTGATAAATCCCCTTGTCGGAACTCCATGAACTCATCATAAGATGATCAAGTGAAACCACTATCAGACTATTATCACTATTTTTTTTTCATCTTCACATACATATCTAGGTATGCTCTATTACGTACTGTCTATCATCTTCATATATATATATGCAAGCATGTTTAACTCAAAGAGAACATTCTAGCTGAGCATGTTTAACTTAAAAGAAGCATTCCTTACTACTCATAAAGTAAATAAAGCAGATAAATACTTGCTTACTTGGAGGCGACAGGACTGATGCTCGATGTGTGTGTGACGGAAGGACTGAACCCGCTCTGATACCATATTATAACACTCCCCCCAGTCTTTCTACTCTCTACTAGGGGAGATGTCACTACTTTACTATTTTATTCTTATTTTCTTCCTGATCTTACTTTGACACTATACTTTAATCATCACTTAAACAATAACGAATTCAAGATCTTCACATACACGTGCGAGTATTAAAACTAACCCAACATGACTCTAGCATTCTTTGGTCTCAACCATAAGCAATCCAATTGAACTCCAACAATATCAGAAAGAAAACAATTAAAAGCTTAAAATCTGATTTAGACATCTGCACTTAGGATCTTTTACTTCCACTATTCCGTCGCCACACACTCCAAGCACTTCGTTCGCCATGCCACCTCACTGAAACTTTTCTTTACCTTTATCTGCAGTATAAGAAAATGCAAACTATAAGCAATAACGCTTAGTAAGTACTTTCTACGCTCACAAAAACATGCACTGTATGAAATCATGCAACTAGTTCTCTTGCCCTGGATACATTGATACACATGCAAACATAACTGGAAATCATAACTTTGATTACATGTCTCTTATATAAATCATGCTCTTAAGTATTTTAAAACTTGTAAACAGTGTATCTGATCTGGAATGATTAACTTTGAAAACTTTTACTTATACTTATACTGATACTTCAAAATAATAATCATCCTGGATATGGGCCCGACATAGTATCAATGCGCACTTTCCTAATAGGCCGGGGTGATCAACCACCGAACCTACTAGGGTAACTGAGACTGAGGGCCTTGGCCCATGGGCGAACTGATGCCCGGTACATGCCCTTTCAAAAGTAAAATATTTCCTTTATACTTATATTCTTATACATACTGACAGAATGCTCTTAATCCCCTAAATCACGAATGGGGAGCACCATAAAGATCATTATGTTCTTGACCCCCAAAACTGAAATGGGGAGCATACTGAAGATCGTTGTGCTCTTAACCCCCAATTGGAACAGGGAGCATCTTTAAATTTTCTTTATAAAGGAAATATTTTTATATCTTATTCTACATCATGCATATAATTGTAAGCTACAACTCATCTACAACATGCATGATCATAAATCACATTCTTATCATGGATCTAAACATGATGCTGAATTACCCATAGCATAACGGTAAAATCACGTAACTGAAAACAACATGCATAACTGGAAATAACATGCACATAAAAACATATCAATGACATACGATAACTACTTATACTGCAGGTGAGCAATACTTACCTCCTACGCTTTTTTACCAATTTATACCGTTAGATTTCGTAAAGAGAAGACCTCTTACGTGTTCCTTTGCTTTAGCGTGATCCTCTACCAAGTCCTTGAGGAGATCCCTCTTGAATTATCCTGCGGTGGAGAAATTATAGAGGCTCTTTTTTTTTCCTCTCTTGTTTTCCTCAGTGGAGAAAGCTCGCCCCTTTTTTTTTATTCGGCGGCTGGAGAAAAAATGAGAGAGAGAGAGAGAGAGAGAGAGAGAGAGAGGTGAGGTGAGGGTGGGCGTCGACGTTGGAGAGAGGAGGGAGAGAGATGATAAAAAAAATAAAATTATATATATATATATATATATAAATTAAGGTTTTCTTCATTTAATTACTCCTTTAAATGATTAGCCAAATTAACCAATCTTTCTTTTTTTTCGCCTATAGATATATTCTGTTATATCCTACTCATTGGTAATCTTATGACTTAGTGGTAGAAAGCATATTCTCCCAAACCAACGGTTCATGGTTCGAGCCCCGACTAACGAACCATTTATTCGAGTTTTTTTTTCTTTTTTTTTCTTCCTATTCTTATTTCTATTTATTTTCTCTAAATAAATAAATAAAAGTATAGGAACTAAAATTTGGGTTGTTACAGATCAACTTTAAATTCTTATCTTTTTACATTAATCGTGTATGAACTCACTAGATAGATTCAAGACATAGTATCATAGTGTTTATTATTTATAGATGATATTATTTTGGTAGATGAGACACGTGAAGGAGTATATACTAAACTTGAATCTTGGAAAGAAATGTTAGAAGTGAAAGGTCTTGCACTTAGTAGATTAAAGACATAATATATGGAATTTAAATTTAACAATGTTAGATATAATAAGACAATTGTTACGTTAGGAGATAATGAGTTGTTTATAATCGAAAGTTTTAAATATTTAGGATCGATTTTGCAAAATGATGGAGGGTTGAGAGAGATATTTTATATATAATACAAGTAGAATGGTTCAAATGGAGAAGAACATCAAATATTTTTTATGACTGTAAGATACATTTAAAACTTAAAGGAAAATTTTACAAAACGACAGTTAGATCTGTTATGTTATATGGAATTGAATGTTGGACTATGATTCGACCACATGAATAGAAGATGAGATAGTTATGAAAATGTTAAGATAGATGTGTGGACATATAAGAATAGATAAAATAAAAATGAGAATATTAGAGCGAAAGTTGAGATTGTTGGATATTGGGCATGACCAATACGATTTTACAAGGAAAAATCAAGGTGTCATCAATCGATGAAAGTCTAAATTGACTTCAAAATCAAAATCTATATTTCGCATAAATGAATCTAGAATATTAATTTACTCAAAATTGATTATGGGTGAATGAGAAATTAATTATTTAAAGTCAGCCTAAAATAGCATTAATTGTTGGATCGAGAAGGATCGCTAGAGGAGGGTGAATAGCGAGCGTAAAACTTTCTTTCATTCGTTCGATAAGAGAAAGCATAGTGGAAAAATAAATAACACAATTTATTTTTACTTGGTTCACAGCCCACTGACTGCTAATCCAAGACCCCGCGATCCTTGACTGTAGGGATCCCGAGCGATAAACAAAATTCGCAGCGGAAAACTTAGGATCCCTCCAGAGATCCAAGCAAAAAAAATATACTCGTTTCAATTATCGATTCTATCCTATAGGAATCGAGATTACCTTCGAAGCGTGCCCTTCGAATTCCAGTCAGCAACACTTGCGGATCTCAGCGTGGTCAGAATGTCCACACCTCTATGGTGCACACACACGATCTTAGAGAGAAGAGGTAAGCTCTTTCGGTTGTGCTAGCAACCACTCCAAGGTCTCACTTTTCCACTCTATACTTGGCCCTCTTGTGTTGTGAACGAAAAATCAAATCTTATTTCTTTTTCATTGTCCACGTTGAAGAAGAAGAAGCCACAATAATACACCTTAATGAGACATTAAATGCACTTCCTTATTCTCCATGGTAAAAGAAAGGAAGTCAATTAATGCTCATTAAATGCACATTAATGAGTTTTAAATCTCATTTAAAACCCCATTTATTAATTCGTGTATTATATTATTAATTCGTATATTATTCATTTTAGCCTTCTTCTCTTGGTTTGACTTGAGTCTAACTCAACATAAACCAATTTGAGTCCAACTCAAATTTAGCCAAGTAATGAGTCTTACTCATTCTAGTTAATCCAATTAACTAATAATTCATTTTAGTCAAACCAAAATGATTTCCTCTCCAAAATAATATGTTCTTTGTGTGTGACCCTATAGGCTCTCATAACGTTGGCAATGTATCCAAAACCATTTTAGATACATAAGCAATGAGCGACATCTAGCAATACATCATTGCTACCCAAGTGATGAGAATGTCGAGATCCGACAACCTCTTCCGTGACTATTATCATATGATAGTGTCCTTCTATCCTTGATATCTCAGATCGATCAATGAGGCATAGACCGTGTCACCCTCTTATCAATCTTTATGTTTCTCGATCCCCAAGTAGACTCACTCAAACAAATGAGCTCAATATCTCATATTGACTCATTTGAGCATGACCATGCATTTCGTGGTCCTACTCTATCAAGAGGCCAAAGATATCACTCCCGTCATATGGGAGGGATAGATCCCATCTACATCACTCACATCCCTCCGCATAATTTGTTACATACTCAGTGATCGCCGTTATAGTCACCCAATTACGGTGTGACGTTAGACGATACCAAAGTACATAACTCCTTATGTAGGGAACCGTAGTGACTTCAGGTATAAGGACTATTCATACCAATAGTCACATGAGAAAGTATATGATACTCATATAACGATCCATGATACTTTCTCATGGTGGGTCAATTCAGTATATATAGTCTCCAATATATATACCCATGTATCAATGTGATATCACATATCCATGACTTGTGAGATCAAGTCATCCATTGACCTACATGCTAGTCTCAATGTATCAATATAGCCCTTGTCTATTAATACAATACTCCACTAGGAATATTTAAGAATAGTGTTCTCTACAGCTTCTCATAATCAATTCTACCAATTGATATACTGTAGATAACAACCTACTATTCATGGGCATTATTATATTTATTTAGCTGGCACACGCATAAAGAAATATAATAATCAATCTTTGCCTTTATTAATGCAAGAATATAATACAAAAGTCTCCCTCACCAATCATCTCATAATTTGCACTAAGGGTTCATACTAATAATCTCCCACTAGCACTAGTGCCAATCACTGTAATCTCTAAGACCCAGTGACCTAGTATGACCATCATGCTTCCTCTGTGCCAAAGCCTTGGTCAAGGGATCCGCAATGTTAGCATCAGTGTCTACTCTGTATATCTGAACATCTCCTCTATTGATGATCTCTCGAATGAGGTGATACCGTCGCAGTATGTGTTTGGTCCTCTGATGAGAGCGAGGTTCCTTAGCCTGAGCAATAGCCCCATTGTTGTCACAATAGAGGTCTATTGGGTCTGTTATGCTAGGAACCACCTCAAGTTCAGTGATGAACTTTCGGATCCAAACAGCCTCCTTTGCTGTAGAAGATGCAGCAATATACTCGGCTTCTGTTGTAGAATCTGCAACTGTGTCCTGCTTCGAACTCTTCCAGCTCACAGCGCCACCATTCAAGCAAAATACATACCCTGACTGCGATCTGGAGTCATCCTTGTCAGTTTGGAAGCTCGCATCACTGTAACCCTTTACAGCTAGCTCCTCATTGCCTCCAAATATCAAGAAATATTCTTTTGTCCTTCGCAAGTACTTAAGAATATTCTTGACAGCTGTCCAGTGACATTCACCGGGATCTGACTGATACCTGCTCGTCATGCTTAAAGCATACGAGACATCGGGGTGAGTACAAATCATGGCATACATGATAGATCCTATAGCTGATGCATAAGGGATCTGATCCATGCGATCTCTCTCCTCCTTAGAAGAGGGAGATTGAGTCTTCGAAAGACTCATACCATGTGACATTGGCAAAAATCCCTTCTTGGAATTCTGCATGGCAAAACGCTTAAGCACCTTGTCCACATATGTACTCTGACTCAAGCCAAGCAATCTCTTAGATCTATCTCTATAGATCTTGATGCCTAGAATATAGGCTGCTTCACCTAAGTCTTTCATTGAAAAACAATTTCCAAGCCAAGTCTTCACAGCATCGCAAAGATAGGGATATCATTTCCAATGAGCAGTATGTCATCTACATACAATATGAGGAAAACAATTGAGCTCCCACTAACCTTCTTGTAGACACAAGGTTCATCTTCGTTCTTAATGAAACCAAACATTTTGATCGCATTATCGAAACGAAGATTCCAGCTTCTAGAAGCTTGCTTTAAACCATAAATGGACCTATGCAACTTACAAACCTTTCCAGCATCCTTTGGATCGACAAAACCCTCAGGTTGTGTCATATACACATCCTCGAGTAGATTTCCATTAAGAAATGTTGTTTTGACATCCATTTGCCAGATCTCATAGTCATAGTAAGTTGCAATAGTAAGCATGATCCGAATGGATTTGAGCATCGCAACTGGAGAAAAGGTTTCATCATAGTCAATACCATGAATCTGCTTGAATCCTTTTGCTACCAATCGCCCTTTATAGGTATGCACATTACCTTCCATGTCAGTCTTTCTCCTAAATACCCACTTACACCCAATGGGTTTGACCCCTTCAGGTGGATCAACCAAAGTCCAGACTTGGTTAGTGTACATGGATTCTATTTCGGATCTCATGGCGTCGAGCCATTTCTCAGAATCTGGGCTCATTACAGCTTCCTGATAGGATGTCGGCTCATCAAGCATGATACCATCGTTATCATCCAAGAGAAAATAATATCTCTCAGGTTGATGACGTATCCTATTAGACCTGCGCAGAGCTTGGTCTACCTGAACAGGTTGTATCACAACTCCTTGTGATGACTGTTCTTGTTCCATTAAGGTATCAGTGCTATTTTGTGTATCTTGAACTTCTTTAAGATTAATTTTACTCCCACTTATTTTTCTAGAAATAAATTCCCTTTCTAGAAAAACACCATTTCTGGCAACAAACACTTTGCCTTGTGTGGGGTTGTAAAAGTAATATCCCTTAGTTTTCTTGGGATATCCAATGAAATAACATCTATCTGATTTGGGGCCTAGTTTATCTGATACTTGACGTCGTACGTAAGCCTCACAACCCCAAATCTTCATAAAAGACATCTTGGGACTCTTCCCAGTCCATATCTCATATGGTGTCTTTACGACTGCCTTAGAAGGAAGACGATTAAGTGTGAAAGCAGCGGTCTCTAGAGCATATCCCCAGAAGGAAGGAGGAAGTTCTGTATGACTTATCATTGATCGTACCATATCTAATAGAGTACGATTTCTCCTCTCAGATACACCATTCAACTGTGGTGTTCCAGGTGGAGTGAGCTGAGATCTTATCCCACACTCAACTAGATAGTCACTAAACTCTTGGCTTAGGTATTCCCCACCTCGATCTGATCGAAGCATCTTAATACTCTTACCAAGTTGGTTCTGTACTTCATTCTTGAATTCTTTGAACTTTTCAAAGGATTCTGATTTGTGTCTCATAAGATACACATATCCATATCTACTGAAATCATCAGTAAATGTGATGAAGTACTGATAACCTCCTCTGGCTGCGACTTTGAAAGGACCGCATACATCACTATGTATGAAGCCTAACAAATTTATCGCTCGTTCGCCTTGTCCACTAAATGGAGTCTTGGTCATCTTGCCTAAAAAACAAGATTCACATACCTCATATGATTCAAAATCAAATGAGTCCAGTAATCCATCCTTATGGAGTTGGGCTATGCGACTCTCATTTATGTGACCCAAGCGACAATGCCAAAGATATGTTTGATTCAAATGATTAGATTTGAATCGTTTGGTATTTATGTTATAGACTGGGTTTTCAAGGTCTAGAACATAGAGTCCATTCATCAAGTGTGCACTGCAATAGAACATTTCATTTAAATATACAGAACAACACTTGTCCTTAATTATAAATGAAAAACCTTTCTTGTCCAAACAAGATATAGACATAATGTTCTTAGTTATTGCAGGTACGAAATAACATTCTTCAAGTTCTAGAATTAAACCACTGGGTAATGATAAGGAATATGTTCCTACTGACTATAGCAAAGAACTCTTGCGCCATTGCCAACACGTAGGTCCACTTCTCCTTTTGTGAAAGATCTACTTCTTCTCAAGCCCTGCACATTGGTACAAATGTGAAAAGCACAACCGGTATCCAATACCCATGAGGAAGAAATAGATAGATTAACTTCTATAACATGTATACCTAAAGTGGAAGTCTCACTTCCTTTCTTCTTCTGAACTTCCTCGAGCTACTTTTTACAGTTCCTCTTCCAATGTCCAGCTTCCTTGCAATGAAAGCAAGTCCCTTCCTTGGCCACCCCACCTTTAGGCTTCAATGCTTTGTCCTTATCTTTATTCTGGGTCTTACCCTTGCCTTTAGACTTTTTCTTACCCTTGCCCTTTTTAACCATAAGTACATCATTAGTACCAGGTTGCATCTTCTTAAGATTGCTCTCAGCAGTTCTCAACATGCTTAAGAGCTCAGGCAATGGTTTGTCAATTTCGCTCATGTAATAATTCATGACAAATTGACTAAAGCCTCTAGGCAATAATATAGAATAAGGTCGTGTAACTCTTGGCCTAAAGGAAACCCCAATCTTTCAAGGTTCTCAACATACCCAATCATCTTGAGTACATGAGTTCCTACGGGTGTTCCTTCTTGCATTTTGCATGAAAATAATGACTTAGATACCTCAGATCTCTCGTGCCTCGCCTGCCCTTGATATAGTTGCTTCAAGTGTGCAACCATATCGAAGGCATCCATGTTCTCATGTTTCTTCTGAAGCTCAGAGTTCATGGTTGCAAGCATTAGACATGATGCATCTAATGCATCATCTTGATGCTTCTTGTATGCATCCTTATCTGCACGAGTAGCATTATTGGCGGGTGGTTCAGAAATGGGTTGCTCTAGGACATAGAGTTTCCGCTCCTGTTTGAGAACTATTCTCAAATTTCTGAACCAGTCAATGAAGTTTGCTCCATTGAGCTTGTCCTTCTCAAGGACTGATCGCAGAGAGAGGGTATTTGTCGTATTTGAAGACATAGTAATCTACAACAGAAATGATATGCAGAAATGAGTATTATATCTAAAATCATTTAATTAGGCCTTTAATTAAATGAGACTCCCACTGATTCCCTTAGCTTCAATAGGAGCTAGTCATACCAGTTCTATTGAGCTTCAAGTTCATGTGGGACAAGATCCACATCATACCTCACCTTGAGTTAGCTTTAGCTAATCACCCAAGATTTAGTATCACTAGGTAGGTAACATTTTACCAATTGCATCGTATGCAACTCTTGGAATAAAGGATCAAGATTCACATTATACATCATCTTGAGTTAGCTTTGGCTAATCGCCCAAGACTTAGTATAAATGTTCTCTTATCCGTGTCTCCTAACTATTAGGAAATGCCTCTAAGTATTTCTCAATCTAATTGAGACACTTAGTGAAGTCTCATCCAAAGTTTGATAGCGGGACATCACAATTGTCCTCTCGCACTCTACCAAGATGAAATGCGCTGCTTTGCTTTGGCAAACCCAACACAAATGATCGAGGTAGTTTATGAGTACCAAACTTTGGTAGGCATATTCATTTGACTTAATTTTAAGATAACAGATTATCTAGCATGCATCACATACACACAAAATATATCACATATACGCTAAACGTGACATGGTTATGGCCCTTATTCTATGATTTCTCAAGCCAATGAGAAAATCGATTGGTTACCCTAGGGATAGCATCTTCTCCAAGCGCTTCCTTTGGTCAGCATGTGTTGTCAGCATCGACCTTGTAACATCCACCTTCAATGGACTTTCATTGCTTATTTATTTTGTACATTACAAAATGAGAATACTCGAGTTACATTCGAGTCTAAATCTATTTTACAACTAGAAAATAGAAGTGAAGGCACGACACGCAGGCCGTGTAAACAAAATACAACACCCACATACATATGACGGCACGCAGGCCGTATTATGAATTACAACACATAACCACAATCATATTGGGTCCTAGGCCATAACCATGCACCATATACAAATCATTCACAATGATTTAATAAATTATTTTATTTATCAGTTTTATTATGTGCAATTTTTAAGCCGCTATGCCGATTAGCCGCAACACCACAGTGGTCCCTGGCAAAAAATTTTTTTTCCTAATTCATCTTATGAGTCGCTGCCCATTTTGTCCATCTCTATGAACCCGAGACCTCCAGATGGCCAGGTGTGTTCGGCACCGTCCGACTTGAACCAGCCCACTTGGCAGACCATCTGCTTGGCTGAATCAACTCGGACACAGGCGGAGTCGGCACCATCCGACTTGATTCCACTCGGCAGACTATCTGCTTGGCTAAATCAACTCGGGCATAGACCGAGTTGGCACCATCCGACTTGATTCAGCCCACTCGACAGACTATCTGCTTGGCTAAATCAACTCGGACATATACCGAGTCGGCAAAAAAAAACATAATAAAACTAATCTCATGTTTATATCACATAAAACATCCAAAAAAAAACGTGTACATTTTTTTTTACAAGTGGCTCTGATACCACTGTAGGGATCCCGAGCGATAAACAAAATTCGCAGCGGAAAACTTAGGATCCCTCCAGAGATCCAAGCAAAAAAAATATACTCATTTCAATTATCGATTCTATCCTATAGGAATCGAGATTACCTTCGAAGCGTGCCCTTCAAATTCCAGTCAGCAACACTTGCGGATCTTAGCGTGGTCAGAATGTTCACGCCTCTATGGTGCACACACACATGATCTTGGAGAGAAGAGGTAAGCCCTTTCGGTTGTGCTAGCAACCACTCCAAGGTCTCACTTTTCCACTCTATACTTGGCCCTCTTGTGTTGTGAACGAAAAATCAAATCTTATTTCTTTTTCATTGTCCACGTTGAAGAAGAAGAAGCCACAATAATACACCTTAATGAGACATTAAATGCACTTCCTTATTCTCCATGGTAAAAGAAAGGAAGTCAATTAATGCTCATTAAATGCACATTAATGAGTTTTAAATCCCATTTAAAACCCCATTTATTAATTCGTGTATTATATTATTAATTCGTGTATTATTCATTTTAGCCTTCTTCTCTTGGTTTGACTTGAGTCTAACTCAACATAAACCAATTTGAGTCCAACTCAAATTTAGCCAAGTAATGAGTCTTACTCATTCTAGTTAATCCAATTAACTAATAATTCATTTTATTCAAACCAAAATGATTTCCTCTCCAAAATAATATGTTCTTTGTGTGTGACCCTATAGGCTCTCATAACGTTGGCAATGTATCCAAAACCATTTTAGATACATAAGCAATGAGCGGCATCTAGCAATACATCATTGCTACCCAAGTGATGAGAATGTCAAGATCTGACAACCTCTTCCGTGACTATTATCATATGATAGTGTCCTTCTATCCTTGATATCTCAGATCGATCAATGAGGCATAGACCGTGTCACCCTCTTATCAATCTTTATGTTTCTCGATCCCCAAGTAGACTCACTCAAACAAATGAGCTCAATATCTCATATTGACTCATTTGAGCATGGCCATGCATTTCGTGGTCCTACTCTATCAAGAGGCCAAAGATATCACTCCCGTCATATGGGAGGGATAGACGGGAGGCCAAAGATATCACTCTTCTCCCCCTTTTTCCATAAATCAAAAAAAAGTTGGGGTTTTTTTATATAAAATAGGGGTTTAAAAACAACATCGTATATGCATGCATCTAGATAAATCAACTATGAGTCCAAGCATGCATCTAGCAGTAGTTAGATAGATTGGTTCAAGGTGTGTCCCTCTGCACCAATAATCTAAAGGTTTGTAATATAACCTTTAGGGTTAGTTTGCTCTCCCCCTTAGTCAAATATATGAAGTATAAGAGATGTAGGGGGCGCTAAACTTTGGCCTAGAGAGTTGTAAATAGTCGTTAAGTACAATAGTCCAGATCGTGACGAGGCACAAGGGCCTTCTTTGATCGGAACAACGACCACTTCCTTAAACAAAGTCAAATTCAATAAAATATCACTTAAGTCACTTAGGGTTACTTCCTGGTCTAACTAGTTTAAGATACGAAGAGGTAGCTTCAGCTAGTTCCACTCGGTCAAGTGCACCAAGCTAGATACGCCTTATCTAGCTCGAATACACGAGACTTTGTTTCCCTAACGTACTATCGTCTCGCCGCGTCCTGATACTATGTTGTCAAGAGTTGACTAACTATTTTCCCTATCTAGTCATTCTAAAAATTAAAATAAAATAACTAATCATGCAATAGTTTTGCTAAGGAAGCGGGTATACTATTTTAGTGTTATCTCCCTCTGGACCATTGAACCAATATGGTCTATTCAAATAATGAACTTGATCCTGGGGAATCCAATACTTATTAGTCCTTATATGTGAGTTCAATAAAATCTTTGGGACCCATGCTTGGACTCTTTGATGACTACGATTCACAATAGATATGTAAGATCTATTCGTAGTCGTTGACCTAAATCCGAGTCCGGCTTTGTTGTACACGGCTCTTTGAGTTCCAAGTAGCCGGTTAAGATTCTTAGATCCCAATGTGAACCTTTCCAACCTAGCCTCGACCTCTTGAACTCGGTCTTTCAAGAGAGAATTCTCCTCCTCAAGTTTTTCAACTTGGATTGAGTTTCCCTCTTGAACTTGACTAGTTGAAGAGGTTAGAGTAGCCTCTTGCTTGAGGGTTTCAACCTCCTCAAGTAACGACTCAACCCTAGACTCGGACTTAGTTAATTTCCTAGTAAGCATTTTAATTGTAAGGTAAAGTGTACTAATTAAAGAGCGGCTAACCTTGACTTTCCCTTTTGGTCCGGCTTTGAGTTTCCTCTCGAAGTAGTCTTCGGGGTCGGAGTCGGAGTTGTAGTTGGACTCGGCTTCGGATTCTGACTCAGACTCTTCCGGTCTTGCCATGTAAGCTATGTCGATGCCTTCTTCTTTGTTGTCCCAAGTTACATGGAAGGCTTTCCTTGCTCCCTTTTGCTTTGGCCACCTCCTTGACTTGAATTGCTCTTTTTTCTCGTTCTTCAATTGCCTTCTTTCTTGTCGAACTATTCTCCGCACAATGTTGACTATTGTGGCCTTCTCTTCGGATTCGGATTCGGGTTCGGATCCATCTTCTTGCTCAGGAGGTAGCCTGCTCTTCTCCTTTCTTCTTCGTCCTGCAAGTAAAGCAACACCTCTCTCTACCTAGACCGTGTTAGTTTGTTCATGTAACTCAAATTCCAAAAAGAGTTCGTCTAACCTAATTTTAGATAAATCTTTAGATACCTTGTAGACATCAACCATGGATGCCCACAAGGTGGTCCTAGTAAAAACATTAAGAGCGTACCTTATTATATCTCAATTATCTACCTTTTGTCCGATGGCATGTAGGTCGTTCAAGATGTCTTGGATCCACGCATGGAGTTGTGAAGCGGTCTCATGATCCTACATCTTTAGATTATACAGTTTATTTAAAAGTAAATCTCTTTTACATACCTTAGCATCGGACGTCCCTTCGTGTAGATCAATTAATTTGTTCTAGAGGTCTTTTGCGCTAATGAATGGTCCAATTCGGTTGAGCTCCTCCTTGGACAAGCCGCATTGCAACATTTGGGTTGCTCTTGCATCAACTTCGATTTGCCTCTTGGTTGCATTTGTCCACTTGTCGAAATCCAAGGGCTCCCCTTGATCATTGGTAGGTAGAGCAAAGCCGATTTGGATTATTATCTAAGTCTCGACTTGTGTTTTCAAGAAACACTCCATCCGACCTTTCTAATAACGAAAATCATTTCTGTTAAAGAACGGAGGTCGAGTGGTGCTATACCCCTCAATGTGAGCCATTAAATATCTTGCAAAACATGAATAAAAACCAAAATGAATTCCAAGACTTGGTCTTGGATTAGTAATGCGGGAAATAATAAGAAATAAACAGAAATAAATAAAAAGAATAAGAAACTAACAAAAATTAGAAACTTACGATCTTCGATATCCCTGAAAGGGTAATAAACGTTGATTTTTTGGGATGAAGACAGCTTGTTATGAGGGTAACCCCTAGTAAGAACTGTAGATCTCTCAGAGAGCTTCGATTTGGTAGGTAGCACATTTCATGGGTCCACTTGTGTGAAAAGTTATGATCATTTTACCGTCGGCTACTCCAAAAGAGAATACTTGCATACACACAACCAAAAAAAGAGTACCAAGACTTCAGCTTGGATTAGTAGTGCGGGAGGAAAAAAAACCTAAAAAAACACAAATCGAAAAATACGAGAAGAAAGCCAAAAAGTGCTAGATTGGTGGTTTCACCAAATCTTAGCACCCCCGCTCTGATACCAATTGTTGGATTGAGAAGCGTCGCTAGAGGGGGGGTGAATAGCGAGCGTAAAACTTTCTTTCGTTCGTTCAATAAGAGCAAGCACAGTGGAAAAATAAATAACACAATTTATTTTTACTTGGTTCACAGCCCACCGGCTGCTAATCCAAGGCCCCACGATCCTTGACCATGTACGAAAGGGCAATCCACTATAAAGTCTCCTCCTCGTTGGAGGTAGGAGACAACGATCACAAAACCGAAAGTACGAGGATGAGACAACAAGCCTACCTCACCTCGTTATGATTAAAACCACGATCGAATACAGTAAATAAAAAAATACTTACTGCCTGCAAATAGATTCTGAAGTTGGCGTTGCGTCGGTGTTGCGGTGGCGTTACGGCGTTACGACGTTCGAGCTTTGGCGTTGCGGGAGCACTTTGAGAATAGAATTGATTGATGTTTGGGTTGGAGTCCTCCCCTCCTTTTATAGAGTGTTGCCTTGGAATAAGTCTTTATATAGATCCTCATCTTTTGGAACTGATCATAAGGTGATACCATATTTTATCGTGAAGTGGCCGCGTCAAACATTATCCATTTTGACCTAGCGCAAAAGGCTGATTCGTCGCCATCAGTCGACTGATGTGCATTGGTCGACTGCCCAATGACCAGCAGTCGACTGTCAGCCTGGCCACTTCTCTGTAGTAAGAGGTTAGCACGGAAAATGGTAAATATGATGGTTCTTTACCGTCCGATCTCGACCTAGACCTTCCACTGGAAGTCTTAGTTGGATCGCCGCCTACGGTCGTCCCCGTACAAAGGACACGACCTTACCATCTCTCACTCACACGAGCTTACCTCTGGTCCTTTATGACCTGTCGCTTTGCTTCCGGTCTTCCACCTAGGTTCTTCGACTCCCACGAAGTTCCCCCGGTGTCGCCGGACCACCACGATTCCCCGACTCGGGATTCTCCGGGTGTCGCTGACTTTCGGCTTAGCTTAACCATTTCCTACACACCTAATTCAACTCATGAGATAACAATATGACCTTAACTTTGGATTTTTGTCATAATCAAAACCTAGATTCGATTATCTAGTGCCCTTGCACCAACATTAATTGCATATTAATGTTATAAGAGGAAGAAGATGGGGAATAGTCTCACATTAGAAATTCCAAAGGGGATTTGCTTCCTTATATGTGTTGTTGTGTTAATGAAGTTAACACAAAAAGCACAGATGTTCTCTTCTAACGGGCGAGCAGGTGCTCGCACCTGCGAGCCCGCCACCCGCCACGTGCGAACGTGCGCACTTTGTCGGCGCACATTGCACTTCGCATTGTCGCGAGGAGCACCGAGGAGCTTAAATTTATGCTCCAGATGACGTGGTAGTGTCTATGTGGCACTCGGGTGTTGAGTTGTGCCTATGTGGCACTCAGTTGGGGCAGAGAGAGATGATTGGGATACTGACTGTGCAGGCAGCAGATGGTAACCGTTGGATCGAAGAGGGATAATAGATCGCAAGTGACGTGATATGGAGCATTGATCGCGAAGAGTTGCGATCTAATCGTTGGTGATGATGGTTGATTTGGAGCATTGATCGAGTGGATCTCTGCATCCAGATCTGCAGCTGAGATCAAGGGTTTGTCTAAAGGGTTACAACCCTCCAGATCGAACGCCCCAAACGCATCCTGACTAAAGGATGCAGCCAATCACCAAAGCATACCTCACCTCTTCACCTTGTATAAATAGGACCCTCTAGATGATGGAAATCACTCAACAAAAACTCAAGTTCTCTTATCCATTCATTCAATCTCTCCCATCTTCTGCATCCAGAGTCCAAAAATCCTACGAGAAGGTTCGTAGGTCTCAGAATTTGTAGTGCTGCTATTCCGAGACATCATCACTGTATCTTGGGAAATAAATTGCTGCTATTCATAAGCACCTGTAGCAGAGCAATATCGTTTTACGGAGATAGTGTTGAACACTAGCCTCGATGATCTCATATCAGTTTGCATCCTCCTGGCGGCAAACACCGTATCGATATTATTCTAGCCAACAATCATAAAATGATATTAGTGTAAACTGATATGGCTGTGATCAACGACATCTCAACCATCGTTCCACCCACAGAGAAGTCGGAGAAGTTCAACGAAGCTTACTACAAATGATGGCAGCAGAAGATGTTCTATCTAACGACGCTAAACCTCGTACGATTTTTGCATGAAGACCTGCTAGCCGCTAAGGAAGATGATTCCAATAGTAAGGCTGCTTACGATGCGTGGTCGCACGGAAATTTCTTGTGCCGCAACTACATTCTCAATGCATTGGACAACACATTGTATAACGTGTACAATCCGATGGAGACGGCAAAATCTCTTTGGGAATTGCTCGAAAAGAAATACAAAATAGAAAATGTCGGATTGAAAAAATTCATTGTCGACCGATTTTTGGTTTTCAAAATGATAGATTCCAAGAGTGTGATATCTCAAGTCCAAGACATGCAACTAATATTGCATGATCTAGATGTCGAAGGCATGAAGTTGAATGAGTCGTTCAAGGTAGCCGCGGTAATCGAGAAACTCCCTCCGTCGTGGAAGGATTTAAAAAATTACCTCAAGCACAAGCAAAAGGAGATGGGACTTGAAGACCTGATCCTGAGGCTACGAATAGAGGAAGATAATCGAAAGTTATCTGACTCCAGAGGAATTAAGCGGGCTATCGACGAGATGTCCAACCTGGCTAAGCCAAACACCAAGAAGTCGAAACAATACAAAAAGAAGGCTCAAGGCAAGAAATTCAAGGGCTCGTGCTACAACTGCGGAAAGTTAGGAACATATCCAAAGACTGCAGATACCCGAAGAAACCAACCAAGGGTTAGAAGGATACTGTGAACCAGGTCGCACCTTCTGACGACATCGAACTGAATCTCACTGCGATCGTATTTGAAGCCAACACAGTAGTGAACAACTCGAAACAGTGGTGGATCGATATTGGAGCAACACATCATATCTGTCCTGATAAGGCGATGTTCTCCAAGTATACTCTAATAAGTGGAAGAAAGCTCTATATGGGCAATTTCATGACATTCCCGATTGTCGGACATGGGAAAGTTGTTCTAAAAATGACGTCTGGGAAGGAGCTAACGCTCATTGATGTGTTCAATGTTCCCGACATCAGAAAGAACCTAATTTCTGGATCGACACTTGTTAAAGCTGGGTTTAGACTAGTGTTCCAATCAAACAACTTTGTACTTATGAAGAATGATGTCTTCATAGGTAAGGGGTACCTGGAACAGAGTTTGCTCAAAATGGTTGTAATGATTGTACACCGTGAATTTGATGATAATAAAATAAAAGCTTCCAACTACATTGTTGAGTGTTTTAATTTATGACATGATCGATTTGGACATGTTAATAATAATACTCTAAAACATCTCATAAAATTAAATTTATTACCAAACGTCAAGGTTGACAAAACACACAAATGTGAAGTGTGCGTAGAAGTAAAAATGATGAGACTACCCTTTCATTCGGTGGAAAAGTCAACGACTCCTCTAGAGTTAATACATAGTGATCTATGTGACTTAAAATTCGTACAAACTAGAGGAGGTAAAAAGTATTTTATTACTTTTATCGATGACTGCACGAGGTTCTGTTATGTCTTTCTTTTAAGAAGTAAAGATGAAGCTTTAGAGGCATTCAGAACCTATAAAATAGAAGTTGAGAATCAACTTGATAAACAAATTAAAATAATTCGTAGCGATAGAGGTGGAGAATACGGTGCATCATTTGATGAGTATTGTACAGAATCTGGCATTATCCATCAGACAACAATGCCTTACTCACCTCAATCGAATGATGTTGTCGAACGTAAAAATCAGGCACTAAAGGAAATGATGAATGTCTTGTTGATAAATTCAGGCTTACCCCAGAACTTGTAGGGGGAAGCCATATTATCGACAAATCACATTCTCAATAAAATCCCTCACAAGAAAAACGATAAAACACCATATGAACTATGGAAAGGTTGCAAGTCATCGTACAAATACTTGGAAGTGTGGAGGTGCTTGGTAAAGGTCAAAGTACCCAAGCCAAAGCAAATAAAAATTGAACCTAAAACGTTCGATGCAATATTTATCGGATATGCCCAAAACAGTAGTGCATATCGTTTCATAGTTCATAAGTCAGACATTCCTGATATTTATGTGGGAACAACTATAGAATCTCGGAATTTGATATTCTTTGAAAAAGTATTCCCAAATAAGGACTATTGACTATCAAAGCGAATAGCCATGTCGGAGTAAACAAGCTAGAATTGAGAAATCGTTCGGGTCAGACTTCATGACTTTTATGTCAGAAATCGACCCAAGATTATTAAGCGAAACTCTCTCTAGTTCCGACGCTCCATTGTGGAAAGAAGCTGTGAATAATGAAATTGAGTCCATCATGAATAACCATACTTGGGAATTAGTGGACCTTCCTTCTGGTTCTAAACCATTAGGTTGTAAGTGGATATTAAAACGTAAGTATAAAGCTGATGGATCGATTGACAAGTATAAGGCCAGACTTGTAGCCAAAGGGTTAAAGCAAAAGAAAGGCCTTGATTATTTCGATACCTACTCACAGGTGACAAGGATTACATCCATACGAGTGATGATAGCCATCGCAACATTGTATGACCTTGAAATACATCAAATGGATGTTAAGACTGCATTCTTAAATGATGAGTTGGAAGAAGAAATCTGTATGGAGCAACCCGAGGGGTTCGTAGCTGTCACGCCCCAGGGGAGTCCCTGCCAGATGAAAATCCGACAGCATCTCCCCTGTACGGGTGACAATACCAAACTTATATACAAGGCCTACACGGCCATTATACATCGGTCAACATGATCGGAATCCAAACAACACACGCAGGTAATAATTAGACCTCAAGCCATCAATCAAAGTAAATAAATAAAATCTATCACCTCTTAACTTACCCCTTCTGCCATCTGGGCAGGAATACTCATCCAAATCCAATCAAAAATAAAACTCCGAACGGAGGTCCATAAAGACATACCAAAACATCCACAAGAACATAAATCCAACTCCAGTCCTAAACATATCTTCTAATCAAAATATCTAAAAACCATAAAACAAATAATTAATAAACTTTCGCGATGAGGGGGTTTGGCAACTGGACTCTCTTGACAGCTTCATCCTGAAATAGATATAAATCAACGGGGTAAGTTCAAAGAACTCAACGGATATAGTCGATATGCAAAGTAAGATATAGCTAACAATAACAATCATGCCAGTACAGTATCATATATATAGGGTATGCAAGAAAGAAATACAAAAGGATTATACTTACCTGAATCTCCTACCCTGATATAGAAGCAAGTGCCATACTAGAAGTAATAAAGTCATCACCATATACAAATATGTATCCTGTATGCATGGCAATCATATGCAACATCCAAGGCAGCAATAAAATGCAGCAAACACAATACAATCCTATCCATGCAAATGTGTGCGGTGCAAATGAAATGGTCACCCTTGACGCCAGTCAGCTGCCTCACACGCGATGGTGAAGCCGAGTGGTAGGGCTATGACAACTGTGCACTCTGTCATCACTGCTCCTGAGTGACCGAGTGGACAGGATGCTGTCGGAGTACACCTATCCTCCTGCCCCAAACAGAGTAGGGGAGCTAAGCTCTCATCTCCCGGTGTCATAGGCCAGAGGAGGGATCCCTACCCGCTACCACGCTGCCTCATCGCTACCCATGAGTGGACCAACGGAGACTGACAGAGCAACTGCACACACCCTCCTAATGTACCACTAACCCATGAGTGGCAGTGTGTGCAGACCATGTAACTGGCTGCGGGCTCAACTATAAAGGAACCACGTCCAGCCAGCATGCAATCATGCAAGATGGTGCATGATACTAAAGCATGTAAATCCAACTAAAACACAAATCCGAATAATATACACAACCAATAAGTACATATCTATGATCCAAGTAAAACAGGGAAGATATAATCATAACCGATCAAATGCATGTATCAAGTAGGCACAAAAACATACTAGGCATATAAACATGAAAATTATTGCAAGCTATCCTAACTAACATATCAACATGACTATATTTAAGAGATAAGTCAAAATACCCGCCTGATAAAATGTCCGCAAAAAAATGAAGTCGTCACGACAGTGGACCTGCCTCGTGACCAAAACCTGCATACAACATAATTATTATTAAGCACAAAAATGCAATCCACCGACAAATCGAATACTTAATCGATTTCTTACATAACCAATTAACCCAAAGGATTAATAAAATCTCGATCACCTTCCACCTAATATAACCGTCTTTTCGTCCAATTACTCGAATATAATTTCTCAACCCCTATCATCATGTGTACAACATCCAAAAAAAACCTGACAGCTAACTCACCCAAAGTAGATCCATCCCACAACCCTAAATTTATCCGAAACCAACCAACAATCTAATCTCCACTGAGTATAATTACAATTAACTGAATAATACGATCAAATCATACTATGAATGCTGCCTACCTACCTTAGGATTCCACAGGCAGCCGATACCCCCAACTCACAGCCCAAATCGACCACAACTCCGACTCACAGTCGTGCACTGCCCACTTCCAGCCGACCTTGCACGACCACCTCCAACCCAACAGCACGACACCCCCAAATAAAACCTTCACAACCCCTCTCAACCGGCCACAATTCCTTCCCTACTGCCCTATTCACCGGCACCATCAGCACTCACCGATTACTGCCCAAAATCACAGATTCACTACCGCAACATACACCTGCACAGACAGGAAACAAGAGAAAACTAGGTATTTACCGGAAGCTTCACCCTCAACGGCGACACTGAGGGAGCTCGCGGCAGCGGTCTGTGGCTGCAGACGCGAGGAAGAAGAGGCTCTCGGATGCTCGCCGCGTGCGACTCGAACAAGCAGCGGCGGAGAGAGCGCCACTCGCGGTGGCCTGGGCACCGGGAAGGCGAGCATCGGCGCTTGGGGGAGAAGAGGCGACCGCAAGGCTCGGTAACTGCGAGCGGCGACGACAGCGCAACCTCGAGGTCAAATGGCAAAGGGAAGAGCGACTCGCCATGGCAAAGGAACAGCTGGCGATCACGACGAAGGAGAAGGGAAAGGCGATGGCTATGGCGAGAAGAAAAAGAAATCGCGAGAGAAAGGCAGGCGCGGCGGGGGGAAGAAGGAGTTATCGCGGAAACCGCCGCGAGGGGAAAAGCGTCGGGTGCGGCGGGGAAAGAAAAGGGAAAAATCTAGGTTTTCAGTTTAGGTTAATATCATCTATTAACCCCCTTAAATAGACTCCACCAAAGACTATTTATTTTATCCTCATAAATATCTCGTACAAGCTCCGTTTAAATCCAGAAAAATTCCTAAAATTCCCTATAAATCCCGAAAAATTTCCAGGTTTATTTTTCTTAATTTTTGGCCATTTAATTTAATATTTTAAATTTTCTGTATTTAACATTCTCCCCCACTAATAAAAATTTGGTCCCCAAATTTCCTACTCAGATGCATAATGAGTAAGAAATACCACAAGTACTGAAAATATATTTCACGTACCTTAAGTAAACAGGTGAGGGTATTGAGCTCTGATCTTTTCTTCAAGCTCCCAAGTAGCCTCCTCATCGGTGTGATGACTCCACCCGACCTTGACAAGTCGCACAATCTTATTTTGCAACTGTCATTCCTTATGATCCAAAATCCATACCGGAACCTCTGCGTAAGTAACATCAGGTTGAATGGAACCTGACACATCTGACAGAATATGTGTAGAGTTTGGCACATACTTCCTCAGCATGGACACATGGAACACATCATGAATACTCGTCAAAGATGGTGGTAGCACTAGACGGTATGCGACTGCTCCGATCCTCTCCAAAATCTCAAATGGACCAATGTATCTAGGAGCTAGCTTACCTCGGAGGCCAAATCTCTTCACCCCTTTCGTTGGTGAGACTCGCATGAATACATGATCATCAATAGAGAACTCCAGAGGCCTCCATCTCCGATCTGCATAACTCTTCTAGCGATCCTGTGCCTCTGTCATCCTACGTCTGATAGTACGAACCAACTCTGCCTCATGCTGAGCTCTCTGAGGTCCTAGCAACTGGGCCTCCCCAACCTCCTCCCAGAGGGTGGGTGTACGACACTGTCTACCATACAACGCTTCATACGGGGTCATTTGGATAGCCGAATGATAGTTGTTATTGTAGGCGAATTCCACTAACGCCAAGTGGTCCTCCCAGTTGCCCCCAAAATCACACATGACCTCAGCAAATCCTCTAGTGTCTGAATGGTCCGCTTTCACGCCATCTATCTCGGATGGAATGCAAGATACTAAAGCGGCTACGTGCCTAAGGCTCGCACAGACTCTGCGGATCGGGCGTGGAATTGGGATCTCTATCTGATATAATGCTCAAAGGAACACCATACAATCTGATGATCTCCCTACAATATAACTCTGCCAAACGATCCAGAGAGTCGGTCTTCTGAATCGCTAAGAAGTGCGCGGATTTGGTTAGTCGGTCAACAACTACCCAAATCGCGTCATGGCCTTGACGTGTCCTAGGCAAACCCACCACAAAATCCATGGTAATGTGATCCCACTTCCACTCGGGAATAGGAATCCTCTGAAGTAATCTGGCTGGTCTCTGGTGCTCAGCCTTTACCTGCTGACAAATCAGACATCTAGCTACAAAATCTGCGATGTCTTTCTTCATGTCGTTCCACTAATACAAACGCTTTAAATCTTGATACATGTGGGTTTCGCCTAGGTGGATCGCAAATCAAGAGCGATGAGCCTCCTGAAGTAACTCCTCCATGACCGGGTGAGACTGAGGTACGCATAATCTGCCCCGAAAATATATAATACCTTCGTCATCTCGGGTGAACTCAGTCTGGTCAAGTTATCGCCGCCAATAAAGCTACAAATGTTGATAATCGGTTTCGAGCCTCCCGGACTCTCGTCCGGATAGACGACTGAGCAACCATGGTAACCAGAACGCCCTGCTCTGTCGATCCCTGCTCCTCAAGGCTCAACTCAGAGAAACCCTGAATCAAATCCCTGACTAAAACTCGGAAAGAAGCTAAAGTCCCTCGGGACTTCCAGCTAAGTGCATCGGCAACCACATTGGCTTTCCCTGGGTGGTAGCTAATGGTACAGTCATAATCCTTCAGGAACTCCATCCATCTCCTCTGTCGGATATTGAGCTCCTTCTGCGTAAACAGATATTTGAGACTCTTATGATCAGTAAGAATCTCAAACGTAATACCATAAATGATGCCTCCAAATCTTCAAGGCAAAGATAATAGCGGCTAACTCTAAATCATGAACTGGGTAGTTTTTCTCATGCTCCTTCAACTATCGAGAAGCATAAGAGACAACCCTGTCGTGCTGCATCAATACTGTGCCTAAACCCTGGAGAGACGCATCGGTATAAAGAACGAAACCGTCATCCCCTGATGGCAATACCAGAATTGGTGCTGACACCAATCTCTTCTTCAACTCCTGGAAACTAGTCTCACATGCCTCTGACCACGTGAACTTCACGCCCTTCCTGGTAAGGCGTGTCAACGGCATAGCGATGCTCGAGAAACCCTCAACGAACCGTCTGTAATAATCGACCAAGCCTAAGAAACTGTGAACCTGTTGAATTGATTTCGGCTGCTCCCAACTGGTGACAGCCTCGATCTTCTGAGGGTCAACTGAAATATCTCTACTAGAAACCACATGTCCCAGAAAACTGATTGAGGGTAACCAGAACGCGCACTTATTGAACTTCGCATATAGTTGCTTCTGTCGAAGCCTATCCAAAATAAGATGAAGATGCTGCGTGTGTTCCTGTTCGGAACGAGAATAGACCAGAATGTCATCAATAAAGACAATGACGAACCGATCTAAAAAATCCATAAATTCACGGTTCATCAAATCCATGAATACCGCTGGAGCATTGGTAAGCCCAAATGGCATTACCAAAAACTCATAGTGTCCATATCTGGTACGGAACGTTGTCTTATGTACGTCTGAGTCTCTAACCCTTAATTGATGATATCCGGACCACAGATCAATCTTAGAATATACTGATGTACCTCTGAGTTGATCAAACAAGTCCTCAATACGTGGTAGGGGGTATTTATTCTTGATAGTGACGACGTTCAACTGCCTGTAGTCGATGCATAATCTCATCGATCCATCTTTCTTCTTCACGAAGAGAACCAGAGAACCCCAGGGAGATGCACTAGGGCAAATAAAACCTCTGTCAATAATACCTCTAATTTTCGAAACATAAAAATCATCGAAAATTCATACCAATCCAAAAAATTTCTAAATTGACCCGCAAAAACCTGCCGCACGTGGCGAACTCTGAAAAATCCAAAAACCCCTAGAACTCGTAAACCTAGGCTCTGATACTAAATAAATTGTCACACCCCGGGGGAGTCCCCGCCAGACGAAAATCCGACAGCATCTCTCCTGTACGGGTGACAATACCAAACTTATATACAAGGCCTACACAACCACTATACATCGGTCAACACGACCAGAATCCAAACAACACAGGCAGGTAATAATTAGGCCTCAGGCCATCAATCAAAGTAAATAAATAAAATATATCACCTCTTAACTTACCCCTTCTGCCATCTGGGCAGGAATACTCATCCAAATCCAATCAAAAATAAAACTCCATACAGAGGTCCATAAAGACATGCCAAAACATCCACAAGAACATAAATCCAACTTCAGTCCTAAACATATCTTCTAATCAAAATATCTAAAAACCATAAAATAAATAATTAATAAACTTTCGCAATGAGGGGGTTTGACAACTGGACTCTCCTGACAGCTTCATCCTGAAATAGATATAAATCAACGGGGTAAGTTCAAAGAACTCAACGGATATAGTCGATATGCAAGGTAAGATATACCTAACAATAACAATCATGCCAGTACAGTATCATATATATAGGATATGCAAGAAAGAAATACAAAAGGACTGTACTTACTTGAATCTCCTACCCTTATATAAGAGCAAGTGTCATACTAAAAGCAATAAAGTCATCACCATATACAAATATGTATCTTGTATGCATGGCAATCATATGCAACATCCAAGGCAGCAATAAAATGCAGCAAACACAATACAATCCTATCTATGCAAATGTGTGCGGTGCAAATGAAATGGTCACCCCTGACGCCAGTCAGCCGCCTCACACGCGATGGTGAAGCCGAGTGGTAGGGCTATAACAACTGTGCACTCTGCCATCACTGCTCCTGAGTGACCGAGTGGACAGGATACTGTCGGAGTACACCTATCCTCCTACCCCAAACAGAGTGGGGGAGCTAAGCTCTCATCTCCCGGTGTCATAGACCAGAGGAGGGATTCCTACCCGCTACCACGCTGCCTCATCGCTACCCATGAGTGGACCAACGAAGCCTGACAGAGCAACTGCACACACCCTCCTGATGTACCACTAACCCATGAGTGGCAGTGTGTGCAGACCATGTAACTGGCTGCGGGCTCAACTATAAAGGAACCCCGTCCAGCCAACATGCAATCATGCAAGATGGTGCATGATACTAAAGCATGTAAATCCAACTAAAACACAAATCCGAATAATATACATAACCAATAAGTACATATCTATGATCCAAGTAAAACAGAGAAGATATAATCATAACCGATCAAATGCATGTATCAAGTAGGCACAAAAACATACTAGACATATAAACATGAAAATTATTGCAAGCTATCCTAACTAGCATATCAACATGACTATATCTAAGAGATAAGTCAAAATACCCGCCTGATAAAATGTCCGAAAAAAATGAAGTCGTCATGACCGTGGACCTGCCTCGTGACCGAAACCTGCATACAACATAATTATTGTTAAGCACAAAAATACAATCCACCGACAAATCGAATACTTAATCGATTTCTTACATAACCAATTAACCCAAAGGATTAATAAAATCTCGATCACCTTCCACCTAATATAACCGTCTTTTCGTCCAATTACTCGAATATAATTTCTCAACCCCTATCATCATGTGCACAACATCCAAAAAAAACCTGACAGCTAACTCACCCAAAGTAGATCCATCCCACAACCCTAAATTTATCCGAAACCAACCAACAATCTAATCTCCACTGAGTATAATTACAATTAACCGAATAATACAATCAAATCATACTATGAATGTTGTCTACCTACCTTAGGATTCCACCGGCAGTCGATACCCCCAACTCACAACCCAAATCGACCACAACTCCGACTCACAGTCGTGCACTGCCCACTTCCAGCCGACCTTGCACGACCACCTCCAACCCAACAACACGACACCCCCAAATAAAACCTTCACAACCCCTCTCAACCGGCCACAATTCCTTCCCTACTGCCCTATTCACCGGCACCATCAACACTCACCGATTACTGCCCAAAATCACAGATTCACTACCGCAACATACACCTGCACAAACAGGAAACAAGAGGAAACTAGGTATTTACCGGAAGCTTCACCCTCACTGGCGACACTGAGGGAGCTCGCGGCGGCGGTCTGTGGCTGCAGACGCGAGGAAGAAGAGGCTCTCGGATGCTCACCGCGTACGACTCGGACGAGCAACGGCGGAGAGAGCGCCACTCGCAGCGGCCTGGGCACCGGGAAGGCGAGCATCGGCGCTTGGGGGAGAAGAGGCGACCGCAAGGCTCGGTAACTGCGAGCGACGACGGCAGCGCAACCTCGAGGTCAGACGGCAAAGGGAAGAGCGACTCACCGCGGCAAAGGAATGGCCGACGATCACGACGAAGGAGAAGGGAAAGGCGATGGCTATGGCGAGAAGAAAAAGAAATCGCGAGAGAAAGGCAGGCGCGGCGGGGAGAAGAAGGAGTTATCGCGGAAACCACCACGAGGGGAAAAGCGTCGAGTGTGGCGGGGAAAGAAAAGGGAAAAATCTAGGTTTTCAGTTTAGGTTAATATCATCTATTAACCCCCTTAAATAGACTCCACCAAAGCCTATTTATTTTATCCTCATAAATATCTCGTACAACTCCGTTTAAATCCAGAAAAATTCTGAAAAAATTCCTAAAATTCCCTAAAAATCCCGAAAAATTTCTAGATTTATTTTTCTTAATTTCTGGCCATTTAATTTAATATTTTAAATTTTCTGTATTTAACATTAGCTCCAAGAAAAGAGGAAAAAGTGTGTCAACTTATTAAGTCGTTGTATGGACTTAAACAAATGTCTAAACAATTTCATGAGAAATTTGACATAATAATGTTGTCAAACAAATTCAAAATAAATGAATGTGATAAATGCATTTATGTCAAAGACACACCTAAAGGTCATGTAATCATATGTCTATACGTAGACGATATACTTATAATGGGTAGTAATCATGAGTATAAAGAAAATGTTGACAAAAAATTTCGATATGAAAGATATGGGTCAAGCAGATGTTATATTGGGAATTAAAATTCTCAGGATATCGGAGGGGATAGTTTTGATACAATCTCACCATGTAGAATCGGTGTTGAAGAAGTTCAATGCGGGCGATCTCTCTATAGTGAAAACACCTATAAATCTAAGTCAACACTTAGCAAAAAATCGAGCTGAGCCCATATCGCAATTAAAATATTCTCAGATAATAGGCAGCTTGATGTATCTCACAAACTGCACATGTCCGGATATTGCCTGTGCGGTCAACAAGCTGAGTCGTTTTACAAGTAATCCAAAATGACACCCATTGGAAATCACTAATGCGAGTTCTTAGATATTTGAAATATACTATAAACTACGGATTACATTATGGAAGATATCCCGCTATCTTAGAGGGATATTGTGATGCTAATTGGATATCATATACAAAAGATTCTAAATCCACTAGTGGATATGTACTCACGATCGGAGGGGGAGTGGTATCTTGGAAATTCACTAAGCAGATGTACATTGCTCAATCAACTATGAAATCTGAGTTTATAACACTAGACAAAGCAGCTGAATGGCTGCAGAATTTCTTGGAAGATATTCCGAGATAGACAAAATCTGTGTCTGCCGTACTTATACACTATGATAGTCAATCGGCGATTGGAATGACACAGAGTAGTATGTATAATGGTAAGTCATGACATATACGTCGTAGACACAATACCATTAGACATTTGATCTCGAATGGAGTGATTGCAATCGACTATGTCAAGTTCAAAGATAATTTGGCAGATCCTCTTATGAAGAGGCTAAATCGAGATCAAGTATACTGCTCATCGAAAGGAATGTGACTAAAATTCTACAACTAAAACGAATGTAGCAGTAACCCTACCTTGTTGACTAGAGATCATAAGATCTTGGTTCAAAGGGACAACGAAGCTACATAAGTTGTGTTACAGCACACGAGATATATTATCTCTATCCTAATCCTAGGATGAACATGTGTTGTCCTACCACATGTAGTGAGGTTAAGCTTATGCTTTTAATGATTTCTATACCTTTATAAGATAGAGTATGGTAGGATACTCTTGATAGAAGTGTCACCTATGTGAGTGTGAAGACATGCTGCTTCAATGAAGCACTCATGAAACCAAGATGGTGTGCATGGACAAAATGGAACCAACCATGAGAACCAAAAGTAGGTGAGATAAGTCTCTGTGTGGATGTTATTGACTTAGTATACACAAACAGTTGAGCAGTTCAAGACATCACGTTCATTGCGCAACCTAGTATGCTCGATAGCATTCCACTACGAAAGGTTCAAAACCACAAGCTATCTCTTCCGATGCATTGACTTATTGATTGGACTCTTATAAAGTGTCAGCATACATATATTAATTTCCATTCATGTGGGGGATTGTTAGATCATGAATCTAGACTATTAATTTGCTCAAAATCGATTATGAGTGAATGAGAAATTAATTGTTTAAAGTCAATCCAAAATAGCATTAATTACATATTAATATTATAAAAAAAAGTAGATGGGAAATAGTCTCACATCGAAAATTCCAAAGGAGATTTACTTCCTTATATGTGTTGTTGTGTTAATGAAGTTAACACAAAAAACACAGTTGCTCTCTTCTAACGGGCGAGCAAGTGCTCACACCTACGAGCCCGCCACCCGCCACGTGCCCACGTGCGCACTTTGATGGCACACTTTGCACTTCGCATTGTCGCGAGGAGCACTGAGGAGCTTAAATTTATGCTTCATATAACGTGGTAGTGTCTACGTGACACTCGGTTGGGGCAGAGAGAGATGATTGAGATGTTGACTGTGCAGACAATAGATGATAACCATTGGATCGAAGAGGGATGATGGATCGCAAGTGACGCGATCTGGAGCGTTGATCGCGAAGAGTTGCAATCTGATCGTTGATGATGAAGGTTGATTTGGAGCGTTGATCGAGTGGATTGCTGCATCTAGATTTACAGCTAAGATCAAGAGTCTATCTAAAGGGTTATAACCCTCCATATCGAATGATCCAGATGCATCCTGACTAAAGGATGCAACCAATCACTAAAGGATACCTCACCTCTTCACCTTGTATAAATAGGACCCTCTAGATGATAGAAATCACTCAACAAAAACTCAAGTTCTCTCATCCATTCATTCAATCTCTCTCATCTTCTGCATCCAAAGTCCAAAAATCCTATGAGAAGGTTCGTAGGTCTCAGAATTTGTAATACTGCTATTCTGAGACATCGTCGTTATATCTTGGGAAACGAATTGCTACTATCTGTAAGCACCTGTAGCGGAGCAATATCATTTTACGAAGATAGTGTTGACCACTAACCTCGACGATCTCATATCAGTTTGCATTCTCCTAGCGGCAAACACTGTATCAATATTATTCTTGCCAATAGAGATTGCATCTATTGAGGGAAAAACTTTAGGAGACATATCTAAGAAGGTATGAATATGTATTTAGACTGATAGATGTTCTAATTAGGCAATGTAAAACTACTATAAAATATGTAAATCAAATTAGAAAGAGAAAAATCAAAGAAATTTAGTTAGTAACGATAAAATAAAATAAAATATATTTAAATATGGATGGTGATACATAGTAGGAAATATAATTTAATGGTCTAGGAGGATTCATATAGTTGATCAAATATTTTGGAATAAGATTGAGTTGTTATTGTCTTACATATAAGATTTTAAATTTATGTAATTATATTATTAGCACAAATTTAAATTTATTATGTTAATGCAGAATGGAAATTAATTTCATATTAAATATATGAAGACACTTCTTGCAAACTTTGCTGCATCAGCAAGCAGAGAACCAACTACGCCGGCCGGATTTACTATTGGGTAAGAGGCCGGGGCCACTTGAACCTCCACTCGCTGTTTGAGGGCGTGGCGGCTACGCAACCATAGAGACCGATCGAGACCGTCAGCTGGGACTGCCAGCTCGGATCGTAAAGTATCGAGAGATATCGAACGGTCGCCGGTCGTCTCCTGACGCGGCCGTTACACCCGTGAAAGCGGGTCGGGGTGCTGGGGCGGCCCCAGGGATTGGCCCCAGTGTGAGCAAGCCACGTGGTCTGTTGAGGTGGGTTATTCGCAGGATCAAATGTTTGGAAACAATTAATTAAGCTTGAGCAAATCCCTACTATAAATAAGCAGCAGGCGCAGGACGAAGGCAAGCCAAAGCGCCCTTTTCTTCCCTTAACTGGTGCTTTCTAATCTAGGGTTTACTGGATTTGCGAGATCTGAGAGATTGTACTGGTTTGCGTTTCCAGGTATCGTTGTTTGTACTCCTTTCTCCGGAGATGATGGTCCTGATTTGTGGGTTTTTGTTGCATTTTTGTCGTTTGGGATCGGAACTTTGGTGGTTGTTTATGTTGACCGTCTTGGAGCCAGTGTTCTTCGCTGCACGAGATTTTCTTTTTATTCTCGTGTAGATCCATGTATGCTCAGTCAATCTCCCCCCTAAATATTAATAAAAGAAAAATATGTATACCTCAGGATTAAACGGTGGAAGTTAAAAGATGAAAAATAAATTTATTTAAAGAGCGAGTAAGAATACCGGTATGAGAAGAGATACATGATGACTCAAATATAATATAGAATAAGATGACATTAAAATTAAAAAATAGTAGCCAAAAATCTATTAGAAGTCCAAAGGATATGCACCCCAAATAAAAAATCTTAATGGTCGAATAAGAAAATATAAGAGAAAATGAAAGAAGAACGAAAAGGCTATAAAATATTATACACTAGTAAGAATGAGGAAAACTTTAAAAAAATATATAATGGCCAAGAAGAAGGTCGAACAAAGTAGTGAAACTAAGAATGAAACTTTTGAACGCTTATATCAATAACTAGATACAAAAGAAAGGAAAAAAGATATTTATAAAATAGCTAAATTTAGAGAGAAAAAACATAGAGATCTTGCCTAAATAGGAACATTAAAAATGAATGTAATAAGGTATTAGTGGACAATGATGAAATAAAAGAGCGATGAAAAAAATATTTTCATCGGCTTTTCAATAAAGATTTAGGTGATCAAATTAACTTAGGAAATTTAAATAAATCAAAGGAGTATAAAAATTTAAATTTTTATCGTAGAATTCAACCTTCAGAAGTAGAACATGCTTTAAATGAGATGCAAAATGGAAAAATAGTTTGACTAGATGATATTCTGATAGAGGTATGAAAGTGTCTAGACAAGCAAGGTATTGAATGACTTACAAAGTTATTCGAAAAAATATTTGATCAGTGGAGAATAAGTTCTCTAGTTCCTTTATATAAAAACAAAAGAGACATACGAAATTGTGCAAAATATAGGGTATCAAATTAATGAGTTATACCATGAAACTATTGAAAAAAGTAATAGAAAAAAGATTAAGAAAAGAGATCACGGTGATCGAAAATAAATTTGGATTTATGTCAGGAAGATCGACAATAGAATCTATACTTCTTTTCAGACAACTAATTGAAAAATATCGGAAACGAAAACAAGACTTATACATGAAATTTATTAATCTTGAAAAAGATTATGATAGAGTCCCAAGGAAAATTACATGGTGAATCCTAGAAAAGAAAGGTGTTAGTGTCTAGTGAGTTCGTGCATGATTAGTATAAAAAGATAGGGACTTAAAACTGAATTTTGATGTAACTCTATTTTTATGAGAAATACTTTGATTAATCCTCCTGGTATTTTCACTTTTGTTATTGCATCAAAGTTCATATGTTATTACAAAATTTAATATAGTTTTTCCTTCTTCGTTACCTGTTCCAAACTCATAACCTTCATACACCCTATTATTATTCTAGATTTTTTACTCCTATATGCCCATTCAAATCTCCTCCTATTAAAATCATTTTATTTGGCGGAACTCTTTATAATATCTCATCTAAATCTTTCTAAAATATAGTTTTAGTATTTTCATCTAATCCTACTTGAGGTATATATATACTAATTAAGGGAAGAAATGAGAGCGAAAAGTCTTACACTTGGTAAAGTAAAGATAGAATATATGAAATTTAAATTTAGCAATGTTAGATTAAATGAGACAATTGTTAAGTTAGGAGATAATGAGTTATCTGTAATTAAAAATTTTAAATATTTAGGATTTTTTAAAGAATAGAAGGATTGAGAGAGATGTTTTACATAGAATACAAACAGGATGATTGAAATGAAGGTGAGCATCAATATTCTTTGTGATCGTAAAATACTTTTAAAACTTAAAGAGATTTTACAAAATGACAGTTAGATTTGCTATATTATATAGAGCTGAATGTTAGACTATGACTCGAGCACATGAGCAGAAGATGAGAGTTGTATAGATAAGGATATTAAGATGATTTGTGGACATACGATGATAGATAAATGAGAAATAAGAACATTAGAGCGAAAGTTGGGATTGCACCTATTGAGGAAAAATTTTGAGAGACGTTTAAGATGGTACAGATATATACTTAGATAACTCGTAAATACTTCAGTTAGGCGATGTGAAACTATTATAAATATATAAGTCAAACGAGAAAGAAGAAGACCAAAGAAGACTTGGTTAGTAATGATAAAATAAAATAAAATTTATTTAGGTACAGATGATAATAGAATAAGGGATAGAGCCCAATAGCGTCGAATGATCCATATAGCCAACCCCATCTAGTGGGAAAAGACTTAGTTGTCGTTGATGATGGTATATGTTAATGAGGTGGATGCTAGGTCGTCTTGATGGCGTAGAAGTCTATCAATGTGGTGACTACCAAGGCGGATGTGTAATCTAACCTACACGGAGTGGTCTAATCTGGATGCACAAGAACAAACATCGTAGGGAACTGGAAGTTGTTTTCGGTGAGGCCTTCTAATGCTTAAGTCATCAGAGGTGTTGGATCGAGCGGATCGCTAGAGGGGGGGTGAATAGAGATAAAAACTTTTTCTTCGAATTCGTTTGGTAGACAATTAAATGCAGCGGAAAGATAAATGAATAAATAAACAAGACAAATGGATTTTTTACTTGGTTCATAGCCTTCGGCTACTACTCCAAGGCCCTAACGGTCCTAGACCGTGTACGGAGGGAAATTCACTAAAACACTCCTCCTCGGTAGAGGTAGGAGTTAGACGATTACAAAAACCTTCGAAAGTAAAAGATAGAGAGACAAACCCTCTCTTCTATTAATGTAAAATGCAACGATGGAAAACCTCGATTAACAAAAAGAATTGCAATATTAACGAAACGACAAAGTAAGATTATACCAATAACTAGGGAATAGAAATTAAGCTAGGGTTGTTGGTGTTTCGACAGCACTTCGTCGTTGTAGAGTCGTCGGAGAGTCGTAGCATTGTGGAGACTTTTGGGCACTTAGGATTGATGAAATGGTGAGAAATGAACCTTCTTTTATAGCCCTAGAAGTCCCCTCCTCGAGCACATCAAGATCTTACATCAATGGCCACCTCACCCTTGAAGAAAGGGACGAGTTTTGACTCATCTCGAAGTTGATCTTTGACCAGCGATTGAACTGATTTCTTGGCCGGTTGAACTGATGGCTCAGCAGTTGAATTGATCCTTGGCCGGTTGAACTGATGGCTTAGCAGTTGAACTGATCCTTGGCCGGTTGAACTGATTGCTAGAGTTTTCGACTGTAATAAAGAGTTAGCTCGAAATATAAGTGAATTTGATGACCACTTGTCGTCCGATCTCAACATAGACCTTCCATGGGAAGTCTTGGTTGGATCGTCGCCTATGGATGTCCCCGTATGGAGGACTCGACCTTACTTACGCTCACTCACACGAGCTTACCTCAGCATTTACCTTTGAAGTCTTGCTTTTGGTCTCCACCTGATTCCTTCGGCTCCCTCCGAAGTCCTCCCGGTGTCGCCCGACCACTATGATTCTCTCCGAGCGTCACGACCTTCTAGCAACAGCATTTCTGCATACTTGATTCTCGTGAGATAATGATATATCCTTGACTTTGCGTCTTTTGTCATAATCAAAATACTTGACTTAGGTGCCCCCGCACCAACAATCTCCCCTGATCCTAGCAAATTTACGCAGTTAAGGGAAAACATAAAGCGTAAAAACGAGTAAGATAAATGTTACGCTCATTCAGAGTGAACTCCTCTTAACTTCGGTGAGTTTTAAAACAATTGTTTTAATTTTCAAAAATTTAAATTTTGTTCTCCCCCTTAACTTATGCTCTTCTCCCCCTTTTGCCATGAATCAAAAAAGCTATGGGGTTTTATATAAAAAGTAGGGGTTTTTTAATAGAAAAGGTAGCATGCATAAAGATTATCTAACATGAGTCCAAGCATGTGTCTTGATTTAATTTGGTTGAGGTATAGCCTTTCACCAACAATATAAGTTTTTTGGAAACTAAGTTTGATTTTCAAAATACTTATAAAATTAGCTTTGAGTTCCACAATACTTATACACTAATAACTTTTGAAAATATATAACTCTTAGGGTTAGTTTGCTCTCCCCCTTAATCAAATATATAAAGTATAGAAGAGTTAGGGGCTAAACATCATTGACCTAGAAGGTTGTATATTTAGAGTTTTTCAGTATAAATAAACGTTTAAGCTCAATAGTTTGAAAAATAGATAGCATTTTTAAAAGGATTATGTGAATTGAAATTATTCCTTATTCATCTCACTCATTCTAAGTGTCTTAGAATTGGTTCACCTTATATGTTGTGTGAGATGATTTGATTTTATCTTAATTAAATTTAATGATTTGGCAAACTGTCAAACCTTGCGTTAGATTCGGATTTGATCTTAAGCTCATCAAGTCACCTTTTTCAAGATCTTGGCTTCGGTCGTGGCGAGCACAGGCCTTCTTTGATCGGGAAAACGACCACTTCTGACAAGCCAATTTGAGAAAATAGTAACGACTCACCCAAGACCACTTCACGGTCTAATTAGTCTAGGATACGGCGAGGTAGCTTCAAATTAGTTCCACTTTCGGTCAGTGAACCGAACTAGATACGCTTTATCTGGCTCGAATACACGAGACTCGTTTTCCTAAAGCGTCTTATCATCTCGCCGTGTTTGTACTATGTTATCAGTATTGACGAGTTATAGTCCCATCTAACCATTCTAAAGAAAATAAGAGGTTTAGGTTAACGGATATACTATTTTGGTATTAGCTCCCCGATCATCGTTCAACCACGGTTGATCTGGGAATCCAAAACCTATTGGTCCTTATATGTGAGTTTAATAAAGTTTTTGGGACCCACGCTTGGACTCGATGATGACTACGATTTACGATAAACATGTAAGATCTATTCGTAGTCTTTAAGCTATATCCGAGTCCTCATATACACGGCTCTCTCGAGTTCCAAGAAGCTCAAGATTCTGGACCCCGCCGAGAACTCGCTCAACCGAGCTTCGAGCTCGACTCATCCTTTTAAGAGAGAGTTCTTCTTCGAGTTTTCAACTCGAGCGAGTCCTCCTCTCGAACTCGACTAGTCGAAGAGTTTAGGGTGTCTCTGTTTGAGGGTTTCAACCTCTCAACCAAGGACTCAACCCTAGACTCCTGATTTAGCTAATTTCCTAGTTAGCAATTTAATTGTATTGTAAAGCGATGAATTAGTGAGCGACTAACCTTAATTTTCCCTTTGGTTCTTTGATTGCTTCTCGAAGTAGTCCTCGAGTTAGTCGGTGTTGTAATTGGATTGGATTCGGACTCACTCGGACTCTTGGGTCTTGCCATACATCTATGTAGCGCCTTCTTCGTTGTCCCATGTTGCATGAAAAGCCTTCTTTTGATTGATTTGAATTGTGCCCTCTTTTGGTTCTTTAGTAGCCTCCTTTCCCTCAGACGATCTTCCGCACTCGTTCACTATTGCTTCCACCTCTTTGGATTCGAACTACGATTCGTCTTGGGTTGAGTCCATCTTCTTGCACAGTAGATGACTTTCTTCTTTGTCCTGCAAATAGAGCAATACCTTTCTCGGCCGGACCATGTTAGTTTGCTCGTGAAGTTGAGTCGGAAAATAACTCATCTAACCTAAGCTTGAAGGTCCTTAGAAACCTTGTAGGCATCGACCATGGATGCCCTAGGTAGTCCTAGAAATAAATTAGAGCGTACCTTAGAAGGTCGCGGTTTTGACCTTGTGTCCGATAATGTGAGCCGTTGACAATGTCCTGGACGCGGGCGTGTAGTTGCGTTGTCGTCTCGTGTTCTTGCATCTTAAGGTTATACAACTTATTGAAAAGAAGGTCACGTTTACATACCTTAGCATCGGACGTTCCTTCATGTAGCTCGATTAATTTGTTCCACAGGTCCTTTGCGCTGATGAAGGGTCCGATGCGGTTGAGCTCCTCTTTAGACGAACCCGCGCTTGCAACATTTGGTTCGCCTTTGCATCGGCTTCGATTTGCCTCTTGGTTGCATTGGTCCACTTGTTGAAATCTAAGGGCTCGCCTTAATCATTGGTGGGTAGAGCAAAGCCAGTTTGGATGATTATCCAAGTCTCGACTTGTGTTTTTAGAAAACACTCCATCCGACCTTTCCAATAATGGAAATCATCTCCGTTGAAGAATAGAGGTCGGATGGTGTTGTACCCCTCGATGTGGGTCATTTGGAAGGAAAACCTTGCACACAAAATAATAAAAAAAAACACGAAAAAGGTTCCAAGTCTTTGCCTTGGATTAACAATGTAGGAAATGAAAAGAAACAAAAGGAATATACGAGAAATAACCAACTAAAATCAAAGATGAGCACTTACAACCTTCGATGTCCCTGAAAGGGTACTAAACGTCGGTTTTTGGGGATGAATACAGCTTGTTACGAGGGTAACCCCTCGTAAGAAGTGTAGATCTCTCAGAGAGCTTCGTTTTGGTAGATAGCCCGTTTCATGGGTCAACTTGTACGAAAAGTTATGCCCGTTTTACCGTCGGCTACTCCAAAAGCGAATACTTGCAAAACAAAACCAAAAGAAAAGTACCAAGACTTCGTCTTGGATTAGTAGTGCGGGAGAAAGTTTAAACGAACGAAAAAAAGATCTGTAAAATTCAAAAACAAATCTGTAAAAAGGTTAGATTGGTGGTTTCACCAAATCTTAGCGCCCCCGGCTCTGATACCAATTGTTGGATCGAGCGAATCGCTAGAGGGGGGGTGAATAGCGATAAAAACTTTTTCTTCGAATTCGTTCGGTAGACAATTAAATGCAGCGGAAAGATAAATGAATAAATAAACAAGACAAATGGATTTTTTACTTGGTTCGTAGCCTTTGGCTACTACTCCAAGGCCCTAACAGCCCTAGACTGTATACGGAGGGCAATTCACTAAAACACTCCTCCTCGGTGGAGGTAGGAGTTAGACGATTACAAAAACCTTCGAAAGTAAAAGATAGAGAGACAAACCCTCTCTTCTATTAATGTAAAATGCAACGATAGAAAACCTCGATTAACAAAAAGAATTGCAATATTAACGAAACGACAAAGTAAGATTATACCAACAACTAGGGAATAGAAATTAAGCTAGGGTTGTTGGTGTTTTGACAATACTTCGTCGTTGTAGAGTCGTCGGAGAGTCGTAGCGTTATGGAGGCTTTTGGGCACTTAGGATTGATGAAATGGTGAGAAATGAACCTTCTTTTATAGCCCTAGAAGTCCCCTCCTCGAGCACATCAAGATCCTACATCAATGGCCACCTCACCCTTGAAGAAAGGGATGAGTTTTGACTCATCTCGAAGTTGATCCTTGACCAGCGATTGAACTGATTTCTTGGCCGGTTAAACCGATGGCTCAGCAGTTGAATTGATCCTTAGCCGGTTGAACTGATCCTTGGTCGGTTGAACTGATTGCCAGAGTTTTCGACTGTAATAAAGAGTTAACTCGAAATATAAGTAAATTCGACGACCACTTGCCGTCCGATCTCAACATAGATCTTCCATGGGAAGTCTTGGTTGGATCGTCGCCTAAGGATGTCCCCGTATGGAGGACTCGACCTTACTTACGCTCACTCACACGAGCTTACCTCAGCATTTACCTTTGAAGCCTTGCTTTTGGTCTCCACCTGATTCCTTCGGCTCCCTCCGAAGTCCTCCCGGTGTCGCCCGACCACTACGGTTCTCTCCGAGTGTCGCTGACCTTCGGCTTAGCTTAGCATTTCTACATACTTGATTCAGCTCGTGAGATAATGATATATCCTTGACTTTGCGTCTTTTGCCATAATCAAAATACAGGTTCGACTTAGATGCCCCTGCACCAACAAGAAGTGCAGTGGATAGTAGGAAGTTGGGTGTGGAAGCGTAAATATTTAAGAAAATATGAATTTGACTAAAATTTTTGAATAGTAACTACAACACACTCTTTGTTATTTTGCTCTCTTAATTTTGTTGCTTTCTTGCTTGTCTTTCATGCACATGAAAGGTTGTTATTTGTAGTACAAAATGGAAACATTTAGAAATCTAAGACAAGTCTATAATATTGAACTCTTGATAACTTCCAAGAGAAATTTTTCATTTTTCAAGCCTTGACCATTCTTTCTAATGCAATTCTATAATATTGTAGTCAAACTAGATTTTCTTGAGTCAAGATTACAAATTAATATCATTCAATACCCGCTCTTAATTTGTAATGTTGAATTGCTTCTTGAATTTGTTAAACTTGTCAATTGTGATAATGTTTGCCTTGATGTTTGTTGGTTGATCATCTATCTTGATAAACTGCATGCATATTTTTCCTTAACTAAATCGCAAATGAAGTGATGTTGCATGAAGTGATTCTTTGTCATTGCAATTGCAGACATATGGTCATAACAAATTGTTGTTGGCTTATCTTGCTTAAATTTCAAATCTTTTAAAATTCTTATAAGTCAAACTGCCTCACAACTATGTAGTCTGCTAAAGACAATGCCATAGATTTGTGCTTCTTTGAGCTCTAAGATATCACAATTGACCCTAAGCAAAAGATGTATCTAGAGGTTCTTTTTCGGTCATCAACCAATCATGCTTAATCACTATCTTTGTAATCAGTAAACTTGCAGTTGTTTTCCTTTTTGAACTCAATGTCATGATCTTCATACCCTTGAGGTATCTTAAGATTCTTTTTGTTGTTGCCAAATGAACTTTGCTTGGTTCATTCAAGAATCTAGAGAGTGAACTCATTGAATGTGTGATATTTGACCTTGTGTTGAGATAGATCAAGGAACTAATTAATTTCCTCTAGAGAGTGGCATGGCCCTTTTCACCATTATCATTAACTTGAAATTTTTCATTCAATGCCATAGGTGTGGAGGCTAGCTTGCACTTACTCATGTTGAGTTTTTTTAGAAGATGCTCAATGTATCTTTCTTGGGATAGGCAAATTCTTCCAAATCTTTGCTTAACTTGAATTCTAAGAAAGTATTTCATGAGTCCCAAGTCTGACATTTTATAATGTTTCATCATGTTGTTTTTGGATTCTTCCATTGAGAACATCGACATAAAGGCGTATGACCAAGAAATCCTTTTCAACTATCTTCGCATAGAGATAATTTACTTGTGTTTCATTTGAAGCCATTTTTCACGAAATAGTGTTGATTTTGCTATTCTATGCTTGAGGTGCTTGCCTTAACCAATATAATGCCTATTTATGCTAAAAGATCTTGTCTTCTTTCCCTTTGATCTCAAAACCCTCAAATTGTTCAACATACACTTTCTCTTGAATTTCTCTATTTAGAAATGTTATTTTTTTACATCAAGTTGGAAAATATTTACTTTCAATTGAGCTATTAAAACTAGAGTAGTAGGATTGTTTCTATCCGTTGCTGAAAAGGTGATAACGCTTACCCTAAGCACCCCTCCACCGCCTACTGGCCTATGGAAGGGAGGTAAATCACGGTAATGAGTGACCTCCTAGGTGAGAGCGTGATTTGTCCCTAAGGGAATGAATCCCAGGGGAATCGACCCTTACCCATTGTTGCAACTCTATCACTCCAGTGTCAAGTCCGCTATGCTTTGAGAGCAAGATTGTCTCTATCCTTGCAACAAGAGCAAATGTCCTATGAAGTCTTTTCCTGGTTGTTAAGAAAATCGTTTTGCAACAAGACAAGCCTTGTGTTTTTGAATCAAGCCATCTTCATTGTATTTGATCTTATAGAACCATTTTAGACCAATTGCCTTTTTTCCTTTAAGTGCCAACGAACTCCCATGTTTTGTTTTTCTCAATTGTGGACAGCTCATCATGCCTTGCATTTGTCCAAGATCTCTTTTGATGCCTCTTCAAAAAATTGGAGTTCACAAGAGAATACTCCAAACTCAAAAGAATCGTAGATTTAACTAGCAACCAAGTCTTTCTTGGAGGACTTTTTGAATCACTTTTCTCATCAGTAGTAGGAAATTTTGGTGCATGAACTAGATCAATATTGCAGACTTGAGATAGACCAAGTTGAGGTGATCCCAAGTTAATAATTTCTTTCCCTTTCCAATCCCAAGTAGCTTTTTCATCAAAGACAACATCTTGAGACTTGAAGATTTTGTTTGTTGATGGATTTAACAAATGGTATCCCTGGCCAATGAAAAGTTTTTGGCCTTTCTCATCAAATTTCTCACGATCTTGAGATGATACAAGTGCATATGCAATGCTGCCGAATATTCTAAAATGATCAACTCCTGGCTTTTTCTTATACCAAGCTTCATACAAGGTTTTATTTTTGACCTTTTTAGTTGGTGATCGATTGAGAATATATATAGTTGTATGTACAGGTTCTGTCCAGTACAGATTTGAAATTTCCTTGCCTTCTAGCATGCTTCTTGCCATTTCCATAATCATGTGACTCTATCTTTTGACCACTTAATTTTGTTGAGAACTGTCTTTTAATGTTATTAACTTTACAATATTTATGAATGAATGATCGAGAAATTCTCCTCCCCAATCAGTCCTTAAAGCCTTCACGAGAAAACCGCTTTGTCTTTTTACAAGTGTTTTATATTGCAGAAAAACAAAGAATGCTTTTTATAAGTAAATTCACATTATTCTTATGAAATCATGAAGTCATCCGCAATGATAATAAAATATTTCTTGTTCCCTAGAGTAGTAGTTTGTATTGATCCATAAATATTTGAATGGACAAGCTCAAGTGGTGTTGTTGCTCGCCATGAAGTTTTTGGAAATGGAAGCTTATGCATCTTTCAATAGACACATCCTACACAAACATTATTTGTCATTTGAATATTAGGAAGTTCTATCACCATATTTTTCTCATTGAGAAAATGAAGACCCTTGCTATTTAGATGACCATATCGCAAATGTCATAGATGAGACAAATCTGCATTATTAACCTTAAGTGCACAATTTCTATTTAGTGGCAACATGGCAAGAAAAATTCTTTTCTTCATTTCAACATTTGCCACAACAACATTTTTCCTTTTACCCAAGATTTTGCACTTTCTATCATCAAAATGGACTGAAAAATCCTTTTGAACAAGTTGTTCAATACATAAATGATTGTATGAAAGACTCGGAACATAGACAACATTCATAATGAGATTTTTGTTACCTCCCATGGTATGGACAACAATGGTGCCTTTTCCTTTTGCATTCTTAAAGGTTCCATCACCAAGAATGATGTGGCAAATCTCCATTCTAAACCTTAAGTGCATAATTAGTATTTACTGGCAGCATGATAAGAAAAGTTTTGTTCTTCATTCAACGTTTGCCACAACAACATTTTTCTTTGTATCAAAGATTTTGCACTTTCCACCATCAAAATGGACCAAAAAATCTTTTTGAATAAGTTGTTCACTACTAAAAGATTGTATGGAAGACTCGGAACATAAAGAACATTATTAATGAGTTTTTTATTATCTCCTGTGCTATAGATAACAATGTGCCTTTTCCTTTTGCATTCTTAAAGGTTTTGTCACCAAGAATGATGCTCAAGCTCACTTTTGGATTGAGCTTCACAAACATATTTCGTTTCTTGTCATGCGGTTGCTAGCACCATCCAAATACTATTGATGATGCTTTGATTCATCATCGCCATGTTGAGAATAGAATTGAATCTCATGTTCTTCTTTCAAAAAATTTGTGCCATTTTCCTTGTTTTGAAACAAACAAATCTTTTGAGAGTGGTTAGCAATGTTGCATCTCTTACATCTAAAATAGCAATCCTTTGACTCATGATTTGTTATTTTTTTCCAAATAATGCAAGATTAGGTGTTACCATATTGTTGTGATGCCTTGCCTTTCTAATTTATCTTTTCATTCTTCCTCCAATCGTCAAATTTTCCCTTCTTATATTTTGAGCCTTCATTGCTGGAGTCTCCATGATTTCTTAAAACTGCTTCTGATGCTTGCTTATTTGAAGGCTTGTCCGGTGTATTGAATACTTAAATGATTGATTCTTTACTTGTGTGCAAGAAGTGAACTGGTCATTACATACATTGTCATTTTCGATAAGTCCTTTGATTCTTCAATTACGGCGATGACATAATCAAATTTAGGAGGGAGAGATTAAAGCACTTGTTCAACAACTCTTTTATCTTGAATTGTGTCTCTGCACCTTTTTATTTGATTGACAATATTCGAAACTCGTGAAGAGAAATCTTGTACGGTCTCCTATTCCTTTATTCTTAAATTGTCAAAGTCTCTCCACAAAGATTGGAGTTTAAAACAATTGTATTCTCCTTTTCTTGAAATTCTTGTTTTAATATTTGCCAATCATCTTTGGCTTTCATGACATCGAGGATACAAGGAGAAGTGATTTCCCCAACACCTTGGTGAATGTAATGCAGCGCCATTGCATCTTTCTTTTTGTATTCTTTTAGTAGCTTTTTATAATCTTCAGCATCTTTGGTTAGGGCTTTGTATTCGTCGTCAATGATATCCCAGAGATCCAAAGAGATGAAGAATCCTTTCATTTGGCTACTCTAAAACTAGTAATATTCGCCTTCATAGATTGGTACTTGGCTTGGAGTGTATGTGAATAAAGTGGATGCCAATCTGTCGATGAATACAACTAAAAAGAGAAATCTATTTTCCTTGCTGAATTATTTTTCCTTTCCTTGGAGTCTTCAAGGCTTGACTTTTCAAGTTATCTTAGAAATATTATTCTTTGCCTTCCTCAAAAAGATACTGCATGAGCTTTTCCGAAATGTGTTTCTGGTATTTTTTGTAAAAAATTCAGCTTCTAATTTGTCAAATGAAGGCTGGAATTTTTAGAAGTTTACTCTAATACCAAATTTATAGGGTGCAAAAGCGTAAATATTTGAAAGAATATGCCCTGATATTTTTGAAGGGTGGCTACAATGCACTATTATTTTTCTCTCTTAATTTGGTAGCTTTTTCACTTGTCTTTTGCGTGCATGAACAGTTCATATTTGTAGTACAAAATAGAAACATCTAGAATACTAACACTAGTCGACAATATTAAACTCTTGACAACTTCGTAGAGCAATTCTTCATTTCTCAAGCTTTACCATTCTTTCCAATGCAATTTTAGACTATCGTAGGCAAACTAGATTTTGGTGAGTACAGATTAATATCATTTAATAGGAAGTAGGAAAGAAAGAGATGCATCAGTCCTTTTACAAAATATGTGCATTGCAGATAGGGATTTGAGAGATACCTATGGAGATTGTGCTCGCAATCAGGAAACATTCAAACATTTCAATTGTAATCTTAACTTAATAACTGTTTAATAATGACGACTTCTAGTAGTATCAACTATTCGATTGTGCCTTCGCGGGAAGGGGCTAGTGGTTAGCACATGCAGAATGTTGTACAAATGGGCAACGGATCAATCCCTCGCAAAAGCGAGGTTCCATCCCTCCATGCACTGGTTACTAGTCTCAAAGGACCAAAGGCCCACCGTGATTTACCTCCCTTACGATGGCCCGGGGGCGGACCGGTAGGGGCCGCTAGTTTGGCGGTTCCAACCTTTTGTACAGACTATTCGATTGTTACTAGCCAGGAATAATAATCTGGAGGGACTATTACAAGGAGCATAGGTTACACCTGCTAGCGGCTGATAACTACACGGGTAGCAACTCAATCTAGAGAAGACCTAGAGATAGGCTATGGGTGTAGCCTACAAAGCTTGGAGAAAGGAGCTCAAGAAACGAAGCTCAGTGGAGAGCTTAGGAAACATCTGAGTAGAGAGCTTGGGAACTAAGTTGAGTGGAGAACTCAAGGAACAACTCTAAGTAGTGAGCTCAGGGAATCGAGGTCGGAGTTGAGAGCTCAAGGAATTGCTGAGTAGTGAGTTTGGGGAATTGAGCTTAGAGCATGGAGCTCAAAAGCTAAGCTCCTTATAAGTTGATAGCATTTATTTGCAAAACTTCAGAAAGGTGTTAATGTATTGACGGGCCCGAGAGGTCGACCATATTGGTGCAATCGACTTCGAGTCTAGATTGACCAACTTAATTTGAGTTTTGATGTTTAATCAATATATTTGACGATTGAGTGAGATGTCAACTAAAAAGGGAGACTGTTGGTTTAGGGTTTGATGCTTGAGCGAGATGTTAAGTAAAAGGTCGTCTAGATACTTGGCAAGTGAAAAAGTCTAAATAGGTTAGGGTTGATCGAACATTTGGAAGTTAGAAGTTCAACAAGGAATTGGCAAGGGTAAAGTTCAAGTAGATCATAGTTGACAAAATACTTGACATGATAAGGGCGAAGTCCAAATGAATCATGGTTGATCGGACACTTAGCATGAGAAAGGCAAGGTTAAGTGGGTCAGTTGACTGAACACTTGGCGTGAGAAGGGTGAAGTCTAAGTGAGGGTCATGGAGAACTGGACACTTGACATAAGAAGAGTGAAGCTCAAGTGGATCACAGAGGATCATATACTTGGCACAATAAGTGAAGTGAAGTCCTAATATATCATGGAGGACTAGATATTAGACACAAGAAGAGAAGTCTTGTGGAAAATCAATCTTGGCAGATTTATTACAGATTTATTATTTATTGCAATTTGATTTGTTGTAATTAATTAGGAGATATTCCGTAATTAATTAGGAGATTTTAATTCCTTAAGTAGAAGTATGTGACTTGTATATAGAGAAAATACAGATATTGAAAGCAATAAGATTTCTCTCTTGAAAACTTTCATGGTATCAGAGCAAAGTTAACCCTAAATCTAGTTCTATAGTTCTGCCCCCAACTCTCATTTTTTTTCCTTCTATTGCAACCTTCATCTAAGGGTGACAACGTTCGATCAGAACATCTCTTTCATTTCTATATACTTCAGCTAATCATGTCAGACTCCGAACATATTTCAGTGAGCTCTTTCACAATCAATTCTGTTTCAAATCTCCCTATGATGCCGCGATTCCCAACTCAACTAGAAACTATCGCTGCTTAAATTACCATTCACAAATTGAATGGCCATAATTATCTTCAGTGGTCACAATCTATAATGATGGTTATCAGCAAGCGAGGAAAAGATGATTATCTCTTAGGTGTTCCAAAACCAGAAACAAGCAGTCCAGAGTACCGAGTCTAGAGAGCCGAAAACAATCTTGTTATATCATGGTTAATCAATTCTATGAATACAGAAATTGGCAAGAGTTTTCTATTGTTAATAACAACCCAAGATAAATGGGAGGCAGCTCGAGATACTTTCTCCAGTCAAGACAACATTGTTGAATTACTTCACATGGAAAACACTTTCCAAGACTTCAAGCAAGGTAATCATCCAATGACAACTTATTTCACAACTCTCACTCACTATTGGCAACAAGTGGATCTCTTTGAAACCCATGACTGGAAATGTTCTGAAGATCAAATATATTTCAAAAAATTTATGGAGACCAAGGTTTAAAATCTCGACTCGTATCGAGGTTTTTTGTCATGACCGAACGATATTTGCTAAAGATCGATCGTCTGCGATACTATTTCGGTATTTTTTTTTAAACATTAATATTAATTATTTGATTTTTTTTTTAATTTTAGTTAATTTTTAAAAAAGAATTTAAGATTTAATTTTACCTAAATTATAAATTCGAATTTAGAATTTTAATTAAAATATCTTTTATTTTTTAATTTTTATTTAATATATAAATTAATTAATAATTTATTTAATTAAATTTTACCGTTTAATATATATATATATATATATATATATATATATATATATAATTTTAATTATAATTTATATATTTAGAAATTTCACCGCGATCGCGATCACGATTTCTCACCGCGATCACGCAGTGCGATCAACTACGCGATCGCCTTCCCGATCGCGCTGCGCAATCGCGCTGTCCGATCGCGATCGCCTCTGCGTCGTCGCCATCGCCTCCTTCCGGTACCGCGCCTTTGCATCGTCGCCGCCACCTCCTTCCAGTATCGGTACGCGTTCCGGTTTCGGTTGCTCGTCGGAACAAAATTTTTCGCCAATTTCGTCCGAAACGGCTCGGCATTTAAAACCTTGATGGAGACTAAGAGAGTTTTTAAGTTTCTGATGCGACTTATCAATCCCTAGATGCAGTAAGGGGCATAATCCTTGCACAAAACCATTGCTAAGTCTTTGGGAGGCATTTTTAGAAGTTCAAAGGGAAGAAAATCGTATACGGGTAATGTTGGAACATCCAAACCTCGAAATTCAGCTGCTAAAGTCAACTGAAGCAAGTGCTCTAACTGCCCAGAATCTCACTTACAACACAAAGAAGGGACGCCCTTGGTGTGACTACTGTCGAAAGCAAGGACACACTAAAGATAAATGTTGGAAGCTTCATGGTAAACCAATAGATTTGAAGTCCTCCCAGGACCACGAAGCAAGGGGAAATTTTGTAGTTACACCCACAACACAGTGTGACAACTCAGTTTCTTTCTCTAAGGAACAACTTGATATTTTACAACAACTCATTTAGAAGACAAACATATCGCATCCATTAGCAATGTACACATCTCCCCACTCCTCTTGGATTGTGGATTCTAGCTCTTCAGAGTACATGACAGGTGATAGATTACTTTTCTCCACTTTTTCATTAAGTGACAAACACTAATCAGTGCGTATAGCAAATGGGACATATGCTAAATTGGTTGGGACAGGAACTGTTCATCTCTCAAGCACATTAACTCTCCATGATATGCTATTTGTTCTTGACCTTGATTGAAATCTTGTGTCTGTTAGTAGATTAAATAAAGATATCAACTGTCAGATTAAATTTTTGTCTAACTCTTGTGTATTTCAGGACTTGAGCACCGAGAAGACGATTGACAGTGCTAAGTGTCATGTAGACCTTTACTTTCTGAATATATATCCACCCTCAAGTCATTTGATTAGTCAAAAATATCAGTTGAGTCCTAGTCAGTCCAATAAAGAAAGTGATATTATGATGTGACACTTTCGACTTGGTCATCCTAATTTTTCATATATAAGATATTTATTTCCCTCACTCTTTATTAATAAAAATCCAAGTTTGTTTCAGTGTGAAGTTTGTCAAATTGCAAAACATACTTGAAACACTTAGGTAGCGTTTGTTTTGTAGAAAATTTTTCATTTTTCATTTTCATTTTTTGAGAAAATGAGAAAATAACGTTTGGTTAGTATTTTCCATCTTCATTTTTTGAGAGAGAATTTTTTAGAAAATTGGAAAACAGAAAAAAATTGTTTTCTGTTTTCTAGAAAATGGAAAACGCAGGCCTAACCAAATAACCCCTTACTCTCCCAGACTATATAAGCCCTCACATCCTTTTTCTCTCATCCATGGTGACACTTGGGGACCATTTCGTACTCTAAGTCTCACAGGCCCAAAGTGGTTCCTCCTGTTGGTTGATGATCATGCTAGACTATGTTGGGCATTCCTAATGAAAGACAAATCAGAAGCCAAGAATACCTTCCAAAGCTTCCATGTCATGGACAAAAACCAATTCAAAGTTAATATTCAAATACTCAAGACCAACAATGTCAAAGATTTCTTCAATTTTGATCTTAGCTCATATCTCAAATCTCATGGAATTGTCCAACAAAGCTCCTGTGTTAACACATCGCAGCAAAATGGTGTAGCCGAATGGAAAAATCACCACATTCTTGAGAAATAGATAGAATCCCCATGGATCTCAATACGAAGCTTATGCCTAGAACTAATGAATTAGCGGCGGATAAGGGTCAATATCAACAGTTAGTAGGTAAGCTGATTTACCTAACTTATACACGTCCAAACATAAGTTTCTCAGTGAGCTGAGGGAGTCAATTTCTGAGTAATCCATATATAAATCACATGGAGGTTGTGAATCATATATTGAACTACTTGAAGAAAGATACAGGGAAGGGTCTTATGTTCAAGAAATCAGATAGAAGGTCTTTAGAAGTATATACCGATGTTGATTGGGCAGGATCTCCAAATGATAGACGGTCTACATCAGGATATTTTTCTTTTGTCTGGGGAAACCTAGTGACATGGCGAAGTAAGAAACAAACTGTAGTTGTTAGAAGTAGTGCAGAAGCTGAATTTACAGGGCTAGCCTTAGGTATTTGCGAGGGGATATGGCTAAATCGGCTGCTAAATGATATCAAATTGAGACATCATACCCATTTAAATCTTATACAACAATCAGTCAGCTATCGCAATTGTCAGGAATCCTGTCCACCATGATCATACCAAATATGTGGAGATTGATCGACATTTCATCAATGAGAAAATTAAAACTATATTCCATCAAAGCATCAAGCAGCTGACATCCTAACCAAGGCCTTGTTCAAACATAATCTAAGTGAGATGAACATGATACTTGGGTTACAAAACATCTGCCCTCTAGATTAAGGGGGAGTGTGAAAAATCAATCTTGGCAGATTTATTATTTATTTCAGATTTGATTTGCTGTAATTAATTAGGAGATATTCTGTAATTAGTTAGGAGATTTTGATTCCTTAAGTAGGAATATGTGACTTGTATATAGAGAAAACACGAATATTTAAAGGAATAAGATTTCTCTCTTGCAAACTTTCAAGTCTTGACAAATCAAGGACTGGATGTTAACCATAAGAAGGGAAGTCTAAATAGGTTAAAGAGGATTGAATATTTGGCAATGATGAATTCCTGACATGTCAAGATTGACCGAATGCTAGGTGGGCGAAGTTCGAATAAATTAAGATTGATTGAATGTTAGGCAAGAGAAGTCATTGTAGGTTGAAATAAATCGGATATTAGGTAGAGAAAGAATTTAGCCTTGATAAGGCTAAAACATAGGTATCAGTCAATTGCTATGGAAATGGCAATTGACAGATGAGCCCTAATATAAAAGATTGGGATTTAAGGTGGTTTAGGGTATGATCAATCGGTTGTTGTGTTACTTCGTCGATTGATTCATCAATCTAGTGATGAACTCAACAGATGATGTTGCACAATGAACAAAAAGTTTTAAACTCAACTACGACACTCAATTAATGATGCAACAATCAACTGATAGTGGATCAACAATTGTTGCTAAGTTGGATGAAGTCATTATGCTGACAGAGCAAAGTAACATTCGGATCAATCGACTGATGGTAGCAAATAGTCGACTAGTGTGCGGAACACAATCATGACAACAACCCTATATTTGTGGAGGATTTTGAGTGTCAATTCTTGAGTTATTCTATACTGGTTCTTAAAGGTTTTGAGGAGAAATATTATTGCATTCTAGATCTTCGGGAAACAATTTAAAGCAACAAAAAGTGATTGAAGTAAAGATTTACTATAGTAAAGTTGCTTCATTTGCATTGTTCTTATTTGCTATTGTATTCTTATTTTCTTGTTTGTATTGCTTGTGAGTTGTAAGAAATTTTCTGCCTCTAGAAGGTATCTGACAAGGCGAAAGTATAGTGATGTTATCGCTAGAACGCTAAGCCTTGGAGCAAGAATCAAAGTTATGAACCACTTAAAATCTCAAATTTGTGCTCGTGTTATTTTGTTTATTTTTTGTTGTGTGTTAATATTTTATAGACAAGCATACGATCAATGAACAATAAATGTGAATCACTATTCACCCCCTAGCAATATCGTCAATCCTAATAGACCATTTAGCCCAAGACCTTTAAACACATAAGTGATGTGCTGATTTCGAGAGTCGAGCCACGTGAAGATGACCTACTGACCTCAAGTTAGGTCATTATCACAGAGTGTCATGATTCTTGATCTTTTCATTGTTCAAGTTCTAGAAAAGGCTTTTTGATTCATATTTTTATCAATGGCATAGCACAAATAAATTTCTTTATGAATTTGTTCCGATAACAAACATGGCTACCAGTGCCTTATTTAATTTGTACATTGTACTATATCATCCGTCGGCATTAAGGCTACATGATGATTGAAAGTGGAGTGCTTGTAAACCTGAACTTGATGTGGGGCATTAAAGTTGCCTCTCTTAATAAAAAATGCTCCTGGAAATATTTTACTTATGATTAGTGCTAATTTAGGGATGGATATCGTGCCAAACCATTTTTTTACTTATGTTCTTAATCTTATACCTGAATGTTTGAAAGCATAGTTTATGATGGATTTGGTACAAGGAGCAAAATTAGATGTCAACTGATTATTGATTACATTTGCTCCAGTTTTGCCTTTGAATAACTAATTTACAAATAAAAATAATAATTTTACTTATAAAGATAGCCTCTTTCACCACTTGATGAGGTAAAATCGCTCATACCATGATCATGCCTATGGGCACAATGGCACAACTCCACTAAAGTAGGTCTCAACCAGCTTTAGATGCTTATGAAGATATATATAGTGATACAACAACAATAATAATCAAATCTTATCCCACTAGGTGGGATCGACTATATGAATTCTTCTACGTCATTGGACCATATCCTCTACTATAGCATCATCTATACTTAAATAAATTTTATCTTATTTTATTATTATTAACAAATCTTTTTTGGTCTTCCTCTTCCTCGTTTGATGGGTGTATTTGTCATCATTTCACATCGCCTAATTGGAGCATTTATTGGTCGTCTAAGTACTTGTCTGTGCCACCTTAAACATATCTCACGGAGTTTTTCCTCAATAGATGCAACTTCGACTTTTTCTTTAATATTCTCATTTCTTATTCTGTCCATCCACCTTAACATCCTAATCTCTGCAACTCTCATCTTCTGCTCATGTACTCGAGTCGTAGTCTAACATTCAGAGTCATATAACATAGCAGGTCTAACCGTCATTTTGTAGAACTTCCTTTTAAGTTTTAGAGGTACTTTACGATCATATAAAATATCAGACTCTCTCCTCCATTTCAACTATCTTGCTGGTATTCTATATAAGACATCTCTCTTAATCCCTCCATCGTCTTACAAAAAAAATCCTAAACACTTAAAGCTCTTAGTTTCAGACAACTTGTCATCTCCTATCTTAACACTTGTCTCATTACGTCAAATATTGCTAAACTTAAATTTCATATATTCTATCTTTACTTTACTAAGCATAAAACTTTTCACTTCTAATGTTTCCTATCAAGATTCTAATTTAGCATTTACTCTTTCACGTGTTGCATCTACCAAAATAATATCATCTGTAAACAACATATAACATGGTACTGTATCTTAAATGTGTTCCGTGAGTTCATCCATGATTAGTGTAAAAAGATAGAGACTTAGAGCTAATTTTTGATGTAATCCTATCTTTATTGGAAATATTTCAATTAATCCGTTTGAAGTTTACACGATGATAATACACAAAATTACAATACAATAAGCAAGTAAATAATAGAATTCACATATTCACTTATCATATGAACATTGTAGGCTGTGTATGAGATCAAGTTTCCAATGTACATGTAGGCAATTGCCCCTCCCCTTGTTTAATAGATGCCTCATAGGTTCAAGTTGCAAAAGTTCCGACCTGACAAGTATTGTGTTCCTTGATTTTATTTGCTTCACATATTTAATCCTTTATTCTTGTTGGACAAGTTTCACAATCACTCATATCCAGTAGAAAGCATTGTTGATACTAGTCCAATATATGTTTTTCAGTTTCTCGCAATGGATGTAGCTCCTGAAGTTGCAACTAAGCCTGCCGATTTGAAACTTTCTCATCCGCCTCTAAATGAAAGAATAGTTTCTTCAATGACTAGAAGATCTGTTGCAGCACATCCTTGGCATGATCTCGAAATTGGTATTTTACATCTATCATCATAGTTTCATATATTTGTCTCTTGTTAATGCCCTTTGTTTATTGGAGTTTGATTTTTCATGCAGGTCCAGGTGCTCCTACAGTTTTCAATTGTGTAAGTGAATACAACTTAACCATGTGGATGGGGGGGAGAAGCATACTTGTATCTGTATTTAATAAGAGCCATAAAAAGTTTCATAATGGCAAAAAAAAAAAAATGCAGGTGGTGGAAATAGGAAAGGGAAGCAAGGTAAAATACGAATTAGACAAGAAAACTGGCCTGATAAAGGTACCTGTGGGCATTATATTCTCATTTAATTACCCTGGTCTTCCTAATTTTATAGATGTTTCTTTGATGGAGGTGGACCGCTTCCTAATTTTATAGATGTTTCTTTGATGAAGGTGGACCGCGTGCTTTATTCATCAGTGGTGTATCCTCACAATTATGGATTTATCCCACGCACACTTTGCGAAGATAGTGATCCTATGGATGTCTTAGTCATCATGCAGGTTTGTTGTGATTCCTGTAATGCTTTAATACTTAGCTAACTTTTTGTATCTAGAGTGCATATTCATATATCATATATAAGTACCTCCACAGGTGTAGTATAGTGGTAAAGTACTCAGGGAAAGAAATAAGAAAAAAAAAATCCGAATCCCAATAGGAATGAATATTCTGGAGGTCGACTTTTTAAGTATGCATAAATTGTTCTTTGGATTTACCAATAGACGAACTAGACAATGTGAATTCCACGTTTGATATAACTCAGTTTGCAGGTTCTAGAGCTTTTGTGTAATTGTTTTCCTTTGCATTTCATTTTCTTGATTTTTTTTAGTTATTTTAGTGAAACCATGTAAAGTTGCTGATCTGATTGATCAGGAACCAGTACTCCCAGGTTGTTTTCTTCGAGCTAAGGCGATAGGTCTGATGCCTATGATTGATCAGGTCTGATTTATGTCCAAATAAGTTGGATTCTTTGATTTTTATAATTTGTCGTTCTAAGAATTTCAGAGTTGCAAAGGCACAATGGTTTGACAATTGATGATTGCGGTTTTATGTTATCTGAAACAGGGAGAGAAAGATGACAAGATTATTGCTGTATGTGCTGATGATCCTGAGTACAAACATTTCGATGATATCAAGGAGCTTCCACCTCATCGTCTAGCTGAGATCAGGCGTTTCTTCGAAGATTGTATCCTCTTATGTTTGCCTAATCAATAGTAGTTCAAGAACTATACCTGCCTTTTGCATGATTTTCAAGTTTTGCTTCGATAAGATTGGTGGTCTTAACAAAAGGAAAACCAGACAAGAAAAATGAAAACAAGGAAGTAGCTGTGGATGACTTCCTGGATGCATCTTCAGCTAGCAATGCAATACAACGTTCCATGTAAGTAGTTTTACTTTCTCTCTTTTTTTTTTAAATAATCTTAAAAATTATCTTTCTAGGCTGAATTGCATGAGCTATCTGAAAATACATTTAACCAAAATATGGAATTTATATTTCAAAATTAGAGAAGACACGATTTGTTTCTTACGTTGAAACTTCATACACTTGAGACAACTTACGTAAACTGGATTAGCGCTGCATTTATCACTGTAATCTGCAAAAAAAAAAAAAAAATACGGCACTGACAAGTGACACTATTCGCTTGGACTAGGCATGTTTAATGGACCGATTCGATCCAGAATTGAGTCGGAACCAATCTATTAAATTCGGAATCAGAATCAATTCAGATGAACCAGTTCTGTAACTAAACCGGAACCGTTCGGTTCCAGTTCCAATCGATTTTAGAACCGGTTCGAAACCATTTTAGAATTGGTTCGGAACCGGTTCTGGTTCCGATTTGGATCTAGTTCCGGTCGCTAATTTAAAGGTGGAAATTCTTAACATGCTAATATGTGTACAAGCTTATTTTGTGATAAAAAAAAAAATAGGATCACCGGTGCGATAGATGAATTTGGAAGTTTAAGTTAGAGAAAGATAGTCCAAAACCATTTCGGAATCAGTTCGAAATCGGTTTGGAATCGATTCGGAATTGGTCCGGATTGAATTGGTTTTAAAGTTAAAACTTTAGAATCGGAATCGGTTCGGAACCGGTTCCAACGTCGATGGATCCAGAATCGGTTAGAACCGAATCGGAACCGACATCGGAACCGAGGAACCGATAAACATGCCTAGCTTAGACTGCAGAAGAAACTTTCCTTTCTAAAGAAGGAAGTGAAATAACACCTTCGAAACAAATTCCAATTTAGCACGAAGGGATTTGATGTAGTTTGTTAACTGAGTAAGACCGATTGATCTCCTTTAAATTTGTCCACTGTGCTTGCAGGGACCTTTATGCGACATACATTATCGAAAGCCTGAGGAGGTAAAGGCTCATCCTGAAAAATAGTTGATATGGAGCAACTGACCATTTATTAGCTGTTGCTTCTGCTTAGTGATCGTATTATATATATATAAGCATTCAGGTCTTTTAGGTGTTATATGGTTTTCTTAAGACTAAACAGACAGCCTTTCCCAAATGGATATTGAATTGCTAGTCAGACAGTTGTATTATCTACTCGATTTCAAGCATATTGAATTGTTCTTAGACTCAGTTAAGTTTTAATTTCTGTCACATAATTTCATAACTTATTTTGACTATTTTTTATGATTGAAAAGCACTTCTGGTGTGATTACAATGTTTCAAAACAAACCTCAAGCCCCATTGACTCACTAAATTCAAGGTGCTAGTATCTCAGGAGTGATCTGTTGATACAAATAAGATTTATATATTTTCATGATAATATAATAATGTCCATTTTGAATTCAAGTTCTCGTGATTTTATTTTTAGGTTATGTCCAAAAGATCTCATATCAATGGAGATATCTTTTCATCTTATAAGTCTACGATCTTTTTTTATGTTTTTTCAATGTGAGATCTTAATTGTTCTCTGAATAATCTTAATAATTCCTCTTCAAATGAAGGATTACATTGGATCGCCTCTTCAAGCTCATCCGTCCTCGAATGACTTTTTCTGTTTGATATCTGATCCTTAACCTACCAGGTCTTCTTGCTAACTGTTCGGTCCTTCTGATACAGTTGAATTTTTTGCAATTTGTCTGATCTTCTTGACCCAATAGGTCTTCTTGTCAACTGTTTAGTCCTCCTAACCTAGTTAAACTTCTTATCAGTTGTCCGATCCTCTTAATCCAACCAGACTTCTTGTCTAGTGGTTGGTTCTCTCTGGACTTCTTGTTTGATGTTTGATTTTTTTATCTAAACATGAGAGTGTCCACTTCCTTTATTCGAGGCTCATGGTTCGATATGGATCGTTGACTCTGATGTTAATTATTGGTACAAATAAGATTCATATATCTCTATAATAATATCATATTATCCACTTTGGACATAAATCTTTATGATTTTATTTTTGAGTTGTACTCAAAAAGTCTCATACTAATGAAGTTATCTTTTTATTTTATAAGTCAATGATATTTTTTTATGTTCTTCCAACATAGAACTTTGATTGTTTCCAACAATTTCAATATGATCCATCTGCATCCAAATCTTGTCTAGTCCCGTTGAGTCGCTCAATTTTGATTGAAAATCCTCATAAAGATATTGCCTTTTGAGATATGAAAAATTTTGGGATGCGCAATAAACTCTAGATAGATTTTATCGAATCGTTCATTAAAGTAAAACATTCAAGTTGTTTTTTGGAAATTCTTTACCCCCATTTTACTTAGGATAGCAGAGATAAAAACTACAGACAATTTTTTATGGCGATAAAATTTTCATTCTTTATTTTGTGAGAAAAGATACCGTGCTTATTCTTTTATTTGTTTACCTATTATAAAATAATGGTTGGGTGGAATTTTAAAATTCTATTTGTCCATCCAAATTCGACGGAATGAATTTTCCATCTTCTGTCGTCAAAATCCCATGTCGATTCTCTCCCAATTAAAATTTTACAAATTCATTATAATTGAAAATTAAATTATAAATATTTAAAAATTAAATTGAATTTTCTGTCGCATCGTAGCTCCGAAACATAGCCACAAGCAAGGCTGTGAGATTGTTCACAGCCATGAGCAGTCTTGAATACGATCATGATTGGCCTCGGCCACAATCGCAGCTAGCCTTGCATGCGGCTGCGATGGCTGTCACACAGGGTCGATCCTATTTAATATCATCCGGACTCTTATAGGATCTAAAATTTTTAATTTTTTTTCGCTCCTAGGAGCACGATACAATGAGAAGTATTTTATAGAGGAATATAGTTCGATCCTTTATTATGATATCGTCTAACGATGAATTTTAAAAAAATCTATTTGGATGGCTCTGGAGTCTAAGAGTTTACTTGATGGATGAAATACGATTTCGACATTGGATCGTCACTCAGAAATAATATGACTACGGAATCCGGACTGAACTGTAAAAAAAATACGAATACTTTTCTGATTTATCCTTGGTGGCCGATAGAGATCACTTAAGTTCTGATCTTATCCGGTTCAGTTATTGACGAGACGTCTCGAAAATTTATGGGACAAGGACGATCACTCTCAGGGTGCGTTTGGTTCGGGGTTATTCTCCATAACCTTGGTTATCCATTCAAGGTTATCAATAAAAATCTTGTTTGGTTTAGGATTTGAACGATTACCAAGTCATGATAGATGTCTGACACATCATGTCACGTCAACAAAAGAGTTGTGCATAAGGGAATTGAAACCTTCAAGAAGTTTTGTTTTTCTTGATTCTTTTGATTATGGATTTTTTTTCAAAAATATCCTCTGATTTTTACCGTTTAGGAAAAAATTATCCTTATCAATTTATCAAATAACAATCTAGTCAGTTGTCGGTCGGTCACCGACGATCACCGACCGACTGTGGTCGCTTGGCCATCGTCGACCACCGCCGATTTCCGGCGATCGTATCGCCGTTGGCCGACCGACCGATTAATCAACGCCGACGGCCGCCGTCGTTGTTGGATCATTATCGCCGACCGCCGCGTTCGTCGATCGCTGTCGCGCCCGATCGACCATCGCCGATCGCCGGCGATCGATCGATCGATCGGCCATTACCGCCGATCGCAATAGATAGTATAGTAAAATATTAAATTATACGATACTTTAAAATTTCGAAACAAATAAGTTTTGATTGTATTACTTCGGATTGAATCAAATAATATTTGATAATATTTCATTCTCCATAACTTTGATAATGTGATTATCTAATAAATACATTATCAAAATTATATATTATAACTCGAATCAAATACACTCTCAAAATTAATCGAATTCAAAATTCGAATATCTTAAGCCAATCAAAAAAAATTGTGTTAAAATTAACCTTGGAATCAGAGTTTCGTTCAGTATCTCAAAATCTCGTGGATTGGCTCTCCTGTCACAAGTGGCCTCACTCACGTCTAGCCTTGCACTCAGCCACCGCCAAGAGGTTATACAAGATTAGCTCCCTTTTTTTTTCTCCTTTATTTTCTTTTCCATTCGTTTCTCTTCGGATCTTTTTCCACCGACCAATTTTTATTTCTTTCCTACCTCAATCCATTATTTGTCGCATACCGTGTTATGATGTAATTATTATATATTTTGTATGAATAGATTATTTCGTTAATAGGCAAACTTAAAACATTCCTAAATGATTGTATATATATCATTCTCTCTCACATAAAATGTACAACCCTCATATTGGTAGTTTTTCCCATTTGTCTTTATCGATGGATGAATTAAATTAGAAATCTAGATAATAAATATAAAAGAGAAGATCGATCGATAATTCAGAGTGATAATCTCTTTGAAAATTAATCCTTATTCATTTAAAAATTATTCTTTTGTACTTATCAATTAGATTAGTCCTCAAGACTATCATTCTCTCTCACATATGCAAAAAGGTTGGAATCGCTAACCTAGCGGCCTTTATCGATCTGTCTCACAACTATTGTGGGAAAATAAATCACGGATGGTTCTATGGGTTTTGACGTGGTTGTCAAGATATGTGAGAGTCATCTGAATTCAAAAAAGAATTTTAGATCACCTCCGAAATCGATCAATATCACATTTCTGTAAATATCATCGTATCTTAATCACCACGTCATTTCCATAAAGTTGTTGTCAGTGTATACAGTGTTTGTCGTTGGGAGGATGTAAATTGATATGAGCTTGTCGAGGCTAGTGTTCAACACAATTTTCGTAAAACGATATTGCTCCGCTACAGGTGCTTACAGATAGTAGTAATTCGTTTCCCAAAATACAACGACGACGTCTCGGAATTGCAGTACTACAAATTTCGAGACCTACGAACCTTCTTGTAGGCTTTTTGGACTCTGGATGCAGAAAATGAGATGGATGGATGAGAACTTGAGTTAATTTGAGTGTTTGAGTGAGTTTTTCCATCATCTAGAGAGTCTTATTTATACATTGTGAAGAGGTGAGGTATCCTTTGGTGATTAGTTGCATCCTTTGGTCAAGATGCATCTGAGTCATTCAATCTGGAAGGTTGTAACCCTTCAGATTGCCCCTTGATCTCAACTGCAGATCTGGATGCAGCGATCCACTCGATTAACGCTCCAGATCAACCTTCATCACCAACGATCAGATAGCAACTCTTTGCGATCAACGCTCCAGATCACGTCACTTGTGATCCATCATTTCTCTTCGATCCAACGGCTACCATCTGTTGCCTACACAGTCAGCAAACAAAGCGCCAACAAAGCGCCCATTGCGCACGTGCACGTGTGATCGCGTGGCGAGCTGTGGGCTCACAGGTGTGAGCACTTGCTTGCCTATTAGAAGAGAGCATTTGTGCTTGTTGTGTTAATTTTATTAGCACAACAACACATATAAGGAAGTAAATCCCCTTTGGAATTTTCGATGTGGGACTATTTCCCATCTACTTCCTTTTATAACATTAATATGTAATTAATGTTATTTTGGGCTGACTTTATATCATTAATTTCTCATTCACGTGTAATCGGTTTTGAGCAAATTAATAATCTAAATTCATCTACGCGAAACATAGATTTCGATTTTAAAATCTATTTAGACTTTTATCAATTGATGACACCTCGATTTTTCAAAATCATATTGGTCATTAAGACCTAATATCCAACAATCCCCCCACATGAATGGAAATTAATGCATGTATGCATGCTGACACTTTACAAGAGTCCAATCGATAAGTCGATGCATCGAGAGAGGTAGCTTGTGGCTTTGAACCTTCTGTAGTGGAATGCTATCGAGCATACTAGGTTGCGCAGGGAACGTGATGTCTTGAACTGCTCAGATGTTTGTGTATACTTAGACAAGAACACCCACACAGAGACTTATCTCACTTACTTTTGGTTCTCATGGTTGGTTCCGTTTCAGTCATGGACATCATCTTGGATTCATGAGTGTTTCATTGAAGCGACCTGTCTTCACACTCACATAGGTGACACTTCTATCAAGAGTATCCTACCATACTCCACCTTATAAAGGTATAGAAATCATTAAAAGCATAAGCTTAACCTCACTACATATGGTAGGACAACACATGTTCATCCTAGGATTGGGATAGATATAATATATCTCGTGTGCTGTAACACAACTTTTGTAGCTTCGTTGTCCCATTGAACCAAGATCTTGGGATCTCCAGTCAACAAGGTTGGGTTACCGCTACATTCATTTTAGTTGTAGATTTTTAATCTCATTCCTCTCGATGAGCAGTATACTTGATCTCGATTTAGCCCCTTCATAAGAGGATCTATCAAATTATCTTTGAACTTGACATAGTCGATTGCAATCACTCCATTCGAGATCAACTATCTAATGGTATTGTGTCTACGACGTATATGTCATGACTTACCATTATACATACTACTCTGTGCCCTTCCAATCACCGATTGACTATCACAGTGTATAAGTATGGTGGACATAGGTTTCATCCAGCTTGGAATATCTTCCAAGAAATTTCGCAGTCATTCAGCTTCTTCAATTGCTTTGTCTAGTGTTATAAACTTGGATTCCATTGTTGACCGAGCAATGCATGTTTGCTTAGTGGATTTCCAAGATACCGCTCCCCCACCAATCGTGAATACATATCCACTAGTGGATTTGAAATCTTTTGTATCTGATATCTAATTAGCATCACAATATCCCTCCAAGATAGCGGGATATTTTCCGTAATGTAATCCGTAGTTCATAGTATATTTCAAATATCTAAGAACTTGCATCGGTGCTTTTCAATGGGTGTCGTTTAGATCACTTATAAAACGACTCAGCTTGTTGACCGCACAAGCAATATCCGGACGTGTGCAGTTTGTGAGATACATCAAGCTGTCTATTATTCGAGAATATTCTAATTGTGATATGGGCTCACCTTGGTTTTTAGTTAAGTGTTGACTTAGATCCATAAGTTTTTTCACTGTAGAGAGATCGTCTGTATTGAACTTTTTCAACACTGATTTTACATAATGGGATTGTGTCAAAACTATCCCCTTCGATGTCCTGAGAATTTCAATTCCCAATATAACATCTGCTCAACCCATATCTTTAATATCGAAATTTTTGGTCAACATTTTCTTTGTACTCATAATCATCTCATGATTACTGCCCATTATAAGCATATCGTCTACGTATAGACTGATGATTACATAACCTTTAGGTGTATCTTTGACATAAATGCATTTATCACATTCATTTATTTTGAATTCATTTGACAATATTATTTTGTCAATTTTCTCGTGTCATTGTTTAGGCGTTTGTTTAAGTCTATACAATGACTTAATAAGTCGACACACCTTTTTCTCTTTTCCTGGAGCTACGAATCCCTCGGGTTGCTCCATATAGATTTCTTCTTCCAACTCAGCATTTAAGAATGCAGTCTTAACATCCATTTGATGTATTTCAGGGTCATACAATGTTGCGATGGCTATCAGCACTCGTATGGACGTAATCCTTGTCACCGGTGAGTATGTATCAAAATAATCAAGGTCTTCCTTTTGCTTGTACCCTTTGGCTACAAGTCTGGCCTTATATTTGTCAATCGATCCATCAGCTTTATACTTGCGTTTTAGTATCCACTTACAGCCTAATGGTTTAGAACCAGAAGGAAGGTCCACTAATTCCCAAGTATGGTTATTCATGATGGACTCAATTTCACTATTGCAACTTCTTTCCACAATGGGGCGTCGGGACTAGAGAGAGACTCGCTTAATATTCTTGGATCAGTTTCTGACATAAAAGTCATGAAATCCGACCCGATTGATTTTTCAACTCTAGTTCGTTTACTCCGGTGTGGCTCTTCGCTTTGATAATCAATAGTCATTTTATGACAACTAAGTTCAAAAACATCATTTCCGTTAGAACTTCTATTGCTATCACTTTAAGTGTTTCCCTTCTTATTTAGGAATACATTTTCAAAGAATATCGCATTCTGAGATTCTGTAGTTGTTCCCACATGAATATCAGGAATATCTGACTTATGAATTATGAAACGATATGCACTACTATTTTGGACATATCCGACAAATATTGCTTCGAACGTTTTAGGTCCGATTTTTATTTGCTTTGGCTTGGGTACTTCGACCTTTGTCAAGCACCCCCCCCCCTCCACACACACTTTCAAGTATTTGTACGATGGCTTGCGGCCTTTCCATAGTTCATATGATGTTTTATCGTTTTTCTTGTGAGGGATTTTATTGAGAATGTGATTTGTCGATAATATGGCTTCCCCCTACAAGTTAAGTTTTGGGGTAAGCCTGAATTTATCAACAAGACATTCATCATTTCCTTGAGTGTCCGATTTTACGTTCGGCAACACTATTCGATTGAGGTGAGTAAGGCGTCGTTGTCTGATGGATAATGTCAGATTCTGAACAGTACTCATCAAACGGTGCACCATATTCTCCACCTCTAGCGCTACGAATTATTTTAATTTGTTTATTAAGTTGATTCTCAACTTCTATTTTATAGGTTCTGAATGCCTCTAAAGTTTCGTCTTTACTTCTTAAAAGAAACACATGACAGAACCTTGTGCAATCATCGATAAAAGTAATAAAATATTTTTTACCTCCTTTAGTTTGTACGAATTTTAAGTCACATAAATCAATATATATTAACTCTAGATGAGTCGTTGACCTTTCCACCAAATGAAAGGGTAGTCTCGTCATGGCTTCTACGCACACTTCACATTTGTGTGTTTTGTCAACATTGACATTTGATAATAAATTTAATTTGACGAGACGTTTCAAAATATTATTATTGACATGCCCAAGTCGATCATGTCATAAATTAAAACACTCAACAATGTAGCTGAAAGTTTTTATTTTATTACCATCAAATTCACGGTGTATAATCATTACAACCATTTTGAACAGACTCTATTCCATGTACCCCTTACCTATGAAGACATCATTCTTTGTAAGTACAAAATTATTTGACTGGAACACTAGTCTAAACCCAGCTTTAATAAGTGCCTATCCAAAAACTAGGTTCTTCCTGATGTCAGGAATATGGAGCACATCAATGAGCGTTAGCTCCTTTCCAGACGTCATTTTCAAAATAATTTTCCCGAGTCCGACAATCGGGGATGTCGTGAAATTGTTCATATAGAGCTTTCTTCCACTTATCAGAGTATACTTGGAGAGCATCGTCTTATCAGAACAGATATGACGTGTTGCTCCAGTATCGATCCACCACTGCTTCGGGTTGTCCACCACCATGTTGGCTTCAAACACGACTGCAGTGAGATCCAGTTCCATGTCGTCAGAAGTTGCGACCTTGTTCGCATTATCCTTCTGACCCTTGGTTGGTTTCTTCGGGCGTCTATAGTCTTTGGACATGTGTCCTGGTTTTCCGCAGTTGTAGAACGAGCCCTTGAATTTCTTGCCTTGAGCCTTCTTTTTGTATTGTTTCGACTCCTTGGTGTTTAGCTCAGCCATGATAGACATCTCGTCGATAGCCCGCTTCATTTCTCTAGAGTCGGATAACTTGTGATTATCTTCCTCTATTCGTAGCCTCAGGATCAAGTCTTCAAATCTCATCTCCTTTTGCTTGTGCTTAAGGTAATTTTTAAAATTCTTCCATGACGGAGGGTGTTTCTCAATTACCGCGGCTATTTTGAACGATTCATTCAGCTTCATGCCTTCGGCATCCAGATCATGCAATATCAGTTGCATATCTTGGACTTGAGATGTCACACTCTTGGAATCCACCATTTTGAAATTCAGAAATCGGCCGACAATGAATATTTTCAAATTGACATTTTCGATTTTGTATTTCTTCTCTAGTGATTCCCACAGAAATTTTGCCGTCTCTATCAGACTATACACGTTATACAACGTGTTGTCCAATGCATTGAGAATATAATTACGACACAGGAAATCTCCATACGACCACGCATCGCAAGCAGTCTTACTATTAGAATCTCCTTCCATAGCAACTGGCGGGTCTTCACGCAAAAACTTTATGAGATTTAGCGTCGTCAGATAAAACATCATTTTCTGCTGTCATCTTTTGAAATTGACTCCGTTGAATTTCTCCGGCTTCTCTCCGAGTGGAACGGAGATCGGGACTCCAAGTGAAACGATAGTCAGAACGTCGTTGACCACGACCATATTAGATTGCACCGATATCATTTTACGATTGTTGTCGGAATGTATGTAAGGATTTGATTTGATTGGGTTTGAGTGATTGAATTCTAAGATACAACGACGATGTCTCGGAATAGTAACACTTCAAATTCCGAGACCGGCGAACTCTCTCGTAGATTTTTTGGACTCTGGATGCAGAAGATGGGATGGATGGATGAGAACTTGAGTTGATTTGAGTGTTTGAGTGAGTTTTTTCATCATCTAGAGAGTCTTATTTATACATTGTGAAGATGTGAGGTATCCTTTGGTGATTAGCTGCATCCTTTGGTCAGGATGCATCTGGGTCATTCGATCTGGAAGGTTGTAACCCTTCAGATTGGCCCTTGATCTCAGTTGTAGATCTGAATGCAGTGATCCACTCAATCAACACTTCAGATCAACTTCATCACCAACGATCATATCGCAACTCTTCGTGATCAACACTTCAGATCGCGTCACTTGCGATTCATCATTCCTTTTCGATCCAACGGCTACCATCTGTTGCCTACACAGTCAGCAAACAAAGCGCCCATTGCGGGTTGTGGGCTCACAGGTGCGAGCACCTGCTCGTCTATTAGAAGAGAGCATATGTGCTTGTTGTGTTAATTTCATTAGCATAATACCACATATAAGAAAGTAAATCCCCTTTGGAATTTTCAATGTGAGACTATTCCCCATCTACTTTCTTTTATAACATTAATACACTAATTAATATTATTTTGGGTTGACTTTATATCATTAATTTTTCATTCACCTGTAATCAATTTTGAACAAATTAATATTCTAAATTCATCTACATGAAATATATATTTCGATTTTAAAGTCTATTCAGACTTTCATCGATTGATGACACTTAGAATTTTTCAAAATCATATTGATCATCAAGACCCAATATCTAAAAAAACAACTAGAGCTGGTCCTTGTATAATCGGCGGTTGAGAAATTCCAACGATCGCATCAGTCTTTTCACCGGAGGAGCAGTTAGAGATATTGAACTGGATAGCACCCTCGGTGGCGATATTATCGGCTCACTGCTCACACCAAACTTTTGGCCATTTCTGTTCGATCGATCGATCGCGTAGCATCGTTCCATCGCATCCCTTCCCATTGCCTTGCGATACGACAGCTTCACTTTATAATTCAACCTTTTTTGCCAGGCCAACAACAGACATTATCCCCGGAAGCTATAGTCTCAAGTGAATCTAGACCTGTTCACTGATCAAATTCAAGTTGAACTTGGCTCGATATCTGAATCAAATCAATATATCGATTATCTATTTATTGATAAGGTTCAAATCAGCTGTCTCCAAATGAACTGGTTAAAAGTTTGTCCTTAAATGAATCCGTTCAATCCGATTCAAATGGCAAAAAAAAAAAAAACAAAAAAGAATTTTAATACCGAAAGAATTAATAAATTATAAATTTTATTTTATTTTTAATATCTCATATGGATAGTTTTTAAATTCTAAATTTTAAATTTTTATTTTTATTTCCAATTTATAAATTTTAAATATTTTTTTAAAAAATAAAATAGAAATAATAATTTTGAACTATTAAGAAACAAATCATAACTAAAAAAATTGAATAACCAAAAAACGTCCTAGCCCGAGGGCAAGTCAATATAAAAAGTCAAGTCGACTTAGAGCCCTTAGAAGGGTAGGGAAAGACATGCCTTTTATTATATATATATATATATATATATGCCCGTTGATTTTATTAGGGTAACCTCCTATGTTATATGCGCTGTCAAACTACCCTTGGGGTAGATCTCTTCGCACATTTAACATAGTGTATTCTCGGACTATTTGAAGGCAAGCCAATATAAAAATCAAATCGGAGTAAAACAAAACACAATTTATAGGGTGCATATGGTTCGAGATTATCATGGATAACTTTGATTATCCATTTAAGATTATTCATAATGATCTTGTTTGGTTCAAGAGATAAGTTGATTCGAAGTATGTTCGTCACATCAGTAAATGGAGTATGTAATCCGGAATCATATTATTTAGGAGAGAATATTTTTTTTTTAATTCTGGAGTTAATAAATATTTTTTTTTTCAAAATTACTTTTCAAATTTTATCAAATCTCAATTTCATTTAAGATATAATCAAAATCTTAGACGATCGCCGCTACTATCAGCTGATCGCTGATCGCCGCCGTCCGCCGCCGCCGATCGCCAACTCGCAGTAGTACCGCCGATTGTCGATCGTGGGGTCGCCGATCGTTTGGTCATTGATCGTCGATGACCACCCATCACTTGTCGTCGATCGTCGATCGCTGCATGTCGATTGTCGATCGTCACCGCCGCATGCCATTGTCCCATTGTCGTTTGGTGTCGTCGTCGATCACCAATTACCGTTGTCAATACCAATACCAATATTATCATCTTTCAGAGTAAATGAAATTTTAGAATTGTCATGGATAATATAATAAAATATTAAATTAGATTATACACTAAAACCTGTAAACAAATAAATTTTTATTATATTATTTAGGATTAAACCAAACAATATAAGTTATATTTTATTTCCTATAACTTTGATTATACGATAATTACATAATTAAAATTATATATGATAATTTGAACTAGATGCACCTTTAATATAAGCATGCCTTCAGTCCTAAAATAAGCTCCATGTTATATATGCTCTCGAACCACCCCATGTATTAAAAAGTCATGTTTTTTCTATCCCTTTAGGGACCTCCAGCCGGCTTGACTTTTTATATTGACTTGCCCTCACACTGAGATTTATTTGGATTATTGAATTTTTCAATTTCAAATCGTAAATGATAGCAATCTTAAAAAGATTAAGACTAAAAGTCAACATTTAACATTTTGAATCGCAAACCGTAACAATCTTAAAATGTCAAGGTTAAAAGTCAATATTTTTTGAAAGAACTATCTTCGGATCTAATTAGTGAATCAGCCATGCCACACTTGCATTTCATCATCTATAAAAAGTTAAAATCATCAATTTAACGGTCTCCATCTGTCTATCTCACGACCATTATGAGAAATATAAATCACAGAAGATCCTATAGACTTTAACGTGGTGATCAAAATACATAGAAATCATCTGAATCTAAAAAAAAATTATATCTCTTTCGAAATCGATCTATATTACTTCTGCAAACATTATCGTGTCTTGACCACCACGTCATCACGTCATCCCCGTGGAACCACATCTCACCATAATTCAACCAGTCAAGTGGAAATCCATATAAACAAAGGGAAGCATGATTATTTAATCAAACTCCATTACACTGTACATTTTAGAACTAACCACGCTACATTTAACGCAATGCAAACTGCTACCACTTCACCATCCCATCAGTGTTCGCCTCACCCTATCCACAATTTCACCTCGAGCGTGGCTGTTTGCTAGCTGCAACTCCCCGCTGTCATCCAACAGGAACTTGTACACCTCCCATTGCCTTTCAAAAGCCGTGCGCCTCCCAATCTCAGCCTGCACATAACATCGAACAGGATCAGCCATTTAATCTGTAGCGAAGAAGTAAGAGGGGCTAGATTAGATGGAACTGCAGATTGCTCACTGAGAAGATGCAGATTCCGAGCACTTTGAGAGCGAGTGTGATGTCGTAGAAGACCCGAGGCCTCCCCCTCCCACATAACTCGACTGGATTAGCGATGAGGAGTTCAGTGTCGGGTCCACGGGTGGTGATTGTCACTCTCAACGGATGGAGCATTTCCATCTTCAGTCGAGAACAGAGCACGCCCTGCTTCTCAGGATCAGTGATTTTGTTTCCATCGCTTTGCTGAATGAGAAGGTCCACCTCTCGTGAGCCTCTCAGATCAGACAAGAATCTCCCATAAGAAACCTGCCAAAGCAGCAATCTCGTGCAAATTGTCGTGACGAATTACAGAGGCCAAAAAATCCTATCTAAAAAGCATAGCCATCAATTTGCATCAAAAACAAATAGAGAATTCATTAACATTCAGGACAAAAGCATTGATGATGATATTACATCCTACAAGACAGTTGAGGAAGATGAGGAAAAACACAAGCTGTTATCAATGATTGTTTTGGCTTTTAATATTTGCTTGTGTGTTTTTTTCTTTCCAGATTTGCAATACTCATCGTCATCATCAATAGCATATTTTCATCAAACTAAGGCTTTGGATTGATTTCCCAAAGTGCTTGTGAGAGCCAAGCATCTTAGGAGTTAAATAAGGTGTTTGGTAAAATAATGTTAAGTGATTTTACCCAAAGCACTCACTAAAACCATTTTCCAAGCATATTATAATATATAAATGTGTAATTCAATCACTAGAACACATACTTTAAAACAGCAGTTACGTTAAAAATTATATGCTATTTCGTATCAATAAAATGACTAAAAGTTCAGATGGTAAATATATAATTATCATAGATTTTAATTAACAGTTTATATTATCCTAATTATTTATTATATTAACATTGTTTTACTTGAAGCACAAACTGTTTTACAAGAATACTCTTACTAAACACTATAGATTGTAAATTTTCTTTGCAAAACAATTCTGAGATTTAGATCACCAAATACTGAAATGCTCTTACACAGTGCACTTCACAACACTGCTTTTCCTAAATGCAATTTTGAAACAAAAATGCAATGCCGAACCAAATTAAAGTAATTCAATTGAAGATGAAATGTCGAATACCTGAATGTTACAGTCTTTTAATGTCCTCATAATGTCATAAAGCAGGCCTTTCTGATCGACACAATGAACTTGAAGTAGAGTGTGAGAAGGGCTTAATGAATTGTCAATCTTTACGTCAGCCTTATTTAGCAACTTCATCTCTGGGCTCAGTGTCTGTGAATCAATACCTGACAACTCCAACTTAAATAATTCTTCAGAAACTGCTTCTGGGAGAGAAGAAAATCCGTGCTGAAAATCTTCAACAAGCTCAATCTCACAAATATTCACAGAATCCTGTAAAACTGCATTCAACTTTTCACACAAATCATTTTGTCTTGCTTTTGTGTCCAACAACTCCCTGAATAAGTAAAGAATTCTTAAGCTGACAAAGTTTTAAACAAGAAAACCGATGAAAAATGGACAGAATCACAAACTCATTGAACTGCAAGAAACTTTAAATTTCTGGATGTTATTTCTTTCTTAAAGCGTCACAAAATAGAGCTCCTAAAGTGAAGTTATAAACTTTGAGATGATAGAAGGATAATTGAATGTGACATATGAAGGGTTCCAGACCCAAGGACAAATTAGTGAGGCATTATACCTGAATACATTGCACACTAAATCTACAAGCGCTTCATGGACACAGAATCCAACTAACCAGGTAATTAGCATAATTAGGCAACACCCATCGGTCTAGGAATACAACTTTCATTTTAATTGAAGTTGTTTGCTTCTTACACTAACATATGAGAGCACGTGATGAATTAGGAGAGTACAACACCCAAATAATTGAAGTTAGGGAGGGTGATAAGCAATCAATGAGATATATGCCTATATCTTACAGATAAATTATCCTTACATGGCATCTGTGATAAAGAAAAGATCCACTACTCTACCATCTGGAGTTGTTGATACTTTAACTCGCTGAATTGTAAACTCAAGCTCACAGAGGACTTTAGTTACATCTGCATTGGATTAAGAATACATCAGAAAGATTCACCTATAAAGGAAGAGTTACATTAATTGCACAAATAAGTTACCATGCAACAATCCTTTCCGGTCGACAGAAAACAACTTTAGAAGGTAGATCTGGGAAGTCGTGGGCCTACTCGCGACATCAGAATAGAACGGAATCGAGGAAGATGGACAAAGAGAAAATAGTCTGTTCTTCAAGCTTGGCCAATGAATGTTACTTGAGGCCGATCGCGGGATGACCCAGAGCACAACGTAGCACCACTTCCCATCAGTCGATATATCTTTTTTTTTTTTATCAAAAATCGAAGAATTAGATACAAAATAGCCATGTCTACGAAATGAATGGCATATACGTTCGATTTAAAGTGAGCCTTGCAGTTTAAACACAGTTTTTATGAGCAACGTCTCAAGTAATGAACACTGATGCCTAAACCCTAATCGATGAGATGCACAAACAAACCAATTCGAGCTATATAAAGCATAGAAATTCCTGTTCGTATATATATAAAAGACAATCAAAAAGTGAGATTGAATAAATCCTAAACGTTCTAGAAATGAAGAATCTAACATGTAGATCGAAGTACCTCCACGGGTGATGCAGAGGCCGAAGTCGAGGATAGCGCGGCAGAAGTCGCACCCGAGTCCAGTCTGGTCAGGGCAGCTGACGGTGACGAAGGTGGGCTCGCCGGCGCGATTTGCAGGCTGGATGACCACGGCGTCCTCACTCGCCGCCACCATGGCAGCTGCGGCTCCGCCAGACCCCGATCCAACAGCCGTCGTCAACCCCTCAACTGCATCCAACTCCGACGCCGTCCGAGTCGCTTGAGGCGAACGGTATCCTCCTTCCGGATTCCCACCCTTCTCGATCCTCTTCGCCTCGCCTCGCCTCGCCCTCTCCCTCGGACCCTCTCCTCGACGTCGCCTGCTCGACCCGGCGCACCGATGTCTCATTAATGGTGTCGGCTGCCGCCACCTGCTTGGCCACGTCACCGCGATAGCGATAATAGTTTTATCCCACGTGGCTGTTCCAAAATGCCGGCTATGGGGCCTGCGGATGACGTGTACCTCCTCTCGCGGTGATAATTTATTTATTTATTGAAAGTTGAAACCCCCTGAATTTTCACCTCCGTGAATTAATAAGGACAAAAAAAAATCCTCAATAATTTATTTAAATTTTTTGAATGGCGTTCAGAATATTATATTTTATTATATAAAATAAAAATTAAAGTACTTCGATTTTGATTTTTTTTTAAAAAAAAATATCCTTGGATTTTTAATATTATCGAAATACAAGTTAAATTTTGACTGCTTTTTAAAATACAGCGTATAAAAAGTAGTGAACTTAGTTTATCAATATTTATTGAAATTTGTTTCTTAAGTTTTATCAAATACAAATTAAATGGGACTTTTTTTTTTCAATAATAATGATCAAAATTTAAGTCGAAAGTAATTAAGTGCAGCGGTGAGAGGTATTCTAAAGTAGAATTCAGTTCGATTCTCTACTTCAATATCGTTCGATGATAAATTAAAAAAAATTATTCGGACGATTCTAAAATCCAAAAGTTTGTTTAGTAGATAGAATACAATTTCAATGTTGGATCGTCGTTCAAAAATGACACGACTGTAAAGTCTGAATTGAATCGTAAAAAAAACTATGAATATTTCTCTGATTTATCATTAATAATCGATGAAAATCATTTGACCTCCAATTTTATCCAATTCAAATATTGACGAGGCATCTAAAAATTCATAGTGTAAAGTTGATCATTTTAAAAAATTAATCGATGCAAAGTCAATTATTTTAAAAAATTAATCAGATTGAAGATTCAAATATTTTGCTAGACGTATCAAGTCGAACACTAGCGGGTTCCACATGAATCTTAAGTTTTATATTTTTAAGTCTATTTAATTAATTAATAAGTTTGATTTTGAGAGTTTATTTATTTATTTATTATATTGATAAAAAAAATTATTAATAAATACAATTTATAAAATATATCTATGGAACTAATTGAATATATATATTCAAATTTATTTATTTTTTTAATAAATTGTTCGAATTTATTTATTTAATTAACTTTGTATATATTAAATGTATATAAATAAATTCTTATTAAATTAAACAACTCGATTCATTTATAAGCGAAGCACCAACAACTAACCAAGGCATCATCATTAATTGTTCGGATTGGTAGGTCATCATTATTTTATTGTTGGAAGTTTTTATATTTTTAAGTTTATTTAGTTACTTAATAAATTTGATTTTAAGAGCTTATTTATTTATTTATTTATTTATTATATTGATAAAAATTGTATTAACGAACACAGTTTATAAATTACATTCATAATCTCTGTTTATAATTAAATATTAACGAGTTATATTTAATTTAATGTGTTATTTAAATTTATTTATTTATATTCTTATTAAATCTAAAATCATTCATGAACGGTTTTATTCATTTGCGCACTTACCGAAATTGAGACTATTGTTTAAGCTAAGCATTAACAACTAACCAAGGCACCATCATTAATTGCACGGATTGGTAGGCCATCAAATTCTCCAATTTTCTCCTTTTTTTTTTTTTTTTTTTTTTTCCTTTTTACTTAAAATTTTAACGGAGAATAAAAGATACGCAAGTATTTTTTTTCTCCCTAGCCGATGGACCCCGCGACCGAGATGCTTGACAGTGGTGGACCACCATCTATTCAAATTGAATTTGGCAAGCATCGGTCCAGAGCAGGCACACCCACGGAATCAAAATTCGAGTCCAACTCAAATTGAAATTGCCAACTTTTGAAGTCACAAGTATGTTTACGAAGTCCCCTCGGGACGATATGATAGTTAGAGCGATGTAGATATTGTTATAAATATATAGAATTCGTTTTCAAAGGAGATCAACAACTTTTTCTAGACTCAACAATAGGGATCGGACAATGAGAAATATTGGAGACGAACATTATTATCTTTTGCTACAAATATATTTACGAAGAAAGATCTTTTGTTAAATTCAATTGTTTATCGCAATATTAAAGTTAGGATATTTTTAGTTAGAGTCGTCAATTTATATCGGATCTATTGTGTTGATTAATAAAATTCACAATTTTGAGTGTACATTCTATATGTATTTGATTGGATCTTAAATTTATTTATTGAAATCCATAATATAACACATAGCACGAGAAAAATCATGATTAGTGAATATCTCATCATGTGTAATTATATAAGTATTAAAACAATCTCTAGTCGATAAATTGATAAAATTGAATATCATCAATTCTGTGAGACTAACACATATTATATTTTTTGATTTATCCAAACATTAAGTACTCGCTGAATGGAAGCACAAGGATGCTAAGAATGAATACATGGATACTAATTAGGGTAACTAGTATATTGGAATAATCTATTATGAGACTTTATATGTTTCTTTATGTCATTAAAGATCTTATTGCAGTTCGAGTGTGAGATTCCTTAGACTTAAAGTATTCAAGTCATCTTGATCATTATATGTTATACCTTGACTTCTTTACGGTCATCTCTATAAGAGGTGTAATTTCGAATTGATTGGGTATAAATTAAAATTATCGAAGATATTTAAATACTCAACAGAGAATTCACCACTCATGTTATAAGGAGATGTATATCATAGGTATTTTGTCAGAATTATTGCTTAGAAGCCTTTGATCAAAATACACATATCAAAGAGAATGATCTTCTTGGATGTTTGTTTCTCACCGCGCTAAAGTCAGGATATTCCTAGTCAAAGCAGTTAATTTAGATCAAACCATTGTGTTGGTTCCATCTTGCTAAATAATTTAAGTATGTAGGATAAATTTTTTCAATCCATCATTTAATAGACCTAAATAGATTAATTCGAACGAATTATGGATCAAGACCGGCCAACCCATGGAGGACTTAAGTTGGCTCATAAATTGAAAAAGTTGAAAGCCTTTTTTTCATAAAACATTTATAATTTATCAATACATTTATTGAATTAAGTTAAAATTTATTAATTAGAGAAATAATATTCTTATTTTCTTCCAAATAAAATTAATTTTATTATGTGCGAATGACATTTCTAATAATCATTTCAAAATATTATTAGAGAAAATGATAGAGTAATTTAAGATTTTTTTTCCCATGGGATATTCCTCCTAATCTATAGTTCGTCTTAAATTGAATTGAGAATTTCTCAACTCATTAGCATAGCAGATCAATTCACTCCTCTCTATTAAATATTGAATTTACGATTGATTAACGGACCGCATCATGGATTGAGCGTTTGACAATTCTATCCATACTGGGAGCTCGAATGTGAATGATCTTGATAATAAAAAAGTGTATCCTCCCATATGGAGTGGGAGCGCTTCTTTATTAATATATCTTGAAATTTATTTTTATTTGAAAGAAAAATAAGAACAAGGTTTTCACAAAGATAATGTAGTGGGTAAGACATGGTGATACTTGTAGAAGTAATATGGATCATTTTCGGAGAAGACCTGAAATTCTTTCCTGGATTCAGATACTCCAACGTATCTTGACCACAACGTCAAGGCTTATAGGATCCTCCATAATTTATCTCCCTCACAATAATCGTGGGACAGATCAGTAGGAATCGCTAGGTTGACGGCTTCAATTTTTATAGGGAGCACTTCTTTACGCAGCAGTCGAAAATAGAATCTATAAATTTTTATTTTTTTTAAGAAAAAAATTATTAAAAATTTATTATTCAATGGCTAATCGTGTCAACATTTTCGAACCAACTTATTTAAATATATCTTAACACGCTACAAGGGCTATAAGTAAAAAAATAATTGTCGGTGCAATCGGCCTAGGTCACGATTGATCGAACTCGAGTTTGATTCGAGCGATGTTTTGATGTTTGACATGGAGATTTGACATTGATGTATGATAATGTTTTGGGGAGATTGTTGATGCAATCGACCCGGATTATGATTGATCGGACTCGAGTTTCACTCGAAAGGGATTTTGATGGTTGACTGGAGTTGACCATGTCATGGAAAGTCCAAGTCTTGAGTACTTGACAAGGAAAAGTCCGAGCATGGGTCTTGGTATGGAAAGTCCAACATGGGTTGGCAAGGGAAAGTTCAAGCTTGAGTCTTGGCATTTGGGAAATGTTGGTGCAATCGGCCCAGGTCACGATTGACCAGGACTCGAGTTTGACTCGAGTGATGTTTTGATGTTCGACAAAAACATATGACAATGTAAAAGTCCAACATGGTTTGGCAAGGGAAAGTCCAAGCATGGTCTTGGCAATATAAAAGTCCAACATGGGTTGGCAAGGGAAAGTCCAAGCTTGTAGTCTTGGCAGCATAAAGTCCAAAGAGAACCTTGGCAAAGGAAGTCCAAAGTAAGGTCTTGGCAGCATAAGTCCAAGCTTGGAGTCTTGGCGGCGTAAAGTCCAAGCATTTGGCAACCCAAGACATGACAAGGCCGAAGGAAACTCTTGAAGGCAGGTGCAAGGCTGAAGGAAGAGTTAGAAGGTCAAGTCTAGGTCTAGGATGTAAAATCAAGTGTGAATTACTCACACTTAATGAGTATCAGTCGACTGATACAATGTATCAGTCGACTGGTCAGGTGCTCGACTGAGTCAGGTTGAAACCCTGACCATCACATTGCGTTAGCGATGCGGCCGATCGATGTTACCATCGATCCGATCGCCAATAGTGGCGATCGGTGATCAACGCAAAAACAAACACAGAATATAGTCGCACTCGACTGCGGCCTGCGATCACTCGACTGATCGCTCCATCAGTCGACTGATGGAGGGATCAGTCAACTGATCACCTGGCCGTTGGAAATTGCGGCTATGAATCTCCGCGGAGATCTCGGTTCAGAAGTCGTTGGCTTCGGCGGCAGTCGATTGATGGTAAGCATCAGTCGACTGATCGAGGCCCAATGGGAAAAATAGCCCCTCTTCTATAAAAAGGGGCCTTGGAGAGCTTGGTGAAGCTAGTGCTCTCATTCCTAACTACACCCTCGTGCTCACCAAGCTTTCCCAAGTGTTTTAGCAATTCAAAACCTCCTCTTTTATAGTTCTTAATCATCCATCATTGTAAGGAAGAGGAGAGCATTGTAAGAAAAGTTTCTCCACCTTGGTTCATCCAAAGGAGAATATAGTGAAGCTTGGCTAGGACTAATCCACCTTACGGATTGCCGTGGAGTAGGAGTGTCATCTCCAAACCACGTACATCGAGTGTTAGCGTTGCTTTCATCATTTTCTTACTTGTATTCTTATTCGTATTTGTATTGCTTCCGCTAACTTGCTTGTAGAAACAAACGAGAGCAAATTCCGACTACGAACGGTCAAAAGCTATTCACCCCCTTCTAGCCGTTACAAAGATCTTAACAAGTGGTATCAGATCCCGGGGCTCTTCTACGGATTAACAACCCGGAGTCAAGAAGCTAGAGGGAAGAATATGGATTTCCAAGAAAAATTGGGTGATGACGTCAACATTCCACCTTCCTTCAACCGTGAATATTTCGCGTATTGGAAAGGTAGGATGGAATATTTTCTAATGGCAAATATCGAAAATTGGTTTGCCGTGACTATAGGTTTTGATGCTCCGAGAGGGGAGAACGGCGAAATCCTCAAAATGAAGCGATGGACCAAGGAGCAACGGGAAAAATTCAAGATAACCGTTAAGGTAACAAAAATATTGATTAACTTGATACCTAACGACATTTTGTCCAGATTAGGAAGCTATAGGGATGCCAAGGAGTTGTGGAACAAGTTGATCAAGTTCCACGACAATCCCGAATCGGTCCAAGAAGACTTGGAAGAGGAGGAGACCGAAGAAGAATCATCATCATCCTCACAAGAAAGTGAGGAGTCAACTTCCGGATCGGAAGAGGTGGAGGAAGTGGAAGAAGCATCTACCTCAAGGATTGAGGGGGAGGAGAGAACCTCCATACCGGAACATCATGAAGAAGCCCAAAGTCCAATTCCGGTCTCTACCACCGAACTAGGTAACTCAAGCAATTTGGTTTTAAATAAAAAATATATAATTTGCTTTGAGTGTAGGGAAACCGGGCACTACAAGAGCAAGTGCCCAAAGAAGGTCAAGAAAGCTCCACCGGCGCCAAAAGTCAAGGAAACCGATGCCTCAACACAAAAGAGCAAGGAGCAAGTGATTTACTTCAAATGCCGACAACCGGGACATTACCGGAGTAAATGCCCGAAGGGGGAGAAGAAGGGGCAAAAGAGAGCTTCACAAGTAGGGGAAACCACTAAGGCAAACCTTAAGGTATATCATTTAAATAATGCACCTTCTTTAGTTAATAGGCAAGAGCATGCTAAGGATTTTAATTCTCTTGCTATTGTACATGAAAAGCATGCTAGAAGTAATAGACATATTTGTTTAGGTGCTAAAAATGTCCCCTTAGAAAATAAGGAGAAATTTGGGACTAATGTCCCTAGAAAAACTCTTCCTAAGGAAAGCATTAGGAAAATAGAAAACCACTTAGGCATTAACCCTAAGAAGGATAGGCATATGCCTAGAGAAAATGGTAATGCCCAAAAACTTAATCAAAAATCAATTGGGCAATTAGAGGTTGAAAATCAAGCCTTGAGGTCAAGGCTTGAAAAACTAGAAAAGACCCTTAGGAATATACAAAATCAATTTCAAGGGTCAAATGATCAAACTCCTAGGTCAAAAACTCAAAGTCAACACTTAAGACCTAAGGAACAAAAGTCAACCAAGGGCAAGAAAGTTTTGGGTCGCAAACCTAAGCCTAAGGTAGCTTATCATTGTGTTCCATTTGACTATGGAACACAAACTAGGTCTAGGAAGACCAAGGTTGCAAGGGGAGTTACCTCTAGAGTCAACCTAGGTAAGACCACAATGACCAAGGCTAACAAACCTAGGAGGGTCATTAGGAAGGTATCTAGGGATGTTATCCCTAAGGAATACCTAATTAATTCAATGAGCTCAAATAGATTTTGGGTTCCAAAGAGCGTGATTGATTCACGTTAAATGGATTAGAATGTGCCAACCATGATTGGATGAGTAGTTAACTCAACCATGATAAAGGTGGCACTTTAGGTTATTTTCAAGGTTATGGTTACCTTAGAAATACATTTGAGCCTTAATCCTAAAGGATTTTAGGATGTGTCAATATATTTCTTGAAAACATGAAAATCAATAAAATTGGCACAATCTAGATTTAGAGGTCATAGTGTGTAACTTTGATCGTTGGCACACTTTAGAAGTTCATGTATCAAGAAAAGTGTGTTTAAGATGTAAAAGTAACATCTAGAGTGATACTCAAGTGTCACACAACTTGATGTCTTGTACTTACCATGCTTCATATATTTCACCATGTGTTTGCATGGAAGGAATGTCTAGGATAGATTGCATCTCACAAAACAAGTCTTTTACCTTGATTGTGTATTTCAACACTTAGAAAGGGTGAGATGTTAGGATTTGGAAATCATTGGATGTTAATGTTTGCCAAAATGGAATAAAACATTAAAATACATCAACGAATACATGAATATAAGTGTAACATCAATATGTTCGATATACAAGATTAAACATGATAAAATGAAATAATTTAGATGAAGAAATCGAGATTTTTTGAATTTGAGCGAAATCGGATATCGATCATTGTCTGATTGCCGATCGATCATATCGTAGCGCGATACGATGCGCCCAAAGAATGAAAGTGTCGCGCCGTGACTCGACGCTTGAACATCAATCGATCGATGGGATACATCCGATCGATGGCATGCTCACACCGAGGGGTCATCGGGCATCACGAGTGCTCGCATCGCCGAAAGTGGTGACAACACCACCGATCGATGAGCCACATCACCGACCGATGTTATCAGAGCACGCCACATAAGGTTCAAGAAGCCGATTGCCGAGCCGAGCACGCCGCAGAAACCCGCTAATAATCCGCGATCACGCCGACCGATGTCGCACATCACCGATCGCATCGCGATTTTATAACGCCAACCGCTAGGTTCGCGCCTTCACGTGACGCGCTTTCGCTTTTCCTCTCCTCTCGATCGCCATCCTTCTCCGACTAACCCTTCCGACGCGCCAAGCTTTTAGGTTTGATAGATAAGCCCCTTCTCTTGCATTTTTCACTTATTTCAAGCCTTAGTTCACTGCTCTAGGTTGTTACCTGCTTCCGATTAGGTTCCTGTTTGAGTCCTCCCGAACTTTCCTACGAATTCAATGATATCTGAGCATCCCATCGTCACACCTCCAAATGGCACCTAAGTAAAACTCTTCTTACCCAAAACCCTAATTTTCCTTCCTATTGTAATTTAGTTCTATCTAATCATGTATTGTTGTCCTTGCATGTCATATCATTACATTGCATTCATAATAGGAGAGCCCGTAGGCAATGATCCACTGAGGGTGAATCTCGATCAGACTCAACCTATGTTGGTTAGGTACATCGATAGGACTTTTCAATCGCCATCGTAGTGATATCATGGACTTATTTGCATACTATCATCTCATGAAAATTGTCTTATGCACCCATCCTATTAACGATGACCTTCTTAAGGAATTTTATCAGAACCTAAAGAAGGTAGACGATGGCCCTACCTACACTACTCGCATTGCAAAATGCGATTTAGAGTTCACTCCTGCGATACTGCAGGAGTTTCTCAAGTGTAAGCCATCGGATGACACCTTCATCTTTTACCCCACCTTTGATGCTCCTTTACCCGAGCCATTTGACCATATTTCTTTAGAATCCATGCATGAACATATTTTTGGTCATCCTCGTCCACCGGCCCAGAACTTATTCCCTATTAGTGAGTTGTCTGCACCTGACAATGTACTCTACAAGGTCATTGTTGGTGTTTTCTTCCTATCGTCACTCGGGGTCTGGCCAAGATTCGGCCTCCCCATCTTTTTCTACTATATGTCATGCGTAATAGGTTAGACATAAACTTTGCATTAAATATGTTTTATTGCATAGTGCATTTCATTTCCCCTGTACAAGGGAAAGTGCATATGTCATATGGTCACATTATCACCGCATGGCTAGAGTCAGTAGGCATCAACATTCACAGGGGTTCTCTGAGAGCGCTCTATGAGGTGTACGATTGCATATCGACTCGCAACTTCTCATTAGCAAAGCTGCGGATGGGGGCTGGACAGATGGAGTTGGCGCCTTGACCACCACCCAGGGCACGCAGAGAGCCTCCTCGGGTACCTAGAGAGGCGGCAGAGGACTATGAGGATTCAGACGCCGCTGATGAGGATGATCGATGCATGCATCATCATGCGGTCCATCGATCGTCGTGGCGGTGAGTCCAGATTCCAGGACTATCAGCAGACGATTGACTCTAGGCTGTCAGAGATCTTAGCAGGCCAAGCATCTTTCGGCGCACGTCTTGATCGGATGGAGGAGTCCCAGAGTCGCATCGAGCAGCGTTAGCTCGATATGTTTGAGATGATGCGGGCCTGGACGTTGAGTTGTTGCCTCCTCCGCCACCTCCACCTCTAGACAACTAGATATAGAGGATGTTAGATTTTCTTTGGTTTTCAGTTTTTGTAGTGAGATTGAGCATATCCAATCTCCATTTTGAATGTAATAGACTGAAATCTTTTAGATTAAATGAAATTTCTGCTTGTGAAAATCTTGTGTGTTTGGATGAGTATTTGTATTATTGTGTTGGTTTATGAAAGTTGCTATATCATGACATGAAATTGCATCTTATCATATAACATGTCATGTTATTGTTTAGGATTATTTTAGATGTCATGTGTTCTTAAATTTCATCATATGTCATGACATCATGATCATTGGTCATGTTTTTATTTTACTATCACTATGTCATGATCATTTCATGCATTAATTTGATTGAACATTGATTTAAGGAAAATGGCATGACTTGAAATCTCAATTATAAGGGAATCAAGTAGGGTTGCCTAGGAAATGCATGAAACCCTAGATAAAATGAATCAAAACCCACATCTCACATCACATTGACATGTATGTGTATTTATACACCCTAGATACATGTGAGATGCTAGGATAATAAGTTAGGTTCAAGGTGCATAGGTAGTGCATCTCTCAAACTTATTTTAATTATCACCAAGAATCATAAGGAAAGTTAATATACAAGTTATGTATATTTAGCCAATAAATTATGGTTCAAAATAGGTTTTCAAAAAATATTTTAAAATCAATTTAGAAAACCTTGGTGAAATCTATCTTTTGATAGTCATCATCATTGTAGAAGTTGATACAAAGTGGATCAAAAACTTTAAAGTTTTAATAGTTTTGAACTTTGTACCAATCTCCTATTTCAATGGTAAAAATATTTTTCCAAAATTTTTTACTGATTGTATGTGTGATAAGTAATATACGTATCAAGTTTCGTGATTTTTTGATTTACGTAGAATTACTTATGAATTTCCAAAAGTCGAGTCTGATTTCTGAAAATCAGGTTTTTGATTATCGATCATTGCCTCTACAAATGATCGACTAATGGGCAGCGTTGGACTCATTGCGTAGCGATATCACTCAACTGTTGCTTGTGCCGGTCGGTGATGGACACATCGATCAGTAGTCGTAAATTGATACTTTGATTTCGGGGTAACCAAAGTTGCTTAACCCGAATTGAGCTGCAGTTAAGGTCCCTAACCACTCCTAACCCTAGGATATGCTTTAGGAAGCATGATGAAGGGTGAAAATCCACTGGATATGGATTAGGAGAGGTGTTTAGGGTTTGTATCAATTTTAAGGTGTTAGAAAGTTCAATGTTGAATTTCTAACCTTAACTTTGATGATTTAGAGTTCCTATTGGCTTAGGGACTTCCCAAGGACATTGTTGGTGCAATGGTCAAGGGGGAGCAAGCCTTTAGGGGGAGGTATCCATCTTGGAGTGATAGATGTGTTTTTTTTTCTTTCTTCTTGAAAGGGAAAATATTATCAATTGGAAAAATTGATGGATTTTTAGAAACCCAATTTGGAAATTGGGAGAGTGTTTAGGATTGTCTCTCTTGAGTGGTATGAGACTTATCACTAAGAAGATGGTAGGTATCCTAGGTATTTTTGGACCAAGGGGGAGATTGTAAGATCTCATTGGGACATGAGACATTGACCTCCTTGGAGAGAAAACCTTTTTGATGTTAGTCAAAAAGGGGGAGAATTTTTGGGAAATTATTTGGGATTACCAATTTGAAATAATTGGTAAGAGACTTGAGTTAGTGGTCAAACTCAAATGATTTGTTTGGTTTTTGTCAAACATCAAAAAGGGGGAGATTGTTGGTGCAATCGACTCAGGTCACGATTGACCAAGACTCGAGTTTGACTCAAGTGATGTTTTGATGTTTGACAAAAACATATGACAATGTAAAAGTCCAATATGGGTTGGCAAGGGAAAGTCCAAGCATGGTCTTGGCATTTGAGAAGTCCAACATGGGTTGGCAAGGGAAAGTCCAAGCATGGTCTTGGCAATGTAAAAGTCCAACATGGGTTGACAAGGGAAAGTCCAAGCTTGAGTCTTGGCATTTGAAGTCCAAGGGGTTTGATATTGGCGGCGTAAAGTCTAAGCGGGAGTCTTGGCAGCATAAGTCCAATGGTTGGCGGCGTAAAGTCCAAGCGGAGTCTTGGCAGCGTAAGTCCAATGTGCCTTGGCGATGTAGACACCGTTAGCATGACATAGCTGATGGAAGCACCTGAAGGCTAGCGCGATGGATGAACAAGTCATGGATGACTTGGAGGGATCTGAGAGGCGTGAGGCTGATGGAGGTGACTAGAAGGCTTAGGTCTAGGCTAAGGGTGGTCTAGCAAGTATGGGGGCACCATACTTGGGCTAAAACCTCATGTTTGAGGTGTGTCACGACGGACCCGGTGTCATGTGACGATCGGACCGAGTCAACTAGGGTTTTTGCGGGAAGTGGCCTGCGATCATCGCCGGAGGATGGCGGATCGGTGATGGCAGCGATCGGCCCGATCGTGTGATCGATCGGCGGTGCTCTCGGATTTTTGGCCACAGAATGGAGTCTCACTCGACCGCTGCGACGAGCAGTCGAGTGATGGCTCATCAGTCGACTGATGCTCATGATCAGTCGACTGATGTCCTAGCAGTTGGATTTTTCCAGCGTGGATTACACCGTTGTCTCACAGCAACAGTGTGATCAGTCGACTGATGGTCCCGAGTAGTCGACTGATCGACCTTTTCCAGCACAGGTTGAAGCTATAAAAGGAGCTCGTGATGGAGGAAAAGATAGCGATTTTCTTGAGCGAAATTGGAGGGGGAAGTTGGTGCTTTCCAGTCCTTCAAAGCTAGTTCAAGGCAATCAAAGATCAAGCAATCCAAAGCTCTTGTAAAGTGTTTTTCCTTTACTTGCATTTGTATTTCATTGTATTTGCTTGTATTCATTTGATTATTGTTGTAATCATTATTGTACAAGGTTTCTCCGCCTCTGGATTGTTCCGAGAAGGAGTGTTTATTAGTGGTTGCGTGCGCATCACTAGAGCTCGATCCGTGGAGTAGGAACCGTGCGGTTCCAAACCTCGTTATATCCTTGTGTTAGCGTGTTGTGCATTTCGTTATCGTTATTACTTTTCTATTTCCGCTGCGCTAACGAAATTGTAGAAACAAACGAGAGCAAATTCTAACTACGAACGGTCAAAAGCTATTCACCCCCCTCTAGCCGTTACAAAGATCTTAACAGGAAAGTCCAACATAGGTTGGCAAGTAAAGTCCAAGGGTGAAGTCTTGACAGCATAAGTCCAATGGTTGGCGGCATAAAGTTCAAGCGGAGTCTTGGCAGCATAAGTCCAATGTGCCTTGGCGGTGTAAACACCGTTAGCATGACATAGCCGATAGAAGCACCTGAAGGCTAGCGCATGGATGAACAAGTCATGGATGACTTGGAGGGATCCGATAGACGTGAGGCTGACGAATGTGGCTAGAAGGCTTAGGTCTAGACTAAGGGTGGTCTAGCAAGTATGGGGAATCATACTTGGGTTAAAATCTCATGTTTGAGGTGTATCAATCGACTGAGACCAATGGGCAGTCGACTGGTGTGAGTTAACTAGGGGTTGACTGCGAGAATCGCCCAAGATCACCGCCTTTGGCGATCGCTTGCTCAGCGATGACCGATCAGTGATCACCGACCGATGCTCGAGAATTCGGTGCACGTAATGAGTCGGACTCATTGCACGGGCTAGCATGAGTGAAGGATCGATCACCGACTGATGGACATGATCAGTCGACTGATGTCCTATCCGTTGGATTTTTCCAGCGTTGATCACACCATTGTCTCACAGCAACAGTATCATCAGTCAATTAATGGTTCCGATCAGTCGACTGATAGACGATTTCCAGCCCAGACAGCATCTTTAAATGGAGCTCGTGGAGGAGGAAATCACAACCAGTTCTTGAGCTACTTTGGGGTGATTTGTTGCTGCAAATCAGGGTCTCCAAGGCTATTCTTCAAGCAACCAAAAGCAAGCAATCCAAAGGCAATTGTAAAGTGTTTTTCCTTTACTTGTAGTGTATTTCCTTATTGTAATTGCTTGTATTTAATTCTTACTATTGTATTTATACGAGGTTTTTCCACCTCCGACTTGTGTCGAGAAGGAGTTATTGTGATTAGTAGTGCGTGTTTGCATTGCTAGGGCTTTTAGAGCCCGATCCGTGGAGTAGGAACCATTCAGTTCCGAATCACGTTATATTTCGTGTTGTGAATTGTGTTTGTCTTGTTTTGTTATTGCTATATATTCCGCCGCGCTAACACGACTTGTAGAGATGAACACGATCGTAATCCATCGACGCATCGAAACGCTATTCACCCCCCCTCTAGCGGTCAACGAATCCTCAACAACTGGTATCAGAGCTAGAAGCTCTTCTACGGACTAACCGCCGGGAGTAAACCGCTAGAGGAAGAAGATGTAGTTTCAAGAAACACTTGGATGTGATATCAACACACCTATCCCTTATACCTTCTATGGACAAGAAGGGTTTAGACAATGGAAGGCGAGGATCGAAGACTTCCTAATGATGAGGGACTTCGAATAATGATCCATTTTGATGGAGGGATTTAGCTATCCAAGAGGACCAAAGGGAGGGTTCCTCAAGAAAAATAGATGGACCGAAGAGCAAGTCCAAGCCTTCGAGAAAAATGATAAGGTAATGAATTTTTTGATTGATTTAATACCTAACAATATCCTGTGTATGTTAGGTAATTATATAGATGCCAAGGAGCTATGGAGCTAAGTGGCAAAGCTCCATGAAGATTCATTACCGATTCAAGAAGAAGGACCATCACCGGCCTCAAGTGAGGATTCGGAAGTTGAGGAGGAGTCAACTTCCGGATTGGTGGGAGAGGAATTGGAAGAGGTGGAAGAAGCCTCCACCTCTAGGATTGAGGGGGAGGAGAGAATTCCCACACCGGAGCAACCTCAAGCGGAGCCATCTACCTCCGGGAGAGATGAAGAATCCACTTCGACCACCACAAATACCCTATGTGACTCAAGCAATTTATTTCAAAATAAAATTCATATAATTTGCTTTGAGTATAAGGAAATCGGGCACTATAAGAGCAAGTGCCCAAAGAGGGTCAAGAAGACTCCACCGGCACCTAAAAGTCAAGAGAAGTCAAAGGAAGCTGGAGCCCCGACAATTAAAAGCAAGGAGCACGTGGTGTGCTTCAAGTGTCACCAAAAAGGACATTATAGGAGTCAATACTCTATGGGGAAGAAGAAGGGGCAAGAAGGAGCAACACATGTAGGAGAAGTCTTTAAGACAAACCCTAAGGTATATCTAAATAATGCTCTTTCTTTAAATTATAGGCAAAAGTATGCTAGAAATAATTTTAGCAATCTTACAATTTATCATAAAGAGCATGCTAGAAATAGGGAGTTTTGTCTAGGTGCTAAGAGTGTTAATTTTAATAATAAGGAGAAATTTGGGACTAATATCCCTAGAAAAACCTTACCTAGGACAAACATTAAGAAAATTGAGGATCATCTAGGTTTTAACTCCAAGAATTCTAGACACATGCCTAGGAAGGGCAAAAATGATCATAGAAACAATAGGCCCACAAAATTAGAGAAACTAGAATTAGAGAATCAAGCCTTGAGGTCAAGGCTTGAAAAATTTGAGAAGACCCTTAAGATTATGCAAAACCAAATAAAAGGGTCAAATGGTCAAAGTCAAGGGTATAGAAGTCAAAGTCAACACCTAGGGCCTAAGAGACAAGAGTCAACCAAGGGCAAGAAAGGTTTGGGTCACAAACCTAAGCCTAAGATGACTTATCATAGTGTTCCATTTGATTATGGAACACAAACTAGGTCTAGAAAGACCAAGGTCAATAGGGAAGTCATCCCTAAGGTTGACCAAGGAATGTGCCTAGTGGCTAGGGTTTCAAGGAAACCTAGGGAAGCCACTAAGAAGGTTATAAGAGGAGTCACCCCTAGAGTTAACCATGACAAGACCACAATGACCAAGGCTAACAAGCCAAGAAGGGTCATTAGGAAGGTATCTAGGGAAGTCATTCCTAAGAAATACCTAATTAACCCTAGGAGCTCAAATAGGTTTTGGGTTCCTAAGAGCGTGATTGATTCACGCTAGATGGGTTTGGGTGTGTCAACCTTAAATGGAAGGGTAGTTAACCTAACCATGGTAAAGGTGACACTTTAGGTAATTTTCAAGGTTATGGATACCTTGGAAATAAATTTGATATTATGATCCTAAAAGATTTTAGGATGTGTCAATATATTTTTGGGATTGTGAAAAATAATTTAAATTTGCACAATTTAAGGTTAAAGGTTATAGTGTGTCATTTTGGATTTTTGACACACTTGGGAGAAAAGTGATAATATGGCAAAATATACTTAATTATATCAAATGACAATTAATACTAAGTTTTAGGTATTATTATACCTATACATTTTATGTGTCATGCTTGATTTGACATATAATATTCCATGACATTATATTTATTTTTAACCATTTAATATCTCATGATCATGTTTAGGATTAAGGTTTAATGTCATGCGTTTTTAGATTGTATCATATGTCATGACATCATGATCATTGGTCATGCTTAATTTTGCTATCATTTATGTCATGATCATTCATGCATTTAATTTGTTTAAAAATTGATTTAAGGACAATGACATGACTTGAAGTCACATTTATAAGGGAATCAAGTAGTGTTGTCTTAGAAAATGCATGAAACCCTAGATTAGGATGAACAAAACTCACATCTCACATCACATTGACTTTTGTGTGTTTTATACACCCTGGATATATGTGAGATGATAGGATATGAGTTAAGTTCAAGGTGCATAGTTTTTACATCTAGATGAACATAAACTCATCTAAAATCATGGGTGGATCATTGGGAAAGCTTGTGTACAAGTCATGTACATTAAGCCCAAGGAACATGATCCAATATAGGTTTTCAAAATCATTTTAAAATCGTTTTAGAAAACCTTGGTGGAGTCTATCTTTTGATAGTAATCACCATTGATGAAGTTGATACAAAGTGAGCTAAAACATTAAAGTTTTTCTTCAATTTTGAACTTTGTATCAATTTCGATATTTTATAGGTAAAATATTTTTCTAACATTTTTCACCTATTGTATTGGTCATAAGTATTATACGTATGAAATTTTATGATTTTTCAAATTACGTATAATTATTTATGCTTTCCCGAATTTCATTTCTGATAATTAAAATTTTGATTTTTTGATTATCGATTGCCTCTTGTTGGCGATCGACTAATGATTTCTGACAGTCGTGATCTCGATAGAGTCATTTGCCAGTGATTCGGAAAAAACAAGGTTGTTTAGCCCGTGTTCAACTACGGTAAAGTTCCCTAACCACTCCTAACCCTAGAATATGCTTTGGGAAGCATTATAAAGAGTGAAAATCCATTGGATATGGATTAAGAGAGGTGTTAGGGTGATGTATCAAATTTAAGGTATGAGAAAGTTCAATGTTGAACTTTAGACCTTATTTTTTATGGTTTAGAGTTCCTATTGGCTTAGAGATTTCTCAAGGACATTGTTGGTGCAATGGTCATTGTTGGTGCAATGGTCAAGGGGGAGCAAGCCTTTAGGGGGAGGTATCCATCATGGAATGATGAATGATATTTTTCCTCATGAGGGGGAAATGGAGTTTGGATATACCCAATTTGGAAATTGGGAGAGTGTATAGGATTGCCTCTTTTGAGTGATATGGGACTTATCACTAGGAAGATGATAGACATCCTAGGTATTTTTGGACCAAGGGGGAGATTATAAGATCTCATTGGGATATGAGACATTGACCTCCTTGGAGAAAACCTTTTTGATGTATGTCAAAAAGGGGGAGAAAGTGAAATTACCAATTTGGGATAATTGATAAGGAAATTTGAGTTAGTGTTCTAACTCAAAGGTATGTGTTTTTGTCAAATATCAAAAAGGGAGAGATTATTGGTGCAATCGGCTCAGGTCACGATTGACCGAACTCGAGTTTGACTCAAGCGATGTTTTGATGTTTGACATGGAGATTTGACATTGATATTTGACATTGATGTCTGATAATATTTTTGGGAGATTGTTGATGCAATCAATCTGGGTCATGATTGATCGGACTCGAGTTTGACTCGAGAGGGATTTTGATGGTTGACTAGAGTTGACCATGTCACGCCCCGAGAGCATGCCGTGCCGAAAAGCAAACGGACGATATCTCCCGTGTACGTGACAACATTTTGGGTTAATACAAGGCTCGTAGGCCACAACAACAACAATATACATATATATATAAAAACAACAACTACACAAAATACAGCGGAAACATAATACAACATCTCAAACTACACACATGCATACCGGTATGACTAACACATCACAACATAACGAAACCTCGACAAAATCCGAATCCACAACATAGTACATCACGAAAACTCCAAATACAATACACTCATACGGAAAGCCCAACACAACCACCAGAGTCTCGAAGATGAGATGAGATGTCAGCCAGCGGTGCTCCAAGCCGTCACGAAGACTTCTACCTGTTACCTGGGTGACAGAAAAACCCAGGGTCCGTGGTGGTGGTGAGTAAAACTCAGCAGGTAATAGAAAAACATGTATATATCAAATATCACATGTAATTCAACAACATAATCTAGAGGCACAACAGGTATATCGGCATGATATATAAATACAAGCACATACAGTCTAACCAAATGAACAATGTAAAATACAAACATACCTGAAAGTCTGTTACGCTACTATGATCCAACCTGAGCATATATCCAACATATATATAACAGGAAGAGTAATACCAACTAACAATATACTTATGTTACAGGTCAAGGTATCTAATGGTCTGTCCAACACATATACAAGTATCCGACACAACCGTATAACAAATGCAAGAAGCATGCATGAATATGATGTACAACCAAATGCAGCAAACATAGTACAATCAAATGCAACATCACAATAAGCATATATATATAGACTGCATCTATATATATATTAATCACAACCGTCCATATATATATACACCTGCATATATGTATATATATGGTAATATGCAAAGCGCCATAAGATATGATAATGCAGCATGCATGATCATGCCTGGGCACCCCTACTCGCTACCACGACCCCAGTGTGACCTAGGTGGCACGACATGACAACTGTCTCAACTCAACACCAACCACCGCTCTAGAGTGGCCGAGTGGGCAGTATGATCAAGTAGCATATGAGCATAAAGAGATCGCTACACAACGGGGGTCCCTGCTGCTGGCCACTCCGACTGACACTACTAATGAGTGGTCGAGTACCACGCACCCAGGACAACTGCACGCAACTCCAACTACCACCGTCTATAGTGGTAGAGTGCGACACAACAGATACTCTGCCCTCACACCAGTTACTCCTCGGGAAGTAACCTGGGAGGCAAGATGACTAACGACTCTCTCATCCCCAAGGAAGACTATGTCGTCAGAATGCATGCAAATGACATGAATATGCTGTCACACGTACAAACATCTACCATAGACTCTTTGTTCAACAAAGAGTCATACCCACCTGATCAATACCCTCTCTATCCTGTAGAGAGTCGTACTCAACTAATCGACGAACTCTCCATCCTGTAGAGAGTCGTACTCAACTGATCATAACTCTCTATCCAATAGAGAGTCATACTCAACTGATCGACGCACTCTCTATCCTGTAGAGAGTCGTACTCGACTGATCATATCAAGCTGGGACCATCGGTCCGTAGCGACATACTAATCACCCTTCACTTAACTATTACACAACACATGGTTGGTAATAAGTATGCAACATACGAGTATTGGAAATAAATCAAACATTTAGAGCATTACCTACTCACGGATGAACCTTTACCCAATTTACGAATCAGGTTATCATCCGTACTCCAACATCTACACCCTGCTAAACATTTAGGCCTAGTTGCATCACGTCTAAAATCCTAAATCATAATAAAGGAAATGTGATATCAACCTTTAAGTAAGTATAGCCAACGACAAGTTCAAGCATAAGATAATAAGAGCAAGGTCAAGATAATATGAACACCTAACATGCTCATATTTATGACTAAATCTAAATGCAATTACATCTACCTGACCAGGGTAGGAAATTACCCACCTGATTCGAAGACTTATTGAGGAATCTTCACATCCAAAAGACCGTCCTAAATTCAGGTCCTGCAATTTAACATACAAACATAACTCAACACTAACATAATCAATCTATAGGAGTAGGAGTCTAATCTAATCCTAATCCCTGGTCGATCAACTAAATCCCATAGTTGTACAATCTCATGTAATTCATTAATTACCAAATCAATTGTGACGACAGTTTGCATCCATAAACATCTAAATATGGACTTACTAGGTTTAGCCTCTCCTGGTACAACTTCTTGATCCATTTTCCCTATAATTCCACCATAATTATCCTATTCAAGCATTCACATAAATCCATCCATAATAATCCGAGTCCGGACTTACCAAACTTAGCTTCCTCTATAAAGCTATTTAGTATCAAGCCTACTCATCTGCCAAGTTGGAGGCAAAAGACCAATCAGATTCTCTAGCCCCCCCCCCCCTCCCGTCCCGTAACCTGTAATTGTCATATGTATTACATGTATCATCAATCCATTATAGCTCCATCTCATCCCATAACTATAATCCAAGAACAGCTAATTGTATGAAGGTTTTTACATGAATATGGAGGAGGAGAAACTAACATACACGGTAACCAAATTGGGTTGAAGGATCTGTTCGGCTACCACTAATGCGGCTAATGGAGCAATCAGCCTCACAGTGCTCGACACGACAACAATAGGAACCAATGAAATGCGACAAGGAAGAACCGACAACATTCTGATCATCCAGACGATGCAAAATCAATGGCTGAACTCATATGGGAAATTGTGGTTACGAGCAGAGGAGCCGACTTGGCATTGGCAGAACCAACAAGGCAGCCGACCCCTGCTTCTACTCTCGGCGCACGAGCAAACGAATGAAACTACTGCCCACAAATCAACCGATCAAGCTAAGAGAGGGAAACCATGACTAGGAGTTCGATCCAACCTTACCTTGCTCCGACGATGATCGGACAGGGAAGCTCCCAATCTGACCGTGTGCAACCGCTACCGATCCCTGGCTCCCAAGATCGAGGACGCTTGGTGGAACCCGATCAACGGTCTTCCCCTCCAGCTGGCTCTCCCACCGGACGATGCCATCGACAGTTTACTGGATCACGGAGAAACAAGGGCGTCGACCGATAGAACTCCATCGAGAGGGAAAATAGCTCCGGCGTCAGAAACTGAACGGGGTGCAGTAGGAGGATGCAATCCCCTGCTCCCAGTCGTCGTCCAGCCGTAGTCACCGCTCCTCCGTGCTCCAGCAAGGCCAAGATCTTGGCGATCGGTTGCTGCAGAGATCGCGAGGAAAGCGGAGAAGAGTCGCGCATTTGGAAGAGAAGAGTCACAGCAAATGGAGGAAACGTTCGGGAAAGAAATAGAATCGACGGAAACGGAAGGAATCGGGTTAAATTAAACCATTTAATTCCTAAACAGGCTTTACAAAAGCTTGTTCGCTTTATCCCCATGAGATATCCATAACACTTCCATTTAAATCTAGAAAAATTTCTAAAAAAAATCCACAAGATAATTTATTAATTAATAAGGAATATTTTATTTTTATTTTTATTTTTTTTCTCGGTATTTTACATTCTCCCCCACTAATAAAAATTTGGTCCCCAAATTTCGTACTTAATATGAGAACCAACTCAAGAAATTTCCAGAGCCATCACATACCTCAAGTGAAAGGATGAGGATATCGAGCTCGGAATAGTATCTTCCAGCTCCCACATAGCCTTCTCATCGGTATGATGCTGTCATCCAACCTTTATGAGTCAGATGGTTTTCGTCCCACTACTGTCGCTCCTTGCGACCCAGGCTCCACCCTAGAATCTCCTCGTAAGTCACATTAGGCTGAAGTGGAATTGCTATCTCCTTCAGAACATGATTAACAAGCGACACATATTTCCTCAGTATAGAAACAGGAAAATATGTTGTGAACACCCGCCAGTGTCAGAGATAAAGCCAATCGGTAAACTACACCCCCAATCCGCTCCAATATCTCAAATGACTAATATAGCGTGGAACTAATTTCCCCGACTGCCTCCCTCAACACGGGAGATCTACAGGGTTTGCCGTATATGGCCTCGAATGGAGCCTTCTGGATGGAGGAGTGATAACTGTTCTTATAGTCAAATTCCACAAAAGTAATGTGATTCTCCCAACTACCTCCATAATCCATGACACAAAATCTTAATAGATCCTCCAGAGTCTGAATGTTATGCTCAGACTGTCCATCTGTCTGCGGATGAAACGTTGCACTAAGTCGAAGCTCTGTGCCCATAGTCTAGTGCAGACTCTGCCAAAATCGCGAGGTAAATTGTGAATCTCTATCAGATATGGTACTTTAAAAGTACCCCATGCAAAGTGATAATCTTTCAGCGATACAACTCTGTCGGACGATCCAATGGGTACGACCCACGAATAGGAAGGAAATGAGTTGATTTGGTCAGTCGATCCACAATCACCCAAATCGCATCACGTCCTTTACGGGTTCTAGGCAATCCCGTAACGCAATCAATAGTGATATGCTCCCACTTCCATTCCGGAATCAAAATTGTCTAGAGCAATCCAGCGAGTTTCTGATGTTCAACCTTCACCTACTAGCATACTAAACATCGAGCAACAAAATCTACTATAACTCTCTTTATACCATTCCACCAGTATAAACATTTCAACTCTCGGTACATCTGAGTACCATCAGGGTGAATAGCAAATCTCCAATGATATCTTCCTGTAGCGACTCTTCCTTGACTGGACGCATGTCCGGAACACACTATCCTTATCAGAGACGGGGAATTATCTTCTAAAAAGAGAAGTCCATCACTCATTCAAAATCCACTCTACCGCACACTCTGTAAGTGCATGGAAGACTATAGTAATCAATCTCTCAAGTTGCAACTGTTCGCGTTCCAGCAACTCTATAGTAGCTACCGAGTAGCTAATTAAATTCAATGAGCACTTCTGCTCCATACCACTACTACACAAGCTCATATCTGTTAGAATCATGTCACGTGTCTAACAGCTTATCTCGTAGTTTCTCAACTGACGTAGGCATAAGATACGTCTCATGCAACTGTATCAGATTCACTCCGATCCCTGAAACGATACATTTGCGTACAACATCCTTTTATCCACCCCGGAAGGATTAACTAATACTCGTGTAAAAGTTAACCGCCGTCTAGGTCCTGTAACTGGTTTCACCAGCTTCCGACTAAATGATTTCCAACATCACCTTTGTCAAACAAGTCCGTGGTATAGTAATGCTAAAACATTCTATCCACAACTACAGTAATAACTACATCATACAAGGTAAATCACCATCTACGGTGGTCTAGTGCGCAACTCCAACTACCACAATCAACAGTGGCCAGGTTACGCAACTCTAACAACCACAAACTGATTCAATCGTGTCCAGGATACACGATTCTCAAATCCAGTGGCGACTAAATCATTAATTTGTCTAACAACTTAATCAAAACTCATACAATTCATACCAAGTATGAAATTGTCATCTCTACACACCTACATCCCCTTACTCTTCACTGATGATATATCAATCATCGCAACGACCATGATAATTGTATGACACCATGCCACTACAATATCAACACTCCAGTCGTAAATCAATCCTAGAGTATACACAGGTGTCCTTAACTGATCTAAATAGATCATCTATCCACAATGAAGGATATTTACTTTTAACAATTATCGCATTCCATCATCGATAATCGATACATACTTTCAAAGGTCCATCTCTCTTTCAACAAAGAGTTCCAGATCTTCTCAAGGAGGAATACTGGGATAGATAAATATCCCCTCCAATATCTCCTATAATCGCAACTCACGTTCTTCTAATTTTTATAGTATTTAACAACACTGATACTAACAAAATTATCACTCATATGAAGTATTCAATATCGACACTATCTTCAAAATCACTCTGATAGTCTACTTCACTTGCCTATGCAACGACAAAGCTAGTAGTTCATTCGAAACTACATCCGAATGCTCTCAGATTTTACGCACATACGAGAGACATATCATACCATAATTCTAACAATTTGACCATCCGTAAGGATATGTCTACAGTAAAGATATGTCTATCCAAGTCTAAGGGCATCCCTTAACTTCTTAATTGTTGGTCCACATCTCACCTGACGGTAGAGATACCACCGACCCACAAGTCGATATATAGGAATCCTTCTAATCCAAACAAAGAATGTTCCAGACCAAGATACCCGTAAACTATAAGTATCTCTCAATATATTAACCTTGAGGGTAAAATAAAGTAATACTTTGAACAATCAATTATCTGTCGATCCGATCTAAAGGCTCCTCGCAAGTCTCGGCCTTTCTCCGAAGAGAAGAAGATCAGATCCAACAGTCCGCGACAAAGCGGTCGCATTTCTGCGACGAATGCCTCGGGGATTTTTTTTCCTAGATCATCTGATCAATCCCTAAATCCTACGAGCTAAAACTGTATAATACAAAATAGATACGACCATCATCGTATACTCTCTCCTCTGTACAAAGCAAATCACATCTGGAGGTAACTGTTGTTGTCTGCATGAGTCTTCTGCGATGTCTTCTGCTGATGCTGCTTATGTGCTGAAGGGTAGTATTAAAGAACTCCAACCACACCTGAGGTAGTAGGTTGTTACTGATGAGATAACCCAATCTTCTGTGCTGATCTCTGCTATCGAGACGATGCATCTTCCTCCTGGAATACCATCGATAGTCTTCAACTGAGTCTTCAACTGAGTCTTCAAAGTACACCTCCTCCACTGTACTGGTTGCTCACAATAGCAACAGACGAACTGATCCAACAAATAATCTGACTTTGCATGCCTTCGTGATCTGCACTACATGCACATAATTCCTTCGGAGTCTTTGTTCTGATTTCGCTGATGTGCACGAGAACATCCTGATGATCTTCGGTTGGTCTTCTATAATCGGAAAATAGTTCAAAGCCTATGACTCCGATCTTGCTCCTTTTATCCAACAGTCAGAGACTTCTGGCCCAAATAAGTTGACTTGCATTATCTGCTTATCAATTTCCAACTCTTTAACACTTGTACGGAGTCATTTCTAAACTCCTGACTCAATCAATATCTTCTGGCAGGATCTGATAAAAGATCCCGACATCCTAATCCAACTATAAGCCAATAACTCTGGGTGGCTAGCTTATAACATTCATTCGCATTCCTGAGCTATTAGGTGAGCGTAACTTTGCAAGTCTAATGACTCTGCATGGTATTCCTGTTACCGACGATCACCCTACTTGAAGCTCAATAATTTCTTACAATGTGTCCCAGGAAGTGACACGGGGAAATACTCTCTTTCAACATCACTAACCATGATCAAGTGATATATTATTTCTCGAAGATTATTTTCTGCATTTACCATCAAATATCGGCTTGATCCCGATAATGGTATGCAAATAACTCTACCTTCTCTATATAACCCGAGTTAAGTACTCAAAAGTACCTTCAAAGTTATACAACCCAATACACACAACTCAGGGATAAAAATCCCTATGAAACACCGTAAACTAGCCTTTCGCTATCTGCATCAACAATAGTCTACTTGTCTTGTTCATTACCCATAGGTAATGATCTGACTAGCATAATTAGTGAAAATCTCTAAGACTGTAGTCTCTGATTTCCACAAGAAATGTGACAACTTGACCCCTGTTTTCCGACTCGGTATCAGTCGGCTCTCAAAGGTAAATCACCTTTTTGACACAGGTTCAAAACTCACAGACTTAACAGGTCATTTTCGGGGTCAACTCATACCACGATTACGAACAATAACCAACACACTACAAGTTATTCCCTATTATATACCCTAAAAGCATAGCCAACAAAACCGGGAGTATAAACCCTATCGGCAACTCCGGTTGGTCGCCTCGGTGGACGACCTCTACTACAAGTCTGCACAAGTATAATATATCTAACTGTATACACTTGTTAATCAAGTCTAGATAAGTATCCAACTAGAAAATAAGTCATCAGGAATATTTACTTCGTGTTGCTTGGAGCTTAGGTCGCTGTCCATCTCATCTCAGAAAACCAAAATCGAACAAATCGACTCCCAAGAATCCAAGACTCGACTCAAAACAACATTGTATGGCATCGCAGAACCTAGGGCTCTGATACTACTAAAGTTGTCATGCCCCGAGAGCATGTCGTGCCAAAAAGCAAACGGACGACATCTCACCTGTACGTGGCAACATTTCGGGTTAATACAAGACCCGTAGGCCACAACAACAATAATATACATATATATATGAAAACAACAACTACACAAAACACAGCGGAAACATAATAACACATCTCAAACTACACACATGCATACCGGTATGACTAACACATCACAACATAACGAAATCTCGACAAAATCCGAATCCACAACATAGTACATCACGAAAACTCCAAATACAATACACTCATATGGAAAGCCCAACACAACCACCAGAGTCTCGGAGATGAGATGAGATGTCAGCCAGCGGTGCTCCAAGCCATCACGAAGACTTCTACCTGTTACCTGGGCGACAGAAAAACCCAGGGTCCGTGGTGGTGGTGAGTAAAACTCAGTAGGTAATAGAAAAATATGTATATATCAAATATTACATGTAATTCAACAACATAATCTAGATGCACAACAGGTATATCAGCATAGTATATAAATACAAGTATATACCGTCTAACCAAATGAACAACGTAAAATACAGACATACCTGAAAGTTTGCTACGCTACTCTGATCCAACCTGAGTATATATCCAACATATATAAAACAGGAAAAGTAATACCAACTAACAATATACTCATGCTACAGGTCAAGGTATCTAATGGTCTATCCAACACATATACAAGTATCCGACACAACCGTATAACAAATGCAAGAAGCATGCATGAATATGATGTACAACCAAATGCAGCAAGCATAGTACAATCAAATGCAACATCACAATAAGCATATATATATAGACTGCATCTATATATATATTAATCACAACCGTCCATATATATATATATATATATATATATATATATATATATATATACATGCATATATGTATATATATATATATATATATATATATATATATACCTGCATATATGTATATATATGATAATATGCAAAGCGCTATAAGATACGACAATGCAGCATGCATGGTCATGCCTGCGCACCCCTACTCGCTACCATGACCCATGTGTGGCCTAGGTTGCATGACATGACAACTGTTCCAACTTAACACCAACCACCGCTCTAGAGTGGCCGAGTGGGCAGTATGATCAAGTAGCATATGAGTGTAAAGAGCTCGCTACACAACGGGGGTCTCTGCTGCTGGCCACTCCGACTGACACTACCAATGAGTGATCGAGTATCACGCACCCAGGACAACTGCATGCAACTCCAACTACCACCGTCTATAGTGGTAGAGTGTGGCACAACAGATGCTCTGCCCTCACACCAGTTACTCCTCGGGAAGTAACCTGGGAGGCAAGATGACTGATGACTCTCTCATCCCCAAGGGAGACTATGTCGTTAGAATGCATGCAAATGACATGAATGTGTTGTCACACGTATAGACATCTACCACAGACTCTTTGTTCAACAAAGAGTCGTACCCACCTGATCAATACCCTCTCTATCCTGTAGAGAGTCGTACTCAACTGATCGACGGACTCTCCATCCTGTAGAGAGTCGTACTCAACTGATCGACGCACTCTCTATCCTGTAGAGAGTCATACTCGACTGATCATATCAAGCTGGGACCACCGGTCCGTAGCGACACACTAATCACCCTTCACTTAACCATTATACAACACATAGTTGGTAATAAGTATGCAACATACGAGTATTGGAAATAAATCCAACATTTAGAGCATTACCTACCCACGGATGAACCTTTACCCAATTTACGAATCAGGTTATCATCCGTACTCCAACATCTACACCATGCTAAACATTTAGGCCTAGTTACATCACGTCTAAAATCCTAAATCATAATAAAGGAAATGTGATATCAACCTTTAAGTAAGTATAGCCAACGACAAGTTCAAGCATAAGATAATAAGAGCAGGGTTAAGATAATATGAACACCTAACATGCTCATATTTATGACTAAATTTAAATGCAATTACATCTACCTGACCAGGGTAGGAAATTACCCACCTGATTCGAAGACTTATCGAGGAATCTTCACATCCAAAAGACCGTCCTGAATTTAGGTCATGCAATTTAACATACAAACATAACTCAACACTAACATAATCAATCTATAGGAGTAGGAGTCTAATTCAATCCTAATCCCTGGTCGATCAACTAAATCCCATAGTTGTACAATCTCATGTCATTCATTAATTACCAAATCAATTGTAACGACAGTATGCATCCATAAACATCTAAATATGGACTTACCAGGTTTAGCCTCTCCTGGTACAACTTCTTGATCCATTTTCTTTGTAATTCCACCATAATTATCGTATCCAAGCATTCACATAAATCCATCCATAATAATCCAAGTCCGGACTTACCAAACTTAGCTTCCTCTATAAAGCTGTTTAGTATCAAGCCTACTCATTGTTGGTGCAGTGGGCACCTAAGTCGAACCTAAGTTTTGATTATAGCAAACGATATAAAGTTAAACTTATATTGTTATCTCACGAGCTAAATCAAGTGTGCAGAAAAGTCTCAATGCTGGAGTTGAAGGCTAGCGACACCCGGAGGAAGCCGCGGTGGTCGGGCGACACTCGAGTTACTTCGGAGGGAGCCGAAGGAATCGAGTGGAAGGCCGGAAGCAAAAGCGACACGTAAGTATCGAGGTAAGCTCGTGTGTGCAAGCATAAGTGAGGTCGTATCCTCTTTACGAGGATAATCTTAGGCGACGATCCGACCCAAGACTTCCCATGGAAGGTCTATGTTGAGATCGGACGGCAAGTGGCCATCGAATCCACTTATATTTTGAGCTAACTCTTTATTGTAGTCAAAAATCTTGGCCATCAGTTCAACCGGCCAGTTCAACCGGTGGTCAAAAATCAGCCTCGAGGAGTCGAGCTTTATCACCATTTTTCAAGGAGTTTTGTGCCCAATTCCTATTGGTTGAAGACCCATTCGATGAGGAGCTTAAAGGCTATAAAAGGAGGGCTTGTCCTAGGATTTTTCATCAATTAAAAAGCTTCCAAGTGCTTCCGATACGCTCCGACTCTCCGACATCCCTACGACGAAGCGCTGCCAAGACGACGACTAGAGCTTCAACCTCCAACCTTTAAAGTCGTCGGTAACGAAAGTTCTAAATTGTATTTCAGTTTATTTCTTTTAGTAAAGCTTTAAATCATATCAAGGAGAGGGGGAGTGTCCCTCTACCTTGAGTCTTTATCGAGTTTTGTATTCGTTTAACTCCTATCTCCAACGAGGAGGAGTTTGGTTAGTATTTTGCCCTCCGTGCATGGTCAAGGACCACTAGGGCCTTGGAGTAGTAGCCGTAGGCTACGAACCAAGTAAAAACCCTCGTGTTTTTATTTATTTATTGTTATCTTTCCGCTGCGTTTTACTCGTACCTTAACGAACGATTACGAAAAAGTTTTTATCGCTATTCACCCCCCCCTCTAGCGAACCGCATCGATCCAACAATTGGTATCAGAGCCGGGGGTTGCTAAGATTTGGTGAAACTACCAATCTAGCCTTTTTATAGATTTATTTTTCTTTTATTTCTGTTTATTTCAGATTTATTTCGCTTTGTTAAATTTACTCCCGCACTACTAATCCAAGACGCGAGTCTTGGTACTCTTTGTGTGTTTTTGTCATTGCTAGTTCTTTTTCCTCCATCTCCTTGTGTTCTTTGTTCTAATGGTCCATCTCGAAGGGTTTAGCACCGTCCGACCTCCATTTTACAACGGAGATGACTTCCGTTATTGGAAGGGTCGGATGGAATGCTTTCTTAAAATTCAAATCGAGATGTGGATCATAATCCAAACGGGTTTCACACTTCCGACTAATGAAGTGGGTGACTCCTTGGATTATGACCAATGGACCATTGCAACAAAAAAACAAGTCGAAGCCGACGCTAAGGCAACGCAAATCCTTCAATGCGGCCTATCCAAGGAGGAGCTAAATCGCGTCGGCCCCTTCATAAGCGCAAAAGATCTTTGGACAAAACTAGTGAAGCTACACGAAGGGACCGACGAAGCCAAGGTATGTAAGCGTGATCTTCTTTTCAATAAACTATATAACCTAAAAATACAGGAACACGAGTCCGCGACACAACTTCACGCCCGAGTCCAGGACATCGTCAACAACCTACACGCAATCGGGCAAAAGGTCGAAAACCGCGACCTTATAAGGTATGTCCTAAACTCTTTTCCGAGGACTACCTTATGGGCATCCATGGTCGATGCCTATAAGGTCTCCAAGGACCTTTCTAAAATTAGGTTAGATGAACTCTTTTCGGATTTTGAACTTCATGAGCAGTCTAACTCGGAGCCTGAGAGGGGTATAGCCTTGTTTGCAGGTTCAAAGAAGAGGAAAATTGTAAGCAAGCCACCACCAACCGAGGAGGAAGACGAGTCCGAAGAAGAAATTGACCCGGAGTTGACTGCCGAACTAATGAACCTAGCTCGAAGGATAGCCAAGGGACGAAAGCGAACCACGACTCGACCCAACCAAGGTAAGCCTAAAAGTTCTAATATTAGGTGTTATGGGTGCAACAGGTTTGGACATATCAAGTCCGAGTGCCCCAAGCTCAACCACCAAGCACCTAAGCACAAGAAGGCCCTCAACGCGACATGGGAAGAAGCGTCATCCGAAGAAGGCGAAGACCACGTCTTCATGGCGAAATCAATTGAGACCGAACTTGAGTCAGAACCTGAGGATGACTCGAACTACGAAGCTACCTTCAAGTCAAGCCACGGATACGCATCCGGTTCAAAAGATACCCTTAAAGTAAGTCGAACTTTATTTAATACTTTACAAAATACGGTTAGGTTTTTGTCTAGGAAATTAGTTAAATCTGAGACCAAGGTCGAGACCCTGGTTGAGGAGGTCAATCTCCTCAAACACAAGGTCTCCCTAACCTCTTTGACTAGTCGAGTTCAAGAGAAGGACTCAACTCGGGTTGAAAAACTCGAAGTTGAGAACTCACTCTTGAAAAGTCAAGTCGAAGATCTTAGGAACACGTTGGAAAGGTTCACTTCGGGATCCAAAGGACTTGACCTACTACTTGGATCTCAAAGGGCCGTGTACAACAAGGCTGGACTAGGATTTAACTCAAACACGACTAATAGGTCGTATATGTCGATTGTAAGTCAACATAGGAAACATGTCCAAGCATGGGTCCCTAAGAACCTTTTGATTTCAACTCTAGGATCCAACCCGTACTGGATTCCCAAGGACCAAATCCACTATGTGGATAGACCGAACTGATTCAACGGTCTAGGGGGAGCCAGTACAAAACATGTTTGTGCTTTAACTTAGAAATTGCATGTTTTAACTTAGAATGTTTGTGCTTTAACTTAGAAATTGCATGCTTTAACTTAGAAAGTTTGTACTTTAAAACTTGTGAACTCACTTAGAACATGAACATAATCAACTTCGAAAAGATTGAGCCTCGGGGAGCCTCTTTTCAAAAACATAACCAACTAAAATTCTTCAAAAAGATTGAGCCTCGGGGAGCCTCTTTTCAAAAACATAACCAACTAAAATTCTTCGAAAAGATTGAGCCTCGGGGAGCCTCTTTTCAAAAATAACCAGTTAGACTAGGAAATAATCTTAGGTGAGTCAAGTCATCATTTTCTTGAACATGGCTTTGTCTAAGGAAGTGGTCGATGATCCGATAAAAGAAGGCCCTGTGCCTCGCCACGACGAAGCCATGATCTTGAAAAGGTAAACTTGACAAGCCTAGGGTCAAATCCAAATCTAACATAAAATTACTTGAACCTAAATGCACTTAATCAACTTAATTGGAAGTCATCTCACAAAAAACACATAAGTATAACATGTTTGATCATATAGACACAGGTGAGATGACCTAGGTTTAACAACTTACAACCAATTTTTTTTAAAAAAATCTAACATCCAATCCAACCACCTTGTGTGTAGGATCAATGGATGTTTACTTGACACATGACCGGGATCAACTCAAATTCACAAAGCTTCGATTCAAGCGACAAGGATCGGTAGCTTTTGGGAATAACGGCAAGCTCAAAATCATCGGATCGGTGATATCGAGCTTAACTCAATTTTATTATTAAAAATGTATTACTTGTAGAGAATTTCAATATAACTCGCTTAGCATAAGCCAATTATGTGACAATAACTATAAGGTCGTATTTTTAGAAAATGAATGTGTAATTAAAACAAATAAAACAGCTAAAACAATACTCAAAGGAACTAGGACAAATAACATTTATACAATTAACTTAATCAAATCCTCAGCCAAATGTCTTATGACACAGGAAGAGGAATCATGGTTGTGGCACCGACGACTCGGTCACTCGCACCCAAGACTCGTCCACAAGATGAGTCAGAGTGGCTTAGTCAGAGGCTTACCCAACCTCAACAACTTGGTTAATAAAATCTGTAATGCTTGTCAACAAGGAAAACAACCTAGGACACAACACAAGTTAACTAACCAAGAACAAACCTCAAGTGTACTTGAGCTCCTGCATATGGATCTATTCGATTCACATGGAGCCAAGTCACTCAATAGAAGTCAATATTGCTTAGTCATAATTGACGACTACTCTAGGTTTACCTGGGTTAGGTTCATCAAACATAAAAATGATACCCTAGATCAATTAATCAATCTATTCAAATTAATCGAGAATCAAAAAGACCTTAAGGTTAAAAGACTTAGAAGCGATCATGGTGGTGAATTCGAAAATCAAAGGTTCACCGACTTCTATAACCTAAACGGATACCACCATGAATTCTCTTGCCCTAGGACCCCTCAACAAAATGGCCTAGTGGAGCGGAAAAACCGAACTCTACAAGAAGCCGCTAGGACCATGTTGAACGAATACGACCTACCCGATAAGTTTTGGGCAGAAGCCGTGAGTAAAACATGCTATGTCCAAAATAGGATCCTTATGGTAAAAAGGCACCTTAAGACCTCATACGAGATTTATCACGATAAAGTACCCAACATCAAGTACTTTAGGGTATTTGGGTGTAAGGTACATATCCTAAACACTAAGGATTACCTAGGGAAATTTACATCCAAAACCACGACCGGAATCTTTCTAGGATACTCGACTACAAGTAGAGCTTATAGAGTATATAACCACGACACCCTTAGAGTCAAGGAAACCATTAATGTAGTGTTCGATGAAGGACACGAACCTACAAAACCCCCGGCAACCCCAATTAGCGAGTCGATTCATACTAGACCTAACTCTGATCCCGAGATCAGGTCTAGTGTTAATCCTAACCTAAGTCAACCAAGTCACTCTATTGATCAAGTGATAGATGACTCCAACCAAACTAGTGTTCAACCAAGTCACCCCATTGATCAAGCATTAGGTGACACAAACCCAACCCAATCTAGGATTCAAACTAACCACCCTATCGATCAAGTGATAGGAGATCCTAATCTAGGAGTTCGAACTAGAGCATCCTATAGGAACCTTAGTCAAATTTCCTTAATTTCAAAGATAGAACCCCAATCAATTGAACAAGCTCTTCTTGATCCCGATTGGATTATTGCAATGCAAGAAGAGCTAGCCCAATTTACTAGGAATGAAGTGTGGGAATTAGTACCACCACCTAAAGACAAAACGATAATTGGAACAAGGTGGGTGTTTCGAAATAAGCTTGATGATAAAGGTGAAGTAGTTAGAAACAAGGCTAGGTTAGTCGCCAAAGGGTTTAGCCAAGTCGAAGGCTTAGATTACGACGAAACCTATGCCCCAGTAGCTAGACTCGAATCCATTCGAATGTTGCTAGCTTATGCCGCACATCGAGGATTTAAGCTATTTCAAATGGATGTTAAGTCGGCATTCCTAAATGGATACATTAAAGAAGAAGTTTATGTTAGTCAACCCCCCGGATTCGAAAATCTAGATAAACCCGACCATGTTCTAAAACTTAAGAAGGCTTTCTATGGACTTAAACAAGCTCCTCGAGCTTGGTACGAGAGACTTTCAATCCATCTTAAGTCAAAAGGGTTTAACCAAGGTTTAGTTGACCCAACTCTCTTCGTAAAAACCTTAGGTAAAGAAATATTCATAGCTCAAATTTACGTAGACGATATAATTTTTGGAACCTCTAACTCAGTCTTACTAAACGAGTTCGTTTCGCTCATGGAAAGTGAGTTCGAAATGAACTTGGTAGGCGAGTTAAGTTTCTTTTTAGGTCTACAAATTAAACAAACTAAGGATGGTATATACCTATATCAACAGAAATACACTAAGGAGTTAATTAAAAGATTTGGAATGCAAGACGCTAAGATAATAAACACCCCAATGGCGATTAATGTTAACATAGGAGAAGACCCTGAAAGTAAGTCCATTGATTTAAAGTACTATTGGAGCGCAATAGGAAGTCTCCTATACTTAACTGCGAGTCGACCCGACATCCTATTCGCAGTAAGTATGTGCGCCAGGTTTCAAACCTGTGCTAAGGAGTCTCACCTAACCCTAGTTAAGCGTATCCTTAGATATCTTAAGGGTACACTTAACGTTGGTATTTGGTACCCTAGATCTACGGAGTTCGAACTAATCGGCTACTCCGATTCGGATTATGCCAGTAGTAAGCTCGATAGAAAAAGTACGAGTGGTTGTTGTCAACTTCTCGGCTCGAGTCTAGTAAGTTGGTGCAGTAGGAAGCAACACTGTGTCGATTTATCTACCACCGAAGCCGAATACATCGCGATGGGTGAGTGTGTCACGCAGCTTCTTTGGATGAAGCACACCCTCCGCGACTTTAAGTTAGACTTTACGAATACTAAACTTCATGTAGATAACATTAGTTCAATTAATCTTACAAAGAATCCAATATGTCACTCTAGGACCAAACATATAGAGGTCAAACACCATTTCATTCGAGAACATGTGGCCAACGGAGCAATACAACTCGAATACGTCGAATCGAAGTCTAACTTGGCAGACCTATTTACTAAACCCCTACCCGAAGTCGAATTTAGTCTATTAAGACGAAAATTGGGCATGTGCGTAATAGAATAGGAACTTGCAAATTATATTTTCTTACTACTATTTCTTAAAATTTTCATTTTTATGGAACTAGCATAGGACATACCTTAGATATCATGCACCTATAGATTTAAGGAGCCAGTACATCTCACAACACATAGGACTAATGTGTTTGTGTACTTAGCCACGTAGATGGGCGTGAGATGTTAGGACCTTACTCCTGGTTCCAGATGTAGAGCTAGTGCATTGCTATGAGCCACGGAGTATAATCATACATACTAACCGACTCTGACCAGGACTGGTTGATCCTTCATATCAATCAAGCCAAATATGAGTCGAACATTTTATAGATGAACTTATTTTCAGTATATTATTTTTAAAAATAAAAATGTGGAACATGCTTGGACTTTAAATTTAACATTTATTTTGTTTTCCACACACCCCTTACTCTTTTCGATATACGGCAAAAGGGGGAGAAAAAGGACAAAAGTTAAGGGTCAAAATTTTTTTTTGATAACTTAACTCTTACTTAATAATTAAACCAAAAGTTAACTTTAAGTTTTGAAAACTTATTTAAACTTTTAACAAAAGGCCAAGGTTAAGAAATCATTTGGTTTCTTAACTTAAAACTTATTTTAAACACTATGGCCAATATTAAGTAATTTCGGTTACTTAATTCTTTTTCTTAGTAGCACATATCAAGGGGGAGAGTTAAAACTCTTTCTCAAGTACTCACCCTCGGTCAAGGGGGAGGATTCCTCAAGGGGGAGCACTTGAAAAAGAATTTTTATATACTCCTACTCATTCATGCATAATCTCATACTTATTTTTGTCTTGACTTTGTATGTGGGTTTGCCATAAATCAAAAAGGGGGAGATTGTTGGTGCAGTGGGCACCTAAGTCGAACCTAAGTTTTGATTATAGCAAACGATATAAAGTTAAGCTTATATTGTTATCTCACGAGTTAAATCAAGTGTGCAGAAAAGTCTCAATGCTGGAGCTGAAGGCTAGCGACACCCGGAGGAAGTCGCGGTGGTCGGGCGACACTCGAGTTACTTCGGAGGGAGCCAAAGGAATCGAATGGAAGGCCGGAAGCAAAAGCGACACGTAAGTATCGAGGTAAGCTCGTGTGTGCGAGCGTAAGTGAGGTCGTATCCTCTTTACGGGGATGATCTTAGGCGACGATCCGACCCAAGACTTCCCATGGAAGGTCTATGTTGAGATCGGACGACAAGTGGCCGTCGAATCCACTTATATTTTGAGCTAACTCTTTATTATAGTCAAAAATCCTGGCCATCAGTTCAACCGTCCAGTTCAACCGGCCAGTTCAACCGGTGGTCAAAAATCAGCCTCGAGGAGTCAAGCTTTATCACCATTTTTCAAGGAGTTTTGTGCCCAATTCCTATTGGTTGAAGACCCATTCGATGAGTGGCTTAAAGGATATAAAAGGAGGGTTTGTCCTAGGGTTTTTCATCAATTAAAAAGCTTCCAAGTGCTTCCGATACGCTCCGACTCTCCGACATCCCTACGACGAAGCGCTGCCAAGACGACGACTAGAGCTTCAACCTCCAACCTTTAAAGTCGTCGGTAACGAAAGTTCTAAATTGTATTTCAGTTTATTTCTTTTAGTAAAGCTTTAAATCATATCAAGGAGAGGGGGAGTGTCCCTCTACCTTGAGTCTTTATCGAGTTTTGTATTCGTTTAACTCCTATCTCCAACGAGGAGGAGTTTGGTTAGTATTTTGCCCTCCGTGCGTGGTCAAGGACCACTAGGGCCTTGGAGTAGTAGCCGTAGGCTACGAACCAAGTAAAAACCCTCGTGTTTTTATTTATTTATTGTTATCTTTTCGCTGCATTTTACTCGTACCTTAACGAACGATTACGAAAAAGTTTTTATCGCTATTCACCCCCCCTCTAGCGAACCGCATCGATCCAACACTCATCTGCCAAGTTGGAGGCAAAAGACCAATCAGATTCTCTAGCCCTCCCCCCCCCCCCCTCCCGTCCCGTAACCTGTAATTGTCATATGTATTACATGTATCATCAATCCATTATAGCTCCATCTCATCCCATAACTATAATCCAAGAACATCTAATTGTATGAAGGTTTTTACCTGAATATGGAGGAGGAGAAACTAACATACACGGTAACCAAATTGGGTTGAAGGATCTGTCCGGCTGCCACTAATGCGGTTGATGGAGCAATCAGCCTCACAGTGCTCAGCACGACAACAATAGGAACCAATGAAACGCGACAAGGAAGAACCGACAACATTCTGATCATCCAGACGATGCAAAATCAATGGCTGAACTCATATGGGAAATTGTGGTTACGAGCAGAGGAGCCGACTTGGCATTGGCAGAACCAACAGGGCAGCCGACCCATGCTTCTACTCTCGGCGCACGAGCAAACGGATGAAACTACTGCCCACAAATCAACCGATCAAGCTAAGAGAGGGAAACCATGACTAGGAGTTCGATCCAACCTTACCTTGCTCCGACGATGATCGGACAGGGAAGCTCCCAATCCGACTGCGTGCAACCGCTGCCGATCCCTGGCTCCCAAGATCGAGGACGCTTGGCGGAACCCAATCAACGGTCTTCCCCTCCAGTTGGCTCTCCCATCGGACGGCGCCGTCGACAGTTTGCTGGATCACAGATAAACAAGGGCGTCGACCAGTAGAACTCCATCGAGAGGGAAAACAGCTCCGGCATCGGAAACTGAACGGGGCACAGCGGGAGGATGCGATCCCCTGCTCTGAGTCATCATCTAGTCGTAGTCACTGCTCCTCCGCGCTCCGGCAAGGCCAAGATCTTGGCGATCGGCTGCTGCAGAGATCGCGAGGAAAGCGGAGAAGAGTCGCGCATTTGGAAGAGAAGAGTCACAGCAAATGGAGGAAATGTTTGGGAAAGAAATAGAATCGACGAAAATGGAAGGAATCTTTATCTCCTTACATGATCAAAGCATAGTATACGGTAAGAGTGATTAGTCAATTTATGCTCCCATCTTCCGGTGATCGAACCCTAGTGACTCCCACTGGTCATTGCCCTAAAAAATTCCACAAGATAATTTATTAATTAATAAGGAATATTTTATTTATTTATTTTATTTTTTTTCCCGGTATTTTACATTGTCATGGAAAGTCCAAGTCTTGAGTACTTGGCAAGGAAAAGTCCAAGCATGGGTCTTGGCATGAAAAGTCCAAGTCTTAAGTACTTGGCAAGGAAAAGTCCAAGCATGGGTCTTGGCATGGAAAGTCCAACATGGGTTGGCAAGGGAAAGTCTAAGCTTGAGTCTTGGCATTTGGAAAAGTCCAACATAGGTTGGCAAGTAAAGTCCAAGGGTGAAGTCTTTGCAGCATAAGTCTAATGGTTGGCGGCGTAAAGTCCAAGAGGAGTCTTTGCAGCGTAAGTCCAATGTGTTTTGGCGGTGTAGACACCGTTAGCATAACATAGCCGATGGAAGCACCTGAAGGCTAGCGCATGGATGAACAAGTCATGGATGATTTGGAGGGATCCGATAGGTGTGAGGCTGACGGAGGTGGCTAGAAGACTTAGGTCTAGGCTAAGGGTGGTCTAGCAAGTATAGGGGAATCATACTTGGGTTAAAATCTCATGTTTGAGGTGTATCAGTCGACTGAGACCAATGGACAGTCGACTGGTATGAGTCAACTAGTGTTTGACTGTGAGAATTGGCCCGATCGATTACGACTTTTGGCGATCATTGCTTGCTCGGCGATCGGTGATCAGTGATCGGTCGGTGGTGCTCAAGAATTCGAGCACAGAATGGAGTCGAACTCGACTGCTGGGGTTAACAGTCGAGTGAAGGCTTGATCAGTCGACTGATGTCCTATCCATTGGGTTTTTCCAGCTTGGATCACACCGTTGTCTCACAGCAACAGTGTCATTAGTCGACTGATGGTCTCGATCAGTCGACTGATAGGCGATTTCCAGCCCAGGCAGCAGCTTTAAATGGAGCTCGTAGAGGAGGAAATCACAACCGGTTCTTGAGCTACTTTGGGGCGATTTGTTGCTGCAAATCAGAGTCTTCAAGGCTATTTTTCAAGCAACCAAAATCAAGCAATCCAAAGGCAATTGTAAAGTATTTTTCCTTTACTTATAGTGCATTTTCTTATTGTAATTGCTTGTATTTATTTCTTACTATTGTAAGATCATTTGTACGAAGTTTCTCCACCTCTGACTTGTATCGAGAAGGAGTTATTGTGATTAGTAGTACGTGTTTGCATTGCTAGGGCTTTTAGAATCTGATCCGTAGAGTAAGAACCATTCGGTTCCGAACCATATTATATTTCGTGTTGTGAATTGTGTTTGTCTTGTTTTGTTATTGTTATATATTCCACTGTGCTAACACGACTTGTAGAGACGAACACGATCGTAATCCATCAATGTATCGAAATACTATTCACCCCCCTCTAACCGTTAAAGAATCCTCATCAATAATTTCATATTATATCTCATGAATAATTTTTAATAAAGAGTAGGTTCAGAAAAATTTATTGAAAGATTTTTTGATAACGAAAAGACGAGTAAAATATTTTATTTTTAAATATTATTATGAGGATTATAAAAGTCCTCTCTAATAATTTCTATAATTGAATATGCTCTTGTATTTCTGACCAGAATTGAGTGATTGGGAGGAAGTACAAACTTGGAATGTTTATAAGAACATTTTTCTCCTTCACCTACTCATTAATTGTACCTTGCATATAATCACATAATAATAGATTTAGTTGTCCGCAGAGATTAACTTAGCGTTTTCATCGGTCTGTCCCATTATTATTATGAGAGAGATAAATCATAGAGAATTTTATAAGTTTTGATATGATGACCAAAACATATGGGGATCAACTGAATGTAAAAAAAAACTTTAATTCTTCTCCGGAATTGATCCATATCATATTTACAAATACTACTATATCTTAATCATCACGTCATCTATGTGGAAATAATAATAAATTTAGTTGTGAACTACGGTGATGAAGCTATAATTAATATTTCTTGATATATTTAAAATCAAATGTGCAAGCTAATTACTTGATTTTATAAATTGATTGACATGAAATGACCTAATAAATAATAATTTGTAAATAATATAAATTTAAATTTTAGACAATATTAATTAATCTTGTATCTTATAAAATATTTCTCAAACAAATGTATAATTATTTTATTATTTAATATAACAATTGTTAGGACCGATGTTTACGGATAGTTAAATAGCTAAAGAGGATTGGAATATTAACTTATGTTTTATCAAATCGTTTAACCAGCTCAAAAAATATTATTAGTTTTTCTAGTGTGTTTATTTATCAATTGAAAGTCATCATCGACTCATCATTTGGTATTAAATCAGTTGATTATCTAGTCTATTTGTTTACAAATAAAAATATTTTATGAATTAATTTATCAACTTTAGTCAATTGCTTGGTCGATCTCATCCCCCACCAATCCACTAGTATTTTATATATTAGCTAATGCATTTAAAATTGACTCAACCGCCACTCAACTAAAAAAAGACTCTTTATTTTCACGGCGTAAATGTTAAATTAGAATGACGAGAAATATTAGAAGTAAAAGGTTAAAGTAAAGATAGAATACATAGAATTTAAGTTTAATAATATTAGATGTAATGAGATAAATGTTAAGATAGGAGATGACGAGTTGTCTGGAAAGAACTTTAAATATTTAGAAATATTTTTGCAAGATGATGGTGGGATTGAGAGAGATATCTTACATAGAATACAAGTAGGATGATTTAAATGTAAGAAAGCGTCAGGTGTTTTATGTGATCGTAAAGTACATCTAAAATTTAAAGAGAAGTTCTACAAAACGATGATTAGACCTGCTATGTTATATGGTGTTGAATGTTGGGTTACGACTCGAGCACATGAGTAAAAAATGAGAGTTGCAGAGATGAGGATGTTAAGGTGGATGTGGAGACATATGAGGATGGACAGAATAAGAAACGAGAGTATTAAGAAAAAAAGTCGATGTTGCATATATTTGAAGGAAAGCTCCGAGATACATGTTTAAGGTGATACAAATATGTACTTAGACGACCAATAAATGTTCCAGTTAGGCGATGTGAAACGATGACAAATATGCACATCAAACGAGGAAGAGAAAAATAAAAAAAGACTTGATTAGCAACAATAAAACAAGATAAAATTTATTTAAATATAAATGATGATATAGTAGGAGATATAATTCAATGACGTAGAAGAATCCATATAGTCGACCTTACATAGTGGGATAAAACTTTGTTGTTGTTGTTCCCACAAAGATGACACGTTAGTAAGATCGTATGATAGCTTACGGATGAGGCACGGATTGAATCTCGAAGGGAGATCTAAATCCCTCCTTCAGGCTTAGAATGACCCTCCATGCTCTTACCAATTGCGATCTCCATGATTTACCTCATTCACAATGGTCTTAAAATGGACCGATATGGGCTACTAGGTTGACAGTTCAAACCTTTACGAAAAAAAAATTCTTTAGTTATTTAGATCATTAACTGTAACCTTTTTAAAGATCGAATCTTTATATCATTCTTCACATTTGTAAATTGACTTCTCTAATTTAACGTATGAAATTTAAACTTAAATTATTTATCCAAACATTAAAATTTAAAATCGATTTGGATTATTAAGAGCCGGATTGCTTTGACGACACAAATAATATGTCAAAAATATTTGAGAAGATTTTAAACAATATCAATTCTAGCATTAGAATTTTATAATTTGTTTTTTTAAAAAAAAAAGCTCATATACTTGTTGGGCCGTAGCCCGTAGAAATTTATCGAGCCCACCAGATGCTTACTGAAAATCTGAAATTGACGGTTGCCTGCTTCGCCTACGACGTTTCTAGAAATCTGGCGGTCCAAATTGAACAATTCCGAAGCTTCTCATTCCCGCTGTAAATAATCCTTCCCGCTCTCTCTCGTTTTCCCCAAAATAGAAGCGGAGCTTCAGCAGATTCAAAACGCGCGCGAGCATCTACGCCATTTTTGCTTTCCATCTGGACCTGGCTCCGGTCCGGATCCGATCCGATCCGGGTCGAAACCGTCGGATCCGAGTTGACAAAATATTGACCCTTAATCAGTTCGCTTGTGGCAGATTACGATCCGGGTTGTAGAACCGCCGGTCCCGATCCGGATCCGAGTCCGGGTCCGATCCAGGTTCGGGTTCGGATTCGGTCCGGTTAATCGTCGTCTTAGTTAAATAAATAAAAATTTAAAGAATAATGTAAATAATTAAAATAAAAAAAATTACACAATTAACTTATAAAAACTCTATCAAATATTTCATTATCTCAATAAAAATATATATTACATCTCAAAATTCAAAATCTGAACTTAAATAAAAAACATATTAAAATAAAAAAAAATCAATTACATTTCAATTTTCATTATATTCAATCAATTTCAGTCGTATTCGATATTTCCTCTCGTTCAATAGATTCAAATTGCGCGCGAGCATCTATGCCATTTTTGCTTTCCATCTGGACCTGGCCACGGTCCGGATCCGATCCGATCTGGGTCGAAACCATCGGATGCGAGTTGACAAAATACTGACATTTAATCAACTCGCTCGTGGCAGGTTACGGTCCGGGTTGTGGAACCGCCGGTCCCGATCCGGATCCGGGTCCGGGTCCGATCCGGATCCGGGTCCGGGTCCGATCCGGGTTCGGGTTCGGTCCGGTTAATCGTCATCTTAGTTAAATAAATAAAAATTTAAATAATTATGTAAATAATTAAAATAAAAAAAATTACACAATTAACTTATAAAAACTCTATCAAATATTTCATTATCTCAATAAAAAATATATTACATCTCAAATTTTAACATCTTGAACTTAAATAAAAAACCTATTAAAATAAAAAAAAATCAATTACATTTCAATTTTCATTATATTAAATCAATTTCAGTCGTATTCGATATTTCCTCTCGTCGTCGTAGTTCCGGATGTTCCCTCTGTTTCGTCTTGGTCTTCTTCGTCACTTTTAATATGTTGGGTTCGACTTGCAGCTTTTAACCAATCATTAAGTAAACATTGCGCTTCCAAATCTTCCGGCCTTAAGCTAGAATGTCTCTCGTCCAATGTATTTCCTCCGATACTAAAAGTTTATTCCACTGCAACCATTGAAACTGGAAAAGCTAAAATTTCTTTTGTCATTATAGATAAGATTGGAAATATTTGAGTTCTTTGCGACCACCATTTTAGAATGTCGAAGTTTTCTTCATCTGGATCACTAAAATAAAAAAAAGTGGTAAAATAATTCTCAAGTTCCTGACTGGAACTTAAGGATCCTCGTGGACGTTTAGTCCGTTCCCTTAATAACAATTGTGCTTTAGTGAGTTTAGAAGTAATAATACTAGTTGTAGTGGATTGATGTATTTCATGTCCAATAGTTTGTTGACCATATTTAATGTTATATTCATTATAAATATCATGTAAATGAGTTTTAATATTAAACAAAATCAAAGAAATATTAGGAACACTTTCGGTAATAGGACTTAAAGATTCATAATATAATACTAGCTTATCTTGCAAACATCTAATTTAAGTCTAGGATCTAAAACAAAAATACATAAAAATATTTCAGGAATGTTTAAAAAATATTTTTCCCATTTTTCTTTCATTACATAAATACATTGAAATAAATAAGTATCATTTGATTGAATATGTTCATTAAAAATACATGCAATATTACAACAAATGTGTTAAAACTAAATGTGAAGATGGATAATAAACACCGGATAATTGGTCACTAGCATCACTAAAAACTTTTAAAATTTCACAAATACTAGTGTATATATTCCATTGATTTGAAAATAAATAAATATCACGTGATTGAACATGTTGATGAAAAAACATACATAATAAATCTTTGTATTCAAAAGTAGATAACAACAATTTATAAGTAGAATTCCAACTAGTTTGGACGTCACGTGCAAACCGTTTAGGCTGTTAGGAATCGTTGGAACGGCTAGAGGGGGGGTGAATAGCGTAGATGAAATTCGCTCTCGTTTGTGTCTACAATTTCGTTAGTGCGCAGCGGAAATAGAAATAATAAAAGCGATAACGAAATAGACAACAAGCTAACACAATGATATAACGTGGTTCGGAACCGCACGGTTCCTACTCCACGGATCGAGCTCTAAAGAGCCCTAGTGATGCACACGCACTCACTAATGATAAACACTCCTTCTCGACACAAGTCGGAGGCGGAGAAACCCCTTACAATAAATCTTACAATAGTAAGAATGAAATACAAGCAATATACAATGTAAATATGAAATACAAGTAAAGAAAAGACTTTACAACACTTGTTTTGATTGCTTGAATGCTTGGTTGCTTGCTTGCACTTGGAGACCTGATTTGCACCAACAAATCGCCCCAATAGCCCTCAAGAACCGGTTGCTTTTTCCTCCATCACGAGCTCCATATATAGCTTCAACCTGTGCTGGAAAAAGTCTATCAGTCGACTGATCGAGACCATCAGTCGACTGATGCCACTGTTGTCGTGAGACAACGGCTAGTTCCACATTGGATAAGTCCAACGGAACTATCGATCGGACGATTGTGACCATCGACCGATCGATGGAGTCCTCACTCGACCCGAGTCTCGACTCCATTCGCGAATTCTCGAGCACCGGTCGATCGATCGGACTATCACGATCGCTGAGCCATCACGATCGCTAACTTATGATCATTGCTAGGCCATAACCAGCGGTCAAACCCTAGTTGACTCGGTCGATCATTGCCACATGGCATCGGTCGTGGCACACCTCAAACATGAGGTTTTAACTCAAGTATGGTTCCCCATACTTGCTAGACCACCCTTAGCCTGAACCTAAGCCTTCTAGTCACCTCCATCGACCTCACGCCTCTCGGATCCCTCCAAGTCATCCATGACTTGTTCATCCATCGCGCTAGCCTTGGTGCTTCCATCGGCTATGTCATGCTAGCAGGTGTCTACACCAAGGCACATTGGACTTACGCCGCCAAGACTCGCTTGGACTTTGCGTGACCATTGGACTTATGCTGCCAAGACTCCCGCTTGGACTTTACGCCGCCAATATCAAACCCTTGGACTTCTCAAATGCAAAGACTCAAGCTTGGACTTTCCCTTGCCAACCCATGTTGGACTTTCCATGCCAAGACCATGCTTGGACTTTCCTTGCCAACCCATGTTGGACTTTACATTGCAAGTGTCAGGCTTGGACTTTCCATGACAATTATATTGTCATATGTTTTGTCGAAACATCAAAACACATCAAAACATCACTCGAGGCCAAACTCGAGTCACAGTGTCGTGACCTGGGCCGATTGCACCAACAATCTCCCCCTTTTTGATGTTTGACAAAAACCAAACAAATAATTGAGTTAGAATACTAACTCAAATCCTTTACCAATTATCTCAAATGTTCTCCCCCAAACATTCTCCCCCTTTTTGACTAACATCAAAAAGGTTTTCTCTCCAAGGAGGTCAATGTCTCATGTCCCAATGAGATCTTACAATCTCCCCCTTGATCCAAAAATACCTAGAATGCCTACCATCTTCCTAGTGATAAGTCCCATATCACTCAAGAGAGGCAATCCTATTCACTCTCCCAATTTGCAAATTGGGTTTCTAAAAATCCATAAATTTCCCAAATTGACAACATTCTCCCCTTCAAGGAGAAAAACACATCCATCATCCCAAGATGGATATCTCCCCCTAAAGGCTTGCTCCCCCTTGACCATTGCACCAACAATGTCCTTGGGAAGTCCCTAAGCTAATAGGAACTCTAAACCATCAAAATTAAGGTTAGAAATTCAACATTGAACTTTCCACACCTTAAAATTGATACAAACCCTAAACAACTCTCCTAATCCATATCCAATAGCTTTTCACCCTTTATAATGCTTCCCAAAGCATATCCTAGGGTTAGGAGTGGTTAGGGACCTTTGCCATGGCTGAACACGGACTAACCAAACTTAGTTTTCCGAAATCAGCCTTGGCTCGACTCGCTATCACTACGATCGCCACACTCATCGACCGATTGCCACTCAGTAGGCGATCGAGAATCAAATTTCCGAATTTCAGTTATCAGAATCGAGTTTCAGAAAATCATAACTAATTATACGTATATCGAAAAATCACGAAATTTGATACGTATAATACCTATGACTAATACAATGGGTGAAAAATATTTGAAAATTATTTTACCCATAAAATAGTGAATTTGATACAAAACTCAAAACCATTGAAATTTTCAATGTTTTGGCCCTATTTTGTATCAACTTCATCAATGGTGATTGCTATTAAAAGATAGACTTCACCAAGGTTTTCTAAAATGATTTTAAAATGTTTTCAAGACCTTATCTTGGATCATGTTCCTTGGGCTCTATGTGTGTGACTTGTACATGAGCTCTCCTAATGATCCACTACTAAAATTAGATGAGTTTTAGTTCATCTAGATGCAAAAACTATGCACCTTGAACTTAACTCATATCCTAGCATCTCACATGTATCTAGGGTGTATACATACACATACATGTCAATTAGATGTGAGATGTGGGTTTTGTTCTCCCTAATCTAGGGTTTCAAGTATTTTTCTAAGGCAACTCTACTTGATTCCCTTATAAATGGGACTCCAAGTCATGCCATAGTCCTTAAATCAATTTTAATCAATTAAATGCATGAAATGATCATGGCATAAAGATAGCAATAATTAAGCATGGCCAATGATCATGATGTCACGGCATATGATAAAATCTAAAAACACATGACATTGGTCCTTAATCCCTAAGCATAATCATGACATATAAGATGATTAAGAATAAACATGATGTCATGACATGACATATGATAGCAATACAATTATACAAATATTCATTCATACACACAAGATTTTTCAGAAATAAGGATTTCATTTAACTTAAATTTGTCTTTTGCAATCAAAATGGAGATTGGCTATGCTCAATCTCACTACAAATGACATCCACAAAAAAATAATATCCTCTAATCGTCGCAGAGGTGGCGGTGGAGGTGGCTGACTTCGAGTCCAGCGCATCATTTCTAGCATATAGCGCGTCTTTGCTCTATGCGACCACAGGTCTCCCTCCATCCTATCGAGGCGTGTGCCAAAAAGTGCTGGCACGCCAATAACTCGGCGACCGAGTCGGCATTCGCGATAATCCTCAATCTGGACTCGGACGACTGATGGACCCGGCGTGATGTGTCGGCATCTGGTCATCTCATCGAGGTGTCCGCATCCTCGTCGCCTCTGCGCATCTCGGGTGGCGGAGGAGGCTATCTATCTGGGTGGTCGGCGCCAACTCCATCATCCGGCCCATCCGTAGCTTCGCTAAGGAGAAATTCTGACGATATCTGATCGTACACTTCCGATAGGTATCATGAAGAGCCCTATGAATGTTAATGCCTACGGTCGAGCCATCTTTGTGATGATATGTCCAAAGGCATATGCACTTTCCCTTGCAGAAGTGAAGTGCTGTACAATGCAATGGAAGATGTTCAATGCAAAGTTTATGTCTAATCATGACGCATGGCATATAGAAGAAAGAGATGGGGAGGCCGAATCTTGGCGGACCAGTGACAATGCGAACACCCAACAATGACCTTATAAAGGACATTGTCAGTCTGAATAACTCGGTGATAGGAAATAAATTCTGGGCCAGTGGACGAGGATAACCAAAAATATGCTCATGCATGGACTCCATAGAGATATGGGTAAAAGGCTCAGGTAGAGGAAAGTCCATGGTAGGGTAAAAGATGAAGGTGTCATCTGAAGGCCTACACTCGAGAAACTCCTGCAGTATCGCAGGAGTGAACTCTAAGTCGCGTTTTGCAACGCGAGTAGTGTATGTCGCCATCTACCTTTTTAAGGTTTTGAAAATTCCTTAATAAGGTCATCATTGATTGGATGCGTGCACAAGACAATCTTCATCAAATTGTAGTATGCAATTAGTTCCATGACGTCACTACAATGCCTATTGAAGAAATCTCTATCTATGTACCGAACCAACATAGGTTGGTATAATCTCGACTCACCCTCGGAGGGATCATTCCTACGGGCTCTCCTATTATGAATGTAATGTGATGATATGCAATGCAATGGCAACAATACGCGATTAGATAAACCTGCATTGTAATGGAAATGAAAATTAGGGCTCGGAAAGAAAAATCGTTACTTAGGCGCCATGTGTGTGCCGGAGGGAAAACTCAAAAGTTGCTGAGGATCGCCGGAAAAGTCGCCGGAGAACGCCCACGAACCCTAAGCGAGCAAGGGAACAAAAACCTAAACCGCGTGAACTAGGCTCGAAACAAGTGAAAAATGGAAGAGGAAAGGGCTTATCTGTCAAACCTAATATCTTGGACGATTGGGACGGCCGGAGGAGTCGATCGGAGAGGAAGACGACGATCGGAGAGGGAAAGAAGAAGGAGAACTCGTCGCGTGAAGACGCCGAACCCTAGCGGTTCGGCGTTATAAAATCGCGATGCAGTCGACTGATGTGAGCATCAGTCGACTGATCGCGGGTCGTTATCGAGTTTTCCGAACCGGCAGTCGACTGCTCCGGTTCAAAGAATCGATCAATGAACTCTCGTGGCGTGCTCTGAGCATCACGATCGATGTTGCTCATCAGTCGACTGATGTGCATATCACTCGACTGCTCGTCGAGCACTCGACTGATGGCCTTCGGCCTCGGTGAACAGTACCATCAGTCGACTGATGGACCTCATCAGTCGACTGATGTTCGATCAGTCGAGTCATGGAGCTAGCACTCGACTGATGGCCGTATCGTACGGTGTTATCGATCTCCGATTTATCTCGATTTTATCATCTTAATCGTTCCATTTTATCACGTTAGATCTTGTATTTTGAATGTATTGATGTTATACTTTTATTTATGTATTTGTTAATGTATTTTAATGTTTTATTTCATTTTTGCAAACATTAACATTCAATGATTTCCAAAACCTAACATCTCACCCTTTCTAAGTGTTGAAATACACAATCAAGGTAAAAGACTTGTTTTGTGAGATGTAATTTATCCTAGACATTCATTTCATGCAAACATATGGTAAAACATATGAAGCATGGTGAATACAAGACACCAAGTTGTGTGACACTTGAGTATCACTCTAGATATTACCTTTACATCTTAACCACACATTTCTTGATACATGACCTTCCCAAGTGTGCCAATAATCAAAGGTACACACTATGACCTCTAAATCTAGATCGTGTCAATTTTATTGATTTTCATGTTTTCAAGATATATATATTGACACAACCTAAAATTTTGAGATTAAGACTCAAGGATATTTCCAAAGTAACCATAACCTTGAGAGTAACCTTAAAGTGCCACCTTTATTATGGTTGAGTTAACTACCCATCCAATCAAGGTTGGCACACCCTAAACCCATCTTAGCGTGAATCAATCACGCTCTTAGGAACCCAAAATCGATTTGAGCTCCTAGGGTTAATTAGATATTCCTTAGGGATAACCTCCCTAGATACCTTCCTCATGACCCTCCTAGGCTTATTAGCCTTGGTCATTTTGGTCTTACCTAGGTTAACCTTAGGGATTGCCTCCCTAACAACCTTCTCAGTGGTCATCCTAGGTTTCTTCGAAACCATGGCCAATAGGCACAAACCTTGGTCAACTCTAGGAATGACTTCCCCATTGACCTTGGTCTTCCTAGACCTAGTTAGTGTCCCATAGTCAAACGGAACACTATGGTAAGTCACCTTGGACTTAGGTTTGTGACCCAAACCATTCTTGTCCTTGGTTGACTTTTGACTCTTAGGTCTTAGAAGTTGATTTTGACTTCTTGACCTCAGTTTGACAATTTGACCCTTGAGATTGAGTTTGTATTTTGTTTAGGGTCTTTTCCAATTTCTCAAGCCTTGACCTCAAGGCTTGGTTTTCTAATTCTAATTGCCCAATTTTAGAATTTTTATTTAACTCTTGGGCATTGGACTTTCTTGGCGAATACCTAGTCCATTTTGGATTAAAACCTAGATGTTCTTGGATTTTCTTAATAGATTTCTTAGGTATTGTTTTTCTAAGGACATTAGTCCCAAATTTCTCCTTATTCTTAAGATGAACATTCTTAACTCCTAAACACATATGCTTGTTATTTTTAGCATGCTCTTTATGATACATACCACAATTGCTAAACTTAGTTCTATCATGCTTTAAATTAGACGGAGCATTATTTAAATATACCTTAGGGTTTGCCTTAGTGGCTCCCCCTACTTGTGATGCTCCCCTTTGCCCCTTCTTCTTCTTCTTTGGGCATTGACTCCGGTAATGACCCGGTAGTCGACATTTGAAGCAAATGACATGCTCCTTGCTCTTTTGTCTTGGAGAACCGGCATCCGTTGACTTTTGTTGACTTTTAGGCGCCGGAGGAGTTTTCTTGATTCTCTTTGGACATTTGCTCTTGTAATGCCCATACTCCCTACACTCAAAGCACATAATATGATTTTTGTTTGAAAATAAAGTGTTTGAGTTACCTAGGGTGGTGGTAGGTGCCGGAGTTGAATTTTGAGCTTCCTCATCTTGATCGGATGTTGAGAGCTCTTCTTGAGGTTGCTCCGGTGTAGAGGATGGTATATCCTCCTCAATCCTAGAAGTAGATGCTTCTTCCACCTCTTCTACTTCTTCTTTCTCCGATTCGGAAGTTGACTCCATCTCAACTTCCGATTCCTCACTTTCACTTGAGGATGAACTCTCCTCATGGTATCTTGCCAATTTTCTCCATAGCTCCTTGGCATACATGTAATCCCCTAACTTGCACAAAACATCATTAGGGATTAAATCTTCCAAAAGTTTCGTTACCTTAACTTCGGTCTTGAGCTTTTGGCGTTGCTCTTGGGTCCACTTTTTCAATTTTAGGACATTCCCCTTCTTATCCCTAGGGGGTTCAAGACCTTCAATGAGGATAAACCAATCCTCTATGTTCATCATCAAGAATGTTTCCATTCTTGCTCTCCATGCCGAAAAATCTTCTGGATCATATGGAGGTGGAGTGTTAATTTCCCATCCAAGCTTGTCTTGGAATTCCATCTTCACCCTCTAGCCTTTCACCTTAGCTCCCGATTGTTAATCCGTAGAAGAGCCCCTGGCTCTGATACCACTTATTAGGAATCGTTGGAACGGCTAGAGGGGGGGTGAATAGCGTAGATGAAATTCGCTCTCGTTTGTGTCTACAATTTCGTTAGTGCGCAACGGAAATATAAATAATAAAAGCGATAACGAAATAGACAACAAGCTAACACAATGATATAACGTGGTTCGGAACCACACGGTTCCTACTCCACGAATCGAGCTCTAAAGAGCCCTAGTGATGCACACGCACTCACTAATGATAAACACTCCTTCTCGACACAAGTCGGAGGCGGAGAAACCCCTTACAATAAATCTTACAATAGTAAGAATGAAATACAAGCAATATACAATGTAAATATGAAATACAAGTAAAGAAAAGACTTTACAACACTTGTTTTGATTGCTTGAATGCTTGGTTGCTTGCTTGCACTTGGAGACCTGATTTGCACCAACAAATCGCCCCAATAGCCCTCAAGAACCGGTTACTTTTTCCTCCATCACGAGCTCCATATATAGCTTCAACCTGTGCTGGAAAAAGTCTATCAGTCGACTAATCGATACCATCAGTCGACTGATGCCACTGTTGTCGTGAGACAATGGCTAGTTCCACGTTGGATAAGTCCAACGGAACTACCATCGACCGATTGGACCATCGGTCGACCGACGGAGTCCTCACTCGACCAATGAGTCTCGACTCCATTCTCGCGGCCGAATTCTCGAGCACCACCGATCGATCGACTATCACCGATCGTTAGCATCGCAACTTATGGCCGATTCTAGGTCATAACCCGCAAAACCCTAGTCGACAGTCGACCGCCACATGACATCATGAGGTTTTAACTCAAGTATGGTTCCCCCATACTTGCTAGACCACCCTTAGCCTAGACCTAAGCCTTCTAGTCACCTCCATCAGCCTCACGCCTCTCGGATCCCTCCAAGTCATCCATGACTTGTTCATCCATCGCGCTAGCCTTCAGGTGCTTCCGTCGGCTATGTCATGCTAACGGTGTCTACACCACTAATGCACATTGGACTTACGCCGCCAAGACTCCGCTTGGACTTTACGCCGCCAACCATTGGACTTATGTTGCCAAGACTCCCGCTTGGACTTTACGCCGCCAATATCAAACCCTTGGACTTCTCAAATGCCAAGACTCAAGCTTGGACTTTCCCTTGCCAACCCATGTTGGACTTTCCATGCCAAGACCATGCTTGGACTTTCCTTGCCAACCCATGTTGGACTTTACATTGCCAAGTGTCCGACTTGGACTTTCCATGACAATTATATTGTCATATGTTTTTGTCGAAACATCAAAACACATCAAAACATCACTCGAGCCAAACTCGAGTCCTGGTCAATCGTGACCTGGGCCGATTGCACCAACATAGGCTTCATACCATTTATTTTGTAAAATTTTCTCCATTCTTTCATAACTTGAGGATGTGTCCATAAATAATGAATTGCACTCCTAATTAGTTGAATATGTGATCCTAAATTTTTAAGTTCATCTTGAACACACAAATTTAAAATGTGATATGTACATCTAATATGAAAAAATCTTCCACCTATTGATGATTTACATATATCAATAAGCTCACTAATACTAGAGGTATTTGCACTAGTATCATCAAAAGAAATTGAAAAAACTTTAGAAGTTAGACCATATTCTTCTAAAATAACAAAAATAAGTTGTGAAATATTTTGTGTCGTGTGTGTTTCGTTAAAACATCTATATGCTAGCAATCTTTTTTGAATGTCCCAATTATTATCAATCAAATGACAAGTAATACTCATATATGAACAACTTTGCCAATGATCACTCCAAATATCGGAACACAAAGAAACTTTACTATTTAAACTAGAAAATTCTTTAATCAATTCTTTTTTTTTATTCTAAGACTAATTTTAAAAGTGTGCGTTTTAGAGTATTTCTTGGGATACGTTTAATAGAAGGATTTGCACATGTAGAAAGCTAATTTTCAAAAGATAATTTATCACTAAAACTAAAAAAAAGTTGTTCAATCGCACAAAATTTAGCAGTTTCTTCTCTAAATCTAGATTCATCAAATTTAAAAAGTTTAGATTCGTTACCCCAACTCGATTGAGAAGAGAATGTTGGAATTTGAGTTTGAGAACGATCGATACCAATTTCCACCGGATGATTTCTCTCCACATATCGAGTAAGGGTTCCGTAACCTCCTCATTATTGAAATTTGTAACATTTCGAACAATATTTGCATTTTGCTTGCATATCACCGGAAGGGAGCATTACTTTTTCGAAATGTTTGGTGAAGATATCGGATGTCGGGCGAGGCACTCAAGTTGGTCTTGTAGTCGTAGAATCCGCCATCGTACTGTATGTATTGCTCCTACTTTCTTGACTTTGATGATGATGACGTATTTGATATTCATCACCGGAAATATCAAGATTATAGTCGCCGATATCGAATTGAGGTGAATCGCCGCCTTGCTCGAACTCGAACTCGGGCGGTGGCTGCATTATGCTCTTTCCCTTTCCTTTGGCACCGGTCGCACCCTTACAACTTGATCCGGCTTTAGACATTTGTAAAAAAATGACTTGAGACTTGAAAGCAAATGAGGGAATGAGAATTAGATAAGAGAAGTTGTGATTTATGAAAAAATAAAAGGGAGTGGAGGAGTATTTATAGGGAAAAAAAATTTCCAACTACCAATCTGCTGGCGGGCGACGGCCAGTCGGTATTATAATAACCCCACGAAATCGTGGCCGTTGAAATTTTTTTTTTAAAAAAAATAATAAAACGGTCGACTTGTCGAGTCCGGTTCGGGCCGACCCGGTGGGTCGCGACCTGTGTAATTCATGTTGCATTTTGGGTATTCAATATGCATGCATTTCTTTCCATTTTATATTTTAGTCATGTAAAGCTTAACATATTTTAGACAAAAAAATTATTTTGGGGTATTTTTAGGGTGAAGAATCGGAAATTATCGAGGTCGTATCAAAACAACATAGCCGACACGCCCGTGTCAGAACTTCCAGACTTCAATACACCCCAAGTGTGTTAGCCGACACGCCCATGTTCCTCAACACACCCCGGGTGTGTTAGCCGACACGCCCATGTTCCATGCTCGACACGCTCATGTTCCTCAACACACCCACATCTTCATCCCCGACACGTCCATGCCCTCCATTGGCATGGGTGTGTCGTCCTATTTCCCGTTCATTTTTTTTTAAATCGACGGTTCGCGGGTTCGATTTTTTAAAAAATCGTGACCGGACCGCCTAATAGGTGGTCCGGTCACGGGTCCGGGTCAAACTCATTGACCCGGTTAATCGGACCGTTGATCACGGTCCGATTCTGGGTCGGGTCCAGGTCCGGGTCTGAGCCGGACCTTGGCCGGGTCTATTTCCATCGATCCCTGATCAGCGACGAGAATGGTGAAGAGCGAGGGTCCGGCGATCGGCATTGATCTCGGCACTACCTACTCTTGCGTCGGAGTTTGGCAGCATGACCGGGTGGAGATCATCGCCAACGACCAGGGCAACCGCACCACCCCCTCTTACGTCGCCTTCACCGACAACGAGCGCCTCATCGGTGACTCCGCCAAGAACCAGGTCGCCATGAACCCTACCAACACCGTTTTTGGTGAGTTCTCTTCTCTTCTTAGAACAGAGTGTAGCTTGATTTGTTCTTAACTTCTTCGATAAGGTAAATGATTGCTAACGTTTTGATCTTTGTGATGTTCCTGTGGTGTAGATGCGAAGCGATTGATCGGTAGACATTTCGGCGACCTTTCGGTGCAGAGCGACATGAAGCTGTGGCCTTTCAAGGTGGTCGCCGGCCCCGGTGACAAGCCCATGATCGTGGTGCAGCACAAAGGCGAGGAGAAGCAGTTCGCTCCAGAGGAGATCTATCTCATCCATGGTCCTCATTAAGATGAAGGAGATCGCCGAGGCTTACCTTGGTACCTCTGTGAAGAATGCAGTGGTCACCGTGCCAACCTACTTCAATGACTCCCAGCGCCAGGCCACGAAGGACGCCGGAGTCATCGCGGGCCTCAATGTCATGCGCATCATCAATGAGCCCACCGCCGCTGCCATCGCCTACGGCCTTGACAAAAAGGGGAGCGGCTCTGGCGAGAAGAATGTGCTCATCTTCGATCTCGGCGGAGGCACCTTCGACGTCTCCCTCCTCACTATCGAGGAGGGCGTTTTCGAGGTCAAGGCCACCGCCGGGGACACCCACCTCGGCGGCGAGGACTTCGATAACCGGATGGTAAACCACTTCGTGCAGGAGTTCAAGCGGAAGCAAAAGAAAGACGTCAGCGGCAACCCTCGAGCGCTCCGGCGGCTGCGCACCGCCTGCGAGCGTGCGAAGCGCACACTCTCATCGACCGCGCAGACCACCATCGAGATCGATGCGCTCTTCGAAGGAATCGACTTCTACGCCACCATCACTCGAGCTCGATTCGAAGAGCTCAACATGGATCTGTTCCGGAAGTGCATGGAACCGGTGGAAAAGTGTCTGCGAGACGCGAAGATGGACAAGAGCCGCGTGCACGATGTCGTCCTCGTCGGAGGCTCAACGCGGATCCCAAAAGTGCAACTGCTGCTGCAGGACTTTTTCAACGGGAAGGAGCTCTGCAAGAGCATCAACCCCGACGAGGCCGTGGCGTACGGCGCCACCGTTCAGGCGGCAATCTTGAGCGGCGAGGGTGGAAGCAAGGTGGACCTGCTGCTGCTCGACGTCGCCCCTCTTTCGCTGGGGATTGAGACCGCCGGCGGCGTGATGGCGGTGCTCATTCCTCGCAAAACCACCATCCCAGCGAAGAAAGAACAGATCTTTTCCACTTACGCCGACAACCAGCCGGGGGTCTTCATCCAGGTGCACAAGGGCGAGCGGGCGCGTACCCAAGACAACAACTTGCTTGGTAAATTCGAACTCTCCGGCATCCCACCGGCGCCGAGAGGCGTTCCTCAGATCAACGTGTGCTTCGACATCGACGCCAACGGTATCCCGAATGCATCGGCGGAGGACAAGACAACTGGGAAGAGGAGCAAGATCACGATCACCAACGACAAGGGCCGACTGAGCAAGGAGGAGATCGAGATGATAGTGCGGGAGGCGGAGAAGTACAAGGCAGAGGACGACGAGCACAAGAAGAAGGTGGAGGCGAGGAACGCGCTGGAGAACTACGCGTACAGCATGAGGAATACGGCGAGGGAGGATAAGGTCGCCGGCAATCTGGTGCCGGCGGACAAGAAAAAAATCGAGGAGGCGGTGGAGCAGGCGATGCAGTTGCTCGACGGGAACCATCTGGCGGAGGTGGACGAATTCGAGGACAAGTTGAAAGAGCTCGAAAGCCTCTGCAATCCGGATCATCTCGAGGATGTACCAGCGGAGCTAAGAGCATTTCCAACAGCAGGAGCTTTTCTCTCCTATCTTATTATTTTATTAAAAAAAAATAAAAGAACACGAAGGAGCGCTCCCCGAGGAGCACAGAGAGATATTAGATCATCACAATGAGAGCTCAAAGCTCTACGAATATTCATAATCCTTTTTTATTATAACTGTTAGAATAATATGAATCATAGAAAGAATTAAAAATATTTCTTATTGATTTGTTTTGTACATATACAAGGTATTTATAGATATATTATATAAATATTCTATATAAGAAATTTTATCCTATCTAAATTGACAAAATCTATTTGACAAAGTCTATTTGATTAATTCTCTTTTATCCCCCTGCAAATTCAACGGGAGATCTTTCACGTTGAGTTTGATTGCCAACTTATTGAAACGATGTCTGGATAATGGCTTGGTAAAGATATCAACGATTTGATCTTCTGCAGAAATATACGAAACAGATAATTGTTTAGTTGTAACTTGTTCTCGAACAAAATGAAAATCTATTTCCACGTGCTTTGTACGAGCATGAAAGATCGGATTTGCCGTAAGATACGTTGCTCCAATATTGTCACACCAAATTTTCGGTGTGGTATTTGACACAAAATGTAATTCAGAAAGAAGTGATTGAAGCCAAATAATCTCAGATGTTGCATTGGCTATAACTTTATATTCAGCCTCAGTACTTGAGCGAGAAACCGTGGGTTGCTTTTTCGAATTCCATGAGATAAGATTTCGTCCAAGAAATATTGCATATCCACTGGTAGAGCGCCTATCTTCAGGAGAACTTGCCCAATCAGCATCACTATAGGCGTGTAAATCTCGCGATGAATGACGATATATAAGAAGACCGTGCAGTATAGTGCCTTTGAGATAACGCAAAATTCTTTTCACACATTCCCAATTTTGTTCTGTTGGAGTATGCATAAAGCGATTTGACAAAAAGAATATCAGTCGTGTGATAGTAATATACTGTAAAAGCACCAACAATACTTCGATAAATCTGAGGATCAGACATAGCAGGTGAGGATGAGGGTACAGTGTTAGTATATATAGCAATTGGTGTGGATATCGGGCGTGCTCCATCCATCTTAGCTCTTTGAAGAAGTCCAGCAATATATTTACTTTGAGAGAGAAGCTAGCCTTCATCATGTGGTAGAAGTTCAATGCCAAGAAAAAAACGTGCATTGCCCAAATCTCGAATAGGAAATTCTTGATTGAGAAGACTTAATAAAGTTGTGATACCCTTTTGATCATTCCCAATTATTAAGATGTCATCCACATAAATAAGGAAAAATATCATGGATCCATCCTTATATTTATAAAATAAAGAAGAGTCGGTTTTTGATCCAGAAAATCCTTGTCCTTGTAACCAATTAGATAAGCGATGAAACCATGCACGAGGAGCTTCCCAAAGACCATATATAGATTTCTTGAGTTGACAAACATGAGTTGGAAATTGTGGATGACTAAACCCAGGCGGTTGCTCCATAAATATAGTTTCCTCAAGATGACCATGAAGAAACGCATTAGAAACATCTAGTTGTCGAATAGGCCAGTGCGAACTCACAGCTATTGATAATAATAATCGGACAGATGTGATTTTGATAACTGGACTAAAGGTGTCATTAAAGTCAATACCTGGTTGTTGACTAAATCCTTTCGCAACCAGTCGCGCTTTGTATCGTTCAAGAGAACCATCGGCTCGATGTTTAAGGCGAAATATCCATTTAGAACCCACTACATTCATGGAGGGAGTGCGCGGAACTAGACTCCATGTACCATTGCGAAGTAGCGCATCAAATTCTGTAGCCATTGCATTACGCCAATTTGAATCCTTGTTTGCTTGAGAAAAACAAGTTGGCTCGACAGATTTTGAGGAGATCACGAGAGCACGAGGAAGAGGATGTTGGGTTGTCTTTGGTGGACATCGTGCATAAATATCGCTCAAGGGGAGTATGCGACGAGGTGCATCATCTTCTGAATCACTCTTTGTCGGGGATGATGAAGTAGATGGACTTACATTATCTGAGGATCCAGAGTTAGAAGGTGTATTATCTTTGACCGGCGAGGATTCGGAGATTGGACACTGAATAGGTTCTTGACTGTTGTCTCTTCTAATATCATCATTGCACGTATCTCTCGTGGGAGTAGATCCTTGGGATGAATCCAATGGTATAGAAGAGTTTCCAGAGAGCTCAGGAGCAGGACCTAAGATTCCATCTCTTTTTGTAGATTCAACATGTCTTGTTGGAAAAATGACCTGTGGAACCTTTGATGTTATATTGGGTGGTATTATAAAGGTACCACCATTTCCTGAGGATGGAGCTTCTGATATGACTGTAAATGGAAAAATAGATTCATCAAAGATAACATGCCGAGATATATATATGCGTCCTGTCGGTACATGTAGACAACGATACCCATGGTGCAAATTACTGTAACCAAGAAAAACACATTGTTGGGAACGAGGATTAAGTTTGTGTTTAGAGTAAGGTCGTAACCATGGATAACATGCGCAACCAAAGATACGTAAGAACCTAAAGTTAGGAGGTTGATTAAAGAGTTTTTCCATAGGAGATTTGTGGTGAAGCAATGGCGTAGGTAGACGATTGATAAGATAAATCTGTATGAGCAAAGATCATCCCAAAATTTAAGTGGAACCGATGCATGATTGAGGAGGGCTAAAGCAGTTTCAATTATATGACGATGTTTCCTCTCTGCCGAACCATTTTGTTCGGGAGTGTGAGGACATGATACTCGATGAAGAATACATGAGGAGTCGAGATAGCGATGAAGCGCCTGATATTCTCCATCCCAATCGGAGTGGAGAGAGAGTATTTTATGGGCAAAATAACGTTCAACATGCCTTTGAAATTGACAAAAAATATCAAGAAGATCAGATTTTCTTTTCATGTGAAAGACCCAAGTAAATTTACTGAAATCGTCAATAAAAATCACATAATAAAGAAAATCCTGATTTGACAGAATAGGAGCAGGTCCCCACACATCAGAGTGAATTAATTCTAAAGGAAACTTAGATACATGAGAGGAAGTAGAAAAAGGTAATTTATGACTCTTCGCTTTTATGCATGCTTCACAAGAATAAGAAGGAGACGTCAAAGAAGTTGGTAAGTTGAACTTATTGATGATATCTTGAACTAGACGAAGAGATGGATGACCAAGTCGTGCATGTCATGAGGTTTTACTTGTTCGTTCTCCAATGAAGGCCTTGGTGGATGTGGGTTGAAGGTAATAAAGACCATCTTTAATTTCTCCTTTGAGTAAAGTCGTTCCTGTTGCAGGATCCTTCACAAAACAATGACGAGGGTGAAATTCAAAGAACACATTATTGTCAATAGCAAATTGACGAACTGAAAGTAAATTTTTAGTGATTGAAGGAACATGAAGAGTATTGCGCATGCGAAAGGTTCGACCGGATGAATGAAAAATTGTGTTTCCAAGGTTAGCAATTTCCAAACCTGAGTCGTTGCCTACTTGTACCATGTCAGGTCCATGATAGGGGGAGGCTTCTGTGAGAATGTCATAATCCGGTGTAACATGATGAGTTGCCCCAGAATCTGGATGTCATCCTGAGGTTGAAGAATTTGTCACAGTCATACGAGAATTGCTTTCAAGAGAATATGCTCCCGGATGAGATGAAGTTGAGGATGAAGGTTGATTTGATGATGCAAATCCTCCAGGAAAGTTTGAATCAAATCGCTTATAACATTGATGTGCAAAGTGACCATTGCCAAAACAAATCTGACACCGTCCTCGGCCTCGTCCTCGTCCTGTATTTCTTTCACCTTGATTTCGTTGATTGTGTTGTTGATGGATAGTTGTATCTGATGTGTTGGTTGTATGCGCAGAGAGAACAATAGAATCTGACATTGTAATTGTAAGAGTATTTCATGAGAAGTCAGCATGCCATGAAGAGCATCAAGTGACACTTGCTCCATACGTGTAGTTACACTGGGAATAAAATTGTCATATTGAGGCCTTAAACCGGCAAGAACATGAATTAACAAATCTGGTTCAGAAACTGGATGCCCAATTGCTCTTAGATTATTTGCAATGGTTTTGATCGACTGAATATATTCATGGATCGATTTATCTCCTCGTTGCACCGATTGTAGTTGCATGCGAAGTTGAAGTACTCGCGCTTGAGAATGTGATGCAAAAGTACGAGCAAGAGTTTTCCATATTTGTTGAGAGTTGTCGAGTCCTACAATAATAGGAAGTATAGGCTCACTAAGCGAAGAAATTATCCACATCATAATTAATTGATCCTTCTTGCTCCAAGCTATATAATTAGGATCATCTTCTTGAAGTTTAGGAGAAGTGTCATCTACAATTCCAAATAGATCATGAGCACGAAGTAACGATTGAAACTGCATCTTCCAAAGTAAATAATTATCAGCTGTAAGTTTAATAGGAAGATAGGATATGACGTTTATAGGTAAGGAGGAGAGTTGCGCTGCTTGACTTGTTTCCATGGATGAAGAAGATTCCGACATCTGATTTTAACTGTAGATAACCAAACTAGAAAAATTTCTATTAATAAAGAAGCCTCAGGGGCGCCTCGAGGGCAATGCATCGACAAACGGTACTGCCGCGCAGGAGAGATGGAGAGGCGCTGTTTCTCCATCACGGGCTTCTACCGGAAATCGGAATGAGACAGGAGGGCACGAGAAGGAGCTCAGTTGGCTTTAGGGTTGGAAACTTGGGCTCTCGATCGTCGTTCCACAGCAGCTCCTGATCGAGGTGGAAGGAGCGACAGTGCTCTTGATGTGGATGACCTCGTAGGCAGAAGGAAGAATAGGCACCCGAATCGAGGAAAGAGGTGGATGACCTCTTGATGTGGGAGACACCTCTTCGATGGATGAGGGCAGCTAGGAGGAGAGGAAGCACCGCCTGCTATTCATGCGTGGAGACCAAGTTCTGGATGTGGGAAAAAAAATTTTGGGATTCTCTGTAGCTGCAGGAAAAATTATTACGAAGGAATGATAAGAGACGGCGGCAAAGAAGAGATCGGTAGCTCTGATACCATGTTAGAATAATATGAATCGTAGAAAGAATTAAAAATATTTTTTATTGATTTATTTTGTACATATACAGGGTATTTATAGATATATTACAAGACCAAATCAATTGAAGTATTCAAATAAATATTCTAGATAAAAAACTTTATCCTATCTAAATTGACAAAGCCTATTTGATTAATTCTCTTTTAATAACATCTTTCATCTCATTAAAGAGTACGGGATCCACTGTCGTATATTCATTATAACAATATATTTCTTTAACCCATAATCCTTTTAACATTAACACTCATTATTTATGGGTCTTACCGTCCACTCAATTATCTTAAAATTATATCATATTAAATAAATATATTTTAAAAATGTTTTAAAATATTAAAATATTTGCAATAGTTAGTTTCTTACGGCTAATTGCAATAGCTAATTTTCAATGATTATTTTACAAAATTATAATAATTGAAAATTATATTAATCGAAATGAGAAATACAATAATTAAAAATTACAATCACTCGAAAATACAATAATATTAGAAAATAAACGTTGAGTAAACAATTTAGATATTCCATCTCGACCTAATATCCTGACATAGACATTCATATATGATAAGTTGCTCCTCTGTCATCTGCGAGATATCTTTGTTAAATATTTTATATTCCTTCAATTTTAAGTGACGATTCTTAGCTTCAGATTTGGACAAAGCAACTTTTGCTTTAATCTCCTCTACTTTGAGTTGTTTTTGCTTTAGATCGACTTCGAATTTTTTCACGCTTGTATACTCAGTGAACTTTGCGAAAATATTATTGTAATTTATTGACAGATCTTCCATGGTCGATTTTACTTTGCCTTTTCCCTTTCTTTTTGCTGTCTTCTGTCTATTGGACGAATATCTTCATCATCTAGGTTTATACTCACATCTTGGTTGGAGGAGGTATTGCTTGCTCCCAATTCTGAGGTCCTCATCTTTTTTGTGATCACAAAGTGATCGTGGACTGTGGAGTAAACATTGGGCGGTCTTTGACAATTCTCCATACATGCTCAAGATTAAATGCAATGTCATTGTTTTCGGATCGATATTTTTCGTACGCAAACCTCAATATATCTTCGTCACTATGACCGCTTCGATATGAAAGGTAAACACTATTGTAATTTGTGTTGAATCGATATACCTTCTTTTGGATTGTATTGTGCCAATGTAACCGTATAACATTTGCACTTCTGGTGTTTGAATCTGAGGGACGATTCTCATTGTAGTAGCTTGCAACACGTCCCCAAAAAGCATCTGCCTTTTGATCATTGCCGATTATTGGATCATCGATGATAGTGACAAAACTTCTCGCTAAGACTTCGTCTTCAACCTTTGTCCAACTTGAACACTTTCTTGTACCCTCAGCATTTGAAATCGTTTTTTCAAAATTGACCACCTCAATTGGAGATTCACGGGCGGAAAGTTAAGTCTCTGGGACAAAAGTCGGAGTTACAGGTTCATTCGACATTGGAGGAGTGAAAGACATACCAGTCATGTGCGGGGTACCATATCCATGAACAACCGACGACGTAAAATACGGATGACTCATGTTTTGCCAATATTCGGCTGGAAGCGGTTGATATGGACCTCGAGGGGCATAATTCAGATGATTCATATAATTTCCAAAACTTTAGAAAATTTGAAAATTTTGTGGAGTAAACGATATATTTGGAAATGGATGTGGGTATTGATAATTTGGTGGAATTTGTAGATTTTGAGAAGATGAATATTCCTGTGGATTGTTGGTAGAATTCAAGAAATTTATAAAAAATGCTCTATTATTTTCATCTATTTCGGATAGAAAGTAAGATTGCAGGAACTTAATAAAATAAATAGGGAGGATATTTAGAGAGTAAAATTGAAGAGTATAATGAGTTGGAATAAAAATATGTGTGCATTTTGATGGATATATACAGATGAAATTTCAAATTAGCCGTTATAAAATAACCATTAAAAAATTAATAAATTTATTTCAAACTAGCCGTTCAAATAGCCGTTAATTATTTTTTTTATAATTAAAAAAAAATAAGATGGGCCAGCCCTAACTGGCCCACCACAGTCCCACTTAAACGCGTTCAAGTGGATAACACCCCTCCGCAATGCATTGAACGCATAACACAAAACCCCCCATTAACACCCATTGCGGGTGCTCTAATGGCTCAGGGCCCAGAATCGAGGAGGTCGATTAGATTACAAAAGTCAGTCTCTGCAAACTGATCTCGTGGTGTTCTTGCATACGTTGAAAATATAAATTACAGATTTCTTTTACTTTTCTCATCAGAAAACGAAGATTTGTGGTTCATTACTATCCATCAAAACTTGCAATCTCAGTTTGAAAGACAAACATTTGCAGGCAAATTTCCGTTTTAATTCCAACACCATGATTCATGCATTGATGAATCGAAGCAGTGTATTGAAACAGTTCGCAGGACAACAGCTCATAAAGTATAAAGTGGAGTGTGTTCTTAGATCAAGATTCCAATTTACCTGATCTGATGGAGCAAGGGATCTTCTCTGTAAGAAGGAACATGGTGCTCGCTCATTTTCATCTAACGAAGTCAGGTTGTATGAAAACATCAAACTTAACTTCTGCAGATCAAAAATCATTGAAAAGAGAGAAAGAAAAAAAGAAAAAATGGAATTTTTTTTTATGTTATAGCTCATTATGACCGAGAAGAAGATGAATCAAACCCAGAGATTAGGGTTCGAGCTTAGGTGGAGGGACGAGGGGGCAAATTCTGGCCAAGGGGCTGAAAGGAGAATTGGTCAAGCAGCAGAGGATGCAAGAGCTGTTCTTGGGGTGGTCCTTCGATTCTGTTTATATATACATATAAAAGGTTTAAGATCTTTTAGAATCATTAAAGAGTTTTTTTTTTCACGAGTCGATCTTAAATCAATAGATGAAATTGATTTTCTTTCTGCAAAATATTAGAACCGTAAATTTAGCGCCCTTTCATTTCGGCTCCATAAATATAAAAGGGAATAAATTATAGATAGTCACTGACATTGATGTGATGTTGGTGTAATGACGTGGAAGATATGATCCAAATGAAATGGATCTTCTAATTGGGCTTCATTAGGTGAGTTGGTTAGGTAAGACTTCGCGGGTAGTTCGATTAAGTAGATCTCCACGACAATTCTGATTCTTGCTGAATGCATCCTTGCGAGGTCGATCACTATTTGGATCGATCGGAATTCGGGTCGGTCACGATGCGAATTGACAAACCTAATGAACAAGTAAACAAGCAAGAAGAAGGAAGTTTAACTTTGTTAAAATTTCTTCGACATTCAAGTCAAATTTTATTTGAAGAAACGGAGAAAAGAAAATAAAAGAGAAGTATGAAAATGTTCGAACCTTCCCTCTTCGATCTCTTTTTGTGTCTTTTATATAAATATGAGGGTGGATGGTTGAACATTGCATCGTGTATGTCTTGTCTTTCTACACATGTATCCATTACGTATGTTCTGAGTGAAGCATCGTCGCCTGCTCATCTACTTCAATCGGTTGACCTATAGTCAAGCCCTTTGAGTGAGCTCTCTTTGGATCAAGATCAGATTGATCTTGTAATCTGTCGGTCTATCATGTGTAAATTTATTCTTATGGGTTGATACGCTAATTGAGACAGAACGATATTTATGAAATGAACACAGATCGATTTTGAAGAAAGATTTAAAATCTCTCTTTGACGTCAGATGAGCCTCCTCCATCTTAGTCAATTACGTGAAGACCAAAAACTCATCGTAATTTACCTTATGATGATCGTCGAACAAAATGTGTACATTTGATAAGTTCCCTTGTTGATTAATTCGATCCTTGCCGGGTGGACTTTATCTAACATCGTCCAAATATAGAGAATTGAACTAGACCATGGAACCGTTGGCCTGTGCCTTGGGATTGGATTTTAAGAACAGTCGAGAAACATTACACATCTTCATTATTAAAATAAAAAAAAAAAACGATGACACGAGAATCCTGCTGTCCCATGGACACCGAAGTTTGCGAAAAGAGGAATCGCCACGGCAGAGACGAATTTATTGTCGACTCACAAGAAACCCCTCCGTGAACGATGGTTCAAACGAAAAATTAACTACTCCGCCATTAACGATTTTACACGCAAGATTGGCAAGCAGCACAGGGACCGTCAATTATCGGCTTAATTAATCCATTAATCTCTTCCCAGCTCGCAGCGTCTGATGATCGTTCCCAGTGCAAACAGTGAGGTTTAATTGAAGTGTGACCCAGGCGTTGCCCATTAATGTCCTCCACCAATTCCTTCCTCTGTCCCTGTCACACTAGCTCCCCCCTTCCCTTCTCCCCTATAAATCCACTCCCCCCCTCGCTTTGTTCTCCGCCCCCTCATTCTCCCTTTTTCCTTCGCTCACTCCGCTTCCCTCCGCTCCGGTCTGCGCGTCATGGAGCTGTTGATGGAGAACAAGTGGAAGCTTCCGCCGCCGCCGCCGCCGCCGCCGTCGTCGAAGAAGGCCAGCAGGAGCTGCCGGCGCGGGCCCTTCTTGAGCCAGCGGCCGGCGGCGGCCACGGCGCCGAACTCCTTCTCGACCCGGGTCACCAGCCTCGTCAAGGAGCAGCGCGCCCGGTTCTACATCATGCGCCGCTGCGTCACCATGCTCATCTGCTGGCGCGATTACTAGAGAAGATCGATTATGAATATAAACAGAAGAGAGAGAGAGAGATAAAAAAACCTATTTTTCTTTATTTCTTCACCCTTTTTTTTTTGTTTTGTTAATAGCGATATGGAGTATCCCTTTTTGGTGTCGAATTCAGTAATTTCTTCCCTCAAACGTGAAATTGATTGATCGACGAGTTGAAAACGCCCTGCGATATTCGAAATTTTTTTAGGGAAAAATGAGAAATATAAGGATCGGATATGGTACTGGTTGAAGTGCAAGAGAGTGGCGATGGAAAGGGAGAGAGGAGTCGGAGAGGGAGGCGAGTCCAATAATTGAGAACGAGGGGGAGGGGAAAGGGGGGCGCACGTGGGGAGCACGAGTGGGGTCCGCGGCACCCAACGACCCGACCTGGCGCCCATCGTTTCGATTTGACCTGCCTTCGGGGGGGCCGTCGGATGCGTCCACTTGGGAGAGCCGAGGGGGTCAACGGTCACGTCGGATGAGAGAGGGCAGGGCAGTTGCGGGGGCCGGCGGTGGCGGGCAGGGTCACGTGGGGGTCGGCCCGGACGCGTGGCGGGGATGGGACGTGGGAGAGTTCACGTGGGGGTGCAGCTGTTGCTGTTGCTGCCGCTGGGTCGTCGTGGCAGATAGATTCCCTGCGTCGGACGCAGCCGTTTTGTTTGGAGGTGGATCAGGAGGACAGATGACAAAATGTATTTGAATTTTTTTTTTTTTAAAAAATAATATTTCATGCGAAAAAGTTTTTTTTAAAAGGAAAATGAAAATTTGTTTGAAGAAAAAATTTCGCCCTGTATATTTAAAAAAATTATGTATACTAGTTAAACTGATTAAACAATACTAACTTAAGGATGTGATATTTTGTTGCAGAATAATTTAGTTATAGAAAACTTTTTTTTTGTTTTTTAGATGATTAGAATTTTTTATGCAATTCAATAAATAGAAAACAAAATATCTTTTCTAAGTGTATGTATACATAGAGATTTATTATTCTACACAATTCATCCGTGACAATTCTATTATTCATCGTTCGATCGCTTGCACATTATAATATAATCTTGAATCCTAAGGAATTGGACTGTCAATAATAAAAATATTCACGAATACTCATGTGTATATATTATCCTATATAATTTATTTATGAGTATTCATGAATATCTCTATTATCTATCGTCGAATCGGGTACATGCTATAGCTCAATACTTAAATCCTAAGAGATCGAACAATAGACAATGAAGATAGATGAATATATATATATATATATATATATATAATTTTGATGTTCTAAATCGAGTTTTCAAAAATATTATTAATAAATTAATTTTGAGTTTTCTATTAATTTTTGGGTCATTTTAAAATATAATTTAGATCTCTTTAAAAAGTGGACCAGAGAGGAATGCCTCTTAGACCTCACCTCAAGTCTGCCCTTGATATATATAATGTTACACAATTTATTCGTGAATACCTTCATTATTTATCGTTCGATTTCTTACGATTCAAAGATTAGATTATAGTACGTATTCGATTGGACATTGGATAATAGAAATGCTCATAAGTACTCACGAATATTCACGGATGAGTTTTATGACATAATATTTCTTTTCTATATATATAGAATTTTGATATGGTGTGCACTTACTCCGCATGCATTCGTGAATGCAAAAGTATTTTCGATGTACGTTGTTGTTCTGATAAGTACTATAGTCACTCTCTTAAACTCATCAGGATTGTCGCTGTCCCCATCAAAGTAACGATGTTCGCTAAAAATATCTTTACATTCACGGATGCACACGAGTTCGACGGGGTCAAATCCATTTACTATCCAATTTGGTCGGATCAATGTTCTATTCAACTTGAATCATATCACTCGTTGGATGTGACAGGAGAACCCACCGAAATTAGCATAATTATTTCGACAGATTAGCATGGCTTGTTTGCTAAGACTAATGGAACTAATTAAGAAAATTGACCGATTGAATCAATTTAATCAACCTATCTAGTCTACCAAGCTTAACTAGTCCGACATGATTAGACCTCTTAACTCACAGAGCCTATTCAATCGATCGAAGCCGCTCAACTTAATTATTTAATCAAATGGCCTAGCTAGATCTATATTGAAACACACACTTGCCTAACTCGATCTGATTAGACCGCCAAACTCGATGAACCGGCCATGCACCTAACTTGTTTATCCTAGCTAGGTGGATCTCTAGTATGCTCGATCCATTGAGTTCGCTTAATATATATATGGTTCGTTATGTTCGTGTTTAGCTCGCTATCTAGCCTAATCTAATCGACCAACACAATGAAATTAACCAATTCATCTATTTACACTAAATTGATTGGATTAATTAATCACCCCTAAGAACAATTGATTCCCGAAGACCAACTTGTCTGATTCGATTGCCCTAAATGAATTGATATGTTTGGATTGGTTTGAACTAATCGAGCTAACTAAATCAATCAAACTACTTTATCTATCAAATCGCTAAGACAATCTAAGATCGATTAACTTGATTAATCCATTCAACTCTCTCGACCAAACTTATCCATCCCTATTAAACCAACTAATAGGAAAGTAAGTAACTAAATATTCATATACAAATTTGATATTCGACTTGGTAATTATTTAATTTTATTTATTTAATATATAAAATTAATTAAATAAATAAGCTTGAACACTTTATTAAAATAAATGAATAAACTTAAATACATATAAGAATAAAATTTATGAGTCATATTCATTAATAAAAATCTTATCAAATTTGTAAATAAAAAAATAAGCTTTCAAGCCAAACAAATAAATTATAATATCAAGCTCATTGATCAACTAAATAAGTTTAGAAATATAAAAATTTTAAACAAGTAAAGTAAACAAGTTTAATGATATGAGAAAATATTGACCTCTGAGAAGCAAGAGCCTAGTTCGATCCATATAAGGAGGATAAAAGGCATGCTAGAGTGAGGGAAAAGGGGGACCTCTCTCTCTCTCTCGCTCTCACGTCGTCGGTCGTTCTATTATGCACTTCCAAAGTCTTCGGAGGTCGACTAATAACTCAAGGAGGGGATCTTCTTCGGCTGAGAGGGGCTAGGGCAACGAGGCTGGCTTGGGGTTTTCCTTTGGTGCTCCACTGTTTCCTTGATCCTATTGGCTTCAGTCGGAGCATGCAGATCCTTCGCCGGAGAAAGTTGCAGTATGATGCTTCAGTTATTCCTTGGAAGATGCATGTTCAAGTGTCATCATCTATAACTTTGATGTCGAACCTCTGAGTTGGAGAGGAACACAAAGTCTTCATTGTCGATTACATCTATCCAATTTGTGTGCTTGCTTTTATGGTATTGTGACTTCTCTTATTATTGCTACTTTGGACATGGATTTCCAACACAAGTATGGTTTGATGGTTCTTTTGGCTAACATTGTCGACAATTTTAGTTATTGCACTTGAGTTGATTTCAGGGGAAAAATTACATTAGGGTCAATTTGTGGTCCAGAACATGGTGGCAACATCATAATCGAAAATAGTTATTAACTTGTTAGATGATCAATAAATGGGTAAGAATGAAGGAAATGAAAATTGGATGGTACTGATGAGATTTTCTATTGCCTCTTTGTCAATAATAACGAGATTTGAATCATAGTTGCTAGGCTGGATAATGATGCATTCAGAATTCTAAGGAAATTGAACTCTATGTACTTATTTGAGCAAGGCCCGAAAAGAAAGAGCAAATAGATTCTACTCATACATTATTGTAGTTTAGATATTTGTATGTTATATATCTCATCTATTCTATTGAATAAAATAGACTTTGCAACTAGTTTGTTGGTTATTAGAAGCTCTAAAGAAATTTCACTTTTTTGGATCTCATGAGTACTTAAACTCAAATTTGATGTGATGAAGCTTGCTTACTGCTCCTATTCTTTTTTAGTTGTTGTCGTTTTCCTCACATTTAATGCACTATTTACGATCTTCTGCATTTCTTTTACATTCCTCACTGAAATTGATATATTCTCTTTCATTAATGTCTGGTCTAACTGCTTAAGCATTGAAGTGTTGCCGCCGGATAGGCCAACGGTAGTTTAACGTGTATTAGTTTTTTTAGAACAAATTTACTGTTGCGGTCGGAGAAAACTCCTCCTCGATGACACAAGATCGAGAAGAAAAAAAATTCATGCCGCATCAGTTGACGTCGTCTGTGGGATCTTTTAGGCAAGACGTTGATAGAACAATACAATCATCTAACTGGAATGATTCTTCCGCTTTTCTTTCCGTTGATGTGACTGATTTTTTTAACATCCCCTTTCAATTTAGCTTTAGGTCAATGCTGATTCTTGTCAAGTCAATTCCTTACTAAAGCTTCTTTATTGGATATGAGTTCACGATGGGAGGAAGACATCAAGTGCTATACAAATTGGTTGCTAATATAAAAATTCTTTAGTGAATGGTGATGATGTTGCCCTGTATCATATACTGCAGTTCCTCCTTGTTGCAAAATTCAGTAAGTTTGTATATAAATTCTCACCTTTAATATTCTGTTGCATTCTTATACCTTGTCGTTCCTCTAGTTGTATTTAAAATTTTCCCCATTGAAGATACATTATACAAGGTATACTTAGAGAACAAATAATATGGTTATATACACACTTAGAATATCTTAAAAGCTTAAATTTAATTACCTCTGTGTTTAATACTTATCTTAAAAGTTTATATTTAATTAGTCATTCTAGTGTTTCTTAGTCACACATAGCAAGATGACCACTTGGCCGCATACCAAGTCAGTCACTTGGCCACATGGCCAGTCGACCACTCGATTGAACAACCAATTGGTCACTCGACCCCATAGCTAGCCGACCACTTGGTCACATAGCAAGTCGACAATTCGGTCGTACAGTCAGTCGACCACACAACCAGTTGGCCACTAAGTCACATAGCAAGTCGGCCACTCAACCGCATACCAAGTCGGTCACTCGGTCGTATAGCCAATCGATAATTTGACCACATAGTCAATTGACAACTCGGTCACTCGGCTGCATCACAAGTTAGCCACTCGACTGCATAGTCACTTGGGTGCATCGCCAGTCAGCGACTCAGTCACATAATCAGTCGGCTACCCGACCATATAGCAAGATGACTGCTCGACTATATAGCCAATCAGTCACCTAGCTATATTGCAAGTCAACTACTCGGTCGTATAACCCATCAACCATTTGGCCTAGTTAGGTTGTTTCACTCGGTAACTCATCCGAGAACATACTTCATCCCTTTTGGCCACTCGGCTAGGGTAATTACTTACACTCAGTCATTCGACCGAGTTAATATACTTTATCCCTTCCGGCCACTCGCCTAGGGTTATTACTTGCACTCAACCATTCGGCTCGAGCGAACATATTTCACCCCCTTTCGGTCATTCAACCAGGGTAATTTCTTGTACTCAATCAACTCAACCATCACAGTCGTAGCTTATTCTTATTTCCCTCAATGGTGATGAGACAGGGAGGAGTGGTGATACTCAGGACCAGTCAATGCGCCACCTGTAAGCCTCTGACTAGGTTGAAGTATTCCGACGGATTTTTAGCTTGGTCGTCATGACTGTAGCTTATTCTTATTCCCCAGAATGGTGTTGAGGCAAGGAGGAATGGTGATATGAAAAGTCAGTCGGTGTCCAACTCATAAGTCCCTAACTAGGTCGAAGTGTTCCGACGGAGTTTCAGCTCGACACTAGCTGTAGCTTTCTTCTATTCCCTTGAGCAGTGTTGAGGTAAGGAGCAGTGGTTTGTAGGGTTAGTCGGTGCACCACTTGTAAGCCTCTGACTAGGTTGAAGTATTCCGATGGAGTTTTAGCTCGGCTGTCATGACCGCAGCTTATTCTTATTCCCCCTAAATGGTGTTGAGGCAGGGAGGAGTGGTGATACGCAGGGTCAGTCAATGTGTAACTCGTAAGTCCTCGATTATGTCAAAGTGTTCCGCTGGAGTTTAGCTTCGCATTAGCCGTAGCTTCCTTCTATTCCCCTAATGGTGTTGAGGCAGGGACAAGTGATGGTCTATAGGGTTAGTAGGTGCGCCACTTGTAAGCCTCTGACTAGGTCGAAGTATTCCGGTGGAGTTTCAGCTTGGTTGTCATAGTTGTAGCTTATTCTTATTCCCCAAAGTGGCGTTGATGATAGGGAGGAACGGTGGTCAGTAGGGTCCGTTGACACGCAACTTGTAAATCCCCGACTAGGTCGAAGTATTCCGGTGGAGTTTCAGCTCGACACTAGTCGTAGCTTCATTTTATTCCCCTGAGCGGTGTTGAGGTAGGGATGAACGATGGTCTATAGGGCCAGTCGGTGCACCACTTGTAAGCCTCCGACTAGGTCGAAGTATTCCGACAGAGTTTCATCTCGACTGTCATTGTTGTAGCTTATTCTTATTCTCCAAAGTGGCATTGATGATAGGGAGAAGGGAGGGGTGGTGGTTAGTAGGGCCAATCGGTGCACTACTTGTAAGTCCCCAACTAGGTCGAAGTATCCCGACAGAGTTTAAGCTCGACACTAGCCGTAAATTCCTTCTATTCCACTGAGCGGTATTGAGGCAGGGAGGAGCGGTGGTATGTAGGGGCAGTCAGTGTGCCACTTGTAAGCCTCTGACTAGGTCGAAGTATTCTAACAGAGTTTCAGCTCGACTGTCATAGCTGTAGCTTTTTTTTATTCCCCAAAGTGACGTTGATGATAAGGAGGAGCGATGGTCAGTAGGGTCAGTCGGCGCACGACTTAAGTTTCTGACTAGGTTGAAGTATTCCGACAGAGTTTCAGCTTGGCACTAGTCGTAGCTTCCTTCTATTCCCCTGAGCGGTGTTGAGGCAGGGAGGAGCGGTGTTATGTAGGGTCAATCAGTGCACTACTTGTAAGCCTCCAACTAGGTTGAAGTATTCTGACGGAGTTTCAGCTCGGCTGTCAAAGTTGTAGATTATTTTTATTCCCCAAAGTGGCATTGATAATAGGGAGGAGCAGTGGTCAGTAAGGTCAGTCGACGCATGACTTGTAAGTCCCCTACTAGGTTGAAGTGTTCTGGTGGAGTCTTAGTTCGGCACAACCAAAGTCATTCGTAAGTCCTCGGTGCCAGTTGCAGCTTGACATTCCCCTATACAATGGTGGAGGTGGAGGAGTAGGGCTTGACATTCAGTCAGTGTTGCGATGAAGAGAGCTCTTATTTTATTCAGTCTGTGTTTTTGAGCAGTCGAGGCATTCTAGTTTGGTTCTTGTTTTATTCCGTTCACATGTTCTGAGACAGGTATTATTCAACCCAGGTGTTGTAAAATACTAAAGAAATATATATATATATATATATATATATAATAAGATAAAATAAATGTTGGGTAATTAGGAGATTACCCTATCAAATTTTTCAGAAATTTTTAGAAATTTTTCTGGATTTAAAAGGAGATTTCTAAGGCAAATGGCGGAGGAAGATTTAACGGTGTAAAAGGGGTTTAATCGAAACTAGGTTTACATCTTATAGGGTTATTAGATCCAACCCGTATGGTCAACCCTATCCAATTCCTTATTACGAGCGGCATCTCACTGCGAGCCCGACGACTTCCCCTCTTCCTCGTCGCGCATTCCACCCGTCGCCGATTCTACGCCGTCCAGCTTTTAATCCCTGCAGTTTATTTTTTTCGATCGTTTCTTCCCAACCGCAGCCGCGATTAACTCCTCTCCGAAACGAAGCCCTCTTCGATCGTCTACTTCTTCTCGTGACTTTCCCCTCTGCAAGTAGTGACCGGCGACCTCGACAGCCTCCCCGGGATGGATGGAAGCTTCGATTTGGCGAATTCCCGACGGTAGGTGACCGGGCGATTTTTGATCTCTGTTATCCGTTCGTCGTCGGAGCGAGGTAAGGGTTGTCTGTTCCCTTGTTTTCCCTCGGTCTCAAAGGGGATCCGTTTGTGAATGAACTCTTTCGGTAGTTTCCTTCGTTGAACGTGACCTAATCAGTGACTTGGGCAGAACCGATGAACAAGAGCATAGGAGAAGTTTCAGCCGGTTTTGGGGTATTGTTCGGCCGGGGAGGTTTCAACTATCGATAAACCTAGTTTCTCCTTAGTTACTATGTGTTCCTTTCCTTAGCTGACACAATTGCGAATTTGGGAGTAGAGGCCTTCTCTTGGCAGATTGAGGATTGGGAAGGGTTGTTTTGCCGGTGGAGGTTCCAAATTGTTGATAAGCATGAACCTTTTCCCTATTTTCTGTTCAGTCCAGTTGGATTAGTTACATTGCTATGTTAATGTCGTTTCCTGCCGTGAGTGTTGAACGGTAAGGGTTGTGGTAGTATGATAGTGTCTAAATGAGTTAGGTAAGTTTTGATTTGAGTGTGTTAATGATATATAATAGGATTACTGCAGTGGGGTAAATTACTGGATTATATAGCTTAAATTTAGACTATTACTTAATTATTCTTAATGATCTATTTGATTTGGGTTGATGAGGATAAGAGGTGTTGTCGGGTTGTGTCCTACTGCATTGATGAGCTATTTTTGAGAGTTCAACTTTGTCGAAACGACAATTAATGGATTAGGCAGGAACTGGGTTTGAATTAATAGTAAGTGTTGGTCGGTTGTGAGGTTTTGTTAGGTGTTTGATCGGCTGTGAAGCAGTAGCTTTGTTTGGGCTACGAATAGGGAGGTGTATCGGTGTGAATATGGGTTAGATTTATACTTAATTTGTTGGTGATCCTATTACATCAAATTAAGTGTAAAAAGATTAAATCTTCATGAGATTGACTTTGTTAAGTGGGTATAAAGTTGGATGAGTAGGTTAGCACTTTTGCTAATTGAAAATGGTGAGTTAAATTAAATGGTCAAGCTTGGCTATTTGAGCTTCTAATTCGTATTCGATAAAGGGACGCGAATATAGAAACGATAGAATAGTAAAATTATATATCTATTGACGTATGCTTGAACATAACGACAATGTTCGAAATGTACAGGACATTGATACGAGATGGGTCCGCGGCCGTGAGGATTTTATTACTACGAGCATTACAGCAGGTGGGTAATTCCTACACTGGTCAAGTAGTTTTTAAATGCATGCAGATTTAGATACATGATCATCTTATATGATCATGTTACCTTGACTCTGTTCTTATTTACTCTGGCGCTTGATACCTTAACTTTGGCTGTTAACTCCATTGCTGCTATCATGTTCCATTTTATTATGATTAGGAGTTATATATATAGGTGATGTAAGTAACATAGAATTTGTTTAGTTAAGTGCAAATAGTAAAGTCCAGATGACAATCTGATTGTAAATTGGGCAAAGAGGTCATCTGTGGGTAGGTAATATTTTGAACGTAGGGTTAATTCTAATACCCTTAGGTTGCATATTTACTACCGACCATGTACTATGTAAATGGTCAGGTGAATTGTATTTAGTGTGTCGCTACGAACCGGTGGTCCTAGCTCATTATAATCAGTTGAGTACGACTCTCTGCAGGATAGAGAGTGTGTTGATCTGATTGGTTTGACTCTCTTTAGAATAAAGAGCCTATGGTGGATGTCTATTTGTGACAAAGCATTCATATCATTTGCATGCATGCTGGCGATGTGGTTTCCCTTATGGTTGAGAGGGTCGTCAGTCATCCTGCCTCCACGGTTTCTCATAGGAGGAGTAACCGGTGTGAGGGCAGAGCATTGTGGTGCCGCACTCTTCCACTATAGACGGTGATAATTGGATTTGCGTGCCGTAGTCCTACGTGTGTGGCATTCGACCACTCATGGATAGTGACTGTCGGAGTGGCCAACAACAGGGACCCCCGTCGAGTAGCTTGCTCTTCACGCTTATATACTACTCGATCATACTACCCACTCGGTCACTCGAGAGTAGTGGTTGGTGTTGAGTTGGGACAGTTGTCATGCTCGAGCTACCGAGACCACACTGGGGTCGTGGTGGCTTTAGGGTGAGCCGACATGACCATGCATGCTGCATTGCCGACTTATGATATTTTTGCATATTGCTATATATATATATATATATATATATATGGATGATTGTGATTAGTATACATATATAGATGCAGTCTATATATATATGCTTATTATGATGTTGCATTTGATTGTACTATGCTTGTTGCATTTGGTTGTATATCATCTTCATACATGCTACCCGTATCGCTTATACGGTTGTGTAGGATACCTGTATAGTTGTTAGATTGTCTATTGCATTCTTTGACCTGTATATATGTTGTTATATGGTTTAGAGCAGACTTCCTGTATATGTATATATTGTGGATATGTGCTCAGGTTGAATAGGTGTAGCGTAGCAGACTTTTAGGTATGTCTGCATTTTATATTGGCCTTTGGTTAGAAGGTATATACATGGATATGTTATCATGCTAGTGTTACCTAATATACCTGTAGATTTTTCTATCGAATTACATGTGATATTGATATGTACATGTTTTCCTATTACCTGCTGAGTTTTACTTACCACCATGGACTCTGAGTTTTTCTGTCGCCCAGGTAACAGGTAGAAGTCTTCGTGACGGCTTGGAGCTGCGTCGGCGATCCATCCCATCTCCATTTTTCTGAGTCTCCCGAGGATTTTGTTTATGTCATGGATTTTGGTTTATGTATGGACTTCGTCTTTATGTCGTGGACTTTATTTTGTGTCGATGTTTTCTATACGGTTTAGTACTGTGGACTTGTCCGGTGGTGTACACCTGTGTGTTTTCAGTTTGTATGTCAGTATGACTGTTGTGGGTAATGTGGTTTATGTTTCCGCTGTGTTTGGTATATTTATATTTGCTTATTATGTTATTGTTGTGGGCCTACGGGCCTTGTATTAATCTGAAATGTTGCCATGTACAGGAGAGATGTCATCCGTTTGCTTTTCGGCACGACATACTCTCGGGGCGTGACAGGTGTTGTCGGGTAGTTCTTATTTTATTCAATCGAAGTGTTTTGAGGCGGGTATTATTCAGTCAAGGCATTATCAAGTTAGTTCTTATTTTATCCGATTGAAGTATTTGGGGCGAATATTATTTTATTCAGTTCAGCCCAGACATTGTCAGGACAATTCTTATCTTATTAAAATGTTGTGAAGAGGATATTATTTTATTCAGTACGATCGAGGCATGTAACACCAGTTGTTATTTTATTTTCTTATGTCAAGTTGATCCGAGCCAAGATGCTCTAGGTTAACTGTTATTTTATTATATTGAATTGAGCTGGAATAGGTATTATTGCATTCCGCCTAGGCGCTCCGAGTCGGCCGTTATGTTATTCATCCGAGGTGTTCTGAAGTGGATATTTTCTCATTCGGTCGAAGCATTCCAAGCCAGGTTTTATTTTATTCATTTGAGGTGTTCTGAAGTGGATATTATTTCATTCGGTCAAGGAGTTCTTAGCCAACTCTTATTTTATTTATTCGAGGTGTTCTTAGAGGCGAGGCGGTTAGGGTCAGCTCTTATTTTATTCAACCCAAGTATTATAAGGTGGGTATCATTTTATTCAGTCGGGATTTGGAGGTCTTTCTCTTATATCTATTTGAGACAATTCGTAAGCTCTCACTTCGATCATCCTCTTATCTGACCGAGGCCATTTGTAAGCCCTTGAATTAGTCTTCTTATTATATTCATCTGAGGCAATTTATAAGCTCTCGCTCCGAGCGTTCTCTTATTCGACCGAGGCTATTCATAAGTCCTCTAATTTGTCGTCTCATTATGCATCTGGGGTAGTTCGTAAGTCCTCAAATCAACATTTTCTTCATTTGACCGAAATAGATCACTTAACGTTATGGGTGCGTATAATTTTCCCAAATAGAGGAATAAGGAGCAGAGATATGATCCAATTCGAGACGATGGAGTGATAAAGCTAAAGTCAGACTCATCAGAGTAACTCGTTTGACTATTTAGAGGGGACCTCTAATATGGGAAAATATTGACCCATTTCTGAGAAGCAAGAGCACGACCCGATCCGATAAAAGGCATGCTAAGGTGAGGGGAAAGGGGGACCTCTCTCTCTAGCTCTCACGCCGTCGCTCGTTCTATTCTGCACTTCCAAAGTCTTCGGTGGTTGACAGATAACCCAAGGAGGGGATCTTCTTTGGTTGTGTGTGTCTTGGGGGCGCTAGGGCAAGTTTCCTTTGGTGCTCCACTTTTCCCTTTATCCTATTGGCTTCAGTCGGAGCATGCAGATCCTTCACCGGAGATAGTTGTTGCATGATGCTTTGGTTACTCCTTGGGAGAGGCTTGTTCAAGCATCATCATCTGTAACTCTGACATTAAACCCTGTGTTGGAGAGGAACACAAACTCTTCGTCGTCGATTACATCTATCCGATTTGTGTGCTTGCTTTTATGGTACTATGCCTTCTCTTATTATTGCTATTTTGGACACGGATTTCCAACACAGGTATGGTGTGAAGGTTCTTTTGGCTAACATTGCTGATAATTTTAGTTATTGCACTCGAGTTAATTTCAGGGGAAGGATTACATTAGGATTAATCCGTGGTTCAGAAAAACTTCATGGTGGTAACATTGTAATAAAAAATAGTTGTTAACTTGTTAGATGATCTATAAATGGGTAAGAATGAAGGAAATGAAAATTGGGTGGTACTGATGAGATTTTCTTTTGTCTCTTTGTGAATAATAACGAGATTTGAATCATAATTGTTAGGTAGAATAATGATGCATTCAGAATTCTAAGGAAACTAAACTCTATGTACTCGTTTGACCAAGGCCTGAAAAGAAAGAGCAAATAAATTCTACTCATGCATTGTTGTAGTTTAGGCACTTCAATTATTTTGGTATGTTATATATCTCATCTATTCTATTGAAGAAAATAGACTTTGCAACTAGTTTGTTGGTCATTAGAAGCTCTAAAGCAATTTCACCTTTCTAGATCTCACAAGTACTTAAACTCAAATTTGATGTGATGAAGCTTGCTTAGTGCTCTTGTTCTTTTTTGATTGACTATGATTTTCTTCACATTTAATGCACTCTTTGCCATCTTCTGCATTGCTTTTACATGTCTCATTGGAATTGCACTATGCTACTGCTTGCCTTGTGTTATTGCAATGCTTGTTCTATAATAAGCCAGGTGCTTCATACATTAGGGAATTGCCTCCAATGAATGTGTCCTTTTAAAGGAAGATACAATTAAGAAACAAGGTGGACTATTTTTATTCCTATTGGACGCACGCTCTGGCAAAGGAAGAGGGAGTTTTTTCTCTTCTTCTAAGATATTCTTCTACTGTCACAAGAGATAATTCTCTTTGCTCTTTTTTTTTTATTCTGTATTATTTTTATTATATTTAATATATTTTTTTTTATTAATATCAGATCTAACTTAAGTATTGGAGTGTCACCGCTGGATAGATCGACGATGATTTAATGCGTATTAACTTTTTTAAAATAAATTTACTGTTACAGACGAAGAGAACCCCTCCTCCTTAGAAATTGAGGAAGAAAAAAATCCGTATCACATCATTCAAATTGAAAGTTTAATAATATTTAAATAAATTAAATTTAAGTTAAGTTCGAATTAAATTCAAGCTCATTAAAAAAAAATCAAACTAAACTTGAATAATCTTTTTAACGATTTAGTTTATTTTTGACTTGAGTATGTATTTGAACAAGGTAAATTTTAATTCAATTTGACACGATTGTATTTGTTGAATATTCACCTAAACTAGCTTGCAACTTCACTACTCATGGATGCGATGGAAAATGCTTTTAATATTTAGCTTACGATGGCAGCATCCACTATCAAGAAATAGATTCCGTTGTATACTTCACTGTCTTTGATAAGGTTTAATTGCCTGCTTTGACTTCTCCCAGCAATTAGCTTTGATTATATGATGTGGAGGTGACAGGGGTTTGGGCCCACATCATAAGGACTGAGCCCGATCAATGTCGAGGTCAATATTGAGGACACATTAAATTTGCACATGAAAATTTATTAGCAGATTATTGAGTCGATCTAGTTTCGATCCAAGGAGAGTTCGACTTGACACCACAGTCAATCACCGAGGCATAATAATAGGAGGTGGTGGTACAAATAAAATTTATATATTTTCATAATAATATGATATTATTTATTTTGATTTAAATTTTTATAATTTTATTTTTGAATTATATCCAAAAGGTTTTATTCTAATTGAGATATCTGTTCATCTTATAAATATATGGTATTTTTCATGTTTTATAAATGTGAGACTTTAATTGTATTCCCAATCTCTCAATAATCTTTCTTTAAATAAAGGACCATATTGGACCCTCCCTCAAGTCTATCTGTCCTTAAAAGACTTACTCTGCTTGATGTTTGATCCTCAACCTACCAAGTCTTCCTATCAACTATCTGATTCTCCTAATCCAGATGGACTTCCTGTCAATTGTCCGATCATCCTAATCAAATTGGACTTCCATTACAAATATATATCAAAATAGCGACGAAATTTAGCAACGAAAATAATTTATTGCAAATTTGTAACAAAATTTGCGACGAATTGCAAATTAGTAACGAAATTTTCAACAAACTTTTTTTGCTGCAAACTTATTTACATTTGCAACAAATTAAATTTTGTCGCAAATATCGTTGCAGTTTTAAATCGAATTTGATTTTTCGTCGTAAATTTGCAATGAAAAATTAATTTCGTTGCAAAATTTTGCAACTAAATATAAATTCATCGCATAATTTGCAACGAATTCATAATTCTTTACAAAATTTTCGACAAATTTAGCGACGAAAGATTTTCATCGGATATTTTCAATTATTTGGCAAAAATAACAACGATGAGAATTAAGAAATTTGCGACAAATTTAATATTCGTTGTTAATTTGGCAACGAATTTAATTTTCATTGTCAATTTTGCGATAAAAAATAAATTTAGAATTTTACGATGAAATGTAAATTCGACACAAAATTTGTAACGATTTAATAATTCGTGGCAAAATTTGTGATAAATTTAGCGACAAAATTTTTTTCGTTGGTATTTTTAATTGGCGATGAATACTCTATTCGTCGCCAATTTGACAACGAATATTATATTCGTCGCTAAATAGGCGATGAATATTGCAATGAATTAGAAATCGTCACTGATTTTTCCTAATTAACATCCGATCTCTCCTTTCTTCTCTCCTCACGTGCTCCTCCCCGTCGCTCGATCGGTACGCCTCTCCTCTCTTCCCCTCTTCCACTGATGGAGCAGCGGCGTCGCTATCGCGAGCTCGCGTAGCAGCAGCGTCTCACTACCGCGAGGTCGACCACGATCTCTCACGGCAACTACTGTGTAAGATTGTGGCAATGGCTGTGTAACACCTCCCTAGTCTTTCCACTCTCTACCAAGGGAGATGTCACTACTTTATTGTCTCTATCTTTAATTCATGCAATATGCTAACAACTAAAATAATCATAAGGACCTTTATATCACTTAAACAATAATCATTTCAAGATCTTCACCTAACATACAAGTATTAAAACTAACCCAATATAACTCTAGCATTCTTTGGTCTCAACCATAAATAATTCAGTTGAACTTCAACAATATCAAAAGAAAACAAGAAACTAAAAAATCTGATTTAGACATCTGCACTTAGGATCTTTTACTTCCACTGTTCCGTCGCAACACACACCCAACACTTCATCCGCCATGCCACCTTACTGAAGCTTTTTTTACCTTTATTTGCAGTATAAGGAAATGCAAACTGTAAGCAATAACGCTTAGTAAATACTTTCTATGCTCACAAAAACATGCACTGTATGAAATCATGCAACTAGTTCTCTTGTCCTGGATACATTGATACACATGCAAACATAACTGGAAATCATAATTTTGATTACATGTCTCTTGTATAAATCATGCTCTTAAGTATTTTAAAATTTGTAAACAGTGTATCTGATCTGGAATGATTAACTTTGAAAACTTTTACTTATACTTATACTGATACTGATACTTCAAAATAATAATCATCCTGGATATGAGCCCGGCATAGTACCAATGCACGCTTTCCTAATAGGCCGGGGTGGCCAACCACCGAACCTATTAGGGTAACTGAAACTGAGGGCCTTGGCCCGTGGGCGAAACTGATGCCTGGTACATGCCCTGTCAAAAGTAAAATACTTCCTTTATAATCATATTCTTATACATACTGAAAAAAAAGCTCTTAATCCCCTAAATCACGAATGGGGAGCACCATAAAGATCATTATGGTCTTAACCCCCAAAACTGAAATGGAGAGCATACTGAAGATCATTGTGCTCTTAATCCCTAATTCGAACGGGGAGCATCTTTAAATTTTCTTTATAAAGAAAATATTTTTACATCTTACTCTACATCATGCATATAATTGTAAGCTACAACTCATTTACAACATGCATGATCATAAATCACATTTTTATCATGGATCTAAACATGATGCTGAATTACCCATAACATAACGGTAAAATCACGTAACTGAAAACATCATGCATAATTGGAAATAACATGCACATAAAAATATATCAATGATATATGATAACTACTTATACTGCAGGTGAGCAATACTTACCTCCTATGCTTTTCTCAATTTATACCGTTAGATTTCGTAAGGAAAAGATCTCCTACGTGTTCCTTTGCTTTAGCGTGATACTCTATCAAGTTCTTGAGGATATTCCTCTTAAAAATATCCTCTTGAATTATTCCACGATGAAAAAATTATAGAGACTTTTTTTTTCCTCTCTTGTTTTTCTCGACGGCTGGAGAAAAACTAGCGAGCGAGAGAGAGAGAGGTAGAGAGAGAGTGAGCGTCGATGTTGGAGAGAGGAGGGAGAGAGAGAGTCGGCTGGAAATAAAAAAAAACTAGAGGGAGGCGTGAGAATTAAAGAGAGATAAGGAAAAAAAATATATATAAATTAGAATTTTTCTTAACCTAATTATCCCTTTAAATAATTAGTCAAATTAATCAATCTCTTTTTTTTCCGTCTATAGATATATTTTATTATATCATACTCATTGGTAATCTTATGACTTAATGGTGGGAAGTCTATTCTCCCAAACCAATGGTTCATGGTTCAAGCCTCGGCTAACGAACTATTTATTCGATTTTTTTTTAATTCCTATTCTTAATTATTTCTATTTATTATTATTATTATTCTATTCCTATTTTTATTATTTCTATTCTTATTCTTATTTCGATTTTTCTCTGATAAAAATATAGGAATTAAAATTTAGGATGTTACAATCCCTTATACCTTATAAAAGTTTCGTCCTCGAAACTTAGAACATCTCGGGTACTTTTGCTTCGTGTCATCCTCACATTCCCAGGTTGCTTCTTCGACCCTTTGACCTTGCCATAAGACTTTTACTAACGGTATTTCTTTATTTCTTAGTTTCCTGACTGCTCGATCTATTATCTGAATAGGTCGACTTTCATAACTTAGATCTGTCTGAATCTGCACTCGTGGCTCAATCACTTGGTCAGTGTCCGACGTGCTTCTTAAGCATTGAAACATGAAATACATTGTAGATAGCTGACATTTCCTGTGGTAGCTCTAGCTCATAAGCTACCTTACCAACTCTCTTGGTGATCAGGTAGGGGCCTACATATCTGGGACTTAACTTGTCTTTCTTCTCAAATCTCATTACCCCTTTCATAGGAGCTACCTTAATGAACACTGAATCTCCGACTTGGAACTCTAGGGGTCTGCGTCGGACATCGGCGTAACTCTTCTGCCGACTTTGGGCAGTCTCTATCCTTTGACGTATGTTCTTTATAGCTTTGGTGGCGTCATCTATAAAATCAGTCTTAAGTCCCATTTCTTTCTTCTCGCCACCCTCATACCAACAGATAGGCGATCTGCATCTCCTTCCATACAAGGCTTCATAAGGTTCCATTCCAATTGTGGTTTGATAACTATTATTATAGGCAAACTCTGCCAAACACAAATATTTGCACCAACTTCCTTTAAAATCTAAGGCACAAGCTCTAAGCATGTCCTCCAAAATCTGATTCACTCTTTCTGTTTGCCCATCTGTCTGAGGATGAAAATGCAGTCAATCGTGAATCGAGTGTCGAGGGCTTTCTGAACACACTCCCAGAAGTGTGAAGTGAAGCGACTGTCTCTATCTGAGATAATGGTCTTAGGTACTCCATGCAGTCTAATCACTTCCTTGACGTATAAGCGCTAAAGCTCCATGGAGTATGATATTCTGATAGGCATGAAGTGAGCAGACTTTGCCAATCTATCGACAACTACCCAAATAGAATCGTAGCCATTAGTTGTTTTGGGCAATCCTACTATGAAATCCATGGCTAGTTCCTCCGACTTCCATTCTGGAATCTGGATAGGCTGTAGAACTCCTCCTGGTCTTTGGTGTTCGGCTTTCACTCTCTGACATGTCAGGCAAGTGCTAACATACTTAGCCACGTCCCTCTTCATACCAAGCCACCAGAATTTCCCTTTCATATCTTGATACATCTTGGTGGATCCAGGATGCATTGAATATGGGGTCCCATGAGCTTCTTCTAGGATCTTCTTTCTTAAGTCTGCGTCATTGGGGATACATAGGCGTTCACCCAAATATAATACCCCACTATCAGAGACACGAAATCCTTCATCCTTCCCTTCTTGGATCTCTTGCTTGATCCTTTGGATGCTAGGATCTTTGTCCTGTCTCGCTAATATATCCTTAAACAATGTAGGTACTATGGTCAAGGAGGAGAGCTGTCTAGAAATGATCTCAACTCCAAAATTTATTATCTCTTTCTCCAGTGGTTGGGATAGTGTTGCTAGGGACATCAAAGTGGCACATGATTTTCTACTTAGCGCGTCTGCTACTTTGTTTGCCTTTCCAGGATGGTAGTGGATTTCACAGTCATAGTCCTTTACTAGCTCAAGCCATCTGCGCTGTTGCATATTCAAATCATTCTGAGTGAAGAAGTACTTCAGACTCTGGTGATCTGTGTAAATCTTGCATTGGACTCCATATAAGTAATGTCTCCAAACTTTCAAAGCAAAGACCACTGCTGCCAACTCAAGGTCATGAGTGGGGTAATTCTTTTCGTAGTCCTTGAGTTGTCTAGATGCATAAGCAATGACTTTACCCTTCTGCATAAGTACTGCTCCGAGTCCCATCTTGGATGCATCACTATACAGGTCAAATCCCTCATTACTTTCTGGAAGGGTAAGCACTGGAGCACTTGTGAGTCTCCTCTTTAATTCAAGGAAGCTCTTTTCACAATCTTCGGTCCATTCGAACTTCTTATTCTTTCTGGTAAGAATCAATCTGAAGCTATCCTTGAGAAGTTTTCCACAAACCTTCGATAGTACCCGCTAACTGAGGAAACTTCGACTTCACCGCATTCTTTGGTTGACCCCACCATCGATCGCTTCTATCTTTGTCGGGTCTACTATAACTCTCTCTTTTGAAATAACATGACCCAGAAACGATATTCGATCAAGCCAAAACTCACACTTGGAGAACTTTGCATATAATTGTCTTTGCTGAAGGGTCTGCAAGACTGTCTTCAAGTGTTTGACATGTTCTTCCTGGGTTCTCGAGTAGATAAGGATGTCGTCAATGAAAACGACCACAAACTTGTCAAGGTACTCCTTAAATATTCGATTCATTAAGTCCATAAACATAGCGGGTGCATTTGTCACTCCGAAGGGCATGACCACGAACTCATAGTGTCCATACCTCGTTCGGAAGGCTATTTTCGGTATACCATCCTCTTTAACTCTTACTTGATGATAACCTGACCGTAAGTCAATTTTGGAGAAAATTGTGGCTCTCCTCAATTGATCAAATACATCCTCTATCCTTGGCAGAGGATATCTGTTCTTGATCGTCACTTGATTCAAGGCTCGGTAGTCTATGCACATCCTCATAGATCCATCTTTCTTTTTCACGAACAACACTGGAGCTCCCCATGGGGAATGACTAGGGCGGAGGAATCCCTTGTCTAATAACTTCCGTAATTGTTCCTGAAGCTCTTTCAATTTAGCTGGAGCCATACGATAGGGTGCTTTTGAGATTGGGTTGGTACCAGGAATAAGTTCAATCTCAAACTCAACTTCCCTTCTAGGTGCTAGTCCTGGTAGCTCGTCAGGAAATACTTCCGGGTAGTCACATACGATTGGGACTTCTTCCAGCTTTTGGCTTCTTTCTTGCTTAGTATCAACTATATGTGCTACATACCCAGTGCATCCACTAGCTAGCATCTTCCGAGCTTCCATGGCGGATAAGAACTTCTTAGTCTTCTTCCTTGGTTCTCCAAAAAACTCAAATTTGGCCTCGGTCTCGGGTTGGAATGCTACCCTTCGCTTACGACACTCAATGGAAGCACCGCACTTGCTAAGAAAGTCCATTCCAAAGATGACATCATAGTCGTGCATGTCCAGCAAGATCAAATCACTATAAAGCTCTCTGTCTGAAATTCTGACTGGCACGGCACGCAACCAGTGTGTAGATGTCATTGTTTCACCCGAAGGTAGGGTCGTTAAAAACTGAATATCTAAGATATCTGAAGTTATATCTATCTTCTTAACAAATGTCATTGACATGAAAGAATGGGTTGCCCCAGTATCAAAAAGTACGGTAGCATGCTAACTAAGGATAGGTATCTGATCTGTGACCACCGTAGAAGCATTTGCTACCTCTTCCTTGGTGAGGGAGAAGATCCGGGCATTAGGTGTAACTGATGGGACTCCAATCTTCCTTGGCTGATGTAAAGACTCTCCAGTGCTCCCTGCATCTGATGTAGTTGAGTTGGTCTATCTCCATACTGAGTAGACTGTGGCGGAGACAGATTGGTCTTAGTGGGGCACTGTTTGGCGAAGTGTCCCTCGACACCACATATATATCACCCGCTCACGCCCTGATGGCAAACTCCTGGATGCTTCTTCCCACACTTAGAACATGTAGGATACGTAGGCTGCTTACTGGCTGAACCTCCCTTTGCATTATTCCATTGCTTCCTCTTGCCATTGTTGTTTCGCTTCCAGTTCGAATTACCGCTCTGAGGTTTCTGACCTCCTGAACTTCCCTGGCTTTTGCTTTCTACCGAGGCTAGCTTTTGGTGCTTGATACTATTCATGTAATGCTCCGTGATTAGTGCACTGTTGATTAGCTCTTCAGTAGTCTGTGGTCTATTAATTCCACCAGCCACATTCAGAGCTATCTCCGGTCTAACATCTTTAGCATCAACCTAACTCTTTCCTTCTCAGTACTGACCAGTTCCGGGCATAGACGAGCCAACCTATTGAACTTTTTCACCGCTTCATCTACTGATAAATCCCCTTGTCGGAACTCCGTGAACTCATCATAATGCTTATTGGTGACTCGCATATGGAAGAACTCCGTCTCAAAGTCCGTCCATGACATTTGGTTCACCACCCTCTTGGCCTTTACTCGCTCCCACCACATTCTGGCATCTCCGGTCAGACAGAATGAGGCGCACTTGACTTTCTCATTCTCAGGCTAGTCCAGTAGTTCCACTATGCTCTCTACTGTCTTGAACCATGCCTGAGCATCCCATGGTTCACTGGCACCGAAAAAACTCTCTGGCTTCAGCTTTTGCCATTGAATCAGATAAGCCTCTTGCCTCACCCCTCCCACTGGAGCTGTTGGTGGGATTGGTGGGGCGGAAGATGTAGTTGGAATGACATTCTGAGTCCCTGGTTGAGTAACAGGATTTTCTCGCTGATTCGTCATCAAGGTATTGATGACCTGCTGCTGCTCTGCCACTTGCTGTTGGAGATGAGTGACTATCTGCATTCAGGCAAGTGGTGGTACTTCTTCATTCATTCCTTGTCCTCTACGGGGTCTTCCTCAAGGCATTTCTTGCTCTTTATAAGATGATAAAGTGAAACCACTATAAGACTATTATCACTACTTTTTATTATCTTCATATACATATCTATATATGCTCTATTACTTACTGTCTATCATCTTCATATATATATATATGCAAGCATGTTTAACTCAAAGAGAACATTCTAGGTGAGCATGTTTAACTTAAAAGAAGCATTCCTTACTACTCATAAAATAAATAAAGCAGATAAATACTTGCTTACTTGGAGGCAACAGGACTGATGCTCGATGTGTGTGTGACGGAAGGGCGGAACCCGCTCTGATACCATCTTGTAACACCCCCTAGTCTTTCCACTCTCTACCAAGGGAGATGTCACTACTTTACTGTCTCTATCTTTAATTCATGCAATATACTAATGCAATATGCTAACAACTAAAATAATCATAAGGACATTTACATCACTTAAACAAAAACCATTTCAAGATCTTCACCTAACATGCAAGTATTAAAACTAACCCAATATGACTCTAGCATTCTTTGGTCTCAACCATAAATAATTCAGTTGAACTTCAACAATATCAAAAGAAAACAAGAAACTAAAAAATCTGATTTAGACATCTGCACTTAAGATCTTTTACTTCCACTGTTCCGTCGCCACACACACCCAACACTTCATCCGCCATGCCACCTTACTGAAGCTTTTTTTACCTTTATCTGCAGTATAAGGAAATACAAACTGTAAGCAATAACGCTTAGTAAGTACTTTCTATGCTCACAAAAACATGCACTGTATGAAATCATGCAACTAGTTCTCTAGCCCTAGATACATTGATACACATGCAAACATAACTAGAAATCATAACTTTGATTATATGTCTCTTGTATAAATCATGCTCTTAAGTATTTTAAAACTTGTAAACAGTGTATCTGATCTGAAATGATTAACTTTGAAAACTTTTACTTATACTTATACTGATACTTCAAAATAATAATCATCCTAGATATGGGCCCGACATAGTACCAATGCGCGCTTTCCTAATAGTAGGGGTGGCAACCACCAACCTACTAGGTAATCAAATCGAGGGTCTTGGCCCGTGGGCAAAACTAATGTCCGGTACATGTCCTGTCAAAAGTAAAATACTTCCTTTATACTCATATTCTTATACATACTGAAAAAAATGCTCTTAATCCCCTAAATCACGAATGGGGAGCACCATAAAGATCATTATGCTCTTGACCCCCAAAACTGAAATGGGGAGCATACTGAAGATCATTGTGCTCTTAATCTCCAATTCGAACGGGGAGCATCTTTAAATTTTCTTTATAAAGGAAATATTTTTACATCTTACTCTACATCATGCATATAATTGTAAGCTACAACTCATCTACAACATGCATGATCATAAATCACATTTTTATCATAGATTTAAACATGATGCTGAATTACCCATAACATAACGGTAAAATCACGTAACTGAAAACACCATGCATAACTAGAAATAACATGCACATAAAAATATATCAATGATATACGATAACTACTTATACTGCAGGTGAGCAATACTTACCTTCTACGCTTTTCTCAATTTATACCGCTAGATTTCGTAAGGAAAAGATCTCCTACGTGTTCCTTTGCTTTAGCGTGATACTCTATCAAGTTTTTGAGGAGATTCCTCTCAAAAATCTCCTCTTGAATTATTCCACGATGAAGAAATTATAGAGACTTTTTTCCTCTCTTGTTTTTCTCGGTGGTTGGAGAAAAACTAGCGAGCGAGAGAGAGGTAGAGAGAGAGTGGGTGTCGACGTTGGATGATAGTTGATGCAGTTGGTCATAATTTGAATACCGAATCAAACGTTGCAAATTCTAGTTATCCTTAAACATTTGAACACATATATACTAGTTATTCATCACGGTTGGAGAAGGTAGAAGTAACTGATGTTCATGAAAATGTATATAATGAATCATATATCAAATTTCAAGAAGTGTTGAGAGCTGCAGATGAACTTGTATGGTCTGGTTGTGACAGTCACACTAAATTATCTCTCACCGTAAGATTGTTGAATGTTAAAGCTGAGCATAATGTGTCCGAAGATTGTTTTAAAGATTTTGTTCAAGTTATTGGAGAAATATTGATGTGTGATCACATAATGCCTAACGATTTTTACAGTATAAAAAAACTTGTGAAAGATTTAGGTCTTCCGGTGCAAAGAATTGATGTTTGCAGAGATGGTTGTATGGTATATTGGGGAGATAATGCAGATTTAGAGATTTATAAATTTTGTAATTAATGTAGGTACAAGAGTACCACGAGATTGAATCGTAATAAGCGATGTAAATCATTTCCACAAATATTCTATTTGCCTTTATGCATCAAAGGTCACTACTGAATACATGACTTGACATACAAATCATGAAACAGAGGAGGGGCTAATGTGTCATCCATCAAATACAGAGGCGTGGAAAATTTTTGATAAAACATATCCTGAGTTTGCGAATGAGACTCGAAACATCAGATTGCGTCTATGTGCTGATGGATTTGCTCAATTTAGCAAATCAGGAAGAACTTATTCTTGTTAGCCAATTATCATAACTTTGTATAATCTTCCACCTGGTATGTGTATGAAAACACCGTATATATTTTTAACATTGATTGTGCCTGACCCTCATAATCCCAAAAAGTTAATAGATATTTACATGCAATCGCTGATTGCCGAGCTGAAACAACTATGGGATGAGGGTATTTCTACATATGATGCTCATACTAATCAGATGTTCACAATGAGAGTTGCGCTTCTTTGAACCATAAATGATTTTTCTGCTTATGGTATGTTATCGGAGTACCGCTAGGATTTTAGGATGTCCAATATGTATGGAGAGATCATAGTCATTCAGATTAAAATATGGAAAGAAATCGAATTATTTTGATTGTCATAAATAATTTTTACCGTTAAATAATAAATTTAGAAGAAATAAAGAAGAATTCACTAAGAATAGAATTGAAAGAACATCTCCACCATTGAGATTCACTGGTCAATTCTTATGGCATAGAGTGCTTAACTTTCTATCTGTTATTGAAGAACCAAATGTTACAACATATGATTATGGAATTATGCATAAATGGACTAAACATAGTATATTTTGGGATTTACCGTATTGACAGAGTAATTTGATTTATCACAATCTTGATGTAATGCATATTGAAAAGAATGTTTTTGATAATCTGATAAATATAGTGATGGATATTCTTGGAAAAATAAAAGACAATCTGAATGCAAGAAAAGATGTGTCTCATATGTAAACAACCCACTCTTGATGTTGATGAAAATAGTAGGGGACCAAAACCAAAAGCGATTTATACATTGAATAAGGATCAGAGATGGATTGTTTGTGAATGGTTGAAATCATTGAGATTTCCTGATGGTTATGTCTCTAATCTTGGCAGATGCACCGATTTGAAGGAATGCAAATTGATTGATTTGAAAAGTCATGACTGTCATATATTCATGAAAAGACTAATTCCTATTGCTTTTAAGGAAATGTTACTAAATTTTGTATAGGGTGCAATTACGGAATTAAGCATTTTCCTTCATGATATTTGCTCGACAGTATTGACTCATTCACACATGGAGACATTAGAGAGAGACATTCCAATCATTTTGTGTAACTTAGAAAGAATATTTCCACCGAAGTTTTTTGATTTTATGGAACATCTTTTGGTTCACTTGTCATATGAGGCTAAAGTTATATTCAATTTCGATGGATGTATCCATTTGAAAGGTGAACTTTTTCTTCTTTTTTTTTATCATTGTTAGTGCATTTGATTAAATTTAGTATAAATTAATTTCTAATATATTTTGTTTTATTACTATTAGATTTCTCTATTACTTGAAAAAAAGTGAAAAATAAGGCTCATGTTGAGGCTTCTATTGTTAATGCATATATTGTGGAGGAAGTTACAACTTTTGCATCATATTATTTTGAACCTCACGTTAAAATGCAAAAGTCAGAGAGCAGGAAGAAATGATGAGGGTCATGTTGATCCCAATTTGAAGTTATTCTCAATTTTTAACTATCTTGGTCGATTGAGTGGATCTTGTACAAGTAGATACTTAATTGGTTAAGAGTGGCGAGTAACCCACACATATATTTTACTAAACTGTCCAGAAGTAACGTCGTATTTCGAGTGAGTATATAAATGTTATATTATATATTTCATATATCATAAATTATTGTTCATGTTATATTTAATTTTATGGAAGGATTTTCCAAACAATATATTCTGAGCTTCTAGAGCATTAGTTTGATCATTTCTGCGATGAAGAATTTGCACCATGGTTCAAAAAAATATGTAAGTAGTCTATGATAATAAATTTGATAAATCTTGACTTTAACATATACTTATTTGACTTTAGGTTTTTGATAATCATGCTCACATTGAGCAAGAACTAGTAAAGCATCTGTCATGGGGTTCAAACTCAGTGGTGAAAACTTGGCCAACATATTTCATAAATGGATATATTTTCATACTCAAGAATAAGGAGCTGGAAAAGCTACAATGAATAGTGGAGTTTGTGTTCAGTCATCTAATGACGGAGGTGCAAGGAATGATTTTTATGACTTGCTAGATGAAATTTTAGAGGTAGCATACTCAGACTCAGATTTGCGAGTTATTTTATTTATGTGTCGTTAGTTTGACCCTATCAAAGACATGAGGGTGCATCCACAGTTTAATTTGGTTGAAATAAATTACAAAAAATTATACAAGAGGTATGAACCATTTGTGTTAGAAACGATTCAAGTATTTTATGCTTCATATCCTGATCTGAGACGAGACAAAAGTAATTGGTGGGATGCTTGTAAAACAAAAGCACGTAAAAAAATTGAGGAACATTGGGAAGATATAGCATATCAACAAGATAAAGTTGTCAATACATTTCATATCGAAGAATATAATATTTCAATGTTACGAGATCCCAACAGTGTAGTAATAGTCGTTGATGCAAGTGAAATGAATAAGGATGAAGATGAGGAATTTAATTTAGACGATGACAATGACGATGACGATGACGATGACGATGACGATGATGATAACAAATAGACGTATGACCAGGATGAAAATCACTATGCGGACTTCGATTTATAATTATAGAACTTTTATTCAATACCAATTATGTTTCTATTTACTGTCTAATTCTAAATTTCATATATTTAATATATTAATGAACTTTTTTTTTTGTAGGTTATCCAATTGCTATGAATATGGTAATTTTTTCGTATTGTTCATATTATAAATTCGATATGCAAATGTAATTCTTTTTTTTTACCGTCATATTCTTCTAATAATTATGATTGTTAGTTTCGACATGACGGTCATAGACGGAGTAGCGATGGAAGATCACAGTCTTTCTCTGCTTCAACCCCTGTATAGTCTGATGCTCTTGCAGGACATGTGCCCTCCACCTCTTCTCCAGTTGCAGGATCTTCTGGTTCTCAACAAAATACCTGCTAATGTATCTTCCCCAGTACAATAATCACTTGTTGAGAGGGAATATACGAGAGAGTCGATATCTTCGCGCGGAGATTTGTAAGTATTCAAGTTTTAGATTATCTATATTTTTAATACGATATATATTTTTATAAGTATCTAACATGTTTTTATGTTAGATTTAAAAATTCTGTACATATTATTCACGAGGTGAATAAAATAGTGAATAACCATTAGGATGAAGCTTCTATGACTTATACGAGCATGCTAGAAGAAATAAAAAGTTTATGGTGGAATGAATTCAAGGTAAGTTATTTAAATCATTTTGTATATAAAATTGTAGTTAATATAATCAATTCAATTTTTCTTTATTGCAGCGGTTATTTAGTTGGGAGGAGAGTGAAACACTAGAGATTAAAAGGATTTTCAAGAAAAAGTGTAGCGACTATATCAGAAACATACTCAGTCATGCGAAAACCAGAAATAAAAAGTCACACTATATAACCGAGGAATATTAGAATCAAATTGTTACATATTGGGGATCTAAGGATAGCAAACGGAGGAGTGAGCAGAATAAGAAAAATCAACATTGTAATTCTGGCACTATGTCTGCCACGTATATGGGAGGCTCAATCAATATCGACGAGCATAGACATCGATTGGTGAGTTTTTTCAAATTCTAATTTTGTAATCTAATACTCATTAATTTATAAATTATAATGATGTTTGTTTAGGCCCAGGAGATGGGGATTGAGCCATTATTCATCGACACTTTCACCCTACATTCCAAAAGAAAGATAAGACGTGGAGTGAGGAGAGAGCTAGAACAATGAAGTTTGTAATTTAAAAAATTTATATTCTTATGTTAGTATTTAACTTTTTCTCTTTCAAAATAGGAGAAATACGATGAACTTGTATAGAGAAATTCAAGTGCAAGTGATGATGCAGTTGAATCTGAGCCTTCTGTTAGCAATATCAATTTATGGCTCGAAGCAACTAGAGGGGCAAAAAGTGGAAGAATAATTCGATTCGGTTCTTTGAGCTGAACCTATAAAGCCCTTGGTGCTTCTTTTTCATCCTCCTCAGCAGTAAGAGCAGAAATAAATAAATTGATCGAATCATTTGAGGAAGTTACTAGCACAAAAGAAAGATGAGTCGAGACAAAGAGAGCAGGAAATAAATGAACAAATGAACGAATTTTGGAGGCAACATATGTTAATTATGCAACCCCTTCAATTAACATCTAGTTTAAGTCAACTTCCTCCTTCTCGATCTGGTCCTCCTTTTGATCCCTGTAATAATGACAATGATGATGTATTTTTTGATAATGGTGGTGGTGACGATGGTAGTTATTTTTGAATTTATTTGTTGTACTTAAATGTTACTTGACTTATCATATACAATATCTATGTATTGTAAGTTATGTTTATGTTTGTTATATATATATTGATTTGGTATTAAAGTTTGATATGTGAATTAGTTTATATTGTTATATGTGTTTGTTGTAAAACAGAAAAAATAATATAATTTATAATGATATTTTTTTATTTTTCTAGATTAGCAACGAAAATAAATTTCATCACAGATTTGCAATAAAAAATCATTTTTCATCGCAGAATTGACAACGCACAAAATTTGCGTTGCAAAAAATGAAGCAACAGTCGACTGCCTCATGTGTCCAGTCGACTAGTATACTATCAGTCGAGTGGTCAGTCAACTAAAAAAGGTTTTCTGACCATCTTCTCCACCACCGATCGACTGATGCCCACTATTAGCCGATTGATACACTCAAATTTGCAACAAAATTTTTTTTTCGTCGTAGAAATTGAGTCGACAAATATTTTTGTTGCAGATTATCCATTATCAGTCAATTGATTTACTGTATCACCTTATAGAACCTTATTTAGCCGTCTGCCCAGTCGACTATTGTACTATCGCACCTTACAGAACCTTTGGTAGCCGACTGACCAGTCGAACTGGTCAGACGTCAGTTGACTGATGGTATTCATCAGTCGACTGACCTTGAATATTTTGCAATGAATTTTTTTTTTGTCGCAGATTTAGCGACGAATATTTTTTCGTTGCAAAATTTATTTTTATTTAGGAAAATATATTTATTAGACTTTTACGATGAACTATGTTTTCGTCACAGATTTGGCGACAAATATAACTATTTATCACAAAATTTATTTTTGATGCAGAGTAATATGTCTTAGTTTTTTGTGACAAACTATTTTTTCATCACAGATTTAATGACGAACTAATTTTTCATCGCATATTTAGCGACGAATAATTATTTTTGTCGCCAAATTTGGCGACTAATTTTGCAACGAAAATTTTATTCGTTGCAATTTTTACAATGATTTTTTTTCATTGCAAAATTTAGCGGTGAATTATTTATAACGGAAAAAAATTCATTGCAAAAAAATTTTGCAATGAATTTTTATTCAAAATTCGTTGTAAAATTCGTCGCCAAATACTACATTTTTGTAGTGTTCCTGTTTGGTGTTTGATTCTCTTGATCTGGACATAAAAGCTACACTTCTTTCGTTCGAGGTGCATGACTTGACATGGACCATGACTTTGATATCAATTGTTGGTGTAAATAAAATTTATATATTTTTACAATTATGTGATATTGTTCACTTTGAACCTAAATCTATATGGTTTTATTTTTGGATTATATCCAAAAGGTCTCATCCCAATAGAGATACCTGTTCATTTTATAAGCACATGATCTTTTTCATGTCTTACAAATGTGGAACTTGAATTATATTCTCAATACTCCAAACATGTATATAATTGATGGGAAGGAAGATAAGACACGTATGTAAGGATTCAACCCATCTATTAATCTTCGACTAGATCATTTTTGCACTGTCGAATAAGGGAGGAATGAGAAAGCGAAGATCGTCAGTCATCTTGCTGAAGAAGAACATGGCATAATTAGCAGGTGGCAAATGTGGGTGTTAAGAATGTCAAAAATCTGAAGTGGGTGATATGTTGGCATCCAGAAGGTGGCCCGAAGAGATGAGTAGGTCAATGGAATGGTGTGATACCAAAGGCAGTATGAGATGGGGAGTCCATTGTAAACGTAGAAAGAAGAAAGAGCAGGGTGAGAGCTTATAGTCTAGGATTAGAGAATGGAAATGGCAATGGTGAAGGAAGATAAGGGAGCTATTGATTTTATTGTATCTATTGCATGAATTTATAATGTTGAAAAATTAGACATAGACTGTAAATAGCGAGGCATCAGAATCTTCGCGCTTCCTGAATCTGCAGGGAAGACGATCTCTGCTCATCTCTGAGGAATGATCATGATTATTAAATCGGAAGGATCCTACTCTTCCACGAATCAAGTTCCAGCCATGCCTCGATGTTCTCGGAAATCTTTGTTCTCTCCGACAGAGCTTCTATAGTGATCCACGGATCACACGAAGATTTCAACAGCCTTTCGGCATTGCTCACAGCTTCACACACTCTAGCCTTCACCTCTTGCCTACACACCTTGCACTAGCACAACTTGGACACACAAAATTCTGCCTACCAACAATTGGATGCACATCCTTTTATAAGGATGTATGACAGCACAAGGTAACGTGTGCAAGATGTGCAACACATTGCTAAGTATGACAACATGTGCAACTTCCTATATCTCTCACTCATCCAAGCTATGTCACATAGGCAAATGGTCACATAGACCAATAAGAGATATTTAGCCACATAGACTAAATAGAGTCAGAGTCCATAGTCACAAAGACTAATAGAACAGAGATCATTAGTCACAAAGATCAATAGAACAACCAATTCATACTTAAGAAAATGGTTCATGCGACAGCAAGCACATTGAGCATTCATTGCTAAGAAATTTGTTACACCTTACATAGCTGCTCATAGAGCGATCAATGCTAAGAAAAGTTGTTACACCTAACTTAGCTGCTCCCCAAATAGTACATAATCATTCTCTAAATGACACATAGTCATTTAGTTGATGGCACACAACCATCCTCCAGGTGGCACACAATCATTCTCCAGATGGTACAAAACCATGTTTCTGGTGGTACATAACCGTTTTCTTGGATACATCCATGTCTTGCTATTTATCCAGATTAAATAATCTTCATTTACATCAATATAAACATCTCTAATCTCTTATAATGACTATCATGTCAAGAGCATGTTCCATATTATCAATATTTATAATCATTTCCATACACAACAGAAATGGACCGACCAGTGAATAATTCTTATAAGATGTAAATCTATTTAATCTTTATTTTTAGTGTGAATCTATTCATTTTAATCAGTCGCTTTCCTAGTCATGTTCCATAGACCGAATCATCCATAGTCAATAGGTTTGAATGCTAAAGTAGCAGACCCTGATTAAAATTTTAAGTAGACACCTAAATAGTCACAAAGGGCAAATACTGAGATTAACATATAATCTCAAAGGGCTCATATAGTAGAGAAGCAGAGATCCATTCACCTACTACCCTCATTGTTACTTTAGCACATGTATGAATCACATGCTACGATGTTATTCTCTTTACTAATAAAGAGTGCATACTTTCCTCAACATCATACAGATTTTGATCTAAACATTCCAAATGTCTAATCCTGAATTCAACATATGAATTCTAATCTGGCTCCAAATAGATATAGTAAATGGTGGGGGCATTTATTTCGATCATTATTCTTAAATGATATTATCTTGATACAAATTTCAAGACGATCCCTGCTTATAGGTATGTATCTCTATATATATAGCTTCCAAAGCTACCTTATAAGTAATGGTCTTACCCCTATTCATACATAACAAATAGAGATGATTGTCCATGTGAGAGGACCAATCACTACCTGCCAACATACTCACTGAGATCTTATTAGAATGTAACATTACATACACTGAATAAATTATGACCAGTATTTCAAATAATCAAATTACAATATCCAATTGTCATTACAAAATTATTACATTCTACGAAGTCTCATAGACTTTACATGCTCATAAAATGACTCTCTAGTAATCGACTTAATAAAAGGATCTGCAAGCATAGCTCGTGTAGGGATATACTCAAGAATCACCTTGTTCTTAGTAACAATATCCCTTATAAAGTTATACTTTATTTCTATATGCTTGCCCTTGCTGTGATATTTTGGATCCTTAGAAAAAGCTATAGTAGATTGACTATCACAGTAGATGGTCACTGGATTCCCACTGTCTTCAGCGATCTTCAGATGCTTCAGGAATCTCCTTAACTAGACTGTTTCTTGCACAATTGCTGAACATGTCACATATTTAGCATTCATAGTAGACAAAGCCACACATGCCTATTTCTTGTTGTTCTAGGAGATGACACCACCATTCAACAAGAATGCATAGCATAATGTGAATTTTTTATCATCCAGGTTCCCAGCCCAATTTGCATCTGAATAGCCCTTCAGACTCATATCTGATTCTTGATAACAAAGACTATACCCTCTTATCGTCTTCAGATATCTAAATATTCTTTTCACTCCTTCCAGTATCTCGGTCCTAGATTTGACTGAAATTGGCTGACTAAGCCAATAGCATAGCTGATATCGGGACGAGTACACAACATAATGTACATCAAACTACCTACAACACTGTCATATGATCTTTTATTCATCTTGGCTATTTCTTCAAGAGTCTTGGGACTCATACCCTTACTCAGAATAGTACCTTTCACAATAAGTGTTTGTTCACTGTTGCAATCAGACATGTTGAAATGTTGTAACATCTTATTTATATAAGACTCTTGAGATAAACCCAAAAGTCTCTTATATCAATCCCTGATTATCTTAACTCCTAAGATGTATTCAGGTTTTCCAATATCGGTTGTGTCAAACTGTGATGAAAGTCACTCTTTGACTTCTATCATAAAATCTATGTCATTTCTTGCTATCAACATATCATCAACATATAATGATAAAATGACATACTTTCCATTTTCCTTTTTCAGGAAAACGCAATGATCCTCATTGATCATTTCGAAACCATAAGATAAAATCACTTCATTAAATCTTATGTTTTACTGTCTTGATGCTTGCTTTAGCCCATATATAATTTTCTTCAATCTACATTCTTTTTATTCTTGGCCTTCAACAATGAAACTTTCTAGCTGAACCATATAAATTTTCTTATCAAGCTCACCATTAAGGAAAGTGGTTTTATATCCATCTGATGTAACTCTGAGTCATAATCTGCCACAAAACCAAAATGACTCAGATTGACACAAACTTAACTGCAGGAGAAAATGTGTCTTCAAAGTCTATACCCTCCAATTGGATAAATCCTTTTGCAACTAAACGAGCTTTGTATTGGTTAATCGATCCATCTAATTTCCTCTTTATTTTGAGAATCCATTTATTCCCAATAGCCCTTCGACCAGGAGGAAGATCGACTAACTCCCAAACATGATTTTGAATCATTGACTCCATCTCTTCAACCATTGTATTTTTTCACTTTTTTCTAACTCTAGATCACAGAGCTTACTCAATTGATTGAGGTTCATCATCGTCAACTAAGAGTGTCATCATTGCCTCATTCTTAATATCAAATCTCTTTTTAGGTTTTATCTTACGAACACTTTTTCATAAGTTGGGTTGTTGAGAAGTCACCCTGTGACAAGGCAAATCACTCCCACTGGGTTGACTAGGTTCAGGTATCCCACTAGATACCTGTCTTGTTGATAACGACTCATCCTCCTCAAATAGAGAAACTATCTTATCAACCTCACCTCTAGCTGGGAACTCAGTTTCGAGAAAAGTAGCACTCTCGAATCCAATTCGGAGATTATTCCATCTTGTTGCTCACATATGAAAACATAACCTTTGGAAGTCTCAAAATATCTTATAAAGATACATTTCTTACCTCTAGGTCATAGTTTTTCATACTTGTGAGAACCATTATGAATATAAACAACTGACCCGGGTATGAGATTGCTCAAATCTGGTTTTTTGCCTATTCAACGTTCATATGGGATAGATGGAACTGACTTTGAAGGCACTTTGTTAAGTATATAGGCCACAGTTAGTGATGCATCTCGATAATATAAGATCGGCAAATTAGTCTGCTCCATCATAGATCTAACCATTTCAAGAAGAGTCATATTTCTTCTTTCAGCAATCTCATATTACTCTGGAGTTCCAGGGATTGTCAGCTATCTAATAAGCTCCTTATCATTACATATTGTCTTAAACATATCAGACAAATATTCTCTACTACGGTAAGTGCGTAAAGTCTTTACCTTATGTTTCGTTTGATTCTTAACTTTGTTCATGTAATGAATGAAGCAATCCAATGCTTCATATTTATGAGAAATCAAATACACATAACCGAAACGAGAGAAATCATCAATAAATGTAATGAAATAGGATGCTCCATGTCTAGCCTTCACATTCATTGGACCATAAATGTTCGAATGAATCAGTTGCAATGGTGACTCAATCCTAATAGTCTTATCGAATAGTTTCCTAGTTGCTTTTCTAGCCAGACAATGCTCGCACATAGACAAACTAATCTTAGTACAAGAGCCCAGATAGCCCTCTTTAGCTAACTGATTCATGTGATCTTGTCCTGTATGTCCTAATATAGCATGAAAAATTTCATCAGTTATATCTGCATTACTAGTAAAAGCAATGTTTGAAAAATAACTATCAATCGTACAATTGACATTTGGTTCCACATAAAAAACCATAAAACTATTTGTTAAAAAATCATATCAGATTGACACAGAGTTAATCTTGAGTTCTACACACCAGTTGTAAAAATTAATATAGTACTTTAAATTAAGAAGACAAGTAACAAAAATAAGATTTCTTCGAATCTCAGGAGCATACATGACATCATGTAGAAATAAAGTACTTCCACCCCGCATGTTAAGTTTGCAAGTGTCGACTCCTTTGACTTAAACTCTTGCATTGTTTCCTATATAGATCCATTTGTTGCCAGCTGATACCCTGCAATACTCCACATATGTAACCCCTCCCAAGCTACATGGTTGGTTGCTCCCAAATCTATAATCCACAAAGGATAAGAATCAACCAACAACACAAAACTAGCAACAAAATGCTCAGAAGACAGCCTTGAAGTTACCTTTTTCGGCTCAATACATTCCTGAGTGTAGTGGCCCTTTTTGCCACAGTTAAAGCAAGACACCTTGCTTTTAGGTTTCTTTCCTGTCTTCTTGCTCTTCTTCTTGATTGGGCCTTCTCCAGCAACAACAACTTCCTTCTTCTTTCCCTTTTCTTTCTTGAACCATTTCTCTTTCTTGGATCCAAATGATCCAGCAGAACCGACAACCAAATAGGCTTGGCCAAAAATCCTTGTGGATTATATTCTCTCTGCCTCCAGTTCAACATGGTGTGAGACGTCAATGAAAGTCTTAATACTCTCACTGTGAGTTAAGGTCTTCTTTATAGTTTCCCAAGAATCCGGAAGGGAACAAATAACTAACTGAAACTGTTGTTCATCTATTAGCTCATGACCAATAGTTTTAAGCTCCCGAATTATATTTGACATCTCCCTGAGATGTTGAACCATCGAAACATTCGACCGCTTCTTGTAGCTGTCGAACCTGATCATCAGCTGTCGAACCTTGCTCAGACTCATTTCACTGTATCTATCCCTAAGGGCTACCCAGACTGCATAAGCCGAAGGATACGACTCATACTCAAAAACTAGGTCATCAACCATTGAACTTATCAATATACTCTTAACAGTGGTATCTTTTTTCCATGTCTTGTAGGCATCAAGGTCACGTCTATTCTGTGTCATGAGTCTCTTAACAAGTTCTGTTATAACCTGATGTACAACCTCTGGAAATTTTTGTTCCTCAAGAACATATTAAATCTTGAGGTGATAGATTTTGTAGTTATCTCCATTAAATTTTTCACCCCTATTTAACTCAGCTATGATGTTCTTCGTTGTTATAATCTATCATAAATAAATAAATTATTTAGGTGTTCAGTGTATGTCTCTATGTATGTAATATTTAAAGTGACTCAATGCAAATTTGATTTGATTTACAAAATCAAGTGACAACTACATTCCCACTCATCATCTGTATGTACCAATTTGATTTACATTGATCTATTTTATTACATACATCTTATCTAATGAACTTAATCATTATTCAAAATATGATATTACACATTAAATGAACTTATCATTTAAAATTATACTCATAATGAAAAAATAAAAAAACATAAACTAATATCATGCATTATGTAGAATCAACAACATAAAATGAACTAATCATTTTGAATGAACATATTATTAAGTAAACATGTTGTACATTGTCAACAAATAATAAGACTACTAAGAATGTTACACAACATTTTTCCTACTCATAACCTAAACATCTCCTAATAAACTAGATAAGCAATTACTACTCTCACTAGGACAAACCCTAACACAGTAGTAATCCAAAAATGTCCTATCTGTCTAGGCTGAACTAGGACATCTTCTGTTGGGACGCTCTCAAAATGATGCCAGAACACAGAATCCTGTAAAGAGCTCACCCTTAAAGAGCCCACAGAAAAGTGCTTTTCAGGGTCTTCTTCAGAGTCTTCATATGGATCAACTTTACAAGCTTCACAGTGAAGAAGCTCAGCGCATAACTGGGTATAATCAATGTGCCCCTTATAGCGCCCCCAGATCTGATGTGCGATATCACTCAAGTTCTTAGGTAGTGAACGGATCAAAGTCCAGATCCTGTAGTTGTCCAGAATTGGAAACTCATGCATCTCAAGTCTCCAAAACAGCATATCAAGTCTCTCGATGTGCCATCCGACTCCATGAGCTGAGTCATACTCTATCCCCTAGATAGTCTCCCTCAGCTGATTACATAACACATCACATCGAGTCATAGTAGTAATCGTCCGTGTCATTTGAAAAAATTGAAATTAATTAAGTAGTACAAAACTGACAAATCAATACATATACCGACTTAATTCAATTTATAGAGGCATAGATCCAACACAAATAAATCAAGAAAAAATAAATTCCCTTGATTTGTTGGAGAACAGTCGATTGTTCCACTTAGATCAATTGACCGACACTTTTACCAGTCAACTATTATCTAAGTCCAATCGACTAGGACTATGAAAACTCAACTTGGCAGTGAATCCTTGAGAACCCGAACATTATTCGATTTACTCCGAGCACCCCAGACACCTGAGCAACTTTTATAGTATTGTCTTTTCATTGTCCCTAGCCACCAACTCTAGTTCACTTAGCCTATCTTTAAGTTGTTCAAGTCGAGTCCTAGTTGTTCCAAACAACTACTCAACAATCAAGTTATGAGTTAAGTTAACCATAGTCAACTATGTCAACCAATGTTGAACAACAGTAGTGCTAACCGAGTACCTTGTGCTTTGGCCGAGCACTTACTATTGAAAAAATGACTACCATTATTTGCGCTAGTCGAGCACCCTGTGCTCTGCCCGAACGCTAATTGTGAAAGCTGAGCCGACCTACATTAGTGCTAGTCGAGCACCCTATGCTCTGGTCGAGCACTAATTGTGAATGTCGACCTACAATAGTGCTAGTCGAGCACCCTGTGTGGATATCTCGAGCTGTCTATGGAAATCCCGAGCACTCTGTGGATATCCCAAACAATCTATGGAAATCCCCAGCACTTTGTGGATGTCCCGAGTAGTATATAGAAATCCTGAGCACTTTCAGGAACTGCTCTGGAAGTGCTCGGTTTCTCCTTTAACTGCTTGGGACTTGCTCGGCAACGGAATGTCATGCCCCATATGGTATTCCTAATCACTATATGGTATTCCCGAGTACTATATAGTATTCCCGAGCACTATATAGTATTTCCAAGCACTATATAGAAATCTCGAGCAGTATATAGAAATCCCGACCACTTTCAAGAACTACTTTAACTGCTCAGCAAGCAGTTTAACTGCTCGGGAAGTAGTTTCCCACTAGGGAACAGCTCGAGAATTGTTCGACAAGAAGTTACCCATTCAGGAACTGCTCGGGGATCCCTTATAACTGCTCGTCAAGCAGTTTCTCATTCGGGAACTGCTCGACAAAATTATCGTTCATCGTTCTCGCGATGAACTATGATTTTTACAAGTAAATTCTTACGAACAGATGCAAACCAACGATAGCTTTGATACCAATTTTAGTTTTATTGCATCTATTGCATGAATTTATAATGCTGGAAAATTAGACATAGACTATAAATAAAACCTTACAATGAGACGTTAGAATCTTCGCGCTTCCTGGATCTGTAGGGAAGACAATCTTTGCTCACCGTCTGAGGAACGATCATGATTATCAAATCGGAAGGATCCTACTCTTCCACGAACCAAGTTCCAGTCGCACCTCAGCGTTCTCGGAACTCTCTGTTCTCTTCGACAGAGCTTCTACAGCGATCCATGGATCATGCACAGATTTCAACAGTCTTTCGGCATTGCTCACAGCCTCACACACTCTAGCCTTCACCTCTTGCCTACACACCTTGCACTAGCACAACTTGGATGCACAAAATTCTTTCTACCAACAATTGGATGCACATCCTTTTATAAGGATGTATGGTAGCACCTTGTACACGTTGCCACACTTGGCAACGTGTGCAAGACGTGCATCACGTTGCCAAGTATGGCCATGTGTGCAACTATCTACAGGAGTGTTTGGTTCGAAGAAAGTTTTTTATTTTTCATTTTCATTTTCTGAGAAAATGAGAAAATACAGGAAATGATATTTGGTTGGCGTTTTCCATTTTTGCTTTTCAGAAAATAAAGGAGCATTTTCTGGAAAACTGAAAAACACAAAAAAAATCATTTTCTGTTTCCATTTTCATTTTCCAAAAAATAAAGGAGCATTTTATAGAAAACACAAAAAAATTATTTTCTATTTTCTGGAAAAAAAAATGAAAATAAAAAATGAAAAATTTTCTATGAACCAAATGCTCCCTAAGTATTTTGTGTTTAGAAAGTGCTGGCAGATTTATAAAAAATAGTCAATTGACTTAGGATCGTATGAATTATGGTAATATTATGAGTCACATCTCCAGTCATTGGATTGAGGTTAAGATAATTTGTTGGATATCACAACTCTTTGAATCTAAGGTTGCTACTGCGGGTTAAATGGTGATGGGATAGGTGGGACATAGGATCCACTAGTTCTCGAGGTGAATCGATAAGAAAGGGTGATTTGAATCTCTTGATAATAGTATGATGTAGGGAAGTCACAAGGAGTGGTTAGAGATCCAGGTGTGCCAAGAAGTCAGTCTGAATACTTTCTCCTTTAATTGAATTCGAAGGTGGGGAGGGAGTCTATGATGTGGAGGTGACACATCATATTTGTGTTAGGACAATGCCGCACTAGAGGGAAGAATAACATTTGTCGTCAATCGTAATTACGACCTCATCTATAAAACATTAATGCACAAAAAAAAAACATAAATGAAAGAATATACAAGCACACTATAAATTGATTTTACGTAATTCAAAACCTCCGATTCCTACTCCAAGCCTAGCCCCTAGTGATAGATCCACTATTCTTTCTTTTTATCAGATACCTTTCGGAGGCGGAGAGATCTTTTACAACTTATTCTTTACAAGAAAATATGTCCAAATACAAATATATAATTGAAATGAGAAGCATATGAGACAAAACAACTTTATACAATGAGATCTTGTTTGCTTGTAGTTTTATTGCTTTGGAAAGTCTCTTGGAGGTATGAAATGTAACAACAACAAATTTCCTTCAAAATCTCTAAAAATCAGTCTATTCAAATCACCATGAAACTCTTTTTTATAAGGTTGTTGTCAGACTAATTTTTGTCAATCAATCAATTGGTCTTACACACCAATCAACTGGTCCTCTATAAATTCAAATGTTGCTTTAACTTGTTAACTTAATGGCTTGATCCATATCAGATTCTGTGCGTGATACAGTGCATTAGTCAACTGTCTCAATCCATCTGTCGACTACTAAACATTTTATGTCCTGTTATAGTAACCTAAGTCAGTTGATCACCTTCATCAGTCGACTATATAATTTTATATGTTCTGCTACAATAAAACTGGTTGATTAGTAAACTCTAACAAACGAATGATCATACCTGAACCTTCACTAAACTCTCCTAAACCCTTAAACTCAGGGTTTACAATTCACCAACCGATTGATATGCCCTATCAATCGACTAATACCTCAATTTCAGTCCTATCTTGAAATAACTCTCATTTTACCTACCATCCGATTAACCTCAACTTATCAAGGCTTCTCTTGCATAATATCTAGTCACCCTTGACTTGTTGAGTCTTCACTCGCCTAGAATCTAATCACCTTGACTTGTTAGAACTTCACTTGCTCAACATTTGGTCATCCTTGACCTATTGGATTTTCACTTATCAAGTATTCGATTAAACTTGACCTACTTGACTTCTCGCCTAACCCCCTTTCATCAAACCCTAAATACATCATGGTCAACTTGATCCAATGATGATTACACCAACAATTTCCTTCTTAAATAATCTTCATCACACAAGCTCAGCTATCTCATATCATCCTTCACACATCATTCAACTATTATCATATTATCAAATATCAAAACTTAACTCGAGCTTTGCCAACCTTGACATGAGATTGATTGCACCAACAATTTGTGCATGGCAAGCTGAGGGATTACAAGGTTGACCTTATCTTGACCCAAGGAGAGATTAGTCCAACACCATGGATCAGTCGAGACAAAAGAAAAGGTGGTGGCGCTTCTCCTAAATAGTGTGACGATTATACATACAAACGAACACGACAAACATAATAGACACAGTGAGAAGACGAGGTGTGTGTGGCATGGTGTTCGATCATCCTCCCTTAGGGTTGTATAAAAGAATGCTCATGAGGGTGCAAAAAAGAGATCGAGGGTTAAGGTTTTGATTCTGACATACTCCTAACTTCATTTCCCTTTCCTCCATTTTCTCCAACGAAATCTAACTTAAGCATCTGAGGAGCTTCATCAAGGGTCAACTCTTGGCTCCCTCTTAACTCGCTTCATTGTTTGCAGTCGGAGGAATCGTTCATCTGAAATCTAGTAGGAATTTCATCCTTCTCGCTCTTTCGTTAGAACACCAATTCGATAAGGTTAACCAACTTGAACAACAACATACCAGAACACTCACAAACTTGAGAAACCAACACTCGACAAGGACTTGCCTCTTCTGTGAAAACCTACTTAGTCGACCCATCTACGAAAGCCCACTCAAAGTTCCAGAGGATTCAACCCATCTACTGATCTCTGACCAAATCATTATCCATATTTATAACAAAAATACTATTACTTTTCCTTGTAGTTATGCTTCAAATGTCACAACCAAAACAAATTAACCAACCTAGTTAGACTAGATTGAACCGGTGTACCCCCTACACTTTGATCTGACTAATCTATCCCTTTAGACTAATTGGCTCTTCGAGTTTGACTGACCTTCTTGAATTGATTGACTCACCTAGTTTGCTTAAATTAATTTGCTTGTCTAATTCACTTGAAATCACTATCTCACTTTATTTGTTGGGTTCAAATCTATCAACTATTATGCTTGATCCAACAAGATTAATTAGTTTACCTAGTTTAATCGCCCAACTCAACATGATTGACCATATAGACTAGGCTCAACAAGATTAACTTGAACTATACCAATTAGCATTATGATCCAATATAATTGACTAGACTAACAAATCCACTATTTCATATGCATTTTTGTCTTTGGTCCTATTTCTCATTTTTATCTATCTTTCTCGATGGATTTAACTTCATGACTGTAATAGAGATATTTTTGCCTTTTCTTCTACTGGTTGTTTCTTTTATCATTGATACCGAGGGATGTTTCTTTTATCATTGATACCGAGGGATAGAACCCCCTTCCACTTCCAACTTAGTAGTCAACTACTTGTATATCATAAATGTAGCTTAGTTACTCATGGACATATTGGGGCATGATCCACACACAACTTATGATCCACAAATCTCGAGATATATAACTCATTAGGGCCTAAGATATGAATCCCTATTTTACTCTTCTCCTTCTATATTATTTATATTGTTCTATTTCTTTTCTGGAGGGACCTCGGGATATCTCACAGCGAGTCCTCTAATGTGTTGAGAGTATGATGAATACAATTAAAATTTTATATTGATAAGACATATAAAATATCATGTGCTTATAAGATAAAAAGATACGAACCCTTTTGGATGAAATTCAAAATAAAATCATAGGACTTAGATCTAAAGTAGATAATATCATATCATTGTGGAGATATGTCAATCTTATAGACACTAACATAATGCATGCTGAATTATGCAAATCTAGCCATACGAAAAACTTTATCAAGGTCTATTAAACGATCGATTTTTCCAATGACAACAATCATTGTTTTTTTTTTCTTTCGAAGGCTCAATCTTTGTTTGAAATGCTTGCTCTATATTCTTCCAGGCAAAGTTATTCATTCTCTCTTCGTGTGGTAATAGTTAGCCTATCAATTTTGTCGAGAGAATAAATAATTAGATCCTTTGATTTTGATCTCTAATGGAAAATTCTGATAATTTCTCCCATATGACTTTGAATATCCCAATCATCCATTTGTCATATGGTCAACATATGATCAAACTCATATTGTCAAATAATGGTCAAATTCATTGTCAAATATCAAAATCCTATTCGAGTCCCACTTGAGTCTGGTCAATCATGACCTGAGTCGATTGCACCAACAATCTTTCCCTTTTTGATGTTTAACAATACTTTTAAATTAGATTGTCTCATAACCCAACTTAACTCTTCTTATGCCAAAGTATAATGAAGATTTATCTAATTTAAACCCTCACTTCTCCCCCTTTGGCATACACATCAAAAAGTCCACCAAGGGTTTTCAATATCTCATCTCCTAATGAGATCCCTCATTCTCCCCCTTAGTCTAAAATCATCTTGGATGTCTTTACTCTTCTTAGTGATACAACTCTTATTACTAAATGAGAGACAATCCACAATGAAGGTTTACCTAACCCTCACTTCTCCTCCTTTGTAATCAAAATTTATCCATTTACCAAGATGGATAACCTCCCCCTAAAGGCTTACCCCCCTTAACTATTGCCCCAACAATGCCTTTGGAGAGTTCCAAAGCCTATAGGAAATCTAAACAATCGAAAATAAGGGTAAAAGTTCAAACTTGAACTTTAACCTACCTTAAAATTTGATGCTCCACTCTAAACAACTATTCTAATCGTTTTCAATGATTATTTCATCCTTCCAATGCTTTCCAAAGTATATCTTAGGATTAGGAGATGTTAGGGTAGCCTACAATTGCTGATAAATGGTTAAATAAACCTTGTTCAACCTAGATCAGCCACGATAGTTGATTGAACCACGACCAGTCGATTGCTCCATGCGGTAGTCGATTGGTTTCTGCAAATGCAAAAATCAAACTTCAGATTCGAATTTTGAAAATATATAAGTAATTATACGTTATTCGAAAAATCATAGAATTTCATACGTGCATTACTTACATGAAATACAATGGGTAAAAAATGGTTTTATAATAAAATATCCATTATTTTAAGGAATTGATACAAAGTTCAAAAGCATTGAAAACTTTCAATGTTTTACCTAACTTTGTGTCAATATAATCAATGGTAATTGCTATCAAAAGATATAATTCACCAAGGTTTTTAAAAATAATTTTAAAATATTTTTTTAAAACCTTAATTTCAATCATGGTCTATGGGCTAGATGTACATGACTTGTACATTAGTTTTCCTCATGATTCCTTAACGTCATATTATGAGTTTGAGTTCATCTAGATACACCTTGAACTTAACTCATTTTTTTAACATCTCACATATGTCTAAGTGTATCAATACACACATGTGTCTTCCTAAGATTTTGTGAGATGTGAATTTGCATGGATCCTCAGTGGGTTCTCTTTTTCCATTACATTTTATGTTTTATTCATTGTGGAACCCAACATATATGTTCTCTCACGTATACACTCATTTTTCTTCTCTCTCTTAATCTAGGAATGACTTGAGCATCGAAAGGGTCACATTGGCCATTGCCGACGCCCACTAATTGTGTTGGTGTGCAGGTAGTGAGGTAGGTTGAACGAAAACAAGAGACCCTATTAGTTAGAACTTATCTAGGAGATAACAACTGTTAGGAATATTGGAACGGCTAGAGGGGGGGTGAATAGCGTCAATGGAATTCAATCTCGTTCGTGTCTACAATTTCGTTAGCGCAGCGGAATACAGATAATGATAACAATAACGAAATAGACAACAAGCTAACACAATGATATAACGTGGTTCGGAACCGCACGGTTCCTACTCCACGGATCGAGCTCTAAAGAGCCCTAGTGATGCACACGCACTCACTAATGATAAACACTCCTTCTCGACACAAGTCGGAGGCGGAGAAACCCCGTACAAACGTTTATAACAATAAACGAAAGGAATACAAGCAATATACAATGTAGATACAAAATACAAGTAAAGAAAAGACTTTACAACACTTGTTTTGATTGCTTGAATGCTTGGTTGCTTGCTTGCACTTGGAGACCTGATTTGCACCAACAAATCGCCCCAATAGCCCTCAAGAACCGATGCCTTTTTCCTTCATCACGAGCTCCATATATAGCTTCAACCATCTTTGGAAAAAGTCTATATCGATCGATCGGGACCATCGATCGGCGATGCCTATATCGTGAGACAACGGCTGAATCCACGGATAAGTCAGCGGAACCTTCATCGATCGGTGATCATGACCATCGATCGGTGATGGAGCCTCACTCGACTAGTCGAGTCTCGACTCCGATTCTACGTGCGAAATCGAGCACCGGTCGATCGATCACGATCGGATCCATCGCTCGAGCCATCGATCGCCCACCTCTAGCGATCCGATCGCTAGGCCATAACCCGCAGTCAAACCCTAGTTGACTCGGTCCAGTCGACTGCCACATGGCACCAGTCGATTGGCACACCTCAAACATGAGGTTTTAACCCAAGTATGGTTCCCCCATACTTGCTAGACCACCCTTAGCCTAGACCTAAACCTTCTAGCCACCTCCATCAGCCTCACGCCTCTCGAATCCCTCCAAGTCATCCATGACTTGTTCATCCATTGCGCTAGCCTTCAGGTGCTTCCATCGACTATGTCATGCTAACGGTGTCTACACCGCCAAGGCACATTGGACTTACGCCGCCAAGACTCCGCTTGGACTTTACGCCGCCAACCATTGGACTTATGCTGCCAAGACTCCAACTTGGACTTTACGCCGCCAATACCAAATCCTTGGACTTCTCAAATGCCAAGACTCAAGCTTGGACTTTCCCTTGCCAACCCATGTTGGACTTTCCATGCCAAGACCATGCTTGGACTTTCCTTGCCAACCCATGTTGGACTTTTCATGCCAAGACCAATGCTTGGACTTTCCCAAATGTCAAGTGTCCAACTTGGACTTTCCATGCCAAGTACCCAATACTTGGACTTTCCATGACAATTACATTGTCATATGTTTTTGTCGAAACATCAAAACACATCAAAACATCACTCGAGCCAAACTCGAGTCCTGGTCAATCGTGACCTGGGCCGATTGCACCAACAATCTCCCCCTTTTTGATGTTTGACAAAAACCAAACAAATTATTGAGTTAGGACACTAACTCAAATCCCTTACCAATTTTCCCAAATTGGTAAATACTCTCCAAATGTTCTCCCCCAAACATTCTCTCCCTTTTTGACTAACAGCAAAAAGGTTATCTCCCCAAGAGGGTCAATGTCCCATGTCCCAATGAGATCTTACAATCTCCCCCTTGGTCAAAAAATACTTAGGATGCCTACCATCTTCCTAGTGATAAGTCTCATATCACTCAAGAGAGGCAATCCTATTTACTCTCCCAATTTCCAAATTGGGTATCAAGAATCTCATTTTCCTCCTCATGAGGAAAAATATCATCCATCATCCCATGATAGATACCTCCCCCTAAAGGCTTGCTCCCCCTTGACCATTGCACCAACAATGTCCTTGGGAAGCCCCTAAGCCAATAGGAATTCAAAACCATCAAAATTAAGGTTAGAAATTCAATATTGAACTTTCCAGCACCTTAAAACCCTAAACACCTCTCCTAATCCATATCCAATGGATTTTCACCCTTTATCATGCTTCCCAAAGCATATCATAGGGTTAAGAGTGGTTAGGGACCTTAACCGCAGCTGAAATCGGGTTAAACAACTTTGGTTACCCCGAAATCAGGCTATCAGTCGACTGTTACTACATCGATCGGTCGTGATGTGTCCATCGATCGGCACGGCGAAGCAACAGTCGAGTGATACAGCGCTGCAATCGAGTCCAAACGCTGCCATCGATCAGATCGTTGAAGCACGATCGATAATCGAAAACCTCGATTTTGTAAATCGACTCGACTTTTGAAATGCATAAGTAATTCTCGTAAATCAAAATCACGAAACTTGATCATTATATTACTTAACACACATATAATCAGTGAAAAATTTTGGAAAAATATTTTTACCATTGAATTAGGAGATTGATACAAAATCCAAAAGTGACTAAAAACTTTAAGGTTGAAGCTCACTTTGTATCAATCTTATCAATGGTGATTGCTATCAAAAGATAGACTTCACCAAGGTTTTCTAAATTGATTTTAAGATGTTTTTGATAACCTACTTTGGATCATTTTCCTTGGGCTCTATGCACATGGCTTGTACTCAAGCTTTCCTAATGATCCAAATGGAATTGGATGAGTTTTAGTTCATCTAGATGCAAAAACTATACACCTTGAACTTAACTCATATCCTAGCATCTCACATGTATCTATGGTGTATAAATACACATACATGTCAATTAGATGTGAGATGTGGGTTTTGTTCTCCCTAAACTAGGGTTTCATGCATTTTCTAAAGCAACTCTACTTGATTCCCTTATAACTGGGACTCTAAGTCATGCCATAGTCCTTAAATCAATTTTAATCAAGTTAATGCATGAATGTATGATCATGGCATAAATAATAGCATTATTAAAACATGGCCAATGATCATGATGTCATGACATATGATGAAATTTAAGAACACATGACATCTAAAATAACCCTAAACAATGTCATGACATGGTATATGATAGGATGCAATTTTATGTCATAATATATCAACTTTCATAAGCAATACAATTATACAAATATTCATCCATACACACAAGATTTTTCAGAAACAAAGATTTCATTTAACTTAAAATTTGTCTTTTACATTCAAAATGGAGATTGGCTATGCTCAATCTCACTACAAACAACCACAGAACATCTAATATCCTTTAATGTCGTCGCGGGAGGTGGCGGCGGAGGAGAAGGCTGTGACTCGAGTCGAGCGCATCATCTCTAGCATATCGGTGATCTTTGCTCTATGCGTACAGGACTCCTCCATCCTATCGAGACGTGCGCTGAAGGATGCCTGGCCTGCCAATATCTCTGACAGCCTAGAGTCCACCGACTGCTGATAGTCCTGAAATCTGGACTCCAGCCGGCCACGACGATCTGATGGACCCGCCGCTGATGTGTCTGCCGGCATCTGGTCATCCTCATCAGTGGTATCCGCATCCTCGTGGTCCTCTGTCGCCTCTCTGGAGTGCAGGAGGATCTGTCTGCGTGCTGGTGGTGGTCGGCGCTAACTCCATCTGTCGGCGCCCATCCGTAGCTTTGCTAACGAAATTCTGGTGATATCTGATCGTACACCTCCGATGGCGCTTCGAGAGCCCCTGTGGATGTTGGCCCTACGAGTCTAGCCATCTTTGTGATGATATGACCAAATGGACATATGCACTTTCCCTTATGCGAAGAAATGTGAATGCAATGGAAAATGTTTAATGCAAAGTTTATATCTAGCGATACGCATGGCATATAGAAGAAAAAGATGAGGAGGCGAATCTTGGCGGACCAGTGACAATGGGAAGAAAACACCCAACAATGACCTTGTAAAGGACATTTGTCAGTCTGTTCTTCGATGATAGGAAATAGATTACAGGCGGTGGGCGAGGATAACCAAAGATATGCTCATGCATGGACTCCAGAGATATGGTCAAAAGGCTCGGTAAAGGAAAATCCATGGTAGGGTAAAGATAAAGGTGTCATCGAAGCTACATTCTAGAAACCTCGCAGACGCAGAGTGAACTCTAACTCGCGCTTTGCAACGCGAGTAGTGTAGGTAGGGCCGCCATCCACCTTTTTTAAGGTTTTGATAGAATTCCTTAACAAGGTCATCATTAATCGGATGCGCATAAGACGCATTTTCATTAGATCAGTAGTATGCAATTAATTCCATGACATCACTACAATGTCGATTGAAAAATCTCTATCGATGTACCTAACCAACATAGGTTGGCATAATCGAGATTCACCCTGTGGATCATTCCTACGCCTCCTATTATGAATGCAATGTAATGATATGACATGCAATGGCAATAATACATGATTAGATAAACCTAAATTGTAATGGAAATGAATTTTAGGGCTCGAAAAAAATCGCTACTTAGGCGCCATTTGAAGATGTGGCCGAGGGAAGACTCAAATGTTCGGGGTCGGAAAAGTCAGGAGAACTTCACACGAACCCTAATCGAACAAGGAAAAATAAGCCCTAAATCGCGTGAACTAGGGCTCCAAATAGGTGGAAAATGGAAGAGGAGAGACTCGCCTATCAAACCTAACACTTGGGAGGTTGCGGAAGAGTTGGTCGGAGAGGGAGACGCGATCGGAGAAGGAAGGAAAAGAAGGAGTCGTCGTGAAGACGCCAACCCTAGCGGTTCGGCGTTATAAAATTCGCGATCGTGATGTGGAGCATCACCGATCGTGATAGCTTTATTAATGGGTTTACCGAGCCGGCAATGATCGATCCGCCGGCAATCGACATTGAACCTTCTATAACGCGTACGCTGAGCATCTCGATCGATGTTGCTCATCGATCGATGATGAGCACATCACTCGGCGCTCGTCGAGCACTGATCGATGGCCCTCGACCTCGGTGAAGCATTACTCACCGATGATGGACCTCATCGCGATCGTTGTTCAATCGTCGAGTCATGAAGCCAGCTACACTGACCGATGGCGATCGTATCGCTACAGTTGTTATCGGGCCGATCGATCGATCGATCGATTTCGCTTCAAAATCAGAAGATCTCGATTTCATCATCTTAATTATTTCATTTTATCACGTTAGATCTTGTATATCGAATGTATTGATGTTATACTTTTATTCATGTATTTGTTAATGTATTTTAATGTTTTATTTCATTTTTACAAACATTAACATTCAATGATTTCCAAAACCTAACATCTCACCCTTTCTAAGTGTTAAAATACACAATCAAGGTAAAAGACTTGTTTTGTGAGATGTAATCTATCCTAGACATTCCTTCCATGCAAAAATATGGTAAAACATATGAAGCATGGTGAATACAAGACATCAAGTTGTGTGGCACTTGAGTATCACTCTAGATGTTACCTTTACATCTTAACCACACATCTCTTGATACATGACCTTCCAAAGTGTGCCAATAATCAAAGTTACACACTATGATCTCTAAATCTAGATTGTGTCAATTGTAGTGATGTTCATGTGTGCAAGATATATATTGGCACATCCTAAAATTCTTTGAAGTTCAGGCGCAACGATATTTCCAAGGTAACCATAACCTTGGAAGTAACCTAAGGTGCCACCTTTATCATGATTGAGTTAACTACCCATCCAATCAAGGTTGGCACACCCTAAACTCATTTAGCGTGAATCAATCACGCTCTTAGGAACCCAAAACCGATTTGAGCTCCTAGGGTTAATTAGGTATTCCTTAGGGATAACCTCCCTAGATACCTTCCTAATAACCTTCCTAGGCTTATTAGCCTTGGTCATTTTGGTCTTGCCTAGGTTAACCTTAGGGATTGCCTCCCTAACAACCTTCTTAGTGGTCATCCTAGGTTTCTTCGAAACCTTGGCCATTAGGCACAAACCTTGGTCAACTCTAGGAATGACTTTTCCATTGACCTTGGTCTTCCTAGACCTAGTTAGTGTTCCATAGTCAAATGGAACACTATGGTAAGCCACCTTAGGCTTAGGTTTGTGACCCAAACCTTACTCGCCCTTGGTTAACTTTTGACTCTTAGGTCCTAGGTGTTGACTTTTGGACCTAGAAGTTTGACTAATTGACCCTTGCATTTGATTTTGCATAACCTTAAGGGTCTTTTCAATTTTTTCAAGCCTTGATATCAAGGCTTGATTTTCCTTTTCTAATATCTCAATTTTTGATTTTTTATTTTCTCTTGAGATATTTTTATTTCTAGGCATATGTCTAGATTTCTTAGCATTAAAGCCTAGATGTTCTCCTATTTTCTTAATGCTTTCTTTAGGTAATGTTTTTCTAGGGACATTAGTCCCAAATTTCTCCTTATTCTTAAGGTGAACATTCTTAGCTTCTAAACAAATATGTTTGTTATTTCTAGCATGCTCTTTAATATTTAAATTAGACGGAGCATTATTTAAATATACCTTAGGGTTTGTCTTAGTGACTCCCCCTACTTGTGATGCTCCCCTTTGCCCCTTCTTCTTCTTCTTTGGGCATTGACTCCGGTAATGACCCGGTAGTCAGCATTTGAAGCAAATGACATGCTCCTTGCTCTTTTGACTTGGAGAACCGGCGTCTGTTGACTTTTGTTGACTTTTAGGCGCCGGAGGAGCTTTCTTGATCCTCTTTGGGCATTTGCTCTTGTAATGCCCATACTCCCTACACTCAAAGCACATAATATGATTTTTATTTGAAAATAAAGTGTTTGAGTTACCTAGGGTGGTGGTAGGTGCCGGAGTTGAATTTTGAGCTTCCTCATCTTGATCGGATGTTGAAAGCTCTTCTTGAGGTTGCTCCGTTGTAGAGGATGGTCTCTCCTCCTCAAATCCAGAAGTAGATGCTTCTTCCACCTCTTCTACTTCTTCTTTCTCCGATTCGGAAGTTGACTCCATCTCAACTTCCGATTCCTCACTTTCACTTGAGGATGAACTCTCCTCATGGAATCTTGCCAATTTTCTCCATAGCTCCTTGGCATACATGTAATCCCCTAGCTTGCACAAAACATCATTAGGGATTAAATCTTCCAAAAGTTTCGTTACCTTAACTTCGGTCTTGAGCTTTTGGCGTTGCTCTTGGGTCCACTTTTTCAATTTTAGGACATTCCCCTTCTTATCCCTAGGGGGTTCAAGGCCTTCAATGAGGATGAATCAATCCTCTATGTTCATCATCAAGAATGTTTCCATTTTTGCTCTCCATGCCGAAAAATCTTCTCGATCATATGGTGGTGGAGTGTTGATATCTCATCCAAGCTTGTCTTGGAATTCCATCTTCACCCTCTAGCCTTTTGTCTTAACTCCCGGCGGTTAGTCCGTAGAAGAGCCCCGGGCTCTGATACCACTTGTTAGGAATATTGGAATGGCTAGAGGGGGGTGAATAGCGTCAATGGAATTCAATCTCGTTCGTGTCTACAATTTCGTTAGCGCAGCGGAATACAGATAATGATAACAATAACGAAATAGACAACAAGCTAACACAATGATATAACGTGGTTCGGAACCGCACGGTTCCTACTCCACGGATCGAGCTCTAAAGAGCCCTAGTGATGCACACGCACTCACTAATGATAAACACTCCTTCTCGACACAAGTCGGAGGTGGAGAAACCCCGTACAAACGTTTATAACAATAAACGAAAGGAATACAAGCAATATACAATGTAGATACGAAATACAAGTAAAGAAAAGACTTTACAACACTTGTTTTGATTGCTTGAATACTTGGTTGCTTGCTTGCACTTGGAGACCTGATTTGCACCAACAAATCGCCCCAATAGCCCTCAAGAACCGATGCCTTTTTCCTTGCCCATATATAGCTTACCATCACGATCGATGCCACTGTCGTGAGACAACGGCCAGATCCACGCCGGATAAGTCCAACGGAACCTTCATCACCAACCGATCATGACCATCGCCGATCCGATGGAGCCTTCATCGACCAAATGAGTCTCGACCCATTCTCGGGTCTGAATATCGAGCCATCGACCGATCACACGATCGGGCCGATCGCTGAGCCATCACGACCGCTTCACCTCCGCAATGATCGCAGGCCATATAACCCGCAATAAACCCTCTAGTTGACTCGGTCATCGCCACATGGCACCAGTCGATTGGCACACCTCAAACATGAGGTTTTAACCCAAGTATGGTTCCCCCATACTTGCTAGACCACCCTTAGCCTAGACCTAAACCTTCTAGCCACCTCCATCAGCCTCACGCCTCTCGGATCCCTCCAAGTCATCCATGACTTGTTCATCCATTGCGCTAGCCTTCAGGTGCTTCCATCGGCTATGTCATGCTAACGGTGTCTACACCGCCAAGGCACATTGGACTTACGCCGCCAAGACTCCGCTTGGACTTTACGCCGCCAACCATTGGACTTATGCTGCCAAGACTCCAGCTTGGACTTTACGCCGCCAATACCAAATCCTTGGACTTCTCAAATGCCAAGACTCAAGCTTGGACTTTCCCTTGCCAACCCATGTTGGACTTTCCATGCCAAGACCATGCTTGGACTTTCCTTGCCAACCCATGTTGGACTTTTCATGCCAAGACCAATGCTTGGACTTTCCCAAATGCCAAGTGTCCAACTTGGACTTTCCATGCCAAGTACCCAATACTTGGACTTTCCATGACAATTACATTGTCATATGTTTTTGTCGAAACATCAAAACACATCAAAACATCACTCGAGCCAAACTCGAGTCCTAGTCAATCGTGACCTGGGCCGATTGCACCAACAACAACTTCACTTTTTATCACCACTTGTGGGAACGAGAGTTAAGACAAAATGATGATCACTAGAAAGATGCAATGAATCAACATTGTGAAGTCTCATAGGATCAATGACGACCACCTCTAGGGATAGTGTTGGAGATTATGTGTGTCCCTATCTCACTAGGCAAGCTCACGCAGCTGATCACAACCATGGTAGAAAGAAGTAATACAATGCTATCATGTGCCCCCGGATATAGAGGTGGAAGTGAAGGCACCAGTGGTAGAAGCCCCTATCTTAGAACTCATGGTAAAAAACTCTAGAGGGGTGACAAACCCTCTCATACTAAGAGGGAATTGGGGAGCCCAACCAAACCGTCAACCAAGTGGGTTGTTGCTCGCCAAATGTTTTTTTCGACAACTATACTAGAGGAGGGGTGATCGTCCATTTTTCAACCACTACAAATTTGTGAGTATAGCAATAGGACCAACCCCAAGGAGCACCTATGTCAGTTTGAAAATGCATTTCTTCTCCATCTGTACTCAAAAACTTGATCTAGTTTCACGTCACTCAGACTACTTTTGGATGCCTATATTAGTTCTTGTCATCTAGAAGTTCAATTAGATCGAATCGCCTAGCTAACTAATTTTGAATTATCAAATCTCATCCTTAGGATGCATGAATATCGTTCAGTCACTTGGACAATCATGTCATGATTTCATTCCGATTGTCTTAACTTGCTTTTTGCAATACAAGATTAGTACACAACAACATACAAATTATGTCATGCCTAGTATTTGGTTTATTTAATCTATTGGGCTTGTTTGGTACTTAGTATAACTAACTTACTGAGACTTCTTAGTTACTTAGAGTTCACTCCTTCAAGGCTTCTCACTTGTTCTAAATTCACTCATTTAAGACTTCACTTAGAGTTTACTCCTATGATATTTTTCACTTGGTTGGAGTTCACTCCTCCAATACTTCTCTCTACCTAGAGTTCATGCCTTTAGGGTTTTCCTTGCTTGGAGTTCACTCTTCCAAAACTTTTCTTTCTCTAGAGTTAACTCTTCTATGACTTCTCTTTGCCAAACATTCGATCCATTTAATTTGCTTGTACTTTTTATTTGCTAGACATCGGGTCACCCTTGACTTACCTAGACTTTTCCTTACTTAATATCTAATTTTCTCAACTTGCTAGGATTTTCCACTTGTCAGACATCTAATCATCCTTGATTTGTTGGGACTTCTTACCTTGTCTAATATTTGGTCATCCTTGACCTATCAAGATTTCTCACCAATTGACTTTTTAGCATCGGATCAATCTTAACCTACTTGCCTCAACTTTTGATCAACCTTTACATAACCAAATCAAATCCTAAAGATTGATTGTGCCAACATTTTCTCCAATAAATATATTGACCAAATATCAAAACACTGAAAATCGATTACACTAACACAACACCTAGTTGACTAAATCACAGTTTTATCCCATTTTATTTCTCATTCGACAGACCAAAGTCTACCTTTCTTCAAGATTCTATAGAACACTTTCGGGTTTTAGTGGGATGATCAATGTGAAAAAGCTTTTTCAAGAGTTAAAGGCATACCTAACCCAACTCCTTATGCTCTCCAAAACCAACTCGGGAGAGAAGCTATGGATATATTTGATTGTCTCTAAGATTGTAGTGAGGTCGGTGTTAGTGTGGGAAGAGGGGATGAAATATCATCCAATTTAAAATAGGAGCATCATGATACCATTCTCAAATTAAGTGGAGTACTCAGAATGTCAAGTTGAGATATTGGAATACCCTAAATCAAGGAGCTCAAATAATTAAGTCGAGGTATCTTAAATCAAGATGTTTGAGTATTCGAGTTGAGGTATCATAAGTCAAGGTGCTCGAGTTATAGTATCGACATCCAAAAAATAGACCAACTCGCAATGATCATGACACACTTGTGAAGTGCCAAACCAAACCTCCAATTGTGTTCTTTTATATATATGATGCTATCAATTTTTAGCCTTTTTTTATCGAGTCCTCTCAAAAGAGCTTGTTCGCCTAGCCACATCAAGGTCCTGTCCAATATAACACATATCAGAGAGCATCGATGCTCTGGAAACACTCCTCTGATACCTAAGTTAGATGAGAGAAGAAGGAAATAGAATAGAGAGAATATTGAATGTATGAAAATCACATAATACCCACCTCTATCCAGTCGATTCCTTATTTATAGACCCTCTAGTTGTTACTATGCACCTTTTGGGAAAATGAACGCCTCTAACCTATGCACCCTTTGAGTTTGTGTCTATGTTTGACAATGCATCCCTCCCGTGTATAATTTTCTCTGCCAATCCATTTTCCCAACTTCTAACTCCTCATGGCCCCACCTCCTTTATGATCCCAACTCCTTAAGCTTCCAACTCCCTAAGCTACCGAGTTCTCAACTCCTCTATGATTCCAACTCTTTGATCCGAGCATCCTAGTGTCTGGCTCGGGACCTCTCTTATCGATATCATTAGCCATCGCCATAACCCCAAACAGTCAAATAATTGAATATGTCTGACATCAATGGATTCGCTCCCATAATACTAGCCCATGTCATCATCATCCTAGAGTTTTGTGTCTAAATATCCCCTCACCAATGCCTCGGTTCTCACGACCATCATTACTTGGCACCGTAGAAAATCTCTTTAAAATAACATACATGCAGGATACAACATGTCAGGCCTAACCATAAAATATAATTTTCGATAAGAAATTATACCTGACGAATCACGTGGAGTGGAAATGATATCAACCAAAAATGACACTAACGAGTGTCGCCTCTATTTGTATCTAAACTATTTTATTACAACACTAATGAGTGTCTAAACTATTTTATTAAACACACACCACACGCATGCAGGATACAACATGTCAGGCATAACCATAAAATACAATTTTCAATAAGAAATTATACCTGACGAATCACGTGGAGTGAAAATGATATCAACCAAAAATGACACTAACGAGTGTCGCCTCTATTTGTATCTATGCTAAGTTATCATCGGGACGACTTCACAAAGTCACAAGCTATGTCTTCGCTTCAGTACTAGCCGAAGGTAGGTGATGATGTGATTCGAGAGAGGGATCAAAGGCTCGATTACTGTCCAGCGGCCAAAGCAACCTGATGACACAAACCAACCAAGAAGCTACCTTCACAACAGTCGTTGTCCATCGGAAAAGATAGCTATTCAAGGCCTTTAGTGTAGGGACCGATTTGACATGCGCTAGAGGGAGGTGAATAGCAATTTTTCAATTTCGTTCGTCTCTACAACAATATTAGTGTGCACCGCAAAATACAAATACAAATAAAAAAAATACGAGACAAACACACACACAAGAACAAGACAAAGAATTTACATGGTTTGGAACTCAAGTTCCTACTCCATGACCGAACTTTAGTGTCTTCTCCACTAAACCTCATCTCCTTCTTAACAACACGTCGAAGGTGGAGAAACCTAGTACAAAAGTTTTACAATGCAAGACAAGCAAATACAAGTATATAGAAAGAATGAAATACAAATAACACTTTACAAAAATTGCTTGATCACTTGAATGTTTTTGGTTGCTTTGAGATGCCCTCGAAGGTATGGAATGGAACAACACTTCCTTTTCAAAATCTCCAAGAAAACCACTGCAAAATCCTCCAACTCGAGTTCCTTTTATAACTGCATCGGGTTGGATTTCCGCTAAGAAGTCAACTGGTCGCTTATCTATTGTCTCGCAATTGACTAATTCATGTTGGATTACTCCAACGGATACCCTAGTAATCAAATTCCCTTACCAACAGTCGACTGTCAAGCCAATAATCGACTAACCAGTCGACTACTAGACATTCTGTACTCTGGCCACCTATTACTAGTCGATTGCTCAACCTTAGCCATCGACTACTATTTGCCAGTCAATTGCTAAACCCTGGCAGTCTACTGCCAAAGCCACATATAATAGTCGAGCTTCAATCGACTACACAACCAGTCGACTGGTCATAATCTTAATCGACTGCTCAAGTCAAACTAGATTCCCAAGTGTCATGCACTTGGACAATCGACTTGTCCATAACTTCAGTCGACTGATAAACCTCAAATATGAGATTTAAACCAAGTATGATCTTCTCATACTTGATCGACCACCCTTAATCTAAACCTAAGTCTTCTAAAAACCTCCATCAGCCTCACGGCGTCAGGGTCCATCAGAGTTCTCCACGACTTCTTCACTTTTCGCATTAGCCTTCAGGTGCTTCTATCGACTGTCATGCTAATCGAGTCTCCTTTGTCAAGGTTCATCTGAGCTTATATCGCCAAGACTACATACTTGGACTTTACGCAGCCAAAATCTCACACTTGGACTTCCTTGCCAAGATTCACTTGGACTTATGCCGCCAAAATCACATGCTCGGGCTTATGCCGCCAAGACTACACCCTTGGACTTTTCGATTGTCAAGCCTCAATGCTTGGACTTTTACCGCCAAGACTATATACTTGGACTTTCTGATTGCCAAGCCTCAATGTTTAGACTTTCACCGTCAAGACTACACACTTAGACTTACGTGACCAAGACTTCAAACTTGGACTTTCACCGTCAATACTACACACTTGGACTTATATGACCAAGACTTCAAACTTGGACTCTCCATTGCCAAGACCATTCTTGGACTTTCTATGCCAAGACCATTCTTGGACTTTCCATTGCCAAGACCATTCTTGGACTTTCTATGCCAAGTATCTAAACTTGGACTTCCCCTCGAGTTTCACTCGAGTTTGGTCAACATTGACATAAGGTTTGATTGCTCCAACAATCTCTATAATATAATCTTCCCCATATAATTTTGGATATCTCAATCATCCACTAGTCATATTATCAAGTCATATCCGATCATATTGACAAAAATCAAAACACTACTCGAGTCTGGTCAACATTGACCCGGGGCCTATTGTACCAACATTTAGCTAGCAGTAACAAGTGCTGACGGCAAAGGAACTCATTGGAGAAGCAAGTGTCGAAGGTAGGTTGATCGACGGAGGTTGTCGACTACAAGAGGAGGAGGTGGCAACTTGCTTTGGGCGGTGATTGATTTTTGGGTAGATTCTTGTTTGGGTGGCAAGGAGAGGAGGAGAAGAGAGGGAGGCCAAAACTCTTACCATCCTAGGTTTCTTATCCAATATATAGATCTCCTTTCATATTAGAGGAGCAAGTTCAAAATCTACATCCATTAACCCGCTGTCCATGCCAATAACCTTAAGTTTGGTTCATAACCAAATCACTTGGTTCAATAACCAAACCGTTTTTAATTCAAACCAAACAAATTTAATTTAGAATTAAACCAAAATGGATTCAACTTGTCTTCATAAGATGTGACCCATCTACATTTTCATTCCAACAATATTCTTTTCATACTTTCCCTTCTTCTAGTTAAATTAGACTCAGCCTCTCTTAGTATGAGAATTCAGTTCTCAAACCTATTTTAAGTCCTTCGGAAAAACTCATAGTACATGTGACCCATTAGGTTTTCAATTTATGTTGATCGTCTATAATTAACCATTAATTATGGAACGATCATGAGTGACACATAGTAGTACATCATGATTAGGACATGATCTATGTGTCAGTCCCCATTAAGCTGACTATGTCACACCTAGACCAAATAATACTTCATTATCCTGTGGATTCAAATTACTCAGACATATGTCTAAAAGTATCATACTCTTGGCATGTGATGCTTTAGTCAAAGACTTCAAGTAACAATCCTGACAAGTAACCATAGGGTATATTTCTCCTTTGCGACGAGCGGTGAATCCTCTGTTTGTTAGTGAAAGCCCTAGAGCAAATCATGTGATAATTGTTGTATGGACTTTATTGTATCATATTCCTATTTATAAAGGCATGGTTATTATATTTACTTGTATTGGTGCCAAATAAACTAAGTATAATAACGTCCTTGAGTAGAAGATTCTTATCTATATCAATCGATTGGTTGAATCGATAATGAGATGATATAGAGAACACTACTCTTAATCATTCCTAGTCAAGTATTAACATTCAGGGACAATGTTAATGCGTAGAGACTAGCATGTAGGTCAACACAATGACTTGATCTCACAATTCATAGATATGAGATATCAAGTTGACACATGGGTATGCATTGGAGAATGTATACTGAATGACCCGTCATGAGAAAGTATCATGGATCGTTATATGAGTGTCATATATTTTCTCATGTGACTATTAGTATGACTATTAGTGCTTGGACCTGAAGTCACCATGGTTCCCTACATAAGGAGTTGCATACTTTGGCTTCGTCAAACGTCACCTGTCAATGGGTAGACTATAAAGGCGATTACTGGGTATGTAACAAATTATGCGGAGGGATATGAGTGATGTAGATGAGATCTATCCCTCCTATATGACGGAAGAGACATCGTTATTCTTGATAGAGTGAGACCACGAAGTGCATGGCCATGCCCAAATGAGTCAATATGAGATATTGAGCTCATTCGATTAGAGTGAGTCTACTTGGAGTTCAAGATATAGATTGTACCGAGGATGACACGGTCTATGCCTTAATTGGTCAATTTAGATGTCAAGGATAGAGGGACATTGTCACATATTATGAGAGTCACAATTAGTAGTCACAAAGGTGATGTTGGATCTCAACATTCTTGTAACTTGGGTAGCAATGATGTGTTGCTAGATACCGCTCATTGCTTATGTTTTTAAACCGGTTTAGGAGCATTGCCAACGTTACAAGAACCTATAGGGTCACACACAAAGGGCAATTAGATGGAGATTAGGTTCATATGATGAACCATGAGAATTAGGTTCATGGTATGAACCAAATTGGATTAAGAGTAATTCAAATTAGACTAATTGAGTTAGACTAAATTTGATTCAAGTGTTGAATAAGTCTAATTTAGATTTGATTCATTGAGTCAATTTAAATTAATCAATAGAGATTAATTAAATCAAATTGACTTGAATCAAGTTGTTAGATTTGATCAACCATGGGAGATAAGAGGCCAAATTTGACTTGACTTGATGAGGGAAGATGAATGGTCAATTTTGACTTGATCAATTGCCATGTCATGGTGACTTGGCATGGGGGTCGGCCAATGATGATGTTTCACATCATCATGGACTTATCATGTGGTGCCACCTCATGAGGGAGACCAACAGCCATTGGCTCTTGGAGTTACATGCATACATGTAACCCCCCAAAACAAAGTGGTCGGCCACTTGATTGTGATTCATGGGTGAATTCATTTTGTGATAACTCCATCTTCTTCTTCCTCTCAAACTCTCTCTTCCAATTCTCTCTTTGGACGAAACTGTCAAGGGTGCTAGCACACTCTAAGGTTTCTTCTCCACCATTTGTTCGTGTGGATACTTTTAGAGGAGTGTGCACTTGACACTCTTCGAGATCCGGCAAAGTGTTTGGACGAGCGGGATAAGCGAAGGGCGTCGCTACGAGGGTAATGCTCTCACCATTTAGATCTATGGTAGATCTAGGTTTTTCATAACACATACATGTAGTTTTATTTTTATACCTTCGCACGGATCCGTGGCTGGGCTTTCGAGATTTCCGCAATGCAAAAAGCGGTTTTTGCGGCTCAGAATATCCAACAGTGGTATCAGAGTCACGTGCGAAGCATGTATGCGTTTAATATTTGTAATTTTTGTATTAGATATAAAAATTATAGATTTTTAAGTTTCTGTAAATTTTCTATTTTTATAGAATTTTTGGGTATTTTTCTCAAAGAGTCGAAGTGACAAGTGTTGGGACACTTGTAGGCTTCAACCGCCGAGAAAAACTCTCCGAAACGGCGAGTTCTCGCTTTAGGTTTTTGGGACAGCGACTTAAGTCGCTGTAAGATCTAGTAGGGACACTCGCAAAGTTTGTTTTTGCAAGTAGGGGCGCTGCCCCTATCCCCAAAAGGGGCCTTGTCCCGCGATTGCGCCCGGAAACTGCTTAGCGGGACTGTTACGGAGAGGTGACTCATAAAATTGAAAAAAAAATTATAAAAATTTTCTGTAAAATACATAATTTAGTATTATGTATAATTTTGTGATAGTCATGGCCCAAGAACCGAAATATGATTGGATGTTAATGTGTTGTAATTCATAATACGGCCTGTGTATCGTTTTTGTGATTGTGCTTGTTGTATAGGGTATGCGACCTGCGTGTCGTGCCTCTTCTTTTAAAATTCTAATTGTAAATAATTTTAGACTCGAATGTAACTCGATTTTCATGTTTGTAATGTACAAAATGGAGCGGTGGAAGATCCACTTCTAGACGGAGTTACGAGAAGGGAGCCGACGACACATGGCGGTCAAAGGAGGCGCTTGGAGAAGCCGCTAACCCTAAGTTGACCGTCCGATCTTCTCATTGGCTTGAGAAGATCGTAGTAGGGTCATGACCTAATCACAATTAATTTATATATATATATATATTTGTTATTCTTGTATGTATGTGATGCATGCTAGTAGAATAATGTTTGTATATATATGATGCATGCTAGGATATTTTTCTTGTATGTATACGATGCATGCTAGAATAATGCTTGTATGTATGTGATGCATGCTAGTGTAGAATAATAAATACCTCAATGCGTATATGATACATATTATGATTAGATTATATCCTAATCGAATCAACTCGAAAAATGCCTACCAAGTCCTTGATACCCATCACTACCTTGATCATTTGTAGTTGTTGAATCTGCCAAAGTAGAGCAACGCATATTATCTTGGTAGGGTACGGAGGGACAATCTTGGTCCTGCCTATCACGGCTTGGGTTAGAGTAAGCTCAATTAGATTGAGTAAAACTAGTTAACTCAATTGGATCGAGTAGAACTATAGACATATTTCAACCGTTGGAAAGATAGGATAAGATCACATTTACACTAAATCTTGGGCGATTTAGCCAAAGCTAACTCAAGATCTTTTGTAAATGTGGGTCTTGATCCTATAAACAAGAATTGCATAGAGATGTAATCGATAATGTGTTACCCACCAATCATACTAAGTCTTGGGCGATTTAGCCAAAGCTAACTCAAGGCTTAGTATGATGTGGATCTTGTCCCGCAGGAATTATAGCTAGTTTGTATGAATCTAGTAATGTGGTTTGACCACATCCATAACTCGATTCTATAAAATTCCTATAATTCAGTGGGAGTATCATTTGATTAAAGACCTAATTAAATGATAAAAGGAATATGATATTAATTTTTTACATTGTGTATATTGTAGATAACTATGTCGACAAACACGAACACTCTCTCTTTGCGTTCTGTCCTTGAGAAGTACAAGCTCAATGGAGCAAATTTCTGCATGACGAGAATCGTTCTCACCCAGAAAAGCATCGTCTGGGCGGCCCATTCGGAGGCACCTCACGCCCCTTGCCTCGGTGACAAAGATGCTTACAAGAAGCATCAAGATGATGCATTATATGTGTCATGTCTAATGCTCGCGACCATGAACTCTGAGCTTCAGAAGCAACACGAGTTCATGAATGCTCATAATATGATTAAACATCTTTGTCAACTATATCAAGGACAAGCAAGGCACGAAAGATATGAAGTCTCTAAGGCATTGTTTGGGTCCAAAAATGCAAGATGGGACTCCCGTAGGTTCATATGTACTCAAAATGATTGGGTACGTAGAAAATCTACAGAGATTGGGATTCCCCCTTGGCCAAGAGCTGGCCACTGACTTGATCTTGCAGTCTTTACCACAAAGCTACAATCAATTTGTCATGAATTACAACATGAATGAAATTGATAAGCCACTGCCTGAGATGCTCAGCATGTTGAGAACTGCTGAGCTCAACCTTAAGAAGGGAAAATCTGACTCCATTTTGATGGTGCAAAAGAAGAAAGGCAAGGGCAAGCCTAAAGGTAAGGGAAAGTCCCAAGCCAAGGACAAAGGCAAAGAACTTAAACCCAAAGGAGGGGTGGCCAAGGAAGGGGCTTGCTTCCACTGCAAGAAAGCTGGACACTGGAAGCGTAACTACAAAGCTTACCTGGAAGATCTTAAGAAGAAGAGAAGTGAGACTTCTACTTCAGGTATAAATGTTATAGAAGTCAATCTATCTATTTCTTTATCATGGGTATTAGATACCGGATGTGCATCTCACATTTATACCAATGTGCAGGCGCTGAGAAATAGTAGGACATTGACAAAGGGCGAGGTGAACCTACGAGTAGGCAATGGAGCAAGGGTTGTTGTTGTAGCTGTAGGAACTTATGATCTATCTCTACCCTCTGGGCTTGTACTAGAATTAGATGAATGTTGTTATGTGTCTGCTTTAACTAAGAACATAATTTCGGTTTCTTGTTTGGACAAGAAAGGATTTACATTTATAATAAAGAACAAATGTTGTTCAGTTTATTTAAATGATATGTTCTATTGTAGTGCACCTCTAATGAACGGACTCTACTTTCTAGACTTAGAGAGCCCTATCTATAACATAAGTACCAAAAGGTTCAAGTCAAATGAGTTGAACCAAACCTATCTTTGCATTGTCACTTAGGTCACATAAATAAGAGTCGCTTATCTCAGCTCCATAAGGATGAGCTGCTAGACTTATTTGATTTTGAATCATATGAGACATGCGAGTCTTGCCTTTTAGGCAAGATGACCAAGACTCCCTTTAGTGGACACAGCGAAAGAGCAACAGACTTGTTAGGACTTATACATAGTGATGTATGTGACCCTTTCAATGTTGCTGCTAGAGGTGGTTACAGGTACTTCATTACATATAAAAGGTCAAGTTTGACTTGACTTGATGAGGGAAGATGAATGGTCAATTTTGACTTGACCAATTGTCATGTCATGGTGACTTGGCATGGGGGCCGGCCAATGATGATGTTCCACATCATCATGGACTTATCATGTGATGTCACCTCATGAGGGAGACCAAGAGTCATTGGCTCTTGGAGTTACATGCATGCATGTAACCCCCCAAAACAAAGTGGTCGGCCACTTGATGGTGATTCATGAGTGAATTCATTTGTGGTAACTCCATCTTCTTCTTCCTTGGATCTTCTTCCTCTCAAGCTCTCTCTTCCAATTCTCTCTTTGGCCGAAACTCTCAAGGGTGCTAGCACACTCTAAGGTTTCTTCTCCACCATTTGTTCGTGTGGATACTTGTAGAGGAGTGTGCACTTAATACTCTTCGAGATCCGACAAAGTGTTTGGACGAGCGGGATAAGCGAAGGGCGTCGCTACGAGGGTAATGCTCTCACCATTTAGATTTATGGTAGATCTAGGTTTTTCATAACACATACATGTAGTTTTATTTTTATACCTTCGCACATATCCGTGGCCGGGCTTCCGAGGTTTTCGCAACACAAAAAGCGATTTTTGCGGCTCGGAAAACCCAACACTGTTGGCTATCCAAACACTTTCGAACACTTCAACTTATACCTAATCATCTCGTACCCACATATCCATGGAGATGTATCAACTAAGATGTCAAAGTATAAGTATCTATGACCAAGGTGACTTGAATACCTCAAGTCGAAGGAAACTTTCACTTAAGCTGCAATGAGATCTTCATTGACATATGTGCATAGAACCACATGAAGTTTCATGGCAGATTACTCCAATGAACTTGTTACTCTTAACTAGTATTCACGATTAACTCTTGACATTCCACTGTCTCCAGCCAGTGAGGATAAGCTGCTTGGAGAATCCAAGGAATATAACACGTGCTAGTCTCTCAGAATCAATGATATTCGAGCTCATCGATTCATTGACTAGGGAATATTTCAATACATTCATAATTACACATGTAGAAATGCTTACTAGTTATGATCCAATCACATATTCTCTTATGCTATGAATCACATTGTAGATATTTAGTATATGTGTTTAAGATCCAATCAATACCTAATGAATGTAAGCTCAAATAGTGAATCTACTATTTATCCAATAAAAAATATAAACCATAAGGCGATTGCCTTAGGATACCTCTCAAATATAACACAGATACCAATAAAAATTTCCCCAAATGCCTTTCGCATCCTAGCCAGAGCGATAATGATTTTTCGACACCTACAACTTCCCATTTCTATCGACCTGTTCTATTGTCTCTTCTAATTGAAGATGGGGGAGCCATGAATTTTCTATTTCATAGGGTGTCTCGACTGTTAATTTTTAAAGGGCATGCCCTTCTCTCACAAAGGATGGAAAAATCTTTATTTCTACACCTGACTACCCACTCCTCTACCTAATTCTGAGGTGTGGCACATTGAACTCCTCGACCTCAAAGATTGCCGCTCCAACTTCCCTTTCACTTTCATGCTGCATACCCTCCAGAACCACCACTACAGCATCCACACCCTTTTGGATAATTAGCTCCTTGCTTATTTCAGGTTGTCACCCTTTCTTCTAGCTTACCCGACCCGATAGATAGTTCCCTTGCCTATAACTTTGTACCTTGGATCAATAAGAGAGATATTAACTTGTATGGATCTTCTTTTAAAGATAAAATCATGCAGGCGATCATGGTGAGCATCCTCTAAAAATCGAAGAAAAAGAAGGCATGCGAGGCAAGGCCCTCTGCTCCCTCCCCTCGACTGGCTACTTCGCCCCCATCTTCCCAACAACAACAAATGGTTGAGGTAGAGCCTCAAATTGATGCTCACCCTCAAACGCCTATCCTGGTCCAATAGACTCGGAAATTCCTCTCCAAGTGGAAGAGGGAAATCCTAGGAACATCCACTCCTATCCCTCTCCCCTCATCCTCGCAAGAGGGCTCCCCCCAACCCCAACATCAACTTTGACTCCCAAGCCCCTCCCCTTCACCCTTGAGGATCGAGGCCTCGAGCTAGACCTGGCCACGGTCCGAGTCCGGTCCGGGTCTGGGTCAGAACTGTCGGGTCTGGGTTGACAAAATACAGACCCTTAACCGGTCCACTCGTGGTCGATTACGGTCCGTGTTGTGGAACCGCTGGTTTCGATTCGGGTCCGGGTCCGGTCCAGGTCCGGGTTCGATTAATCGCCGTCTTAGTTAAATAAATAAAAATTTAAAGAATGAGGTAAATAATTAAATAAAAAAATTACACAATTGAACTTATAAAAACTCTATCAAATATTTCATTATCTCAATAAAAAATATATTACATCTCAAATTTCAACATTTTGGACTTAAATAAAAAACCTATTACAATAAAAAAAATCAATTACATTTCAATTTTCAGTCGTATTTCCTCCCATCGTAGTTCCGGATGTTCTCTTTGTTTCATCTTGGTCTTCTTCGTCACTTTTAATATGTTAGGTTCGACTTGCAGCTTTTGACCAATCATTGAGTAAATATTGCGCTTCCAAATTTTCTGCCTTAAGCTAGAACGTCTCTCGTCCAATGTATTTCCTCCAATACTAAAAGCTTGTTCCCCTTTGCAGTTAGCTGGACAAGCTAGAATTTCTTTTGTCATTATAGATAAGATTGGAAATATTTGAGTTCTTTGTGACCACCATTTTAGAATGTCGAAGCTTTCTTCACCTGCATCACTAAAATCAAAAGAAGTGGTAAAATAATTTTCAAATTCTTGACTGAAACTTGAGGATCCTCGTTGACGTTTAGTCCGTTCCCTTAATAACATTTGTGTTTTAGTGAGTTTAGAAGTAATAATACTAGTTGTAGTGAATTGATGTGTTTCATGTTCAATAGTTTGTTCACCATATTTAATGTTATATTCATTATAAATATCATGTAAATAAATTTTAATATTAAACAAAATCAAAGAAATATCAGGAGCAGTTTCGGTAATAGGGCTTAAAGATTCATAATATAATACTAACATATCTTGCAAACCATCTAATTTAAGTCTAGGATCTAAAACAAAAACACATAAAAATATTTCAGGAATGTTTAAGAAATATTTTTCCCATTTTTCTTTCATTACATAAATACATTGAGATAAATAATTATCATTTGATTGAATATGTTCATTAAAAATACATGCAATATTACAACAATGTATCAAAACTAAATATGAAGTTGGATAATAAACACCAGATAATTGGTCACTAGCATCACTAAAAACTTTTAAAATTTCATAAATACTAGTGTATATATTCCATTGATTTGAAAACAAATAAATATCACGTGATTGAAAATGTTGATGAAAAAACATACATAATAAATCTTTGTATTCAAAAGTAGATAACAATATTTTATAAGTAGAATTCTAATGAGTTGGGACGTCACGTGCAAACTGTTTAGGCTTCATACCATTTGTTTTGTAAAATTTTATCCATTGTTTCATAACTTGAGAATATGTCCATAAATAATGAATTGCACTCCTAATTGGTTGAATATGTGATCCTAAATTTTTAAGTTCATCTTGAACACACAAATTTAAAATGTGACATGTACACCTAATATGAAAAAATCTTCCACCTATTGATGATTTACATATATCAATAAGCTCATTAATACTAGAGGTATTTGCACTAGCATTATCAAAAGAAATTGAAAAAAACTTTAGAAGTTAGACCATATTCTTCTAAAATAACAAAGATAAGTTGTGAAATATTTTGTGTCGTGTGTGTTTCGTTAAAACATCTATATGCTAGCAATCTTTTTTGAATGTTCTAATTATTATCAATCCAATGACAAGTAATACCCATATATGAACAACTTTGCCAATGATCACTCCAAATATCGGAACACAAAGAAACTTTACTGTTTAAACTAGAAAATTTATTAATCAATTCTTTTTTTTGCTCTAAGACTAATTGTAAAATTGTGCATTTTAGAGTATTTATTGGGATACGTTTAATAGAAGGATTTACACTTGTAGAAAACCAATTTTCAAAAGATAATTTATCACTAAAACTAAAAGAAAGTTGTTTAATCGCATAAAATTTAGCAGTTTCTTCTCTAAATCTAGATTCGTCAAATTTAAAAAGTTTAGATTCATTACCCCAACCCGATTGAGAAGAGAATGTCGGAATTTGAGTTTGAGAACGATCGATACCAATTTCCACCGGATGATTTCTCTCCACATGTCGAGTAAGAGTTCCGTAACCTTCTCCTTGTTGAAATTTGTAACATTTCGAACAATATTTGCATTTTGCTTACATATCACCGGAAGGGAGCGTTACTTTTTCGAAATATTTGGTGAAGATATCAAATGTCGGACGAGGCACTCGAGTTGGTCTTGTAGTCGTAGAACTCGACATCGTATTGGATGTATTGCTCCTACTTTTTTGACTTTGATGATGACGTATTTGATATTCATCACCGGAAATATCAAGATCATAGTCACCGATGTCGAATTGAGGTGAATCGCCGCCTTGCTCGAACTCGGACTCGGGCGGTGGTGGCATTATGCTCTTTCCCTTTCCTTTTGCACCGGCCGCACCCTTACGACTTGATCCGGCTCCAAACATTTGTAAAAATATGACTTGAGACTTGAGAGCAAATGAGGCAATGAGAATTAGAGATTTAGAGAAGAGAAGTTGTGATTTGATAGAGGGAGTGGGGAAGAATTTATAGGAAAAAAAAGAATTAAAAAAAAACTAATTGCAATGGCCGACCCCCCGGGTCTAGGTCGGGCCGACCCGGCGGGTCGGTCGTTGCACAACGGCCACAAAATCGTGGTCGTTGATCATCAACGGCCACGAAATCGTGGTCGTCCATTTTTTTTAAAAAAAATAACGGTCGACCCACCGGGTCTAGTTCGGGCCGACCCGGTGGGTCGGCCGTTGCACAACGGTCACGAAATCGTGGCCGTTGATTATCAACATCCACGAAATCGTGGCAGTTGATTTTCGTTATTTTTTTTTCGGGTCGGGTCCAGTTTTTTAAAAAATTGTGACCGGACTGCCTATTAGGCGGTTGATCCGCGGTTTGGTCGGACCCGTTGACCCGGTCATCGGATGACCACGGTCCGATTTTGGAGCCTTCTAGTCTTGTCCTCCCCTAAAGGTTCAAAACTCATCTTCACCCCATATTCAACTTCCCCCTCACCTCTAATTCAACTCCCTCCCTCACTCCCATCATCCCAACATTCTTCCTCAACTTCGTTTTCCATGCCTTCTCCCTCCGAGGTGCGTAGGGTCCTGGTCGAGTGTAGGGTTCTAGTTGAAAAATTCACTAAGGCCTGACACCCCCATTTCAAGCTCTAGGTACTGTTGTGAATGAGATTACTTCCTTTTGACTCTCTTTATTTCCCGCCTCAGACCTTGACAATTATCACTGAAATGATCGTACTACATATGGTAAACACAGAAGTATTGGGATGGAAGGTTGCAGGGCGCCCTCACAAAACCCTTAGGTTGTCGGAGGACCTGATGTTTTTCACAGATCTCCATAGCCCTCTCCCAAGCAGTCCCTGGTCGAGAAAGAAGCTCGGTCATCATCACTCCCATGGCCCTTGCCTAGGAAACTTCTACTGGAAATGACTTGAAATTGTCCGACCTTAGTGGTACTGATCATGATGTGCTACTTTTCTCGACTGAGTTCAAACCTACAACATACCCTTTTAGGGTTTGACGGATCTTTTGAGTCTCCTCCATATTGATGTACTTCTCCGCTCGGTCAAGTAATTCCTCATAATTGCCTAGGGGTTTCTTCACCAAGGAATGGAAGAAGGCTCCCTCCTTCAATCATTGAGAGATTGTCATCATAAGAACTTCTAGGGTGACAATCGGGATTTCTAGAGCAGCTCGATTAAATCAATGTATATACCCTCTCAAGAGCCTGCTTCAAGTTAAATAGGTCGAAAATAATTTATTAGTATTTCTTGCAATTAGTGTTGTGCTAAACAATTTTTGTGTCGATCCACCAGGGTAGTGACAAGCACTCGACATTTGATGACGTCGGAGTACTGATGCAGAAGAGCCACATTCTCGAATTTGCACAAGTGTTCCTCAGGGTCCATTGAGTTATCATATTCTCCCAGATGAAGAGAATGAAATTGGAAGAAGTTCTTCTAATACAACTCCTATGTAAATGAGATAGGTCTTCGTCGGGCTCGAAACAACGCTAGTAGGCTCTCCTCCTGTTCATCCCAAGTGACGAGCGAAATAACTTGAACTGATCCCTCGCACATCTTTATTCCTCTTGAACTGCCCTCCCCTCCTAATAGTTAGGAGTAGGGAAGCCCTGCTCCTTCATACATGGTTGCACCCCTCCCTATCCCTCAGAATTGACGCAGGGGTGACCGACCTTCCCAGTCCCCTAGAACAACGTATCTTCTATTGCTTTTTGGATCATCACAATCAATTAGCTGCTAATAGGTGTCTCCTCTGAAGCAGACACAGAAGAAAGAACTTCTTACGATTGCATCATCTACATCTTGCTCGAGTTCTCATAGACGACACTAATGATGCGATCGACTTTTAGCTTCTTTTTTTGAGTCCTCTCAAAAGAACTTATTCGCCTAGCCACAACAAGATCTTGTCCAATATAACACATGTCAGAGAGTGTCAGTGTTTCGGCAATGCCTCTCTGATATCTAAGTTAGACAAGAGAAGAAGGAAATGGAATAGAAAGAACATTGAACTTATGAAAAGCATAGAATATCTATCTCTGTCCATCCGACTCCCTATTTATAGACCCTTCAACTGTTACTACATGCCTTTTGGTGTAACGAACATCTCTAATGAACGCACCCTTTCAATTCGTGTCTGTTTCCGCCAATGTGTCCCTCTCGTGCATAATCACCTCCGTCGATCTAAATTCTAACTCTTCATAGTCCCACCTCCTTTATGATCCCAACTCCTCGAGAATCATGAGCTCCCCACTCCTATGTGATCCCACTTTTTTGACCCGACCATCTTAATATCTGTCCGAGATCTCTTCTATCGGCATCGATATAATTGCCAATATGTGTTTTATAGATCGAAAAGAAATAAGAAGACAATTATATATATTCGTATATCTAAGTGACAAATATAAGTCGGACTTAGCACCGTTGCATTGCAACACTAAGCTTGTGAGTCAGACCGAGAACAAAATGAATTGGTCATGGACTCGCCACCCCCAAAACTTGGCTCGCTTGGTCGCACCTTGCGGGCGCGAACCCGACCCGCGAGTTTTCCAGGTCGTACTCGACCCAAACGTTGTGCTGGTGGTGGTGACCGATCACGTACGCCGACAAGGGCACGAGGTCGGAGTTGCCGAACGTGAAGCACCACACCGCGTCCGCACCCCGCGCCTCCCCTGGCGCCCGGTACAGCAGCCGCTCGCCTGCCACCGCCACCTCCGCCCCGCCGCGCAGCAGCAGGGACACTGCTGGAAGACCTGTCGGCGGCGCCGACCTCTCGGCCGGCACCCTGAAGCAGAGGTCGAACGCGCCCTGGAACACGAAGTCCGGTTCGGCCAGGGGCGCCAGTGTGCCGTGTGTCTGCCGGGAGAACTCGACCTTGAGCGCGTCGTAGGCGGGGCCCAGCAGGAAGGTGAATTGGCTACCTGAGTCGACCATGGTCTGCCCGGCGCCCGTGTGGTCGGGAACGAACGCCGATTTGGGGATCGGAAGCAGCGTGGCGCCGACGCGGATGCCATCGAGCTGGATGGAGTAGGCGACGCGATCGAAGTAGGGCAGCGGGAGCGAGATTTGGACGAGGGGCGTGTAATTGAGGGGGAGGAGGGAAGGGGGTGCGGCATCGCCGAGGAGGAGCACTCCGGCAGTCTCCCCGTCGGGGACGCAATAGGAAAACCGGCGAATGCCGCTCTGGGTCACGAAGGAGAGGGATCCCCTATTCATGCCAAGAAGCCCTACGACGTCGGAATCTCCATCGGCAGCAGAGTAAGCGTTGCCCACACAGCCAAACACGGTGGACATCGGAGCGGATCCGCCCGCGAGGAAATCGTCGGTAGCGAGCGCGCCGTCGGCGGTGGAGGCGTCAGCGTAGGAGAGATAAACATGGCAGAGACCAGCCGGGGACGTGGCGTCGCAGACGGGAGGCGTGGGCAGGTCGCGACCGCGGTCGCGGCAGGTCGGCGAAACGCAGTAGACGGGGGAGTAGGTGGCGGACCGGCGGGGGTCGAAGAAAGGCGCCGCGGTGGCGTTGCAGAGGAGCCAGGAGAGCTCGCTGCCGGTGTCGAGCACCATGGAGACGTTCTGCGGCGGCGTGCCGACGGCGAGGAGGACGCTGAGGCTGACATTGTGGCGGAAGAGCAGCTTCTGACCGGGCTTGGACAGCGAGAAAGGAGGCACCTTTTGCGCTCTAAGCGGCATCGCCAGTGAAAAAGACGGCACCTTTGAAAGATTCGCAGTCGAAGGAGCGCTCCTTCCTCTCGCGGAGTGAGAAGCCAAGAAATGGAGAAGAAACTGAAGCAGAAGCAGAACAGAACAAGAAGCAGAGGAGCTCATGCCGCTCGCTTCGGTTCTGGACACAAATCACTGCAGATTTTGACGGAGACGGCAGATTTGGACTGCGAATGAAGTCGCCGCCAGCAAGAAAAGAACACGAAGGTCTCTGAGCGTCCAGGCAGTGCAGTGGAGGAGAAGCCAAGAATCGGAGTTGGTGACGAGGCCGAGGAAGCGGAAACAAGCAGCAACCGGTTCCCAAATATCTTTGTCCCTGTCCCCTGTCCCCTGTCCCCCGTCCCCTGTTCGTCTGTGGATTTATTAGCGATCGAGATGTTCTCCGACTCAACTTCGACAACAGAAATTCATGGCTCACCAAACAAGACATTAGATTTCTACCTGATTGGATTCGTTTTAAGTCCTGAAGACAATCGACGGAAGCTTCGAGTCTAGATCGCCATCATTGACGTCTCCCGAGGAAGCAAGAGATTAAGGCCAGAGCGAAATCGAGATGATGAGTACTAGGCTTTAAACGCCTCCTTTCGATGCCTTTTTCAGTCAGCAACGAGCTTGATTTCAATGGGGAAACAATCGAGTTATGACAGGGAAGGCGAATGGGCTTGCTGTGGATTGTCTAGACATTGAAAAGGGCCTGAAAAATGGACTTGCACAGGGAAGTTGCGACACAGAATTTAGAGTTTTTCAACAATCAGCTTATTATTATTATTATTATTATTATTATTATCATTTTTTGTTGATTGACACTGAGATATCCGAACTTTCGGTCCAATTAATATTTAAGAATGGCCGACTCTAGAGTTGTAAATAAACTAAGCGTTCATTAATAAACTTTATGTTCGACTCTATAAGAGCTCGTTTACATTCGTTTAATATGCATTAAAGTCAATTAATAAACAAGCTTAAACAACTTGATAAATTAAATAAATAAGTTTAAATATGCATCAAACTCATTTAAATTTTATTTATCGACTTATTTATACTCATTTATAAATAATGATTAAAATATTAAAAATTTAAATAAATAAATTAATTTGATTTAAGAATTTGATAATGTTTAAATAAACCAAGCTTAAATAAGTTTGAATCAAAATTTAAACTTGAATCGAGCTTGATTAGAAGCTTGATACTCATTAAATAATTTAAGCTTAAGTCAAAGTCAAGTTCAATCTCAAAAAAAAAAAAACAAGCTAAGCTTGAATAGGTTTTTCAATAGCTTGATTAATTTTAGACTTAGCTCGACTCGGCTCGGCTTAATTATCTTATCAATCAAGCTCAAACACTATAAAGTTTGGCTCGGCTCGGCTCGTTTACAATCCTAGCCGGCCATATCCCACGAACTTTTGGGACGCCTCGCCAACCATTGAACCGGATAAGGACGGAGTTCAAGTGACCTCTGTTATATATTAGGTCATATAAAGACCCATATACGGTTTTGAAAAGAAAATTCGATGTGTCATTAATCAATGAAAGTCTAAATTGACTTCAAAATCGAAATCTACGTTTCAAGTAGATGAATCTAGACTATTAATTTGCTCAAAACCGATTATGGGTGAATGAGAAATTAATTGTTAAAGTCAGCCTAAAAAAAAAATTATTAAAGGAAGTAAGAGGAATAATAGTCCCACATTGGAAATTCCATAGAGGATTTACTTCCTTATATGTGTTGATGAGTTAATTGAGTTAACTCAAATAAGCACAGATACTCTCATCCAATGGGCGAGCAGGTGCTCGCACCTGCAAGCCCGCCACCCGCCACGCGCGCAATGGGCGCTTTGTTGGCGCACGTACGCGTAGGAGCTTAAATTTACGCTCCGGGTGACATGGCAATGCCTACGTGACACTCGGGTGATGTGTCATGTATACATGGCACTCGGTTGGGCATGGAGAGGTGACTGACTGCTGACTAGGCAATCGGATGGACACGTTGGAACGAAGAGAGTGAGTAGCGCGATCTAGAGCGTTGATCGTGAAGAATCACGATCGGACCGCTGGTGATTACGATTGATCTGGAGCGTCAGATTGACTGGATCGCTGGATCCAGATCTGGCGGCTGAGATCAAAGGATGATTTGAAAGGTCACAATCATCCAGATCTAATGGCTGAGATTAAAAGGTTTGATGAAGGGTTACAACCCTTTACATCCAGTGGCTCAGATTAAACTCACCAAAGGGCGCCTCATCTCTTCACCTAGTATAAATAGATCCCTAGAGAATGGAATAAACACTCAACTCAAACTCATTTCACTTAAGTTCTCATCTCATCCATCCTCTGCATCCAGAGTCCAAAAAGCCTACGAGTAGGTTCGCCGGTTTTAGAATTTGTAGTGATACTATTCCGAGACATCGTCGTTGTATCTTGGAAATGAATTGATGCTATCCGTAAGCACCTGAGCGGAGCAATATCGTTTTACGGAGATAGTGTTGAATACTAGCCTCGACGAGCTCATATCAGATTGCTGTCTCCCCGATTATTTCAATATCAACAATCGTAAAATGATATTCGGTGCAATCTAATATGGCCGTGATCAACGACGTTCCGACTACCGGAGTCACAACCTCTGTTCCACCCGGAGAGAAGCCGGAGAAATTCAACGGAGCCGATTTCAAACGATGGCAGCAGAAGATGTTGTTCTATCTGACAATGCTAAACCTCGTACGGTTTTTGCATGAAGACCCGCCAGTCGCTAAGGAAGATGATTCCGATAGTAAGGCTGCTTGCGATGTGTGGTTGCACGGAGATTTCCTGTGTCATAATTACATTCTCAATGCATTGGACAACACATTGTATAACGTGTATAGTCTGATAGAGACGGTAAAATCTGTGGGAATCACTAGAGAAGAAATATAAAACCGAAAATGCCGATTTGAAGAAACTCATCGTCGGCCGGTTTCTGGATTTCAAAATGGTGGATTCCAAGAGTGTGGCATCTCAAGTCCAAGATATGCAACTTATATTGCATGATCTGGATGCCGAAGGCATGAAGCTGAACGAGTCATTCAAAGTAGCCGCGGTAATTGAGAAACTCCCCCCGTCGTGGAAGGATTTCAAAAATTACCTGAAGCATAAGCAAAAGGAGATGGGGCTTGAAGACCTGATCCTAAGGCTACGAATAGAGGAGGATAATCGAAGATTCTCCGACTCTAAAGGAACGAAGCGGACTATCGATGAGATGTCTAACCTGGTTGAGCCAAACACCAAAAAGTCGAAGCAATTCAAAAAGAAGGCTCCATGCAAGATATTCAAGGGCTCGTGCTACAACTGCGGAAAGCCAGGACACATGTCCAAAGACTCCAGACGCCCAAAGAAACCAACCAAGAGTCAGAAGGAAGTTGCGAACCAGGTCGCAACTTCTGACGACATGAAGCTAAATCTCACTGTGGTCGTGTTTGAAGCCAACACGATGATGGACAACCCGAAGCAGTGGTGGATAGATACTGGAGCAACACGTCATATCTGTTCTGATAAGGCGATGTTCTCCAAGTATACTCCGATAAATGGAAGGAAGCTCTATATGGGCAATTCCACAACATCGCCGATTGTCGGACTCGGCAAAGTTGTTCTGAAAATGACGTCAGGAAAGGAGCTAACGATTATTGATGTGCTCCATGTTCCCAACATCAGAAAGAACCTAGTTTCTGGATCGACACTTGTTAAAGCCGGGTTCAGACTAGTGTTCCAATCAAATAATTTTGTACTTACGAAGAACGGTGTATTCGTAGGTAAAGGGTACTTAGAACAAAGTCTGTTCAAGATGGTTGTAATGACTGTACATCGTAAATTTGATGGTAATAAAATAAAAGTTTCCAGCTATATTGTCGAGTGTTTTAATTTATGACATGATCGACTTGGACATGTTAATAATAACACTCTAAAATGCCTCGTCAAATTAAATTTATTACCAAATATCGATGTTGACAAAACACACAAATGTGAAGTGTGCATGGAAGCAAAAATGACGAGACTACCTTTTCATTCGGTGGAAAGGTCAACGACTCCTCTAGAGTTAATACATAGTGATCTATGTGACTTAAAATTCGTTCAAACCAGAAGAGGTAAAAAGTATTTTATTACCTTTATCGATTACTGCACAAGGTTCTGTTATGTCTTTCTTTTAAGAAGTAAAGACGAAGCTTTAGAGGCTTTTAGAACCTATAAAACAGAAGTTGAGAATCAACTTGATAAACGAATTAAAATAATTCGTAGCGATAGAGGTGGAGAATATGGTGCACCGTTTGATGAATTTTGTTCAGAATTTGGCATTATCCATCAGACAACGGCGCCTTACTCACCTCAATCAAATGGTGTTGCCAAACGTAAAAATCGGACACTCAAAGAAATGATAAATGCCTTGTTGATAAATTCAGGCTTACCCCAGAACTTGTGGGGGGAAGCCTTATTATCGGCAAATCACATTCTCAATAAAATCCCTCACAAGCAAAATGATAAAACACCATATGAACTATGGAAAGGCCGCAAGCCATCGTACAAATACTTAAAAGTGTGGGGGTGCTTGGCAAAGGTCGAAGTACCCAAGCCAAAGCAAATGAAAATCGGACCTAAAATGTTCGATGCAATATTTGTCGGATATGCCCAAAATAGTAGTGCATATCGGTTCATAGTTCACAAGTCAGACATTCCTGATATTCATGTGGGAACAACCATAGAATCTCAGAATGCGATATTCTTTGAAAATGTATTCCCAAATAAAAGGGGAAACATTCAAATTGATAGCAATGGAAGTTCTAACAACAATGACGTCTCTGAACTTAATTGTCATAAAAGGACTATTGACTATCAAAATGAAGAGCCACGTCGGAGCAAACAGGCTAGAGTTGAGAAATCGTTCGGGCCTGACTTTATGACTTTTATGTCAGAAACGGATCCAAGAACATTGAGTGAAGCTCTCTCTAGTCCCGACGCCCCATTATGGAAAGAAGCAGTCAATAGTGAAATCGAGTCCATCATGAATAATCATACTTGGGAATTAGTGGACCTTCCTTCTGGTGCTAAACCATTAGGCTGTAAGTGGATACTAAAACGCAAGTATAAAGTTGATGGATCTATTGACAAGTATAAAGCTAGACTTATAGCCAAAGGGTACAAGCAAAAAGAAGGCTTTGATTACTTCGACACCTACTCACCGGTGACAAGGATTACGTCCATACGAGTGTTGATAGTCATCGCAGCATTGTATGACCTTGAAATACATCAAATGGATGTTAAGACTGCATTTTTAAATGGTGAGTTGGAAGAAGAAATCTATATGGAGCAACCCGAGGGGTTCATAATTCTAGGAAAAGAGGAAAAGGTGTGCAGACTTGTTAAGTCGTTGTACGGACTAAAACAAACGCCTAAACAATGACATGAGAAATTTGACAAAATAATGTTGTCAAACGAATTTAAAATAAATGAATGTGACAAATACATTTATGTCAAAGACACACCTAAAGGTTATATAATCGTCTGTCTATACGTAGACGATATGCTTATAATGGGTAGTAACCATGAGATAATCATGAGTACAAAGAAAATGTTGACCAAGAATTTTGATATGAATGATATGGGTCAAGCAGATGTTATATTGGGAATTTAAATTCTCAGGACATTTGAGGGGATAGTTTTGACACAATCTCACTATGTAGAATCGATGTTGAAGAAGTTCAATGCGTACGATCTCTCTACAATAAAGACATCTATGGATCTAAGTCAACACTTAGCGAAAAACCAAGGTGAACCTATATCACAATTAGAATATTCCCGGATAATAGGCAGTTTGATGTATCTCACAAATTGCACACGTCCGGATATTGCCTGTATGGTTAACAAACTAAGTCATTTTACAAGTAATCCAAACGACACCCATTGGAAAGCACTGATGCGAGTTCTTAGATATTTGAAATATACTATGAACTATGGATTATATTTCGGAAAATATCCCGTTGTCTTAGAGGGATATTGTGATGCTAATTGGATATCAGATACAAAAGATTCCAAATCCACTAGTGGATATGTATTCACAATTGGTAGAGGAGCGGTATCTTGGAAATCCACTAAGCAGACGTGCATTGCTCGGTCAACTATGGAATCCGAGTTTATAGCACTAGACAAAGCAGCTGAAGAAGTTGAATGGCTGCGGAATTTCTTGGAAGATATTCCGAGCTGGACAAAACCTGTGCTTGTCGTACTTATACATTGTGATAGTCAATCGGTGATTGGAAGGGCACAGAGTAGTATGTATAATGGTAAGTCACGACATATACGTCGTAGACATAATACCATTAGGCAGTTGATCTAGAATGGAGTGATTGCAATCGACTATGTCAAGTCTAAAAATAATTTAGCAGATCCTCTTACGAAGGGGCTAAATCGAGATCAAGTATACTGCTCATCAAGAGGAATGAGATTAAAAATCTACAACTAAAATGACTGTAGCGGTAACCCAACCTTGTTGACTGGAGATCCCAAGATCTTGGTTCAATGGGACAACGAAGTTACAGAAGTTGTGTTACAGTACACGAGATATATTATCTCTATCCCAGTCCTAGGATGAATATGTGTTGTCCTACCACATGTAGTGAGGCTAAGCTTATGCTTTTAATGACTTCTATACCTTTATAAGGCGGAGTATAGTAGGATACTCTTGATAGAAGTGTCACCTATGTGAGTGTGAAGATAGGTCGCTTCAATGAAACACTCATGAATCCAAGATGGTGTCCATGGCCAAAACGGAACCAACCATGAGAACCAAAAGTATGTGAGATAAGTCTTTGTGTGGGTATTATTGTCTAAGTATACACAAACAGCTGAGCAGTTCAAGACATCATGTTCACTGCGCAGCCTAGTATGCTCAATAGCATTCCACTACAGAAGGTTCAAAGCCACAAGCTACCTCTCTCGATGCATTGACTTATCGATTGGACTCTTGTAAAGTGTCAGCATGCATACACGCATTAATTTTCATTCATGTGGGGGATGTTAGATATTGGGTCATATAAAGACCAATATACGGTTTTGAAAAGGAAATTCGATGTGTCATCAATCAATGAAAGTCTAAATTGACTTCAAAATCGAAATCTACGTTTCGAGTAGATGAATCTAGACTATTAATTTGCTCAAAATCGATTATGGGTGAATGAGAAATTAATTTTTAAAGTCAACCTAAAAAAAAGTTATTAAAGGAAGTAAGGGGAACAATAGTCCCACATTGGAAATTCCATAGAGGATTTACTTCCTTATATGTGTTGATGAGTTAATTGAGTTAACTCAAATAAGCACAGATACTCTCATCCAATGGGCGAGCAGGTGCTCGCACCTGCAAGCCCGCCACCCGCCACGCATGCACGCGCGCAATGGGCGCTTTGTTGGCGCACTTCGCACGTATGCATCGTCGCGAGGAGCTTAAATTTATGCTCCATGTGACATGGCAGTGCCTACGTGGCACTCGGGTGATGTGTCATGTATACATGACACTCGGTTGGGCATAGAGAGGTGACTGGCTGCTGACTGGGCAATCGGATGGACACGTTGGAACGAAGAGAGTGAGTAGCGCGATCTGGAGCGTTGATCGCGAAGAATCACGATCGGACCGCTGGTGATTACGATTGATCTGGAGCGTCGGATTGACTGGATCGCTGGATCCAGATCTGGCGGCTGAGATCAAAGGATGATTTGAAAGGTCACAATCATCCAGATCTAATGGCTGAGATTAAAAGGTTTGATGAAGGGTTACAACCCTCTACATCCAATGGCTCAGATTAAACTCACCAAAGGGCACCTCATCTCTTCACCTAGTATAAATAGATCCCTAGAGAATGGAATAAACACTCAACTCAAACTCATTTCACTTAAGTTCTCATCTCATTCATCCATCCTCTGCATCCAGAGTCCAAAAAGCCTACGAGTAGGTTCGCCGGTCTCGGAATTTGTAGTGCTACTATTCCGAGACATCGTCATTGTATCTTGGAAACGAATTGCTGCTATCCGTAAGCACCTGAGCGGAGCAATATCGTTTTACGGAGATAGTGTTGAACACTAGCATCGACTAGCTCATATCAGATTGTTGTCTCCCCGATTATTTCGATATCAACAACCTCCATCGACCATCAAGGATAAATCAGGAAAATGCTCGTACTTTTTTCACGGTTCGATCCGAACTCTGCAGTCGCCCTATCCCTGAACAATGATCTAATACCGAAGTCATATTCCGTCCACCAGGCAAACTCTTAGGCTCAGGGTCACCCGAATAAATATTTTTAAAATTCATCGTTGAACGATATCGCAGCAGAGGATCGAACTGTATTTTTCTATGAAATATCTCTCCATTTTTACTGTTGTACCGTGCCTATGAGGGCAAACCATTTATCTTATTAGGAATTTTGATCGATTAGTGTTGGATGTTTTAATCGTTAGTTTATATTATTGAATATAAATTTATAATACGTAGGACATATTATATTGCTAATGTTGAAAGTTTTTGATAAAAATGTGTAACACGGATTTTCTTTTTTCTGTTTAAATTTTAATTTCTCGTAAGGTTTTGTTAATATGCTAAGCCTACTAAGACTTATCGACCCATTGCCAAGAGACTTAACACGCATTAGGTGGATGACTTCTATAATTCTAACATAAAAACTTCTCTTTCAAAAGTTTTTTTTTTAAAAAAAACATTATATGGGAATGTAACTTCTCTATAAGATATATAATAAAAGTAATATAAATAAATTTACAAAAAAAAAACTTATAGAGTAAGCCTTGTGTAAGCCCTTGCACTTATTTTTCTCCATTATCGAAATGTTGCTAGAAAATGACCCAATATTTCGTATAAATTCTTATGAGAAAATGTTACTAATAATTTTATAGGCCGGTTACAATGACTAGGGATGAGCAATCGGTTAATAATCGAATCGATTAAATTAAAATTGAATAAATCAAACCGATCGAATTTTTCAATAAAATCAAACTCATAAAAAATCGATTAATTAGATTTAAAATCGAATAAATCAAATTTGTTTATCATCAATTGACTGATATAGTGAAAATTGTGGGGCTCAAGACAATCAGTCGAGTGATTTGTATTAATCAATCGACTGAAGTTCATCAATTGACTAATATGACAAATCAGTCGATTGATGGACTCATGTTTGATTTAATCGATTATTTTCGTTTCGAAATCGAAATCGAACTGAATAAATCGATATTTAAAAAAAATGAATTTTCGAATTGTTGGTGGTTAAAGCATCTTTTCGAACTAATTTAAATGGAAAGAACAGAAGAAACAAAAAAAAATGTAGAAGAGAAAAATACGAACTTACAAAGATTGCAAGCGTTGGCATTGTAGGGATGAAGGCGCTGTAGGGATGAAGGAATGATGAAATTGCTTACCGTTTGAGGGTCGATCACAAGGGAAAGAACCTCCTCCTCCACGAGCCAAGGTCCAACCGTGCTTTGGTGTTCTCTGATCTTTGAATTTCTCTCCAATAGCTTTCACACTCAAACTTCTCTACAGCCAACCTCAAAGCTTTGGACGCACGCCCCCTTGTAAAGGGGGTGTCAACGCAGCAGCGATGCAGCGTGCACACACTCCTTTGAGTGCATGCACCTGCGTGTAGTGCGGTTACCGTGCACTGCACAGTAACCACTCCACGTCTTACATCTCTCACTCGTCCAAAGCATGCCACATAGACAAATGGTTACATAGACCAATAAGAGGTATTTAGTCACATAAACTAAATAGAGCCGGAGTCAATAGTCTCAAATGACTAATAGAAGTATCGAGTCACATAGACCAGAATCGAGTCGGAGACCATAGTCTCAAAAGACTAATAGAACAGAGATTAATAGTCACAAAGACCATTAGAACAACCAATTCATATATAGAAAAATGGTTTGTGCGACAGCAAGCACACTAAGCAATCCAATGCTAAGAAAGTTGTTACACCTTACATACCTGCTCATAAAGCGATCAATGCTAAGAAAAGTTGTTATGTCTAACTTAGCCGCTCTTCAAATGGTACATAATCATTCTTTGAATGACACAGTCATTCACTTGATGACCCATTGTCATCCTCCAAGTGGTGCACATTCGTTTTCTAGGTGGTACTGAATCATTCTCCTGGTGGTATTAAACTGTTTTCCTGGATATAATGTCTTGTTATTTGTCCAGATTAAATAATCTCCACTAACATCAATATGAACATCTCTAATCCCTCATAATGACCATCAAGTCAAGAGCATGTTCTATATTCTTAATATTCACAAACATTTCCATACATAACAAAAATAGGTCGACCAGTGAATAATTTTCAAAGGATGTAAATATATTTAATCTTTCTTTTTAGTTTGAATCTATTCATATTAATCAATCGTTTTCCTAGTCATGTTCCATAGACCGAATCATCCATAGTCAATAGGTTTACATGCTAAAATAGCAGACCCTGATTAAAACTTCAAGCAGATACCTAAATAGTCACAAAGGGCAAATGTTGAGATTAACATATAATCTCAAAGGGCTCATATAGTAAAGAAGCAGGGATCCATTCTCCTACTACCCTTATTGTCGCCTTAGCACATGTGGTATGAATCACATGCTACGATATTATTTTCTTCACCAACAAAGAGCATATGTTTTCCTTAACATCGTACAGATTTTGATTCAAACATTCCAAATGTCTAATCTTGAATTCAATATATGAATTCTAATCTGGCTCATAAATAGGTATAGTAAATGGTGGGAACATTTACTTCGATCACTTTTCTTAAATGATCTTATCTTGATACACATATCAAGACGACCCCTGCTTATAGGTATGTATCTCATACATATAGCTTCCAAAGCTACCCTATAAATAATAGTCTTACCCCTATTCGTACATAACAAACAGAGATGATTATCCATGTGAGAGGACCAATCACTACCTGTCAACATACTCACCGAGATCTTATCAGAATGTAACATCATATACACTGAATAAATTATGGCTTGCATTTAAAACAATCAAATTACAATATCCGATTGTTATTACAAAACTGTTATATTCTACGAAGTCCCATAGACTTTACATGCTCATTAAATGACTCTCTAGTCATCGACTTAGTAAAAGGATCTGCAAGCATAGCTCGTGTAAGGATATACTCAAGAATCACCTTCTTTTTAGCAACAATATCCTTGATAAAGTTATATTTTATAGCTATATGTTTGCCCTTGCTGTGATATTTGGGATCCTTGAAAAAAGTTATAACAGCTTGACTGTCATAGTAGATAATCACTGGACTCCCACTGTCTTCAGCAATCTTCAGATGCTTCAGGAACCTCCTTAACCAAACTATTTCTTGTACAGCTACTGAACATGTCACATATTCAACTTTCATAGTTGATAAGGCCACACAGGCCTATTTCTTGTTGTTCCAAGAGATGGCGCCACCATTCAACAAGAACGCATAGCCTGATGTGGATTTTTTATCATCCAGGTCTCCCACCCAATCTGCATCTGAATAGTTCTTCAGGCTCATATATGATCCTTGATAATGTATACTGTAATCTGTCGTCGCTTTTAGATATCTAAATATCCTTTTCACTTCCTTTCAGTGTCTTGGGTTTGATTGGAACCGACCGACTAAGATAACAGCATAGCTGATATCGGGACAAATACACAACATAGTGTACATCAAACTACCAACAATACTGGCATATGGTTTTTTATTCATCTCGGCTATTTCTTCAGAAGTTTTGGGATTCATACTCTTGCTCAAAATAGTACCTTTCATAATAGGTGTATGTTTACTATTGCAATTAGACATGCTGAAATGTTGTAACATCTTATTTATATAAGACTCTTGAGACAAACTCAAAAGTCTCTTAGATTGATCCCTGATGATCTTTACTCCTAAGATGTATTCAGCTTCTCCCATATCTATTAACTGTGATGAAAGCCACTTTTTGACTTCAATCACAAAACCTATGTCACTTCCTGCAATTAGCATATCATCAACATATAATGATAAATGACATACTTTCCTTTGTCCTGCTTTAGGAAAACGCAATGATCCTCATTGCTCATTTTAAAACCATAAGATAAAACCACTTTGTTAAAACTTATGTTCCACTATCTTGATGTTTGCTTTAGCCCATATATAGATTTCTTCAATCTACATACTTTATCTTCTTGGCCTTCAGCAATGAAACCTTCTGGTTGAACCATATAGATTTCCTCATCAAGCTCACCGTTAAGGAAAGTAATTTTCACATCCATCTGATGTAACTTCAAGTCATAATGTGCCACTAAAGCCAAAATAACTCGGATTAACACAAACTTCACTATGGAAGAAAATGTCTCCTCAAAGTCTATACCCTCCAATTGGGTAAATCTTTTTGCAACCAAACAAGCTTTGTATCGGTTAATCGACTCATATACTTTCCTCTTTATTTTGAGAATCCATTTATTCCTAATAGCCCTTTGGCCAAGAGGAAGATCAACTAACTCCCAAACATGATTCTTATTCATTGACTCCATTTCTTCAACCATTGAATCTCTCCACTTCTCTCCAACTCTAGAGCTCATAGCTTCCTTAACTGATTGAGGTTCTTCATCGTCAACAGGGAGTGTCATCATTGTTGTTGGATCGAGAAGCGTCGCTAGAGGGGGGGTGAATAGCAAGCGTAGAATTTCTTTTCGTTCGTTAAAACACGAGTAGACACAGCGGAAAAATAAGAAGACAAGTTTATTTTTACTTGGTTCACAACCCAACGGTTGCTACTCCAAGGCCCTAATGGTCCTCAACCGCGTACGGAGGGCAAAGCACTATAACGTCTCCTCCTCGTTGGAGGTAGGAGACAACGATCACAAAACCAGAAGTATGAGGATGAGGCAACAAGCCTACCTCACCTCGTTATAAATAAAAACAAAGAATACAATAATAAAAACAATTACTTGCTACTGTTGCCGACGAAGAGGATTAGAACTTGTTGTCGCGTCGGCGTTATGACGGTGTTGGAGCTTTGGCGTTGTAGGAGCACTTGAGAATAATCTTGATGATCTTTGGAGTTGGAATCCTCTCCTCCTTTTATAGATTTTGGCCTCTAAATATGTCTCCTAATGTTTTGGAACAGATCCTGAAGTTGTACAAAATTTTATCGCGAAGTGGCCGCGTCAAACGTTATCCGTTTTAACCAAGCGCAAAGGCTAATTCATCGCCATCAGTCGATTGATGCCTCCCATCACCGATCGATGAGCATCGATCGGCCGCCCCATGTCCAAGCGATCATTGCCGGCCACCGGTCACTTCCCTGTAGTAAGAGGTTAGCACGGAAAATGGTAAATACGATGGTTTCTAACCATCCGATCTCGACCTAGACCTTCCACAGGAAGTCTTAGTCGGATCGTCGCCTACGGTCGTCCCCGTAAAGAGGACACGACCTTACCATCTCTCAGTCACACGAGCTTACCTCGATACTTACTTTGTAGCTCTCGCTTCCGGCCTTCCACTCGATTCCTTCGGCTCCCTCCGAAGTCACTCGAGTGTCGCCCGACCACCGCGGCTTCCTCCGGGTGTCGCTAGTCTTCAGCTCTAGCTATAGTACTTTTCTGCACACTTGATTTAGCTCGTGAGATAACGATGTAAACTTAACTTTGTGTCTTTGCCATAATCAAAACACAGGTTCGATTATCTAGTGCCCCTGCACCAACAATTGTCTCATTCTCAATATCAAACCTCTTCTTAGGTTTGATCTTATGAACACTTTTCCATAAGTTGGGCTCATGACAAGTCACCCCGTGACTAGGCAAAATACTCCCACTGGACTGACTAGTTCCAGGTATCCCACTAGACACCTGTCTAGTTGACAATGACTCATCCTCCTCAAAAAGAGGAACTGTCTTATCAATCTCACCTCTAGTTGAGAACTCATTTTCGAGAAAAGTAGCGTCTCTCGAATCCAATTCGGAGATTGTTCCATCTTGTTGCTCACCTATGAAAACATAACCCTTGGAGGTATCAAAATATCTTATAAAGATACATTTCTTACCTCGGAGTCTCAGTTTTCCATACTTGTGAGAACTATCGTGAACATAAGCAGCTGACCCCCAAGGTCTCAGATTGCTCAACTATGATTTTCTACCTGTCCAACGTTCATATGAGGTAGATGGAACTAACTTAGAAGGCACTTTGTTAAGAATATAGGTCGCAACTAATAATGCATCTCCCCAATAGGAGATCGGCAAATTAGCCTGTGCCATCATAAACCTAACCATTTCGAGAAGAGTTATATTTCTTCTCTCAACAATCCCATTTTGTTGTGGAGTTATAGGGATTGTCAGTTGTCTAATAATCCCTTTATCATTATATATTGTCTTAAACATATCAGACAAATATTCTCTTCCACGGTCAGTGCATAAAATTTTAATCTTACGTTCCGTTTGATTCTCAACTTCATTCATATAACGAATGAAGCAATCTAATGCTTCAGATTTATGAGAAATCAAATACACATGACCAAAACGAGAGAAATCATCAATAAATGTAATGAAGTAGAAAGCTCCATGTCTAGCTTTCCATTCATTGGACCATAAATATCCGAATGAATCAATTACAATGGTGACTCTGCCCTAATAGCCTTACTGAATTGTTTCCTAGTTGCTTTTCCAGCAAGACAATGCTCACATATAGACAAACTAATCTTAGCACGAGAGCCCAATAAGCCCTCCTTAGCTAACCGATTCATGCGATATTGTCCTATATGTCCTAATCTAGCATGTTAAATTTCATCAGTTATATCTGCATCACTAGTAAGAGCAATGTTTAAAAACAATTATCAATCACACAATTGACATTTAGTTCCACATCAAGAACCATAAATTCATTTGTTAAAAAATCATATCCGATTGACACAGAGTCAATCTTAAGTTCCACACATCGACTGTAAAAATTAATACAATGTCCTAAATCAAGAATACAAGTAACAGAAATAACATTCCTTCGAATCTCAGGAGCATATAAGACATCATGTAAAAACAAAGTACTTCCACCCGGAATGTTAAGTTTGCAAGTGCCGACTCCTTTGACTTCGACTCTTGCATTATTTCCTACATATATTCATTTGTTGTCAGCTGGTATCCTGTGGTACTCTACATATGTAACCCGCTCCCGAGCTACATGGTTGGTTGCTCCCGAATATATAATCCACAAAGGATAAGAATCAGCCAACAACACAGAACTAGCAACAAAATGCTCAGAAGACAGACTTGAAGTTACCTTTCTTGGCTCAGTGCACTCCTGAGCGTAGTAACCCTTTTTGTCACAATTAAAGCAAGTCACCTTGCTTTTAGATCTCTTCCCTGTCTTCTTGTCCTTCTTCTTCTTGATTGGGCCTACCCCATCTGCAGCAGCAGCTTCTTTCTTCTTACCCTTCCCCTTCTTAAACCACCTCTTTTTCTTGGATCCAGATGATTCAGCAGAACCGATAACCAAATAGGCTTGGTCAGAAATCCTTACGGATTCTACTCTCTCCACCTCCAGTTCAACATGGCGCGAGATGTCAGTGAAAGTCTTAATACTTTTACTGTGAATAAGGGTCTGCTTCATGGTCTCCCAAGAATCTGGAAGGGATCGAATAACTGTCTGAACCTATTGTTCATCAGTCAACTCATGACCTGCAGTTATGCTCCCGAATAATGTTTGACATCTCCTTGAGATGTTGAGCCATCGTGACATTCGGGTGCTTTTTATAGTTGTCGAACTTGATCGTCAGCTGTCGAAGCTTGCTCAGACTAACTCCACTGTACTTATCCATAAGAGCTACCCAGACAGCATGAGCCGAAGAATACAACTCATACTCAAGTGTTAGGTTATCCATCATTGAACTAATCAAAATGCTCTTAGCAGTGGAGTCCTTTTTCTTCCATGCCTTATAGGCATCAAGATCTCGCATGTTTTATGTAGTGGGACCATCTATAGGTTCTACTAAGACCTGATTTATAGCCTCAAGAACTTCTTGTTCCTCTAGGACATACTGTATCCTGAGGTGTCAGATTTTGTAATTATCCCCATTCAGTTTCTCACCCTTATTGAGTTCAGCTATAATGCTTTTGATTGTCATAATCTAACATAAATAAACACATTATTTAGTTACTCAGTGTATGCTTTTATGTATGTAATCTCTAAATTGACTCAATGTAAATTTGATTTGGTTTAGAAAATCAAGTGACAATCAAATTCTCACTCATCATTTGTGTATTCCAATCTAATCGACTTTGATCAATTATATTACATACATCTCATATAATGAACTTAATCATTATCCAAACATGATATTACACATTAAATGAACATATCATTTAAAATTATACTCATTATGATCAAATCAAAGAGTAATTATATATCATGCATCAAGTAGAATAAACAGCATAAAATGAAACATTTCATTTAAACTAAATATGTTGTACATTGTTAACATATAACAAAGAAAACTCTACTAAGAATGTTACACATAATATTCTTCTGACTCATAACTGATAAAAAAGAAAAACAACTCTAACAAGCTAAATAGGTGATTATTACTCCCACTAGTACAAGCACTAGCGCAGTAATAATCCAAACAAGCTCACTTTTCTTGGGCTGAACTGGAACACCTTTAGCTGAGATGCTCTCTAGATGATGTCAGGACACAGAATCCTTTGAAGGACACCTTTGAAGAGATCTCATAGGAAAAATCTCATCAGGGTCTTCTTTCGGATCTTTGTGTACTAAATATGCACTAACAATTCCGATAAGAAAGGACAACACTCTTCGTCACCTGAAAACCCACATAGTAATTAATGTTCCCCTTTACCTATTAATCTCCAAATCCTTAATCCAAAGGAACAAAACTATTATATTACCATAATCCGACTGGAACAGGCTGCATCAAGGGGCAGTGCGGTGACGAAGATGGAGTACAGAGAAAGTTGGCTGCCGGGGTTGTCCATGGTGGTCGGAGTTGAAGAGAAAACGAAAAAGGGTCAACGCTCAAGCAGTGGATGGCAGTGGCATCGCATGAAAGTTGGCACCGACCACCATTGACGCTGCCCACCGAGTAGGGCATCAGATACAGGGTGGTGGAGTTGCAACTGATCTGGGCGGTGGCACTTGCTGTTAGGCAGAACAGAGGGCCAGAGGAGCTGTGATGGTAGCATCATCAAACTCGCGGCGATGACGAGTTAGGGCATGACAAGCTGGCTCGGCGATGGCAAGAGCGAGCACGAGGAAAGAAGACGAGTGGTGCGCGATCCACCAGCTGCTCCGGCGATGCAAGCGGCCGACGACGGTGAGCACGGAAAGGAGAAGTCGTGATCGGGAGAGGGCATCACGGCTGTGGAGATTTGAAGAGAAGGAGTGCGCGATTGAGGAAGAGAAAGGTTGCAGTGAGAAGCGGTGAGAAAGTGAGAAGTTGCGGAGAGATTGCAGTGAGGAAACGTACAAACGGAAGAAAAGGGAAAAATAATGGATTGGCGTTAAGGAAAGAGCGGGTTGGGTTTGGGGGAAACGGATCGGATTTAAGACCCTATAAAGCTTAACCCTAGATTCGATTAAACCCATACCATTAAGCCTAGGTTAGATTTAATTAATCCATAAGCTTCAATAGGTTAGGCTCAAATTAATCCCTAACCATGCATCATTAATTTATTTTATCCAACAATAATATTATTCTTTAGAAATTTATTTGTGGCATTTTACAACTCGGCTGAGGCACAATGCTCAAATTTTTAGTGCTTGGGTTGTAGATCATGCATCACACGGTGAATGGGAGCAAGGATTGCTCGGGGTGAATCGATCATAGTGCTCTAGTGTGGAGCGGATGAGGTGCTCAAGCTTGCGCTCACATGCTTGGGCTAGTTCTTGGGTAGTCAAATGCCGAAAGGAGTACTTGAGATGTCGTGAGAAGTTCTCAATTAGTGCTTTAAGAGCTCAGGACTATGTTCGACCAAGTGGTCAAGATCACAAAGCACTTAGCAAAGTGGCTAAGTGCTATGATTGAGAAGCTAAGTCTGTAAAATACGAAAAAAAAAAAAAAAAAAAAAAAAAAATTTATGGATTAAACCCTTTAATTAATTGGGTTTAATTAGTAGACTAATTGGTTTAATTAGCTAAATGGGCTAATGGGGTTAATTATCTTATTGGGTTGAAATCGGGCTTGAACCAGATTTGAAATTGGGCTGAAACTGGGTCTGGGCTGAAATTGGGCCTGATTTGAAATTGGGCTTGGGCTGAAACTGGGCTTGGGCTGAAATCGGGCTTAAATTGGAATTGGGCTTGGACTGAACTCGGATTAGACTTGGACTTGGGTCAAGGGATTAAACCGGCTGAGCTGAACCCAAACAGATTTGGGCTTAAAGTTGGCTGGGTTAACCGGATCAGGTTGAACGACATTTAAAAAGCCGGCCGAACGCCGATCGTCCCATCTTCATCGCGATCCACCTTCGTCTTCTGCCTCGTTCCTTCCGCTCCACACAATCGCGTCGCCAACCTCCGCTCGTCGGCGTCCGGTGCAGGCAGCTCGACGGCGCCATCCCTGGGCTGATCTCCGATCGAGGAACAAGGGGTTTCTTGCTTGGGGATCTCGACGATTCTGTCAGCGAACCGGTGAGGTTGTCGCCGCAGCAATAGGCTGCCAATTCAGGTACTGCGGCTAGGGTTCGATTTCAATCGCGATTCCCACTTCTTCCTCGCTTCTCGTCTCTTTCGACGCTGCTGCCGGCGATTTCTTCTCCTCGGTGCTCCATCGCCGACATTTCTTCTCCTTTGCCCATCACGACGCGCTTTCTCCTTCCCGACTGACGGCAGCGAGAGTTGTGCCATGATCGAGTTGTTCCGGCAGCATAGACGATCACCGCAATGCACCGAAGTTGTTTCCTCGACAAGATAGGACGATCACCGCGCCATCGAGCCGCCTCCCTCCTCGCTCACGATGGTTATCTTCGGCCGATCATCACGGAGCAACCGGTGGATGTCAGGCCACCGTGAGGCATTTCGATCGGGCGACGCCGCCGCCTGCATGATCCTTTGATCCGACTGCAGGGCATTCTACCGTGAAGTTGTCAGAATAGAGAAGGAATACTACCATTGTGGTTCACAGTGGTTGGGGGGGTGCAGATCCATGAATTGGTCAACAAATTTGATATCTTATTGTGGAAATCGACAAGGGATTTGTTTTCTAGATAGCGTAGGTGCATGTGAGAACTACACCTGTAAGTGTAGATTTTGGAATACTAGTTTCACAATGGATTTATTATTGGTATGATGAAATGTGATAAATTGTTCGATTGGATGTTGCTGGGTCAAGAAGCAGATAGAGAAAGCTCAATTCGGTAAGTTTCAATTTGGATTTAGCTAATTGTATCATATAAGAGTTATCTATATGATTGATTGATTGGGTGAATCTATGATAACCGCTCTAGACTTAATATGGGTATTATGGAATGTGGGATTTGATTTGCAGTGTGTTTAAAACTGGTATAGTTGTATAGTTGCAATTAGAGGAAGAGGATGATCTGAGTTATGTTTTACCTTAATTCGATCATTAGATATGTGATGATACTTAATTGTATCCTATTGCTACAGGACGTTGATGTTGATGGATACATGAACGTGGAGATGGATAGCACGGATTAGTTCGAGCCAGATCGTGGGTAATATCTACCGTCCGTAGTTTTGATCAATTCCAGCATGATATCGATATATGTATATACCGCTACCTTAGATCCACTCTTATTTAATCACATGCTTGTACCGCTTGACCTTTGAGATAAATACTCTATTACTCATTGATTATCTAGCATGGATAGGAACTATAAACCCTATTATGTATTAGCCGATGATAGATGTTGAAGTACATGTGGTTAGGGTTATCTTTGTGACTTCAGATTTGGTTACTGTATTACATCACTAGGGTTAGGTGATGGTTTGGATTATGGAGTCGATTGTTATATCGTATCCGTATTAGTAGTGCATTTATGATGGATCTAGTTGTCTGTGTATAGATAAGTGTATGGTTGTCAGTATGTGACCATGGACTGGAGGTCTTAGCGTGATGGTATATCCATTATGGATTGTGTGCCTGTGTATGGTTATATGGACGGTCGATTGTATATCGTTATGGACTAGAGGTCTTAGTGGGGTTGACTGTCAGATGAGTATGACTCTTTGTGCGATAGAGAGTCTTGTGGATCAGTCCTCGTGATAGTTGACTTTTGTCGACTGTGTCTCCCGTGGGATAGGGAGTGTGGCGAGGATACATGTATGGATCTATGCATCATTACACTACATGCATGTCGCTGATCGAGTCTCCCTTACGGTGGAGACGTGTCGTCAACATCCCGCCTCCCGCCACTCGGGTAGTGGTGCAGGTCGAGGGCAGAGCATTGTTGATGCGTGCTGCTTCTCGCCACTATGGATGGTGGTAGTGGAGACGCGCACCGCCACCGCCATGAGTGGTAGTTAGCGCACTCACCCACTATCGACGGTGGTCGTGGTGATGTGCGCTTGTCCCGGGTGCGGCGCTCACTCATGGGTAGGGACGAGCGCAGCGCAGGACCCCGTGGGTAGCATATATAGCCTATAGCGGCTAGCTATCGTTCATACTACCCAACTCGGCCACTCGAGTGGTGGCGGCCGAGTCGGATAGTTGTCATGTCGCGTACCCAGGCCACACCGGGTCGTGGTAGCGAGTTGGGTACGCAGACATGACCATGCATATGCATCCGATATATATGTATGCATGTATTTGATATATGTTTTACATATGCCCGTGAGATCGATTTGATTGAGATATTATTGTTGCACATGTTTGTTCATCATGATACATGTCATTTGCATTTTATATACTGTTATGTGTTGAGCATGATATATGTGTTGGTCCAGACCGATGTATGCCTTTGATTAGTGTCATGTCATAGTGTGGTATGGACCGGGTTGTTATTACAGGTGATCATATACTGTTCATATGTTGGCGTATTGGTCAGGTATGGGATTGACTTAGTATGTTATATGGTTATGTTATTGTAATCTGTTCAGGATGATATAGCTGTGCATCACGTGCACGCTGGTACATTATTTTATGTTCTGGATCAATTTAATATATACATTGAGTATGACTTCACCGTAGTTACTTGTTATCGATTCGATATGATCGTATGTCTATCGGACTCATGTTGTATACCTGTAGATCTTCACATGTATACTTGTAGATCTATCCTTATATGTTGTTCATGCACTTTCTATATATTACCCCTGAGTTTATACTCACCACCCCTGGACCCTGGGTTTTTCTGTCGCCGTGCATAATGTAGAAGATTTCTTGACGCTCGAGCTCGCCACCGATCCCATCTCACACCGGACGAATGGACATGTTTTCCGTATTGTTGTATTTCTACGGATTGTCGTTTTATGGTTTTAACATGTATTATTTCCGTATCTGTGATATACGGACGTGTTGTATGTATTTGACTTTCGATGTGACTTCTATTATGTTTCTTGTTGTGTCAAGTCACCCGAGTGCACATTGGTCATTATGTATTGTTTTATCTGTATTGTTTCAATGTGTTTATTATGTTTGATATGATGATATCTGCGTATATCATATTGTTGTTGTGGGCCTACGGGCCTTGTATTAACCCGATATGTTGCCACGTACAGGGGAGATGCCGTCCGTTTGCTTTTCGGCACGGCATACTCTCGGGGCGTGACAATTTTATTGGTATCAGAGCCCTAGGTTGCGAAGTCCATTTTCGGATTTTATTCGTTCGGACATCGAGTTTTGCTTTACTCGGTTTTGATTTTGTGAGTTCTGGGATCTGGCTGTTGCGGACATCTCCGAGCTACAAGGTTTAAGGTATGTTAACTGTTATTACATATCCTTCTGTTGGCTATGCATTTAGTTGCTTATAACATAGATAACTTGTAGGGTATTGGTTAGTATTCGTAACTGTGGTTTGTGTTGGCCACGGGAACGACATGTTGAGGTTATTAGATATGTACCTGCTATCGAAAAGGTAATTACCTTTGAGAGCCGACTGATACCGAGTCGGAAAGCAGGGATTAGGTAGTCACATCTATTGTGGAGATTAAGGATTTCGGTCCTAAGATTTTTACTAATTATGTTAGTCAGATCATTACCCATGGGGTAATGGACAAGCGAGTATACTATTGCTGATGCAGATAGTAGAGGATTATTTTGGTGATATTCATAGGGATTTTAATCCCTGAATTGGTCATTCTAGGTTGTATAACATTGGAAGTACTTTTGGAGTACTTGACTCGGGTTATACGAAGATAGTAGTATTAGTTGAATACCATTATCTGGATTTAGCCGGTACTTGGTGTAAGATATAGGAAATAACTTACGGGAAATAACGTATCACTTAGTCACAGTCAAAGTTGATGTTGTGAGATAGTATTTTCCCATCATCTTCCTTGACTCCTTGTCAAGGAATTCTTGGGCTTTAGGTCGAGTGATCGCTGGTAATGGAAGTACTATGCGAGTCGTTAGACTTGCAGAAAGTTACACCCATTTAATAGCCCAAGAATGTGATTGGGTTGGTTTTGGCCACCCACGGGTTATCTGGTTGACATCTTGATCATGATGTTTGATCTCCTACTAGATCCTACGAAGTCATTAGACCGAGTCATTTGTATAGAAATGACTCAGAGCAAATATATTAAGAGTTAAAGATTTGATAAGCAGATATTGCAAGTCAAATTATTGGAATCAAGTCTCGAATGTTTGACAAAGGAGCAAGATTAAAGTCGTGAGTCACGAGCGACTATTGAGAGTTTTTCGATCATAGAAGACCGATTGCAGATTGTCAGCAGCTTCTCATGTTTATCAGTGAACTCAAAGGAAAGACTCCGAAGGGAGATTATGTGTGTGCAGTGCGGGTTACGACGAGACGCAGAGTCAGATTATCCGATGGACCATTGTATTTGTTTCTACTATAAGCAGCCGGTATCTACGAGAAGAGTACGTATTTTGAAGACTCAGTTGAAGACTATGGATGATGCTTTCGAGCGGACGATCCACAACCTCGAAAGTTGAGATTATTACGTAAGATTAGGTTATCACATCGAATGATCTACTACCGATATAGTTGGAGTGCTTTGATACTTTCATCCGGAAGAAGTAAGTTACTCAAAGAAGATCGGTACCAAGACATCTCCAAAGATTGCATATCTGGACAACAATCATTACCTTTCCGAGACGGCGACAATCACATTTCCCAGACTTGGTTATGCTTTATTCAGAGGAGAGATTTTACGATGATGGTCGTATCTACGCAGTATTCTCCATTGACTATACCTTTCACGTAGTCTGAGCGCGGGCGATGCCGATTTTTCAAGATTTTTCAACCGGATGTGTATCTTTTGCCAGTACAACAGTGTTTACCATCTCCGTTGCGGTTGTTTCAGTTTGTATCTCAGTTCAGCAGTTGACTTCAGTTCTCCATGATAGTTTTTGCATCTACATGAGCTCAGCCGTCCAGAACAGATGTTGGACAAGTTTACATAATTACTCGAGAAGAAGTATAGAAGACCGAAGGATCGGTCCTTCGGGGTATTATTTTAGGTTATACTATTTGCGGATATATCGAGAGATACTGGTAGTTTACAGGTATCTTTATCTTGAACGTTCTTATATAGGATTAGAAGGATTCCTATATATCGACTTGTGGGTTGGTGGTGTTCTATCGTCGGTGAGAGGTTGATCAACAACCAAGAAGTCAAGTGATACCCTTAGTCTTTGCTAGACATACCTCCACTATAGACATATCCTTACGGATAGTTGGATTGTTGGAGCGTTGGTATACTAGGACTCTGGATGTACGTATAATCTGAGAGTATTCGGATATAGTTTCAGATGAACTCCCGGGCTTGCCACTGCATGGGCAAGTAGGAATATGTGATTGGAGGGTGATTTCGGAAATAGTTCCGATATTGAGACCTCATACCGGGAGATGATTTTACGGGTATTAGTATTGCTAAACACTATGGGAGATTTATCTTTCCTAGTATTTCTTCTTGAGAAGACTCGTAACTCTTTGTTGAAAGAGAGACAGATCTTTGAGGTTATGCATCGATTATCGATGATTTGAACGCAGTAGTTGAGAATGAGTATTCTTCGTTGTGGATAGAGGAATTGTTAGATCAGCTAAATGACACCTGTGTATATCCTAGGGTTGGCCTACGACTGGAGGTTTGATATTGTAGTGACTTAGTGTCATACAATTATCATTGTCGGTGTGATGATTAAGCTATCTGTAGCTTAGAGTAAAAGGATGCAGGTGTATGGAAGACGACATTTCATACTTAGTATGAATTTTGCGAGTTGTTGATAATGTCGTTAGACTTATCGATGATTTAGTCGTTCATGGATTTGAGGAATCAAGTACTCTTGGAGTATTTGAGATCGATTGTCATCATATCTGTGGAGGATATATTTATGGATATATTCCCAATCTTGAAGGAAGTTGTGGTTTCTTTAGATTGATTTGGTATTTACCATAGATGAGAATAGCATGTTCTAACGATACTATATCGTCGACTTGTTGGACCAAGAAGGTGGTGGGAATCACCTGGTCGGAAGTGTGTGAAGCTAGGTTTCAGGGCCTAGAAGGTGACTGACTTTCGCGTCAGTGTTAGTTAATCCGTCCGATATGGATGGAAGGGTATTGTACGCAGGGGCATCATTTCAGGGATTGGAGCGATTCCGATGCAGTTAAATGAGACATATATTATGTGTATGCTAGTTGAGAAACTAGCGAGATTAGTCATTATAGTCTTCCAGTTACTTTCAGTTCTGGGTGATATAATGAATTTTGAAAGATCGTCTCTCTTATGAGAAAGTAATTCTGTTCCGAGGAGAATAGTGGGTTATAGAGTTGTATTTCGATTTATGAAGAGTTGTTCGAAGACTCTTCATTCGAGAATGATGATTTATTCGGAGTGTATCCAAAATAGTGAGTATTGAGACGCGTTAGGTTGGTGGAACGATATGGGACACGGTTGATTTCGTAGTTTGATGTTGGGTATGCCAACAAGCAAAAGTGGAATATCGGTAGGGTTATGTACCGTGATGAAGTGGGAGCCTAGTACGTTAGACTGTGTTGGAAGATTATCTAGAATTCGGAAAGGACTTGATAGGATTTGGGTAGTCGATGATCGATTAGCTAGGTCCGCTCATTTTCTTCCGAGCCGTAAGATGGATTCCGTTGGATCGTTTGTGGAATGATATCCATGGAGTATCCTTGAGTATCATTTTTGATAGTGATTCATGATTCACCTTACGATTCTAGCAAAGTCTTTCACAAGTCATGGGTATAGAGCTCCACTGCACGATTATCTATCTTTTGATAGATGATCAATCTAGGAAGGTGTTATTCAGACTTTGAAAGGGTGATTGAGAGCGATATATAGGAGCGGATTTAATATTCGAGCTCAAGACACTTAGTCATTTGAGGTGTGACTTTTCTCCTGATACTTGAGAGGGTTATTTTGACATAACATACACGTATATACGTCGGAAATTTGGGGACCAAATTTTTATAAGTGGGGGAGAATGTAAAATACGAAAAAAAAAAAAAAAAAAAAAAAATTTATGGATTAAACCCTTTAATTAATTGGGTTTAATTAGTAGACTAATTGGTTTAATTAGCTAAATGGGCTAATGGGGTTAATTATCTTATTGGGTTGAAATCGGGCTTGCCAACCAGTTTCAAATTGGAAACTGGTCTCAATGAAATTGGGCTGATTTGAAATTGGGGCAATAAACTGGGCTGAAATCGGGCTTAAATTGGAATTGGGCTTGGACTGAACTCGGATTAGACTTGGACTTGGGTCGGGATTAAACGCCGAAATAACCCAAACAGTATTTGGGCTTAAAGTTGGGCGGGTTAACTTGGATCAGTTGAACGACATTTAAAAAGCGGCCAACGCCGATCGTCCCATCTTCATCGCGATCCACCTTCGCCTTCGCTTCGCTTCCTTCCGCTCCACACAATCGCCGCCAACCTCCGCCGCTTGGCGGCAGCCGACTACGGCCATCTCGGGCTGATCTCCGATCGAGGAACAAGGGGTTTCTTGCTTGGGGATCTCGACGATTCTGTCAGCGAACCGGTGAGGTTGTCGCCGCAGCAATAGGCTGCCAATTCAGGTACTGCGGCTAGGGTTCGATTTCAATCGCGATTCCCACTTCTTCCTCGCTTCTCGTCTTTTCGACCCCGCCGCCGGCGATTTCTTCTCGGTGCTCCATCGCCGACGCCTCCTCCCTCGACTCGACGGCAGCGAGTTATGCCACCATCGAGTTGTTCCGGTGCATAGGGGCGATCACCGCAGCCCACCGAGTTGTTTCGCCAAGATAGGACGATCACCGCGCCATCGAGCCACTCCTCGCTCGCCGATGGTTATCTTCTCTCGCCGATCATCACGAGCAACCGGTGGATGTCGCCGCGGCCACCGTAGGCATTTACGATCGGCGACGTACGCCTGGATGATCCTTTGATCCGACTCGTGGGCATTCTACCGAAGTTGGTTGTGAATAGAGAAGGAATACCACCATTGTGGTTCATGGGTTGGGGAAGTGCAGATCCATGAATCGTCAACAAATTTGGATATCTTATTGTTGGAAATCGACAGTGGATTTGTTTTCTAGATAGCGTAGTGCATGTGAGAACTACACCAGGTAAGTGTAGATTTTGGAATACTAGTTTCACAATGGATTTATTATTGGTATGATGAAATGTGATAAATTGTTCAGATTGGATGTTGCTAAGTGGGTCAAGAAGCGTGATAGAAAGCTCAATTCTAAGTTTCAATTTGGATTTAGCTAATTGTATCATATAAGAGTTATCTATATGATTGATTAATTGGGTTGAATCTATGATAACTGTCTAGACTTAATATGGGTATTATGGAATGTGGGATTTGATTTGCAGTGTGTTTAAAACTGGTATAGTTGTATAGTTGCAATTAGAGGAAGAGGATGATCTGAGTTATGTTTTACCTTAATTCGATCATTAGATATGTGATGATACTTAATTGTATCCTATTGCTACAGGACGTTGATGTTGATGGATACATGAACGTGGAGATGGATAGCACGGATTAGTTCGAGTGTATCGTGGGTAATATCTACCGGTCCTGTAGTTTCGATCAATTCCATTGCATGATATTGGATATATGTATATACCGCTACCTTAGATCCACTCTTATTTAATCACATGCTTGTATCGCTTGACCTTTGAGATAAATACTCTATTACTCATTGATTATCTAGCATGGATAGGAACTATAAACCCTATTATGTATTAGTGATAGATGTTCAAGAAGTACATGGTTAGGGTTATCTTTGTGACTTGATTTGTTATCGTATTACATCACTAGGGTTAGGTGATGGTTTGGATTATGGAGTCGAGTGTTATATAGTATCCGTATTAGTAGTGCATTTATTATGGATGTAGTTTTGTGTGTTTAGATAAGTGTATGGTTTTCAGTATTTGACCAAGGACTGGAGGGCTTATCGTGATGGTATATACAATATTGATTGTGTGCCTGTGTATGGTTATATGGACGGTCGATTGTATATCGTTATGGACTAGAGGTCTTAGTGGGGTTGACTGTCAGATGAGTATGACTCTTTGTGCGATAGAGAGAGTCGTGTGGATCAGTAGTCCTCGATAGTTGACTTTGTCGACCGTGTCTCCCCGTGGGATAGGAGTGGCGAGGATACATGTATGGATCTATGCATCATTACACTACATGCATGCTGTTGACTGAATCTCCCTTATGGTGGAGACGTGTCGTCAGTCATCCTGCCTCCCCGGCCACTCAGGGTAGTGGTTGCAGGGTTGAGGGCAGAGCATTGTTGTACGTGCGCTGCCTCGCCACTATGGATGGTGGTAGCCGGAGACGCGCGACTTGGCCACCGCGGCGAGTGGTAGTTAGCGCACTCACCCACTGGTCGTGTGATGTGCTTGTCCGGGTGCGGTGCCCGTCTACTCATGGGTAGGGACGAGCGGTTAGCAAGCGAGGACCCCGCTGTGGGTAGCATATAGCTCATATAGCGGGCTAGCTCATCGTTTCATACTACCCAACTCGGCCACCGAGAGTGGTGGCTACCGAGTCGGGATAGTTGTCATGTCGCGGCCACCCAGGCCAATCGGGTCGTGGGTAGCGAGTTGGGTACGCAGACATGACCATGCATATGCATTGCTGATATATATGTATGCATGTATTTGATATATGTTTTACATATGCCTGTGAGATGCTGCATTTGATTGAGCTATGATTGTTGCACATGTTTGTTCATCATGATACATGTCATTTGCATTTTATATACTGTTATGTGTTGAGCATGATATATGTGTTTCCGCAACCGATGTATGCCTTTGATTAGTGTCATGTCATAGTGTGGTATGGACCGGGTTGTTATTACAGGTGATCATATACTGTTCATATGTTGGCGTATTGGTCAGGTATGGGATTGACTTAGTATGTTATATGGTTATGTTATTGTAATCTGTTCAGGATGATATAGCTTATGGTGTTGCAGACCGTCAGGTACGTTGGTACATTATTTTATGTTCAGTGGATCAATTTAGTATATACATTGAGTATGACTTTACTGTAGTTACTTGTTATTGGATTTGGATATGACTGTATGTCTATCGGACTCATGTTGTATACCTGTAGATCTTCACATGTATACTTGTAGATCTATCCTTATATGTTGTTCATGCACTTTCTATATATTACCCCTGAGTTTATACTCACCACCCCGACTCGGTTTTTCTCACGCCTAGATAATGTAGAAGATTTCTTGACGCTCGAGCTCGCCACCGATCCCATCTCACACCGACGAATGGACATGTTTTCCGTATTGTTGTATTTCTACGGATTGTCGCTTTTATGGTTTTAACATGTATTATTTCCGTATCGTGATATACTGGACGTGTTGTATGTATTTGACTTTCGATGTGACTTCTATTATGTTTCTTGTTGTGTCAAGTCACTCCGGAGTGCACAGTTGGGTCATTATGTATTGTTTTATCTGTTGTATTGTTTCCGCTGTGTTTATTATGTTTGATATGATGATATCTGCGTATATCATATTGTTGTTGTGGGCCTACGGGCCTTGTATTAACCCGATATGTTGCCACGTACAGGGGAGATGCCGTCAGTTGCTTTTGCACATACTCTCGGGCGTGACAATTTTATGTATCGAGCCCTAGGTCGAAGTCCATTTTCGGATTTTATTCGTTCGGACATCGAGTTTTGCTTTACTCGGTTTTGATTTTGTGAGTTCTGGGATCTGGCTGTTGCGGACATCTCCGAGCTACAAGGTTTAAGGTATGTTAACTGTTATTACATATCCTTCTGTTGGCTATGCATTTAGTTGCTTATAACATAGATAACTTGTAGGGTATTGGTTAGTATTAGAATCGTGGTTTGTGTTGTACCATGAACGACATGTTGAGGTTATTAGATATGTACCGCCATCGAAAAGGTAATTACCTTTGAGAGCCGAGTACAATGAGCCTGAAGGGAGCGATTAGGTAGTCACATCTATTGTGGAGATTAAGGATTTCGGTCCTAAGATTTTTACTAATTATGTTAGTCAGATCATTACCCATGGGGTAATGGACAAGCGAGTATACTATTGCTGATGCAGATAGTAGAGGATTATTTTGGTGATATTCATAGGGATTTTAATCCCTGAATTGGTCATTCTAGGTTGTATAACATTGGAAGTACTTTTGGAGTACTTGACTCGGGTTATACGAAGATAGTAGTATTAGTTGAATACCATTATCTGGATTTAGCCGGTACTTGGTGTAAGATATAGGAAATAACTTACGGGAAATAACGTATCACTTAGTCACAGTTCAGTGATGTTGTGAGATAGTATTTTCCCACGTCATCTTCCTTGACTCCTTGTCAGGGAATTCTTGGGCTTTAGGTCGAGTGATCGTTTGGTAATGGAAGTACTATGCAGAGTCGTTAGACTTGCGAAAGTTACGACCAGTTAATAGCCCAAGAATGTGATTGGGTTGGTTTTGGCCACCCACGGGTTATCGGTTGACATCTTGATCATGATGTTTGGATCTCCTACTAGATCCTACCGGAAGTCATTAGACCGAGTCATTTGTATAGAAATGACTCCGTAGCAAATATATTAAGAGTTAAAGATTTGATAAGCAGATATTGCAAGTCAAATTATTGGAATCAGAAGTCTCCGAATGTTTGACAAAAGGAGCAAGATTAAAGTCGTGAGTCACGAGCGACTATTGGAGAGTTTTTCGATCATAGAAGACCGATTGCAGATTGTCAGCAGCTTCTCATGTTTATCAGTGAACTCAAAGGAAAGACTCCGAAGGGAGATTATGTGTGTGCAGTGCGGGTTACGACGAGACGCAGAGTCAGATTATCCGATGGACCATTGTATTTGTTTCTACTATAAGCAGCCGGTATCTACGAGAAGAGTACGTATTTTGAAGACTCAGTTGAAGACTATGGATGATGCTTTCGAGCGGACGATCCACAACCTCGAAAGTTGAGATTATTACAGAAGATTAGGTTATCACATCAGCAGCGATCTACTACCCCAGATATAGTTGGAGTGCTTTGATACTTTCATCCGGAAGAAGTAAGTTACTCGTGATGTCGTAGAAGACATCTCCAAAGATTGGACATTGGACAACAAGCTGTTACCTTTCGAGGCGACATTTATTACTTTCCCAGACTTGGTTATGCTTTATTCAGAGGAGAGATTTTACGATGATGGTCGTATCTACGCGATATTCTCGATTGCGGCTATACCTTTCCGAGTCGGAGCGTGTATGATGTTGTGATTCTTGATATTTTCAACCGGATGTGTACCTTTGCTAGTACAACAGTGTTTACCATCTCCATTGCGGTTGTTTCAGTTTGTATCTCAGTTCAGCAGTTGACTTCAGTTCTCCATGATAGTTTTTGCATCTACATGAGCTCAGCCGTCCAGAACAGATGTTGGACAAGTTTACATAATTACTCGAGAAAAGTATAGAAGACCGAAGGATCGGTCCTTGAGGTATTATTTTAGGTTATACTATTTGCGGATATATCGAGAGATCGGTAGTTTCTGGTATCTCTTTATCTTGAACGTTCTTATATAGGATTAGAAGGATTCCTATATATCGACTTGTGGGTTGGTGGTGTCTCTATCGTCAGGTGAGAGGTTGATCAACAACCAAGAAGACAAGGGATACCCTTAGCCTTTGCTAGACATACCTCCACTATAGATATATCCTTACGGATAGTTGGATTGTTGGAGCGTTGGTATACTAGGACTCTGGATGTACGTATAATCCGAGAGTATTCGGATATAGTTTGGATGAACTCCGGGCACAACGCATGGGCAAGTAGGAATATGTGATTGGAGGGTGATTTGAAATAGTTCCGATATTGAGACCTCATACCGAGATGATTTTACTGGGTATTAGTATTGCTAAACACTATGGGAGATTTATCTTTCCTAGTATTTCTTCTTGAGAAGACTCGTAACTCTTTGTTGAAAGAGACAGATCTTTGAGGTTATGCATCGATTATCGATGATTTGAATCGATAGTTGAGAATGAGTATTCTTCGTTGTGGATAGAGGAATTGTTAGATCAGCTAAATGACACCTGTGTATATCCTAGGGTTGGCCTACGACTGGAGGTTTGATATTGTAGTGACTTAGTGTCATACAATTATCATTGTCGGTGTGATGATTAAGCTATCTGTAGCTTAGAGTAAAAGGATGCAGGTGTATGGAAGACGACATTTCATACTTAGTATGAATTTTGCGAGTTGTTGATAATGTCGTTAGACTTATCGATGATTTAGTCGTTCATGGATTTGAGGAATCAAGTACTCTTGGAGTATTTGAGATCGATTGTCATCATATCTGTGGAGGATATATTTATGGATATATTCCCAATCTTGAAGGAAGTTGTGGTTTCTTTAGATTGATTTGGTATTTACCATAGATGAGAATAGCATGTTCTAACGATACTATATCGACTTGTTGACCAAGAAGGTGGTGGGAATCACCTGGAAGTGTGAAGCTAGGTTTGTGGGGCCTAGAAGGTGGTGACTTTCGCGTCGGTGTTAGTTAATCCGTCCGATATGGATGGAAGGGTATTGTATCTGTGAGGCATCATTTCGTGGATTGGAGCGATTCGATGCGTTAAATGAGACATATATTATGTGTATGCTAGTTGAGAAACTAGCGAGATTAGTCATTATAGTCTTCGATTACTTTGATTCTGGGTGATATAATGAATTTTCAAATGAGATTGGTCTCTCTTATGAAAGTAATTCTCTGCTTCCGAGGAGAATAGTGGGTTATAGAGTTGTATTTCGATTTATGAAGAGTTGTTCGGAAGACTCTTCATTCGAGAATGATGATTTATTCGGAGTGTATCCAAAATAGTGAGTATTGAGACGTTAGGTTGGTGGAACGATATGTGGACACGGTTGATTTCGTAGTTTGATGTTGGGTATGCCAACAAGCAAAAGTGGAATATTGTGGTCGGTAGGGTTATGTACGTGATGAAGTGAGCCTAGTACGCTAGATCGTGTTGGAAGATTATCTAGAATTCGGAAAGGACTTGATAGGATTTGGGTAGTCGATGATCGATTAGCTAGGTCCGCCATTTTCTTCCGAGCCGTAAGATGGATTCCGTTGGATCGTTTGACGGAATGATATCCATGGAGTATCCTTGAGTATCATTTTTGATAGTGATTCATGATTCACCTTACGATTCTAGCAAAGTCTTTCACAAGTCATGGGTATAGAGCTCCACTGGGTACGATTATCTATCTTTGATAGATGATCAATAGGAAGGTGTTATTCGGACTTCAAAGGGTGATCGAGAGCGTATATATAGGAGTGGGATTTAATATTCGAGCTCAAGACCCACTTAGTCATTTGAGGTGTGACTTTTCTCGGATACTTGAGAGGGTTATTTTGACATATCATACAAGTATATAAGCCTAAATTTGGGGACCAAATTTTTATAAGTGGGGGAGAATGTAAAATACGAAAAAAAAAAAAATTATGGATTAAACCCTTTAATTAATTGGGTTTAATTAGTAGACTAATTGGTTTAATTAGCTAAATGGGCTAATGGGGTTAATTATCTTGAAATTGGGCTGATTTGAAATCGGGCTAATAAATTTGGCTTGGGCCAATAAATCGGGCTTAAATTTGAATTGGGCTTGGAATGAACTCGGATTAGACTTGGACTTGTGTCAAGTGATTAAACCGGCTGAGCTGAACCCAAACAGATTTGGGCTTAAAGTTGGCTGGGTTAACCGGATCAGGTTGAACGACATTTAAAAAGCCGGCCGAACGCCGATCGTCCCATCTTCATCGCGATCCACCTTCGTCTCGCCTCGTTCCTTCCGCTCCACACAATCGCGTCCGCAACCTCCGCCGCTTCGTCGGCGTCGGCAGCGGCTCGGCCACGCCATCCTCGGGCCGATCTCCGATCGAGGAACAAGGGGTTTCTTGGGGATCTCGGCGATTCTCGTGAACCGGTGAGGTTGTCGCCGCAAAGAATAGGTACGCCAATCAGTATCGCGGCTAGGGTTCGATTTCAATCGCGATTCCCACTTCTTCCTCGCTTCGTCTCTTTCGACGCGTGCCGGCGATTTCTTCTCCTCGGTGCTCCATCGTCGACGCCTCTCCCTCCTGACCTCGACGGCAGTGAGTTGTGCCAGCCATCGAGTTGTTCCGGTGCATAGGACGATCACCGCAGCCACCGAGTTGTTTCGGCGCATAGGACGATCACCGCGGCCATCGAGCCAGCTCCCCTCTGTTCTGTCAGATGGTTATCTTCTCTGCCTGATCATCGCCGGAGCAACCGGTGGATGTCGCCGGTACCGTAGGCATTTACGATCGGCGACGTCGCGCGGATGATCCTTTGATCCGACTCGTGGCATTGGTACCGTGAAGTTCTTTATAGAGAAGGAATACCACCATTGTGGTTCACAGTGGTTGGGGGGGGTGCAGATCCATGAATTGGTCAACAAATTTGGATATCTTATTGTTGGAAATCGACAGTGGATTTGTTTTCTAGATAGCGTAGTGCATGTGAGAACTACACCAGGTAAGTGTAGATTTTGGAATACTAGTTTCACAATGGATTTATTATTGGTATGATGAAATGTGATAAATTGTTCAGATTGGATGTTGCTAAGTGGGTCAAGAAGCGATAGTAGAAAGCTCAATTCGGTAAGTTTCAATTTGGATTTAGCTAATTGTATCATATAAGAGTTATCTATATGATTGATTGATTTGAATCTATGATAATTTCTAGACTTAATATGGGTATTATGGAATGTGGGATTTGATTTGCGGTGTGTGTTTAAAAGCTGGTATAGTTGTATAGTTGCAATTAGAGGAAGAGGATGATCTGAGTTATGTTTTACCTTAATTCGATCATTAGATATGTGATGATACTTAATTGTATCCTATTGCTACAGGACGTTGATGTTGATGGATACATGAACGTGGAGATGGATAGCACGGATTAGTTCGAGCCAGATCGTGGGTAATATCTACCTGGTCCGGTAGTTTTGATCAATTCCAGTGCATGATATTGGATATATGTATATACCTGTTTACCTTAGATCCACTCTTATTTAATCACATGCTTGTACTGCCTTGACCTTTGAGATAAATACTCTATTACTCATTGATTATCTAGCATGGATAGGAACTATAAACCCTATTATGTATTAGCTGATAGATGTTCAGTAAGTACATGTGGTTAGGGTTATCTTTGTGACTTGATTTGGTTACTGTATTACATCACTAGGGTTAGGTGATGGTTTGGATTATGGAGTCGAGTGTTATATCGTCCGTATTAGTAGTGCATTTATGATGGATCTAGTTGTCTGTGTATAGATAAGTGTATGGTTGTCAGTATGTGACCATGGACTGGAGGTCTTAGCGTGATGGTATATCCATTATGGATTGTGTGCCTGTGTATGGTTATATGGACGGTCGATTGTATATCGTTATGGACTAGAGGTCTTAGTGGGGTTATCGGATGAGTATGACTCTTTGTGCGATAGAGAGAGTCTTGTGGATTATAGTCCTCGCATAGTTGACTTTTGTTTGTGTCTCCAGTCTCGTGGATAGGGAGTGTGGCGAGGATACATGTATGGATCTATGCATCATTACACTACATGCATCTTGCTGAGAGTCTCCTTATGGTGGAGACGTGTCGTCATCCATCCCGCCTCCCCGCCACTCGTAGTGGTCGCAGGTCGAGGGCAGAGCATTGTTATGCCGCCGTTCTCGCCACTATGGATGGTGGTAGCCGGAGACGCCACGCCTGCGGAGTGGTAGTTAGCGCACTCACCCACTATCGACGGTGGTCGTGTGATGTGCTTGTTCCGGGTGCGTCTGGCCCGCTACTCATGGGTAGGGACGAGCGGCTAGAAGGCCAGGACCCCGTGTGGGTAGCATATAGCTCATAGCGGGCTAGCTCATCGCTTCATACTACCCAACCCTGGCCACCGAGAGTGGTGGCGGTGGAGTCGGGATAGTTGTCATGTCGCGTGCCACCCAGGCCACACCGGGTCGTGGTAGCGAGTTGGGTACGCAGACATGACCATGCATATGCATTCACGATATATATGTATGCATGTATTTGATATATGTTTTATATATGCCTGTGAGATGCTGCATTTGATTGAGCTATGATTATTGCACATGTTTGTTCATCATGATACATGTCATTTGCATTTTATATACTGTTATGTGTTGAGCATGATATATGTGTTGGTCCAGACCGATGTATGCCTTTGATTAGTGTCATGTCATAGTGTGGTATGGACCGGGTTGTTATTACAGGTGATCATATACTGTTCATATGTTGGCGTATTGGTCAGGTATGGGATTGACTTAGTATGTTATATGGTTATGTTATTGTAATCTATTCAGATGATATAGCTTATGGTGTTGCGCAGATCGTCGTGTACGCTGGTACATTATTTTATGTTCGTGGATCGATTTAATATATACATCGAGTATGACTTTCTTTGTAGTTACTTGTTATTGGATTTGGATATATCGTATGTCTATCTGGACTCATGTTGTATACCAGTAGATCTTCACATGTATACTTGTAGATCTATCCTTATATGTTGTTCATGCACTTTCTATATATTACCCCTGAGTTTATACTCACCACCCTGACTCGGGTTTTTACATCGCCTGATAATGTAGAAGATTTCTTGACGTCGAGCTCATTGATCCCATCTCACACCGGACGAATGGACATGTTTTCCGTATTGTTGTATTTCTACGGATTGTCGTTTTATGGTTTTAACATGTATTATTTCCGTATCTGTGATATACGGACGTGTTGTATGTATTTGACTTTCGATGTGACTTCTATTATGTTTCTTGTTGTGTCAAGTCACTCCGGAGTGCACAGTTGGGTCATTATGTATTGTTTTATCTGTTGTATTGTTTCCGCTGTGTTTATTATGTTTGATATGATGATATCTACGTATATCATATTGTTGTTGTGGGCCTACGGGCCTTGTATTAACCCGATATGTTGCCACGTACAGGGGAGATGCCGTCCGTTTGCTTTTCGGTACGGCATACTCTCGGGGCGTGACAAAGTCGACATCGGCTGACTAGCAGAGTTGACAATGGTCAACTAACCTCATAATCAAAGCATCGAGTAGTTGTTAGAACAACTTGAACTCGGTATAAGCAACTCATACTAGGAAAGATACTCGGGGCACCGAAGGTGCTTGCCAAATTGGTTTTAGTTGAGGTTGATTCAAGATTAATTGAGGATGTCCGAAGTTAACAGTTGTCAGTGGAGTTGAATGGTCAGGAGGACCTATCAACCAAAAACTCCAAAAAAAATCAATAAAATATTTTTTTCTTGATTATATGTCTTAGTTTTATGCCTATATAAATTGAATTAAGTCGATTTTGTACTGGTTAGTTGGTTTTGTACTGATTTGGTTAATCTCAATTTCAAATGGCAAGGATTATTACTATAATGACTCATCGTGACTTGTTACGAAATGAGTTGAGTGAAGCTATTCAGAGAATAGTTTATAATCCCGCTTATAGATTTAGCGGACACATAGGAAGGTTCGATCATCTTTTCTATAGACTCGAGATGTAGGAGTTTTCAATCCTGAACAACTATTGGATTTGAGCATTGGTGTGTTCTATATCGAACAATCTCGATGTAATTACATATCATGTATGGGGGTGCTATAAAGGACGCATTACATATACTGAGATGTGTTTGGAGTTACTACACCATATGGATCAAAAGGATCCTGAGGAGATTAAAGAGAATTCTGAAGTCGGTCAACTTGAATATGCCATAATGGAACCAAGAAAGATAGGACTTGTAATCATTACTACTGTGCTAGTATTTGTCCTAGTGGGAGTAGTAATAGTCTATCTAGTTTAGTAAAGTTATTTAGATTATGAATAAAAGAATGTTATATGTTAACAGTCTTTCTGAAAGTATGTTATAGGTTAACAAACTTTTGAATAATAAATGATTAGTTCATTTGTTGTTAAGATCATGATTAGTTAATTGAATAAAATGATTAGTTCATTTTATGTTTAATATCATGACTTGTTAATGATTAGTTCATTATATAGGATGTATGTAATATAATTGATCATTGTGGGTCAGATTGAAAAATATGAATGATGAATGAAAATATGACTTCCACTTGATTTTGTAAACCAATTCAAACTTACATTGAGTCAATCAGAAATTGCATACATATGATTTACACTAAATGACTAAATAATGTGATTATTTATGGTAGATTATAGAAACCAAAAACATCATACCTGAACTCAATAAGGGAGATAAACTTAATGGGGACAACTACAAATCTTGGCATCTCAAGATACAATATGTTCTTTAGGAATAAGAAGTTATAAAGGATGTTCATCAGGTTATGGTAGAACTTGTTGATGGTACAATGCACAACATAGACTAGATCTTGATGCTTTTAAGGCATGGAAGAAAAAGGACTCCACTGCTAAGGGGATATTGATTAGTTCAATGGTAAACGACTTGATTTTTTAGTATGAGTCATATCCGTCGACTCATGCTGTATAGGTAGCCCTTAGGAAAGGTACAGTGGAGTGAGTCTGAGAAAGCTTCGATAGTTGATAATTAAATTTGATAGCTATAAGAAGCACCCGAATGTCTTAATGGTTCAATATCTGAGGGAGATGCCTAATATAATTCAGGAGCTTAAAACTGCGGGTCATGAGTTAACCGATGAACAACAGGTTTATGTAGTGATACGTTTCCTTCCTGATTCTTGGGTGACCATGAAGCAGAACCTAACTCATAGTAAGAGTATCAAGATTTTCGTTGATGTCTCATGTCATGTAGAATTGAAGGTGGAGAGAGTTGAATCCATAAGGATTTTGGATAAGCTTACGTAACTATCGGTTCTGTTGGATCATTAGAATCCAAGAAGAAGAAATGGTTCGAGAAGGGAAAGAGAAAAGAAGCTAGTGCAATGTTTAAACAAGAAGAAAGGAAAGAAGACTGCGAAAAAATCTAAAAGCAAGCTAACTTGCTTTAACTGTGGCAAGAAGGATCACTTCACTCGGGAGTATACTAAGCCGAAAAAGATAAATTCAAATCTACATTCTTTTCCTAAGCATTATGTTGATAGTTCTATGTTATTAACTATTTTTTATCTGTTGTGGATTATAGATTCAGGAGCAACCAACCATGTAACTCGGGAGCGAGTTACATTCATGGAGTACCGTCGAGTATCAGCTGGCAACAAGTGGATATATGTAGGAAATAATGCAAGGATTGAAGTCAAAAGAGTTGGCTCGTGCAAACTCAACCTTCGTAGTGGACATATCTTGTTTTTATATGATATCTTGCATGCTCCTGAGATTCGATGGAATTTAGTTTCCATGACATGTCTTCTTGATTTGGGTTATTGTATAAATTTTTACAACTATTGTATAAAACTTAAAATTGACTCTGTATTAATTAGATATGATTTTTTTAACTAATGATTTCATGGTTCTTGATGTAGAACCAAATATCAATTATGGAAATGATGGTTATTTTTTAAATATTACTTTTACTAGTGATGCAGATATATCTGATAATGTTGGACAAATTAGGACATATAGGATAAGAACGTACGAATCGGTTAGCAGGAGAGGGTCTGCTGGCACTCGTGCTAATATTACCTTATCTATATGTAAGCATTGTCTTGTTAGAAAAACAACTAGGAAACCATTTGGTAAGGCTATTAAGGTTGATTCACAATTGCAATTAATTCATTCGGATATTTGTCGTCTAATGAATATGAAGGTTAGACATGGAGCTTCCTATTTCATTACATTTATTGATGATTTCTCTCGTTATGATCATGTGTATTTGATTTCTCATAATCTGAAACATTGGATTACTTCATTCGTTATATGAACGAAGTTAAGAATCAATTGGATCATAAGGTTGAACTTTATACATTGATCGTAAAGGTGAATATTTGTCTGATCAGTTCAAAATAATTTGTAATGAAAAAGGAATTATTAGACAGCTAACAATCTCAGAAACTCTGCAGCAAAATAGGGTTGCTGAAAGAAGAAATAGAGCTCTTCTTGAAATGGTTAGGTCTATAATGACTCAGGCTAATTTATCGATTTTCTATTGGGAATATGCATTGTTAGCAGCGGTCTATATACTTAATAGAGTGTTTTCTAAATCAATTCCATCTATCTCATATGAATGTTGGATAAGCAAAAAATCAAATTTGAGTAACTTGAGACCCTGGAGGTCAGCTATCTATGTTCATGAAAATTCTCGCAAATATGAAAAATTATGACCTAGAGGTAAGAAATATATCTTTATGAGATATTCTGAGACCTCCAAAGACTATGTTTTTATTGGTAAGCAATAAGATGAAACCATCTCCAAAATAGAGTCAAGAGATATTACTTTTCTCAAAACTGAGTTCCCAATTAGAGGTGATGTTAATACGACAATTCTTTTATTTGAAGAGGATGATACATTATCAACAAAAGAGGCGTCATTAGAGATGTTTATGTCTAGTCAACTGAGTGGGAGTGATTTCCTAAGTCATGAGGTGACTTCTCGACAACCCAACTTACGAAAAAGTGTTCGTAAGATTAAACCTAAGAAGAGGTTTGATATTAAGAATGAGGCATTAATGATACTCTCAGTTGATGATGATGAATCTCAATCCGTTGAGGAAGCATTGGAATGTAGTGTCAGAGAAAAATAAAAAATTGCAATGGAAAAAGAGATGGAGTCTATGATAACGAATCATGTTTGAGATTTAGTTGATTTTTCTCCTGACTGAAGGGCTATTGGGAAAAAAGTGGATTCTCAAAATAAAGAGGAAAATAGATGAATTGATTAAATGATACAAAGCTCATTTGGTTGTAAAAGGGTATACCCAATTAGAGGGTATCAACTTTGAAGAAATATTTTCTTTTGTAGTAAAGTTTGTGTCAATACGAGTTATTTGGACTTTTGTAGCGTATTATGACTTGGAATTACATCAAATGAATATAAAAATTGCTTTCCTTAATGGTAAGCTTGACGAGAAAATCTATATGGTACAACCAAAAGGTTTCATTACTAAAGGTCATGAAGAGAAAGTATGTATAGAAGACAATGGAACATAAGCTTTAACGAAATCATTTTATCTTATAGTTTTGAAATAATCAATGAGGCTCATTGTGTTTTCTTGAGAGGGAAAAAAAGTATGTCATTTTATCATTATATGTTGATGATATGCTAATAACATGAAATAACAGGATTTGTGATAGAAGTCAAAGGGTGACTTTCATCACAATTTGACTTAATAGATATAAGAGAAGCTGAGTAAATCTTAGGAGTAAAGATCATGAGAGATCAATCTAAGATACTTTTGAGTTTGTTTTAAGATACTTATATAAATAAAATGTTACAATATTTTAGCATGTCTAATTGCAATATTGAACAGACACTTATAGTGAAAGGTACTGTTATAAGCAAAAGTATGTGTCCCAAGACTCATGTGGAAAAAGTTGAGATGGAAAAATATCATATGATAGTGATATTGGTAATTTAATGTACACTATATTATGTACACATCTTGATATCAGCTATATTGTTGGCTTAGCCAGTCGGCTAGAAAGTAGTGAAGAGGATATTCAAATATCTGAAAGTGATAACATATTATTATCTCTATTTTCAAGCATCAAATATGAGCTTGAAGAGCTATTTAGATGCAGATTGGATTGAGGACATGAATGATAGAAAATTCACATCGGGCTATGCTTTCTGGTTGAATAGTGGTGGCATCTCATGGAACAACAAGAAACATACTTGTGTAGTCTTGTCGACAATGGAAGCTGAATATGTGTCATGTTCAATGGTTGTGCAAGAAGTTGTCTGGATAAGAAAGTTCCTAAAGCATTTGAAGATTGTCGAGGACAAAGGGAGTCCGATTACTACTATGACAGTCAAGCTGCTATAGCTTTTTTCAAAGATCCCAAATATCACAGAAAGGATAAACACATAACTATAAAATATAACTTTATAAGGGATATTGTTGCTAAGAAAAACATTGTTCTTGAGTATATCCCTATACGTGTTATGCTTACAAATCCTTTTACTAAGTCAATGACCAAAGAGTCATTTCAAGGGCATGTGAAGTCTTTGGGACTTCAAAGAATGTAATAAAGTTGTAATAACAACCAGATTTTGTAAGATAATTTGATTGAGAAATATCATAATCTATTTAGTGTATATATATTCTTGTTACATTCAAATAAAGTCTCGATGAGTATGTTGGTAAGTTAAGATTTATTCACTCAAATGGACAATCATCTCTATTTGTTGAGTATGAATAGGAGTAAGACGGTTGCTTATGGGATTACTTGTGTAGCTATATATAAAGATAGACATACTTGTAAGCTAGGATTGCCTTAATAAGTGTATTAAGATGAGATCATTAGTAGAATAATGATCGAAGTAAATGCACCCACCATTTACTAAACTTGTTTGGAGCCAAATTAAAATGCATTGGTTGAATTCAGGATTAGGCATTGGGAATGTATAGATCGAAATCTATACGATGTTAATTTGAGAAAAAAATATATGCACTCTTTTTAGTAAAGAGAATAAAATCGTAGCACGTGATTCATATCACATGTGTTACAATGACAATGAGGATAGTAGGAGAAAGAATCTCTACTTATCTACTATGTGAGCCTTTGAGATTATATGTTAATCTCAGAATTTATCTTTTGTGAATATTTAGCTGTCTACTTGAATTTTAATCAGGGTCTGCTACTTTAGCATGTAAATCTATTGACTATGGATGATTCGGTCTATGAAACATGACTAGAAAAGCGATTGATTAAAAAAAATAGATTCTAACTAAAAAAGAAGATTAAAATAATTTACATCTTTGAAGATTATTCACTGTCGATCCATTTCTATTCAGTACAGAAATATAATTATGAATATTAAAATATGGAATATGCTCTTGATATAATGATCATTACGAGGATTAGAGATGTTCATATTGACGTAAATGACTTAATCTAGGTAAATAGCAAGATATTAATGTCTTTTGGAAAGTGATTGTGTGTCACCAGAAGAAAGGTTGTGTGTCATTCGGAGAGTGACTGAGTGTTATTTTATGAGCAGCTAAGTTAGGTGTAATAAGTTTGTTAGCATTGATCACTCAAATAAGTAGCAATGTAAGGTGTAACAACTTTCTTAACATTACTTTTTCAATATGTTTATTGTTGCACGAATCATTTTTCTTAAGTATGAATTAGATGTTTTGATCTAGTATTTATGACTATCTAATCTTTGTGACTATGAATCTCAGTTCATATTAGTCTATATGACTATTGATCTCTATTTTTGATAGTCTTTATGACTATTTACTTTGGTGGCATAACTTGAACGAGTAGAAGATATAAATATTATTACATAAGTTATTGATAAGTTCAATAATTGTACATCCATTGTGCAACCCAACTAAAGGAGCAAAAGCTCTCAATTGTACATCCATTGTGCAACCAAAGCACTTAGTGTAAATAATGCACTTAATGCAAAATAGAAATGAAGAAACTATGCTTCCCTCGTCCAAAAAAAATTATGGAACCGTCACATTAGTGGTTCCCCATCGCTGCCCCTACGTGTGGAGATGGGTAAATCATGTCTCAGGTGGCTAGCACAGAAATACGGAATCATCGGTAGTCTAGTCGTCGTCTCCAAGAATCGACCTTTTACCCTTTCGAGTATGTTTTCCTCGTCCAAGGTAAGAGATGAAGAAGAAGTAGATAGAGAAAGTTGCATTGTGTACGCAAAAGTAACAGAGGAACACGTGACTGTGCATTACTTACGAAGAATATCCAAAACACAATCGGGATTTGATTGTTAAATTGAAAAGAATTTTTCGATTTGAAAATTTAAGACCGGATAAATTCGCCATAAATTTTACAATTATTAAATTAATTCATGTCGGTTTTCTAAATTTCTACAGAGAGGTCACCGCGGCTACAACAGGCGGCAGGCGCTGATGGTGATCCACCGGGCCATGGAGGACATCGATTCCCCGGCGGCCGTCACTGTCTTCTTCGGCGCCAATGATGCCGCGCTCCCAGATCGGAGCGCAGCTTTCGCAGACGCGCCCCACTTTGAGTATTGCATCTGTCTTCCAGCCATCTGCGCCTTCATCGAGGTACATCAATTCTCGATCTCTCCAACCCTAACTCTCGGAGGATGTCAATTTCACTTTCCCCTTTTCTCTCATCGATGCGATTCCAGACAAAATAGCCTTCGACTTGGGTGATTCTCATCGCACCACCTCCGATCGATGAAGAAGGTCGTCCCCAGTGATACTAAATCCAGCTACATGGACATTATTATCAGACTATTTTATTTTATTCTACTCGCATTCATCTTTTTTTAAACTAAAAACGAGTTTTTTTTTTGGTGTTTTTTGTGATTTTGATGATGTAGATTGAACTATGGACAACGATGCGACAATTTACAGATTGGGCGAAGACATTCTTGTATCTCTTCCACTCGATTGATAAATGCAAGAAGATTAACTCAGTTCCTTTCGTGTTTGTTTGCAGGGATGGATTACACTTCACAGCGAGTGGGAATCATCTGTTGTTTCAGGAGCTGGTCAAGACTCAAGACACTTATTATTGACCATGGATTGAGTGAGTGTTGATTTGTTCTAGTTCAATTTGTTATTAGCTACGTCTTAAAAGCTTGTTAGATCGATGGAGATAAATGGAATCGTTTAGATGATATTGTCATTAAACATGAAGAAGCTCTCTCAGCCTGTATATCTGCATGGGTCAATTTTCAAAGGCCGTAAGTCTTTTGAAATGTCTATTCTCTTTTTATGTTAGTTCTGAATTGAACAATATATTCTCTATGATTTATTTCATTCGTAACTATGGGATCAACTGACGGAGACGCTGAAGATGAATGAATAATCTTTATACACCAATGTATATCTACATGAAAGGGGATAAAATTGTGTTTAAGAATAATCCAACATTCTTATTTAGAAGGATGTTAAATTTCATAGTATGTCTACTATTGATAAGATGCATTGATATTAGGAGATAGATTCTTCTTCCAGTTCAATAAATTCGGCCCATATGGCACGAGCCCAGTCTGTTCCAATTACTAGTGAGGTGTAATGGAACAATACCTATTTACTACTAATAACCTCTATAAATATCACAACTACGGATGATATCAAGGTTAAGAGGGTGTTTGGTAGAGAGAAAAATTTTCATTTTCTATTTTCATTTTCTAAGAAAACGCATTTGGTTGACTTTTTCATCTCCGTTTTTTAAAAAATAAATGAATATTTTTTGGAAAGCTGAAAAACTCTAGAAAATCATTTTCTGTTTTCATTTTCGTTTTCTAAAAAATAAAAAAGTATTTTCTAAAAAATTAGAAAATACTAAAAAATCATTTTCTATTTTCTAAAAAAGGAAAACAAAAAATGAAAAATGAAAAAATTTCTCTCTACCGCTACCTAAACTTTTCTCTTCTTCGATCATTTTTTTCCTTCGCATAATGTATGCATGCCTTATTTAGACATTGGAGGAGTCTCGTCGGACAACTCCCGACGGACTCTTTAACGTATATTAATCTATGCAGGTCCAATTATATATCGTAGAAAAAAGCTTCATCGATAATTTCAAATAAGATGGTAAATTTCTACTGCATCAGTGCAAGCTAAGGTTTATACTTATCGACAATCTAGCTTCGATTGAAACACAAAATGATGAAGAAAAACCACTAGATATTATCCATAAAAACAAAGCTCCTCTCCATTCATATCGTGGTCTTCACATGTATGACGTGGAGATAGTTACTGTGCACATTGCACAGTAACTGCGCACGCACTCGAAGGAGTGCGTGCATGATTCCATGTCATCCGTTGTGTCCAAGATTCTATATAGGGGATGGGATAAGAGGAAAAAGAGTATGATTTTGTTGTGTGTGCGAAGTGTTGTCGGAGTGAAAAGGAAGTGTGAAACGTCGTCAGACTGTCAGAATGAATAGTGAGTTCCAAGAACGCCAAGATACGAGTAGAACGTGGCTCGTGGAAGAGGAGGAATTTTTCGATTTAAACGATCGTGATCGTTTCTCATACGGTGAGTAGAGATCATCGTCCTACAGATCTGAAATCGTCGTCCTAATTATGATTCAGGAAACGTGAAGTTTTTGACGAAACAATGTAAATTTCATTTACAATCTACGATTATTTTTTAACATTCAAATATATTCAAATTCATGCAATAAATACAGTAAAATCAACCTCACAATTCATTACTAGGCGTCAACTATAATTTAATTTGTGGAGATGAGAGAAATTTATTAGTTGATTTGATTTTGATGATCTAAATTGGGCTTGATTGGTCGGGTTATATAACTCATACATGACAATTCTTAAGAATTGAAATGCTCAGAATAGTTTCATATAATCGTGGTGGGAAGAGTTTGATGGAATTTGAATTAAATTAAGGTTTTTACCTTATTTTGAATTTTCTCAAAGCTTAAGAGTGCGTTTGGTTCAAATAATCATATATAATCTTGGTCATATAATTATCAGGAAATAAAACATAATCTTGGAATAAAGTATAATCTTTGATGAAAACCTTGTTTGATTGGAGGTTTTAATATATAACTTAGTTTAATATTTTATTGAATTATCCTTTATCTTTTGCTTAATCAATTCGACGACGACAACGGAAATATTAAAGACGAGCCAGCGATCGGTCGGTGATAGTGCCCGATCGATCGGCGGCGACGGTGATCGACCAGGAGTCGACCGATGGTGGCGTGACCAACAGCGGCAGCGGCGGCAGCGGATGACGACCAATGGCGCGATAGTCGGCGGGCGATGATTGCGGCGGTGGTCGATCGATTAGCGGCGGCGTGGCGATCGATCGGCGGCGGCCGTCAGCGGCAGCAACGCCCAGCGGCGGCGATCGGCGGCCAGTCGTTGGTCGGCGGCGCTCGATGGCGGCGGCAGCCGGTCGGCAACGGCGGCGGCAACGGCAGCCGGCCGGCGGCGAGCGGCAGCGAAGCGGCGAGCGAGAGCGGCAGCGGCGGCGTTGAGTTTTGACAAATTGATATTTAATATATTACTAAGGGTAATAATGAAAAAAAATTCCTTAACCCCGGGAATCAATAAAAATCTTGGTTCTCTAAGGCTTTTCGATTCCCCTAAAAAGATTTTTATTTATAATTAAATAATGAATAATTATCGAGTAATTATTCATAATCTAAATCAAATAAGATTTTTATTGATAATCTAACAAGGTTATGCTTGTAATTCAAAGAAATGATTCTTTAAAAGATTCCTAAAATTTGAATTATATTTATAGCAAATTTTCTACCTTCCAATGCAATAATTGGGGACATATTTTCCATGCTTATTAAGAAATTAAAATATTATTGTATATTATATTTAAGCTATTGAAAATATTTTAAATGATAGAGGATTAATATCTCTCATTTCGCATTAAATAAACTAGCCTGTGAATGACACTATTTGTGAAATTCTAAATTAAAAAGAAAAGAAAATTAGATTTTATTTTTATTTTTATTTTTTTTAATCTATTTGACACTTTAATTCAAGATGATATTCAACGCTTAGATAATTAATAATGAGGCTTTTATCCCTTGAAAATTTTCCCTTCAAAATAAAAAGAGAATATATTTTGTGTTACATATTAAGGGTCTCGTATCACTTGAAAAACCTCTTGATCTTACATATGATAAAATTTTATTTTCTAAAGCTTTAGAAATTCAAATAATAATTTTACAATTGTTTTTTATATTTTAATATATTGATATCTCAAAAAATAATTGAAAAATATCTCTAATTTTTAAAATTTTAATCATTTTAAGATATTATATTATTGTTATCATAATTTAAATGTTGTCTCCGAATCATCGGCAGGACTCTTCAAAACATCCTTTTATTAATTTTTTTTCCTTTTATTGGCGATATAGATATCTAAATCTTCGATTCAATTAATCTTTGAAAGTGATCGATCTTATCTCATGAATCTTCGAAATGTCTCGTCAATAATTGAGTCAGGTAAAGTCGAAGTTCAAGTGACTTCTATCGATCACCAAAAGCAAATTAGAAAAGCATTCACAGTTTTTTTACGGTTCAGTCTGGATTCTATTGTCGTACCATTCTTGAATGACGGTTTAATATCGAAATCATATTTCATCCATCGGATAAATTTTTGAGCTCTAAGACCGTTCGAATAAATTTTTTTTAAATTCATTATCGAATAAATGAATTCTTAAACTTTTAGTAGGTTTATATGCTTTTAAAGATTCTCATCCGAAGTTCATCAAAATTAATTTAAATTAAAAAAATTGATCATATAATAAATTTTAATTGAAATTAATGCATAATCATTTTTAAATTGTTTAGTCGCATGAGCGAACTTCAATAAATGTATATCCAAAAAGTTGGGAATCTGTCCAACTAGCAGCCCCCTGCCACCCGTCCCAGGGCTATTGACGAGAGGGAGGATAAATCACGGGGGAGACTATGTCCCGGACACGGTGACAAGATAGTGGGAGGTCATCTATTGCATTTACACTTGTAATTAACTTAAAAATAACAATTTTGATCAAATTTGTTATATAACTATTTTGTATTTAAACTTTAATGCATAGTTTCATGATTTTAAACCGAAATTAGACAATTTGAATCATCTAGTTACTTAGAGTACGGTGGACACTTTTTTTTTAAAATATATTTAATCATTTTAAAAATTTGAAAAGAGACACCTATAAGGATTGGAATAATGATTTCTATCGATCTGTCTCACAATCATTGTGAAAGAGATAAATTACGGAAGATTTTATGGGTCTTGACGTAGTGGCCAAGATATGTGGGAGTCGTCTGAATCCAGAAAAGGACTTTAGACCTTCTTCAAAATCGATGTTTGTCTTATCTGCAAGTTTCATCGTGCCTTAATCACCACATCATCCCATAGGAACTACACATTTAGGATACCAATTGCACTAAACTCAGGTGACTCGTACATAAGTATGATATGTGCATATCAAATGTTGATCTCATCTAGTGGGATAAGACTTTGTTATTGTTGTTGTGTGTATATCTAATGTTGAACTATTTGAGATAAAATTTGTCCAAATAGAACATCAATCCACATTTTGCCACATATGCATAATGGATACATTAATTGTTAAATCGAAAAATGATCGAAAGTTAATGTCTGAGATTCGTGATCGTATAACATTTCCACCCAAGTAAGAAAGACATTGAATGACCTTTATTTGGCCATTTACTTAAAGTTGGGGATTAGAGCTCTTATATAAGGAGGTTACAATCTCAGGCTATATAAGGATACAAATCTTCATCTACTTATGTTATTTTCCCACTCTATTCTCCTCTCTAGTACGACTTTGTTACTCGGGCAATTCAATCACTCGAACAATTCAACTTTCCAAGGTGCTCAGCCAACACAACCACTCAATCAACTCGTCACTTAATTCAACATTTAGCAATTCAACCACTCAACCAATTCGATACTGTACAACTCTGCTAGCTCAACACTCGATAGTTCAACCACTCAGTCAGCTAAAATACTCACCTAGCTCGTCACTCTGTTAACTTGAAACTTGACAACTCAACTACTCAGTCAACTCGATACTCAATAACTCTATTAGTTCAACACTTGGTACTTTAGCCACTCAACCATCTCAACACTTGATAATTCTCTCAAGTTGACATTCAATAGCTCAACCACTCAGTCAGTTCGATATTCTATAATTCAATCAGTGCAACGCTCAACGACTGAATCACTCATTCAAGAAGAATATGATTTTGACAAATAAATCTGAATTTATTTTTAATAAATATTTAAATTCAGATAATCTTTTAACTCCGACAACGAATCTTGCAAAAGAAGAGTCCGATGTAAATTATTATACAACTCTATATATTTGGATACATGTGTTACATTTAATTTTTGCCAAGTATATATCACCTATTTATCATAATAAATGATACGAAATGCAAGATTTTTCCTCAATCGCTATTAGCAGTCGATCTCACTGCAAGAAAAATAAAAAAAAATGATGAATTAATAATCCATCGTTAAAATGAGACTTAATGATGAATTTTTTGATCGTCGTAAATAATATCATATTTACGATGAAATAATAATATTTTATCACAAATATAAAATATATTAGAGACGAATTAAAAATATTCATCACTAGCCTATATTCGAAATGAGTATTAACGACAAAATTTATATTTCGTCGCTAATACACTTAAGTTTAGCGACGAAATTTATCAATTCATCGTCAATACTATGTATATATCACCAGTCGACTGATACTTAGCGACAAAATAAATAAATATTCGTCGCAAACTATTCAATCGATTGGTCAATCGAGTTAATTAGATTCTGTGATCGGTCAAATTATCGGCAATCGATTGGTGTATACCACCAGTCGATTGATGTATTTATTTTTGCGACGATATGTATTGTTCGTCACCAATATATCATATATTAGCGATGAAAATTTAAAATTTCTTTCGCTAAGATAATAAATATTAACGACGAAATATTTTTTTCGTCGTTAATATTCAAGTGATCGATCTCATGCATCAAAAAAACAAAATCAATGGTTTTCATGAAAGGATTAAATAGTTAGTACAGACGGTAAAATTATTCTAAAAAATAAGAATCGATCTTGGAAAGTTATAAAAATTTTTAAAATGTCTATTCTTTCGTCGTATCAATTCTTAGTTGAATTAAAATAACTTTCATAATTTATTTATTTTTTATTTAATAATTATGGACTGACGAAGAAGGACATATGAAATAAACACGTTATTTTTTTTATCCCAAAAGACAAAATCAGCAAACCGATAAGAGTCCCCTCCCACGTTATCTCCTTCGTATCTTCATTTTGGAGGAGGAAAACTTGAACGCAAAAAAAAAAAAAATAATAATAATAATAATAATAATAACAATAATAATAATGCTAAAGCTAGCCTAGCACAGCAAGTGTTATTGAGCATGACAATGACAACGGATGGTATATGGTAGGCAGCTAGCCGCACGAATTCCTATTTTTGTTTATTATTTATTGTCTCATTTTGTCCGTATGATTTATCACATGTTAATCTCTGATGCATTATCAATGGTTAAGAATTAAGATAGTCGTCACGTCCCTCTCTATCTGTTAATTGTGTTTTGGGAGCATTATAGTACTCAAGTGTGGTTATTAGCTGTGAATTCGTATTAAGTTCTTTCGTCTTATAACGGCGTCATAGCCGTTTGTGTCTCTGTGATATAAAAGATTGGAATCTATTAATCTAGTGGTCTTTATCAATTCATTTTTGGACCATCGTAAGGAAGGAAGGAAATCGCGTAGCTGACTTGGGGTAAAGCTGTGATGTAGAGGCGACCACTCGTGATTTGAGGATTGATCCGTTATCTATGATCACGATAACTGCGTCATTGTGACCAGCTTCCGCCATGCGCAACCAGTTGTGTCTCTGTAATCCATAGGAGTGTAGTCAGAATTTAAAATTATCTAGAAATGATTGTCGATTACCTAGGGTGTTCACGAAGTCACCTCACGTAAAGTAATTGCTCATCAGTACTTGCCCAGATAACGTCCGCCTCACATACGACAGCCAATCACTATCTCGTTGACCACCTCTCGAGTAGCTGGCCGGCGCCTAGTCTTTTTTATCAATGACAAAAAAGAATTTGTCGAATAAGAAATAAAAAAATTTAAATTATCTTTGAATAATAAATTTCTTGTTGCGAAGAAAAAAGAATACGATGTTACGGAGACAAAAAAAAATAAAGATATGATACCAATAAAAACTCAGGCTATATACTCGGAGGATCAAGTGAAGAAAGATAAGGACTCGGAAAGTCGGACGCTCAAGGAGTCGGGAATTCAAGGAGTTAGAAATCTAAGGAAGTCGGGATAGTATGAAGTTGGAGTGCAGAGAAGTCTAGAGCCCGAAGAGTCAGAATTGTAAAAGAGATTAGACCCTGAGAAATTTCAGACGATCGATTAATAAAGACTAATATGGACGGGCAGGATATGTCGATGGAAACGAATGCAAATTGAAGAGATGTGACAGCTAAAGCTGATCGTTACCCCCCAAGGGATACATAGCAACGATTGGGTGTTTATAAAAGATGAGTCGGGTGAACGACGACAAATACATATTCTGTGTTTTCTCACAACTCACCGTGCACTATTTTTTTTTCTATTTGACTTAAGTATCGGAAGGACTTTGTCGAAACATCAACGCCCTCTGACTTGTATTACTTTGGACAGGATTTTATTGTAGATAGAGAAGCAAATTCTTATGAAAGGACTCGACAAAAGAGAACTATCGATTTTTTATATCACAATACACCAACTAAATTTAGAATACAAAATTAAATAAATTTACATTATTATATTTATTAAAATTTATAAATTATCATTATAATTTGATATTTTATTTTTGCAATTAATTATTTTTAACTTGATAGGAAGGGACTTAAAAAAATAAAATTATTAATTAAAAAAAAGATGAGACTGGAGCCCAATTCCTCTTTCTATTCATTTATTATCTTTATCTTTTCTGCATGCGTTTTATTGGAGTGGAATATCACATGTTAATCTCCCATGCATTATGTATGGATAAGGTAATTGTCACGTGACCTGTCTATTTGTGTTTTGGGAGCATTATAGTCAAGTGATCGTTGCACGTGAATTTGTACTAAATTCTTACGATTCATAATAGCGTCTTAATAGTTTGTGTCTCTGTATATATAAAGAATCATTATATTAGTGATTTTTTTCAACTGTCTCTGTCGATATGAAGAAGATAAATCAAAATTTAAATGACAAATATAAAGAAAGAAATCCGTCGATAGTCTAGAGTTATGATTTCTCTGAGAATTAATTTCTGCCTATTTAGGAATTACTCTTTTATATTTATCAATTGGATTAGTCCCGAGAGATTCCTCCTATATATATAAGCGTAGGTGATGATGATGAAAGATATAATTTTTTTCATATTTGACTCTCTATCGTCTTCTTATTCATTCCATTGATTTGTCTTATCGTGAGTTTTTATCTTTTTAACTTTGTATTAATTTGATCGTCAGAAAAATCGTATCGATCACACTGATACACAGGTCATGGACCGCATCACAAGCTTTTTGTCAATAGAAGTTCTGAATCGCTTAGGTCATCAACAAGCTCTTCAGAAGGGAGACAGAAAAACATTCAGGTGTGGAGAAAGTGTTCGAATGCAAAGAGAGACGACCAACAACAAATGGTCATCCCGTCACATGGGATGATCATGTGTGTCTCACCAAAATCTCTCGTGTAAGTAAAATTAATATATATACCGATTTATTTCTTCTTTTCCTGTTCCACGTACAATTTTAGCAAAGAGCAATTTCGTTACCTCACAGATAATTTATGAGTGAGAAACATGAGATACATATCCAAGATAACTAGAACTTAAGTATAAAAATACCAAAATATGACAAAATCAATCTTAATAGAGGTAAGACAAATATTTTAAAAAAATTTATGACAGTAAATGAATCAAAGTGTTTGTGAATAAATTTAACATTCAATTGATCAGTGTTCATGAATAATATTCGTGAATATAATTTGTAAATTATATTTCTAAATAAAATTTATAAATTATGTTCAAGATCAAATTTATTTATATTATTTATACTAATCAATTAAACATATGTTAAAACTTTAAACAAACAAATAGTATTGACTTAAAAACTCGATAATATTTAAACAAATAAAAAAGCTTAAATAAGTTTGATTTTAAAATTTGATATAAATTAAACAAGTGAAATTGAATCCAAACTCAATCTAAAAAAACCAATTGTTCTAGATTTGATTTGGTTTGATTTAATTGTTTTATTAAATAAATTTGAACAAAACACACACATATTAAGCTAGACCCCTACATGGGATAGTGTCTAGTCTTGTTCGTCGGTCAAGCTAAGCATGACTCAGTTTTAAAAAAAAAACGTGTGGTTTGGAAGATGGGAAAAAATAATTATCCGGATTTAAAAATGTATTTAACAATTACAATTTACTTGGGAAAAAACATATAAAAGTGGGGCGGCCTTTTGCATTTGTCCGTATGCGGATCTGAACCCTTCACGTGCCAATTTTTTAATGTCCACCTGCTTTTTCAGTGGCTGGCCGCATCATGTTTACTTGGGACGAAACGCGGATCGTCAGGGAACAGTAAAATTATGTGAGAGATGAGAGTGTGGTCGTATAATTGAGTTGGCCTGCGCAGTGCAGGTTGGTCCTCGTCAGTAAACAAGGACATACAAATGCGTGCATGATTGTAATTGAATATACGGCTGTCCCCACGGTAGGGACTGCGAGTTGGCAGTAGCGTCACCGTACAGGGAAATTAGTGGAAGGACCAGCGGGCACGCGTCGCCGAAATTTTTTTAAAGATATTTTTCTGACATAAAATATTATTATTATTTATTGTCATCGGGATATCTCATCTTTCGATTCGATTAATCTCTACGGGTGCGTTTGGTTCAAGTAATCATACATAACCTTAGTTATGTGATTAACAGAGAATAAAACATAACCTTGGAATAAAGTATAATCTTAGATAAAAATCTTATTTGGTTGGAGGTTTTAATATATAACTTAGTACGACGATGACGGGCCGACCGATCACGACGATGACGGCCGACCGATCGGCGACGATGGTGGTCAACCGACGGCGGCGATAACGATGATCGGCCGATCGACGGCGATAACGATGGATCGACCGATTGGCGATGACGACGGCGGCCGGGCGATGGACGATCGGCTGACGGCGGCGGTGCGCTGGCGATCGGCGATCGGCCGGCTGACGGGCGGCGGCGGCGGCGATCGGCGGCGACGCGGTACAGGCGGGCGATCGCGGTAGCGCGGCAGGCGGCGGCAGCGGCGGTGGTGGCGGCAACATTAATCCGGTAAGGATGGCACAGCACAGGGCGACGGCGGCAATGACGACGGAGGCCAGCGGTGGCGGTGTGGCGCGATGCAGCGCGCGGTGGGCCCGACGGCGGCCACGGCCGACGGCGGCGACGGCGCGATAGCGGCGATCGACAACGATAAGCGCCCGACGACGGCGACGACGAGCCGTGACGGCGACGACTGCGGCAGCGGCGACGGCGGCAGCGATCGGCAACAGCGGACGACGGCGCGGTGGCGGCCGGCGACCGACGACGGCAACTACGGCGACGGTGATGGGAAGCCGGCGACGGTGGCGGGAGGCCGGCGACGGTGGCGAGGCCGGCTGACGGCAGCGGCAATGCACGGCCGTGAAGGGTGGCAGCGGAGGCTGGCGACGGTATGGCGGCGGCCGACGACCGACGACGGCGACGGGCGGTGGGCGGCGGGCGACGACGGGCGACGAGTGGCGACCGACGACGGACGACAAATCGATTGAGTTTTGACAAATTGAGATTTAATATTGGAAAAAAGTTTCCTTAACCCCAGGAATCAACAAAAACCTTGGTTCTCTAAGGTTTTTCGATTCCCCCTAAAAATGTTTTTATTCATAATCAGGTAATGAATAATTACCAGGTAATTATTTATAACCTAAACCAAACAAGATTTTTGTTGATAACCTAACAAGGTTATCAACAAAAACCCCCAACCAAACGCACCCTAAGAGTGATCGATCCTATTCTACAGACCTTCGAAATATCTCATCAATAACTGAGTCGAGTAAGATCAGAATCCAAATAATCTCCCATTGGCTAATGAGGATAAATCAGAAAAGTGCTCGTAATTTTTTTACGATTCAGTTTGGACTCCGCAGTCGTATCAACAACAATTCAATGTCGAAATCGTACTTCGTCCATCGGACAAACTCCTGAATCCTGGATCATCCGAATGGATTTTTCGTAAATTCGTCGTCGAATAATATCGTAACAACAAATTGAATTGTATCTTTTTTATATAATGTCTTTCTGTAAAAGTTGAGAATTTTCTCAACTAGCAACCCCCTGTCACCCGTCCCAGGACACTGACGAGAGGGAGGTAAATCACAAGGGGAGACAAAGTCTCTTGATACGGTGGCAAGACAGGAAAGGATCCATCTGAAATCAGAGGGATTTTAAATCCATCATCCGGAATCGAATCCTGTCCAATCTATAAGTAATATTCTGCCTTACCATTACACCATCCCATGGATACATATATAATGTATTTCCATTTTTGTCATTGCAATATCTTTCATTAATAATTGAGCTGGTATGCGAGGCCCTCTTACATTAAATAAAAGATTTTTTATTTGTTTATTTTTTGCTTACCGTATCTTTTTAGATACGTTAGAGTTTTTAAATATTAAATTTACCAACCACGCATTTGAATTTTTTTCTCTCCAAATATTCAAATCAAGCACTCTTTTTTATTAATATTATTATTACTATTTAATTAGGAAAGTACGCAGAGAGTTTTAAAAAATAAGAAAATTGTATCGGATAAATCTATTAAGAAAAATTATTTACTTGATTTTTTGAAAAAAAAAAAATTGCTGTGAAATTGTGACCGCATTATTACATAGACATCGAGTTATGAAAAAATGTTTTGAAATTGGGACCGCATTAATATAATTTCTTTAAAATATATATAACAATTTTAGCTTAGACTTATTTTATATATATGGTAATTTTGCTAAATTTTAAATATATAAATATATTTTAAAGTATGTGTTTTTAAAATGATTAAACACCAAAAAAAACTAATAAGTAGATGTTTTATTCAAACATTGGTCAAATATATATAATTAATTAGAATTAAATAAATAAATTTAAACACACATTCATTAATAATATCTACAAAGAAAATTTACGAATTATATTTATCAATAAGTTCTTTATCAGACATATAAATAAATGAAACAGCTCTAAAATTAAACAAATAATTTTTATTACATTAAACTCACCGACCTAAACAAGTTTACAAATATAAAAATTTTAAATAATAAAACAAATTTAAACTAACTTAAGCTCGTGAAGAAAAAAAATCAAATAAAATTTAAATAATTATTTTTAATGGCTTGATATTATTAAATAAATTTGAACAATATATTGCGTATAATTCTATTTTAAAATAAAATACAGATAAGTTTTTTTTAATGATTCATAAAATAAAATTAAAAAAAAAATAGTATGGTCTCTACTGATTTTCTGATCCGTATCAAAATCATCTTGAAAAAGATAAATTACAAATAATCTTTAATCTTGATGTAATTGATAAGTACGATATAAATCATGATCCGATAAGATATTTACACCCTACAAATTTCATTCGTATTTCTTATATAAATATTGTACTGTATTTACCATACGTCATTTCCACGGGACTAAGGATCTTCGTCTCCACGGGGAGCAGTAGCCAAGACGTGAGACTGCGAATAAGATAAGATCGATTAGAAGAAGATCATAGTTTTTACAGATTGAAATAACTACCGTTTATCTCATACACATCAAATTCATAAGATTTTTCATGATTTATCTTTCATAATGATCGTAAAATAAACCGATGAAGATCGTTAGATCGACCGATTTTAACCATTTGCGGGACCAAGGATCTTCGTTCTCGATCATCTTGTCGGTACATCCTTGAAATCTTTTTCAGTCTTTCGAGTTTTACGCCCCTTCAATTTACCTCCCCCATCTTCCTCTTCCTCTTCGGTCTATAAATACAAGCGCAGATCTGGATCAGGCAACCTGCACTCGATCAAACTGATCGCCATGGCTGGCCTCGTCATCCTTTCCGCTTTCCTCGTCTTCGGCCTCCTCGTGCCTTCCTCCATGGCCGACAACGTTCTCTACTCCGGCGACACTTTGTACAGCGGTCAGTCCCTCACCCAAGCCAGCTACACCCTCACCATGCAGTCCGACTGCAACCTGGTGCTCTACGACTACGGCCAGGCGATCTGGTCCTCCGGCACCTACAACCGCGGCTACAACTGCGTCCTCCGCATGCAGAACGATGGCAACCTCGTCATCTACAGCAACAACAACGCCATTTGGGCGAGTAACACCGGCGGCCAGCAAGGCTACTTCGTCCTCGTCCTGCAGCGCGACCGCAACGTCGTCATCTACGGCTGCCCCAGCTGGGCCACCGGCACCAACGCCGCCAACTCCAAAGGGGTCGTGGTCGTCGACCACGGCCGGAACGACACCTCCGCAGCCCCAGTGGTGGTCGTCCCGGCCGCCGACGAGCCCCAGAACCGGAAGATCGCCATGGTGATCAACAATTAACTAATCGGCTCCACGATGAACCGCCGATCGCTTTTTAATTTCGACAAATAAAATGAACGGGATGCGAGGGCATAAATAACTAGCAGCTACTCGACTTCGCTAGCTGCACAGCCGCGCCTTCTCCTTCTTCTCGCTTTGCACTCTTAATTTGGTGTGAATTAATTGATGTGCTTCTGTAGCTTGTTTTCCCTCATGCAATCGATCGATGTAAAACCCTGATCAGTACTGTTCTTAGAACTGGGCTACATCACCTTGCTTGTTCGATTACCACCTCAATGGAGAATGACTAAAGATCATATTAAAACAACAAAAAAGGAGAGAAAAAAAAGAAAGAAAAGAAGCAAGTTAAGGGGAGATTTTATTAAGTACTAAATCTGTATATAGCAACACCCTCCCTCCTCTTCAAACGGAGGAAGAAAAGGTCGATGCCATGAATGCTACAGTGAATAAAGAACCAAACAAACCTACATTGTTGGACTGAATATAAAAATGGAATTCATCAGGAATAGCAGCACCATATATATATATATATATATATATATATATATATATCAGCTGCAAACATGGCCAAGGAGATCGAAACTATAAATTATACATGAAAAAGAAAATTAGGAAATGGGAACTGCAGGAACTAGCTCTGTAAAAGATCACCTTTACAAATTAACTAGCTACGTGAGGTTGCATGAGTAGTGTCAGAACTCGAGTCTTTAAAGCTCGAAGACGACACTACTTCTGTCTTCCTAACGCTAAGTTTGGATCGGATAAGGGGATCGAATTAAATAATGCTATTATTGTTGATGAGTTGATATGATAAAAAAAAAAATTATGTAAAAATTAAAATATTTTTATTATATTTATATCATATATGCTTGCTCGGCTCTTACATAGGGAAAATGCATGCATTCTTACCTCTGATGATGTACTAGGCATCTATGTCCCCCCACATTAAATCGGTCCTGAAATGATAAAAATTTTAATAACCCTAACTTAAATAATAATAAGAATCCTTTTAATAATGAAATTTATACTTTTATAAAATTTAAACTTTTTTTATAAAAGATCAAATTTTAAGTTATGGACGAGGGCTCGAATAGCCCTCTTTTAGGGCCAACTCTGGTCCCCATGGCCTATGTACGATCGATGATAAAATTAGAAAAGGTAATTGAATAGAAGAGTTGCAAAGGCAATTAAAATGGTTTGTGATCCGTGAACAAAACAATTTATATATATATATATATATATATATATATATATATATATATATATATATATATATATATATATATAAAATTGACAAATTATTAATGTAAACCTTTATTCTAATAAATGATGGGTCCTAACATTACAAAAAAAAACAAACAATTTAGCGATGAATTTTATAACAAATAAAAATTCATTGCAAAATTTTTTTGCAATCAAATATTTTTCACTGTAAATAATTCCACGCAAAATTTTGCAATGAAAAAAATAATTCGTCGCAAAAATTTACAACGAATAAAATTTTCATTGCAAAATTAATTGCTATTTAGCAATAAAAATAGCAAAAAAACAATTCGTCACCAAATTTGACGACGAATAATTATTTTCGTTGTCAAATTTGGCGACGAAACTTAGTTCGTCGCCAAATATGCGACGAAAAAATTGTTTGTTGCAAAAAACTAATAAAATTACTTTGCATCGAAGATAAATTTGGCAACGAAAAAACTATTCGTCGTCAATTTTTGCGACAAAAATAACTATTCGTCTTCAAATTTGGCGACGAGAATAATTTTTCATCGCCAAAATTTGGCGACGAACCAAATGTCATCGCTAAATTTAGCGACGAATAGTTATATTCATCGCCAAATATGCGACGAAAACATAATTTATCGCAAAAAGACTAATAAACATATTTTCATGAATGAAAATAAATTTGACAACGAATAATTTTTTTCATCGCTAAATTTGGTGACGAAAATAAATTTCATTGCAAAATATTCAAAGTCTGTCGACTGACATCGACCGATTCGGTGGTCGAATCATATCAAAATTTTTGTAAGATGCTCTGATATCATTCGATTGATCATGTTTGATCGATCGATTAGCGAAGAGTTATTTAGGCGATCAGCTAAATAAGGTTCTGTAAAGTGATACAATACATCAGTCTGTTGGAGTATTGAGAATACAATCAAAGTCTCACATTGGTAAGACATGAAAAAGATCATATGCTTATAAGATGGAAAGATATCTCCATTGGTATGAGCCCTTTTGGGTAGAGTCCAAAAATAAAACCATGAGGGCTTAGGCCCAAAGTGGACAATATCATACCATTGTGGCGATATATGAATCTTATATGCACTAACAATTAGTATCAGAGTCATGGTCCATGTCAAACCATGAACGTCGAACGAATGAAGTTGAGCTCCCATGTCTGGATCAAGAGAACCAGACACCAGACAGGAAGTCCAGTTGGATCGGGAGGACCGAACAACTAGCAGGAAGTCCAGTTGGGCCAGAAGGGCTGGACAACTGGTAGAAAGTCCAGCTGGGTCAAGAGGACCAGACAGTTGATAGGAAGTCCTAATGGGATGAGGATCGGACATCAAGCAGAGGATGTCCTTCGAGGACGGATAGGCTTGAGGAGGGTCAATGTGGTCCTTCGTTTCAGGGGGGGATTGTTGGAGTATTGGGAATACAATCAAAGTCTCATATTGGTAAGACATGGAAAAGATCATGTGCTTATAAGATAGAAAGATATCTCCATTGGTATGAGGCCTTTTGGGTAGAGCTCAAAAATAAAATCATGAGGGCTTAGGTCCAAAGTGGACAATATCATACCATTGTGAAGATATATGAATCTTATATGCACTAACACAGTCGACTGATAATGGATAATCTACGACAAAATATTTTTCGACGTAATTTCTGTAACGAAAAAAAATTCGTCGGAATTAAACATTTATTAGTTGACTGATAGTGGTCGTCAGTCGATTGGTGGTGGAGAAGCAAGTCACAGAATATTTTTTAGCCGACTGCCCAGTTAACTGATAGTATATCAGTCGGATGGACACATGAGGCAGTTGATTGTTACTTCTTTTTTTGCAACGATTTTTTTTTCGTTGTCAAATCTGTGACGAAAAATAATTTTTCGTTGCAAATCTACGACGAAATTTATTTTCGTTGTGAATCTATAAAAATTAAAAAAAATATCATGATAATTCTATTATTTTCCTTGTTTTACAACAAACACATATGACAATATAAACTAATTCACATATCAAACTTTAATACCAAATTAATATATACATAGCAAACATAAATATAACTTACAATACATAAATATCGAATATGATAAGTGATGTGGGTGAATCATGCTATGTTTTCACTACTTTATATATGTGCATTTTATCTCATTTCATATCCTAGACATGTATTTTATCATGATTAGCATATTTTGGAGGAAGAGACTGCTGTCAGGGTGTTTTTGTGTTAACAGGGCGAAGAAGAAGGGCGTATCAAAACAACACAGGCGTGCTCGGAATCGACACGCCTGTGTCATGAGAGCCAGCGGACAACACGCCTGAGTTCAAAGAGCAACACGCCTGCTGCGGTGATTCCAGACTAACACGCCTATGCGCGTGACGCGCCCCGCCAAACCGTAACACGCCTTGTGGGAAACCCGCGACACGCCGGTGCCCTCATGTGGCATGGGCGTGTTGGCCTGATTTCAGCCTTCCTTTTCTGCGAGCAATCAGGATCTTCGTGGGAATCTATTGCCTTAAATTGAAGAGGAGGCAAGGCTATAAAAGAGAAGATATTCTAACCCTAAAGGGAGGCGGATGGTCAAAGAGGAGGAGAGAAGGCGAAAGGGATCGACAATGAGAGGAAGCAAAGAGAAGGAGTCACAGAGGAACGCAGATGGCATCGATTGTATTTTCTTTCTCTAGCAACTCTTGTCGGACTATGGAGTAGTGTCTGTAATCTTAGGATGGGGAGTAGCCCTTTGACGATTTACGATGATGATATAATCTATACTACTTAAATTATTGTTTGTGTTGATTTGGTTTCGTTGGATTCTTATTGACAAACCTAAGGAGCTAAGGGAAGTACCTAACAGTGAACCCAAGTTCAAACCCCGAACCAACTAGGGATAAACTCTGTCAAGTAGCGGTAGCGTATCTCGAGGGCTTGGGGGTCTCGTGACAGTCCCCTTAGTCGATTATGGTCCGTGTGCAAACCTACCGTGAAAAAGGAAATTTGACTCTAGAGGAACTCTTATGGACTTAATGGATCTATCAAATCCAGTTTCTACCTAGTGACAGAGGTAAGAATAGGGAGGTTTGGGGTCTCGTGACAGGTCCCCTTAGCTGATTATGATCCCCTATGCTCGAACACCGTGACAGGTAAATTGAATTTGATAGGTACAGTCAGCGTAGACCTCGAAAGGGGCCGTTGATTTACCTTAGGATAGGTTCCATCAAAACAAACTCTAATAGGGGTAGGAAAGAATCAAATCACCTTATAAATCATCGACGTGGTGAAACCCATATCCTGAGATTCTCCTCAACTATCGACTTTTAGCTCGTTCTTCTCATTCGTTGTTATTGACTGCTCAGTTTCTTAGCTTAAACCATACATTGATTTACTAGATAACTTGGTATCACGATCATTCGGTAATTGTTCCAATCCCTGTGGGATCGATATTTTTATTACTTGACGACAACCGTGCACTTGCGGAAAATAACACATCAAGTTTTTAGCGCCGTTGCCGGGGATTGACACTCAATATTGAATTGAGCGTGATTTAGTTAATCTAGATTTCTGTTCTGAATTCTTGTTCTAAATATTGATTGTTCCTATTTTTCTTTTGTATCTATTCTGAATTTTTGTTTTGGGAGCCTCTCTTGTTGTTGCATGCACAGACTTAATAGGGAAATTCTCGATATTGATCCTGAGATAGAGAGAACTTTCCTTGCTAGAAGACGATTTCAATGACCTCGGGAAAACAATCGACCTCGACATGGTGGCCAGGCGAAAATAAACCTTTAAGGGATTATGCAGCACCTAGTACAAGGGGATTGAGATCGAGTATTAGAAGACCCCCTATTGAAGCAAACAATTTCGAATTAAAACCGGCGCTACTATCTATGGTCCAACAGCATCAATTCGGAGGAGCACCAGAACAAACTCATCTTAATAAGCTCGGAGGGGATTTTGAAGATAAAGAACCGGAGATTTCCGATTCCGATCTCACGCCACAGGTAGAACTTAAGCCTCTTCCATCGACACTCAGGTACGAGTTTCTTGGCGAAAATTCTACTTACCCTGTGATCATTAATGCTAATCTGAGTAATGCAGAGACTGAAAAACTGATTGAGGTATTGAAAATATATAAGAATGTCATTGGATACAAGATTGATGACATTAAAGGAATTAGTCCATCGGTTTGCATGCACAGGATTTTATTAGAAGACAATTTTAAAACCTCTATAGAGCATCAAAGAAGATTGAACCCAGCTATGAAAGAGATAGTCAAGAAAGAGGTTATGAAATTGCTAGATGCAGGAATTATCTATCCAATATCCGATAGCGAATGGGTAAGTCCTGTCCATGTTGTGCTAAAGAAAGGGGGGATAACGGTAATAAGGAATGCTACGAATGAGTTAATCCCCACTAGAGCTGTTACGGGATGGAGAATGTGTATTGATTATAGAAAATTGAATAAGGAAACTAGAAAGGACCATTTTCCCATCCCATTTATTGACCAAATGTTAGACCGGTTAGCAAAACACTCGCATTTACATTACTTAGATGGATACTCAGTTTCTATCAAATCCTATCTCTCCTAATGACCAAGAGAAACAACTTTCACCTGCCCTATGGTACCTTTGCCTTGTGAGGAGAATGCCTTTTGGGTTATGCAATGCACGCCACTTTTCAGAGGTGTATGACTTCAATTTTTACGATATGATCGAGAATATAATGGAAGTATTCATGGATGATTTTTACGTATATATGGTGCGATTTTGATATATGTTTATCTAATTTGGTCAAGGTATTGCAGAGATGCGAGAAATGAATTTAATGCTTAATTGGGAGAAGTGTCACTTCATGGTGCGAGAAGGCATAGTACTTGGACACCTAATTTCACACCGTGGTATCGAGGTGGATATTGCTAAATCAAGTGATCAAGAGGTTGCCACCTCCAACCGATGTCAAGGAGTGCGTAGTTTCTTAGGACATGCGAGGGTTCTACCGACGCAGTTCATCAAGGACTTCTCAAAAATTTCAAGGCCATTAACTAATTTGCTTGCTAAAGATGTTGTGTTTCACTTTGATAACCCTTGTCTTGATGCATTTTCGAGTTAAAGGAAGCATTAACAACCCTAATAATGCAACCTCCAGATTGAGAGTCTCCCTTTGAAATTATGTGTGATGCAAGTGATTTTCTTTGTGGCGCATGTTAGGACAAAGAAAGGATCGCAAGGTGTATGCAATCTACTACGCTAGTAAGACATTGGATGAAGCACAAATGAATTATGCTACCACGAGAAGGAACTCTTGGCTATAGTATTTGCTTTTGACAAGTTGGATCTTATATCATAGGGACCAAGGTGATAGTTTATACAGATCATGCGACCATAAGATACTTCTTGAGTAAAAGAATCTAAGCCAAGACCGATCAGGTGGATACTTCTCTACAAGAGTTTGACTTAGAAATTCGAGACAAGCAAGGAACGGAGAACGTAGTTGCAGACCATCTATCGAGGCTTCATCTAGAACCAAATGCGGGAAGAGCGATCTTGCTATAAGCGATTTCTTTCCGGATGAGCGGCTACTAGCGGTTCGAACAATCAAGGCAGTGGTATCTTTGATTTTGCCAACTACCTAGCTTGGATAATACCTTCTAACATGAGTTATCATCGAGGAAGAAGTTTCTTTCGGATGTAAAGCATTATGTGTGGGACGAACCATTCCTTTTCAAGCAAGGCGGATGCTATATATCGAAGATCGTATCAAGAAGAGATTGAGGATATATTGTCATTCTTTTTATGCGTATGGAGGTCATGCGAGCATAGACAAGGCCTGCAAAGGTTTTGCAAGCGGGATTTTATTGGCCTCACATTTTTAGAGACTCTCGAATTATGTGACGACTTGTGACATTGTCGAAAGGACGGGGAACATATCAAGGAGACATGAGATGCCTCAAAATTCGATATTGGAAGTCGAATTGTTGACGTATGGGAATTGACTATATGGGACCCTTCCTACTTCCTATAAAAACACCTATATCCGTAGCAGTGGACTATGTGTCTAAATGGGTTGAGGCTCTACCATCCCCCTCTTGTGATGCAAAACAGTCATTAAGCTCTTTAAGAGTATAATATTTCCAAGATTTGGAATACTGAGAGCATAATAAGTGATGGAGGCTCACACTTTATTGAAAGACAATTTGAAAGTCTTCTCAAGAAGTATGGAGTAACCCATAAACTAGCCTCACCATATCATCCACAAACGAGTGGGCAAGTAGAAGTTTGAATAGGAGATCAAGACTATCTTGGAAAAGCGATGATCAAGATCAAGGAAGGATTGGTCTTTAAGACTTGATGATGCTCTATGGGCCTATCGAATCGCCTATAAGACACCCATTGGAATGACTCCGTTTCGATTAGTTTATGGAAAACCATGTCATCTTCGGTTGAAATAGAGCATAGGGCATATTGGGCAATTAAATGGCTTAATTTTGACTTGAAGAAAGCAGGAGAGAAAAGAAAGCTGCACTAAACGAACTTGAAGAACTACGCCTTGATGCTTATGAACATGCGAGGTCTTATAAGGAGAAAGCGAAGAGGTGGCATGACAAGAATATCATGCGCAGAGAATTCCATCAAGGAGACTTGGTATTACTATTCAACTCAGATTGAAACTCTTTCCCGGGAAGCTGAAATCCAGATGGTCGGGGCCATATCGAATTGAAAAGGTTTATCCTCATGGAGCTATTGATATATCTAGTGAGTCTACGGGAATTTTCAAAGTAAATGGTCAAAGACTTAAGAGATACTTCGCAAATAATTACATTGGTGATTGGAGATGAGGAGAGGCGAGCATACCAAGCCATATCCCCAAAACTAAGGAGTAACCGAGGGTCAAGCTAACGACCTTAAACAAGCGCTTTCTTGGGAGGCAACCCATGCTATTTTCATTTTATTTTATTTTATTTTATTCTTTATTCTATTTTTATTTTTATTTATTTTTTTCGTTGAGTTGAACTACCGCGCCGAACGACACAGGCGTGTTGTTGGTACCCGAAGACAACATAGGCAGGGCGTGCTGACTAGCACGCCCGTGTCGCACACTTCTCAACCTAGGCACGCCTGGGCTGGACTGCGACACGCCTGGGGAGCGACGGAGCACGCCCATGTCGCACCTAAACGCTCGCATTTTGCGTAAGAACAAGCCCGACACGCCTATGTCGCGATAACCCTCTAAAACCAGCGAGCACGCCCTAATCTTCCACTCGCGATACAAGGTTGAAGCAGCCGCCGCCGGTCTCCCTCTCAAGCAGGCGAGGAGCAAACCTGCTGTCTCTCCAATTCCAACGCCATGAGCAAGCGAGTGAAGACAAGAGGAGGAGCTTCTTCCTCTACGGCAAAGGACACGGGGAAAAGAAAAGCTCAGGATTTGGGTAACGAACCTCCTCCGACCTCTAGCCATCCTTATGGAATTGTTTTTAGGGATGATATTATGAAGACTAAATTCGAAGCTTGAAAAGAGGAAGTTAGTATCTACGAACTATAGACTTCTACACGTTGACCACCTTAGGGTTAAGAGATGACATAACTTAGTTAACAAATAGGATAGGCTGGACAGAGTTTATCACACACCATCACCTTACTTACCCTAGTATCACTCTTGAATTCCTTAGCTCCCTGTCTTTGAAATCTGTGAAGGAAAGATTGTGAGGAAGGAAAAATAAAATTTAGATTAATGAACCATGAATTTACCCTTTCTCGAGTGATTTTAATATGATATTTGATTTTCCTAGCGGAGGAGAGGCAAATTCATAGACATTTTATTGATCATCAATTTTGAGATTAATTTCTGATGACCCTCGCCCTTACGATGCATCTAGATCTAAATCATTTAACATCCCTAATCCTACTTTCCGTTATCTCCTTAGATTCATGGCTAATACAATCTCAGGGAGATATGATAGTGCAGGGGTGGCTAGGCAGAGTGAGTTACAATTTCTATGGGCCATGCTAAATGAAGTTAAGATTGATTCAGGAGCCCATATGGTTAGGCATTTAGTTAAGGTTAGTAATAGCCCATCCGGAGTCATAGTCATAGGGGGTATTATCACTAGGATTGTTGTAGCCTTAGGATGTGATTTGGATGACCTTGAATATTGTCCTGCTAGCCCTAGATTGGATTTGGATGCTTGTATAAATATGAAGATGATTGAGGCATGTGACGAGGGATATCGTTTGGTGTTAAGAAATGGAATTAAAATCCCTCTTCCGAACCCTGAGCGGATGACTGTACGTAATTCATCCAATTGGCTTTTTAGAGATGTTCAGGAACCCTTTCCTACCCCCACTGCCCATGCTCCATCACCCCCTGCTAGGGAGCCATCTCACATAGCCCCCGAGCCATCACATTCGACTCCTGAACCCCCACGGTTTCCTACTGACAATGTTTCTGCAGGGTACTCTTCTTTTGATTTTTCAGGATTCCGATCATCATTCGAAGCATTTAGGGTCGAGCATACCTCGCACATTGGTGTGTGGGATCGGTATGCCCAAGCTACAGAGGAGCACCATCGCATGGTGACACAGCATTTGGATAGGGCAGCTGATTTTTACAGGAGAGCTGATGAATTTTTCACTGCTGAGTCCGCCCGGAGGGAAGATAATGATAGATTTCGACAAGAGTCCCGGGAGTTTTACCAGGAGCAGCGACGTAGGTGGGCAGAGGAGGATGCTAGTAGCGAAGACGATGACCATTGACCACCTTCAACTATTTTGTGAGTTTTGATGCACATCCTTTACTGCTTATGCCGTTTCTACTTAGATCTTTTTGGTTATTGCTATTTTATTTTATTTGCATCTTTTCATATCTCATAACAGTGCAATTTTTTTATATATCATCCAAATGTAATACAATCAATATTGGTCGGATCATGAAATTCCTTTTGCCTATTTGATAAGAACCCTATTTCACTTGAACACGGTCCTATAGGTCCGAGGTATCCAATGAAAAGATTTAAATCCCCATATCGACATTTAGTACTCGATTTTCCATTGGAGACTTACTTGCAACTTGGTTCTTGGAGAAACACTTTCACTAAAAAAAAAAAAAAAAAAGGGGCGTATGGGAATTTTTTTCAAGCACCCCTTTGAGACCAAGTAGTTACTGGGGAAACACCTAAAAGGTGCCCCTTTGAGACTAACTAGTTACTGGGGAAATGCTCTCTATAATTCCTTACCTTCTCTCTTCTTGGAAAGTGCTCCTTTGAGACCTTTTGATGATAGGTAAGAATGATCCATGCATTAAGGCAGGTAAGTGCCTCTATGCCTAAATAAGAATATTCTACGATAGAAGGGATGTCAAGTCCAGATTGGTGTCCAATGACTTTAGTCCACCATTTCACGTGCACTATATAGGATCTTCGAACTTGGCAACTAGGAATGATTTGAAAAGATTAAGATCAGACTGTATACCCCTAGATGATGCTTAGTATTTCCACAAATAAGTTGTCTTTCGAGTTGTCTTTGCTTGAGGACAAGCAAAAGTTTAAGACTAGGGGATTTTGATGTGGGTGAATCATGCTATGTTTTCACTACTTTATATATGTGCATTTTATCTCATTTCATATCCTAGACATGTATTTTATCATGATTAGCATATTTTGGAGGAAGAGATCACGTCGGTGTTTTTGTGTTAACAGGATGAAGAAGAAGGGCGATCAAAACAACACAAGCGTGTTTCGGAATCGACACGCTGCTGTCATGAGAGCGGTGGACAACACGCCTGAGTTCAAAGAGCAACACGCCTGGTGATTCCAGCACCAACGCCCTATGCACCGCGACACGCCCGAGGCCAAACCGTAACCTTGTGGAAACCCGCGACACGCGGTGCCCTCATGTGCATGGGGCGTGTTGGCTCGATTTCACCTTCCTTTTCTGCGAGCAATCAGGATCTTCGTGGGAATCTATTGCCTTAAATTGAAGAGGAGGCAAGGCTATAAAAGAGAAGATATTCTAACCCTAAAGGGAGGACGGCGGATGGTCAAAAAGGAGGAGAGAAGACAAGAAAGGATCGACAATGAGGAAGCAAAAGAGAAGGAGTCGGCAGAGGAACGCAGATGGCATCCAGTATTGTATTTTCTTTCTCTAGCAACTCTTGTCAGACTATGGAGTAGTGTCCTGTAATCTTAGGATGGGGGAGTAGCCCTTTGACGATTTACGATGATGATATAATCTATACTACTTAAATTATTGTTTGTGTTGATTTGGTTTTCGTTGGATTCTTATTGACAAACCTAAGGAGCTAAGGGGAAGTACCTAACAGTGAACCCAAGTTTTCGAAACCCCGAACCAACTAGGGATAAACTCCTGTCAAGTAGCGGTAGCGTATCACGAGGGCTCATGGGGTCTGTGACAGTCCCTTAGGTGATTATGGTCCCGTGTGCAAACCTACCGTGAAAAAGGAAATTTGACTCTAGAGGAACTCTTATGGACTTAATGGATCTATCAAATCCAGTTTCTACCTAGTGACAGAGGTAAGAATAGGGAGGTTTGCGGGGGTCTCGTGACAGGTCCCCTTAGCTGATTATGATCCCCTATGCTCGAACACCGTGACAGGTAAATTGAATTTGATAGGTACAGTCAGCGTAGACCTCGAAAGGGGCCGTTGATTTACCTTAGGATAGGTTCCATCAAAACAAACTCTAATAGGGGTAGGAAAGAATCAAATCACCTTATAAATCATCGACGTGGTGAAACCCATATCCTGAGATTCTCCTCAACTATCGACTTTTAGCTCGTTCTTCTCATTCGTTGTTATTGACTGCTCAGTTTCTTAGCTTAAACCATACATTGATTTACTAGATAACTTGGTATCACGATCATTCGGTAATTGTTCCAATCCCTGTGGGATCGATATTTTTATTACTTGACGACAACCGTGCACTTGCGGAAAATAACACATCAATAAGTCAAGTAACATTTAAATACAATAAATTCAAACGTAACCACCATCATTACCATTATCATCAAAAAATACATCATCATCGTCATTATTACAGGGATCAGGAGGAGGACCAGATTGAGAAGGAGGAAGTCGACTTGAACTAGACGTTAATTGAAGATACTTCATAATTAATATTTGTTACCTCCAAAATTTGTTCATCTGTTCATTTACTTCCTGCTCTCTTTGTCTCGATTCATTTTCCTTTTGTACTAGTAACTCCCTCAAATAAGTAACCTCTTCGGTCAATTGATTTATTTCTACTCTTACTGTCGGTGAAGATGAAGAAGAAGCACCATGGGCTTTATAGGTTCGGCTCAAAGAACTAAGTCCAATTATTCTTTCAATTTTTGCCTCGCCAGTTGCTTCGAGTCATAAATTGATATTGCTAACAGAAGGCTCAGATTCGACTGCATCATCACTTGCACTCGAATTTCTCTGTACAAGTTCATCGTATTTCTTCTATTTTGAAAGAAAAAAAGTTAAATACTAACATAAGAATTTAAATTTTTTAAATTACAAACATCCATTGTTCTAGCTCTCTCCCCACTCCACGTCTTATCTTTCTTTTGAAATGTATGGGTGAAAGTGTCTATAAATGATAGCTCAGTTCCCGTCTCCTGAGCCTAAACAAACATCGTTATAATTTATAAATTAGTGAATATTGGATTACAAAATTAGGATTAGAAAAAACTCACGAATCGATGTCTATGTTCATTGATATTTATTGAGTCTCCCGTATACGTGACAGACATAGCTGATGCACACAAATGCGACCTCAAATCTCGCGACGGAGACCGTCGAGGACTCGAAGTGTACGGATGTCGTCAAGTAATAAAGAATATCGATCCCACAGGGATTGAGATTTCGAGTCTCGATTTGTCCAGTGGATGTGTTGTTGTTCGAATTGGTAATCTGAGGGTTCACGAATGAGAGGTCATCGGTGGTTCGAACTCAGTACGGTGTCACACGGAAGAAGAGAAAAGGTTGCTACGAGGATTTGAATAAAATTCTAGGACTTCGGTTTCATTTGTGTGTCACAGAACATGCTATCAATCGAATATATCCAGATTTTTTAGCTAGGATTTTATGGAAAGGACATCATACACTATGGTACGAGGATGCCGAATCGATCCCTGTGACGAGCCAGAAAACAGACACATTACCGACTCTATCGCATCCTTCTATCCACAATTGCAGGCGATGAGGTCAACCTATAGGTTCCTCCTAATATTCCCTAAATCTTATATATGAGGACTGTCACTCCTCATATCGTCTATGCACAGAAGATAGAAAACTAAAATACAAAGCTATAGATCTAAACAATCATTCAATTGCAAATACGATTTCAAGAATGGAAACATATTTGAAATAACAATGTTCTACTCAACACAAACTACTCCTTAATCCTAGAATTGGAGAATCTACTCTATGAATATGAGAAGAGAGTCACAATACATTATAGAATTCATGAGCATAATGATAAACGTGCAAGAAATATGAATTACAATGTAATTGCATCTCTTCTCTCTGGCATTGTGGTGCAGATCTTGATCCTCGAGCGACTCTCTCCTTCCCCGATGCGAGTTCCCGAAGCTTTTTAGGGCTTCGGAATGTCGTCCCAGTGTGCATGCCCCCCTAGGGTGTGGGCGGAGCTTTCCTTATATAGACATCACTATTTTATTCAC